>WOXC01004731.1:0-1245077 GCA_011680675.1 Gymnobelideus leadbeateri
TTTAGAGAAAGAGTTTAGGTGTATCAGTAAGGAAGCTGTGAGAGGCAGACTTGAGAAACAGTGAGGTACAATTGCCAGCAGGCAGAGCCATTAGGTTTTCAGGCTGGAAAGATGAGTAGCCAAGATATAATCCTTTCTTACCTAAGGACTGTGAGTTACATAGGGAACTGTTTTATTTCCTACTACTGCAGAAGTCTTGGGAAGACTACTCAATTCATGTATCTGCAATGGGGGATTGAGAACTATTGCTTGATTTTCTGTTACTTGATGTTCTGCTTTTCTTTGCTATTATGTCCTAATTAAATACTAATCAGTTTAGGTTCCTGTCTGGTCTATTGGAAGAACACGCTCTGGATAGGAGCCTTGAGTGAAATATTAGCCCCCACAATGAACCTGAGTAGTAATATAAGCCCAAAATTGAGTGGGAAATCTCTTATACAGAGATGAAGGCACCTGGGTGGGTAGTTGCTCATGGCTTCCTAGACACATTTTTTCCCTTCTAAAAAAGACCCTGTTGTGATCTTTTCTCTGTTAAGGGAATCTTCTGCTTTTTGGAGAAATCTTGATATTTGATCCCTTAGTTCACCTTTTATATGGCTTATTTTCTGTATTTGCTTAGATTCTGTCACTATTTCCAACTTTATATCAAGTGCCACTGTTATTTTGTCATGTAGTAATCTAGTTCAGAAGTTGTACTAATGCTACTCTTACAAATGAAAATGTCTTGCTATATAAATATCACCAGATCTATGTGTCCATTTGTTGTTGTTTTACTATAAATACTCTTGGTTTATTTTATTTAGTTGGTTTCCACAACCAACTGTTTCAAAGTTTGTTTTCTTCTTATGTATTTTTTGGATATTTTATGAGATGGTAGGATTAAAATTTTGTCTTCCTCCATTTTTTTAAACACATGGGATTGTACTAATGTCTCTAAACTTGGCAAAAAAGCACAGAAAATGAAGTTTAATGAAGAACTTTACAATATCTCCCAACTAACTAAACAAATAATTTGATACTCAGTAATTTTATTGGGGGAAATTGGCATGAAGATGATAAAATTGTTTTAAAATGTAGTTTAGGGTTAAGAAATGAAAGCAATTGGAATATGATATTCTGCAGGGCAAAGGACCTGGGATTAAAACCAGAATTACCTACCCAGCAAAACTGAGTACTTTGTTTCAGGGGTAAATGTGGTCATTCAGTGGAATAGAGGACTTTCAAGCATTCTTGAGGAAAAATCCAGAGTTGAATAGAAAATTTGACATTCAGACACAAGAAGCAAGAGATACTTGAGAAGGTAAACAGGGAAAAGAAATCAAAAGGAACTTAATAAAGTTGAACTATTTACATTCCTACATGGAAAAACAATAACTGTGACTGATGAAACCTTTCTCAGTATGAAAATAATTGAAGAAGGGTATATGGGCATATGAATACATATGTGAATGTGTGTATATATATATTTACAGATATGCATGGATAGAGGGCACAGGTCGAATTTGGTGGGAAGGGATGATACTTAAGGGGTGAAGTTAAGAGGTGAGAGAGGAATGTGGCAAGAGGAGATGGTGAGAGACGGGGGTGGGCATAAACTATCTCATGTAGAAGAGGCAAGGGGAAGTAGTCACAGAGGAAGGGAAGAACAGGAAGGCAAAAAGACAAAACCATATTCTCATTGAGTTTGGCTCAGGGAGAGAATGACGTACATACTGAATGGGATATCTCACCCTGCAGAAGAGTAGGGGGGAGGGGGACGAGAGGGGGGAGCATGGAGGGGAGGGCATTCTGGGGGGAGGGGAGGTTGGAAGTACCCACTTTTGAAGAGGGACAGGATCAAAGTAGGGAATGGACCAGGTGGGGGGTGGGATGGGTGGGAGGGAAATATAAGCAGTCTTTTACAATATATCTACTATGGTAATGTTTTGCATAGCTATACATGTACAACATTTATAGAATTGCTTATATTCCCAGTGGGAGTAGGTGACAAGGGACGAAGGGAATGGATCTGAAATTAGAGGTCTTAAAATTAAATGTCTCAAATATATATATAAATACTATTATTAATACTATTTTTCATGTAACTGGGAGATAAGATTTATGTCCATGCATTGGGGCACAGAGATTCACTTTGCCCTAATGGAAAAGTCGAAGGAGGTATGGGAGAAAATATGGGAGAGAGCAGATTGGATGGGGGGATATCCTGTGGGACTGCTATTCTGGGGTAGTGGGTAGGGGGAAAATGGGGAAAAAATTGTAACTCAAAATCTGGTGGAAATGAATGATGTAAACCAGAAGTTAATAAAGCATTTGGGAAAAAAAGAAATGAAAGCAATCAAAGACTAGTAAACTACTTAATAATCTCCTCAATGAATAAGGTCATTTTCTTCAAGTGGTACCAAATTTTACAAATTCTGAATGATGTCATGAAAAATGAAATTAACTATATTGTGGCTAATTATAGTAATAGACATCTTTTCAGAATCAGCTGTCTGTGTATAGTTACATCATTGGCTGGTTATGGAAAAGGTCAAAGTCAATAACAAGCAGAAAGGATGAAAATGAGATGATATAACATGTAATTACAGTCGCTTCAACCTGACCTGTTTAAAGAACTTGCTGACTCAGAAGAATGAGGAATGGGGAAAAGTAATGACATTGTCTATTTCTAAGGAAACTTACCTGATGCAAAACAGATATTTAAAGAGCAAAAGAGCTTGGAATCCACCTCAATCTACAAGTTCTTTCTCTTCTTGCCAGCAAAGGGCAACACCTATTTACGGTACAAATTCATCTGAAAAATAATAAGGAAGATTTCAGTTAAAATTTTTTATTTATGGAATAAGCATTTACATAATATGGGATAATAATAAAAAGATTATTGCACATGAAACTACAAATGTATTATGTACAACTTACTATTCCTTTTAAATATACAATAAAGTTACCATAAAAATTTCCGTTTTTTCTGCCTTCTCCCTCACCCTAGAGATGATTGCCATTAACACAAATAAGTGTGTATGTGTGTATATATATATATATATACACATATACACACACACATATATATATACACACACACATATATATACATATATACATACATATATGTAAAATAATTCTATACATACTACTATTTATCACTTCCTTCTCTGGGTGCAGATAGCATCTTTCTTCTTATGTCTTTTGCAGTTAGTTTAGTATTTGCTCATAAAACAGCAACCAGCAATTGAAACCTCATTGAATCTTTTTTTCAGAGGAAACACTTAGGCTCACCCTTCATATCACACTTCTTAGTTACGTATTTACTCAGCCTACTTCTACTTAGCTTCTTCAATGATGGGCTAGTTCTACTAGGGCAATGAAATTGACCAAAACATACATATGGCATCATTTAGAAACTATCTTAAGGTCTACCATGCCAAAAAAAAAACCACTCCTCTATTGGCCCGACATGGTGGGATTACCTTCTCTTACTTGGCCTGAAATTATTAACATTAAGTGTAACTGTATTGAGTTGGACAACAGAAGTCTACCTTTAAAATACATATATTTACAGAAAAATATAGAAAGGACCTGATTGAGAAGGATTTCCTTCTTCAATCTCTCAATAATGTAAATTTGTTCACCAGGCAAAGTAGTTGTTATATCAAAGGCACAGACTGCTCAACTCTGAGAAGACTAACTGAGAAAGACAAATAAATTTATGAGTTTCTGATGTGTTTATGTGTTAGGGTAGAAGGAGGAATATCATAGAGACAACTTGTAAATGATAGAGATGGGTGGTAAGGATCCGGGACCAAAATGGGCAGGTCTAAAGTTTGAGAGGTCCAAGTGTGGGATGACTTATAATTGGGTCCTGCAGAAAGTGGCAGTTCTCATATTTGAACAAAATGTTTTTTAAAAAGATTATGCTTTGTAATGGGATAAAAACAGAAGAAATTAATTCAAAGGCTAAAGTATTTTAAGTGAAAGAAACTGACACCAATATTCAAATATTCAAGGTTTATTCCCTCTTAGCTTTTTTTGCTTGTACTTAGGATAAGCTGCTGCCAGATGAGTGGTGGTGACTTAATTATAGTTTCATGCCCTTAACAGCTAGTTTTGAGAATATTTCTATAGTTGTTGTTCCAGAATAGTGGAGATAGAGTAAGCCTCAGGGACACACTTACAAGACACTAGCTCTGTTAGCTTAGTCTGGGAACAATTTTCATCAGTGGCTATTCCCCCTGGCAATCTGACCAGCTCAACCAATTTTCTGGATCCTTTCTGTTACTTACAGTAATAGAGAAGTAGATAATTTACTCTGGGGTCTAAGGTCTTCTGGGAATAAACAAACAGAACATAGGGCACTCTGGGCCTTTCTTTGTTAGGAGGATCTAATTTTAAAAGTACTTATTAAGGAATAGGATAGGTGGAGAATTTCTTAACTCACTTGGGAAAATAGGCATGCTTTTCTAACTTTAGTTCCTTATCTTAGAATGAGCTCCTTCTCTGGCCAAAAGACAGCTCCAAATCTTTGGAACAAGCTGATATCGAAAATCCCATCTAGGAGCTTGTTTTCAACTTCTTTCTGCTCAAATTTTCTTGTTACTTTAGCCATCATCAAGCAGTTCTTCTTCTAGGTTGATAGATAATTAAAGAGACTGCTAAACCAGGAAACTGACTATAATACTATATTATTATAATAATAATTATAGCTAACATTTTCATTAGTGCTTTAATGTTTACAAAGTGTTTTATATGTATTTTTTTCTTTTGGTCCTTAACAAGTTTTGGAGATAGGTACTATTGTTACAGATGAGGAAACTGAGGTACCCAGGGTCACAAAGCTAGTCTGAGATAGCATTTGACCTCAGATCTTCCTGACTCCAAGCCCAGTACTTTATCTATGATGCCACCAAACTTCCTCAAAATAGCAAATAGTGTCAAATATGTATAGGATGTGTATAGAGTCAAGTGTATGCTGTGACAAAAAATTTGAATGAGGTTATTATATATAAATGACTTTCTACAGAAGAGGATAGGAAGACCAAGAAGTACAATACCAAATTTTCAGCACGAGGATGCAAAGCATTACACCTTATCCAGGTATATTCAAATGCAGAGAGCAGGCAAATTGAAGATAAGAAAAATATCCCAGAACTCTCTGAGTTCTCACCATCTGGAAAAAGGCTGGAGGTCACTCTCTTTGTTATGAATCTTGGCTCACAACTGAAAATTGGCAGAGGGACGAGCAGTGCTTAATGGTAGATGATTTCAGCACCAGCATATCAGTTTGGAATGACATTGGTCCAGAGACAGGAACAGTCTGAGTGTGGCAGCTAGTGAAAAGACAATGAATTCTTTTCATCTTATAGGACCCCTGGACCAATCTGACCTCATGATCTAATAGCCAGCATCGATGGTGGGCTAATTAAACCACCCTAAATTGGTTAGCAGTAAATTAAATGACCCTAGGGTGGTTACCAGTAAACTGCAAAACTTGTTTCCTAGAGGAGATATGGTTTAGAGAGTCAATATTCAAATTAACCAATCCAGAAGTAGCTATCAGAAGAGTAAAATGAAAGTTTGGCAGTTTGTGGTTTAAAATGCCATCCAAGAATGACATAACATGCTGCTAAGATAATCTCTGCATGTGTGCTGAATGTAGCTTTGACTTAAGAGACAGCACACTGATCAAGAATCTCTCTTATCCCCAGACTCAAAACAGGAGGTCACCTCACTTTGACTAACCCAAGGGTTCCCTCCGACAGTGTATTTCATGCCATGGAATGGAAGCCTATGTATCCATATAACAAATGAGGTGGCCCTCCATGGTATGTCAGCTCCACTGTCACAGCTGGCCTGGGGCTTTTATCATTTCCTTTTCAAAAGTGACCTTCTGAGCCTGATTATCTCTCTTCAGTTACTGGGCCATGGTGGAGGGTACTCAAGGTGGGGTTGCTGTTTTCCTTGCCAGACTATCCTCTCAACCTCTGCTTGTTCTTGGGGGTTAGGGATAGGATGGAGAGAGGATACAGAAATATTAGCAAGCCCTGATCTAGGTAGCAGAGACTATTTTGTATGCATAGATTATACACTTCTAGCTGTATTGTGGCTTCTTTGTAAATGTAACTGGGGTGATATTTATGCCCCAATTGACGAGCGTCAGCTATGTGTTTCTGCCTGCTCCCACTCATGACACCTCTAAGCGTGGGCATGTCCATGAAGGAGAGATACTGCAACAAGATCTAGGGTGGAAATAATGCAGATGAAGCCTCGGAGGGAGAGAGTTCCGTGAGTATTTTAAGAACACAGGAAAGCGAAGGAAGAACTTAAAGAAAACAAGACAAGATAGCAGTTGGGGCAAAGAGGGTATGCCCTGTCCCTGCCTTAGATAGGAGTCAGCAGAAAAGTTTGAGCGCATGTTCTGAATGGAGCATCCTACAGGAATGAAAGCAGGTGGAGCAGCTTTTTTTCTGAAAAGGGTTTTTTCTCCCATCAAGTTTCCAGGCCTAGTCCACCTTCCTGTGTCATGAGGAGGAAAGCTAAATTGCTCCAACTTTCGAGTCCCTCATGAAATTGACTGGGATTCTCCTGGAAACTGGGTATGTGGGAGAAGAATAACATTTGAACATTACTTTATTACTTGAACCTCTTTTGCAGGTTCCCACTAACTGCAGAGAAAGATAACCGTGTCTTTCTTCCAACTCAGCATCTAAGAATTGCAATGGATTGAGTGCCAAACCTGGAGTCAGGACGACCTGAGTTCAAATTTAGCCTTAGACACCCTCTAGCTGTAAGAAGCTGGTCAAGGCACTTAACCTCTGCCTATCTCAGTTCCCTTCATTCCTGCAAAATGGGAATAACAATAACCCCTGCATCTGAAGCTTGTGGTGAGGAATAGATTGAATATTTGTAAATCTCTTTGGAAACGTTAGAGTACTGTGTAAATACTAGCTATCATAAATGACTGGGTTTGGAACTTGTCCATAGGTTGATTGTGGTCTGGGTGCTTATGAGGTAGTATTTCAATATATGGTAATTTTTACCCCTTTTGTTGATTCACTGTATGTAAAGAAATTGCATATATGTGTGATTGACTTCATAATGCCTTGTTCACATGATTAGGATTTCATGAAATAAAACATATTGGGGAGTAGGTTTGCCAATAGAATGGTGCTCCAAAGTTGGTTCCCTCCCCCCACATTGGATAGATAACATCTGACCCTACCTTCTTTGTGTCATGGACCCCTTTGGCACACCTCTGGTGTGGTCTATGAACCCCTTCTCTGAATAATATTTTAAATATGTAAAAATAAAATACATAGAGTTACAGAGGAAACCAGTTATATTCAAATACAGTTATCAAAATATTTTCTAAAAAAAAAGTTCATGGACTCCAGGTAAAGGACATCAATGACTGCCACCTTGATAGGAATAGATTTAAGGCAGGGGTGGGGAGCCTGTGACCTCGAGGCCACATGTGGCTCTCTAAGTCCTCAAGTATGGCCCTTTGACCGAATCCAAACTTCACAGAACTGATTTAGAGGGCCACATGTGGCCTCAAGGCTGTGTGGGTTCTCCACCCCTGATTTAGGGAATAGTGGATTAGTCGTCATTGCCCCAGAGCTCCTTGTAGCATTGGGTGGGATCACCGCTGCAAGGATGAGCTGATACTTCCTATGCCTGGGTCTTCTTGTGAATAGAATCAGGCTGGCAGCTCATGGTGGTTAAATAAATTTTAGCCGCAAATTAAAATGCAACCTGCTTACTATCTCTGGCATGAAACAAGGCTTTGTGGCCCGTGAAATCTTATGTGTTGAGTGAGAAATGTGCTAATGATGCTAACCTACCGAAAGACTTAAACGCTTATCTCTGCAACAACAAACATACTCTTGATGTTCACGTAGTGGTCAGGCCAAGTTATTTTCTGTCACCAAATAGGTTCACATGCTTTCCAATCAGTTTTCTCTTAAAGAACTTGAAGAATAGCTGGAGTTATTGTAACATATACCTTTGTGATTGGTACAACTGCTCTTCATGTTTTGCAAGATGAGTTTCGTCCTCTGTTTTCCCATTTCTGACCCATAGCAATCCAGATAGAAAATTAAAATTGTAGTACTGGTTTGAATTCTAAGCTCCATTAGAATAGAAGCATCAAAATCAATGTCTAGTGTCTTACATGAAGTAAGCTCTTAAATTATTTTTTATTTGAATCAAATCTGTTTTTCTTGTTTTCAGGAGGAACTGGTGGTTTGTTACCTGTTTAATTCATCTGGTCAACTGAACAAGTTAGAGCTTTAGTTAGGTCTTGGTCAATATATAGGAAACATGCTGTATTATGTTGCCATGTATCTTATACTAAATAATATTTTATTATGATAATAAGCCACTTACTTTTCAGGAAGGAAAAAGGTATTGAGTAGAGTCTCAAAACACAAGGGCATCATAATAAGGGAATATCTAGGAAATTCATTTCTTTTTAATGTTCCTTAACCAATTATAGATAAAAGCACTCTTCCAATATGAAGTTGTTTCCACTGTAGCTACTTTGGCTTATGCCACTTGCAATCTATTTGATGGAAAACCTATTACTTAATTGGCAAGTGATTGAAGATTATCATGCATGTATTTTCCAGCTGGGACTTCCAAGGTTATTTGTATTCCATTAAAACTTCTATTAACTTTACTTTCAGTCTTAATTGATAAAACACTTTCCTGACTATGGTTCAGCACCCAACTTAAAATAGCATTTACACCTCCTCTAAGCCAGGTATTTAATTTATTAAGTCATATGAATATATTTTCCCCTTCATTTAAAGAGTATCCATTTGGAATACCAAAAATAATGAAAATTCATCTACTCTGTCTCCAGTCTTTTCTTGTTGAGCAATCAATATTACTTGCATTAGTATAAAATGGATATGATGATGATGATACTTTACCTCCATAGTAGCACTTTATAATATTCCGAGGGCTCTCATGCACTTTACTACATGCATCTCTGATGTACTGTTTTTGTGAAAGAGGCAATATGGTGTAGGGTCTAAAGCACTGTCCTCAGAATCCAGAAGACTAGGGTTCAAGTCCAGTATCTGACACATAGAGGCTGTGTGATCCTGGCAAGTTTGTTTAATTTCTCACTGACCCAAACAACTTTCTAAGATACATTTGCAGAACTTTCTAAGATACATTTGCAGAACAGTTGATGACTTGCATTGGTGACAGGAGTTTTTTCATTGGGAATTCCTTATATTAATGAAATCAAAGATCCAGTTTCAAAAGAAATGCATACCATCCAACTGAGCACTCATAGCAATCCTCTGAGATAGGAAGAGATCAAGTGGGATAATGTATATAATGCACTTCAGAAACCTTAAGGTGTAATAATACAAATATAATCTATTATTAGACAAGTATCAATATTTTCATTATATATACAATATGTAATTTGGCACTAGGTTAGTGGTATAGCTGGAACTAGAATCCAGGCCTCCTGGTTCCTTTTCAGTGCAACACTCTGTTTTAGAATAAAAATTTATGGTTCATATACTATAATTTCTTTTCTACTTCATATAACTCCACATCAGAGAATGGCCAAATTTGAGAGATTATCAGGGGCATTTTTTTCTCTTAGTAGCTTTTCCATTTGATACTTGTGGTGGGTACTTTCTGAGTTTTGAGTTTAGTAGAATTAAGCAAAGAGTCTTTGTTAAAAAAAAGTTGTCAAAATGGTTCCTTAGTTCAACTAAATTCAGGAAACAGTTAATTGTCCTTAGGAAAATGGTATGCAGTCATAATACATTCATGTAAAGAAACACAAATTCAGAAATTTTCAGGAGCATTGTCATAAAATCAATTTTAAAAAGTCCAAGTTCTTAAGTAATGGGAAGATACATTCCTGGTTTCCCAAAATGTGGAAAATGTAATTGAATCCTACTGACCAAATAACAATTATTGGGCTGCTCATGTGAGGACATAGACATAAAGAAAAGATCTGGAGATTAGAATGTGAGTTTTTCTTCTTGTGTTTGCCTTGCTATCATTTATCATCTTACCTTGACAGTGTAAACCCAATAACAAATGTAGTATTTTCTCTTTCCTTAATATAATGTTTACAGTAAAATTGAGACAAATTAATGTAAGAGCTGAAATTTTTATCTGGCTCATAGTAGGTGCTTAATTTGTACAAAATGACTGATACAGAAATGTTTTACATGATTGATATGTGTAATCTATATCAGATTGCTTACCACCTCAGGGAAGGAGGAAGTGATAGAATTAGGAACGTAAATCTTTTAAAAACACTTTAAAAATTGTTTTAACATGTAATTGAAATTTTTAAAAAGACTGAATTAACTTGAAAGACAGAACAGTTTGACTATCATTTACTTAGTGTAATCATACATGACCAAAAGGCAGTAAAGATCAGTTAGGTGTGCTTGGCAATGTGTAGCCTTTTATACTGAGTACAATATTGATTGTTCTTAAATCAGGAATAGAGATTATATGTTTAGGGCTATTTATCTAAGACAGTGATAATTAGACTTAAAGACTGATAATGGGAGGAATAATCAGTTTATACAACTAGTAACATTTTACAAAAGAAATGTCTCAAGGATTTAAAATCTCTCATAAGGTATCAAAAGGTGAGAATAAAAGGCCATTAATATGGTGCCATCTAGTGCTCATTTTTTATCAAGCATATAATGACCTTTATACAGTTTTATTCTCCATACTAATAGAGTGACAACAATTTTTAGGTACATATTACAGTGAATGTAGAACTATATGTGTCCTTTTTAAAGTGATTTTTAAAAGTAAATTGTGTTATAAGCTGTTTGTCCTTCATTCTTGAAGAGGACCAATGACATCATTAGGGTGATGTCTTGACTTGCAGTGAATTGGATTTAAGTGAGGCAGAGCTGTGTAAAGGCATCAGCCTCACTCTCTTCTCCAAAGTCATCAAAGTACAATGGTAGGACAAAAGTCAAGATGGCTAGTGATAGCCTGGAATGCAGTGGGTGACTGTGGCCTTTCTCAATTAGATTGTTCTCAGGTCTCAGTTTGTATGAAGCAGCAGCCATTTGGTAACTAAGAACTAGTTAAGGATTGAAGCAAAAGATGGCCCAATTTACCATCACAAAACTATCAATTTGGGGTAGGGTGGGGATAAGACCTTAGAGTTTCTGGCCAGAACAGAAAATAATTGCTATTTACATTCATTCTAAGATTCTAAGCCATCAAAAATAAACAAAGAACTATAGAGGCTTGGTTTGGGGGCTCTTTATTGGCCATTCAGTGAGAACCAGAGCTATAAGCTAAATTTATGCATCTGTGCAGAAAACACTGAACTTTTGCCCTTTAAAGTCTAGCTCAAATATTTCTTCCTTCAAGAAGGAACAAATTCGTCAATAACTTATTTGCAATTCAGTTCAGAGTCCATGTCCTTTGTTAGCGCATGTTCCCACATGGCATTTAGGATCCTGACTGTCCATGATTGATCCCTCTTGTGGTCAATAGTATCTACACAGAGAAGTAGGCACAATATGAGGAAGAAAAGGACTCAATGTTTATGAATTCTGTTCCCTTGAAATGAGACAGTCTTCTCAATAGTCCTTTCTGCAGTCATTCCTGTATTTAAGATTTTATTTTTCCTTTATTATATTTCTTCAAAGGAATTATTGGTGCTTAAGATCACCTATGTAGGAGGAGTTAGATTTTCTAGCTGTGGGCTACATCAAGGTCCCTCTGAGAAGGGAGTTGTGCCAGGCTGGTAAGCCTGATAATATGACAATGGAATAGCTTCTTTTAAAAAATAAACGTATTTTTGTTCAAGCAGAAATTTATGATTGATTACAATTTTCCCAGTTAGTAATGACCCTCCGTTTCTCAGTTGTCAAGCAGCATTTTTCACCATCTTACACTCTTACATATTTTATTTTAAATTGTAGTTATTTCTACATATGTCATATCCCTCTACTAAACTATAAGCTACAAAAATCTCGAGACTGTCTTATCTAAATTTTGCATCTCACCCAGCACCTAGACTACTTTTCTCAGTGTAATGGAAACTTAATAAATCTCTTTAATGGAATTCAACACATAGTTTTTAAATATTTGCTGTGATCCACTTGGCATATGCTGGAGCCACAAAGCCAATAACTGCTAATATCTCTCCACAAAATCTTGTAATTTCACAACTAATTGAAGAGATTTATCTACCTACAAGAAGTATGTTACTGTCTGTGCAGATTTTGCTGTTCTTGAAATTCTTTAAAATGTTAGCCTCTTGGAGTGGCTAGGTGGCGCAGTGAGTAGAGCGTAGGCCCTGGAGTCAGAAGGACCTGAGTTCGGATCTGACCTCAGACACTTAACGAACACACAAACAAAAACCTAGCCATGTGACCTTGGGCAAGTTACTTAACCCCAACTGCCCTCCAAAAAGCAAAAAAAAAAAATGTTAGCCTCTCAAATGTGGAGGTTTCTTCTATTGAAATATGTATATGTTGAAGGCAAATTCCCAAACCAAGCATTAAATAATAGCGTATTTATAGAAGGTTTTACAGTTTGTAAGTATTCCTCATGTAAGACTCTACTCATCATTGTTTTGCAATAGTAAAATAAGTTAAAACCAAATTTGTAAATATAACCAAAGTTGTAAGTCCTTAGTCATGTTTCTTGGCAGATTTCCTATTTTTAACTTTTATAATATTGTTCCTATGGAATTTATTGTCCCTGTAATACCCTTTCACCTAACAGTGTGTGAGGCCAAGAAGAGATATTAGGTCTGGTATTACTATGCAGAGAGTTGTCGCTTTCATCATTACATATAATCCTCACAAAAACTCTGTAGTGTAGGCAGGATAGATCCTACAATTCTCCTTTTTACAGAGATGAAAATTGAAATTTGATGAGATTAAATGATTTTATTGTTTAGTCATTTTCAGTCATGTCTGACTCTGTGGATCATATACACTCTCCAAAAAACTCATTTGGAGTTTTTTGTGGCAGAGATAATGAAGTGGTTTGCCATTTCCTTCTCTAGCTCATTTTACAGAAACTGAGACAAACAGGGCTAAGGGATTTGCCCAGGGTCACAGAGCTAATAAGTATCTGAGGCCAGGTTTGAACTTACAAAGATGAGTCCTCCTGATTACAGGCCTGGCACTCTATCAGCTGTACCAGCTAGTTGTCCTTATTAAATGATTTAGAATTCTAGAATCATAGGATCTCAGAGATGGATGGGGCCTTAAAGGTCCAGTCTATACCTTAGCAGAAATTCCCTCTAAAATGGTCTGACAAGTGATCATATACACTCTCCAAGGTTTAAAGATCTAACATGATAAGGATTTCATCAACTCCCAAGTTTCATATCCTTTGAAGCAACAATGCAAGGAAGAGTCTATCAGGAGTGGGGAACCTGTGGCCTTCTAAGTCTTTGAGTGTGGCCTTTTGACTATGTCTAAGTTTTATAAATCAAATCCTTAGATTAAGGGGATTTTGTCAAGTTTGGATTCAGTCAAAGGGCCATACTTGAGGACCTAGAGGGTCACATGTGGTTTTAAGGCTGTAGGTTCCC
The DNA here is from genome assembly GCA_011680675.1 of Gymnobelideus leadbeateri. Lineage (NCBI taxonomy): Eukaryota > Metazoa > Chordata > Mammalia > Diprotodontia > Petauridae > Gymnobelideus > Gymnobelideus leadbeateri. Next base: position 13,568 of record WOXC01004731.1, read on the forward strand.
CACCCCTGACTCTGATATGCTTGCCCTATCTTGTCCTCCAGGGCAAGCATATCAGAGTGGGATAGATGTGGAATTTTCACATTCCTTTGATACAAGGAAGCAGATTGATGCAACGAAGTCACCTATGCTCACTAAATCTTGTTTCTTGATCCAGTACAAATATCCCAACTTGAATTTCCTGTAATCAAGTTCCGTTTTAAATTCTTGAATTTTAGTACTTCAGAAGAATATTGACTCTTAGTTAGTTTGTCCTTTAGTTTAGAGTTCTTAGACTCCCCAGTCAGACCCTTGTTTCTCTTTCCCATGAAAGCTGCCTCCAAATTTTAGTTATTATCCTAATTTGTATCCTATCAGCCCACATCCCTCCAACTGAGAGATATAACCCTAGAATCCAGGCCCCTTCATTTCCGTTCCAGGGTTCTTTGTGCTCTGTATTACTGACTCTAGACATTCCTGGAGAGATCTGTTTGGTTCCAAAGGATATTGAAATTAGGCCTAGGGGCAGCTAGGTGGGAGAGTGAAAAGACCACTGGCCATAGAGTCAGGAGGACCTGAGTTCAAATCTGGCCTCATACACTTAACACAAAAACTAGCCATGTGACCCTGGGCAAGTCAACCCCAATTGCCCTACTTTTCCCCCTCCAAAAAGCAGAAAAAAAAAGAAAGAAAGAAAAAAATTAAACCTTTCTAAAATTTTTCTCTTTGAGAAATTATTATTGAAATATTTTTGTGGTGACAAAACTGGTTAAGAATTGATATTTAGAAATTAGGGGAAAAATTTTTTTCCTGTACCTGAAAATATTCTACCACCTGCACTCCATTCTTTACATTCAATTCTGATGTCTGTGCTTATTTTGGGCACATCTCAACATTAAAAGAAATTAAAGAAATTTTAAAAATTAAAGAGAAATTAAATTAGATTTGCATAGATCAACTACATGTGGACAAATGGCTAGAGATTCTCCAAATGCCTGTGCATTATATAGATGGCTAGCAGTTCTTAAGAATGGTGGAAACTCTAGTATCAAAATGGAAGCCAGGACAGAATTTATTCCGAACCTCTTGAGCATACCAGGGACCCCCCAAAGTTTTATATAACAGCTTTAAGTGGGCCTGTCTTGATCTCCTTTTTGTACAAGTTCCCCTTTCCATTCAGTAGCAGGGGATTAGCTCACAGAAGCAGTGCTCCTGGTCACCTCCTCAGATGTTTCTTCTGCTCTGAGTATTTTCTTGAGTAGAAGTGACCAAACAGGACTCCTGGGAGGGGCTTTCTAGTTTGGGACACTGGGATCTCCTATGTCCTTTGGAAGTGTCAACTGCAGAGCCAAGGTAAAGGTGGAATGACTATTCAATAGTTTCACTAAATGTCCTGGGTTTTACTATTTTAAATATTAACCTCCTGTGAGACCATAAAAGGAGTTATGGATTGCTGTTCCATCTTTGAGGTTTCTGTCAATATACCACTTTTGATTCTTTTGTGATTTTAGCTTTTCCTTTGTGTAGAGGAAATAAATAGCTGTTCTATTTATGTTGACTAGATCTACATTGTATATTGAGAGAAATGCTAGACATAAGCCAAATCTATATTTTATATATATTTCCCTGGGACTCTGAGATGAAGGCATAAAGAGCCAGAGAGGGTGAAGAGAAAAACAAGAGAGAGAGAGAGGGAGAGAGACAGAGAGAGAGAGAGAGAGAGAGAGAGAGAGAGAGAGAGAGAAAGAGAGAGAGGGAGAGAGACAGTCCTCTCCCTTTGAAGGTTGAGCTCCTGCAGGACTTCACCTAGTATGTGCCCTTGATCCCAGAGCTAGGGGCCCCTTAATGTAAGGGAGCAAGTGCCCCAGCTTCCTTGGGGTCATTGTTAATTCTGTTAGATTATCAGTGATCCTAGCTATCAAATAATAGGAATAAAGAATTTTGTAAGCATAATAATGAGAGTTTGGGTGCCCATAACAATCTTAGGCTGATGCCAGGTTTGGGATGGACACTCCAAGTATCAATTGGTGAGAGGTTTCTTAAAAAAATTCCTGGCAGATGGGAGGGAAACTCTTTCCTGACAAACATAGATTTATTTTTTTCAATTTAATTTCTTTTAATTCAATAAAGATGTCCGGTAGAGATATAAATCTTCCTTAGCTCCTCAGGGAAGCTCCTCAGATTGTCCCTCCTTCCCCTTTCCTTTTTCCCCCTCATTCTTTCTCAAAGCAGATTCAAGCTAAGTTCCATTGTCCAGACAATGTACTCCAAAGGAGAATGGGAGTTAAAAGATAAGTGAAAAATTTGAAAATTACCTTTCAGTTCAATTCAACAAACATTTATTAACAGCCTACTGTGTTGGAAATTGTAGTAATTGCTACGGAGAGATACAAAGAGAAAAATGAAACAGAACTTTCCCTCAAGGAGCTTATATTCTTCTAAAGGAACCCACATACATTCTAATAGGTAAATATAATTTATAATCATTAAAAATTTCCAGAGGTAGAAAAAACTAAAAAGGCTTTACATAGGAGGTGGCACTCATGCTGTGAGTTAAGGAAGTTAAGCCAGAATATATATATATATATATATATATATATTGTTTTTTAAATAATATTTCATTTTCCCCTAATTACATGTGAAATTAAAGTTTTTAGTATTATTTTTTAGATTCTATCCCTTCCCTCCCCTCTCCTTGAAACAGTAAGTAATCTGTTATAGGTTATTTTATATCTATTTCTTTATCTATATATCTATATGTATGTATGTATGTGTATATATGGATACACACAGAATATATTTAAAGCATGAGAGATCACCTTTGCAAAGGCATAGAGGTGGGTAAAGAACAACTAATAGGTCATATTGATTGGAACAGAAATAATATGAAGTGACTTGAAAAGTTGATGGAAGCCAGTTTATAGAAGGCTTTAAATTCCAGGCTGAGGATTTTTCAAAAAAATTTTCTCCTAGAGGAAATGGGGGAGATTTTGAATAGAGGAGTGACATGACCAGACTTGTATTTTAGAAATATAAATTGGTAGCTGTGTGGACAGTGGATTGGAGAGGGGAAACACTGAAAGCAAGAAGATAAATTAGGAAATTACTGCAATTTATTGTTGTTTTTCAATCAGGTAAACTTTTCTTGACTCCATTTGGAGTTTTCTTGGTGAAGATAACAGAGTGGTTTGCCCCTTCCTTCTCTTATCTTATTTTATATATGAATAACTTAGACAAACAGGGTTAGGTGACCTGCCCAGGGTAACACAGGTAGGAAGTGTCTGAGACCAGATTTGTCCAGGCCCAGCATTCTATCCACTGCAACACCTAGCTGCAATTGTCCAGCCATCACATGAAGAGGGTATAACTAGATAGTGGGATAGATAGAGTCAACAAGTTCTGAATCCATATCCTTTCCCAGACACTTAGTAGCTGTGTAATCTTATATCTATCACTCTATCACTTAATCTCTCCCAGACTCAGTTATCTTAATCTGCAAAATGAAGGGGTTAGACTAAATTGCCTCTAAGGTCCTTTTAAGCTCAAAAATCTATAAAGCTAGAGTGAATAACAGAACCACCATCCACTCAAGATGTCCCACTGGAGTCTCTGTTTGCAATTCCTAGTTGAAATAAGGTGAATAATATCATTTATATATATATAATATAGTTTCTATAATGTATATATATATATATATAGTATAATTATATGTATAATTTATAACATCCTTCTTCCAACACCCACATGGTGTGCCTCCCTGGAGCAAACTGAAACCTTATATTAGCTTGGAAGAAATAGGGATTGACAGCAGGAGTCCTACCTCCATGGGCAGTCTTCCCATGAAAAGGTCCCTTGGTCAAAGATTAAATGGAGTACTCTAGGGAGTTTTTTCCCAGAGGGCTATTGGTCCTAGGGATCAGAGTTCTGACTTGACCCTGGCTAGTTTTGCCAGAAAACTCTTAGAGGTGAAGGATGATATGACTGAGAAAACAAAAGTTTGATCTTCTGAGCATATCGATTTATTAAGCAATTCATCAAAATTTCCCTACAAAGTGAGACCAGATCTCAATTTAGGCCTGGACCCTAAATACAGGGGGAGACAGACTTTCAGGCATTAAAAAATTAATCAAAAAAAGCCAATTAATTAAAAGGAAACAATACAACATTAGGTTATCTGATTTCTAATTGGATGAAAAATTAGGGACTTTCCAAGTTAGGGGTGGGTGGGGAAAGCAAATAGGTGTAATTCCCTGAATTCAGAAATAAGAGGTGTCTCACTCTCCCCCAAGTGTCTGTAAACATCAAAGGAACACAGAAACAATAAATAATTGGTCAGTGTGGGATCAATTTTTATATGAGACATATGGATTTCTTGAGATGCACAACTGTGAGAAAACTCTTTGCATCAGTCTTTGAATCTGACTAGGTTCATGGTCAACTTAACCTTGGTGTTTAGTTAAGGACCTAAGCAGCAGGTAGAGGTGGTCCAGCTTCCCAGCTATGCAGTGCTAGGTTCAAACAATACAATAAGGTTTTCTCCCACTTTCCACAATTGAATAAAGTTTTATTACAAGCCAGAATTTGGACTAGAACCATGGTTGAATAGAAAGATAACTGAGCTAGCTCCAGAACTGAGTCACAAGATGGAGTCAGTATAGCTCACTCCATTTCCACAATTAACCACTTGCTGTCCTAATCCCCTCAACTTCCTAAGGCCTAGCACTCTATTTACTGGGCCACCTGCCTGCCACTCAAGTCTTGTCAAACTCCAACCTTGGTTTACTCTCAGGGAAATTTCCTCCCCTCATTTTCATATATTGTTGGACACTTCTGGAGAAAGTCACCCAACCATGTTGACTAGACTCACAACAAATTTATGTTATCTAACCTCCACCAGACTCTCATTGATTAACTTTCTGTAGTACTCTGAATAGGCACATTCTTTGTAGAGTGGGTCTGTGGGACTCCTACGTAAAGTGGCTCCTGAGCCATTTTAACATTGGGTGTGAAAGAACTGTAATACTTTTAGCTGGAATTCCCTCACAGTTCAGATGTTCAGCAGTTTGAGGGCTCATTAGTGTCTTCTAGAGAAACAGAGCAACTGCTGGAAAGACAGTGACATAGTAGGAAGCATTGAAACAGACTTGAGAGATAATACCACTAGCCAGAAGGACTATGATACTGTCTGAGAGCAGGGGGCAGTGACTATGTTACTGTGTAGGAACTATGGAGAGGAACAGATACCTCCTACAGAGGTGAATCATTGAGAGAATACCTGAAGATCAGACCAGAAGCTGTACCTTTCTGGAGTTGAATCAGGATAGTACCGTGAGTTATAGGGACTAGGTAACTCTTCACTAAAGTAGAGACAAAAGAAGACCCACGAGATGCAGGAAAAGGGTTCTCTTGCCTTTCTGAGTTCTGGTGAGAATTCTGACTATATTTCTTATTGTGGGTCTTCTTGTGAATCTGAATGCTTATAAAGGGAGCCAGTTCTAATTTGGGGAAATGACATATACCGTTCCTAAGTTTAATCTTTGTGGTAGCAAATGAAACACTATATATCCAACCTGAGCAAAATTTTTATATAAAAGAGAGAATTATGAATCCTCGGTCAAAAACCTGGCATTATGAAGAATTGATAAGACCCTTTCTAAGTAATGCAATAATAATAATTTTTGTTTTTACATTGTTTTGCAATTGTGTCCAACTCTTCATGACCCCATTTGGGATTTTCTTGGTAAAGATAGTGGAGTAGTTTGCCACTTCCTTCTCCAGCTCATTTTACAGATGAGGAAACTGAGGCAAAGAAGGCTAACTGGGTTGACCAGGGTCACATGGCTGGTAAACGTCTGAGGCCAGATTTGATGAGCCTTCCTGACTTCAGGCCTGGTACTCAGTCCACTGTGCCATTTAGCTGCCTAATATTAATAATGCTAACACTTATGTTGTGCTTATAATGTGCCAGGCACTGTCCTATGTGCTTTATAATTATTACCTCATTTGATCCCCACAACCCTGGGAGGTAGATACTATTATAATGGATATAGGATATAATGGATAAAGTTGGATAGTTGATTCAATTCAGTTATCTTTCTATTCAACTATAGTTCTAGTCCAAATTCTGTCTTGTAATAAAACTTTATTCAATTTTAGGATAGGATATAATGGATATAATGTGGATGAGGAAACTGAAGTGAACAGAGGTTAAGTGACATGCCCAGAGTCATACAGCTAGTGTCTGAGGGTAGATTTGAATTCAGGTCTTTCTGATTCCAGGCCCAACACTCAAGGGATAGATTAAGAATTTAGACAATGACTCATCAAAAAATAATAACAACAACCAAAACCAACAAAAACAAAAACACAAACCTATGGCCAAAATATTGCCTTATAAGATACCGTTACCATCATCATAATAAATATTATGTAAACTTTTAGAAGTTTACAAAATTCTTTTTCAAAATAATTCTATGAAGTGGGTGGTATAACCTATTTCATTTTTACAGAGGAAGAAAGTAAGGCATGAAGGAGTCTTGACCAGAGTCATACAGCTAGTGCTGGATTCGAACCCAGGTATCACATTTCCAGATCTATTCCTATTTTCACTATACCACACCATCTTTAGCATTAGATGATTAATTCTGAAGTGATGATCTGGATTCTTTGATAATGTATTTGCATTAGTTTAGAAACAAAAGAGTACAAGAACTCAAAGTACTCTAGATCCATGCTGACTTGTACACTTAGGGGGTGGTTGGCAGGAATAGCGGGTCAGCAGGAATCCCAGGATGGAAGATGGCATGAGGAAGGAAGCACGCCATGGTAGCAATGTTTCTTCCCTGCTGGTCTGGAATGACTAGGGAAGGGGGCATCCTGCTCAGTGGCATTTCTCTGCAGGCCCCTTCTGTCTGCATGACTGGCATTTGGTCTTCCTGTATCCTTATTATATTTTTTTAAGTTTTTGAAGAATAAAATTCAATTCCTTGATTTCCTGGGTCTAAAAAAAGGGAAGAACCATCAGTAGCATGGCACCTCAAATGTTTTTTGTTTAACTGATACTTGCTGAATGAGTGAATGATTGAATGAATGAATAAAAGGTCGAAGCATTGTCCTATTCAATCAGGGTTACTGCAGCATGTGGTTCCTGGGACAAATTTAGTTCCCTGAAATTTAATAGTATGACCTGACTGCCAAAAGCCACTAAGGAAATCTCATTGGGTTTTTTGCCCATGCAAGGTCATTTGGCCATTCACAAACACCTACTCAGTTATCTACAGGGTTTGGAGCTGCTTGGCATAGTGGAAAAATACTAGATTAGGGTTCCAGTTCCGCCTTTGTTACTAACTACGATCTGTGTAAGCTCTTAAACTCTCTAGAACCCATCTTTTTCATCTGAGGCAGTGTGGTACAATAGAAAGAGCCTTGGAGTTGGTGTTGGAGGCCCTGGTTTGAATGTCAGCTCAGCTATATTAGCTACCTGTGTGTCTTTGGGCAAACCACATATCTCAGCCTCATTATCTTCATCTATAAAGTGAGGAGACTTGACTATCTATCTGATCTTTGAAGACCCTTCTAGCTCCAAATGTCTAATCCTATTGATATAAGTTAAAGGACTTTTGAGGTCCCCTCCCGCTTTAATATCCCAAGATTCTAAGAGTATAAATACAATGCAAACATAGACTTTTCAGAGCACCTCATTCCAAACTTTCATCTTCTTCATTAACAACTGATTGGTGCTCCTGGAATACTCCAACTCAAGTGCATGTGGCTCATTTCTAAAAGCTTTAGATAGGATAAATGACTTAATTGACAAGCAGCTTCCACTCCTTCATTTACCCTCTACTTGGCTGGCTTTCAGCAGCTTAACTGTGCTGCATTTCTTGACCTGGAGAGACCTCAGAGGAAAAGGCTTTCTCAATTCATGGCCTGAGGAAGAGGAACTTTCTGTTCCTAGATTCCTAGCCAATGCCTAATTGTTGCAAAGTTCAAAAAGAGGTGCAAGATCCATTCCTCTAATTTTTGGCTTATCCCAAGCTGATTTTCCCAGATTCCCCAGAATATGATTCCAGAAGATCCTGGAATTCAAGACTCCCTTGCTCCATTCCTTCTTCTCATTCTCTGTGGTAATACATTGGAAGCCTTGGCTAAGTGCCTGGGCTGTGCAGAGGAACTGTAAGAATCAATTGATTAAAAGTGGCTTAAAATTTAAGCCTTTCATTTTCATTTTCATTCTTTTAATTCACACATAGCCAATTAGATCTTTTTAAAATTTTCAGCATGTTTAAATAAATTCAGTTTTTCTTTTAGAAGGAGTATAGACTAGGTAACAAAAGGTTTTGGCAATGGGATAGAGGGAATCTGCTGTAGTGATATTTTCAGCTTGACCCTAGTGAATGAAATTGTTAACCCATCCATGTCATTTGGATATGGATAAGAAGGGAGCTAAGTCTTATTTCAAACCCCACTAGGACCAGGTTTTTATTTTCTAATCGTCTATTGAGCCAACAGGTGTTCATTAAGGTCAGTCAGGCTCTGTCTCCTTCTTGTGTATCTCTTCAAAGTGCTCTGCACATAGTCAGATTAAGTCAACACTTAATCCATGTTGTTAATTGATTGAGGAGGATAATGAGGTAAGTTGCTCATTTTTCAGTAGGATTGATTTTTGGCAGTTGATTAAAGACAACAACTACTCCTCCTCATGGATAAGAAACATTAGAATGGCTATTCTCTTCTTTGAAAAACCTAATCAGAACTTTCCCTACTCTAATCAGTCAATCAACAGTTTTGTTTTGTTTTTACTATGGGCCAGCCACTGTGCTAGGCACTGAGGATAGAAAGACAAAAAAGAAATAGTTCCTGCTTTCAAGGAGTTTATATTCTATTGGGGGGAAGTACTGTCCCAGATAGACACAGAGGATATTCATGGTGAATAAAAGCAGTTGTTTGGGAGAAGATCATAGGAGCTGGAGAGATCAGGCTTTGTTTAGGAGATAGCCATATTAGTTGTTAAAAAACTAGTTTAGTCCTAAACTGGTCCTTTGAAGAGACTGGGCTTCAGTCTTTAAGAGGCCTTTGTATAAATAGGTGAGGTTGACTGGTGAATTGTGAAGAACTGATACCTCATAAACTCTGATTCTTTGTAGATCGGGTTGGTTCAGAATGACAGTAAGTGGTTAAAAAAAAAAAAAAGCAATAATAGTGTCCGCAATGGGACGGCTAGGTGGCACAGTGAATAGAGTGTCGGCTTTGGAGTCAGAAAGACCTGAGTTCGGATCCGGCCTCAGACACACAAACAAAAACCTAGCCATGTGACCTTGGGCAAGCTACTTAACCCCAATTGCCCTCCAAAAGGCAAAAAAAAAAAAAAAGAGAGAGAGAGAGAGAAAAAGAGTGCCCGAAATGAAGATAAACAGTTAAATAAATATACTTAGAAAACAATGATACTAGAGCCTAGTAAGAGAAACCAAGAATAAAAGAAGACAGAAGGTAAAAGATAAATCATATCAGAAAGACATGATAAATTAAAGTTGATTTTGTTAATTGTTATGAATTTAAGCTTCAGAATATTAAGCATTTAGTGCATTTCAATAAATTTCCACAATTCCAGATATTGGTGTGGAGAAGCAAATCAGTGCTGGATATGGAGTAAGGAAGACCTGGCTTCCTGTTTTATCTTTGATACAAGCACTATAAATGTGGGCAAACCAAGTAATCTTTGAGTCTCTAGAAACTTTCTTTCTTCTTAAAGGTCTATTTTTTTTTCAATTAACAAGCACTTATTTTCTCTCCCTGGTACATCCCCCTTCCAAAAAAAAAAAAGAAAAGAAGGGGTGGCTAGGTGGCACAGTAATTAGAGCACCGGCCCTGGAGTCAAGAGGATCTGGGTTCAAATCTGGCTTCAGACACCTAACACAAAAAACTAGCCATGTGACCTTGGGCAAGTCACTTAGCCCCAAGTGCCCTACCTTCTTCCCCCCTCCAAAAAAACAAACAAACCAGAAGATATCAATTAAAAAAAGAAAAGAAAAGAAAAAAGAAAGCCCTTGTAATAAACATACATAGTCAAGCAAAACACATTCCAACTTTGGCCATGTCCAAAAATTCATGTCTCATTCTATATGTTTAGATTATGAGTTCTCTTTCAGGAGGGGCAGCAGGCATTTTTTCCTCATTCCTCTGGAATCATGGTTTAGGCAACTAACTTCTTAAGACTTAAAGTTACAAATGGGTTGTCAAGTGATAAGAATTCCCAATACCAATGAAATTTCAGTGAGACTATACTAAAGAAATGGACCTTTCAAAGATGCATGATTCATACATTGGATCATTTAAGCCAGAGGTGTTAAACACATGTGCTAGCTACACTCCCTACTGTGGGTCCAAACCACATTAAAATCAAATTGAAAAATATTTTTAAAATAAATGAAAACAAGATAGAACATAGATAATGTTAATATGTGATTTTCTATGTCAATAGGTTGCCACAGGGATCCTTATGTACAATTTAAGAATATTATTTAAGTACATACTGACAACTCAATTTCTATTTGCTAAAGGGATTTACTCTGATTTCCAATTAAAATATTTATTAATACCTCTACTTACATCTCACTGTTGTGATGAGTGAGATATAACTGCAAGTTGGTTAACTTTTATGACTAAAATTTAGTGGCCTGGTTTCTTTTTAATTCAACACCGTTGATCAGCCTACTTAACTGATTCCTATTATAAAATTACTATTCTGGCTCATTTCTAGCAGCAAAAGAAAAGACATCTCTAAAAAAAAAAGCTGAATAAGAAGTAATTTGTCTTGGAAGGCTGGAACACTGAAAATAATTTAGTGTTTCCTTCTTATGGTTTTTGTTTTTCTGTCATTTCAGTTTTGTCTGACTCTCTATGACCCTATTTGGGGTTTTCTTGTCAGAGATACTGTAGTGGTTTGCTATTTTCTTCTCCATCTCATTTTACAGATGAGGAACTGAGGCAAACAGGGTTAAGTGACTTGACCAGGGTCACACAGCAAATGTCTGAGATTTTAACTTAGATCCTCCATGACCCCAGGCCCTGTGCTCTATCCACTGCCCTTTTTTGATGATAAGATGTTTTTTTTGTTTTGTTTTGTTAAGATGGTTTTGTTTTATTTTGTTTTAATCTGGGGGAAAAAAGCTGCTCATTTCAGGCTGAAACTTTCTAATGTTTCAGTTTTCCTCTCTTCCTCCATCACTAGAATAAAGATGTATACTGAAGACCAGGTCATCTAAGTGACTCCATGACAAATTGTTCTAGATCCATAATCATATTAACAAAAAATGTCATCACCAGCTACTCCTCACAAATGAGTTCTTTTATTGAGGTGAATTGTTTTGAAATTTTCTTGCCACTCATTTGCTGGGTTAAAGTGCTTAATGCAAAGCATTGTGATCACTGCTGTTATGGAAACAGATTTTGTTTTCTGTGTTATCTGTGTAGGGACAGCCTAGAGAAGTAGAGAGTGTGCTGGACTTAAGAATCAGAAGGACCTGGGTTCAAATTCTGCTTCTAACAATGGCTGATCATTTAACCTCTATATGCTTCAGTCAATTCTGTAAAAATCCTATGGCAAATTATATACTGGTTGGGTTGTCAGTGGAAAGATTTCTCCATTCTCACAAAAATCACAGATTATTTAAGTACATACTGACCACTCAATTTCTGTTTGCTAAAGGGATTTACCCTGTTTTCCAATGAAAAGATTTATTAGTACCTCTACTTACATCTCACTCTTGTGATGAGTGAGATATAACTGTGAGTTGGTTAACTTTTGTGACTAAAAAGTGTGAACCCGTGTGAGGCGCACAAGTTTGGGCAGCCATGGTTGTAAGATAATTTGTGAGTTTGCTTTATCTGATTCTTGAGGTCCCCCAAGGTACAAAACAGGGTGCATTTTCCTTTGTTTGATTTTCCCCTCTCTTATGGGGTCCTGAGACTGGAATAATGATTAACCTGATTGATGGTGATAAGGGAGTGAGCCCCAGTTGGTGAGAGCCCTCACCTAGGGCTGTTCAGTTTAAGAAGTTAGTACTTTCTCATTCTAGGTCAGATGGCTAATACCCCCAGGACACCAGTGTTGACAAACGCCCTTTCCTCCAGGCGCCAGGTATGGGCAGGGATACAGGGATTGGGGAAATCTCTTTCACTGGCCCAGGGTTCCAAGGCGTTCAGTGTGAAATCTGGCCAGCAGCCCGAGTGAGTAGGAGCCATGTGACTGTGGTGATTTGGAGTGTTCAAGTGCCTCCTGCTTCAGAGCTACCTGATCCGAATACTAAGCAGAGCGAGCGCCGGGCTCCGTGGAAGACACTGAAGACACTGCAGAAGAAAGGTGCCTATTCCAGAGGTATCTCAAAACATGGAGATGAAAGAGCAAGGAGCGCAAATGGAGCCGCTGCTACCCACGGTAAGAGACTAGCTGCTGTCAGACTGATTAACCGGGTTTGCTGAAAAACCTGCCAAGCGAGTGGTCTGCTTTAGCTAGGTGCAGAGAGAGAGTGTGCAGCGCGAGGGGGGGTGGGGGGAGAGAAGAATCGCTCCATGGCATATGGACGTGGGTCGCCTCCCATCTCGGGGTGACTGGAATGCACGCAGCAGAGCACAGGGGATTTTTTTCCCACCTTCTCAATATGGATGCACTACAGTGGAAATGTCTCATGTTTTGCTGCTGATTGAAGAAAACGGCTAGGTTTTAGCAGCAGGGGCAGCTGTGCGTCTCTCTCTCCCTCTTTCCCAATGCCTGCCTGCCTCTCTCTCTCTCTCTCTCTCTCTCTCTCTCTCTCTCTCTCTCTCTCTCTCTCTCTCTTTCTCTCTCTCTATTTCTCTCTCTCCCTCTCTCTCCTAGAATGTGCAGTGGTGGCGGCATCCCCTGCATCGAAGCTTTTTTTTTTTTAATCACTACCCATCTTTGATAGAATCCCCAACCCGTTTTCCTTCCTGGGCAGAAAGGTGAGGAGTCTGCTGTGGCTCCACATATCAAGGGAGAAGAGAGAACAATGTCCTCTCTCTCTCTCTCTCTCTCTCTCTCTCTCTCTCTCTCTCTCTCTCTCTCTCTCTCTCTCTCTCTCCTTCTCCTCCTCCCCAGCTCCTGTCCTAAGAGAAAAGGGGAAGGGACTATCACAGTCTGTGGACAAAGAAGGTATGCATTTGGAGGCTCACACACAGATTTCAATGTCTGAAAGATCCCTGGCTTGTCACACATGGAGACAGTCCATCTGTTTAGCCCTGAGTCCTAAGCTGTCTCCCTAGATTATGTCCATGGTCTGTCTCTCCTTCCCAAGGGCCCCCCAGTCGGCCACAAGATGGGTCATAGTCAGCCTCAGGGGATGGGTCCTTAGGCAGTGTCTCATTTTTCAGCCTGGAGCAGCCACACTGCTGTATCCTAGCAAAAAGCTGCACCAGAGGTGCCTAAAGCCCATCTTCTTTCCATCTATTGGAGCTTTATGGTGCAGCAGAGCAAATATCCCTTCCTTTCTTGCACCAAACCAGATGGAGGGGCTATTTCTTAGCACTCTGTTATCCTGCCTGGTGTCCCCCACTAGGGACTGGTTGTAAGCAGTCCATTCACACGAGTCAGTTTTCTGCTTGTAAACATTTACCAGGGATGGCACAAGAGACAGGGACACATCCTGGGCCACTGTATTTTTCCTTTCTGCTGGGCTCAAGATCATTGGAAGCTTCCTATTTAGACCCCAGAATCTCCTCTGGCTACTGAGCATGCCCAGCTCCCTTCTCAGCAGTCAGTGGAGTTGTATTTATTAATTTTTTTTTTACCTTTTTAGTTCTTCCAGGTCTCAGGTTTGGGCAGAGAGGGAGAAACGATGTGGAAAAAACAAGGGAGTCCTCACAAAAAAAATGAATCTGAAAAGAATAGGAGGAGTATAACTATATGAAAAGGGTAGATGGAAAACATTGATGGCTTAGTCTACCTATTTCAGAGTATAGGTGTCCTTTTGCAGAGTCATATCCACCCCAAGCAAGGAAGGTTTATTTTGAGATTGGATTTACACAAGAAAGGCAGCTAAACTCTCATTTCACATAAACAAATGAGGGCCTCTATCTGAGCTTTCCCTTTAAATTGGACTAGGTGCATATATTAGACCTCAGTTGTTCCTCATAGGATATAAAGAATATTTGAGAGAGATCCTATGATTTTTCTCCCTCACCCTCTGATTCTTGATCAAGATCCTATGATTCTTGAGAGCATCAGCCTATCCTACCTATTTTTGCAAAAGCATCCGCACATGGTACATTACTACCTCTTACTGTCTCTGGGTTATCGTGCTCAAGTCATTTCAAGTCTCTTAACTTCTCTCAGACTCAGTTACTTGTCTGTTATATGAGGATAGTAATGCTTTGGTACCTAACTCATAGGAGGATTGGGAGACTCAAATGAGATAACAAATGTAAAGTGATTTGCAAATCTCAGTGTTCTATGTACATATATGTACATATTATTACCTAATAGGCACAGGATCCATACTTGTTGAAATAATGAATGAAGGGTAGAAGCAGGGGCTCCTAGAAAACAAGAATCCTAGGGGCAGGAAGATCTGAGTTCAAATGTGACCTCAGACCCTGAGAAAATTGCTTAACCCGTTTACCTCAGTTTCCTCATATATAAAACAGAGTACTTGTGAGGCCCAAATGAGATAATTATAAAATAGCACTTAGCACAGTGCCTGGTACATATTAAGCACTATATAAATGTTAGTTATTATTATTACAATAAATGGGAAATGTACTCAGGGATGAGAAGAGTGGTGAAGGAGGTATAGGGAATTGGTGAAGGCTCAGGTAAGTGTGGGGAAGCTTGACAATTCAGCTATGTAGAAAGGAGCCTGGTTGGGATAAATAGGAACCTTACCTAAAAAACAGACAAGCACTTAGAACATAGAGCTCCAACTGGTGAGCCAACCCATGCTGATGGGAGTGGATGGTTTAGGAGCAGTGGTCACTTGGTTGAAGTCAAAAGCCAAGAAGTCAGGTTTTAGAGGCTGGTAGAACTTTGGCATGGTCTGAACAGTGACTTAGAGGAAGGAGAAGAAGGACAAAATGGGACAGCAGGAAGGTAAGCTTGGCTAGGACACAGCTTCTAAATTAGGGTGGGTGAGTTGATGGGGAATGGGATTTGAATATCATTACCAACAATTTGGAGGAAGACATCTGAAGACAGTAGCATAGTGATGTGGTCTATATAGTGGGAATGGGGGGGAAATGTCAGCAGTGAATAGTAGAAAAGTCTCAGGATGAGAGGCTAGGATAAAAAATATTATTTTAATAATAATATCTTGCATTTGAGCAGGTTTTTAACTTTGTAATCACTTCCACATCTCTTATATAATCCTTGAAACAACACTGATGTAGGTAGCATAGCTTTTACCTTTCTTGAAAAGGAAACTGAGGGAGGAAGATTCACTCATTCAACAAACATTTATTGAGCTTCCACCTATGTTCAAGGAACTGACATAGGTAAGTGATTTGTCCAAAGTCACACAACTTATTAGTGACAGAAACAGAACTAGAACCCAGCTTTTTTGACTCAAAATTCAATGTTTTTCTCAATACATTCCTTTTCTTCTCAACTCTCAAATCCCCAAAGAGATCTCAAAAGATACATTTTCTTCTGTTCTTTCAACTGAAAAAAAATTCCCTCTTCTCTGTAACTTAATTCACTCTTGGGATTTTTCTTGTCCATATATTTTATTTTCTCCGTCTTTGGCTTCTTCAGCTCTACAGTCTTGGTAGAGGGTAGACAGATTTTAGAAAAGAATTTTTGTAGCAGGAACATGAAAGAATGGGTGGAAGATTTGAGTTTTGTTGCAGAAAAACAAGCAGCTAGACTTAGTAACTGACTATGAAGAGACAAATAGATGGTTATTGAAATGTATACTAGCCTTCAGGTAGAATATTGGTACTGCTACCAGTTATAGGTAAGTGGGTCAGTAGGACAGTGGAAAAGGCCTGGGACTGGTGAGGATGTAGAAGAGGAATATGATTTAATAATAGTGAATTTGTAGTGCTAATAATAGAATTTAGAGCTTGAATAAAAGAATTTATTGTCCAAACCCCCCTTCACTCTAAAGTTGAGGAATCAGAGGCCCAGAAAGGCTTAATGACTTGCCCAGCCAAAGTCATAAAGGTAATAAGTAGTTAAGCAGAGATTACAATCCATATCCCCTTGACTCTAAATATTTATAACTATACCACAAAATAAAAATAGGTGCTCTTAGGAAACCCAAGAATGTTATGGAGCAAGAAAAATCCAGGAGTGAAAACAGAGCATGGGGACAAGAAGCATCATCAGAGTGGGACATTAGATGATAAACTTCTGTAGGGCAGGGACCATCATTTGTCTATTTTGTGTCTCCAGTGCTTCACACAGTGCCTGGCATATAGTAAGTGCCCAGTAAATCTTTATTGACTAGATGAGCTTTCTAAGGGGAGAGAATGCTTTTTCAACTGAAAAAAGGGATCTTGTGAAACCTTTTCATCATGCCTTGGAGCAAGTGGTCTCCAAAAAATTGTCTCTTCCAGTTTACTCCAGATAATATGACATACATATGTATATACATACATACACATATATACATATGCATCCATAAATATATTCCTTGAGATACATGTGTGTATATTTATATATGCATGCATACTATATAAATGTATATGTGCATATAGACATACATTGAGATACATATGTGCATATGTCTACATGTACAATATGTATACATGTGTACATATACATATGTATAGATGAATCTCAAGGAATGTATTTCTGTATGTATAGATGCATAAAACTGTATGTGTATGTATGTATAATGCATGTAGATATAAGTATTTATAAGCATTTATATGTATTAAATACACACATATAAATATACATGTATATTTAATACATATAAATACACATAATACATATAATACATGTATGTGTGTATGTACAAAGGAGGCCCATATGCATGCTTCTCTCCTTTCCTATCCTACCTGTCAACTATTGCTTCTGTGGCACAGACACTACTGTGAGACACTACTACCTTTTGGGGTTATTGTTTGTGACCCATCTTTTCTTACAAAATATACTGGTCTGAGTATAATTTTGTGGCTGCTTCTTTGGCTGCAGAACTAGACATATTTGGTAGCCAGGGCAAAATCTGAACTGTATTTCAATAGTGTGCTGATATTCCTCAAGAATGTAGTTAATCCTAGGAGATCCCTTCTGTAAAAAGATATGTACTTCAGCAGTAAAAGTAGCAGTATCATCTTCATAAAGATGAATTTAGAGACAGTATGGAGTGGAAGTTAGGAGAATGGACTTAGAGTCAGAAAGACTGATACATACTAACTGCTTGACACTAGTCACCTAACTTCTTTGTGCCTTTATTGTTAGAGGAGCAGTAGCAATGATCTATACCAGGGGAATTTCCACATTGATGTAATTAAGAGGTCTAGACAAAAAAAGGGTGATTTTTTCATTATGAAAATATGAATTTAGGGGTTTGCTTTATCCTTTCAAGTCTGACATGACACTTGGGGTTGAATTCACATTTTCACATGGCTATTCCATTCAACAAATTTTATGTGCCTAGTGTGAGCAAAGAACTATGCTGGGCTCTTTCGAGTTATAAAGATTAATGAAACATGGCTCTGCCCTCATAGACCTTACCATCTACCAAGTAGATGGCACAGTTTCACAAATAAGCTAGAAATTAGAATATCATAAGCATAAAACAAAATTACAAACACAGTATTACCAAAATTCTAAGATGAGTGGAAGACAGAGAAATTATGGCTCATGGATAAAGTAGTAATGGAACCAAGTTGTAAAGGATGATTAAGATTTCAGTAGGTGAAGAAAGGAATGTTTGTGTGGGTGTGGATATGAAAGAGTGATGTGGTAAATGGATTTTTGCTATGTCATGAAGAAATGATTTCTATGACATATAAGAGGTGTGTATTCTATGGAAGTCAGTATAATGTGGGCCCATTTTGAACCCAACCCAAGGGAGTTTAGTTATTGACGTACTCCAAAGATCGTATTATGAGATGATTTCATCTATAAGGCTGTCATGAAACACGAATCAAGGGGACAGTGTTATAGCAAGGGTCTGTTGGTGCACTTTAAAAAAAATAACCGTAGGGGGTTAACTGTGTAGTTTAACAGAACATCACCTATTTCTCACAAATGGAAAAGGCATTTACTAGACCTTACTATGTGTCATGTGGTGTGTTAAACACTAGGAATGCTAGTAGAGAATTGAGACAGTCCTTGCTCTCTCAGAGCTCACATTCTAATTAAAGAAGGTAACACATATGAAAGAGTTCAGCTGCACCTTCCAAGTGTTAGAAATATAAACCTGGCTTAAAGATAAGGGCTGATTGGTTGATGACATCATATTTTTAAAAAATTGTGAAATGAGATTTGAAAAATCTATACTGTGATATTAGAAAAAGGCCAAGGAGATGAGTCAAAAAGCAATGAAAAAACTTATTTCAGTTGTGAATTTTATCTTTATGATTTATTTTAATTTTTACTGATAACTTTTGGCATACCATACTTTAACATTTATTTTCAAGTCTGAGTTATATACATACTAAGAAGTTTAAATAACACTAACCTATTCACTGTAACCCTATGTGGTACATAGGAAGTAAAATTCAATTGAACAAAAAGTTATTCAATTAAGCAGTTATTTGGTGCCAACTATATGCAAGGGACTACAAAGAGCCTTATTTCCTACTTTTCCTGCATAAATTATTACTCTATGTGAATTCAATAAAACTAATATGTATTCATACATACGGGGAACTCACTGGTTGGTAGAATCTGAAAGCCAGAAATGGATTAATTGTACATAAATGTGTAAGAAAACAGTTTTTCTTCAAGATATTCAGTGACTTTTTAATGGAGGAAAAATTAGGGAGTAAATGGAGATGATTCAATATTTCAGCATTGGTGTAGAGTGCTCAGATAAGTGATATAATATGTGAAGAGATTAGGTTGTAAAGAGGTCTGGGTGCTAGTCCCTGCTCTATCACTAAACAGCAGTGTTATCTTTAACAAGTCATTTGACATTTCTGGGTCTCAATTTCCTCAGCTGTAAAAGTTAGGGAGTTAGACGTGGTGACTTCTGAAGAACCCTTCCTGTTTTGAATCTGTGATTCTGTAATACCATAGTAACTACCTAGAGCAGGGGCTCTTCAGGTCGGTGAATTTGGTGATGGACACAGAGTACAGATGGAAGCATGTTTTTTCTCTTTCTTTTTCTTGCTTAGAAAAAAAACATGACTAATAGAGAAATTTGTTTTACACAACTATACATATGGGTTTTGTTTTTCCTGTTGTCTCCTTAGGTGGAGAAAGGAGAGGAGAATTTGGAACTGAAGATAATAGATTTTTTAAAAGTCTCTACTTTAAAAAATAAATTAAAATAATATTTAAAAATAAATTTAAAAATTTTAAATTGGATAACTGTATTGCAATTGGTTTCTTTAGTGTTCCTGTACATTATGTTTTATGCATTTAAAAGTATTTTTCTGAGAAGAGGTCCAAAGGCTTCTCTCGACTGCCAAAGTAGTCAATGACACAAAAAAAGATTAAGAACTCCTGACTTAGAGCTCTGCCTTTGATGCACTTTTGGATATGTTACTATAGGCAGGTTATTTAAACTTCCGAATATTTCAGGTGGCTCTCAAAGCCTAGATGTTACAGATTGATCTGCTGGTTTACATTAGTGGAAGGAGGCTCTATAACAATGGGAGTTGCTTATACTGATGAATCACATATATGGACCAAAAAAAAATAAGGAAACCAAAAGAAAAAAAAAAGAAAGAAAAAAAGAAAACCACAACAAAAAAACTATCATCAAAACAACATCATCTTCTGGATCTGACTGTGGGTTTGATACTGGCATATATGGAGTAAATTTTCTTTCTCTGGACAATAAATGAGTCCCTTGAAGGCTTTAATTATACAGGGAACACTTTACAGTCTGAGCATTTTACTTCACCTGACTTATTTGGAATAAGGCTGTGTGTAGAACCAGATTAAGAGTTTACAAATTAGGTTAATTTAATGATGGACTATTTCATTGCTTTTTCAGTTGAATTTCAGAAAGATTGACTCAGATTGTAGAAATCGGAAAACTGGGGTTTCAATGGGACTAAAGAGTAGGCTTCCTTCAATGGCTCCACACCTGTGGTGGGTGGGTGGGAGGGAAATGACAAAAAAGAGTGGTTTTAGTCTCTCTTGGTAAGATTGTTTTCTTTAAGAGAAAAAACTATAAGATATTATAGGAACCATTTTAAAAAGCTCTTAAAGATCTTAACTTTATTTTTGTGGTAAGAATTCTTTAAATAATGAAAGAAAATAATGTATGCCTTTCAAGGATATGTTGTGTTGGAAGTGGAACTTACAGTTTATCTAGTTCAGCCCCTCATTTTACATACAAAGAAACCAAAGTACAAAGAAGGTAGGTTATTTATGCCAAGTCACATATCTAATTAGTTTAGACTACACAAACTCAATAGCAAACCACTCTGGTATCTTTGCCAAGAAATCTCCAAAAAGGGTCACAAAGAGTCAGACATGACTGAACAACAGAGAAGTCAAGTCCCCTAAAACCAAGTCTGGTGCCTTTTCCATGACTCTAGTCATTTCTTCAGTAATACCATAAGAAGGATACAACTAAACTGATGATGATGATGATGATGATGATGATGATGATGAATTTATGGGAAAATGTTTTGGAAAATATACAAGGTGATTGACAATGTGAGGAATTAGTCTTTTTCTCCTTATGTGAGGAAGATTGAGGTTATATTGATGAACTTAGGATACAAAGTTTATTTGTAGCCAGTTCCATACAGTTTTGCCCCCAACAGGGGGCCTTTACCCACTCTTCCTTTCTTTCCCTCCCCAAAAGAAGAGGCACATGAATCAATGAGTAGATTCTTGCTAATTTACCTTTCACAAAATGTGTCTCCTGAAAAGTCAGGGTTCTGGAAAGACAATTAAGAAAAAAGAACATCCTTCAGATAAACAGGGGAAAGAAAAGCTATAAGGTAAACTGAGACAGCAAAGCAAAGATAAGGATGGAAAATACTAAGACAAGCTAGTTAATCAACTTGTCAGGGCCATGTCCATCCTAATGAATGTTTGGACAGGGTATAAGTGGAAAATTTTAAGAGTTTTTTAACCTAAAGTTTGGTAGTTGCAGTTGAATCGATTGATTCTTGTGTGCGTATTTTTGGTTTTGTTTTGTTTTCTGCTTTTTGGAGAGGGGAAGGTAGGGAATTTGGGGGTTAAGTGACTTGCCTAAGGTCACACAGCTAGTTTTGTGTTAAGTGTCTGAGGTTAGATTTGAACTCAGGTCCTCCTGACTCCAGGGCCGGTGCTCTATTCACTGGGCCACCTAGCCACCCCAATTCTTGTGTATATAGAGCAACAAAATTTGCTTATCTATATTTTCTTTTTCTGAAGAGGAAAGAGGAGAAATTTTGGCAAGAGTTTCTTACTCTGTTGCTTGTCAGTCCCTTGTCAATAGGGCTTGAGGTGTTTTTATTTTTTTTGGATTAATGGTTTCCTGTAACTATTTTTCACATCCTGGGGATCACTAAAGTCAAGTCACCAAAGAACAAACTTTTTATCAGCTGAGAGGGCTTACAATTGTGCTCTCCATTCATGCTAAGACTCGCTAACTCCAGCACTGTGCCCTAGTTTCCTTAGCAAGTCCTAATGCTCATGACTAGGACTGTGAAGTAGCCACAAGAGCTCAGCCCTTGAGTTTCTGAGCCCCTGTTTCAGAGAAGACTCCCAACTCTCTTCTCTAAGGCATTTCTCAGAGTAGCTACAGACACCCCTGTATTTGTAGTCTTGAAAATCATTGGGAAAGCCTAGCTTTGGCCACTGTAGTGCAAGATTTTATAGGTTTCCTTAGGGCATGAAGATTCATCCACTTATATGGGTTAAGATGGAGGGATGGGCTGCAAAGGTCCAGACTGTGTGGGGATATAACTGATTTATAAATTCGCCATACTTGCATCAACAAGACTTGCTCATCCGTGGGCTGAGTCAGCAGGAGAGGCCATGCAAATTGCATTATTAGGTTCCATTAAGTGAGTTTGAGAAAAGAGAATTTTTCCACTGCATATAAAATATATCTGGTTGCTAGAGTAACCTCAAGTTTCATTTGGAATTCTGCTTGTCCTTGCTAATCCCAATAAACCAAAGCTATTCACAGTAAGAAGTTTCTCTTTGACCTTTTTTTTTAAGTTGGACCTCAGATTTATTTACAAAGTTAAGGGTATGATTAAAAATAGAGACTTGGGATATTCTTGTTTGTTCCCATTTTTCTGCATCTTTTTCTGAATGTTCCACAGGTGCTTTTAAGAGTTACATTATGATTTATCTACTGGTTTTCAAGAATCTAATTCCAGGCACTGGAAATAGGAGAATGTATTTTTTAAAAGAAATTTTACTCTACCTTGCAAGTCAATGAAGGCAGTTTTTCTCACTAATAAAAGGCAGTTGGAATCAAAGGATATTATAACAGGAAGGAATCTATGACTGAAGAATATCAGAACTGCCTTTGGACCAAAACTATTTGGATTAGTTGTACATTTGGAATAAGGAGGTGCCCTGGGGTAGTGTAATCAATAAACAAATATTTATTAAGTTCTCTCAATGGCCCAGTCACAGGGGATACAAAGACAGAAATGAGACAGTCCCTGCCTTCAGGAAAAAGTCCTTTATTGGGGAGATGGAAAACCTGAAAAGAATGGAAAACTGAAATGTCAGGTTTTATCTAAGTAGCCTTAAGGATTGTGAGCGGAGTATAGGGTCACTTTTTTATAGTAGAAATATAGTATTTTTTTCTAGAATAAGAAATTGAAAAGTGGGGGAAGGGAGGATAAGGGGTTATTGAAAGGATAGGCCCTGGTGTCCTGAAGGCAAACTATCTGACTGAGATGTGAAGCATGATTTGGAGATAGATATGGTAGGGAATATGGGCACAACAGCCAATTTGAGCAAAATCGTAAGGTACTTTGGTGTTTTGTTGAATTTGTATTCATTTTAGGTTCCCCAATATATTCCCCAATTTTATGTCTCATTCATTCATTCTTTTTTTGCTCTGGTATTAGAGTATGATAAGTTGGTAATGTAGTCTAGAACATAAAAGTTCCACTCGAACACTTTTTATTTTATAGAATTGTACACTTACTATTTTAACAGTTTGTTGGTGGATGTGAGGTGAATAATTCCATAAATTTTAGTGAAAATAAAGAACCTTGGTTTAGTATCAAAGGAAGTGAGTTTCCTTGCATCCCTCCCCCGTTTCAAATCACTTCTTATGTTCCCCCACTAACTTAGGCCAAGATGAGAGGAACCAATTTGCATTAAAACAAAAACAAAAACTTACAACTTTTGTAGCAATGATAAAATAAAAATCTATCTGTAAAACAATTAATGCATCTTAATTCCCTTAACTAATTTAAAGTTTACAGTTTGTCACTTTGAGTTTATATTTTCTGCATCACTCGATAACTACACGTATGCATATTTAAACACAAATTAGGTACTGTAGCTTTCAAGAATGAGTCCTAGTCCCAGGACACATTTCTATTGGTGTCAGCAAGACATATTAAAATAGCTACTCCTGAATAGCTACTTAAATTTTTTTTCCTACCTCTCATTGACAATAAGGATCATTCATTCCTTTAAGCATACTTTTGCAAATGAGTCATGGCCTCTCTCTGTGACAAAGGCCAGTATTAAGTTGTCAAGGCCAGGATCAGTGACAGGGCATATGATTTTCCCTAGTTCAATTCACCCAATTCTTAAGGATAATTTCTCTTCATTCTTTATCAATGCTGCATCTATGTTAGGAAACCTAATTCTTATTTTGGAAGTTTGTTTTATGGAGAGAAGGGAATTAGCGTTTATTAAGCACCTGCTTTATTTAAGCACTTTACAAAGACTCAAGTGTTATTATGATCCCAGTTTTATAGTTGAGGAAACTGAGGCAATCAGAGGTTGTGACTTACCTGTGGTCACACAGATAGTGTCTGAGATAGTGTCTGAGGCTGCATTTGAACTCAGGTCTTCCTCACTCCAGGCCCAGTGCTCTATTTCCTGTGCCAAGTCCTCTAAATGAGTAGAGGGAGAGAGGATGGCCGAGCATAGAGAAACAAGGGGGTAGGACAGATGGCCAAATGTTTTGTGGTGGCACAAAGCTACCAGATTGGAGAATAAGGAACAGAAAGAGAAGGTGGAGGGAAAATTTTGAGGCTAGTAAGGTTAGAACTGCTACAAAATGCAATGGATATCCTTGTGAGCCAGTGAATATCTTGTCACTAAACTTGACCAAACAGAGGCTGGATGGTCAGCGCTCAAGGATATTGTAAAGAAGGCTCTTGTATGGGAAGGGAAGTTTGAAGAGATGATGTCTATGATCTGTTTTCTAAGATTCTAGTCTAAGAAGACAATAATTTGTTTTGACAAAATCACCTTCATTAATTCTGAAATACTTTTGGGAAGAGAAATAATATAAGAATGTTGAGAGCAGTGTGGCAGTAGTTAACGCCTTTTAAAATGAAGTTGCTTTATAAATATAATGGCATCTCATTTCCAGTAGTGACCAAAGTGTGACAGGAACTCAAATAGAAGCAGCAATAGTCATTCATCTGGCACTGTAGTCAAAGCTATAGTTCATTTGATTAAACTAGGACCTTGCCCCTGGCCTTGAAAGTTAGTAGTCACCCATAGCACTTACTATCCTTGGGCTCTCACCTATTTAGTAAAAAGAGTAATTTCCAAGACCTTCTTCCTTTTTGATGACCACTCCCCTGGTGACCTCCTCCCCTAACACGATCCAACCCTGTTGTCTTACACCTGTCCCAGGTACAAAAATGGCAAATTAGAGACCTGACTGTAGTTGAATCTTTAGAAGAAAATTCTGACCTTCAAAATAAACCTTTTCATGTCCCAGTGCTTTTTTTCCCTAGGAACTAATTTACTTCAGGTTGTGTTGTATTCTTCAGTGGCTAGTAATTTAGAGCTGTGAATCCATGGTGATATTATGGAAGATCAGATACCAAATAACTATATTAAATACCAAATGGATGATATAAGGAGAAGGTCAGATACACACCAACTCAAGGTAGAATGTAAAACATATACACACACATTTTATGCCTGCGTGTTATACAGCATGGATAAGGATTGCTCTTAGACCATTCAAGCCATATTATATTGTTCCACAATAAAATTTTGAATTTTTGGTTGAAGTCCTGGCTCTTCTACAACCAAGCCTACCACAACTCCCGTGATGTGCTCAGGAATGAGTCTGATTAAAGAATGGAGAAAAAACATGCAGTTGGCAAAGAAAATCCCACTAGCGTAGTAGCAGGAATACTAGTTGGGAGACTGGATATCTGAGTCCTAGTCCTAAGTCTTTCACTATTTGTGTGACCATCATTATCCTGTTGACATGAAAATCTAAGAGAATTTTAGGAGAAACTCTTCAATTGCTACCTGGGGAAATGTCAGTAAACAAAGATTTTTAACTCATATTTCTAAAATGAAGGATTAGAAAACCAAGGATTTATTTGAATCTGTAGTACTAATTTGGACTTAATATGTATTATCTTGAAATTTTAGTAATCTCTTTATGTGTATACCTATCCTCTTTCTAACTAGACTCTAAACTCCTTGAATGGCAGGGACTGTCTAATATGTCTTTGTATTTCTCATAGAACCTAGCACACAATGTCCTACCCATAGTAGTTCATAGGTTATTGATTAGTTAATCAATGAAAGGATAGGTTTAACAATTTTCTTAATCATAACAGATATGGTTATTGGGAGTTAGGAGTCCTGGGTCTGACACTTACTAGTTTTAAATCTTGGACTCTAGTATCTCTAAGCTTTAGTTTCTGCCCCTATAGAATAAGGATAACGATACCTTTTACAACCCATTTCAAATGGTTATTGTGAGAAAAGCACTTTCTAAATGTTAAGATACTATATAAATGTGAGGTAGCACTCTCCATTTGTTTACTGTAGTGGAAAGAAGAAGGAAATTTACCTGTGATTTCATTGGTATAGGAAACTCCCAGGTGAGGAAACTCTATGTACCAATGTAGGTTAGCACCTTCTCTGCAATTTATAACCTTAAGAAAGTTGACTAGAATGCTGAGAGATTAAATGAATTCCAGGGAATCACAGCCATTATGCATCCCAGGCAGAACTTGAATGCATGTCTTCCTGGTCTCAAGGCCAAATTTCTATCCACTGCAACACTGTCTTTTAGTTCAATTTGTCTGTTCAGTCTTATTGTAATTAAGTGCTATTTATCCCATGGTTTCCTTTTTGTTCAGTTGACATGGAAATATGAATCTAGCAGTTATGTAACCTGGTACACTTTTAGGAATATAATATTTACTAACCACTTCTCTTTGCCCCTTTTCTGCCTTTCTGCCTCTACATTCCTCTTGGCTGGTAACCAGGAAGTCTGCTTTCCTATGAAGCAGACTTTATTTTACATCACAGTTTAGAAGAAACATTGAGCTATAGCACCTCTTTGAAAAATTCTGCAATTCTGTTCTCCTGACTTGAGGTGTTATTGAAATGGAGCACAAAATAGTTACAGACTTGTCTCTTGTGCAAGTAGCTCCCTTGCATGTGTGAAGGTGAGAAGCTGTGAAACTCCCACCTGGTCACTAGGGTATGCATTGATTCCTGCTTCTGGGAGTGCAAATTGGCAATTTCCTTTGGATAAAAACTGATATACTTCTTTCCTACTTCAGGTTTCCTGAAAAACACACGCCTCCATTTTCCTTCTTATGAGTTTAGGTTGAGGGGCTAATGAGCTGTTTGTTGCAGCATGCCATGAACTATATCCTTCAGCCTGTATATTCGTAGGCTATAGCAGACCACATGGAGACAATTTTGGACATGATTGTTACTCCTGAATTGGCTAATTCTTAAATATGGTATTTTGATCTCTAGCTCATCTTGGAAGGAAGGCATTCTCATTTTTTCCTGAACCACCATTCACAAGATCACATTCTAAATGCTTTCCAGTTATAGTCACGCTCACATTTATTATTCTTATTATTGTTCTTAATATTATTTATATTGTATTTTTCTTGTTCTTAAGTTCTCAAGGAAATATTTCTGATAATAATAACAATACCAATTAAATCAAAATTTTCAAAAACCTTTTACATCTTATCTCATAATAAGCTTGGTAGAGGGGACTCTTTAAAGGAAAATTATAGACATTGATCCATCTAAGAAGTTGAAAAATTAGACTGAAATGTCACATATATGTTAGTATTTCACAAATGTGTTTTGATGATAGTGACTAGAAGAATAGCTATGAATTTAGCTTTTGTTGCATCTGAAAGATGTTTATGCATCTGTATACATCGACATATACTTGTGAAATTTACTAAATGTAATATTAGGCTAGACACAGTCAATTTTTATGCATGACTGACAATTCACTTAATAGTTCTGCTATTTTATGTTTGTATAATTTCAAGAAAATAGTTCTAAGAAATATGATTATGTTTAATATAGATGGAATATTATAATCTAGCAGCAACTTTGCTGCTCAACTATGCTCAATCTTTTCTTGGAATTGTAAGGGAAGTACTTTCCATTTAGGCCTTTTCACATAAATGTTCATTATAAAATGTAAAAACAAAAAAAAAATGCTGGCAACAATCCTTTGGTGTATTGTTAGAGGCTCAAGGGCTCGTGATGGTTCAACAAAGTGAATTAGCAGGTTGGGACCTCTTGGGACATACTGTCACTCAAATAGCATAACCTGGTGCTTATATAAACCATTTTGAACCGAAAGTTTTACATTTATTCCTATAAATTTCATCTTAGAAGCATGATTATTTAGAGTGTTAACATCTCTTTGAATATTAAATGATTTAATATCATACAAAAGCATTAATGCCACATCATCATCGTATTTTAATTTTTAAGAAATATCTATGGAATTTTCTAATTCACTGAGTTCTAGACCTTATATATTTATTTATATTTGGTTAATTTACATTAGTTAACTTTCAAATCAGTTAAAAAGAAAAATAACTAAATAACCAATAGTTGCTCTTTTCCAAAATTACTTTTAGTCCCATACAAGTTTTGCTTGCTAACTCTCATGATGTTTTTTCTCCTTTCATTCTTCTTCCTATTTACTTAAGTGTACAGTAAGGGAAAGACGTGATTTAAAATCCCAGTTCTGCCACTCACATAACCTGCATGATCTTGGACATCTCACTCAGTCTTGTTGTGCTGAAGTTTTCTCATTGGTAAAATTAGCAAAATAGAGTAGATTCCCTCTAAGGTTCATTCCATCTCTAGATTAATTTTTCTATGATCTTATTCTCCAGATTACTATAATTTCTAAGGGGAATGAGGCATTAATTTATAGCTACATGGGTGATCATAGCGCCATAGATTTAGAGATGTTTGGTGGGATAGAAGAAGGCTATATACAATTAAATAGTTCCTAGGAAAGGGAATTAGTGTAGAGTGAAAGATAAAGAAATTTGTTCACACAAATCAATCTTTCGCTTAATTTCTAACATAGACTAAGTATTTTAGAATGAATTAAACTTACTCTAAAACTAAAATTTCATGGTTGGAAATTTATCATCCCAAGTTTCAGTGTTACCTTGGTTCTTTTAGATTTTTAATGTCACTTTTTTCTTGTTCCAGATTTCTGAAGCTCCCTTTACCCAGGCAGATTTGCAACTTTACTATAAATTATTGCTTTAGAGAGCTGCCTAGGATGCTGAGAATTTAAATGAGTTGGTCAGGGTTGTGCAGTTAATATGTGTCAGAGGTGAAACTTGAATTCATATCTTCTTAAGTCCAAAGACAGTTCTCGGTCTACCACACCATGCAGCCTTTCTGGGTAAAACATGATTTCTTCTTTCTTTGGGGAGTTACAGACTAAACAGAGAATGAAAAGGTTTACCGGGCTCATTCAATACCAAAGTGTCTTATGAAAATACGTTTTGATAAGCTATGTAAAAAGGAATCCAAAACACATATTACTTTCTTCTTGAAAAGTACCCATGTGCTTAGAAACCAAAGAGCAAAGGCACCTGACAGAATCTATTTGGAGCTTTAAGAGAGGTTCATGTGAAGAAAGAAACATTTGGTTGGATCCAAAATGCAGCTGAGTTTTGACTTAAGGAAAGTGACTTAGACATATAATTTTATGGTATCTTGTCTATGTTCACCTCCTTCCCACACTGAGAGTTGAGTCAGTGAAGGATGTAGTGTACCAGTTGCTATGGATCCCAAGAAGGATGGTGTTGTGAGTGCACCAAGAGAGGTCTACCTAAGGAAGTATGGGAAGAGAGCTGTCATCATGGCCACAAGATACTTCCTGCATAGCTTTGAGTATAACACTCCTTCTAATTCAGCACAAAGAAATAAAACCCACAAATAATACAAGAATTTTTTGAACAATCTAATATATTCAGTCTCCCACCAGCTCAATCCTTTACCTTCTCTGAACAAATGTCATAATTTGTTGGTTCAGAGTTTCTTGGGATCTTTCCTGGGATCTGGTATACATACATACATACATATATATATATATATATATATATATATAAACACACACATATACATATATATACACACACACATACATACATACATACACACAGACATGTGTGTGTATTTATATATATGAATACATGCATATATACACACATATATGTATGGTAGAGTGAAAAAAGCATTGGTCTGTGAATTAGCACACTTAAGTCAGAATCCTTCTTTGCATGGCTATAGACAAGACATTACCTTCTATGAGTCTTACTTCCACTGATGTGATGGAAACAGCTTGTACAAACTCATGAGAGCTGGTTGTTAAATTTTCCCTGTCAGCATTTACACCTCTGAAATCAACAAATATTACATAACAGGACTTGATTTATTCTTTTGTTGATTGTCTAGACAAGAAATTATTGGAGAAAATGTTAATAGTTCAGATAAACATATGTCATGCACGGATTTTTTTTCAGAGCCAGTGTTAAAAATGTGCCAGCATACATATGCATAGTTCTCTCATCTAGAAAATGGATTTGCTGATACCCACCTTATAGGGTTGTTTATAAATTACATTTGTAAATTGTAAAACTCACAGAAACATGAGCTAATCTGTGTTTGTCTATACATGTGCTCACATGCCAGTTTAAGGAAAGCTGAGGAAAGGAGGACAAAAGGTAAGTGTTATTAATTGATCAAGCACAAATATCAGTAACTATAAACAACTCCAGAATAAATTAAATTAAAATTATTTATTTTAAATTCATTGTTTAAAACCAATTGCATAAAGATCCAACACCATAACCACATTTGCCCTTAGGCAGGGATTATAGGTGTGTGTTTATTTATAGGGCAGGCAAATGGCCTAGACTATCAACCAGGGCCACACCCAAATTTATAAATGTTAGCTCATACTCAAAAAGATGTTATTTACATAGAAACATTATGCCTTCAGTAAGGTTTGCAAGGGCAAGTAGCCTTGTAATGTACAGTAATCAAAATGTTTCAAGGTAAGGGGAATAAGAGGCTTCTAACCCCATTTAGTACCCATGGTGCTTCACAGGGTAAAAAGAAGGGTGTGTTTGAACACAGTGTAATTATTTTCCCATGCTTTTCATTGGCCATTTGAATAAAATATAATGAAATCACTAAAGGAACAAATTTGTGATGTGCTGACTGTATCTGTTTCTTGAATGAATGAATCAGGTTTTTTTATCCTTAAGTGTTAGGTCAGTGGCTTTAAAGTAAATCAGGAGGAAAAAGGTGGAGCGGTTCAGAGAGAATGCTTGGTTCTCATAAAAGACAGATATTCTGAAAACAGTAATAATACAGCACTTTAAGGTTTGCAAACCACTTTACAACTATTATCTTATTTGATTCTCCCAGTAATCCTAAGTGGTAGGTGCTGTTAACATCCCTTTTTGAAAGATGAGGAAACAGAGGCTAGGTTAAATGTCTTTCCCAGGGTCTCATAGCTGGTAAGTAGTAAGTGTCTGAGCATAGATTTGAACTCTGGTCTTCCTGAGTTCAGATCTTGGTCTCTATTCACTGTACCACCAAGCTGCCTAAAAAACAAAACAAAACAATACACCATGATACCAAGCACATAGTACACACTTGGTAAATACTAGTTGGTTATACCTAAAAAAGAGCTTATTTTGAATTCAGAGCAAATAAAAACCACCAATTAACATTTAGTAAATGTGTATTGGACAAGATGCTATCATATACATAGGGGATACTGAGATGAAAATGACAGTTCCAGAACTCAAGAATCTTATATCCTGCCTGTTTTATAATAAGACAACTAAGTATAGCTTGTAGTTAAATATGTCCATCCCTGTGAAATGCACAAGAGAGCTCTCAACAATGTAATTCAGCCAGACTACTGAAGGTACATTGAAGAAGGGACTCTATTTAATCTAATCAACCTTTACCTTTTAGCTACAGGGAGGTAATTTTTCTATCTGGCCAAGATAGGAGTAATCCTCTGCTTTTACTTACTGATACCTTTTTAAAACTCATTAAATTGAAGCAGCTCTTGGGACTTCTCTAAAACAACATTTCCCTCCCCCCTTGGTTTCATATATATATACTACAGAAACAATTGGGCTCCCTTCAGTTTTTATTAAGAATTCCAGATATTAGGAGGCAGTTAGGTGGCAGTGGATAGAACATTGGCCCTGGAGTCAGGAGGACCCAGTTCAAACTCAGATATTTGCTAGTTGTGTGACCCTGGGCAAATCACTTAACCCCAATTGCTGAAAGGAAGGAAGGAAAGAATTCCGGATATTTCAGCAATAATTTCCAGACAGATAGCTTCTTCTAACAATATTTACCTATTATAAATATATTCAGAATTCCTTCCACATAGACTCCCATGAAATCCAAACAGAAAGGAAATGAAAGTAGAAGCCCAATGTATTCCATTGCTCAAAAGACACCCTGCCTTCTTTTAGATACTGAGGATGTGGGTTAGTAATTATTACATGATTTGTATAACTTTGTGTCATATTTCTATAACTCATTATGACAGTTGTAAACCATATAAGCTTATGGAATGTTTCATCTTTAGGTACGTTGGGGGGAAAATCTAAGCCAGAAAATATGCCCTACTATTTTTACTCTGCTATAATTCCAAGATGCTCAAGTTCTTAAAAATTCAACATTCCAAAAGAATTCTCTTTTGGCAGTACATTGGAATTATTAGCCAAGAAAGGTAATTTTTACAGAAATCTGAGAGTCAGTCAAAATAGAGAAGTGGATGGGCTTATTCCTTTTAAAATTTATTGAATGACAGTGGGTGTGTTAGATTCTTTGGAAGTCTCACTTTAATTCCCTTCCTCTTCTGTAGGTCTGTTTTATATGCAGAGATACTTTAGAAGTTGGTATATGTCTTACCTATAGATGAGAAAAAATTCAGAAATCAGAGTGATCATATAATTCAAAATATATTACAGTGACCCTTTCTGCTACAGGTTATTTGACCCATGGTCAAACCATTTGGATTTGTGATATCCTTGGTATAGGTTCGTTCCATCCATAATGATTGCTTCCCTACTGAATAAACTCCTGTAGCTCCCTGTTTTCCTTAGGATTATAGAATTAAAGATTTAGAGCTGAAAGAGACCTCAGATAGAGTTCAGTCCCTTCCTTTCATAGATTAGAAAACTAAGATTTCCCCAGGATCACACAGCTAATAGTGTGGGATAAAATCTGAACTACAGTTTTCCAGTCCCCAAAAGCATCAGTCTTCTATTCAGTGCACCACTAACTTCTCGCTTTTAAAGATCCTCAAAATTTAGACCTGACCCATCTTTGGTCCTCATTATACATTTTCCGCCTTCTTATACTCTGTGTTTCAACCAAACTGGCCTTTCTCTGTTCCTCATAAACAGCACTTCATCTACCATCACTATGCTGTTGTACTGCTCTCTTTCATTCATGCCCAGAATGAAATATCTCCTTTCCTCCATTTCATAGAATCTCTCACTTTCTACAAGATGCAGCTCAAGTTGCACCACTTTCTATAGGAAGCCTTTCCTCATCTCTTCTTCCAATTTCCCAACTCCACCCCCCACCAAACTGTTGGTACCTAGCTTATATTTTATTACCTTATATTTTATTATCTCTATGTGTATCCTATATATGATTATTCATAGGTATGTTATCTCCCTCAAAAGAATATAAAATTCCTGAGAATGGAGTTTTTCATTTTTCATATTTGTATTCTTAGTTGTTAGCATAGTTCCCAGCACATAGGTGATACTTAATAAATGCTTGTTGATTGCTTGCTTTCTTGTTTCTTATCCTTTGTGACTCTTTCCATTCTTTTTTACATTGTTCAAGAAGGTCACTATCCAGCATGATCATCACACTCTTCAGAGTACCTCAGATCACTCAGACTGTTCATCTTGTCTTATTACTATCTAACCAGCTACATTTCATCAACTTTCTTTTATGCCGTTTTACACAAGTGGTTTAGACTTAGAGCTGGAAAGCACCTTAGAGTTCATTAAATTTAACTTCTTCATTTTACATATGAAGTGACCAAGATGTAGAGAAGTGGGATGAGTTACCAAAGGTCAGACCCATAATAAGGAACAGTCTGGAATCAAACCCAGATTGCAACACTTAGCACATTGCCCAGCATATAATAAATGCGTGCATTCTCTCCGCCCCTCCCCCCCCCATCTTTCTCTCATCCCATTGTCTGTTTCTGGCATCAGAATCTAGTATTTTTTTTTTTATACTATACCATGCTACTTGCTTGTAATTGGTAACAGAAGGGTAGATTGTTTATATCTAGCATGTATATTTCCACTAGCTCCTTGGTTATTTGTAATTTTAATCTTCTGAGATCATGATAGTATATAATCTACAGTCAAATAGCATCAGTGAAAAGTTATTAGTGTTAAAGTGCCAAGTCTTTATGGTAGTGGGCAGTTTGAGAACAATTGAAAGCACCACTCTTTTTTCCAAATTTAATTCACCTTAACATTTACCTCCTACTTCTACTAAATTCTGAATCTATATAAATGCTTGTTTATATACACATGCACAGGCACATACATACATTTCCATGTATGTACATGTATTCGCATATATGTTTATATTACTAATTCAACAGGCTACTCATCAGTTTTCATGTCATGCCTAGTCAAAGTAATGTGCATTTTTCATCCACTTTGTTTTTAAAGTATGACTGAATAATTCTGTCTCTGGTGTTGCTGTGAATTTCAGTGAGGAGGCTAGTAAGTATTCTGGGGCTCAATATAATTACTGTATCATTCATGAATAGGAACATTTAGAGAATGTCTCCATCAAAAGAGAATCTTTCTTTAGTATATATTTCATGACACTGGAAAAAACACATCAGAAAATATATTGCTGTTTTATGTTAGTACTCAGGAGGTCATTAAAAAAGCTACCTTTATAGTTGTATCTGTCATAGAGTCTTAAATGATTGTAGTGTATGAGTTGGAGACACCTTGTCTGAAGAGAGCTTTCAGGGTTTCATTTTGTTTGACCACATCAAATGCTTTCCTAAAATAAGTAAACAATAAACACAGTGGGATCTTATATTCTCTAAACCTCAGTCAGTTGTGTGACCATAAAGATATTGTCTGCAAAATAAACTGTCTGTAAAAAGTCTGCCTGTTTCTGTCTCCTGTGTTCATTAAGGATACTCTGAATCACTATTTCATAAAAGAAAACACACCATAAATCTGTCAGTTTAAAAGTCTGGTAAAATTGAAGTGTCTGTTGAATTTGATGGTATAGTATTTTGAAATCACTTTCTAAATAACTTCACATATTCATGTGCCTTTGGCTTATTTTGAAGATCTATTTCCTATTTTTTTGTGAATTTTCTTTTAAAGGAGGTGGGTTCTGCCAAGATAGGAAGGGGCAGTGAAATGAAGCTCCCATCTGATATCCCTGTTTGACATATTTCTTATCCATGACTTTCCAAGAAAAATAGAATTTGATAGAATTATGCTGTTGGCATTGGAGGAACTGCTGAGACACTGAACCAAGAGTCTGACCTTGGTTAGGTATTGGCAAAGTGATTGGCAAAAACCCATTAGATTTTTAATCCACTCTGCTATGGTGCAAGAATGTTTTGCTTGACATACTCTGACATGGTGGTTGTGGTGGTGAGGATGGTGATAATGGTGGTGGTGATGATGATGGTGATGATGAAGATGATGATTATAGTCCAACTGGATTAGCAGACTGACCATAAGGGTCAACAGCTCCAAAGCAGTTCTAATTATTAGAGGGTTTGGTATGTTTTGTAGCATTATATGTGTCTTTAGAATGCCCCTCTGTTTGGCAATCCAGTTTTTGACATTCATTCCTACTGTTACATTTGAGAGATTCAGGCAGAAGGATTCATGTTGTTAGGAGCTCAGATAGAGTTGACTATAAAGAAGCTAAAATTAAAACAAAACAAAAACCTCCTTCTAACTTGTTTTTACAAGTTTAAATTATTCAGCTGAAATGCATAGGAAATATTTTGATTCTGTGAAGTAGAAAACTTCAGGTTAAATTAATCCCTTTCACACTCTTATTTCCAGCTAGGGTGGAAGGCTCCTGCAAAGCTTCATGTCAAAGCCCAAATTCATCCTCATGATATGCATATCCTATTAATTCCAATGAAAACTGTATGTGTGAATCGAAGAGCAGAATTTGGCTCATGTTTTAACATGTCTGGATGCGTATTTTGAGATCAATATTACTGAGCATCACCACAATGTTAAACTATCGGTTGATTTCTGCCTCATAAAAGTAAATTAGTCATTTCAAAATTGTGTCTAGCCAGTGCCATAGATAACTTTCATCTACTATATGTGTGTAAAATGTTACGTTTATAGAAAGCTTTGCTAGTGTGATATAAAAACATTTCATATTCGTTGAAATCTTTCCTCTTAGTTGGTCGTATTATGTATTGTTTCAGGAATTTCCATTATATTAGTATCAACAGTTATATGTGTAGCAAGACAGCATAATTTCACACTTACTCTCTTTTCTTCATAATTCTAAAATAGTTTTCTTTATTATATGGTAGATTCTGTTAGCAGTGGAATGGGATTTATACCTCAGGAATTCTTGACATGCATATGTTTCTTCTCTTTCATAGCCTTTGTGTCTTCAAACTAGAGATCTTAGAGTGTGTGTTATACATACTTAAAAATTTTTAGTGTAGGTATTTTTGGGTTTTTTTTGTCACATTAAATTTCCAAACATATGCCCTTTACCCAGTAAGCTATCTTTTGAAACAGAGACCATAAAAGGGGAGAAAAAAAGTTCAGCAAAACCAACCAATACACCAGATGTCATATTGTCTTTTTAAAGATGAAAATCTTCCCCATTGAAAAGGACAGTTAATAAAAATTGATGGTTGATTTCATATAGAAATGTATATTATATATGTTCTAATATATTGTAATATGTATGTATATACATACACTTTATCTATCTACACACACACATTTTTTTCTTGGAGAGGTCTTACATTTTCAGATACAACTCTACAGAGTGGATTTGAAATAAGGTAACCTTTCTTCTTCAACCATGTATTATAGTCATTACTATATAAAACTTATTGTGAGTATAGGATCCCAATTTAAGAACTGGAAGATACTTTAAAAGTTCAGAATTCAACTTCTTATCCAATTCCTTAGTCTGAATAAGGTTAAAGTGTCACAGAACCAGAGCTGGAAGGATTCTCAGGGGTCATATAGTTTACTCTCTTATTTTATAGATGAAGAAACTGAGGCCCAGAGAGGTTAAGGGAATTGTCCAAGGTCTCCCAGTTGTCTAGGGTCTGACAATTGTCCAAGGTCTTACTACCATAAGTAGCAGATACAGAATTTGAACTTGGATCCTCAAATTTACAGGGCTCTCTCTGGAAGAAAATGATATTAAAGAACTAATAATAATTTTTACAGATGTGCAGGTAGGGTTTCGGGAACGTATTTGTTTCTATGATGAAACTAAACAATCAATCAACTAGGATTTATTAGGTGCCTACTTTGTGTCAAGTACTGTTCTAGGTACCCAGGGTACAAGTACAAAGAATGCCATAATAGTTACACACAATGAGTTTACATTCTAATGGTTGGAGACAATAGGTACATATAAAGTATATATACTGCATAAATATAAAGTTAGGAAATGCATTTTATATATATATATATATATATATATATATATATATATATATATATATATATGGTAGTTAAATATAAGATAGTTTAGAAGAAAAGTCACTGGCAAATTCAGAAGACATGATTGAATTATGCATAATTTAAAGTGTTAATTGGTAATAGTTTACTCTTGACCAGAGGTAGTATGGAATAGTGAATACAACTGTGGCCTCACTACCATAGTACCTGACTGACATTAACATAGGCAACACTTAAAATAATTCTCTGTTTCCTTAAAATTTTAATAAAATATCCTTTTTATTTTCTGGGAGTTAATTTTCTTTACTGCAGTGCACATCTCCTGGTGACCTAGGTTCTACATTGCCTTTGGTAGGTTGGTACCATTAAATAATAGGTCCAAAGTTACTAATAGGGAAATAGCAGTTAAACTAGGGGTTGGAGGAGCACCATGGCCCAAATACAATTAACAATCATGTTGACTAGTCATTTAGAAATCCTGCTTTACCACCTTTCATTTATATAGTATGTTTACCTTTTTAAAAGTCTGATACAGCAATGATCAGATTCTTCTTCCCCACCCCCAACAAGTATATGCCTTTGAGGTTCCTGTTGTGATTGCTACTTTAAAGAAAAGTAAACAGAAATCTACTTATTTGGTGATATATATATATATATATATGTATATATATATATATGTACATATATATATATATTGGAATAAAACAAGAATTTCCATAATAGTGTAATAAAAAGATGCTTGCACAGTACAACTAACTTGCTATTCCTTTTAAATATACAACAAAGTTAACATGTAAATTTCTTTTTCTTCCTTTTTTCTTCCCTCCCCCAACCCTGCCCTAGAGGTGACCACCATTAGACACAAATATATATATATATATATATACACATATATATATGTAAAATTATTCTATATATACTTGTATTTATCAGTTTTGCCTCTAGATGTAGATAGCATCTCTCTTCATATGTCCTTTATAGTTAATTTGGGTATTTGCAATAGTCAAAATAACTTATTTGTTCAAAGTCATTCTTAAAATAATGTTGCTGTTATCACAATTTTCTCTTGGTTCTGCTCATTTCACTTTTCATTATTTCATGTAAATCTTTCCATGTTTTTTCCAAGATGATTGAGCTCATTATTTCTTATAGCATAATAGTATTCCATCACAATCTTATACCACAACTTGTTCAGCCATTAGATTCAATGATTTGTGTAAGATTAACATGTTAAGTTATTGGCAGAAATAGGACAATAAGGTAGATTTCTTACCTCTGAATTTGGTGGCATGCAAAGAAGCAGCTAACCAAAGTTGATGAGAATTTGTCCCAGAGCCAAATGATATGTTTATTTCTTGGGAAGAGTCACCTCTACAGGTACCTCAGCCCTTAGACTTTGTTATACACAGTCATTATTTCTGAGTTCCCTTTGGTGACCCTCTTATTGGGTCACTCTTTTACTACAGCCCCTACCAAGGGCTAGGGACAGAACTCTTCCTCTCCTTCTCTCTGGGTCACTGTATTCTGAGGTTAAATATTCTTACTGCCTATCTCTTCACTCACCTCTGCTCTCCACTCTGGGCTCCTTCTGCTAGGTTTGTTTCTCTTATACCCTTTTACAATCCCTTGATCTTTTCCCCCTGTTAATATTCTCCTGTGGTACCTAATCATAGTACAGAGGTTACTATAGTCATAGAGGTAGAAGGGCTTAAGAGTCTCTTTGAAAGAGTCCAACACATACCTGAAA
The DNA here is from genome assembly GCA_011680675.1 of Gymnobelideus leadbeateri. NCBI lineage: Eukaryota > Metazoa > Chordata > Mammalia > Diprotodontia > Petauridae > Gymnobelideus > Gymnobelideus leadbeateri. The sequence goes on from WOXC01004731.1 coordinate 52,599, forward strand.
AATAATTTTCTCTACCACATCCTCAATAAGTAGTTCTCTAGTCTTTACTTAAAGAACTTCACTGATAAGTTTATAAGTTAACAGTTCACATTATAAGTTATGGTGATAAATTTTTGCCCTTACAGCTCCATTTGTTTGTTTGTTCTGCAAAGCAGTCCAGGTTAAATGACTTGTTCGGGGTCACACAGCTAGTAAGTGTCAAGTGTCTGAGGATAAATTTGAACTCAGGTCCTCCTGACTTCAGGGCTGGTTATCTATCCACTTAGCCACCCCTTACAACTCTATTTATAAAGAATCTCATAAAAATCCTAGGCTTTGACCTGACCATAGGGTCTTAAAGAATAGTAGTAGATTCTAAGCTCTTCTAGGTGCTACTGTGAGGAAGGTATGGATAAAATTTGATTATAGGTTCAAGGACAAATTGTGTCTTCTAAATGAGGACCAAATGAGTTAAGTGTGAAGGTTCATCACATAGAAAAGGTTGTCCACCAAGTGACCAAAGAAACAGCTAAGAAATTACCCTTATTACTGATGGTGCTATTCTGCAGTGATGGTGGCAGAGTGGTGGAAAAGTAGATAATGCTAATCACACAGGTTTTAGACCGTCTAGAACACTAGAACACTAACCTCAATGTGAGATCTTTGTATAGTGGCAACAAATAGATATATGATAGGATCAGAGATTTTGATCATGGACATAGCACCGTACTTAGCACAGTCCAGTATATAGTAGAAACTTAATAAACACTAAGTGACCAGGAAGGGACCTTAAAAAGCTACCCCGTTGAATCCCCTCATTTTACAGGTGAAGGAACAGAAGCATAGAGAGATTAAGTGGTTTGCCCAGGATCACATAAGCAGTAAGTATCCAAAGTAGGATTTGAACTCAGGTTTTCCTGTCACCAAGTTCAGAATTTTATTTGGTACACCACCTAATTACCTACTATGCTACTTAAATGGACATAAAGTACAACTAAAAAGATAGGTCATAGGTGCTCTCCTCAGAGAGGCAAATGAAGGAGTTAGTTTCATTGCGGGCCCAGTGACAACATAAAATTTTCAAATTAAATTGAACAAATAGATTTTGAATCTGTGTATAGGGTAATGTGTCATGGAAACACAGGGAAAATGAAGCAGTCCTTATAATACCAGGCAATTTGAGAGGGGACAGAACACTTTTTCCTTAGGTACTGAGAAGGGTATTACAGAGGTCTTGGCACTTGAGCAGAACTTTTTAAAAATGAGGAAGGAGTGAATTCCAGGTATGAAAAATAACCTTGTGTGAATGCAGAGGCAGGATGTGGGACGCTGAGCTCAAGGAATAAATAATAGACCAGGTTGACTGGAATATAGAGTGTGTGAAGGGAAAGAAATTTGGAAAGGTCATTTGGTAGTAAATTGTAGAGGACTTTAAAAGATAGTCTAAGGAATTTGCATAGTATTTTAGAGACAATGAATATTTTCAAGCAGGGTTGTCACATGGTTAGACTTGTGTTTTAAGAATTATCTTGGCAGCTGTGTGGAGGACAGACTGGAGATGAGTGAGATTGGACGTAGGGATACTGTTTAGGAGGCGATTGCACTGGTTCAGGGGAAAGGTGATGAGGGACTGAATTAATGTAGTATATATGTACTTGGACAGAAGAGGATGGATGCAAGAGATGTTAGAAAGATAAAATCAACAAAAATTTTGCAACTGATTGGATGTGGGGGTGGAGAAGAGAGGGAGAATGAATGATAACTCTGAGGTTGCAAACGTAGGTCACTAAAAGAATGGCAGTACCCTTAACAGAAAATGGGAGGTGTGAAAGAGGGATAGGAGAATCTGTTCTGTTTTAGACAGAATTTGAAATCTAGTTTTGAATATCCAATAAATAATTGGTAGTGTAGGATTAAGGTAGTTAGGTGACTCAATGGATAGAGTGCCGGGCCTGGAGTCAGGAAAATTCCTCTTCCTGAATTCAAATCCAGTCTCAGACACTTATTAGCTGTGTGACCCTGGTAAAGTCACCTAATCCTGTTTGCCTCCATTTCCTCTTCTGTAAAATGAATCAAAGAAGGCCAAGGAAACCCCAAATGGGGTTATGAAGATTTGGACACAACTGAAAAATGACTGAACAACAATGTAGAATTAGAGCTTAGGAGAGAGACTAGGGTTGTATATATAAAATTTTAATTCATTTTTAGAGATAATTGAATCTGTGGGAGCTGATGAGATCACGGAGAGAGAGAGAGGGGAGAGAGAGAGAGAGAGAGAAAGAGAGAGAGAGAGAGAGAGAGAGAGAGAGAGAGAGAGAGAGAGAGAGAGAGAGAGAGAGAGAGAGTGTATAGGGAGAAAGAGTAGAGGACCCAAGTCAGAGCTTTGGGATACATTTCCAATTAAGAATGATTAATGACCAGCAAAGGAGAGTGAGAAGTACAGCCTATGTAGGTAGAACTGCAGTGTCACAAAATTTGACTGATGGCGAAGGTATACATAGGTATAATGGTCCTTTTTGGTGATTGGGGTAGAGTACCTGTAGGTCATGAGAGCGGAGTAGGTAGGAGTCTAGAGTTTTTGAAAGTGCAATGGCATGAACATTGGAGTTCCTAAATATTATGACAGGATTTAGAGTGAAGAGGAAGATAGTGAGCTAGGTGCTAAAATATCATGGAATATCATGATATTTCAAAATTTCATGGGAAACCTGTTCATCTTACTCTGCATTGTTGGTGCTCAGGAGTAGCATAATCACAAAAAATTCCATAAATATAATTGAAGTTTATGAACCAACATGTCTGCCACAGTTACTGAAGTAGAAAAATTCAGTGAAGAACTTGACAACATCCTCCAAAATCCATATATACCTTAATAATGAATGACTTTAATGTTAAGGTAGACCCAGGGGGATGATAGCAAAAATTATTTTGGCAAATATGATTTATGATTAAAAAATTAAATAGGCCCAAGACTTATAGATGTTTTAATCCTCATGCCCATATCTTGTGAATATTTTACTCAATGAGAGACATAAGATTTTGGACAAAGAAAGCATTGGATGTCTTTAAAAAAAATAAGATTGACCATATCTTAAAATCTAGCACCTAGTTATACATGGATTACTACATGGCTCTGTGTATGATCAGATTACACTTGTAAGAACAATAACCAAACTTAAATTAGAAAAAAAAAAGGTAAATGTGAAATGAAACTTACATGCAATTATATTTTAAGAAATTATAGATTTGTAGCTGGCAAGGATTTTAGTGGTCATCTAATACACCCCTCTCATTTACTAGATAAGGCAAGATCAAATAGCTGCAACCTGACCTATTTAAACTTTTTACTATGAAAGTGAGAAATGGATAAAAAGTAAAGATATTGATTTTGACTATCAACATTTCTTAGAAGAGTTTAAGAGATGTAAAATAGTCACCACAATGCAGAGACTAAAAGAAGTCATGCAATCTCATCCAGGAAATACTTGATTGTCCTGCCAACCATCTAGACATGGTAGCCAAAGACAGCACTGGTTTATAGAACAAACTTATTTGAAAAATCTTAACATGGGTGAATACCTCACAAAATCATCCAAATCTGTAAGGGGAAAAAGCATCGAGAGCTTGGTAGGAGCACATTTCAGCTGTATTTTCCTAAAGAACACTTGTAGAGAAAATTGGAAAGAGGATAGCAAATGGATAGAAACTGAAACAGATTGGCCAGCATTTCTGTAGTGGTGTGGCTTCATTACTGATGATAGAGAAGTTTCCAGACTCTCAATATCTGATTTTGTATAGGAGGAAATGGAAGTGGAACTAAGAAAATTAAATTGGAAAAAGCAACTTGACCAGACCAAATATACACAGAAGAAAGCTATGCTTCAGGCTGTAGAAATTTTAAAGAATTATAGGAATCAATTAGTTTTATTTAAAAAAACTATTTATTGTTGTATTTTGTTTCACATCATTTACTTCCAAATATATCCTGTCTTCCACAATTTATCAAGCCATACCCTTATAACAATAAAAAAAGACAAAATAATTTCAACAAATCCAGTCAACACATCTACCCTGAGAGTATATGCTGTATTTTCTACCCATAGAACCACCTCCCTCTTCCAAAAAGAGAAGATGGAGATATATTATCCCAATACTTCTCCAAGTCATTATGATTATATAATGCTTAATTTCTTTTTGGTTTATTTTGGTTTTTCCATCTACATGTTTGTGGTCATCAGGAATATTTGTTTTACTGGTAATTCTGCATTGGTTCTTCTAAGTCTTCTCATGTAACTATAAATTAATCACACTCACAGTTTATGGTACAGTAATACTTCATTAAATTGATGTATTATGATTTGCTAAACAATTTTCCCAACAATGAGAATCTACTTTGTTTCCAGTTCTTTGTGCACATACGTGTGTGCACATACACAACTGCTGCTATGAATACCTTTGTATATATGGGATGTTTCTTCCTATCTTTGATCTTGTTGCAACATATTCCTAGCAGTGTGCTCTCTGAGTGAAATTATTTGGATTTTTTAATCATTATATTGAACATAATTATTTGCAAATTGCTTTCTGGAATGATTGGACCAATTTTTAGCACCATAGACCCTCCAACACTGGCTATTTCTATCTTTTGTCATCTTTTGGGATTTGCTGGATATTAGTGAAGCTTCATCATAGTATTGATTTGCATTTCTTTTATTCTTTGTTTTTTTGGAGCAATTTTTCTTAAGGTCATTAGTCATGTGTGATCCTTTTTTGAGAAATGTTTGTTCATATCCTTTATCCAAATGGAAATGGAAATTAAAGGAAAATATACATGTACGAATATACATAAATACATATTTAGCTAGCAGACCCTTGGTAAGGGATATTAGGTGCAAATATATTTCCAAAGTGATGCTTTATAAAAATTCTTTTTTTAAAACTACCTTGATTTTGTTTGTAGAAAAGCTCAATTTCATATAATGAAATCATCTATTTTTTCTTTTGTCATCATCTCTATTATTTGATTGAGAATTTTCTCCTTAACCATAGCTGTAAAAAGTATCTTATTTTCAAATTTTTTTATTATGAGTTTTTTTAATATTCAGAGATATTCATTTTTAAAATATGTCAAAAGGATGATTCTAAAAAGATAAAAAGATCATGAATTATTTTTAAAATTTAACAGAAGATACAAACCCAAATACCTACTTTTTATTTATATAAAACCTTAATGAGAATGACCTATGCAGGTATTGGTCCTTGATGAAACTCTGAGAAAACAGGCAGATCTTTGAAGAATCAGATTTACAGGTGACCAGAAGGACAAAGGAAAGATACATGTGTAAGTAGGCTACAAATATATACCATACCCAGTGCTTGTTTGTGCAGGAAGTAGTAGAAAAAACATTATCAGGGACACATAATAGGAAATAGAGGTAGGCTGGTCCTATGGAAAGAGTGGGGAGTAACAGATGGAAAACCTAAGTTTTTCACTTGTATCTATAAAGTATTAAGAGACTTTAGCCAGTTGTTCCCAATATGTAGATCATGGTCCTTTAGACCTATGCAGTAGTTGTAAGGATTCCACAAATCCATTTGGGAATCCCTAAATAAATACACTTTTTATAGATTGAATATGTAATGCTTTGTACATATACACATTACTGTTTTTGTTCTGTACAAGCTTGTCTTGTTTCATTGTGCTTTACTTTATTGCTCTTCTCTGACATACACCATGTCTGTCACATTTCGGTAATTCTCACAATATTTCAAACTTTTTCATTATTATTATATATGTATTATAATGATTAGTGATCTTTGATGTTACTGTTGTAATTGTTTTGGGACACCATGAACTGAGGCTATATAGAATACCAAACATACTCAATAAATGTTCTGATTGCTCCATCTACCAGCCTAAACCCATCTCTCTCGCTCTGTGTCTCTCTGTCTGTCTCTCTCTGTCTCTCTCTGTCTGTCTCTTTCTCTGTCTCTCCTTGGGCCTCCCAATTCCTAGAGATGCAACAATATTGAAATTGGATCAATTAATAATCCTACAATGCACTCTAAGTGTTCAAGTGAAAGAGTCAATCAATGTGGCAAACTGCATTGTTGTCTTATTTTTTAAAATTACCTCAGTCACCCTGACCTTTAGCAACCACCATCCTGATCAGTCAATAACCATTAACATTGAGGCAAGATACCCCACCAGCAAAAAGATGAAGATTTGCTGAAGGCTTAGGTGATGATTAGTATTTTTTTAGCAATAAAGCATTTTTAATTAAGGCATATACAATTTTTAGACATCATACTATTTCACCCTTAATAGGCTATAGTATAATGTAAACATAACTATTATGTGCACTAGAAACCAAAAAAATTTATGTGACTCACTTTATTGTGATATTTGCTTTAGATGGTCTGGAACTGAACCTGCAGTATGTGAATATTCTTGCAGTGGATGAAATACAAATCCATTAAAAGTGATACAAAATTGACAGTGGCTTTTTTGCCATTATGTATTTTATCAGTTGACAGATGCTAATAGAACATTATCAGAGAGTATGGCAAATTAAAAAAAATAAGAGTCCTCACAAAAGACAGTACTACTAACCAAGTGGAAGGCCTCCATCGTGTTGTAAGATCTTTTTATGAAGGCTTTATGGAAAGCTGTGAACAAGAATCACAGATTGAAAAGACATGGATGATTTGCAATTTACATGATTGAAGAGAAAAATCAATTATAATAAGGTCATGGATACACAGAAATATTGAACTAGTCTGGCTGCTTTCCATTATGTCCCAATGCTTCTTGGATTAAGAAGTGTTTACATTCTATGGTATAGAAGTTAGTTGTTGAATTTTGGAGAGCGTTAGATGAGAAGGGGATTGAGAGATAAGGTAGAGTCCAACTATAAGCAGTAACAATATGTCTAAAAGTTTATGACTTTTATGCTACTACAGAAATTACCAGGACTCAAAGGTGTACTAGGATATAACTTTATTTTTTCTTCAGGGTTTGGGGTGGGGAAAATACCATCAATCTGAAGAGTCTACGCATAGAAGTGATTTCATGTTGCTTTATCATTTATTGATTTCCCACAGGGAAATATCAAAGGAAATAAATGATTTATCTACCCTAGAAGAAAGATTAAATGAATGACATAATCTAAACATTAAAAAACTTGAAATTCAATGAAGTTCTATTTGTCAGTTGCACAATATTCTTTTCCTTTTATAATTAATTGAGATGAAACAATGTTGGACAATAACTTTAAAAGATTTACTCAATCTATTTACATTGAATTTCTTTGAAAACTACTCTCTTCTTTGTACTTTGAATTGTATTTATTATTTCAGATTAAAACAAAATAGCATATTGTTATTTTGTATAGGGATGATTTAAATATTACTTGGTACAAAAAGAAATTAATTCATATGCAGTTTCTAGCTTGATGACTAACTTGGTTTTTTCAAGCAAAATAGAACTTATTTTTTCAACAAACTTTTTTTTTGCTTTTTTTTTTTTGGAGGGCAATTGGGGGTAAGTAACTTGCCCAAGGTCACACAGCTAGGTTTTTGTTTGTGTGTGTGTTAAGTGTCTGAGGCCAGATCCGAACTCAGGTCTTTCTGACTTCAGGGCCGGCGCTCTACTCACTGTGCCACCTAGCCGCCCCAACAAACTTTTTTTAAACTTTTCTAAAATAGATCTGTGAATTTATAAATATCCTTTGATAATCAATCCATTTGAGTGTAGTTAGATTCAATTCTTTTTATTGTGTCTATGAAGTGCCACAGATTGTGTTAGAAACTGTGAATATGTAGATTTAAAAAATAAGAGTGCCTACACTCAAGAAACTTGTATTCCATTGGGGAGAAATAGCACATATACAAATATATAAATGCAAATTATATACAGCCTAAATTCAGGATAAAGAGAATACTTGGACTGGGGGGGATCAAGAAAGGCCTCATGTTGGAGGTAGCATTTGAGCAGAATCCTAAAGGGACGTAGGGATTTCAAATGCAAAGGTGAGTGAACATTCTTGACAAATATTGTCAGAAAAGAGGGAGATAGAAACATTACCTATTATGTATTGTTGTGTGCAGGGAATGGTAATCAGGCCAGTTTTGCTGGAATATAATAAATGTGAAAGGCAGTAATGTGAAATCAATTTAGAAATGTGATGGGCTCAAACAATATATATTTTGTCCTAGGGGTAAGAGGGAGTCACAGTTAATTTTAACTTAAGTTCTAATGCTAAAGAATCAATTGTTAAAATTTTATTTTTTCTTCCTTACAGTCATTCAGAAATCTTAAATTTTAGTGTAGCACACTCTCTCTAACACAAAATTATTAAACTTGCTTGAGTGAAATATCTTGGGAATGGTTTTTGTAGTTAATGGAATATATGGTGAACTGAGCGTTAATCAGAAAACCTCCATTTCTTTGAATTTTGAATTTTACTTTTAATTTATGGAATAAAACAAGTATTTCCATAACATAGTTGATTGTTGTCCTTTGTTCTCAGAGAGGACCAAAATGACATCACTATGCTAGAGTGAAGTTTCAGTGTGTTTGACTGTGTCTGATCAGACCACCACAAACTTGGAATGCTCTACCACAGGTGGGGCACAAGTCGTCCATGTGAACATTTGCGGTAGATACTTCAAATTTGTGCATACTGAGTTTTCTTTGAGCTGCTTCAGTTCTGCCTTGCTCACAGAGATCTGCACTTTCTCCAGTGTGGGCACACCATACTGAGCCATCCTGTGCTAGTGTCTCCCATATCACACAATCAATTCCCAAGTTCTTAAGAGAGACCTTGAGAGTGTCCTTGCATTGCTACTTCTGACCACACTTGCCCAGTGTGAGTTCTTCATAAAATAGTCTTTTTGGTCATACATTTGGCATTTGAACTTGCCTAGCCCATTAGAGTTGTGCTTTCTGCAGTATACTATAACATATAATTTTTTAAAATGATGATTGCACGTGAAACTACAGATCCATTATGTACAACATGCTTTTCCTTTATTATAATACAATTATCATGTAAACTTCTTTTTTTCCCTTTTTTTCTTTTCTCTCCTCCCATACCCTAGAGATGGCTACCATTAGACACACACACACACACACACACACACACATTCTAAACACACTTCTATTTATTAGTTCTTTCTTTGGATGCAGATAGCAACTTCCTTCATAGGTCCTTTGTAGTTAATTTGGGTATTTATAATCATCAAAATGACTTATTCACTCAAAAATTGTTCTTAAAACAATATTGTTATTACTGTATGCAATGTTATACAACCCATTTGAAATTGTTATTTTAACACATAATATTTTCCTGCCTTAGCAAGTAAAGTATAATGAAGAAACTTTAAATTTGTTTTATTTTGTTTTGTTTTTTAACAACTGAATATCTCTGAGTCTTTTTTTATTCTGGACCTCAGTTCTAACTATACATACAATACCTTTAACTAAAAAGTCAGATCCAGGAAGTCGGAAGGGACTTCAGAGGACATCTTGTCCAAACCCCATATAATATGAATTCCACCTATAATATCCTGAATCAGGAGTTATCTAGCTTCTTCATTAAGATCTCCTGAGATAAGCAGGACACTCTTTTTCTCCCAAACAGTTCATTTCATTTTTGAGCAACTCTAATGATTAAATCATTGTCCCTTAAGACTATGCTGAAATCTACCTCCCTATAACTTTCACCCATTGGTCTTGGTTCTGCCCTCTAGGGTCAAAGAGAACAAGCCTAATCTCTCATTCACAGTGGCTAGGTATTGTAGTGGATAAGAGTGCTCAGAAAGACATCACTTAACTTCTCTCAGCCTCAGTTTCTTCATCTGTAAAATGGGAAAATTAAGGAGAGTACCTACCTCATAGAGTTATTGTGAGGACCAGAGTGCCGTTTAAATACTAGCTAATATTTTATATTATTATTGTTAGTCTATTTTCTTTGCTTAAGCATTTCAAGTTCCTTAATATGATGCTCTTATGGTAAGACTTTTTAACATTCTTATCTTCCTAGTTGTCTTTCTTTGGATGCACTCCATCTTGCTAAATGTGGCACTTTTAAAATGTACTCAGTAATAGGCCAAATATTTCAGATACTGTAATGGGAATCTGAAGATCTTCCCTGCCCATTGGCCCCTTGATAGGCTTAAATGAATCTGAGAACCTTCCCTGATTTGAAAATATATTCAGCCCTGTAATAGGCTGAATGTGGTCACATGGAGCCTATAGCTGGAGGCTTATGTTTCAGAAATGCCCCGACCATTTTACTTTGTGATTGGGCAGTGGGTCAAGAGGGTTGTGACATTCTCTGACCCAGGAGAAGGTTATATATAGTTGGGGCTCACTTTGGGCAGAGATGTGTGATTTGGCCAGATGAGACTCTGGGCAGCCATTGAGACCCCCGGTTTTGAAAACCCAGATGTTGGTGCTTCCCTCTCTGGTAACTAAATAGGTATGGATGTGATGGTCAGACAGCTGGAAGCTCTGTCTGCTTAATTTTATTATTTTCTGTTGTAACCTCTGTTTGTATTCTCTGAAGCTCAGGGTGCTGACTTTTTACCTTGAACTAGGTAAATGATATATGTTTGATTGATTAAAGTAAGATTGTTAACCGATTTTGATTTGCTTTCCTTTAGAAAAGCAGATCTAAGAACCTGTGCTAGCAGCCATCCTGGGTATGCTAGGGTGCTTGCTGTTACAGATATGAATGGATAGTATTAGAAATAGTGGGGCCATTCTCTCCCTTCTCCTAGATGCTTTATTTTAGTACATGAGGCTATAATCACATTACCCATTTCAACTGCTCTACCACATTATGGAGTCACATTGAGCCTATAGTTCACTAACCCCTTAGATTCTTGTTTTCTACAAAAACTTCCCTATAGCCACGTCTTCTTCATTCTGTATTTCTGCAATTGATTTTTTTAAGTGTTAGTCTTTATATTCATCTCTATTAAATTTAGATTTGTTAATATCAGCTTACTGTTCTATCCTGTGGAGTTTCCAATTATTCTATCCAATACATTAGGAGTTCCTCCTAGTTTTGTGGCATCTGGAGATTGGGCAAGGCCTCAATACCTCATTCAAGTCATTGATAAAAATATTGACTGGAGCTAGGCCAAAAACAGACCTCAGAGCACACTACTGGAGATACCCCTTTATACTGACATTGATCTGTATCTATGGTACTTTGGTCCTGTCATTCAGGCAGTTCTGAGCCTCTCTAATTTGGTATATATCATCTAGTAAAGGGATCCTCAAGCTTTTGGGGACCAAGACTACTTTATACTCTATAAAATTATTGTGATCCCCTTCATAATCTTAAAACTTTTTGAGGAGACACCAAAGAGCTTTGTTTATGTAAGATCATATCCATATCTACACTACATATATATCTCAATATTTGAATATTAGCTTAGGGGATAAATATTTGTTAATTCATTTGAAACAATGTATTAAACCCATTACATATTAACATAAATAACATTTTAATGAATGAAAAATTTATTTTCCAAAACAAAAACAAAAACATTTAGTGAGAAGAGTGACAGTGTTTTATGTATTTTTGCAAATCTCTTTCCTGTCTGGCTTAAAAGAAAACAGTTGGATTCTCATATCTGCTTCTGCATTCAATCTGTTGTGATATCTTGTTTTGGTTGAAGTATATGAAGAAAATCTGGCCTCACACAGATACATAGTTGGAAAAGGGAGAAGTATTTTAATAGGTAAATAGTATTATTATAAAAATTGTTTTACCTCTAAAGTCACCTGAAAGGATTCCTAATGGTCCTCAGGTCCCAGGGATTTAGAACTTCCAATCTACCACATATCCCTTCATGTTTCTCTCAAGCATACAGTGTAAAAGATTGTCAGATCCCCTGCTAAAATCCAGCTCTACCCTGTTTATAGTTTTATACTCTGATTTTATAGTTTAGCAAGCTTTTAAAAATGAATTGAGTCTAGCCTGGTATAACAGGCTAGCCTAGTAACTCTTCTTTGATTAATTAATGCTTATTTGTTGTAATTTCCTTTTCCCTTTTCCAAGTGCTCACAAGCCATCTCCTAAATAATTTATTGTGGAATTTGACCAGGAATTGATTCCTATTGTTTGAAATCTTTCCCTTTTAATGAAAATTCCAACTAATCCTGAGAAGCAATGTGATGTTGCTGCTGTAGTCAAGTATAGAGAATTGGTCTTAAAGTCAGGGAGACCTGGATTCAAGTTCTTTCACTGACACATATTAACTCTAAGACCATGGTGAAGCCACTTAGCCAGTCAGTATCCTAGGCAACTCTAATGCCATAAGTCCCACAGGATTTGCTGATATTGGAGATAAATCCCTCCTTTAATAAAATATCACATCCAGAAGAAAACATCAAATCCCTAATCTTTATCTTTGATTCTGTGATTTTAGTTGAGATTGTGCTGAATATGTATTGATGAAGGTATATTATAGTAAGATGTGTTTCAGTGAGGATTCTTTTTGGTTTGGGATTGAATTAGAAGGATGTTTAGGTTCCTTTAGATTTTCAAATTCTATAATTCTGGGACTCATTACACAACTCGGATTTTTGGAACAAAAACTAATATTACTTATTTTGTTGAAAATTTCCATTAAAAATTAAGGGGAAAGGAGAAAAATTTCATATAACTTAAATTCCTAGTAATGTTTGTTCTGGTTAGTTGAGGTTTTATTTTATTCTGCTTTAAATCGATGAAAACAAAAGGTCTAGTTAAAATGAAAATTGAGAATAGTACTTGGTAAACATTAAAACCATATGGCATAATCAGACTTGCAAATTTATGATTTGATATGTTCTAAGATATAAAATTACAGTTGAAATCATCCTACTTGCTATATTCTTCTTTGCTATTTCTTTAGAAAAAAAACTGTACAGAATTTTAAAAGTTACTAAAATATGTTATAGTAATAATGATTTACAATGTTATATAGTCAATACATTTTGTAGTTAGTTTTTTGCATTATCATAAAGGCTACTAATTGAAAAATTATATAAAACTGAATGAGAAATAGTTAATTAAACTTTTGCAAGAAACTGATTATTAGCTGGATAAAATTTATAACCAACTCTAGTATTTAATCCACTTGGATCGAGATGAGTGCTGGATGAGATATATAAAACCCCAATGATTCCATTAGAATATACTCTAATTATATTATTGTAGAGTTAATGGAATAGAAGATCTTCCCTATTAATAGGCCTATGTGACCACATGTGTTCCTTTTTCCCTTTGAACACGGGCCGTGTTTCTGGGTCTAAACATACACAGATATTTCAATCATTGATGTCTTACTGCTTTGAACTTTGACTCAGTTCACAGCTGTGTCACATAAAGCCCTTCAGGTGATTTATATTGCCTTCCGGGAGGACCTTGCCTAAGGAGGAGCTTGTTTAGGGGGAAGCTTGCTTATGGGGAGGCTTGCTTCCTGAAAGACTTTCACACCTTTTAGTACTGAGCCAATTAGGCACTGAGTCACATGGGTTTTGATGCCTTCTGGCTCTGATCCTATTAGTTGAAAATTATAAATACAGGAAGGTTGGCATTTTGCTTTGGGGCTCACTCATGGGAAGCATATTTCTTTGTGATTTGACCAGACAAGCCTCTGGTTTTTGTGAACCCAGATGTTGGTGCTCCCTGGTTTAGTGATATAAATTGTTCTATTACTTTTTAGACAATTGGAGCCCTGTCTATTGGATTCCTTCTTGGATACTCACTTATCTCTACTTATATAGCTTTTCTCATTGTTTAATTAAAGTAAGATTATTAACCCCATTTGAAGCTGCCTTTCCTTTAGAAAAGCAGATCAAAGAACCTGTGCTAGCAGCCCTCCTGTGTGCTGGTGTTATTGGTCTTACATCTCCATAGCAGCTGCAAGTATTATTAACAATACCATTGTCTAGACTAGTAACTAACAGCATTTTACCTATGAAGGGAAACTTCTCTTTAAGTGAGTGACTCTTGTGTGCTATGACTGCTGACATTCAGTAATCTCTGCCTTTAATCTTCTAATGTGTTCATTTGTCTTCTTTGATGACCTATTACTTTAACAATGTCCACAATTTAGCTTAAAGTACTAGATATTTTGCATATCATTTTCTTGACTTTTGCTACAAATTGAAACACCATTTAGCCTAAGCCTTTCCTTTCATACTGCTGTGTTACAGGGTCTGGATTCCAATCCCAACTCTTCATCCTCCCTGGCAGGCTAGCTACAGCTCATCTCAGGGTTCTGGGATTAGTCTTGAAGGTTTGAGCATGTCTTTCTAATCCTGTAGCTCATAACCCTCCACTGGTGTGCTCCATATTGACTCTCAGTTGATATTAGTTAGCCAGCTGGACTTAATTTACTTTTAGAAATGAGTATTTACTAAGATGGAATAATAGTAACGGTTGAGACAAAACATTCTCCAAACAGAGGGCACACATACATAGAGTCAGGAGATAATAGTCCAAAGAGAGTCCAGGAGAAAATGGGATCAAAATTGAGAGTACATGTGGCAAATGGGGGAATTCAGTTACTGAAAGTCTCTGGAAATTCCTTTCTTCCTGTCTTTGGCCTTCGTGAAGTTCTCATTTGGTACAGTTAGCTTTCTGTTGAACTTCTTTTAAAGTCCCAAATCCGATGTTGCTCAGTATGTCTATTTTGACACATCTCTGTTGTTCTTGAGAAACAGGATGCTCATGGAAGTCTAAAATCTTCAGACCTTTTGAAATTCAGAAGGTCATCCTTTGGTTGAGGGAGGAGGGAGGAGATAGAAGCCTTTCCGAATCCCCAAGTCTTTTCCTCTCAGGGCCTTGGCTGGGCTGCTTTCTCCTTTAACAGGCTCTCTTCTTACTAATACTTTTGGGTTTGTTTTGGAAAATATAGTTATTTTTTCATTTATTAAAATGTTATTTATGTTAACATATAACGGGTCTAATACTGTTGTTTTAAATGAATTGATAAATATTTTATCCCTTAAGCTAGGTGGCATGGTAGATAAGAGTGCTGGACTTGAAGTCAGGAAGACTCATCTTCTTGAGTTCAAATCTAGCCTCAGACACTAGCTGTGTTACAAGTCACTTAACCCTGTTTGCTTCAGTTTCCATATCTAAAATACTGGAGAAGAAAATGGCAAATCACTAAGAAAACCCCAAATGGGGTCACAAAGAATAAGACAAGCCTGAATTACAACAATAAATTGACTGGCCAAACACCTGAAAGCCTGACTTCTGTACGGCCTTGAATTTATCCATGACCCACAGGGAGTGAGTAAATCTTTTCAGCCAGCATTTCCTTCATAGTGTAATTTCATTTCATTCAACGGATTTCACTCCTTTTAAATTGATTAAGGAGTTTTCATATGTAGTTTGATGACTTTGATTCCTTAGAAGTGTTCTCAGCTGATGAAGGTGTCAAGGATACTATTTACATTACTGAGGATGGATGATTGATTCAATCAGCCTTCACACCTACACTATATTTAACAGGCAAGACTTTCTCTTGTAACATTGGTAGCAGTTAATTTCTAGCAGTTCTGATTGATGAGTCTTTTTCACTTCTTTGTAATTCTAAGGCTGACCTTTGCATGGAGGTTATCCAATAGGAGGGGTCCTATACTTTATCCAGTTTAACTGGGAAAAAATGTTTTTTAATTCCAGGGAGAAAGAAGGTGTAGTATGACATGTGTACTCTCAAGTAATTAGAATAAATTTTCATGATCTTGGTTGATAGTGGGTTTGGTGGTTTGAAAAAAGCTGACTCCATTTACTTTGACTACTCATTAGATCTTTATAGGAAATCAGAAAAAGAAATGGCCTCCATTGAGTGAGTTGAAAAAATTATGTTGACCAAAGAACCACAAAATAGATTCATAAATTATAGAGTTGGAAGGGAATTTAAAGACTGTCTAGTCTGAACTCTGTATTTTGCAGTGGAGGAAAATGAAGCCTAGAGATGTTATCTGACTTTCCAGAGGTCACAGGATATAGACCTAGCAGTGGCATTGCTGGATCTAAGGGGATGCACAGTTTTATAGCCCTTTGGGCATAGTTCAAAATTGTTCTCCAGAATGGTTGGATTAGTTCACAACTCTAACAGTGTATTAGTGTCCCAATTTTTCCACATCTCTTCCAGCATTTGTCATTTTTCTTTTCTGTCATGTTAGCTACTCTGATAGGTGGTACCTCAGGGCTGTTTTAAATGGTGTTTTCTCTAATCAGTAGTGACTTAGAACATTTTTCATGTGATTATTGATAAGGAAATGAACAAGACTGATTCTATATAATTTTCTTATCGATCCCATTTTTAGTTAATTGATTTTTTTTCTTGTAGTAATTGCTTTTATCTTGTAATTGTTTAATCATGGGTCTCTATCTCTGAACTTAGTTCAGAATTTATCTGTCCTTTAATGGATTAAGTTGAGAAATCTAATTCTCTTGCTAATTTCTGTTAAATTAAAGCTAGAGTTTAGAAGTATAATTCTCCCCCAAAACATTTTAATTCTATGGGAACTGTTATCTTAGCAACCCTTTCAAATAACTCCTGTCAAGGAAAGCTTGTCATCCCACATAACTTAAGTCTCTGAGAAACTTTGTGGCATTTGTGTATTATCCTTAAGAAGCAGAGTAGATGCCCTTGCCTCATCTTTAGCCTCATCCTTGACAATTGAAAAGGTAGTCCTATCTAATTCCCAGGTGCCAGTGAGTAAACATCTCTGGTTCCCTGTGAATGACCTCAGGATGCAGCTGGGTCCCATAAATTTACAAAGAATTGTTTTAAGATAGAGAGGGTTCATCCATGGTCCTACATGTGTATAAACCCACTTTTCTTAATGTGACCAATCATGATCCCTCACTTCCATGGTGCCAAACAATTGTGTGATTTCTGCTCTGTTCTCTGTTCTATGTTTATAAAAAGGAGCTGCATCTTCATTTCCGGGTCTTTGGCATAAATGGAGACAAGTCGTTGACTTATCTTATTCTTGGGTTATTGGCCCTGATAATAAAATGCTAACCTCCTCAGAGAAATGTAGCTCAGTGTACCTGTTTGTTGAATTTCAGTCATGACAGCATCTTTAATTTTTTCTTCTGAAAATTGCCTGTTCATGTCCTTTGACCACTTGTCGACTGGAGAATGGCTCCTATTTTTATAAATTTGATTTGGTTCCCTATATCTTTGATAAATGAGACCTTTACCAGATACATTTTATAAGTTCCTCTTCCCAATTTCCTGTTTCCTTCTAATTTTAGCTGTATTCTATTTATGCAAAACCTTTTTAATTTTGAGTAATCAAAATAATATATTTAACTTTGAGTGCTCTTCTCTGTCTCTTTTGTGGTCACAAATTCTTCTGTTATCCCTAGATCTGACAGTTATTTTTTCTATGCTTCTCTAATTTACTTATGATATCCCCCTTTATGTCTAAATAATTTATCCATTTTGACCTTATCTTGGTATACAGTGTGAGATACTGGTCTATGCCTGGATTCTTACAAACTGATTTTTAGTTTTCCCAGCAATTTTTGTCAAATGGTGAGTTCTTACCCCAAAAGCTTGGATTTTGGGGTTTCTCAAAGACCATTTTATTGCTATGGTAATTTACTACTGTGTATCGTATAGCTAATCTATTCCACTAATCAACCACTCTATTCTTCTTATCCAGTACCAGATTGTTTTAATGATTACCCCTTGGTAATGTAATTTGCAATCTGGTACTGATAGACTGCCTTTCTTCAAATTGTTTTTTCCATTGATTCTCTTGATATTCTTGACCTTTTTTTTCCAGATGAATTTTATTATTTTTTTCTAGCTCTATTAAATAATTCTTTAGTAATCTGAAGGCACTGAATAAATTAACGGGTAGAATTGCCATTTTTATTATATTGGCTCAGTCTACCCATGAACTCATGAGCCACAAGCAATTAAAATTTCTCCAGTTGTTTAGATCTGTCTTTATTTCTGTGAAATCAAAATAACACTATCTTACCTCAAACTCTACACATTTGCAAAAATGACAAATTTCAAATAATGTCAGAGAGATTATGGAAGAATAAGCACACTAATATATTTTTGGTGGAGCTGTAAAATGGTGCTATCATTTCAGAAAGCAATTTGAAATTATGCAAGTAAAGTGACTAAAATGCTAATACCCTTTGAGCCAGAGACTCCATTACTGGGCTTATACCCCAAGGAAGCCATCAATAGGAAGTCCCCATACACTCCAAAATATTTATAATATTACTTTTTGTGATTCCTAAGAATTGGAAACAAAATAGATGCAAATTATGTCATATGAATGTAATGATACTACTGTACAGTAAAAAATAAAAAAAAGTTATATCCTGAATAGTGAAGCATGAAAAGATCTCCATGAACTGATGCAGAGTGAAATAAGCAGAGCCATGAAAGCAATACATATAATAATTACAACAATGTAAATGGGATGAACAACAACACATAAAAAAAGTGAATGTGACAATGATAAAGATCAAATAGGACTCAAATGAAGAGATATAAGGAGACATCTATAATGCACCCTTTTGTGAAGATAGGAGATGTTAATCATCTTTTTTCAGTGGATTTAAGGATTGTGCTGACATTTTTTTCCTCCCTAAAAAAATACTATTATGGGAGATGACCCTCTGAGAGAGGTAGAGGGAGGAATATTAGGGATAACTACGGTGATGTAAGAAACAGAAGACATGAATAAAAACTTGTTTTTTTTTAAATGTGATCTGGGTCTGGATTAAGAGAGGCATAGTATCCAGGACCAGGGATGTGATAGTTCTGCTATACTTTCTGCTCTGGTCAGACTACAGCTAGGGTTTTGTGAGTAGTTCGGGATGCCTTATTTCAGCAAAGACATTGATAAGCTGGGGATTTGCTAAAAAGAAGGGTAAACAGGATGGTGAGGGCCTTTGAGATTATGACATGTAAAGATTGGTTGTGGAGGGACTGAGAATGTTCAGCCTGTAAAGGAGAAGACTTTAAGAGACTGTGATAAATTTCTTCAAGTATTTGAAGGACTGTCCTGTTGAAAGGGGTTTAGACTTGTTTTGTTTGGCTCCAGAAGACAATGTAGACAGTGAAGAGAAGCGCATGTAAATTGGATGTGAGGAAAAACTTTTTTAAGCATTAGAGCTGTTATAGATAGATGGAAATCTTGTTCAGATAGGAGGGTACCTAGGTACCTGCTGGGATTCTTTCTAATTCTTTCTTTTCCTGTGATTCTGCTTTTGCACCATATCTTCTTGATGGCGTATATGATGGGCACAAGTCTCTTCAGTGAAATTTCAGCCCACTTCTCTATCTTGCCCTCTGTTCTCTGTGCTTTACTTATTCATGTTCATGGATTTTATGCACTTTTCTATTGAAGACTGAATAACATAAAAGTTTCTGAAGGCTATTTTGGGTTCTTAGGATTTGTTGGGCAAAGTTGGGAAGTTTTTACAATGTACTTTTACAAAGGAAGTGATCACATGTTATCAAGACTAGACTTTGAAGCAGTGATGCCAGGCCAGACCGTTGTTTAATTCTCAATGTACTGAATATATTAATGTTTTTTTTAACTTTCTTAGCACAACAGGACCTTATATCTACCTTGTAGAAAGAAGAAATTTATCCTCTGTGGAGAATTGAGTTAGAATTTAGGTTATAGTGCCAAGCATGGGTGATGCCTTTTTAAACAATTAAAGAATAAACAGCATAAGTTTCATGTTCTCATGGTGCAAATATTATCTGAATACTCTGCATTGATGTCCATTTGATGGAATTTTATACAAAAAAACATGGAGCATACTAAAGACTTGACATTTTAGAACTTTTAATGAATATGAAAAATTTTAAAACAAAAAAAATTCTTTTTAGTGAGATTAGTAAGGGTAAAACATTTTGTGCCTAAAATTAAATAAAACTCAACTTATTAGCCATATGAATAATGACAAGGTCACTGTCTTGCTAATAAAAGAATAACTTTTAAAATAAAATATCAGTAATTATGCAGATGATTAAAGTGCTTCTTTAGAAAACAAATTTGCCCCAAATTTAAGAGGCTTCCTCTTTCTACAAAGGTTAAGTTGGAATCATCTCAAAATCTGTCATTCATTCATTCCTTCATTCATATTATTCATCATTAAATGCCAACTCTATGCAAAGCATTGATTCAGAAAATAAAGTATTATTAGCTCATAGGCTAACAATATGATTTAACACGACATTTCTCATCTAGCTCTTTCTTAAAGAGCAGGCTTTGACTTAGCATCTTTTTTTTAAATCTCATATCCATGGTAACTAAAATGGTAAAGTCATGATAAAAACTGTATTATAACAAAACAGCTCTAAATTTAATATCTTATGTGGGATTTTCTTTTTTGAACACTTTGTAATTTTTATAAGCATAAGAAGTTTAGACTGGAAGGTAAATACGAAAGGTAGTATATGTCTTGGAGACCTGATTCATTGGAGTTCAGAGGGCAAGAGAAACTTTAAAGTTTTTGTGGCAAAGAGTTATTTAAACAGCATAACAATCAAGGATGAAAAATGGCTGCTGAATAGTCAGGGGGAGCATTTGGCTTAAGAGATATATAAAGCAGCCTCAGAAGACCTTTATTTTTCTTCAATTTAATTTAACATTTATTATGCATCTACTGTGGGCAAGGCATTCTTCTTGATATGGGGGGATAGGAAGATAAAAACTAAGAAGTCTGCTCTCAAGGAATATCAATTCTGCAGGACTATCAGATTTAAATAGAAATGCATGCCTGTGGGCTGCATATTGACATAGAAGACCATAAATGAACATTATCTGTGTTTTATTATATTTTTATTTATTTCATTAAACACTTTCCAGTTAAATTTTAATTTGGTCCAGGCATCACTCCAGAGTTTGCTGGCACTTGGGACCTGCAGGCTATGAGTTTGATGCTTCTGTTTAACATGTGTACAGATATATAAATATTAGAGAATTTGAGGATGGAAAGAGCAATAAGATTCAGGCGGATGAGGGCACACTTTAGACAAGAGATACTTCCTAAGTTGAGCCCTAAGGGGAAAAGGACGAAAGAATGCATTAAAGTTATGCTGGATGGCTCTTGCAAATTCATGGAAGAAGGAGCATACGTGAAGGGAAATGATAAAAAATAACACTGGAAACTAAATGAAACAAGATAGAGGAAGATCTGAAATATTGTTATATGTCACATATACATATGTGTATGTATATATGATATACACACATATCACCTTAAGGCAAAACGGGTTTATATTTTATAATCATGAAGTTACTAAAGGTTTTTAAGTAGGGAGTGAAGTGGTCAGGTTTGTGGCTTAGGAAGGTTATTTTGGCAGTTGTACAGAAGATGAACTTTAGAGAGGAGAGATTGGAAGCATTTAGCTAGTTATTGCTCTGTTTGAAATAGTCCAGGAGAAATGTAATGAAGACTATTGGATTAATTGAACAATCAAATCAAAATTAAAAATTTTTTTAAATGTATGACTATCAAACCATTGCAGAAAATAGATCTTTGATGAATCTCCGTTATCCTGTCAGAACTAGATACCTACAGATATGAGAAGTTGAATATTTAGAAGTGAGAACTCTTATTACCAGAGCATACAAGACTTAGCTGTAGAAGAAAAGATAAGAGTTAGGAAAGCTGAGATGGAAAATGGATTAGCTATTAGCACAGGACAGAGAAAGAAATGGAAGATCTAATAAATTAATTTGGTAGTGGGAAAAAGGGGATGGTAAGGAGAAAGGTCAAAGGTGACAGAGGTGACAGTATACAGGTAAACTCTTTGAGGAAGCAATGCAGCTTTGTGAAATACATTGCTTGTCTCAACTGTTGCAAGGAAAGGTAGTACCTGACCCTACATTCCATGACTGTTGGCAGCAAAATCACATGCCAGAATATAGAAAACTTGGCAGCATTGTCAGCTGAACAGGATGATTGATGGTTATAACCATGCTGACTGAGGTCTCCAGATGCTCCTGCTGAATTTACTGCCACACAACCCTCTATTTTAACCCTTGACAATATTTAATTAGGTCTCTATACATAGATATAGGATGATACACCGTGGGTACTGAGGAGAGGTATTATTTCTTATGTTATCCAGTTTGATTTGTTTTTATCTACCCTATATATTCAGAATGAATTTGTTGTTCATTACAATGTCTCCAGTTTTTACTGTCTGGAGAGAACATCCAATTAAGGTAAGATTTTAATAAAACATTTATATTTTTAAAAAATGCTTAATTAGTACATGCTATCTGGTCACCCTAAGACATGTTTTCAGAAATTAGAGAAGCTTTTTATTATTGACTATGAGCTTTGTCATTGAAAAAGATTTTTATCATGCAGAAAATGTCTCAGAACTAGAAGAAATTAGATATCCCATTTGATTTCGTTCATTCATTCCATAAATATTTGCCAAAAGCCTGCCACGTATGATATGGGCAGCTAAGTGGCACAATAGAGTGTTGGTCTTGGACCCAAGGAGACTCCTTTTTCTGAATTCAAATCTGACATCAGATACTTATTAGGTGTGTGACCCTGGGCAAGTCACAACTCTGCCTCAGTTTCCTTATCTGTAAAATGAACTGGAGAAGGAAGTGACAAACCATTTCAGTATCTTTGCCAAGAAAACCCCAAGAAGGAACACAAAAAGTAGGACACAAAAGAAAAACAACTAAATAACACCATTTATAAGAGCTTTTTTCTTAATATTTAAAATTAAAAAAAATTAAAACTATTTAAATTCTTTAGTGGATATTTGACATCTAAGGTAAAGCACTCTTTTAACCCACATCAAGGCCCATACCTTCTTAATCTTAAGTAGTTCTTGTCTGTGTCTTCCCATAAGTCTCCTACAAGTGTTCCATAGGTACAGTAAAAAGAGAATTTCCTGTAGAGTCAAAGGATGAATTCAAATCCTTCTACAAACGTTTATTGCTTGGACAAGTCACTTAAACTCCCTTGGCCTTAGTTTTCTCACCTGTCAAATAAGGGAGTTGGATCAGATGACCACTCTTGTACCTTCCAGCACTACTCCTATGATGCTTTGATCCAGTCCAGGTGCTCAATGCCAACACTAGGGAAAGCTGCAGTTCTTTTCATATTTTGTGGGAAATGGTGTCCTTATTTCTTATTTTCACTATGGGACCTGTCCTCTGCTTCCTTTCCTGTTAGTAAAGGTGTTTGATGATGTCTTTTGTGTTCCTTCTTGCATGCACATTATGTCTATTGAAACCTTCTCTGTGTCTCTCAATTGCCCTCTGAGGTAGCTGGGTAGATCAATGCATAGAGCAGTGGGCCTGGAGTCAGGAAGACCCAAATTCAAATAAGACACTAGTTGTGTAGCCTTGAACAAGTCACTTAACCTCTGCTTGCCTAGTTTCCTCAGCTATAAAATGAAGGTAATAATAGCACCTACCTCCCATGTTTGTTATAAGGATCAAATGGGCTAATATTTATTAAACACTCAGCACAATGCATGGCACATAAAACCTGCTTAATAAATGTTTCTTTCCTTCTTTCCTTTGGATCACTTACAATTCTGATTCTTCTGAGATCATATTGCCTTATTTAAAAAAGGACTCCCTACAAATAAGGAATTTACATGTATTTAATTTTGAAATGTCCAATTTCATATCCATAAAGATATCCTTATGTCATTTATCCATCAGTTTAGTTATACGAAAGATTTGCGGGGTGGCTAGGTTGCTCAGTGAGTAGAGTGTTGGCCCTGGAGTCAGAAGGACCTGAGTTCCCATCCGCCCTCAGACACTTAACGCACACAAACAAAAACCTAGCTGTGTGACCTTGGGCAAGTTACTTAACCCCAAATGCCCTCCAAAAAGCAAAGGAAAGAAAGAAAGAAAGAAAGAAAGAAAGAAAGAAAGAAAGAAAGAAAGAAAGAAAGAAAGAAAGAAAGAAAGGAAGATTTGGAGTGATAGCCAATGTAAGCAAGGTAAAGGAGCTGGAACATGGGATAAAGGCTGTCAGATGCATCTCTTCTAATATTGCTAAATTCTTTCTTGGAGTTTATCAGGGCTTCAAGGTAATGTGAGTCAGAGCCTGATAGGAGTGGAAAGGAATCCCCTGGTTCATTTTTACCTCTCACAGAGCCCTGGAGGACTCTTGATATGGGGGAAAGTGAGGTTGAAAAAAATATTGACAGTCACTTTATTCTGGATAGTAATAGTGATTGGATTTGTGGATACATGATGTTTAAAGAAAACATTGGAAAGTACAAGGAAGTATTGTTTGTCAAGAAGATATATGACTAAATGGAAATTCACTAGTCTATTGATGGATGTAAGACAAAGCATTTTAAAGATTGGAGACAAAAGGAGACAGAAATAAAGAAGCAGTTCTGTATGGAGGCTGGACAGATGGAGAATATAGAAGATATTTTCTTAGATTTATACATCACAACATGGAAACTAAAGAAATAAAGTGGGGTTGGAGAACTTTGACTGTCTTGAAATCTATTGGAAATTTTATACTGCTAAAAAGCAGCACATCGGATAAATATTTGACTTCCCTTGTTGGCATTTCATTTCTGGGAAGGTGGACAAAGTGAACTAGACATGGTTCTGCCCAAGAAGGAAGAATGTTTTAGTGAAATTAAGTCAAAAGGGAGAAAGTGGCTAAGTTCATAATAGTGAAAGAAGGGTACTATGTAGAGTTAGGCAAAAGGTGTACCTTGAACATTTTCTCTCCACATATCCATTTAAAACTTTATAAATTCTAAATTAACTTCTTTTGGCCTGTATCATAAATTTAGCTCCTTTTAAGCTTGCAATTAATATTATGAACCATCAGAGTTCAAAGAAAAGAAATGCTCTTCTGAACTGCAAGAGAAGCAAACGTTTATCAATGCTGAAGTGTCATCTGCCCTCTCCCCTGTGTTTCGCTTCCCTGCACCCCAGGGATTTCCACATACACTCTGCTTCCATCCCCAGCCAGTTTCTTCTAGATTTGGTGTCAGGAAGGTCACTATAATGGCTCTCTGCCAACAGGCACAAAGCTGAGTCCTCCATTGCAAATCCTGGGAAAGTAAAGAAAATGGAAGCTGAGGAGGTGGGGAGGGGGAAGGAGAGGCAGAAGAATCTGAAAACCAGGTTAATAAATAGGTGTGAAGGGTCTCCTGCCCAGAACACTTTTTTGTGTCCAATTTAAATGTTTATCATGCCCACACTTTCTCATAGCAAAGAATATTGTGCCATGAGGAAAACAAAAGAAAAAAAGTTTGAGAATCACAGCCAGAGGCATTAGGAAATCAGATTTGAACACAGTGAGAGAAAAGATAGGTATGATTTTAGAGTTGGAGATTATAAAAAGGAAAATGTCTCAGGAAGCTCTCAAGGATGAAATTCTGACAACGCAATCACAACTGACCTGGATGAGGAAGAAGAGAGGCATTTTAAGCGGGAAGTAGTTGTTCTGGGAGCTCTCTGAAGAGATCATATTTTAAAAGAATATGTAGGAAAGATGGAAAAGAAGGGCAAATGAAAAATGTGTTCCATTCTGGTGAAAATAGGGTCAGAGCGGTTCAAGCCCAGAATAAACTGAGCCTTGTGAAGAACCTAAGGACAATAAAGGAACACTTTGAATGTACATTCAGAGCAAGAAGAAAAAAAAGGAAGGAATAGTCACATCGTTTAGGGAAAATGGTACAATAAAATATAAAATGTTACTTAACAACATAAAATATTAGCTCAAAGATACAGATCAGAGCTACAGTACTCTGACCCTATTGCACTTTTGTCTTTATCAAAATAAAGGCAGTGTTTCATAGTGAATAGGATAGAAAGCTGATCTCATAAGCCCAAAAGACCTGGGTTCAAGTATTGTTTCTTTTGGCCATATGACATTTTGTCAATGTTTTAACCTGTCATCGCTCTAGACCACTCTATAAGACTCTAAGTGGTAGAGAAAGCATTGACCTGAACTAATAGAGGAACCCTGGGGCATTCCCTATACCAATGAAATCCCCAGTTCAAGTCCATAATCTTTCTTTATCAAACAGAATGATCTTTGTTGGTTATGGATATGGTTAAGGGGAAGAGTACAGTGGAAGTGGGAAGTCAGCTACCTGATTAAATGAATTCAGGTCTCTAAGGCCAGATGGATTACATCCCAGGGTACTGATAGAATCTGCAAATGCAATCACATTTATTCATCTTGAATCTTAGAAACTCCACTGGAGATCTTTCTGCATTGCCACCATCTGAATCTCTTTGCTGTGTAGCTCTAGAGTTGAAAGTCACTCCTTGCTGAGATGGTGTGTACTGGATGTACTGAGCCAGGGCTGGTTGGCGGAGCTACAGCAACCTCCTGGGACACAGATTTCTCTAGAGCTGCCTGTGTTATCCCTTTAACAGAAAAAGTATTGCTGGCAATCTTTAAGGAATCATGGAGAAAAAGGAAAGATGCCAGGAGATAAGAGAGAGGAATATGTTTTCCTAATTTTCCAAGAAGGGGAAAAAGTAAATTCTGTAACCTATGCATTACTGAGTTTGATGGAGGCCTTGTGGTACAAAGAAAAGCAGTCTAGATTTGGAACTGAAGAACCATTGTTTGAATTTTCATTCCTTTGTGGTTTTTTTTTTTTTTTTGCTTTTTGGAGGGCAGTTGGGGTTAAGTAACTTGCCCAAAGTCACACAGCTAGGTTTTTGTTTGTGTGTGCTCGTTAAGTGTCTGAGGCTGGATCCAAACTCAGGTCCTTCTGACTCCAGGGCCGACGCTCTACTCACTGCGCCACCTAGCTGCCCCTATTCCTTTGTGATCTTAGGAAAGTTATTTAACCTCAGTTTTCTCATCAGTAAAATGAAGGGGTTGAGAAGAACATCGTATACAATTACAGAGACATCGTTTCTGTGATGACTGATTTTGATAGACTGGGCTCCTCTCAGCAATGCAAGGTTATAAACAACTCCAAAGGACTCATGATGGAAAAGGCTATCCACATCCAAAGAAAGAATCACAGAGTCTGAATGCAGATTGAAGCAAACTACTTGCTCTCTGTTTTTCATTTTGTTTCTTCTTTCTTGTTATTCATTTCATTGGTTATAATTCCTTTTTACAACTTGACTAATATTTAATGTGAAGGTATATGTAAAATATTATATTGGATTGCATGCCAACATGGTAGGGAGGATGGAGAAGGAGGAGAGGGGAGAAAATTTAGAACTCAAAAACTTGTAGAACTGAATGTTGTAAACTAATAGTAAATAAAATTTTTTAAAAATAAGAAAACAAAAAAAATTGAAGGGATTGGACTAGATAACCACTAGGGTTCAACATAACTCTGAATCTAAGATCTTATTTTGATTTCAGAAAAAATTCTAGAATGGCTCATTAAACAGATGGTTTGTGCACACTTAGGAAGGAAAATGGTGATCACTAGGTGCCAGCATAAGTTCATTAAAAGTAAGCGATTCCCAACAAGCCTCATTTCTTTTTTTAATAGTGTAGATCAGAAACATGCTATAGTCACGAAGTATCTCAGGCAAGTTATTTGACAAAAATCTTTCATGATGTTTGTGACTCCCTGTATCTAATTCTGACCAAATATCTGTGGCCTTAAAACCCTAAATGGAAACCCACTGCCCCTATTTCCCCCAGGCTAACCCTCTTCATCCTTCTGTACAGCTTTTCTGTTCCCCTTAAGGCTTTCTTTCTTCTAAGGACATGAGTCTGGATTTCCCATTTCTGTCCACTCTCTGGATGCTCTTGGTCTTCTGTCCACTTTTTTTTTCTTTGTACATTTTTCCTGGGCTCCTGTTCATTTGAGGAAGATCCTGGATTGTCCTTTACATTCATTAAACACTTTTCCTGGGTCTTTTCCATTTTGTGCTAGATCCTGGGCCCTCTGAGTTCTCCTAATTGATTCCCAGTTGTGTCCTTCAATCAATTCATTTGACCTAGCTAATCACCTGATAAAGTGACCACTGTACATATTTCATCTTGAGTGCAGTCAGTTAGAATGAAGTCTTTAATGAATTTTGGTCACTTGTTAACATGACAATTCTAGTACAACTCTGAGAATACATAAGTAGAAGAGGTACCAAATAGGGAGAGAGATAATAGCATGGTAGCTGGAATCACAAAACGGTTGCGATCCATGAATGAAAGAAAGTTTCTGGTAGGAAAGAAAATACAAACACCAACTCCTACACTGTATTATCAATCTCTTCCCGGAAATAGTCTTTCAATGGTCTTTTGTCCACCACACAAATTCCTGAAGGTTCTTCTTTCATTCTTCTTCAATGGTAGTAACATCTAGGTGAAGAGGACTTAGTTTAATTCTCCTTTGCATAATCCCTTTCTGACTGTTCTCATTAAGATTCTTAGGAATTCACAAACCCAAGTGTTCCTGCTAAGCAGTACAGTGTGGGTCCTAAAAGGCTCTAGAATAGGCCTAGCTTCCCTCCAGATATCCTTGTGGAAAAGATATAACAATGTTAACTGTCAGCCTTAAAGGAATTCTCTAGTCACAGGACCCTCCCTATTTTTGACCCAGTCCTGTTCAATATTTTACCAATCACTGATTTAATTCCTTGGGTGATAGAATCAGAATTCAAAAAATGGCTCAATAGAGCAGAATATCTCCAGAATTAAATTTTGTATGGATAAATGTGAAATCCTATGTATAGTTTTTTTTAAAAAAGTCACCAGTCCAGTGTTCATTTTAAAATATTTCAGTCTTTAGTTAATTGTAGGTAAATGGTATCAACTTGTATTTCTTTCTCAACCCTTTGCAGTTGGTTTTTACCTCTATCACTCTAACAAAGCAGCTCTATTCAAGGTCTAGTTACTTCCTTTATCACCAAATCCAGCAAGTTTTTTTTTCTATTCTCATCCTTCCTGACCACTCTTTGGTATTTTATGTTGTGGACCACCTCATCCTTCTTGACTTCCATAACACTGTTCTTATGGTTCTTTTCCTGACCCTGTGCCTCTTATTTCTCTCATTCCTCTGCTGATTCTTCACTTTTCTTTCTCTCCTTAAGCACAAGCATTCCCTAGGCTTATGTTGAGTCTTTTTCTCTTTGTTCTCTATAGTTTTTCCATTGGTGATCACATCCACTCCCACAACTTCACTTGATGCCTCTACTAGATTTTTCAAACCTAACCTCTCTCCAGAGCCCTAGTCCTATATTCCCAACTGGGCTTCCCATTGCCTACCAAAACACTGACCCTTGGCCTTGGGCATTCAAATTTACTTGTCCAGTTTTATCTCATATTAACTCTCCTTCGTATATGTTCCAGACCATATTGGATCCCCTTTAAACTCACTTTCTTGTAACAACTTTTATTTCAGTGTCTTTGCTTAAACGTTTGAAACAGCTCTCCCCATCTTCTTCTATTGGAGTCACTTCAAAAGAGATATTCATAAATAGCACTTAGCACACAATAGGCACCATATAGATTCTTATTTGCTTGTTTTCCTTTCTCTTTCTTTCAAGACATAAGTTAGATGATTTCATGAAACCTTCCTTGAGACCCTCAGGTGAAAGTGATCTGCCTATCCTTGTCTTTGATAGTACTTTGCCTCTTTCTCCTTCATATCTATTTCACTCCACCTCATATTAGATTTCTTTCTGTATTTAGCATATCCTCTTCCCCATTTCCCTATTAGGTTTTAAGTCTCTTAAGAGCAGAATGTGTCATTTTTCATCTTTGTATCCCTAGCACCTAACATCCCAGTCTTATATAGGCTAGGCACTTTTAATATTTGCTGAACAGAATATTGAACTTGACTATGATATTGCTGCCAATGAACTTAGTTTAATCCTAGGTGGTTTAAATAAGAGCATGGAAGCTAGAAGGAGAGTAGTTCCACCATACTATTCTCTGGTTAAACAACATCTTGAATATTATGTTCCCCTCTTGGCATATATCTTAAGAAGGATATTGGCAAAATGAACTATATCTAGAGAAGGATAACCAAGATGGTGATAAAGTTGCCTGAAGAATGTCTGAAGGAACTAAGAATTTTTAGACTAGAAAAGAGAACACTTAAAGAGCACATGATAATTAAATACATTGGGAGGTGGGAAAGGCAGCATAGTAAATGGAAAGATCACTGGCTGTAGATTTAGAGGATGTCGGTTCGAATCATATGCCTGTCACTTCTTGACTTGCAGTAGGTAATTTACCCTCTATGGGCCTCGGCTTCCATATATGCAAAACGAAGTTGGACTAGAGGATCTCTTGAGAATTTCTGTATTTAAATCTACAATTCCAGTGATGTGGGTGCAGATGAAAATTTTTCCATGCCTTCATACATTGTATTATTCTTGTCTGTCTTTCCATAATCTTCTATAATAAATCCACCCAATCTGTAGCTGTTTTTTAAAGTTATTTTAACATCTAGAGGGAATCACTATAGCATTTAAGTGAGAGATAGGGGGTGTGTGGCTAGGCAACAGTGCACCAAAAAAGATCTGGGGGGCTTAGTAGACTTTGAGCTCAATGTGGCAGCACAACAGAGTAGAAACAACACTGGACTTGCAGTCAGGAGACCTGAGTTCAAGTCTTGTTTCAGATGTTTACTAACTATGTGGTCATGAGCAATTAACGCTCTTGGAATCTGTTCCTTCATCTAACAAGACAGAAGCAATGATATCTTGGACTACCTCACAGGGTTGTTATGAGGAAAACATTTTGGAAACCTCAAAGTGAAATGTAAATGTGAGATGCTATTATTATTATCCTCCTCTGTGATGTTTTTCAAATGAATTTTTGTTCTAAATCTGTGTTTACCTTGGCTGCTATGTCTCTCTGCTTGGCAAGGAGACTGTATTTGCTGGCTGAGTCAGTTTCTGGGCTCTTTCAGCCTCCTTGTTGTGGCAACTATTTTGCATCAATTAAACTTTTCTAAGAAGTGGTGATATTCAGAGTCAGTATCGTTATTTTTGCTCATTTCCCATTTTCCAGAGGTGACAGCTTGTTTAAAGAGCTCAGGTCAAAGCTGCTATAATTTCATATAGTTTATTATCATCTTTCAATGTGAAGTTCAGCATTTCCTTTGACCTTAGGTCTTATCAATCAGTGATATTAATGAATGTATAAAAATACTTATTATACTCTTATTATCGACCAAACACTAAAAATACAAATACAAAAGCACTGTGTCTAGTCCCTGCTTTCTAGAAGCTTACCTTCTAATGGCTAGGGGTGTTGAGTAGAACAATAGAACAGTCTATTTATAGCCTTTCCAGAGACAATGGCTGTAGTGTTTTGATTATAGATCTCAGATGAATAAGTAGAAAAGAGGTAGGGTTGATGGGTGAAAGATGGCTGAGGTGAAGATTAGAATACCTGGTCATTTAGTGATTCACTTTGGAAGGTAGAGCAGAGCAGAGAATATAACCACTATTACCTTGGAGTAAGTTCCTTATCCTCTCTGGGCTTTAGTTTTCTCATCTGTTCAATGATGGTGGTGGATTCAATGAGCTAGAAGGTCCCTTACAGCTCTAAATTCTATCATTTCCATTTCAGATAACTGATTCTGAAATGATTGCTTTGTTTGGAACCCATAATTGTTTGATTTTTATGAATTTTTTTGCTTCTTATGATGCTATTTGGTGCTTACCATACTTAACATAAGCCATTTACCCCTAACTTCTTCATTTTATGGACATAGTTCAGTTTTCCCAGAAGTAGATCGATTATTGTTCATTTCACAAAGAACACACAGTGAGTGCCTTAACTGTTTACTTAATTTATGTAGTGTTGTAAGGATTGTGTCATGATCACTGTGGTAGTGGAGGGTGGCACAGAACTGGTGACCATTTTGTGTGTTTTCTCCACTCCTTAGGTTGCTATGGCAAAACAAACGGCAGCAAAAATCCACACCTCATGATAAAACCTCTTGCAATGAGATTCAGATATTTGCTAGGGTGGCCCTAAAAAGAAAACACATTCTACCGATGGGTCCATAGTTTAAGCCTTTCCAGCTAGGTTGAAATATGTGAGCACTTGCCCTCCAATGACAGTCTTTGAGAACCAAAGTCACTTCCATGGCACTATAAGGCATCCAGATAGAATTTTAATGAAGTAAAATGTGCCAACTCTTTGGGATTATTTGAATAACTATCATGAAGAAGAGACCAATCTTTTCTTTATATGATTTTCCTAGAGCACAGGTCTGACAGGATCCCTTCCCTATTCAAGAAACTACATTGCTTTCTTCTTTCCTCTAGGATAAAATGAAAAGTCCTTTGTTTTGGATTTTAAAGCCCTTTACTGTCTTGTAAAGCTCCTTTCTAGGCTTACTGTGCATGTTCTTCCCACATTATATATATAGTTTGCTTGCTGTTCCCTGAACATAACATTCCACCTCTGATCTCCAGGCATTTGCAAGGCTATCTCCCATGCTAGGAATGCATTCTCTGCTTTTTTGTCTTCCTCTTAGAATCCCTTGTTTTCTTCAAAGTTCATCTCATATCCCCTTTTACTGGAGGCCTTTCCTGATCATCCCCTCCAATTGCTAGAGTTTTCCATCAGAAATTACTTTGTATATAGCTTTCTCTTAATTTTCTTTGTTATTCTCCTCTTAGAATGTAAGCTCCTTAAGAACAAGGGCTATTTGGTTTTTGCCTTAGTATCTCTAGCACCTAACCCATTTAATAAATGCTTACTGAATTAAACTGAGTAATTAGTTGTACTTTATGTAGCCCCAGTAATAGCAAAGGTATTAGTATTCTCCCTCAGTATAAGGGAGAACTTTCTAAAAACACAAATTTCCCCAAAATGGAATGGATATACTGAGAAGTACTGAGTTCCCTGATGCTGGTAGTATTCAAGCAGACATCTGGTAACAATAATCTGTCAAGGATATTGTAGAGGGAAATACTTTATGAGGTGAACAGTTAGACCAAATGACCCCTATAGGTCTCTTCTAATTCTGCATTAATGATTCTGTATATCTAAAAATGGAGTACTAATTCCTTTAAAAATTTCAATGTGAAGAAAACAAAATGGCACCTTACATTTTGAGATGACTTAATAATTCACTGATACCGTGACCAAAATTCGATTCTGAATCTTCATTGATATGTAGAGGTCACCTGAGGTGTTTAGGTCAGAGCAAGGTGCTGAAAACTTTGGCAGGTCCTACCAAATTGGAAAGGTCTCAAATACAGGCCCAGAGCTGGACTGAATGCTTTTCATCTGAGGAGAAGGCTAGTTAAGTTCAGGGAAGCTCATCATCAAAGACAGAGGTGGCTACTCAGTGATTTGTCATCATTTACCTCATCATCACCATTGTTATTGTTATATTTTTGGTCCCAGCAGCTCATTAACTCTTCTCCATCTGTATATGGCTGTGGAAAAGCTGTGATCTTTGGAGGAAGTACTCACAAGTGACAGATGCTTGACATTGAGATGGACGAATGTCAAATAGTCACTCGATCCCCTTTCCCCCTCTTTGCTTTAAGAAAGTATCCTTATTGTGCATGTGCCATTTGAAACAACAGGAGTGTATGCAATTCAGCAATACAAAAGTGAATTGATGAATGCCCAACTAGAAGCAGTGGAAGTGTCTGTGGGATACTTGATATTACCAAACAATAACATTATTGTTGTCTAGAATGTCTAGTGCATTTGACCAAAAACATCAAGTGATACTCTTGGACAAAAGTAAAGAACAAAAAGTACACTGTTCATGTATTCCCCAAATACTTGTACTCCTATGTTGAGCAACTGAATTTATATCTGAGCTCTGATTATTTTAATAGAATCTCCACAAGAACCCAGGTTACCATCCTTCCATTCAGCATTATGCTCATGGCAATGATATTTAGTTTACTGTGCAGTTCTCCTGCCTTACTGCTGCCAATTTATTTGATTCTATTACTTTTTTTTGGTTGTCATAAAGTCTAATCTTTAGCATTGAAAGAAAAGCAAGAGTAATTCTTACAGTGTTGTTGAAACCACCAGTGACTGTCTCTCTTGTAACCAGATTGAAAATGTCTCAAGAACTGTCTGATATTTTTTTTAATACTTCAGGCAATGTTACTGTAATAGACTTTCTTAGACTGCCTGTTCTGTTCTCTTTGATGTTTGGCCCTCTTTGTATCTATGGCTCTCCATGGAATTCTCTAATACTCTTAGACCTTCTATATGTTTATGTCATTCCCTTTTTGTAGATTGAATTGCTGAAGCATGGC
Source organism: Gymnobelideus leadbeateri (assembly GCA_011680675.1). Classification (NCBI taxonomy): domain Eukaryota; kingdom Metazoa; phylum Chordata; class Mammalia; order Diprotodontia; family Petauridae; genus Gymnobelideus; species Gymnobelideus leadbeateri. Next base: position 86,803 of record WOXC01004731.1, read on the forward strand.
TACAATATTTGTCCATGAATAAGTTGGTAGTAAGAGTTGAAACTTAAAACTGCAGCTCCAGATTATAGTTTCCCATGCATTCAACTATCTAACATCTATTAAGATTCTGCCAAAAGAAATTGAAATACTTAAAACTGGTAATATTCATAAGTTACCTTACTGAATCTCAGGTCTAGTTTTTATATGTACATGGTTTTTGGTTTTGGTTTTTGTCTTTCTTTTTTTCCTGTAAAAAAGAAATGGGAATTTAACCTTAAGGGGAAAGCAGAAAATAAAGAACTTTTTTTAACAAAGCCATTAAAATCCTACTTCACCAGATTCTCCCATTTTTTCTTCTACATTTCCAAAGCAACATTACTTTTTAAGTGTTTCTTTTCATTCCTTCAAATAATTTATCCTGTAATTTGTCAAAGAATCACATAGATAATAGATAGAACACTGGGCCTGGAATTAGGAACACCTGAGTTCAAAAATAGCCTTAGACACTTACTAGCTGTGTGACCCTGAGCAGGCTGCTTAATTGCTTTTTACCTCAGTTTCCCCACCTGCAAAAGGGTGATAATAATAACACATACTTCCCAGTGTTCTTATGAGGATCAGTTGAGATAATTAAAAAGAAAGCACTTAGTACAGTATCTCACATATAATAGGTTCTACATGAACGCTTTTTCTCTCTCTTCATATAATCATTTGGTTGAAAGTCTTTCAGAGGGTCCCTCTGCCTCTAGTCAAGGCTATGATTTAATTCAATAACCATTTATCAAATGTCTACTATGCGAAAGACCCTGTGCCAGGATTTAAAAAACAAAAATTAATCTGTTCCTTTCCTGAAGAAGCTTAGAGTCTATTGTAGGAAAGAGAGGGATTTAATATGTACGTAGCTTTTCAGCAGAAGTGAGCACACAGCAGTCTGAGAGAGGAGAGAACACTAGTAAGGGAGAGGAAGTACTATTAATCAAAGTGTTGGCACTTGAGCTGAACCTTGAAGGTAAAGAGATTCTGAGAGGTGGAGAAACAAAACCAGCACATAGAGACAGGAAATGGAAAGTTGAGCTCAGAAACAACTAGTGGTCTGGCTTGGCATATGTTATATGTGAAGTGGTTAATGTGAATTTAATCTGGAAAGGTAGGTTGGGGTCAGTTTGTTGAAGGCCTTAAATACCAGAGTAATGAGTTAATTAGTTATTTTATCATAGAGAGAATAGAGAACCTGTGAAAGATATTGAGTAGAGGAATGACCTGGTCGGTACTGTGTCTTGGGAAAAACTATTTTGATAGCTATGTAGAACATGAATTTGAGACTGAAGACATTGGAAGCAGGTGGACCAAATAGGGGACCAACAATAATTCAAGCAAGAGATGTTTGGGGTCTGAAGAAAGATGATGGTTGGATGGTTAGAAAGAAGGAGATAGAGGAGAGAAATGGTAAATAGGTAGAATCAATAAGGCTTAGAGAATAAAGAGTAAATAACCAAGTAAAGAACCAAGGATGATTCCAAGGTTATGAACCTGGGTAACCAATAGTACCCAAAAGAATGGCAGTACCCTCAACATAAATAGGAAAGTTGGAAGGAAGTGTAGATTTAAAAGGGGAGATAACTAATTATATGGTAGGCATGTTGAATTTGTGTTGCTAGTGGGTGATAATTAGTATGTAGTTGTTAATAAGGAAGGAGAGAGTTTAAGGGTATTTTATGCAGATTTTTGAATCATACTCGTAGATAAAATAATTGAACATGGTAGAATAGATGAAATTACCAAAGGAAAGATTATATAAAAGAGGGTGCAGTATAGAACCTCAGGGACATTCAACAGCTAAAGATACTGTGAAGGAATTTATCATGCAGATTGGAAGAGAAACAGGAGAGAGATCAGTGACATGGAAGCTAAGAGAGGAGAAAGGATAGTTGATTGCTAAGTTAAATAGATGTCATGGAGTATGAGAACTAAGAAAAAGACATTGGATTTAGACATTAAGAACTATTGGTAACCTTAAAGAGAAGGTTTAAAATGGATTGAGAAGTACAGGGGAGTCAGTGAATGTTTAAGGACTTGGACATGTCATTGTTGTTGTTCAGTCACATCTGACTTTTCATGACCCTGTGGACCATACTATCATGGGGTTTTTTCACAAAGATACTGGAATGGTTTGCCATTTATTCTCCAGATCATTTTACAGATGACAAAACTAAGCCAACAGGGTTAAGTGACTTGCCCAGAGACATATAGCTAGTGTCTGAAGCCATATTTGAACTTAGATCTTCCTGACTTCAGGCCCAGTGATTTACTCAAGGAGGCAGTAGCCCATGTTGATAGCAAAAAAAAAGCAGACAAGAAGATGGATGAGGGAGAAAGAGTGGTTGATCAATTTGGCAAGCTCCCAGAATGATGGGAGGATTTGAATGGATGGATTTGAAGGCACAAGTAGAAAGATTCACTTTGGCAAGTCTTGGCAGACTGTCCTCAAAGAAAGCAAAGGAGGAGATAAGTGAAAATGAAGAGGGATTTTGAAGTGTGTAATAGAGAAATGATAGACCTCAACATAGGTTGCCTAAACTTTTCAGTAAAGTAGGAGATGAGGTACTCTACTGAAAGGAAGAAGGCAGAGATGAAACCGGGAGCTGTAAGAGAGGAGTTTTGGAAACACAGACTATAGGGAGTATGACAGAGTATCAATGAAGAAAGATTTAAAAGTTTTCCATGAAGCAGGGAAGGTTTAGTTGAAATTAAGTAGCAGCAATTTGCAGTAAATCATAGAGATATGTTGTTGCTACTGTTTAATCATTTCAGTTTTATCCAACTCTTCATGACCCTTTAAGGGATTGCTTTTTCCTCTAGGCTGACCAGATACTTCAATGCTGGGATTCTGAAATAGCTTGTTCATTTTAGTAAAGACAAATCTGATTCACATAGTTACTTGAAGTGGAGTGTGGGTAAATGATTTAATTTAATCATTCTCACCTTTAGAATTACATATCACTGTACATTTGAAGTCTAAGTAATCTTTCAACTTTCTCAAACCTTCAGTTTTGTGCTTTAGTTTTCCAGCCCTTAAGTCATTTGGTTGCTTTTATAATTGTATGTTTTTCATAAGTAGATAGGAAACTTGGGGCCCAAATCTTGGGAGGTTTAAGGACGTTCACCTTTGGAAATGCATATTCCTTTTATATACACTTTGCTTTTTTTCTTGCTGTAATCCAAAAGAGTCACATCACTTTAGGTATTATTTCTGGAGATAAGCTCAGAGTGGTTATAATTTAATAAATTATATCTACATATATTTTTACAATATATACAATCTATACAATTTAAATAAACTGAAATTTATTATGATTATTTTACATTTACAGTAGAATCATCTCTCTGAAAAACCTCCAAGGTAAAACATTTTACAAAATCTTCCAATCATCCTCACAAGCAGGAATCGCCCTTGCCTGCTAAGTAGGTAGAATTGCATTAGAAATAGTAATAAAGCAAATATTTCCTTTCACAGCCCCTTTATTCTCTGCAACCTACTTATTGTCAGGAAGTCAGATTTCAGAGGTTCTAGGGGCTGGTAACAGGCAGTGAGTGGTAACTTTTCATTATTCAAACTTTCATCTCTTTCAGTTTCTGATATGCATAGGTATGTGGGCTGGTTACATTCAGACTTTTAAGATACTTTAGCGGAGCTGTAATCTTATTGACGTGGGTGTTCCTTTTACTGGTACAGATTTCAGCCAATCTCTAACTTCTCATCCTGTGAGTCTTCCATTAATTTCCCTAGATCAACCACAGAGAATACTGGGGACCGTCTTCTGAGTGTTTTAATACTCAAGGAGTCTCTACTTGTTAACCCTTATTCTCATACCGGCATTGCCTCATCTCCTTTATCTTTGATGATATTTAAAATTCATTGTCTTGTTGCAAGTCATCATTGGTAATAAATCTTCTATTGATCAGAAAATTACAGTATGGAAAATAATAGAAATGGAAAGTTAATTAGTGACTCTTAATTAAGCCATAAGACCTAGTGTGCTGTCCTATCAGTAGAATTCAACCTAGCGGCTGATCCAGTGCATGTATATAGAGGGATATTCAAAATTAATTCACATCACTCCTTTTCATAGCCTCCACATCCCAGCCAAATCAGTCTATTCACTAGATCTATTAACTCATCGTTTATCTCCCATCAACCTTTGCATTGGTCATATCTGGATTCATGCCTTCCTTACCTAGATTTCTTAAAAACTTTAGCTTCCTTCAGTTTTCAGTTCATTTTTTCCCTTCTCAGATTATTTTGTATCTATCTATCATATCATATTCTACCCATTATATTAACTGGTAGAATATAAAATCCTTGAGAGCAAAGACTTTGTTTGCTTTCATCTTTATATTCACAGCATCTATCCAATGACTTTCACATAGTAGGCACTTAAATACTTGTTGAGTTGAATTAAATTGAAATGCAGTCACTTGATCCATGAGTTGCCAGCCTTTTGATACTTCTACATGCCTTACAAATTAAGTTTCTTGGCTATTTCTAGTTGGTTGTTGATGCGGTAGATTTGTAAACTTCTTCTGCAAATGGTTTAGAGACAGAATGACAGTGGTTGGTTGCCCTGGGTCACATGACTAACAGGAAGCTACACCTTGGCAACCCTACATTTTCCCCTGTTTTTGGCCACCTCTAGCTGTGCAGGCCTGCAGCAAACAATGAAAAAGCCATTGGTTCCAATGGTTCCAACTAAGTCATTTTGTGGAGGAAGTTGGTGCTTAGCTTGCCATTACTTCCTCAACTAAGAAAAAAAGCTCTGGACACCAAAAATTGAGTAATGGATGTATTTCATTACAAGTTCAGTTGGCTGTATGTAGTAGGTATCCTTATGGATCACCCCTCCCTTATAGGTCATCAAATTTGATCAAGCATTCTGAAATTAAGCCAGTGCTCCAGATAGTTCCTATAATCAAAGAACAAATTTGTCTGATTTTTATTTATTGTTTCTAAAGAATGTGTTGATAACATAAGCAGTTTGGTCTAGCTATTTTCATAACCCTGTTTCATCCCTGAAGGAACTGACTCTATTCTTAAACCTACTGGAATCAAATTCTGCAGAGCATAGCAGGCACTTGGCAAATTAATTAGCAAAGAAAGAAAGAGCACTAGGAAAGCTGGAGCTGGAGACAAAAGCTTTCTGTTATTTTTATTTTGTGTTTACATTCACTGTCCTCTTCAGTGTACATACAGTCAGTATACTGATTCTAGAAATCTGTTTCTCTTCAATTTTCTTCCTGTGTTTTTTTATTCATTGTCCATTAAAAGATTAAATGATTTAACAGGTAAAGCACTTTGCAAACCATAATGTGCTACATGAATCTTATTATAATTAAAGGATAGATGATAAATTGTTATATTGAACTGTGGTCATTGTTGCCTTTTTTACCATAGCTACTACTGAATAAGACAGCTATGTTTGAATGAATGTGCCCTTAAATAATTTAGAAAAAAAAAAAGATAAAATAGAAGGGAGAAAAAAACCATTAGTGGCTATTGTTCTTTAAGGAAAATGGGGGCTGGGATGATATTATCTTGAGTGGGTGCTTTTATTATCTATGTTTAAAATGCAAATACATTGCAAAATAAAAATGCTAATCTGAAACTCCTTCATCTTTGTATTTCTGCTTCATGATTTTTCATTAGCGATGATAAAGTAATATTTTCCAGACTTGTCTATAAAATTCTACAGCAATGACATCTTATTGTTCAGTAACATCTGTTGACTTGGTAATATCAATTTCACCAACTCTTGTGTCTGGTGAAGACAATGAAAAAGAAACTCTCCTCCCACAAAAGCTCAGGGGTACTTAGCAAAGCTCTCCTATTGCTAGACTGGTCCAGCACTGGACTTCATAATTCCCTTGTTTTTTTTAGTAGATCCAGAAGTATGAATGATTTATCCAACCAAATACAAACTGTTTCCAACATAGCATTATCTGTCTTTATCCAATGATCAAAGCACCATATTCTTCTCAAATTGATTAAGGACTTTTTCTCATCTAGTTCATGCTTTTGATTGATTCCATCAAGCTTTCAAGGCTTTCTGTGATTATTTTATATTCTAATTTTATAATAATTACATCAGTTACTACAAATGCATAGAGAATAGGTGTGTGTATTGTATTTTGGGTATATTTTCCATATTTTTCTACCTGTCAAAAATTGCCTTTGGGGAAAAGAACACAGCCTTAACAAATACCTCAAAGTATAGTTGCTTCTATTATGGTTGGGGAACTGTCAAATACTATTAGAAAAATATTTTTGTAATTGCAGTTGTAAAAACTGTAAACCAGAAACTCATAGAATTCTTACTCAGGGCAAAATTATTTTCCTCAAAAAAATGCGATAGAAGTTTTCAGTTACTCATTTCTTTTGACACAACAAAATTTAATATGATATTTACAAAGCATTTTGACACTGCTAGAGTAACTGTAACTCTGTATCATCCTTTAGATCATAACTAAAAGTCATTTCTGTAAAAATTACTAGGAATTACCTGGAGTTTAAGTATTGGATAATTTCAAAATGTTAACTAAGGATGAGGAGGGGAATGGATATCTCCTTATGTTCCCCCCCACCTTTCCAACTAATGACTCCTGGCTTAAAGTGACTAAATTGTATGTCTTATGGAGCTAGGAAATTTCTTAGATATTTAGGAGCTAATGACTAGATTAGTGTAGATGCTATTTTTAAAGTGTGAAGCCAGTGAGCATGACAATCATAGGAACTACTCTTGATGCCAACATGTGACTTCTGGTAAATGAATTCATGCTGTTTTATTAGGTGGGTATGGTGCCTTTTGATGTGCCAAATTAGACCCCTTCAGCAGGAAATTTGAATACTGTGTTATTCTGTAAAATTATCCTCTTTAAAAATACTAAGAACAGAGTACCAAGATTTGAGAAGTGAATGAAAATTTGAACACAAAATGTGGAGTTCTCAGTTTTTACCTGTATCACAGGGTTGTTTTAGGGATCAGATGAAATAATGTATTACAGCATTTTAAAACCTTAAAGTGTTACATAGGTACAAGTTATTAAAATTTCATTATTCTTATCTTTTTTAGAGTTCAGATAGAAAAGTTTATGTATCAGTGTTTGTGATTATTGTAAGACCATTTTATTTTATTTTTCTTCTGGGGTTCTAGTCTGAACTTGAAGCAGCAAGGTGATAGTGGATAAGCACTGGATCTATGTCAGGAAGACTAGAGTTCAGTTTCTTCCTCAGACACTTAATAGCTGTGTAATACTAGACAAGTGACTTCATTTCTCTCAGCCTCAGTTTTCTCTACTGTAAAATAGGGATTAAAATAATATCTGTCTCACAGTGTTTCATAGTAAGGGGATATGAAGCTCTTCCTTGCCCCTTAATGGGCCTCACTTGGAGCACAACAAGAGAAGCTTGCTTAGGGGAGGCTTGTATTTCAGGAAGGTCCAGACCTTGTTACTTTGTAATTAGGCAGCAGGTCATGAGGGTTGTGATGTTCTCTGACCCTGGAGAAGACTATATATACCTTGGAGGTGAGGTTTCCCTTTGGGGCTCACTTATGGGAAGTGTTGTGTGATTTGGCCAGATAAGACTCTGGGCAGTCATTGAGCCCCCCAGTTTTGAAAACCCAGATGTTGGTGCTTCTCTCTCTGGTAACGAACACTGTATGTATGTAATGGGTAGAAGCCCTGTCTGCTGGTCTATTGAATTGTGTTAGTTTCTTTGTGTTTTTTGTCTGCTTGTAATTTCTGTATGTATTTTCTGAAGTTCAAAGTCCTGACTTTTTCTCCTGCACTAAGTAATATATCTACATCTACCATCAACATCTACATCTACCTGCTAGGGTGCTTGTTACACAGTGTTGCTGAGAAGACCAAATTAGATAATATTTTTAAAGTACTTCACAAACCTTAAAGTGCTAAAGTTAAGTGAATGCTGGTCACTGGTGACACACATTATCAATTCTTAGGTCTAATATCTATTGTTATTATTTAATTGTGGTGAATTATGCAGCACCATATCTTAAAGGACACTGGACAGCCAGAGTCCTTAACATTCTCTCAGTGATCAGATTCCTTTTTTATGTTTCTAAAGGTGTGAAGTAAATATTAAAACCCCTTATGTATAAATACATTTTCACTTTTAATGTTCTTTGACAAAAGAATAGTGTTTTATCCTATGATTGGGGAGGCAAAATACTGTATAGCACCATTTAATGTATGATTTTTTTAAAATTGGAAAACATTTCCCTATACAGATAATATTGAAATTTAATATAGAAAATATCTGATAAAAGATTCCAACAGAAAAACATAGCAGTTAAATGATTGCAGGCTACTGAATTACAGCACACATATGCATGCATGCATGCACATACACACACACAATTCTAAGTTTAAATTACAACTATTTTGTGAAGTAAAAAGGAATCCTATTATGTAGTTGGTGAACAAACTTTAAAAAAATATTTTATATTTTTCCAATTACATGTAAAGGCAATTTTTAACATTCATTTCTTTCTAAATTTTGAGTTCCAAATTTTTTCCCTCCCTTCCTTACATCCCCCCTCCCTGAGAAGGTAAGCAAATGAACAAGAATTTCCTAACCTGACACAAATAAATTAGAATCCTTTCCAGGAAAACAAAATATGTTCTTTGGAATTCACTTCACACAAGACTGTTTCCTTTGGATTTTGTTTTAAAACCAGAACATGCGCTTAGGGTTGTTATTCCAGAGATATAGGTCTATGAGGTTCTGTTTTCAAGTCCTGTCACTAGCTGTATGATCCTGAACAAGGCATATAAACTGTTTCCCTCAGTCTCCTCATCTGTAAAACGGGAACATCAATAGCATCTAACACCCAGTATTGTCATAAGGATAAAATGAAATAATTGTAAAGTGCTTTGAAAATGTTAAAGTTTTCAAACCTATGTAAATTCTAGCTATGTATTGATTTATTTAGTTGTAGTGGAAGAAGTGGCTATTCTGGGCCTGTAAGTTCATTTTGTGAAAAATTCTCCACTGAAGCAATTCTGTAACACATCTAACTTACAGAGCTGCCAGGGACACTCATCCTTTAGGTGACATGCCCAAGATCACACAGTTGTATATCAGAAGCCAGACTCCAAGGCTTGCTCTTTATCCACCATGCATTCAGAAAGGTAGAAGCTTAGGTCTTTAGGCTATAGGATAACATCATTTTCTGAGCAGAGTTAGCCATGATCCAGGATAGTACCCTGAATATAATAGCCATATTGAGCAATTAGCATAGTGTAGTGACAAAAATAGTAGACTTGCTGCAGCTTTGTGACTACATATAGTAAGTAGGTCATTAGTCTTATATATATATATATAATCATAAATATATATACATATATAACTATATAATCACTTTGCTTATATGTGTATATTATATTATTAATGATTTTTTGTAATATTCATACATTGTGTATAGTATATATTATATAAATACATGATTAAATTACATGATAAAATGTAAATTAAATTATTTACATGATAAAATTACATGATACACATATATAACATATTAGTGATTATATATAATTGTGGCATAATAGGCCGCAACAAAAATGTATGTGTATAAATATGCATACACACACACATACACACACACACACACAAATATATATATATGCCTTATTTGTTTATTTATACACCACGTGATTGTATATAGTGATTTTACCTCTTTGGACTTTAGTTTCTCCCTCTGTAAAATTAAGGGGTTGTATTGGATGATCTCTAAGATACATTCAAATTCTCATACCTAATGTTCTGAAACTTTTATAATTAATTTTTGGGTTTGTTTGTTTTTGGTCTGAATGAGTGAATTCATGGAAGTAGGAGACTGCTGGCAAGGGAGTCCTTCTATGAATGGAGATTTGCAACTGCTCAGTGGCACCTTAGCTTTTGAGAGAATTGCCTGGTTTACTGAGAGGTCGAATAACTTAATCTGACATAATCAATATATGTCAAAGGTAGGATGTAAACCCAATTCTTTCCTGGCAATATTCCCTGCACCATGCTGTCTTTCTTTCATATTAACTAAATTATAAGGAATGGTAGCACTATGAGAAGTAGGAAACAGAACAAGATATGTGAAAAGTTAGCAACTCTTTAGAAAAAAAGACACTTTGGAAATAATAACAGTTGTCATTACTGACTTTTGATTCAGAATTGTATATATCTTATGATATGAATCTCTAAGTGTACAGAAAAGACCAAATCTCAAAGAATTTAACAACTGGAGGAAATAATTTGATTATGTTTTCAAGGATGGACTCCATTTCTCTATGAAAATGTAGGCTTTTGTAGAAACGAAATCAAATATATATAAAATTCAAGACCCAAAAATTTGGTTGCAGTACTGTTATAAAATTTAATCATATGCAGTAGGAATAATTTAGAACCCCTTTATTTGACCATGTGTTATCATAACAGAATAGATACAAGGTCATATTTTAGAGTAATTAATATATTGGTAGACTGGAAACATATGCATATTTTAAATATCTTCTATCCTTGATTTCAAATGCAAATTTTATATGCAAAATTCTTAAGACTGTCTGAAAAGATTGTATGTGAATTCTGCTTCCATCTCTTAATAAATGTGTCAGGGCAACCTACTTTTATTTCTCAGTTTCCTCATCTTCAAAATGAAAGCATTAGATTTGATGGTTTCTTCTTAGCTCTAAATCTATGATCTACAAAAAGCCAATTTTTTAATAACTTGCTTATTGAAATAAATCTTAGTGGTATTGGAGAGCCTGCAAAAAGGGCATGGATGCTCTCAGGATTAGTTTTGTTTTTTAAATTACCATTTTAAATATTGTAAAAATTATGGACTGGTAGGTCTCTCACAGAGTACAAGCCATATCAAATGTGGATGGAAATAAAATTATGTTATTCATACAGTAGGTCCTAACAATGAAATGTTTCTTTTTAGAATCAAAATTAGCATGTAGATTTCCCATGACAGCATGTTGTAGTTAAGAAGAATATACGTGCTTTGAAATGATACTTTCTTTGTTAAGGTGCCAGTTCCTTTGGTGCGTGTTTCCTTTTGTCACCTGGGGCAGTTTTTCCAACACGTAACACATGTGATGGGTTTTTTTCCCCTCTGTATTTGGAATAATCAGCTTTTCCCTGTGCTCATTAAGCAAAAAACTGAAGCCAAGGTATTAGCACAATGCAAGGTATTAACAGTGCCCAATCTCTACCAAATACCAAGTTCCTTTTGTCTATTACCTAATTAACATACTTTAATGAGTTCACCAAGTTTAATGAATACCTCATGTTAAACTCAGCACTTTCTACCACCTAGATTAATCTGACACCTGATCTAACATCTGACTAGATAGTATGAATAATTCATGAATATAGTATTTCTCCTATAGCTCATAAATGGAGCTTGGAAATTTTAATATGGAAGGCGTTCTTAAAGGTTTGCTATACACACAATTGAATATGGTGTAAGTCTTTCCCCAAATCTCTCAAAATGTACTACTTAATAATAGCTTACAAGAAACAATGTAATTTATGTAAATATATTATAGCCCTGAGCAGGCTAATGATTTTTTAAAACAGTGAACTGTTAAATACTAAGGCTCACTGCTTAGAAGAAATATTCTTTAAATAGGTCCATTACTTTGACACCATGTTATATTGGGCTGGCCTGTAAAGTCATTTTTCAGTTTTGTGAAATGAACTTTTCTTAACATAAAAAATAGAATTATCATCATGAGTTTAAAAAGCTGAAAAGAATAAGTTAAAATGTTTATTTATTATTATAGATGGTGTGGCACATATGTATAATTGTGTATATTTTATATCTTTTGGACTTCAGGATATGGAAAATATAAAAAAATAAGTTAGTATCCTAGGATATTTCTGGTAGGTCAGATTTTGCAACCTCCCTTTCCTGTTTTTGTCCTCTGTGCTACATAAATATACAGTGTGATTTAATCACTATCAATTCAATAAAATATTGACATTTGTCATAGTCTCTAAGTAAAAAGTAGAGCAGTTTAAATTTGTAGAAGGTGAAGCTGAGAGACAATATGATGTGACCATACCTACATGTGATTTGAAATGTGTTGGTTATGTTTGGGATACAGTAATAGTAGAGCTTAACATGAGTTATTACTATAAGGTAATGTTTTAAACAAACATACCACAATTCATGCATCTAAGTTGTCATCATCTTCTTCACAGTAATCACTTTGGAAGGCTAAACAAGTGTTTCCGTAATGCTAACATTACTCCGAAGAATTTTGGAACTGCCTTTAGAACCTGAGGCATATTCTTTTGCCTCTCCTAAATGCTAGTAAATATTTACCCCTCAGAGTATATTTGAATTTTTGGAAGGAACTAAAAATCACTCAGTTATATCTGGTGAATAAAAGTGATGATATCACTTCTGTTTTGTTTGTTTGAGGGGGGAACGTCTGACTCTAGGGGAAATCATATTTTTTTTCTTGTCTGGGTTGAAAACTATCTTTGAAGATAATTCCAAAAGAGAAATTCCAAAAATGCTTTTAGCAGTAGCAGCATTGTTGGGCTGAGTGAATAGTGTTCCAAGGCTGCTACTTGGACAACACTCATTTGGATGCATATGTTTGGCTATGTTTGCTAAAAATAAAAGTCTCATTATTTATAGATACATGTGTATTCCATTTTACATATCACTATGAAGACCAATGATTATAAAGATTTAACAGATTAGACTGAAGAACTATAAAGCATGTTTAGGAAAAAGAATGCCATATTTATTTGGACCCTAGAGGAAAAAGGAGTTAGGAAAACTGAAAAATTTTCCCTCCCAAAATATGTTTTAGTAATGTGGAGAATTGGCAAATACATTCAAAATACATTTAAACTCATTAATGTAGTCAGGTGATGATAACCTTGTTCTTTTGAAATCTGTTAGAAAGATACCATCTCAGTTTTGTTTTTTGATTCACTAATTCTGTTCCATGTGTTTTTGTCAAAAAGGAAAAAATCATTTGTAAAGAATACTCAGCAAAGGCAGATCTATTTTGAGCATGTCAGGGAGTCCATATCATAACTAAAAACAAAATTTACTTTGAGAAACTGATTTTTAAAAAAACCCAACCCTTCATCTCTCTTATTTCATTACAATGTAAAATAAAAATTAAATTGTCGGGGCGGCTAGGTGGCACAGTGAGTAGAGTGCCGGCCCTGGAGTCAGAACGACCTGAGTTCGGATCCAGCCTCAGACACTTAAGGCACACACAAACAAAAACCTAGCCGTGTGACCTTGGGCAAGTTACTTAACCCCAATTGCCCTCCAAAAAGCAAAAAAAAAAAAACAAAAAAAACAAAAAAAAAAATTAAATTGTCTCTTGAACCCAGAACAAAAAATTTGTTTTACAGCATGCATTCGGTGTTGCTTTGGGGTGGGGGAGGTTGGCACTTCAAGATGTCAGTAAGCAACCAATATCCAGAAATGTTAATTATATGTGTATAAAAGTGACCATGGTCCTAATTTCAGGGTAGCATACAAACATGTTTGAAAGATAAAAACCATTATCTAGTCTTCCCTTTCTTCCTTCATGCCCTCCATGCTTATGAAAATCCAGGGCACTTGCTCACCTTTAATTACATTACAAAAAATCTCTCAAAACCTCTGGCAAAAAAAGGTGGTACAGAAAATCAAAAGGGTCAGGAGAAAATTATATGCTAGCCTAGGCACTTAACATTACCCGTGATATTTTTAAAACATTATCTGCAATTTTATACGTTTTATCTTTCTGTTCTGTTACATTTAACCAAGAACAAAATTTTTTAAAAAAAATTTTAAAGCCTGAAATTCTGATCATGACACTCTTCCTCTTCCATCGGTGTCTCTGCTTGATTTCAACTCTGTGAGCACTGTGCTTCTCCCAATATAAGTTCATCATCTGAATTTCATCAGCATGCAGATAGAATCAGCTATGACTCATTACACCTTCTCAGCACCCTTGCTCCTTCTTCTCTCTTATTGAAGGACTGAAGAGTGGAGCAGTAACTTCCAAAGCCTTCTTTCACATATGGTGCTCAGAATTTTCCAGGTATCTCTTCCTTTTCCAACAGCAGCTCTGCTTGTTTTCAACTCTGCAAACATTACACCCATGTTGACTAACTGTTGCCTCCCCCCTTTTCATCTTTTGTGCATTATCTTCCCTTATTTAATTGTAAGTTCCTTGAGGTCAGGGACTGTCTTTTTTTTTTTTCATTGTTATCCCGTGTGCTTAGCATAACAGAGTCTTAATAAATGATTACTGGCTATTGATTTTTCCTAAGATATATAACAATGTAGAATTCTGGCATTTCAGAGTTGGAAGCTATTTTCAAGGTCATCTACTTTAACACATAACTCACCAGAATCTTGTAATGTGGAGTCTCCACTTTCATGCTTTGGTGATGAAGAACCCATTGTCCTCTAGGATAACCCATTTCACTTTGAGATAGTTTTCATTGTTAAGTTTTTCCTTGTGTCAAGGTAAAATCTGCCTTAGAATTTCCAACATTAGTCCCAAGTCTGCCTTCTTAGGCCAAGAAAGACCAGTGTAGCTGCTCTTCTGCATCATTTCCTTTCAAATTACAAATCTGCCTTACTATGCTATTATCCAATTGCCATTTCTCCATCTTGTTCATGAAAACATAACAGACAAATCAATTTTTAAAAGCATTTATCAGATGTTTACACTGTGCCAGGCATTGTACTAAGCACTGAAAATGCAAATAGAAGCAAGCAAAAGTCCTTACCCTCAAAGAGCTCTCACATTCTAGTGGGAAAAGACAACACATAAAGGGGAGCTGGAAAGGGAACATGTGTGCCAGCAGTGTGTAGATGTCCAGGAAGTGGTGTGGAGGTCTGGTTCTGGGCAAGATAAGGTGAACAGAGCACAGTTTCTGAAGGAAGGAGTCTAAGATTTCAGTGGGAGGTTGGTATGAGGAAGATCACTGGGTTGTATGCAACATGGTAGGGAGATGTCCAGGAAGTAGAGACGTTATCACATTGCTTGCTAAAACTGACCCAATAGATGTCCAATATTTCCCTGATTTATTAGTCTAGAAAATCTGTCTGAAAAAAAAAGAAATTAAATTATTCTAGAATCATTTTTCTCTTGATGAATTCATGCTAGCTCATAGTGATGCCACTTCTTTTTTTAAATTTTTTTTCAAAATTTAATTTTAGACTCAGATGCCAGAACACAAATACAGAATAGAGAAAATAAACAAAAACATATCATAAGCTTGGATATTGAAACTTAAATATAAAATTAGAAAAAAACATGTCATGTGCAAAGCAGAACATGAGAGGATTCAAAATATGTAACAATAAATTTTCTTTTCGAGAGAGACTATATGGTAAATGCCCATTGTGTTGAGAATTATCCATCTTTTCTTTGCTTCCTTGTTAGTTTTCTTTTGTTCTCTGCTGTACACTTTTTTACTTTGTTCTTTTTTTCCCTCCCTCCAAACCCCTTGCCCCCAAGAAGGCCACAATGAAGTTTAAATATGTTTCTCTATAGCTATTGTTATTTACATACACATATACATACATGCATACATATATAGACACGTCCTCTCCCAAACCTATTCTACTCCGATCTTTGTTTTCCATGTATGTACATATCACTTGTTTCCTATCCCTCCTGTCTCATCTACTTTACTTCTGCCCACTACCTTGCCCTCCTATGACTTGCCTACCCCCCTCCAAAGATCCCTCTCTTATCCTCCCATTCCCATAAATCTAAACACCCTTCCATACCCCTATTTTACCTATTCCATCATTCTCCCCTCTAAAGATCCCTCCCTTGTCCTCTCCCCCCTCCCTATGCCCCTACCATTGTATTTCTTCTGAATTTAGAAGATTTACACTCTTCTAAATATAAATGTATTGCTCTCTCTTAAACTCATTCCTGATGAAAGTAGGTTACCAGAACTACCTGTCCTGCTCCCCCATATAATTCCTCTGTATCAGTTCTTCTTGCATCTTATTTGTATAAAATAGTTACTCTTTTTAGTTGTTCCTAAATGGTTTTACTTTTTAAGTTCATATCATACTCAGGTTTACCCCAAGCTTTCTTATGAACTACCCAATTATTGATAAGAATCTTAGACATACATTTTACATATTTAAAAAGTAAACATTCTGTCCTTATAGATCCCTTATAATCAATCTTTGTTATATGCCTTATATTTCTCTTGGTTCTTATATGTATAATCTTCTATTAAGTTCAAGATTTTTTTTTAACAGTCTTGAAAGCCTGAGAGTTGATCAAATGTCCATTTTTTTCCTTCAGGATAACATTTAGCTTTGCAAGATAGGATATTTTTGGCCAGACCCCCAGTACTCTTGCTCTTTAATATGTTGTGTTCCAAGACCTGCGGTCCTTTAATATTTCTGCTGCTAGATCTTGTGTAATTCTAATTGTGGTACCATCATATTTAAATTGTTTTAATCTTGATGGTTTTAATATATTTTCCTTGAGCTGGGGGTTTCAGAATTTGACTATGATATTCCTATGAGTTTTCCTTTTAGGATCTCTTTTAAGTGATGATTTATGGATTTTTTCTATTTCTACTTTCTCCCCTCATTCTAATGCTTCAGGACAATTTTCTTTGATTATTTCTTGTATTATTGTATCAAGATTCTTTTTGTGATTGTAACTTTCAGTTAGTCCAATTATTTTTATATTTTCTCTTCTTGATTTAGTCTTCAGATATATTGTTTTTCTTATAAGATTTTCACTTTCTTTTCTATTTTTTCATTATTCATATTTTATTTAATTATTTCTTGATCTCTTAATTTTTTTTTATTTTTGCTTTTTTTTGAGGGCAATTAGGGTTAAGCGACGACTCTGGTCCTCCTGACTTCAGGGCCAGTGCTCTGTTTACTGTGCCACCTAGCCACCAGATCGCTTATAATTTCACTGGCTTCACTTTGCCCAGTTCTAATTTTCAAGGTGTCATTTTCTTCCTTAAGATTCTGGATTTCCTTTTCTAATTGGTTGACTTTTCTTTCACACCCTTCTTGCTTTTCTTGAATTATTCTTTTTTTTTTAGATTTTCCTTTATCTCTGTCATTTGATTTTTAAAAGCCTTTTTAAAGATCTTCTATGATTTCTTTTTGGGCAAGTGACCATTTGATGTTACTCTTTGGAGGTTTTTTTGCTTCAATATCCTCCTCTAAATATGAATCCTGGTCATCTCTATTTCCATACTAGTTTTCTATGGTTGGATTCTTTCTCCTTTGCCTGTGCATTTTTTTTTTTTTTTGTGGTAATAGCTTAATTATTTGTAATCACCTGTAGCCCTGGGGTTTGGGAATTGGTGCCTCTTGCCCCAGATCTTCAGTTCTGCCCTCTAGCCAGAAACCAAAGCCAAACCTCTGACCTTCTGTAAGTGCCCACAGCCAGGGACTTTCTGCCCCACTGCTTCTGCACTCACCAGGCATGTGCTGGTTCCTTCTTGCCCCCGCTGCTCTTTGCAGCACAACTGGATTTAGCATTCCTTGTCAGTAGAGGTTCCCTTGATCTTCCCAGGCTCAGACAAACTCCCCTCACTATCCTGGGGATAAAATTTCTCTTAGATGGGTTTGAGACAACCTCCCAAACCAACAAATCCTGGTGCTGTTTGTTAAGAGGTTTGCCACAAGCTATTAAAATGGAATCTAGCCTGGAGGTGTTTGCTCTTCACAGGGACAAAACCTTGTTCTGGGATTTTTCTTCTGATCTTCTCAGATTGTCCCAGGAGGACCCCGATTATGTCGCTGTTCTTATGTATCTCCACCCGCACTTTGTTCACCCTAAGGTGCTATTTTAACTCGTTTTGTGGGGGGAAAATCTTGGAGAGATTGGAGAGAGAACTTGGAAGTTTCTGACTTACTTCGCCATCTTCTCAGAATCCTCTCCCCCACTTCTTTTTCTTAGTGACAGCAAAGCATCTTTAATTATTCAGGGTAGAATTTTGCTTGAATATAGCATTTAGTTATCATGCTTTCTCTTTCTAAGTTGCAATAACTTAAGGGAACTTATAGAAAAGTTTTCAAGGTATTTTGTCAAAGTAGACCTCTTTTATTTCTTTTTTTTTTTTTTGCTTTTTCATTTCTTTTTTTTTTGCTTTTTCATTTTTAGACCTCTTTTATTTCAATGATATGAGATAAATAGGAGCTAGTTATTGTAAGAGGGTGGTAGTTGTCCTTCATTCTCTAAGAAGACCAAAATGACATCATTATGCTAAAATTGAGTTTCAGTGTGTCTGATCATAGTTGATGAGACCAGTATGAGCTCAGGATGCTCCACCACAAGTACAAATAGTCCATGTGAACATCTTGGGTGGATTCTTTAAATTCATGCATCCTGAGTTTCCTTTAAGCTACTTCAATTCTGCTTTGCTCATAGAGCACAGCACCTGCTCTGCTGAGGGCATGCCATGCTGGGCAGTCCTGTGCCATTGTCTCTCATGTCACAATCATATTCCAAAGTTCTTAAGAGAGACCTTGAGAGTGCCCTTGTATACCTTCTTCTGACCACCATGTGAGCACTTACCCTGTGCAAATTCTCCATAAAATAATCTTTTTGGCAAGTGTACATTTGGCATTTAAATAACATGTAAGATACTATTCTTTAAAATAGTTTGAGTGGCTTATTATAACTATCTTTCGTAATTGATTTTCTATGACCGTGATCTATAAAATCACAGGCTGTATTTTATGGTGATGAGAGTTTATCCCTGCTTTGCCAATGACTCAGAGTTCTTTAGGTCCACTTGAAATCTCGTGGATTCATTCCTGTTCTATTTGTAGACTTCATTCTCCTTCCCACATACTAAAGATGGCCTTCATCCTGGTGATTATCTCTCCCACTGAATGAGGCTGGACATGGATACTCCCAGTGTAGTTTCTGTGCAATTTAGGATTGTCACTGTAGGGCATACTTTCTGCTCTAAGCAAGGTCCAATCTCTCAGCTGCTAACAGGGCATGAGAATGAGAATCTGTTTGGACTCACCTTTTTCCCATGGTAGATTTCTGCTTTTAAAAATGGAAAAGGCAGTTTATGTCTTAAATTTGGAAAGTTTTCAATAGTGTTTTTGTGCTAAAAATTTTATTATAAGGAAAATATAACATATTCTTACTTACCTGTGTGACTGTTCTAGGGCAATTTTCTTCAGACATAAAATGAAGGCATTGAGCTAAACAATTTCTTAGGTCCCTTCTAGTTCTATTTAATGTGGTTTGACATTTCTCATTTACTGTTTTGGTCCAAATACAAAGTAAAATTGAACATAGTGCCTTCTCCTACCTTAAAATCACTTTTTTTTCTGATAATGAAAACCAGAATTATGTTGAATTGTTTTTTTCAAAATTTGTGCCTCACATTCAGGTTCTTCTCCCTTTATCCCTGTCTTTCCATTGCAGTGTAGCCAGTAAATGAATCTCTCAATGGAAATTTTGTCTTTTCCTCTTCACCTAGATTAAGATTACTTTTCTTAAGAAAACTAAAAAAAATTATTTGATAGTTTGATTTTCATGAAGGTATTCTTGGGGTCCCCCCTTTTGTACCCCTCTTGGCCACAGAGGAAAAGTAGAAGTTAGCCATTATTTTTTCCTTTTTATCTTTAGAAAATTGGTGGCTACCTCAGTAAACAGAGAGGCAAATGATGAACCACCCTTTGAGGCTTAGTCTAAGCATTGTCTTCTTTTCAACTGTCTAACCCTTCTTGCCTTCTGTTTTGTCTCTCATTTCTACTTGAGGATGAAAGACTAAATGAAAATGAATTTATTTAGCACTTACTATGTGCCAATAACTGTGTTATGTGCTAGGGATACAGACACTACCCCTGTCCTCAAGGAGATCACATTCTAATGGGGAGGGAGGACAGAGAAGAGATCTAATAGGAGAGTAAAGGCTAGGGATGTGTTTCTGAAAGTTATATGAATGGGGAATGGGGTCATAGGGAAGTAGATATGGAGGATTTGGAGAAATGTCAGCTGTTGGCTATGCTGATAAAAATCTATCTTCTTATTGGCTACTATGAAATAAAAATTAGGTTCTTTACAGTACTAGTTATCCTCCTAGGTAAGTCTTTTTAAAATGGTAGAAAAATAGGAATAAATCAAGTACTAAAATAAATGAATAAATTAAAAGCTAAGAATGGAATGAAGTGCCTCTCAAAGTAGTATACTACCTGCCACTAGACGCATACAAGCAAGAGATGGAAAAACGTTGTTTAAGGGTGTTGAAGAAGGTTGCCTAGGAAGTTGAGCTAAGAACCCTTCTAAGAACCCTCTAAGCCAGTGTTCCTTAATTTGGGATCCACAGACCACCCAGGAGTCTGTAGACAGATTTTAGGTAGATCTGTGAAATTGAATGGGGGAAAAAAATCACATCTTTATTTTCACTAACCTTTGGTTTCCTTCATAAGCCTGTGTGTTTTATTTTGTGTGTTTAAAAGCATTTTTCTATGAAAGGGTCCAGATAACCATAGAAGTCTATGACACACTCACAAAAAAGGATTAAGACCCTTTGCTCTAAGCCTATATTTTAAGCTAGGGATGGGGAACCTGGGACCTTGCGGCCTTTGAATTCTTTGATTTGGACTGAATCAAAGGGCTATACTTAAGGACTGAGAGGGCCACAGGTTCCCCACCCCTATTATCCTCTCTCCACTTACTATTGACCTCTTAATTGCTTATGGTCAAAAAAAAAAAAAACAACTTTGTCCTTTTTAACCCTTCTTCTGCCTTTGACACCGTGGATGGTCCTTTTCTCCTTGATACTCTCTTCTCTCTAGGTTTTTGGGATTACTCTCTCTCTCTCTCTGGGTTCTACTTCTACCTTTCTGACCATTCCTCCACAGTCTCCTTTATTAGATTGTCATCCAGGTTACACCTTTTAATTGCAGGTATCTCACAGAGCTCTGTCCCAGACCCTTTTCTCTTCTTCCTCTACACTATTTCACTTGGTGATCTCATCAGCTCCCATGGCTTCAGTTATCATCTTTGTGCTGATGATCCTCATATCTAAATATACAGCCCTGGGGCAGAACCAAGATGGCAGAGTGGAAACAGGAACTCACCTGAGCTCCTTCATGAATACCATCAGTAACCTCTAAAAAGTGAATCTGAATGGATTTTCAAGTGACAGAATTGGGTGATGGAAAGTGACAGATTCCCAGTCCAGGAAAGTTCACATATAGGACTAGGCAGGGGAAGCACTGAGTGCACAGGGACTGCTCTAGCTCAGACCAGAGACCATGCCACAGCAGAGCAAGAGCAAGCCCAGACTTCGCAGACCTCTCACAACAAAAGAGAGGATTAGTAGCAGATGGTGAAGATAAAGATTAGTGCCTGTGGCAGGGACAGCAGTTTCTCCTGGGACTATCAGCCCACAGGCTGGATGTTTAAAAATCACCTACCTGAATTTCCAGGATCCAAGATGGTAGAGTAATCCCTAGCTGTTTTAATCCCCCTCCCTGACCCTGAAATCCCAGAGATTATTGCCCCAGTGTACTGAAATAGTGGACACAGCAGCAGGCTTGGAAGTCCTACTGGAAGACTGTGACTGAAGCTGTGCCTAGCCTGAAGTAAAGGGCAGGAGGAGTCCCAACAATCCCCATCTCAGCTGACCAGCAGAAGATGCCAAAACCTAGGGGGTGGAGCCAGCAAGCTCTAACATCAGAAGCTCAGGTGTGCCTTAACACAATCAAGGAAATCTGCAGACACCAGGGAAGCAGGCTGCCAGTTGCTGAGCCTGCCCAAGGTCTAGCTCAGAGGCACAGAGGTGGAAACCTGAAGTGGCCAGACCACCCCTTCCCCACACCTTACCCTATGAGCCTCAGGGTAACCCAGGCAAAACTCGGAGAGTCCTGGCCTTGGACTCAGTCTAGACACCCAGAGGCTATAATACACAAAGCCAACAACCAGGTCTCTAGCTCCCAGCTTGAGAAGCATGAGCCAGAGCCCTCTGTACCCCAGAAGCAGAAATCTACTTTAAAAGCCAAGAAACAGGCAATCACAATGGACCAGAAACAACTTGGAAAGATTGAAATAGTGGACGCAAACCAAAGATTGAATCCTTTTATTGTTAACTCAAAGAATCACTTTCAGGAGACACCACTGCCCCTATATCCTGAGATAGGATATAGGATAAATATATATCCTATATCCCTATTTACCTGGGACCACAGAAGCAAATATGAACTGGTCCCAAGAACAAAAAGCATCCTTGAAGGGGCTCAAGAAAGATTTTAAAAGACAAATTAGAGAGATATAAGATTAATTGACCAATTCTTTTAAATGTATATTGGCCAAAATGGAAAAAAAAATCTCACTGAAGAAAACAAATCCTTAAAAAGTAAAATTTGTGAACTGGAATGGGTGGTTCAAAATCTAACTGGAGGAAATACCTCCCTAAAAACTAAATCTGAACATATAGAAAAGGAGCTACAAAAACTAACAGGAAAATAATTCACTAAAAATTAGAATCAGTCAAGTCAAAGCTAATGACTCTATGACTCATCAAGAATCAGTCAAATGAAACATAAAGATTGAAAAATTAGAACAAAATGTAAAATATCTTATTGGAAAAACAACTGACCTGGAGAATAGATCCAGGAAAGAAAATCTAAGAATTATTGGTCTACTGAAAAGCCATGATGAAAAAAATAACTTGGATAATATCCTCCAAGAAATTATCAAAGAAAACTGTCCTTAGGTCCTAGAATCAGAGGGTAAAATAGTTATTGAAAGAATTCACTGGACTCTTCCTGAAAGAGATCCCAAATTGAAAACTCCAAGAAATATAGTAGCCAAATTCAAGAATTATAAGGTCAAGGAGAAAATACTGCAAGCAGCCAGAAAGAAACAATTCAAATATCATGGATCTACAGTCAGGATCACACAGGACCTAGCAACTTCTACATTAAAAGATCAGAGGGATTGGAACATGATATGTCATAAGGCAAAAGAGCTTGTATTGCAACCAAGGACCAACTACCCAGCAAAACTGAGCATAATCTTTTGGGCAAGGAGATGTTCATTCAGTGAAATAAGGGACTTCCAGACTTTCCTGATAAAAAAGCCAGAGCTCAATGGAAAATTTAATCTTTAAATACAAGACTCAAGAGAAACATTAAAAGGTAAACAAGGAAAACACACGCACACACATATGCATGCACATAGTTTGTGAATCAATAAGAGCAAATTGTTTACATCCCTATATGAGAAGCTGATCCCTGTCACTATTGAGATTTATATAATTATTGCAACATTTAAGAGGGATATACGTAGATAGAGGGTGTGGGTATAAATGAACTAATCTGATGATAAAAAAAAAAACAACCTTATTAAAGGGTGCAAATGGATGGTAATGGGAGAAAAGGAAAGGAGGAGGCAGGAAAGGATAAATTATGCCACATGAAGAGGCATAAAAACATACTATAGTAGAGAGTAAGAAGGGAGGGGGATGAACATTATATGAATTTTACTCTCATTGGTTTTGGTTCAAGGAAGGATTAACCTATTCAGTTAAGTTTAGGATTCTAACATGAGAAGACACAAAACTCATTATAGTAGAGGGAAAGGAGGGAGGGAGAGGAGCACTGTATGAAATTTGCTCTCATGGTTTGGACTCAAGGAAGGAATAACATACTCCATTAAGTATAAAAATCTATTGAACCCTACAGGCCACAGGAGGGGTAAGGGGGACAAAGAGGGGGGTGTTAGAAGAGAGGGAAATATTAGTAAGGGGGAAGGGTAGGTAAAGGGAGGGAGGTGCACAGGGGGGGGAGTACTTAGGGAGGCAGTGGTCAAAAGGTAAGCTCTTAAGGAGGGGAAGGGAGAAGGGAGAAATAAAAGGATAAACAGAAAAGGGAATAGGATGGAGAAAAATTCACAGATGATAATCATAACTGTTAATGTGAATGGGATGAACTCTCCCATAAAATGGAGGTGGATAGCAGAATGGATTAAAAACCATAATCCTACAATATGCTATCTATAAGAAACACATTTGAAACAAGGGGATACACACAGGGTAAAGGTAAAAGGCTGGAGTAGAATATATTATGCTTCAGCTAAGGTAAAATAAAAGCAGGGGTAGCAATCCTTATCTCAGATAAAGCAAAAGCAAAAATAGATCTAATTAAAAGAGATAAGGAAGGAAACTATACCCTGCTTAAAGGCAGCATTAAGAATGAAGCAATATACTTACTTAAGATACATGCACCAAGTGGTATAGCATCCAGATTCCTAGAGGAGAAGTTAAGGGAATTAGAGAAAGAAATAGATAGCAAAACTATACTACTAGGGGACTTCAATCTCTCCTTCTCTGAACTTGATAAATTTAACCTCAAATAAATGAGAAAGAAGTTAAGGAGGTGAGTAGAATTTTAGAGAGGATAGATATGATAGATCTCTGGAGAAAACTGAATGAGAATAAAAAGGAATATACCTTCTTCTCAGTGGTACATGGCACATACAGAAAAATTGACCATATACTAGGGCATGAAAACATCACAATTCAGGGCAGAAATATTAACTGCGTCCTTCTCAGATCATGATGCAATAAAAATTATATGTAATAAAGGGCCATGGAAAGATAGACTAAAAACTAATTGGGAATGAAATAATTTAATCCTAAAAGAATGACTGGGTCAAACAAGAAATTATAAAAACAATCAGTAACTTCATTCAAGAGAATGACAGTAATGAGGCAATATACCAAAACTTGTGGGATGCAGCAAAAGCAGTTCTTAAAGGAAGTTTTATGTTCCTGTATGCATGCATGAATAAAATAGAGAAAATGGAGGTCAATAAATTATGAAAAAGCTAGAAAAAGAACAAATTGAAACCTCCCAGTTAAATACTAAATTAGAAATCCTGAAAACCAAAAGGGAGATTAATAAAATTGAAAATAAGAAAACTGGTGAATTAATAAAGAAAACTAAGGATTGGTTTTATGAAAAAAAAATAATAAAATTGATAGACCATTAGTCAATATTATAAAAAAGAAAGAAGAAAATCAAATTATGAGTATCAAAAGTGAAAAGGGTGAATCTACCTCCAATGAAGATGAAATTAAAACAATAATTAGGAATTATTTTGCCCAATTGTATGCACATAAATTTGACAACATTAGTGAAATAGATGAATATTTACAAAAATATAAATTGCCCAGATTAACTGAAGAGGAAGTAAATTACTTAACCCCATCTCAGAAAAAGAATTTGAACAAGCTATCAATGAACTTCCTAGGAAAAAATCTCCAGGGCCAGATGGATTTACTAGCAAATTCTATCAAACATTTAAAGAACAATTGATTCCAATATTTTACAAACTATTTGGGAAATTTGGTGAAAAAGGAGTTCTACCAACTTCTTTTTTATGGCACAAATATGGTACTGATACCTAAATCGGGAAGAGACAAAGTGGAGAAAGAAAATTATAGACCAATTTCCCTCATGAATATTGATGTAAAAATTTTAAATAAAATATTAGCAAAAAGACTACAGCAACTTATCACAAGAATAATACACTTTGATCAGTTAGGATTTATTCCAGGAATGCAAGGATGGTTCAATATTAGGAAAACCATCAGTGTAATTGATCATATCAACAATAAAACTAGCAGAAACCACATGATTTTCTCAATAGATGGAGAAAAGGCTTTTGACAAAGTACAACATCCATTCCTATTAAAAACACTAGAAAGTATAGGAATAAATGAAGCCTTCCTTAAAATAGTAGATAGCATCCATTTAAAATCATCAGCAAGTATTATATGCAATGGGGATAAACTAGAAGCATTTCCAATAAGATCAGGAGTGAAACAAGGGTGTCCACTATCACCCCTCTTATTCAATCTGGTACTAGATATGTTAGTAGTAGCAATAAGAGAAGAAAAATAAATGGAAGGAATTTGTTTAGGCAAAGAAGAGACTAAGCTATCACTCTTTGCAGATGATATGATGGTATACTTAGAGAGTCCTAGAGAATCAAGTAAAAAAACTACTTGAGACAATAAATAAATTTGGCAAAGTTGCAGGATATAAAATAAACCCACATAAATCCTCTGCATTCTAATATATTTCTAACAAAATCCAACAGCAAGAGATAGAGAAATTCCATTTAAAGTTACTGTAGACATTATAAAATATTTGGGAATCTACCTGCCAAAACAAATGCAGGAACTATATGAACACAATTACAAAACACTTTTCACACAAATAAAGTGAGATCTAATGAAGTGGAAAAACATCAGCTGCTCATGGCTAGGTTGAGTTAATATAATAAAAATGACCATTTTACCTAAATTAAATTATATATTTAATGCCATACCAGTCAATTTACCACCAAAAAAATTTATAGAGCTAGAAAAAATAGTAACAAAATTAATTTGGAAGAACAAAAGGCCCAGAATATCAAGGGAATTAATGAAAAGAAATGCTAGGGAAGGTGCCCTAGCCATATCAGATTTTATTCTGTGTTATAAAGCAGCAGTCGTCAAAACTAGGCTGAGGATTAGAGTAGTGGACCAGTGGAACAGATTAAGTACATGAGACACAGGAGTCAATGACTATAGTAATCTACTGTTTGATAAACCCCAAGTGTTTGATAAACCCCAAGACCCCAGTTTTGGGGATAAGAATTCACTATTTAACAAAAACTGCTGGGAAAACTGGAATATAGTGTGGCAGAAACTGGGCATAGACCAATATCTAACACCATATAACAAAATCAAGTCAAAATGGGTGTACGTTCTAGGTTTAAAGTCTGATAATGTAAGCAACCTGGGAGAGCAAGGAATAGTTTACCGGTTGGATTTAGGGAGAAGGGAAGATTTTATGACCAAACGAGTTAGAGAGCATTATGAAATGCAAAATGGATAATTTTGATTACATTAAATTGAAAAGTTTCTATACAAATAAAGCCAATGTAAACAAGATTAAGAGGGAAGTAAAAAATTGGGAAAGAATTTTTACAACTAGTGTCTCTGATAAAGGCCTCATTTCTAAAATATACAGAGAATTGAGTCAAATCTATAAGAATACAAGTCATTCCCCAACTGATAAATGGTCAAAAGATATGAATGGGCAGGTTTCAGAGGCAGAAATTAAAGATATCTATAAGCATATGAAAAAATTCTCTAAATCACTATTGATTAGAGAAATGAATATCAAAACAACTCTGAGGTACCATATCTCACTGGTCAGATTGGCTAAAATGACAAAACAGAAAAATGACAAATGGTAGAGAGGATGTGGAAAAATTGGAACACTAATCCATTGTTGGTGGAATTGTGAACTGATTCAACCATTCTGGAGAGCAATCTGGAACTATGCCCGAAGGGCTATAAATGAGTGCATACCCTTTGACCCAGCAATTCCACTTCTAGGGTTGTAAACCCAAGAGATCATAGAAGTGGGAAAAAAACCCATATGTATAAAAATATTTATAGTAGCTCTTTTTATTATGGCAAAGAATTGGAAATCAAGGAGATGCCCATTAATTGGGGAATGGCTAAACAAGTTATGGTATATGAATATTATGGAATACTTTTGTGCTATAAGAAATGAGGATGAGATAGACTTCATAATAACCTGGAGATAATAATAACCTTACACAATAACCTTATGTAAATTGATGTTAAATGAGAAGAGCAGACCCAGGAGAAATTTGTACACAATTACAGACACAATGTATGTGTGACAACTGATAGACTGGGATCCTCTCAGCATTGCAAGGTTATAAGACAACTCCAAAAGACTCATGATGGAAAGAGATATCCACATCCAGAGAAAGAACTACAGAGTCTGAATGCAGACTAAAGCAAACTAGTTGCTCTCTCTCTCTCTTTTGTTATGTTTCCTCTTTCTCATTATTCTCTCATTATTCACTAGACATCATTTCTATTTGTATAGAAACTTTTCAATTTAATGTAATCAGAATTATCCATTTTGCATTTCATAATGCTCTCTAACTCTTTTGGTCATAAAATCTTCCCTTCTCCTTAATTCCAACAGGTATGATCCTTCTTTACAACCTGACTAATGTTTAATGTGAAGGTAATTGTAGATCCTATATTTGATTGCATGCCGCCATGGTGGGGGGGAGGGGACGGAGAGGGAAGGAGAAAAAATTTGAAATTTAAGGGATTGTGGAAATGAATTTTGTAAACTAAAAGTAAATAAATAAAATTTAAAAATAAATATACAGCCCTAACCACCCTCCTTACCTCAAGCATCACATCTCCAACTGTCTGTTGAACATCTAGAACTAGCTGTCTTCTAGACATTGTTAAACACAATACATCCAAAACAGCTCATTATCTTTCCTTTGAACCCTTCCCACTCTTTCTAACTTCTCTGCTGTTTCTGAGGGCACCACCCAGTTACCCAGGCTTGCAACCTGTCTTTTGACTATTTCTCACCTCTCCTATTCAATCTGTTGCCAAGATCTATCAATTTTACCTTCATAACATATATCACATAAGCCCCTTTCTCTTCTCTGACACTGCCAACACCCTGGTGCAGTTTCTCATCACTTCACCATTCCTATACCCTGCTGGTGGTTCTACCTGCTATGTCAACCTCTCCTGACTTCAGTTCATCCTCCACTCAGCCATCAAAGTGATCTTCATAAAGTATAAATCTGACCATGTCACTCCCCCAACTCAGTAAACTCTAGTGGCTCTTTATCAGGATCACAATATGAATCATCTGTTTGGTTTTCAAAGTCCTTCATAATGTATCCTCCCACTTTCACAGTTTTCTTACATCTTATACCCCCTCTTCTCGCATATTTTGTGATAAAGTAAAACTGGGCTTAGCTGTTTCTCAGATAAGACATTCCATCTCCCAGTTCCTGGCGTTTTCACTAGCTAACCTCCAAGCCTGGAATTTTGACTTACTCGTATTTTGGGCTGATGGTTCTAGAAGACTTTTTAGAATGAGTTCTTACTTTTTTGTCCTCAGTTCCTTTGCAAGGAAGAAAAGAAGAAAACATGCATTTATTAAACACCTGCTATGTGCTATGAACTATGATAGGCATGTTACAAAATATCTCATTTGATCCTCACAGAATTCCTGGGATATAAGTACTATTATTACTCCCATTTTACAGTTAATGTAAACAATGACTTGCCCAGGGTCACAAAGTTAGTGTTTGTGAGAGGATTTTAACTCAGGTCTTCCTGAATCTAGCCCCAGTACTCTATTCACTGCTCCAGCTATTTCCACTTCCACCTTGATAGTCCAGCAAAGCCGAAGGAAACCTTCTAAAAAGAATGCTTTTAAACAGAATACCTATATTTACAAAGGAAACCAATTATGTTATATTGAAATGGAGTTATCAAAAACATTCTTAAAAGTACACAACTCAGGTTAAGAACTCCTGTTTAAAACATCATTAAATATGGCCCCTTTACATTCAGCAGTCAAATTACTAGCAGTTTGACTTGACCTTAACTTCTTATCCGAAACTTATCAGTTCTTTAAATGAATAAATTGCAATATCTCAAAAGGCAGAATTTAATTTTATTCCTTGGAAAGCCAACACTGATGACATCTCCCCAAATTTCCCTGTACTACAAAATAATGAGCAAACTAGCCCTCCCTATGACATGGGTTATGTTTTAAAATAGATGGAATCAATTTTCTTGTCTGACCTAGTATATCATTTCAATGCCTAGGATATCTAAGTACATTGGACCAAAGGTCTGAAGATTCTTCCTCCATTAATGCTTAAATGATGAGAATGTTGCTTAACCTCTAAGTATTCATGTGCATTTCTGCCATTTATACGAAGAAAATAATTATACATGACATAGTAATGCAGTGAGCATTAATTAGCATTTCATGGCTCCGTGAATTATTTGCAAGAATTACATTAAATCAATTCATTTATTAAATCTATAATTGGATATTTACATGCATTTTTGCACAGGAATTCAAGATTTGTGTTATTGTTTCTTTAACTTGGCTTTATTAGCAGTCCATAGTTCAAGTCATCAGTCTTCAACAACTCAATGAAGGTATGATTTTTAAGAAATCAGTCAGTCAGCAGTAGAGAATCATCACATTTCCATAACTGTGCTAGGACCTAGAACCAGAACTTTACAGAAAAGCATCAGAGATAGTTACTGCCTTCAAAGAACTTTTAGTCCAGCCTGGAAGATAAAACAAATTGGGAATATTCATGTAATTAATGACTAAATTGTAGAATAAAAACTCAGTGAAGATTGAGACTGCCTTGCTTTTGTATTTATATCCCCTGTGCCTGAAAAATAATTTGTTGTTGAGTTTTCAGCCATATCCAACTCTTCATGACCCAATTTGGGGTTTTCTTGGCAGAGATACTAGAGTGGTTTGTCATTTCCTTCTCCAGCTCATTTTGCAGATGAGGAAACTGAGGCAAACAGGGTTAAGTGACTTGCCCAGGGTCATGCAGCTAATAAGGTGAGTCTTCTCAGGAAGGTGAGTCTTCCTAACTCCAAGTCTGGCACTCTATCCTATACTGCCCAATAAAGTTTTTTTGATTGATTTTTATAAAACAGGTTAAAAGTGCTACAGAGGAACAGAGATGAGAGAGAGCCTTTAGGGCTGTAATAATTATTGCTGGCTTTATAGTTGAGGAAGGTGTAAGCCTGGACTTTTTAGCACATATAGGATTTAGATTGGTGTACTTGGGCTATAATATGGGGGATATGATAAAGATCTAGATGTTAAAAGGAACATAGTGTATAATAAGGACAATGTGGGTATACAATAGACTTTGAATTGGGGAGTAGTAGAAAAGAAGTCTGGAAAAGAAGGATGAAACCAGATTGTGAAGCATCTAAGAATTGAGGCATCTCAATTTCTGTAGGCTCACCATGCTTAGCTCCTTAAATGTGTTGTCATATGTCATGGTCTTTAGTCCTTTTACCATCGTGTTTGCCCTTCTCTGCTCATGTCAGCTTGCTCCATAATGAAGCTAAATGAAATGTTTTTGTCAGTTACAGAACTTTGCAAGTCATTCATTATATTCATTACATCAGTTTAATTTATAGAAGTAAATATATGTATCCGTGTGTGTGTGTGTGTGTGTGTGTTTACCTGTAATGAGGTTTAAGACCAATTCCATCCTGGAAACAGTGGTTCAAACCAATACAGGTGATACTAACCAAGTCAGAATTTAAGATACTGATTTAGGCTAAAGTTAACCCCATGATGAAATCAAATTATTAGACATTTACTTCAGAGCTGTTGTTGTTCTTGTTTTTGTTATTTGTCCTTCCTTCTTGAAGAGGACCATGACATCGGGAAGGTGATGCCATTGTTTGCAAGTGAAATGGATTTAAGTGAAGGAGGGCTGGGTAAACTCATTGGCCTTTCTCCTTCAGAGCCATTTGGGTCCAGTGGCAAGATAAAGATCAACATGACTGGAGATAGCCCCAACTTCAGAGACACAACATTTTAAAATACATTCTTTTTCCTAAAAATACCTAGAAGTGAACACTACTCCAGATATTCAAAATTAGATCTATCATCTTTGCTCCAAAAACTATCCACCCTTAGATATTTGAATTTCTGTGTTTGGTTCATGACCACTCTATTCTCCTAGTTATCCAGACTATAAATATGTCAATCATTCTTACTTTTCCTTTACCTAGTAAAATCCAGTTAGCCACTGTCATTGACTTCTCCCATCAGTTCTTCACTATTTCTCTCAAATCCAATCCCTCTTTTTCATTCCACTTGTGTCACTTTTATTAACATCCCCACACTCTCATACCTAGACTAATGAAGTTGCTTCTTAACCAGTTTCCTTGTACCTAGTTCTGCAGCTGCTACCCAGATTATCTTATACTTTGCAGTGAACTCTTTGGAGCTTGAAAGAGAATTTATTCTGGAGTCAGAGGAACCAAGTTTAAAGCCCACCTCTTCCTCTTACTATTATATGGGTTATCTGAGACAAGAGTAATTTAACCTTTCTGGACTCAAAGGAAGTGACTTTACTATAAAGTGCCTTCCAGCTCTATGGCTTTGATGTTATAGTGTTAATTTTAATAAAGTACTGCTTTAAATCATTCCTAGATTATTATATCACTGTCACTTTTAAGAAGAGAGCAAAAATAGAAAGAAAAAAAATCAGATTACTCTCATGATTAGAACTATAACTTTATGTAAATGAGCCACGGACTTATATCTCCCATTTCTGATATCTTCCTTAAACTATAGGTTTGCAATTCCAGCTGATAGGTGGACACCTATTAATGGATACCTGTCTGGCAATGCAAAAACAAAGCATCAAAGAATTCAAGAATCATTGAATGTTAAAGTTTGAAAAGACTTCAGAATTCACCTAGTCTATCTAACCTGTACTTTTATAGTAATTTATTCTAAAATATTTCCACCAAACGGTTATCTTCTCTCTATTTGAAAAAAGACATAGGACTTCTTGAGACTGTTCTTAAAATCAGTTAAGATGATTTAAAAAAAAATACAAAATTGATAATGAATAAATAAATGAATTTAGAAAAAGATGTTAAACTTTGAAGATGTTAAATAGTAAAATAGATAAATAGATCCAAATAGTAAAACAGATAAATTGATCCAAAGTAGAAATATTTTACTTGATATGGTCTTCCCCATGTATTCATTTTTGGGTTTGATTTCAGGGCAACAACACTAGTAAAAGCAGTGACATAAAAACCTCTTGGCTTTAGTGTATGGTGAGAAGTACTATGTACCCAATAATTTCATTGTTGAGAACATTTCCAAAAAGTATTATAAAAATCAAACAAAAGAGGTAACAGTTTGAAGATTTTTTTATAGCAATATTATTTGCAATTGCAAAAGCTGGAAGCAAACTAAAAGTCCAAATAGGGAATGGCTTACTACATTGTGGTACATTAATGTAATGAAAAGCTACAGTGCAACTAAGATTGACAAGTATGGAGAATATATAAGGATATATGGAAAGATTTTGTATAGGGAGGGGGGGAATAGATCCAGAAGAAAGGAGTACATACTAATAGTGACTCACTTTTGTCATTTTTAATGGTTTCATTGGTATGGGAAATACCTGGTGTGGAAACTTCTATAGATCTGCATCTCACTTGTAATATATAGTTGTTTTTTTGCCTTTTTTTTTTGGAGGACAGTTGGGGTCAAGTGACTTACCCAAGGTCACATGGCTAGTTTTTGTGTTAAGTGTCTGAGGCCAGATTTGAACTCAGGTCCTCCTGACTCCAGGGCTGGTGCTCTATTCACTGTTCCACCTAGCCACCCGTAACATGTAGTTGTAGAAGCTGTTAGGGACACTGATAGGTTAAGAGGTTGGCCTGTGGTCATATATTCAGTATTCATAGGAAGGAAGCCTCAGACTTAGATTTTCCAAAGTCCGAGTTGAGCCTCCTATCTACTGTGCCATGATATCTCTCTAATTACACTATGTAAAAAAGAAAAGTGAATAAAGATGAATGATAACTAGGAATCCTGATGGTGACTTAGAGGCAGTGACACACCATTTATGGGTCACATTTTATTTATTCAGATAGGAATTATATAATAGGTGCTAGTAATATTCAGTTTTATCTCTAACAACATTTTTTTCAAATGAGGTCCATGATTCTAGAACTGTTGAGAAATGGCTTAAGGAAAAATCATGGAAAACTAGAAATGTATCACCAAGCAGAAAATAAGATGAGATTATTGGTGGGAATCAACATAATTTAATGACTGGTGTCTGTTATACAATGTGATTTTACTCTAAGCTCCAGCTATAACCACATATCAATTATTCAATCAGTTTTAAACAACTCACAAAATAAATAGTTAAGAAAGGAGAGAATAATATAATTTTCATTTAATATTAATTCTTTCCATGGTGAAGACAATACTTATTAAGCTATTTCTAAATACTTAAGAGAAGTAACATGTAATAAAATAATTAAAAGTGTTAGGGAACTTATAGCAAGAAAAGTTGAAGGAGTTGAAATTTGGGCCCTCAAGAAGAGTCTATGAGTGATTTAATAACTGTCTTCCTCAAGTAAATTGCAATTAATTATGAAGGGATTGTTGGTCAACTATTCTCTATCTCTAATAAAGGATCAAAGAAGAAATAGACTTAAATTACTGCAGGAGTAAGACTAAGGAAAGGGTTCTTGATTCCCAAAATAAATAGACAACAAAATCTTAAGGAATGCTTTTGAATCTTAATTTGTACTAACAATAGGACACTATCACCACTTGTGTTTAGATGGTTTAGCTGTTAAATTTTTCATAGGCAGAAGATTGAACCAGGTAACCTTTTGAGGTCTCTTCTAGCCTTTAAGTAGAATAAAAGTTAGTCTCAATGATATCTTTAGTATATGCAATATAGGATGTTTTAATTCACAATGGCACAACATTTAACACTAGATTTTTACATTTTGAAAAATTATTTCTCTGTGTCCAAGATGAATTTCTTTCCTAATAGAAAAATTACTTCAAAGAAATATTATATAATCATTCACCAAATATAGTCAGGTGAAGATTTTTTCCCAAGTAAGAACTGGTGCTTATATTAAAAATCTTCCTAATTTTCCCCGGTAAATGATAAAACAGTTATCCACTCTTCACTTTATAAAATTTCATTAGACTTGAAGTAAAAAAAAAAAAAAGGGTGAGTAATATAGAAGTACCAGCACTTAACATGGATATTCTAGTACCCTGAAGTATCAAAAATCATGGTCTCCTTTATTATTTATTCCATGATTCTATGATATGACAACTATGGTTATCAGCCATTTTGATACAATAGTAGTGTGATGGATCTATAATCTCATTAACATGGTGCTCCTTCTTTCTCTCCGAGAAAGTAAACATTCCCGTTGATCCAGCCAGTATATTGGGGACCTTCTTTTAGATTTCTTGTTTTTGTTTGTATCTCAGTGAAGCACATTTACTTTCTATAGCTATTTTTACTTACTCTTTATATATGCCCAGCCTCTCTTCTTCCAGTCGTACATTAGTTTGATGATATTGCTTATGCCAATAATCCTGAATAATTTTTCACTGATAAAATATTGCAGTTAAACTATACTCAACATATGCTTCTCCATTGCCTTCTAGATAGCCTGCAGTATTCTTTTGGAGACTGGAATTCCATTTCTTGTAACTAAACAGTATAATTGAAAGAATGTTGCTAGAAAAATCGACTTTTATTTCAGGGAGAAATCTGCATGTCATTGATAGCACTACTCAATTTCCCAATAATACCACTTTAAAAGTTAAATTAACTTTTTCTTAAAATTTTTATTGTGAAATCAAGAAACACCAATAAAATCCTTAAAATTAAAAATAAATATTTTTAGAAACATCAATAAAATGGGCATTTCCATATACATCTATACATACATACATTTATAGTAGAACAAGAACTTTCAAAGCTTTCCTGCTTCTCTGTGATTCTTTCTGATCTTCTTTCTGCTACCTTCAGTGCATTTTAAAATATTTCATTGGTACTCTTTTTTCTTTTTATTTTCTTTCTTTTTTATTTATCCTATTCCTAGTTCAACTTTTCCTCTCACCCTCCAACAATGAAAGAAAGAAAATCCTTGTAATAAATATGTAGTCAAGCAACACAGATTCCTACACTGAAACCCATGAACTTGTCTTTCTATTCAGTTCTGTCCCCTACTCATTGTCTATTTAGTGTTGGTCTAAGATATAAGAACTGATCAACCAACTATGTAGAATGATCAATACTTTCTCCACTTGGTTTTTCCTTTCTGAATAGGTAGGCCAAACTTTTTTGTCTGCTTATGAATATTCTTTAGAAGATTTTAGAGTTATCCATGGCTTGATATGATCAGCACAATGTCATTCACAGACGTGAGCATATGAAATATCTTAGCATCTAAAGGTAATCCTTCATTCGTTTAGAGTCTACACTAGATACCCTCCAGGATGGTGGAAACACCTTTCTTGACTATCTGTCTTTTTAATGCCTCATACTGTCAGTGATAATCACATTACTGAATGGAGTTCTCTTAGTAGCATAATGGAATTGAAAGCAACTCAACATGTTGAATCCGCCATGTGTAAGGTAGAACTCATTGTCTTTCCCCAAAAGTCTTTACCTCAAGTCTCCCCTCTCCAATCCATTGTCCACATAATGACCAAAATCTTTTTTCCTCAAACCCAAGTCTATATTCCAGTGGATCCCTTCTACCTGTAGTATACTATAAACACCTCTTTTTAGTGCCCAAAGCCCTTCACATCTGGTCTCCAATTCACCTTTCCAGCTTTGTTATATATTGCTTTGAGGTCCAGCCACTTGGCCTTCTTATTGTTCCTCATGTGTGACACTCCATTTCTCACCTTTGTGTCTTGGCCCTGGCTGTCCCCTGTGCTTGTAATGAATGTTTCCTCATCACAACCTCTTGGAATCTCTTATATTTTTTTTCATGACTCAAGCATCACCTTCTACATGAAACCTTTACCTGATTCCCTTTCCCTTCTCTCAACTTCTAATACCTTGTCTCCTATAGAAAAATTTTAATTTATTTTGTATGCCTTCTGTATTTATCCATTTATGTTCATATTGTCTCCCACCACAAGACATAATCTCCTTGATGCCAAGGACTATTTTATTTTTTTCTTTGAAGCTCTAGCCCCAGGTACTTAAAAGGTGCATTTCTGATTAACTGATATATTCTCTACACCTTTTAGTTGACTATGAGATGGTACTAACCTGTGGAGCAATGGAAAGTATACTGGATTGGGGCCTGATTTCAAATCCTAAAATTCTTTTGTTTCTTCCTATCTGAACACTCTGGGCCTCAATACCTCTTCTGTAAAGTGAAAAAAAAAACGATGCTAAATTTTCTAACTTTAAAGCTGTGATTTGTGATCTGCCATTGAAATTATAGTTTAATTG
The DNA here is from genome assembly GCA_011680675.1 of Gymnobelideus leadbeateri. Taxonomy (NCBI): domain Eukaryota; kingdom Metazoa; phylum Chordata; class Mammalia; order Diprotodontia; family Petauridae; genus Gymnobelideus; species Gymnobelideus leadbeateri. The sequence continues at coordinate 123,766 of WOXC01004731.1, forward strand.
GTAGAGCTATATATACTAACAAATACTGATTCCCAGGCATATAGAACTTTAGACACAATTGTGAAGTAAGCTGAACCTACGGTATCCCTCCTGCCATATTTTCAAGTTGACAACCACTGCTTTTTCATGAATAATGACTCATCTTTAGATAGTGATTCAAGGTTTGCAACAGCCTTATAAGGTAGGTAGCACAAGTCATATTATCTCCATTTTATTGGTGATGAAACTAAGACTTAGAATATAAATGGATTGTCCAGGGTCCCCAGGGTAAGGAAGTTACAAAGCGTTGGAGCCATGACTTGAACCAAAAGTCAGCTCCTGCCCCTCAATCAAAACCAAAACTTTCTTCTGTTTTAATGGCCAATTCCTCAGATATTACTTTGTACCTATTCTTAATCTATTTTATATCTGTTTTCTGTGTGTATGCCTCTCTCTCCCCTCACCCCTTCAGTATAAACTCCTAAGGAAAAGAACCATTTCCCTTGTAACTTTGTATCCTTAGTACCTGGCAGGTATTAAGCGCTTAAAAAAATACTTGCTGAAGGAATGAATAAATTCTTACCAGGCCCTTCTACCCTTTAAATGACAATGATTAGTAATCTTTTTATTATATAGAACTTAGCTACCTAATGTTGTACCATTCCTAGGTATTAATATTTATTAGCCCATTCTAATGGGGTTAAAACCTTTAAGGAGTGATAGAAAAAGGCTGGAATTTGAGGTCATGGTTTGCTGGTAAAGGAGATCATGTAAGTAACTACATACGGTCCTACCCATAGGACTCTGCCCTCCAGTAAGATGCAAGCTTTTCATCAGCTCCCCTGCCAGTGAAATGTAAACTCTTTCAAGGCCTTGATTATCTTGCTTTTTTGTATTTTTATCTCCAATGCTTGTACCTGGTACATGGTTAGCACCTAAAGAATGCTTGTTGATTGATTTACTCTGAAGTTCACCTAGAAAGACTCTTCATAGCATTGTAAACTACTGAGTAGCTATGATGCCTATTGTTTTAACTGGTGTGTACTAAGCTGCTTAGGACTTAATGGCATGGAAGTAATGGGCTTTGGGCTTTGACAGCATGGTCCATAGCAGCAGTATCAATCTCAAATAGAAACAGAGGACCACTAAACTAAATATAAGGATCCCTGTGGGACACATATTCAGTTAGAGAAACATATATTGGTATTATCCAAGTTTCATTATATAACTATTTATTTTGTTAAAAGTTTCCCATTTATATTTTCATCTGGTTCAGGCCACACTTATGAGTGTTGTAGGCCACACAAACCCACGGGTCATGTTTTTGACACTGTGGTCTACAGTATTACTATTGTTCTAATAAAAGACAGCTATCCATTGCCATCATCATCATCAACAAATATTTGTGGAGCATCTACTATACGTCAGGCATGATGTTAATCTAGATAAAGGTGTACAAGATGTGGTTTGTGCTGTCACAGTACTTACAAATTCATTCCAGAGATAGGACATAGACATAAAAAGATAGATGTCAATACAATAATGCCTATGTTTGTAAAAGGTCTTTCTTCTACTTTTGCCACCCTCCTATCAGTCCTTCCTATAACTGCCAGGATAATTGTTTTCATGCATAAATCTAGCTAATTATTACTATTTTTTTTGCCTTCTTTTTTTTTTTGGAGGGGGAAAGGCAGGGCAATTGGGGTTAAGTGACTTGCCCAAGGTCACATGGCTAGTAAGTGTTAAGTGTCTAAGGTCGGATTTGAACTCAGGTCCTCCTGACTCCAGGGCCGGTGCTCTCTTCACTCTGCCACCTACCCACCCCCCATGTTACTCTTCTTAATCTTTTTTTTTTTTTACCACTTTACTGGATTTATTCTTTTTTTACCACTGCAAAAAATTACAGGTCTAGGCAAACAATAATAAAGAATAAGACACATGTAAATATATGTGTGCATAGAGATATTTATATATATGTATATGTGCATATATACACACATATTTATGTGTTTATGACAGTTCTCTACATGATACCCTCAATCCTAACCTCAGTATATCAAAGAGAGGGAATTATATTTCATTATCTTTTATGCAGGACCAAGATCGTTCACTGTGCTATTTATATAATAATATCTAACATTTCAATTATAGTTTAAGGTTTCTGAAGCACTTTATCAATATCTCATTTTGTCCTGGGAGGTGGATACTGTTATTATTATACACACATATTTCTATTATACCCATTTTACAGATGAAGAATTTAAGGTGGAGAGAGGTTAAGTGACTTACCCAGGGTCTTTCAGCTGGTAAGTGTCTGAGACGATTTGATATCACATAAGTAGGGTATTAGGTCTTCCCCACTTCAGGTCCCGCACTCTATCCACTGTGTTACCTAGCTGCCTTGTTCTTCTGATTGTCTACTTCATTCTGCATCATTTAAGTCCCCCCATATTTCTCTGAATTCTTCATATTTGTCAATTCTTATGGTTCAATATTATTCCATCATATTCATATTCCACAATTTATCCTGCATTTGCCAATAGATTGGAAATCCATTTGTTCCCAATCCCAAGCATGTTATTGTGAATTTTTTGTATGTATAGGGAACCTTTCTTTCTGTCTTTTATCTTGTTGAGATATGTGTCCTGTAGTGAGGTAACTGTGAAGAATTCATCTGTAATTTAACGACTTTTCTTGCACAATTCCCAATTGTTTTCCAGAATAGTTAGACCGATTTGCAGTCCAACAATGTATTAGTATACTTACCTTCCTATAACCCCTCCACTACTGATTATTTCCTTACTTTATCATCTTTGCATGTTGAAGTATCATCATTGCTAATCTGATGATAGAGTTGTTTTAATTAATATTTCTTTTATTGGTTGTTTGTAATATTTTTTCATGTTTACAAACATTTTCAGTGTATGGACCTCTATACATTTACTTTTAAAGAGATTTTATTGCAGTATTGGTGGATAAGACCTGTATTTGCATGAATTTCTTTTTAAAACAATTTTCCCAGACCTATGATTGTATCGATATGAAAGACTCTCCCTTTGGAAGACCTCTCTACCAATACATTGTCTTAGACAGTTGCCTATGGAAACTAAGAGAGTAGGTGACTTCTTCATGTCCACATAGCCAGTATGAGTAAGAGGCAGGACTCAAACACATCTTCTTGACTCCCAGATTGATTCAATCTATTTACTTTGTATCCCTACTTGTATAACACTATTTGTAGTTACACCACAAATGTATGTTACATTTGGAGGAGTACTTAATAGCCATTATATTTAACAAATAGTTATTAAGCACAAATAGGGTATCAAGCACCTTAATAAGTGATGGGAGAGATACAAAATTGAGGTAACACAGAGGTCCTGCTGACATGAAGTTGAGGGATATGATACATACCGAAAGGTGTAAAACACGATGATGTGTGAGGTCCAGGGAAAGGAAAAGCTAAGAAAATTATGGAATGGTTCATTAATTTGAAAATTCTTTCATATAATAGCTAGAATTTGATTAGTGCTCTAAGGTTTTCAAAGCATTTAGCAAATATCTCATTTTGTCCTCACAACAACCCTCAGAGGAAGTGCTATTATTATTACAATTTTCCTATGTGAGGCTGGATTTGAATTCTTTTCTTCCTGACTTCCATCTGGCATTCTATTCACGGGGTGACCCAGTTACCTCTCTATTTGAGTATATATAGAGAGAGGCAGACTATAACTCTGTGTGTGTGTGTGTGTGTGTGTGTGTGTGTGTGTGTGTGTGTGTGTGTGTGTGTGCGTACGCGCATCAATGAGTGTATGTGAGTACGGATTTGGTTCAACCTTCCAATATCATTTTTGAATGATTTGGAATGATTGGAAAATTTAAGAATTTGAGTATTGTAAAAATAAAATGATTTTATGATAAAATTTATCATATGTAATATAACAATAATCATCTTAAAATAGACAAGGGAGATAAAATTCCCACTTTATTCACTATTTTTGTTTGATAAATATCTGGTGTTGTTATCAAATGATGTGTTTCTATTATGCCCATTTACTCAAAACTCTCTTACACTAAAATTTTGGGGGGAAATACTATTATTTGGAGATAAAATCATTAGCACATTCCAGATAAGTGTGAGTGAAGATCTTTGTTTGCTCTTATTACCTGTATCACCAATATAACACGATACTGACTTACATTCTAGTAGTTGTGTGTCTGCCATCTCCCTGACTAGATTGTAATCTCTAAAGTGTCAAATACCTTGCCTCTTCTTCTCTTCCTTCCTTCACCAGGCCATAAATTAGGTGAAATGCTTAAATGCTTATAGAAAGAATACGATAGTTTGTTTTAGACCAATGGAAAAGACACATCTCACATATCCTATTCTAAGAAAAGGGTTTTTTTATTAGAGGAAAAAACATAACAGAGATTAAACCTTCAATAGAAAAAAATATGGAGAGAATTAACTGTTTTGTCTATGGCTGGAGGCCAAAGTTGTTCAGATTCTTATTTCATTTTTGTTCCAAGGAAAGAGTAATGTTGGATTTAAGGTGCTAATTCAGCTAATTAACTTTACTTGGATTTAAAAGTGCTTAAACTCAATTTAAAACTTTAATGGTAACAAGAAGTCAACAGGAAATAACTAAAGCTATAGGATTTTTTTAAAAGCATTTGACAGATCCTTTTCAGTCACTATTTCAATCTAATCTGAACCAAAAGTTTCTTAAGTGCCTACTTTATGTAAGGCCTTGGATAAGGTAGGTATACAAACATAAAATTTAAAAAGTCTCTCCCCTCAAGTTTATCTTTTAACTGGAAGAAAACATATATATATATATATATATATATATACATATACATATGTATATGCATCTATATATAAGCACATATATGTAAGAGTGTGTATGCGTTCACAAAACAAGTAAACTTTGCTTCTATGTGTTAGAAATACTACTTAGTATCAGCTAGACAACACAGTGGATAGAACGTTGAACCTGGAATCACAAAGACCTGAATTAAAATTGGTCCTCAGACACTTATTAGCTGTGTGATCCTGGGCAAGTCATTTAACCTTTCCCTCAATTTCCTCATCGGCAAATTGGGGATAATAATAACACCTACCTCTGAGGGTTATGAGGTTCAAATGAGGAAATAATTATAAAGTGGTTAGCACTATGTCTGGTACATAGAAAGTATTATATAAATAGCAATTAGCTATTACTTAATGAAAAAGCTATAAAGAAGATATTTTCCCAATCATAGTTCTTTGGTACTGGATAATTTTATTTCACCATCTAGTTGCTTGTAATCAAAGTTTTACTCTTGGGGCAAAATTCCAAAGATCTATTTGGTACTCATTGTGTATGTATGCAAAGAAAAGCGTAATACAAAGTTGTCACAAAGTGGGAACATTTGTGCTCTTTACAGTAATGGCCCGTTATGTTGCCATTATTCCAAAAGTGGCGACTGTAAGGCATCTGAAGCTCAATGAAATGGAGGTTGGGGACATGTTATAACTTCTAAATGTGTGAAAATTAAATATCTCAGGGTTAATGGGAGTCAGAAAAAAAGTCTTTTCCTTCTCTCCTCCCATAATAATTGCAATATCTCTGCTAGAATGTTGAATGACTGGTATTCAGCCATAAGAGTGCATCACACAAATATGGTCCCTTGTGGGTTTTAGTTCAACAACCTGTCCTTGTTGCTGATGTTTGCTTTGTTCTTACCTTCATTTGTCTTGCTTTTCACATTCCTAACAAACAGATCAGGTCTTGGGGAATGGAGGGAGCAGAGTTGGAGATCTTCCATGCCTCCATTTCAGTATGTTTCACAGATGGCTTCATTTTCATCTTAAGAGCTAAGTCAGCACATCCTTTAGGCAAAGATTCCCATTTCTGCATTGATCCAAGGTTGAACTGAATAGAGAGATCCTTCTGTTTCTTGAAGTTGAGCTTCATTTTCTCCTCTTTGCTATAAACATTTTCATCATCCCTATGGTGATATCAGAATCCTATCTACGGAAAGAACCTCAAACATCCCAAATACTTACTTTTAGTTTTCCTATTGTGGAAAATTGATAGTGAAGCTAACTGAGGCCTTGTCTCTTTCTGGAGGCACAATTCTCATGTTATGTTGTATGACTCTCAGCTGAGACTATACTTCTGACTTTTTGAAACAAATTAATCGGTGGATATTTAGCTTAATGCATTGGCAAAAGGCAATAGCATAGGAAAATTATTTACAGCAATAAGTGACCTTTCTAAATAAAGCTACCCAACCAGCTAGAAAGTGTTCATTACTCTACCTCCTTCTTCACTCTGCCTGTTTTGTATTGCTGTGCCCTTTCTGTAGACTCTGGAAAATATAGATTTAGTAGACTGGGTCATATATGAGTTTGAGAGCCAACTTTGTGCTAGCTATTCAACACGCTAAAATATAGTTTCTCAAATAAGCCCTGCAGTTCAGTAACTTGTAGTTTTATGGTCTGAGTCAATGCAAAATGAACAGTTTGACTCTCCTACATTTAGTTTGTTAACTTCTCTGTGATCAAGAGTGTACTCTCCCTGAAGTGAAATATCAGATTTATTCCCCATTTTGGGCATCCATTGTATTTGTGTTCCTTTCTTTCATTTCCTTTTCTTTTTAAAAAATTCTATTCTGCTTGGTCTCTGCATTGATCTTCCTTCCAGAACTTGGTAACTCCCTGATCAAGAATATTACCCTAGGAAAGTGACATAAACTTTGTTTTCACCTTAACTACTTAGTTCTTAAGAATGCAGTTAGCAAAATTGATTTGTTAAATTGTTCACCAGAAAATCTCACAGTACACTTTTAGATGGACTTTAGCAAATTCATTTGAAATTTCTTCCCACATAGTGACTTTGTCTCATCATCATCATCATTGTTTACTTGCTTTGGAGGACTCCTTAAGGATAGTCACTACATATCTTAAACTTCGTGTATTTGTCCTAACACAATGCTAGGTACATAGTAGGTGCATGGCAAATATTTGACTGGATGATACCAGACTAAATTTTAATTTTTTTCTTACGGGCTTCACTTTTTGTAGGTTTCATTGTTACAATTTTATATTTGTTTATCTTTTGCAGGTCAGTGTATAATTCTCATTTGTGTAGAAATTAAAAAGGAAGATAAACATCTTTTCAAGTCTCTTCCCACAGATATAATCACAATATTCTTAAAATTACATTTAAATATTATTAAAATATGCTCTCGTGTTTTGTTTTGTTAGATCATTTAAAGTTCCAGCTAGCATATTCTTTGGGGTCTTGTGTTTATGTTTGAGTGAAAGATACTATCAATATAATTTATTAATTTTAGTTGAACAAAGAGAAAAATAAAGAGATGCTGTTGATAAACCTCTTGTCTCTTGCATATAATGTTTTGAAGATTTGATACTTCTTCCAATAGGGTCTTTTAAATTTTTTATGATAAGTCTAATATTGATTTCCAAGCAAAATTATAGAAGGCACTGTTAAGGTTTGTGAGCATTTTAAAAAAGAGACATTGGTCAATATGGGTTTACCTTGAACTAGTTACATCAAACTAACTTCATTTCCTTTATTAAAAAGGTTTTATTGATCACGTGTAAGACATGTCTCGATTTCACCAGAATTTGGTCATCTCTTGTGTTGTCCTTGTAGATCAAGACGTTAAAATGAAGTATAGAAGTTAGTGCTATTTGATACATTTCATGCAGGTTGACTAAATATTGAAATATTGTTGACAAAATGATTGTTACCAAACGTTTTGTTTTGTTTCTGCCTTTCTGGGTATCCCCAGTACTTAACATGATGACTGGCAGGTAGTAGGTACCTAACAAATACTAATTGGCTGATTAACTGACTCATACTTCATCATTTGGAGGAGGACAGGCTTTGACAGTTTTGCCAATTCTGAGAGACCTAGGGAGGAATGTTGTGAGACATTTGGAGGAATTTAATTCCTTTCTGAAAAGGTCAAGACTATCACACAGAATAGGAAACCTAGGGCAGGGACAAGACAGAGAATTGTTGAGGTCTGAGATTATGTCACTCTTAAACTTCATATCTTCCTTCCTGTTTAGAGCGATGCTTTACATGTGCCTAAGTGTTGAATTGTGTAGAAATGAAAGCAGGATGAAATCTCTAGCAGAGGGCCACAGTACCTTGTCCTTGGCATACTTGCTCTCTCCCCCCTCTTCTCTCTCCCCTTTCCTTCCTCCAATTTTTCCCATCTTTTAATCCTATTTTTCCCTTAAAGCATAAATCTGTCCATGTACTCCTCTTTCCCCCTCAACAAACTCTAGTGGAGGGGTGGCTAGGTGGCGCAGTGAGTAGAGTGCCAGCCCTGGAGTCAGAAGGACCTGAGTTCGGATACGGCCTCAGACACTTAACCCACACAAACAAAAACCTAGCCATGTGACCTTGGGCAAGTTACTTAACTCCAATCGCCTTCCAAAAAGCAAAAAAACAAAAAACAAAAAAACAAAACTCTAGTGGCTCCCTGTTCACTCCAGGGTAAATATACAATCTTACAGATAGAAATATTTTGTTTGCATGGACAAATACTTGTTGTTGCCCAAACTTAACATCTATCTCCTATCTCCTCCTATCTTCATGCCTTGCACTAGCTATCTCATGTCTAGAATGTGCTCACTCTTCAATCTCTTACTTTTGGAAGCTTTAGTATCCTTCAGAATTGAGCTTAGGTGTTACCTTCTGTAGAAAATCTTTCTTGTTCCCCTTAGTTATCTCTTCTCCCCCTTCCTCAGACTTAGAACTGTGACCTTACAGTTTATTATACCATGCTTTGATGTTTTATTTCTTGTTTGTTTTTTAAAATCAGCCTTTGATTTCATTGGTATCAGAATTCCCTGTAAGAAAACTCCTACCAGTACAGAACCATAGTTATTTTCAAGAATCTTGAGAGTGTCTGAGGCAGTCAAAGATTATATGACTTACTCAGGGTCACGCAGTCAAGAAATGAAATGTGTGTCTGAGGTGGAACTTGAACTTGGGTCTTTTTAACTCAGAGGCTGGCTGTTTGCCAGGATGCTGATCTGAGGCCATGCTACCCTTTCTAACAACAAAAGTAGCTAAAAGTTAGCTTTTTCTGTAGTGTATCAACTGTTTATCATTGGAGAAATATTTTAGAGTACTAATAATAACATTAATGTTTATATTTATTGATGGTCTAAAACCTAGGTAATCTCTAGTATCCTCAGCTGCGCTTTCCCACAGCTCTGCCATTGCAAAAGCAGAAAGCAGCCACACAGGATGATGGAGGGCTATTTGTATTTTTCCTTGTATAAAGGGTTGCCATGGCCAAAGAATTCATTATCTTGTGTCCAAACTAATGGCAGTGGGTTTCTATGTAGTTAGCCAGGTTCATTCTCCATTTCATCTCTGGGCCTGCAGTTGAAGCTTTTCCAGTTTGGTAGATCCTATCAGGACTTGCACAAGGCTGGCATAGACTTAGAAAACCCAGTCATCTCTACGCCAACATGAGGTATTGAAATAAGACACTGTTGGAGCTAAAGGGCATTTCAGGTTTCATATTTTTCTTCTAGAGCTCTATTTTTTCTGGCTCTGGACTTATAGACTAAAAGGAATGCTTAAGAGGGAATGATAGGATGTGTTTAAAAGTAACAATTAAAATACTGCTTCCTACAATAATCTATATTGCAGTAATTTCCGAGGACCTAGGCAGTATTTTTGTTTAACCTTGTTAAGACGTGACCTCAAACTTGTTAAGAAGTGCCCTCATAAATGTTAACTTGCATGTCTTTGCTTAGCTTGTAGAAATATTGTTGTTCAGTCATTTCTTATTCTTCATGACCCCTTCTGTGGTTTTCTTGGCAAAGATACTAGAGTGGTTTGCCATTTCCTTCTCCAGTTTATTTTACAGATAAGGAAACTGAAGCAGAATCAAGTGGCTATTCCACATCACATGGCTAGTAAGTGTCTGAGGCCAGATTTGAACTCAGAAAGATTAATTTTTTCAGCTCCAGGCCCAGCATTCTATCCACTGTGCCACCTAGTTGCTCATCTCATAAAAATGGCAAATAGTATTTTTAATATGAGGTGTGTTTGGCTAAGTAGGTTTAAAGCTAGAAGGAACTTTAGCAGTCATGAAGTACAGCAACCCCCTCCTTTTATAGGTGAGGAAATAGAGGTCTGGAGAGCTTAAGTGACTTGTCCAGCGCCACAAAAGGAATGACAGAATTGGGATTTGAATCTAGGACCTCTTAATACTCTCCAAAGCCAGCTCCTGTCACTTTACCACACTACTTTCTAAAGTTGAAACAAAATTCTTCATCTCTATGTACCCCAAATATGTTTTTCTCAAACTCATCTCTTTCCTCATTCTAAAAAAGTATATTGTCGTCTTATTTTTTCTCTAGTCTTTTGACAATTGAGTATATATTTTCTAGATGATTTTGGTGCCTTCTCTCAGTGTGGTCTGTTATCTAAAAATAAGAGAAAGGAAAGAAAAGGAAGCTGAATGTTGTGAATGATGCTATGTATTGGTCTAAATAAGATCTTAAATCACCACCACCACCACCATCATCATCCTCATCATGCCTCATTACTGAGCTTAAAAGGATATTTAGAGTATGTTGAGGAACACCTGAGACATTTTCTTCCTTGGACAGAATTAGTTGAAACTGTCTTTTTCTCCATTTAATCCACAGGGAAACTGATTGAGGTCAGGAGGCAGGTCACTATAATACAGAACAAAAAAAATCACACACAAATATGAGGAGTCATGTGCCTTGTAAAAAGAGGCAGAGGGCTGAAGAAGGCACATTCAGTCCCGGGTTATTTAAGCATTCACTGAAATGCTTATGATTGTCCAGATATTGTCCAGAAATTCATATGACTAGTATCCAAATAGCATGATTTATAACAATGTGACCCATGAAATAATCACATTATTCTAATTCACATGAAATTTCTATTGGGCTGGAACTAATTACCATATTTTACATAATTATAATTTCAATTTGTGTGAATTCAAATGCATTTGACTACTTCATGGAACTCATCATTCTCACTAATTGGGACCTAGATGCAGTGAAAAAATTTGGTTATACACTAGCCTGAAACAGTCTATAAAATTACTTTCTTAAAAATATTTTGATAACCGTATTTCAATATAACTGGTTTATTTTGTATATGTATCTATTTTGTTCTGTGCATTTAAAAAACCTATTCTGAAAAGTGGCTCCATAGGCTTCACCAGATATCAAAGGGATCCAGGGCACAAGAAGGTGAAGGAACGTCTGACCTAAAGGATTGACTTAAGGCTTGTACCTGCTGGCATATTCTTTTGAAAGTCTGAAAGGAAAATTTCTTAAGCTAGAGGTACTATGAACATGGTCTAGTAATAATTTTGAGTCAATTCTATGGTTGTCATGACATTAATAGCCTGTATAAGTAACCTGAATAAATACTATGACATTAATAATAATAATAATAGTAGTATCTAACATTTATGTGAATGCTATACAATGTTTTAAGGTAGCTAGGTGGAACAATAGATAGTGTCAGACCTGAAGTGAAGAAGATATCTTCCTGAGTTCAAATCTGACCTCAGACACTTGCTGTGTGACCCTGAACAAGTCATTTAACCCTGTTTTCCTCCATTTCCTCATATGTAAATTGAGCTGGAGGAGGAAGTGACAAACCACCACACTTATCTTTGCTAAGAAAACATCAAATGGAGTCACAAAGAGTAAGACATGACCAAAAAACAACAACAAATGCTCGATGCTTTACAAATATCTTATTTTATCATTATGACAACACTGGAAGGTAGTTGTTGTTATTCGCATTTTAGAGTTGAGGAAAGTGAGTCAAATAGATATCAAAGGACTTGCTTAAGGTCACACGGCTAGTAGGTATCTGAGTCTGAATTTGATTTCAAGTCTTCCTGACTTCAGGCCAAATACTCTATCCCCTGTGTTAACTAGATACCTCTAAAAATAATAATAATAATAATAATAATAACTAGGACTTATATAGTGCCTTAAGGTCTGCAAAGAGCTTTGCAGACATAAAGAGTATCTCATTATTAATAACATTTATCTGTATACATATAAAAATCTTGTGTGGGGGAGGTACTATAAGTATCATAATCCTCGTTTTACAAATGTGGGAATAGTCTCAGAGTGATTTTTCCATTGCCACACCATCAGTAAGCTCTGAGCTAGATCTGAACCTGTCTTCTGACTTCACCTCCAGTGCCCTTCTTACTACCATGTGATACTTTTCAAATATGTCGGCTTTTACAACCAAGAGGCAGCTTAGTGTAGTGGGTAGAGAACTGGCCTTAAGTCAGGAAGACTTGGGTTCAAGTCTTGCCTCTGAGAGGTACTGGCTGGACAAGTCACTTAATCTCATGCCCTCAAGAACTCTAATATATAAAGTGTAGGGAAAGGAAACTTAAAGTTATCCAACTTAAAGTACTTCACAGTTATTAATAAATTACCATGTCTACATGATAAAGTACACAGTCTGATAAATTACTATGAAGTTTCTATTGGTCAATATTCATATAATATGCAAATAAATCTGGTCAACTAATTAAGCAATAAGAGGAAACCCAGAAACTCTCCTGTATTGTAGATTTGGCAATTTTAAAGTAACATTTGGGTGACCTTTAGCTTTGTTGTAGGAATGTATCTATACATAAGATTTCATTGGTATAGGGAACTCCCAGGTGAGGAAATTCTATGTAGTATAGCAGATTTAACAGTCATTTGTAATTTATAGCCTGAGAGAGTTGCCCGGAGCTATAGAAAGGCTAAGTGACTTACCCATTCTCAAACAGTACATGTCAATATGGGGTTTTCAAGCCAAGTCTTGCTGACTCCAAAGCCACCTCATAATCCATCATATCACGCTGCCTTTCTGAGCTTTTCTTCCTATTATAAAAAATAGCTTTGTATCTCTGACAGTAACAGACATAATCTCAGAGTTTGAATTTATTTTATTTCTGGTTCATACAGCATCTATTTTTTCCTTATAAATTGTCATAATCTCTCCTCACTATGATGTACTTTTTGGCAACATATTCACTAAAATCATTCCATGCTCATAAGCTTCATATGAGAATGATTTCTTTTTTTTTTTTAAAAAAAGTTACAATACTTTGGCAAGAGGTTTTTAACTTGGTCTTTATCTCATTACTGGTGTATTGGTTAATTATTTAAAAAGGCTCTGTTTATATGATGCTTCAGAACATCCAGTTAGAAAATGAACATTCTCAGGTCATCGTAGAAGTTTGATTCATTTCTTTACTTGTTCTTTATTCACTCATTGATTCAACAAATATTTATTGAGTACCTATTCTATGCACAACATCATGATAGTTATCAAAAGGGCACATAAACCATCATCAGTCAAACTCCTTTCTAGAAGATGCATTCTAGTTAGGGAGATATGGTGTACACATTGGAAACCATGAAAAGGTCATATAGCATAGCAAGGGATTGATTATCAAATGAATGATACAGATGTGAAGTGCTAAAGACCTTTAGAGAAGGGAGAGTAATATGAACTGGGGCATGTACTCTTCATCTTTTGGGGATATTGGACTCTTTTTAGTAGTCTGATGAAATCTACAGACCCTTTTTATAAAATAATGTTTTTAAATGCACAAGATCCCTAGGATTATAAAGGATATTGAAATACAATTATTAAAATATTTTTTCAAAACATTTATAGACTCCAAGTTAAGAATACTGGAACTAGAGTGATCTAGGAAGGCTTCATGGAAGACTTAGGCTGGACTTTGAAAAGTGGATGTTTCATTTGCATGATACCAAACACGTAGAGAAATCACATTTGTCAGCATTTAAATTCCGTTCACTTAATAAATGCTTAAGTACCTACTGTATATAAAATACCATGTACCAGGCTTTGGAGATGGATCTTACGCTCTACTAAAAGATATGACATGTATAGATAAGTATTATACAGGGTAGGGAGAAAGGGGGCCATTGGAAGATCAGACTGAGAGCTCTAGGAGCATTTCAGGAAAGAAGGGCAATTAAGGAAGAGCTTATAAGGAAGAGAATATATTAATTGAGGTTTAATAATAGCTAAAATACTTTATGTGCATGAGAACAAAATATTTCAGGTAGATGGACAACTATAATAAGTGAGTATAATTCATCTACTCACTCTTGAAGCCAAGTGAACTGAGACTTGAAGGAAAATAAGGCTTTGGAAAGTCAACGGTAAGGAAGGTGTGCCTTCCAGGCATTAAGAACACTATTTAAAAGATAGCATGTCACTTTTGGAGAATGCCATCTTTGTCTGGAACATAGATTTCAAGAAGAGGAATAATATGAAATGAGACTGGAAAGATAGGGCAGAACTAGATTGTAGAGAGTCAATAATATTAGGCTAAGGAAATTTGTATTTGAACCTATAGGTTATGGGAAACCATTAAAGATTTTTGAGAAGAGGAGGCCCATAGTCATACTTGTTCCTTAGGAGTATGATTTTGGCAACTGTATTCAGAATGGCTGAAAAGAACTAAACTGTAAATGCGGAGACCAGTTAGATGGTTGCCACAGTCATCCAGAGAGGTAGGTGTTCAGGTTTTACCTGAGATGGTAGCTATGTGAGTTGTAATGATACCTCATGTTTACATAGTTTACAAAATGCTTTACACTCATTATCTCATTGGATTCTCACAACAACCCTATGAAATCGGTACTATTGTTAGGCTCATTTTATAGAAGAGGAAATTCAAGGATGGAGAGGTTGTGACTTGCCCCAGGTTATACAGCTGTTAATGCAGAATTTGAACCATGGGTCTCCTAATGCCAAATCCAAGGTTTTCTGTATTACAGAGTGAGAATAGAACGGATGAAAATAGCTTGTGGAGTTAGACTTGACAGTAAAAGGCCACCGACTGATTGTGGGGAGTAAAAAAGAAAGAAGAATCAGAAATGGGTCCAAAGTTACAAAGCTGTGTAACTTGGAAGATGAATTGATTAAATTTTCATCCAAATGCTTTGGCATTGGCATTGTATAGATATAAATGTATCTAAAGCCCCATGATTGACACATTGAAGCTGTGGGTAGTAATCTTCCTATAATCCTGTTCTGAAGAGAGAATCCTAGCTAGGTCATTCCTTTTTTTTGATTCCTTAAGAATCATTCTGATTAGGTTCTATGGCAAGACATGTTATACTCATTAAACTTCAAGAGTGGGAAGTAGATAACTTATACTGACTTACAATTCTCTATGTAACTAAAATATTTTCTGTTCTCATGCATATAAAATACTTCACCTATTATTAAACCTCAATTATTTTATTTCCTAGATAGATAATGTATTTTTCTAGTCATTATAATTGGTTGACTATAACATGAAGGTTTAAAGCATGGGGTTTTATATTTGTTGTCCTCATTTTCTCATTCAGTTAGATATGATTTAGAACGGGGAGGAACCTTAAAGAATATCTAGGACAAATCTTTTATTTTACAGATGATGGAACTGAGAGGTCCATAGAAGTCAATCAATTAATAAACATTTATTAAGTGCCTACTATTGCCAGGCAATGTGCTAAGCCCTGGGGATACAAAAAGAGGCAAAGGCAGTCCCTACCCCAGGGAGTATCCAATCTAATAATGTTCAAGGTCATATAACAACAACAACAATAACATTTATACAGTACTTCCTATGTGCCTGATACTGTGCTAGGTGCTTTATAATTATTATTTTATTTGTTCCTCAAGTGATCCTAGGAGGGATTGATTATTGTTATCCCCATTTTACACATGAAACTAAATCAGACAGAGGTTAAGTCACTTAGGCCACAGTCAAATAACTAGTTAAGTGTCAGAAGTAATATTTGAATTCAGCTCTTTGTGAATCCAGACCCCCACTCCCACCCTCACTCCCCCATGGTCTATGCACTATGGCTCCACCTAGCTGCCATGTAGATCTGGGGAAAACCCAAATTTACCATTGTTTCTATTATAACAGAGACAACACAGTACAGTGAAAAGTTACACTCATCTTGAAGACAGAGTACCTAAGTTCAAATCTGGGCTTCAATTCCTTCCATTGTAAAATAAAGGAGTTGGACTACATGACTTCTACAGTCCAATCCAATTCTAGAATTAGGATCCTTTGACCATTGCCTCCACCAGAGGTGTTGAACTTACAACCTCCCACCTACGAAAATTCCTGAGCAACTGGGAACCAGATTGGAATTTAAGTGGGAAATTCTTTAATAAATTAAATTGAGTAAAACATAGATAATGTTAAATTGTGACTTTTTAAGTCAATATATGGCCTGTTGAGATCCATTTCTCTTTGAGTTTGACATCATTGGCCTATTTAGCCTTCTTTCTAGCTCAGTATTTTCTACATATCTGAAATACAAGTAAAATACTTTGGTTGTGTGATAATTTTTTTTAAAAACAGTGTTGTTCATTTTAATCTGACAGCATAGATACTCCAACTTTATATCATTTCTTCCCTGCCCTAAATCAACTTCTTGATTCTGCTTTATAGAGGCAAAAATAAATTAATGATGAGTTATTGGCAACCTTATCCATAAGATAGTGAAATATGTAAGGCCTTGGGGAGTAGGGGGCAGAGTCTTTGAGTTTAAATCCTGCCTCAAAGCTGTGCAGACATGACCTTTGATTTCTCATCTGTAAAAGGGGGGTAAAAGCCATATAAATATACGTGATTATTAGTCAATAAAAATAAGGAAGATTTGTTAACTTAGTTGTGGCTTATTCTTATGTTTAAATGATAAAGCTTTGACATTCAGCAATGGCATGTTATTTTTTGATACCCTAAAACTTGATAGGGGAAGGGGCCACAAAATTCATGCTACTTTTGTATGCCTAGCTTGTCTTTGAATCTCAGAACTGAAAGGACCTTTGGGCATACTTAGTCTGTCTCTGACCAAATGCACAAATTCCTTCTGTAAGGTCCTGACAAGTGGTTTTAAAGCATACAAATTTAAAATAATCTCCTGAAAATAATAAAAATTGTACATTTCTAATTTTTAAGACATTGAAAGGAAAAATGTTTGCTAAAGTGTCTTTATGCTTCAATTCAGTAAATATTTATCACTATACATGAAACACTGTGCTGTGCTGGGAAATATATTTATAACTAGGCAGATGTGAGTTCTTGCTTTAATCTTCTGCTAGTTTGGATCTGTGATGATGGTTTTGCTAGGTCTTTTTTTAAGGTAAGTTTCCTTTAAATCAGTACAGTGCTGCTTTTTAGGTCATCACAATGAAGCTTGCTCATGTAAGAAGGAAAAAACATTTCAATCTAGAAATGACATTTTCTTCAACCCTGGTCTTTGAAATGTAAACTTTTAATGCATAATCATATAGTTTAGTTTTTATTTTAAAGGAGTTAAAAGAAAACCAAATTCTGTCCCCCACCCTCTCTTGGCAGGCAAAATCTTTATAGTAACACGAGTGAAAAAAACCTGAAGGATGTGGCTTGCTCTCTGTTTGGATGATGCAGAATTGCTTTAAGCAGTAAGCTTACTGTTTTCAGACAGCATTAGCAGCATCAGCAATACAACTGTGTCAGCCTTCCTGAATACTGGATGCTTGTCATCGTACAAGGGGAAATGATCTACTGTATTTAGGATTTGTTCATTTGATAATGGCTTAAACAGATCCTGATGGACAGACCTGCTGTTTGGTGCTTTCTTCACTAGCCCTGAAGATGCTGAGAGATAGAGATGGTTGTGATGTTCTTTTGTAAGACAGGAAATGCAATCTTTGGGGGTTTCTGGAAATAGAAAGGTCATGCAGCCTGGAACCAGTGAGCCATGCCAGTCTCTAAGTCATCAGGTATGACCTCATGGTTTATACTGATATTATTATAACGTAGGGTCTGTGTTTTTCTTTACCCTGTCTTTAATCATTTAGAATGCATTAACTAATATTATTATCAGACTGGCCATAGGCTTTTGCAAGAGGAATATTTATAGTAGAAGACAGAGAACCTTAAAAATATGCATTTTTGTAAATGTGGTCTATATTCTATATCTTATTGGGGATGGGGGTGGGGCAAAAAGGAATGCAAAATTATTTTATTTGTGTTTAAATGCAGAGTTTGGGGGAAGTGCTATATAGATTTTTCTAGATCAAACCTGGTTATAGCCAAGCTTCATTAAAAAAAAAAATTAGAATGTCAACAACATAATGATTGGGTCAGAATGATGAAGAAATACAATACCTAGTTGTTTTCTGGTCAATGGGGTGATATAGAAAGACAACTCATTATCTTAGAATTATTAAGCAGAGAGGTATATTTTCTTTGACTTGATGTCTAGGTATTTAAAAAGTACAGACTCAAACAACAAAAGTTTTAACCGTAGTATTCTTTTTTATTAATGTCTGAGGTATAATAAAGATTTTTTTTCAAATGTATATTTTAATAGCTGAACTGTTTTAAAAGCTCTGAGACTGAAAATGTAATTCAATTACTTTAGGATACCAAAAACAAAAACAAAAACAAAAAACAACCCAAACCTTGTTTTCCATCCCTCAGATCTCTTGGAATGCTGATGCTTTAGGGGTTGTTAATGTAGATACCTGCTGTGACACTATTTTTAGATAAAAGCCGATTATAGACCTGTCTTATAAAATGAAGGCTTGTGACATTGTAGCTTGTCTAGGATTTTTAACTCAGAAGAGTCAAGATTTGCCTGCTTTCATGTGGAAATTGAAAAAAAAAAACTATATTTAAAATAGGTTTCTACAAATGAAAGAACATTCAGTGACCCAGGAAAGTAGTTCAGTACATCCATTTTGTTCTGAAACTCTGCTATTTATTTTAAACTATTTTCACACGTGATACTGCCACACATGAAGTTCATCTTGTTGCATTAGATCCTCATGGTAAAATATTTGCATAAGATACCATAGATGTTTTTGAAGCACAAATGCTTACAATAATGCATTTTGTTCCCTTTTCATATTACATGTATTCCATTAGTTTAGAACAGCTGCCTGAGGCCTCTTGACCCAGAAAATTTTTATTAAATTATCAAAGAGGCAAAGTGTTTTAGCATTTCTCTACAAAAGTTTGTACTTTTGCAAAGGACTATTGAAAAATGTGAAGCACTTAGAGTAAACTGATTCAGTTAAAGGGTTGGTCTGTCCTTTTTAATTAAAAACACATTGGAAAAAAGTCTACTTACTGATATTGGCAATAATTTATAGATTATTCAACCTGCTTATCCAGCTTATACTCTTTATTAATAGGGAATACTGCCATATCCTTAAGCTTTCTTAGTTTTGGAATGATTTGAATATACCTTTCAGTTGCTATAAAACCTGTTTAATCTGTTAGAATTTATTTCCAGTCTTTGCATGTATTAGTCACTATGAGTACATTCTGTTTCTTGGCATTGTCCTGGGATTCCTCTAAGTATTGGTTCATGGTATTTTGTTATTTTTCTCTGTCTGTGACCTTCTAAAAAGAATCAAATCACTCAAGGTTCTTTATTCTCTTTCTTTGGTGGTAATTAAATGGCGACTTGTTGATTTGTTTTGTAAGGTGAAGAGGACAATTTTTTCAAAGTCCTTAATTCATGTTAGGAATATGGGAGACATTCAATGTCATTGGATGGCATGGCCATCCAAAAGCATGTTAAATTGTGAAAGTAAAGGCTGGCTAGGATGTTGCAGACATTTGGAAAATAATCTCAGACTTTCCCCCTATGATTCAAGATAACCATCACCTTTTTAATCATGAAACCTGTGGAAGTCTTCCCAGAAAAGGTAGGCCGTATTTCCAATGGCCTCTAACTATAAGGTACAGTATTTGAAACCCATTTAAAAAGTTTTGTAAAGATTTTCTGAAAATAATAGTACATGAAGAATTATTTGGTTAATTCTCTGTTGTATGGAATAAAGATGTTCATCCATAGCATTCTTCCTTCTTCCCAAACCCCTTTGCCACTGTACAAGGGGAGACTCATGGTATAGTCCAAAGGGTACTAGTTTTGGAATCAAAGGAACTAACATTTAGTTCAAGTTATAAAAGATGCTATCTCTGATCCTTTGGAGCAATCGTACCACATATCTGAACCTCAGTTTCCTCATCTGTAAAATTAGGGGATTCAACTAGATGACCTCCAAGGTCCTCTCTACCACTAAATCTGTGATCTTATGAACGTATTATGTAGCCCTTTGTACCACTGAAAAAATAATCAGATTAACTAGTCCTTGTAAAACCATACAAAAATTTAGATCACAGTAGTAAGATTATAGGAGTGCTATAGAATGAAAACAAACAGGAAGGTTGAGTTGAGCCCCCTAGCAAAAGACAGAAACATATTCTCCTGCAACAACTTGTATTTTAAATTAATTTTTGAAAAGTTGCTGTGCCACCACAAGAGAAAAATAAGAAGATAAGTGCATGCCTAGATATTCAGGGCGAAGGTGAGTTGCACACAGTGCCAATTTTTTTTCTACTTGCAAATTTCTTGGCTTATATGTATATATTTATGAAAGTTTTATTGATGCCTTTAAAAAAAACATTTTCCTCCCCATTAAAAACTCTCCCTTATAGAAAAAAAAAAACAGTTTAGCAAACCAGCTAGTGTGCAACATTATGCCCTCTTGACCCCTCCCAACTTTTCTAAAGAGAGAAGAATGTTTTATCATTTGTCCACTGGGGCCAAGATTGGTCACTATAGTCTCTGAATTCAGTTGCCTTTTACCAGTGTGTTATCTACATTATGGCAGTCTTTACCTGTGTTGTTCTTCTTGATCCTGCTTTCTTTGATCTGTAACAGTTCATGAGTCTTATATTTTGTTGAATTTCTCATATTTGTTATTTCTTATAGCTCAATAATATTCCATTACATAGTAAGTGCCACAGTTGGTTCAACTGTTCCCCAGCTGACAGGCATTCACTTTGCTATTACCTTTGTTGTTGTTGTTAGCTTAATCTTTATTTAGAGAAACATGAGGATGGGTTAAACGGTGCAATCAAGTACTTTTTGGTTAAATAATATTTGAAAAATTTTCCATGAGCGTGCCATGATATGGTTAACAGTAATGAATCAATTAAATTTTTTAAAATGTTACTTATTCTGTATTTTGTGCTAAATCATTGATTGCATTTTTCAAGTTTGGGTACCCATAAAACTTAGTTTGGATCCAAATGAAATTAGACTAGCCATAAAACATAACCTTCATCGAAATAAGATGCTAATAAAAAGGAAAATAATGACTCACATTGTTCTTCCAGCTATATTGAGGCTCATTTCCAGTCGATGTATCATTTATTGATATTAATACGTGGGAAAAGATAGTAAGAACTTATAATTGGATTTTTAAAAACTGGACTGAAATATTTTTTGTACTTCTTTACTAGGATGAATTAAATAGTGTTATGAATTAGTCTGTAAAACTCATTATATTTTGAAACTTTTAAAGACTGGCAATGGGAGGCTAAAAAGAAGAATGGAGGTAATGGTCCCACTGTAATCTGCCTTGAACAGACCATATCTGAATTCTGGGTACTGTATTCTGGCCATTGATAAATCTAACAGCATTCCAAGGAAGGTGACTGAAGGTGGTGAAGGTTCATGCTCTCTGAGGATCAATTCAGGACCTAAGAATGTTTAGCCTAGAGAAGAGAAGACAAAAGGAACCTTCTCTCAGTATTTTAAGGATTTTCCTGTAGAAGAGGGGATGAGCCAGGGGTGGGGAACCTGCTGTCTCCAGGCCACATGTGGCTCCCAGGTCCTCAAGTGCAGCCCTTTGACTAAATCCAGACTTCACAGAACAAATCCCCTTAATAAAAGGATTTGTTCTATAAAACTTGGATTGAGTCAAAAGACCATACCCAAGTACCTAGAATGCCACATGTGGCCTTGAGGCTACAGTTTCCCCACTCTTGATAAGCTTATTCTGCTTGGCTATACAAAGCAAAATCAGGAGAAAGAATTTGGAAATTGCAAAAAGAAAGATTTAGAACTGATGTAAGGAAAACTTCTATAGTGATACTAATCAAATCATACATCCCTGAAAGGCATCTTTGTATAGAATGCAATAGCAGTGCCAATTCCACTTAATTATATTTTAAGACTAAAGTTATAGAGCAAAATAAGTGAGTAAATGAATGAATAAAATGTATGTGACAGTCCAGATACAATAACCAGTTATCATGTATCTGTAATGGTCATAGTAGACCAAAACATCTTTTTTGGAAATGAAGTATGACTTTATTCCAGTTGAAAAGAGATTTTCATGAGTTTGCCCTTCAAATGAGACAATGAAAAAATATTATTGTTCAAACAATTACTATGTTATAGAAAGGCATAAAGAAAGGAACAACTAGTTCTTGGTTCTTATTTGTTAGGGTTTAATGTTTTATATCTCTGGCAATTAGAAATGTAAAAACATTTGCCTGCTTAAAATATCTTCCAGTGAACTCTTTGAGTATGTGTGAGTAATTTGGTATTTGGATGATATTTAAATGCAGAAGTCCCTAATTTTGTGGCATCATTGGATCCAAATACTGTTTTGTTGAGAAATTTTCTTAACCTGAAGCTTTTCCCCCAAGGGCAAGGAAGTGGTCAAGAAGAGCTTAAGATTACAAACCCCAGAGTTCCCAGATTCTTAGATTTCTCAGCTGTCCAGTTCTTCTTTGCTTACTTCTAGGAAAATAACATTGTAATGCATACAGAAAGACATTACCTGTGTATTGAAAATTCATTCCCAAAGGTTGAATACTTTGGGGACTTTGAAGCTGAAGGTCAGACTGCCAAAACAGACCTTGTGCTGTAGTAGAGGGTAAAGCAGTAATGAAATTATTTATCCACTTGAGGTGGCATGACCATCCTCTCCACTGTGACCAAACAGGATTCATTCCTGCGCAAACTTTCTCAGACTTCCAGATACAAACACACTTCCAAGCAAGTGACCTGACTTAAATTGTTGGGCTTTTTAAAAAAAATTAGTCTTATGTGAAGGATAATCTAATAAGCTCATCTTAATATGAGGAAAACTCAGACTATTGTGATGAAGCTTTGGGAATGAAAAAAAATTCTCTCAAAGGCAAGTGGAAACTGAAACTGCTATTCTTAGCTATGAATGTCATTTGAATATTCAACAGAAATTACAAATCTAAATGATAAAGCCTTGATCTAAACCATGGATGTGTATGCAAAATGGTAAAAATTCAGTACAAATATACTGTTAGCTAAACCTTTAAATCACTGAGCTTAAAGTATCACCTTAATATTTTATGGGATAAGTAGAAGCCAGATTGTTCTCATCCACATATAGATTACCTTCAGACTTTGTAACAGTTAGGCTGTGACTCTTGGCATCTAATCCAGAAGAGTATCATCTGTACATGGGGATTATGAAGAATTTTGTATTTAATGCCCACACTTCAGTGCAACCTCATCCACATCAAGAATGAAAGTAGTGAGATCTATGGAATCATCCACAAGGGATGGACTGAAAATAGAAAAAAAAAGATGATTTTCTTGCCTCATGATTGAAACTTCCTGTTTTGTAACTTGTGGTCTGACTTAACTTTGGCTTTTTTTGAACATTAGTTTTAAGGATAATCTAATGTGTTCATTTGAGTATTTAGATCATCATGGTGAAGCCTTTGACCCAAAAGGGCCAAATCATTTCTAGGCTGCAGAATAAAATTTGTTATCGTAGACTGTTAAGTTTCCCACATGAAATAAATACTCTCTGCTGGTTAAAAATTGATCGTTGGCCACAAGTTAATTTTGCCCATAAACATGAGAAAATCTATTTTCTGTATTTCAGTATGGCAGGAATTACTAAAGCAAGAAATCCTATGTAATTTGGGAACTGGGGAGATGAGTTAGAATCATAGACTATTCTTACCTAAAGGAGGTTTAGATATAATTTTGTCTAATCTCTTTATTTTACAGAGGAGACAAGGGTGCCCCAGTAAGTTAGTATGGGGAATAGAAGCCATATATATCCTAATGCCCAGTCCAGGATGCTTCACATTATACCATGATGCCTCTTGAGTTGCTTAATCTTTGGGCATATTTGTAATATAAATGAAAGACTGTGAATGAGTGAAGGAATGTAAAATTTCAGAATGTACAGGCAGAATTGCTTACATAGTAGAGATAAAATATTGGGTTGACAAATTGTAAACCTGGATTGGGATC
Organism: Gymnobelideus leadbeateri; assembly: GCA_011680675.1. Lineage (NCBI taxonomy): Eukaryota > Metazoa > Chordata > Mammalia > Diprotodontia > Petauridae > Gymnobelideus > Gymnobelideus leadbeateri. The sequence continues at coordinate 147,947 of WOXC01004731.1, forward strand.
CCACCTCTGCTTCTAGGGCAACTCTTGACCACTCATTTAACCTCCACTTACCTCAGTTTTCTCACCAATTAATAGAAATAAGTAGTAGTATTTGCCTCTGAAGGATGTTGTAAGGATTTGAAGTATCAATACCGAACTGTGTGAAATATAAATAGACCATTATAGTATCTTCATTTCAGGCAAAGTAGAAGTCTAAAGCTCATGTGGGAGTGGTCTGCACAAGTGGTCTTAACACTTGTTTGGGGTGATCTAGAAAAAAATTTATGCATTGGATGGTCATTAGGCTATGTTGGTCTCAGTTTCTTTATCTGTAAAAGTGATGGGACTTGTACTAGATCAGGTGTTCTTAATTTTTTTGTGTCATAGACCCCTTTGGCATTCTGGTGAACCCTTCTCAGAATCATGCTTTAAAGGCTTCACATACTGAGATTATAAATTCAATTTAATTATGTTGAAATATAATTGTCAAAAAATTTTTAAAACTAATATACTAGGTTAATAGCTAGGTTAAGAATCCTTGGAGATACAGGACCCTTCCAGTTTTAAAATCTTTTGTTTTTTGATGTCCTTTTCAACTTTAATAATCTGATTCCATGATTCTAGTTCATAGAATCATAGATGTAGATCTGAGAGAAGTCTTAGCATTCATCTGGTCAAATCTTCAGTTACACCAATGAAGAAATTGAGCCTCAGAGAATCTATGTGAATTTCCCAATGTCACAAAGTTGACAGAGGAAGAATCTCTTGATTCCAGGATCAGCATTTCTCTGTTACACTGAATTGCCTCTTTGTTTGTCTTCATCGGGAGGTATTCAATAATGGTAGCCACCTCTAGGGCAGGATGGGGTGGGGTAGGTTTAGGAGGGAAGAATATAAAAGGAAAAAAAAGAAATCTATGTGATAACTTTATTATATATTTAAAAGGAACAGCAAGTTGTACATAATGGATTTTCAGTTTTATGTGCAATCATCTTTTCTATTTTACTATGTTTATTGAAATGTTTGTTTTATTCCATAAATTAAAAAATATTTTTTTAAAGAAAGAAGTTGGGGCAATGAAAGTGAATACCCCCTGTGAATGGGCCATTATATTCGGCTTTGATACTATCCTAGAGGTCTAGTTAGAATTAAGGTCAGAAACGTAATGACACAAGGATGAATTATATTTGATTTAATAGTGCAAAAGTAGTGAATTGGGTCTCAGCATTTTATTTTGGAAGAAGCTTGTTATCAGAAGCTCGTGGTGAATGTTACATGATTGAACCATTTCAGCTCATAACACCTAAACTTTGTTTTTGTTTTGATGTTTATTTTCTCAAAGCTGTTTTCCCATCAGAATCCCATGAAAATAAATTATACCATTGATTTCAATTGTATTTGATAGAATGAGAAAACTACAAAATGATACTTCCATGGGAAGACTAAAACTCTTGTTTTGACTAATGTAAGAAGCATAGCAGAAGCCTTTCCACCTTTATAAAAAATTGGATTTTTATTCCATACCGATTTCCATTTTGATAGAATATGTTTATTTCTGGTTTCTTTATGTAATAGTCTTCAAATGTAGGTCCATATTCTTGCACCTTACCCAATTTCTTATACATCATGTGAAAACTAGCCCTTTCTTTAGCCAGGCTCTAAGAAACCCCAGAGAGAAGTGCCTGCATGTTGCTGCCCATCATGGATGTTAGGCTAACTTCTTCATTCAATTAAGAGGAGGGCAGAGAACTTTAGTGGGGATTGAGAAAGGGGAAGGCGGAGTAATAGAAAATAATATCTGTTTATTCAAATGACCAGTTGGTGGCTCATTTTGTGGGTGCTGTCCTGTTAAGCATTTACAGCTGCTGAAGCATCTCCATGGCAGGGACTGTTCTATTTCTGTCTTTGTATCTCCAGCATCTTGACAGTGCCTTGCACATAGTGAGTATTTAATAGGTGTTTGTTGAATTGAACCGACAAGCCCCACTTATATTAATAATGCTGTCACTCTGCATGGCAGTACAAATGAGGGAAGCAGGAGAGCACTGCATATAGACCAACTCCTTAGAGTAACATTATTGAATCTAGACACAGGCCAAGAAAGTGAACTGTCTGAGAGAGGATCTCCTCTCATTTAAATAATACTGCTCCCCTTCTTCCTCCTCCACTTTGACACACCACTCTTTCCAGAACAGGAGAGCCTTGAGTTACAAGGAAAAAATGAACCTTACTTGGTTTGCCCCTGTGTAAATGGGATGATATTTATGGATATAAAATTCATTTAATCAACAAAAATTTATAACACATATAGTATATATGTTTATGTGTACACACACACACACATACACACACACACACACACACACACACACACATATATATATATATATATATATATATATATATATATATGTAAATATACATACAAAGTAGATGTAAAACAACCTTTGAGTGGAAGGCACTCATAGTACCTAGTAGTGGGGTGACTGGGAAAGACTTTCTGCCTTTCAGGATGGCATTTGAGTTGGGTCTTGAAGGAAGCCAAGGATTCTGAAAAGCAAAGGTGAGAAAGGAGAACATAGGGGACAACCGGCTAGTGCAAAGGCATGAATATGATATATGGAGTGTCATGTGTGAGGAACAGCAAATGGATCAATATGGCTGGACTATAGAATACATGGAAAGCTATAATTACTCAGAAGCCTAGATAGATAGGAAGAAGTCAGGTTATGAAGAATTTTAAATGCCCAGCAGGGAAGTTTACATTTAATTATAGAAGTGATGTAGAGACTTCAGAGTTTATTGAGTCAGGAGCTGATAGGATCAGACCTTCCCTTTAGGGAAAACACTTTGACACCCATTCAATGATGGATGACTCTAGTAAGGTCCTGCTTCCTGAATTGCTTATCACTGACATGAAAAGGGGTGTAAGAGCATATGGTACTGTGACTGGGTGGATGAAATACTGCCAAACATTTGGTGTATTTGATGCCCTACCACGTGCTGCAAGACAGTCTTGCCAAGAGCATCAAACCCTCCTTAAGCAAATCTTGTAAACAGTGTTCAGAGTCAAGTGCCCTTCTATATGTAAACAACATTTGTGGGTTCCTGATTCCTTGTACTATTTAGGTAGATAATAAAAAGCAAAGTAATTCCAGAGACTATGGGATTAAAAATAATACATAATACAATCCTCCATTCACAATGGCTAGCTCTGCTTCTGCCAGTGGCAGAAAATATCTAATTCTTTTCTCTTGTGACAGCCGTCCAAATATTTGAAAAGAATTGTTATGTTCTCTTTAAGTTTTCCCCTTTTCAGGTTGAAATTTCACTATTCCTTCAACAGGTTTTTATTTAAGACAGTTTTGAGTGCCCTTGTCATTCTGGCTACCTAGATATGCCTCAGTTTGTCAAAGTTCCTCTTAAAACATGACACGTAGAATCGAACATAATTCTTCAGATATGGTCAAATCTTTGGAGTACAATGTACTGCTGCTTCCATTTTTTATATATTGGGCTTCCATTAATGTTGCTTCAGATTGCCTCAGTTTCACCTTGCCCCTGACCCCAGTTCCTCCAGAAGACTAGAGCAGGGGCTGAATGAAGTAGCTACATTTCACTGTTGACTCATTGAAGTTGAAATTTACAAAAAATTCTAGGTCATGTTCATAAATGCCACTGGCTAGCCATATCTTCCAGTTAATTTTTAATCTCAAGTATAGAATTTGACACTTACTCCTATTAATTTTTGTTTCATTAAATTTGACCCTTGGGGTTTTTTTTGAGCTATTTCAGATCCTGAGCCTGTCTCCAGTATAGTCAAAGATCTTTCTATTGTCCTAAAGATTTTTCACATTTCTCATCTTATTCTGATCTTTAGCTTTAATGATGCTATTCATATAAGTCTTTTCTACTTTGCATTTTTCCTTGTTTGTTTGTGTTTTACCCTGCTTCTAACACCCATGCATGTCTTTATAAAATGAAATGTGTGTTCCTTGGAGAACTCTTTGGAAGCCACATTAAACTCTTGAGATATCTCTGATTTTTCTTCCTCATTGGAATCATTCAAATTCATATCACTAGAATTTCTAACCCTACTTTCATCATCATCATTCTCAAAATATCTCCCCATGGGATTGTACCTTTCTCTTCTCTGCACTTTTTGTTGACTTTTGTTTTAGCTACTCTGACATATTCTTTGTGTATACTTAAAATAATTACTACCCTTCCTGTGTTTTCCTTCATGTGTGGTATTTTTTGCTTTTTTTGCTATGACTGGTATCCATTGCATTGTTTTCTTTTTTATCTTAACTTTCCACTTCTTTGAAGTTTAAAATGCATTTCCTTACAAGTAGTCCACAGTAAGGGGCTGCATGGGCAGTCTTGTCTCCTCACCCTCATTACTTTAATTTCTTTCACAACCCATCCACCGAGTCAGAGGATGCTGGTTTAGTTTTGCATCTTTCAGTGACTTGACATCCTTTAATTTTTGATGATCTTGATAAGAAAATTATAATTTGTTCCATAAAATGTGTGTTTTCCTTTATCTAAACTTCAGACTCCAGAGTCCTTCACTTTTTTCATGGCTTAATTACATTGCTCATATTTGGAACTATGAAACCTAGCCATAAATCATTCTTGTTGTCATCTTTGATTACAACCCTGGTGCTAGCCTAGTGCTCTCTCTAGGGTTCTTCCACTGCCCCTTATGTTCTGTTCTTTTTCATGATATAGAAAGAATTTTCTAATAAGCTCCTGTCCCAAAATTCAGAGAAAAATGGGATAACTTATGTGAACTGGAGGGGAGTAAAGAAAAAAATAAGCCAAAGAACATATACAAAATAAACACAATAATATTGATGAAGGCATCTGAATTCACATCAGGTGCAAGGACTGACACTATTTCCAGAGAGTTGATGAAATGCATCTCTCTCCTCTCTGTAGTGGTATTTGGAGATATGGGCTGGCTGGGGAGATTGCTGATGACAAATGTTGTATAGTGTTTAACCCTTTTTCATTCTTAACAAGAGAGGGTTTGATTTAGATAGGAGCATATTAGGAAATAACTGTGATGGAAAAAAACAGAAACAAAAGCCATTAATAAAACAAAATTAAAAAGGTTAAAAAAAACTATCTGTGGAAAAAACTTACTTCTTTCTATTATGTGCAACTACTTATTGGTGCTGTTATTCTGTTAGTTTTCATACAGAACAGGAACCATACAGACATGTCCAATCTTTTCTCTTCTTGTATGCAAATATGGGCTTCTAACACCATAATGTTTCTAATATATAGCCCTTTCTCTACAGTCATACAGCCACAACACTAGTTTAGGCCCACATTATCAACTCACACACTGACCATAGTTGCTCTTTCAGCACCTCAGAGAGCCATCTTTTATTAAGTAGAAAGTGATGTCAAAACTACTATTTACCTCTACAATGTCTAAAAGTTCCTTTTCATCACTACCCCCAAAATATTGTAATAGCCCCACGAAGGGAACAATAATGCTATCATTCTGGAAAGCTAGTTACATAGGCTTTCATAAATGGCCTTAAGCCCTGTAATATATAACAGCCATAAATAGAAAGAAGCAAACCTCTGGGAATCTACAGTCAGATTCAACCCCAAACAGCTAGGATCCATACCTCAATAAGCCTTCAAACTCTCTCTCTTGATTCACACATTCCCAACTTCCATACCCTCACTTTTATTCCTCTATCAAATAGTTATTCTCTTGGCAAATGAGATAAAACCTACAAATCAATTGATCAAAAACATTTATTAAGCACCTATTATGTGCCAGGCACAGTGTTAAACCTGAAAGACATTTGGCATTGTGCCTGGAACATAGTAGGTGCTTAAGAAATGTTTCCTTTCCTTACTTCATGTTAGTATTTATTCTAACCAAGAATATACTTCTCCAGTTCTACAGCAGCTTCATGCTCCAAATGGGAGACACTGTGGTTTAATGGAAAGGATGCTAAACTTGGAGTCCCAGCACCTGAATTAAGTCTCTTAATTTCTTTGGGCTGCAGTTTTCTTCTTCTTGAAATAGTACTGGAAACTCTACTAGATAACTTCTAAGGTTCCTTCCAGCTCTAGGTCTAAGGGAGGTCGATCTCCTAAACACACCTATTCTACTTATTACCAACATCTGGAAAATGTATTAAGTGATTCTTTCTAGGCTTGGGAATAACTAGTGACTCTGAGCACCCTTGAACCCCCTTTGACCTGAGCCACAGCCTTTCTCTTTTCAAAGCCTAACCCTTATCGCCTATTACCTCTTCCTACCTGTACTTCCCTTCTAATAGTGTTACTTGTCTCAGCTGTTTAACTACCAAAATTATCCTTTTTAAGATACAAGATCAACCATGAGGAGCTCCCACATTCTAAACTGTCAGTGGCTCCATTTTGCTCTAAGACAAAATCCAGACTCCTTAATTTTATTTTACATTATTCCCCATCACATACTCTAAAGTCCAGGCAAACTAGGTAGATAGACTTTCCCTAATCTTGTCATATTTTCTCCCACTTCTGTTCATTCATGCAGGTTCTTCTACATGTCTGTAATGTACTTCCTCCTCACCTCTGCTCTGTAGCATCCTTACCTTCCTTCATGGTTCAGCTCAGGTGCCACTTTTGTGTAGATTTACCTGATCCCCTTGCCCCAACCCCAGGTGAATGTGTTATTTACTTTCTAATATATTCCTAGAGCACTTTGTCTGGAACTCTGTTTTGCCCCAATCACCCCCTTTATCTGTGTGCAAGTGGAATGTAAGACCATTGAGAGCAAAGGCAGTCATGTTTATCTGTGTATTCTCGGGATCTAACCCAGTGCCTTGCATATGGTAGGTTCTTAAGAAGTGTTTGTTATGATTAATGTGGAAATGTGTTTAATATGATTGTATGTGTATAACCTATATCATATTGCACACTGCTTTGGGGAGGCAAAAAGAGAGGGAGGGGCAAATGTAGAACTCAATCTTATAGAAGTAAATGTTGAAAACGAAAAATAAATAAATTTTTTAAAAATAAGTGTTTGTTGAATTAAAATGTGATAAAGATATATAGAGAAAAACACAGGGAGAAAAGAGAGTGGTTTGAGTGGGCCTGAATTTAGATAAATTTCTCCTCTTGCAGGTCACTTGGGCTTTGAGTTTCAGAGTATAAGCAGACCTTGAGTTACCAAAGTCCCATCCATGTGAACAGGTCACAGGAATGGTCCTCCCATTGGGTGTGACTAACTAACCATAGTTATTCCCTTTGCCTGCCTTTCTGTCTTGCTACTTCTATCTGGGACTTCCATCCCTTCCTCCTTCTTCCCCTGTACCACTGGAGACTGTATTGCTGCCTACAGTTTCTTCCCCTAGCTTTATTCTCCCTTCTGCTAACTGATTTTTACTTTACTTCCTCTTTCTGTCCTCCAAAGGGTCTTCAGTGTCAGGGTGTGTGTTTGTGTGGAGCCAGGGCTGGGGCGGGGGGTTTGGGGGGGTTAGTATGTAGCGGAACTTATCCCCATATGAATGAGATGTGAAAGCCTTAAGACTTTCCTTGTCACAGATGGCAATTTTATTCAAGTTGTTCTTAATGCTATTCCTACTACACTGAATTTTGCTCTTTGATTCTTGTCGTTCTCAATTCTATTTTTTCATACATGCGTAAAGATGAAATAACACATTTGCTTTGCATAATTAAATGAACCCAGTTTTGTCAGTAACACTCCCTCCCTAAATAGATAACTTAGAAAAGACTACCACTACGTTAATAAAATTGCATAAGGGAGGAGAGCAAGTTGTTTTTTCAATGAACACTTATGGACACCTTCTAGGTGTAAAACAGTAGAATTTATTTTGTATAGTTCAAGCCATAGCCACAGTGTAGACATTATAATAAGACTGTTGAGTTAGAATAAGTAATGGAAAAGATAGGATTTAGTACAAAATGTATTCAAGGAAATTAAAAGGGTTCTTAACTTATTTTTTCATATACTGCATTTGTAACAGAGAATACAGTTAGAAGCTAACTTGTTAAACCTTTGCATTTGTAGGGCAGTTTATTTTATATGGCACTAAAAACAACCTATCCAATCCTCAATAATGCCTGTATCACCTATCTCCCAGGGTGACTATGAGTATAATGCTTTATAAACTGTAAAGTTCCCTAAAAAAATGAACAATTATCATTGCTTGGGTTGGACAAATTAAGACTTGTTTAGAATTACACAACACCTAAGCATAGAGGCAGAATTCTAACTTTTACCTCCAAGTGCAATGCTTCTTGCATTCTAGCATGCTGCCTCTCTGCTCATAGACATTTTTTGAATGCTACCATTAAGTCAAAGTTTTCACATTTCTTTTCTTAGATTACATCATTTTCAAATGAAGTGTAAGGATGAGGTGAACACTAAGCCATAAGACTAAACTCCAGCATGTTGTTATCAGTTAATGAATGAAATAGCATCAACATATGACCAAAAATATTAGTACAGAGTTGAAAAATAATGTGGGTTTCAGAGAATATTTGGTTAGAGAAATAGCAAGAATATTTAACAAAATGGTTTTCAGTTGACTATAGTTTTTTTTAGAGATATAATTATTTCAATTAACTTTAATAACAATTAGTTAATCAGGAACCTTTAAAATATGTTTTCAACTTTGAAGTGACCTTAATCAATGTATCTGCCTTTCCACTTTCCCATAACACAATAGTGGGCAACATTTTATTTAAAATAGATAAGGCATGATAGATAGATAGATAGATAGATAGATAGATAGATAGATAGATAGATAGATATAGATAGATAGAAATAGAAAATAATTTTTGAAATAACATTTCTATAGTCTCAAGGATGGACAGGACCTAGTGATTGTATAGAATTATAGGCACACTTTTTGAAATTATGACCACTCTTATTGCAAATATGTCCATAGGAATGCCTAGTTATCAAGTCACTCTGTTTCTTCCCTCTAGAGTCACAGCCATCTATAATGAAAATAATAATAACCTAGGAATCAGAATGTCAACCCAGAGAGGATGTGTAGGTGAGGAGGTGGACAATCAGAAGTTATGGGCAAAATCCTTGAACATATACCAACCTCCCTCTCACACTGGCATTGGGGAGTAGTGTGTTTTCTTTGATAATCTCTTGATTATATAGGCTAGACTTGAAGGTGAGATAGAGAGATTGCTATGTAAGGCCCTCAGAAAGTTAGTTCTCTCTGGACCTCAGCTTTCTCATTTGTCAAATGAGAGGATTGGATCAAATTATTCCTAAGGTTCCCTCTGGCTTTTGGTTCGATAAGAACTTCTTCATGGTAGAGCAGTGTGACTACTGGAATCCAATGCCTAGAGAGGCAGTGTGATACATTGGAAAGATCACTAGCTAGAGAGACAGAGGTTCTGGGTTCAAATACTGCTTCTGACCTTGCTACTATGTGAAGTTGGGCCACCCACTTAATTTCACTGAGCTTCAGTTTCCTCTACTATGAGATGAACAGACTGAACAGCAAGACAGCCAAGGTTCCTTTCAGTTCTCGATCTATAATCATGTGATGTTCTAAGGGTCCTTCCCTCTGTTTCTGCTTATATTTATGTTGTGTCTCCTACTTGAGAAATCTCAGGTTGCAGCTTGTGTTTCAAACTATCTAAAGTCTTGAGAATAGAGTGCCAAAGGTAGTGCTTAATCAAGAACAGGGATGGCAAACACATTGACCAGATTAAAGTGTAACTAGGAAATATTTGACAAAATAAAAATACAATAGAACACAGATGGTGTATATGATTTTCTAAGTCAATATGTGGCTGAAAGGATCCTCAAATATGGGTTAGTGGCCTCCATTTCTGTTTGAGTCTGACACCACTGATCTAAGCCACAAGGCAAGTAAAGCTGAATCTCTTATTACATGTTCTTATACTTTCCCTATTCTCTTAAACACTTCTGTACCAAAGGCAATGCAACCCTCACCCTTCTGTAGCTTAGAAGTAAGAGTAGCTATAAATGTTCAGGCCTTTTGCTTCTAGAAGGTAGGCTGTCATCTTAGCTCAGTCAATGAAAGAGAAGGGAAGAATGGACCCCCAGGGAATGGGGAATTCAAATTAAACAGAGATCATGAATCAAGCAATCATGTCAAACCCCAAAATTACCATTGATTAGATCTCAGATCCAAACACTTTCCTTGAACTAGGGCCATAAAAATGAGACCAGTTCTCTTAAGAGAACCCTGGGGAAGGAATCACAAAGTGCTGAGTCTTAGATAAAGTATGAAACAAAGAAAGAGACAAATGGCTCCATCCTTATCACAACAGAAATGGTATAAAATATATTGCTTTATTTTAGTGAAAGGACTTATCCAGTGGTTGACTTTTCAGTTTAGGTCTAAGCCCTGAGTTGGAAAATTATAAAAAGAGAAGGTATGGGTAGTGTGTATGATTTGCATTGCTATGGAGAGTATAGTAGAAAAGCTAGTAGATACAATGAATAACACATTTCTTGAAATGAAAAGAATATTTGAAAGTTTGTAATAGGGAAGGCTTAGATAAGTAAGTGGCAGCAGTGACACCATGAATATTGTAGACACTTAATAAGTGTTTGCTGAATGAATGAATGAATGGAGAATATCATCATGGCATATAGTAGATTTTCATGAGTATTTATCTCAGTTGAGGATCCTGATTTGGTTGCTTTAGTATTTTAATATAGCATACATAAGAGTAGGAGAAAACAATGATAACTATAGGTTAAGATTTGGTCTGCTCCTGCTTATCTGAATTGTCCTAGTTATCCTGTCTAGATTTGTGTTGTCCACAAATTTGATATGCCTCATTAAAATCATCAATAAAAGTATTGAGAATCTAATGCGTTATCTCTGTGGTCCTTTAGATTTGCAACAGTGTTTGCTTAAGTTACTATACTTTTGCATATTGGCTGAATTATATGCGAAAGGTACATATACATTCTCTATTTTCTTCTTTCAAATAAATGACTGGAGATTAGAACATCATAGAAGCCATTTAAAAAAACTATATTCACACTGTCTCAGTTCCTGTGAAGGAGAAAAAAATGATGGCCATACTATCTTCATTCATCTAACAAGTAGTTCAAGGAAAGAAAGAAATCTGGTGTAAAAATGAATTGTTTCTCTCTTACTACCTGTCTGGTAGGAAAAATGCTCAAATGATTATGAAATATCTATTAACAGTTTGAATTTTATGCCACAAAAGATCCATGTTATCACTATTAGTAGGCAGTTCAAGAGAAAGAGTATTATATAGTTTACAGAAATAGTGAAATGAATTATTTTAAGTCAGTATCATATGATTCCTAGTTATTTTCACATATCCATAGTGGACATAATGCTATCCATAAGCAATTCTAAAAGGTATAATTGAGAAGTACATTTCTTTTCCTGTGAAGATTTTCTTATTATCCAAATTGCAGGCCCATGTTAGCGGCCATTTATCATACTGTGTTCACTCAAGGACATTTCAAAGGACACAACTGAGCAAGGAAACTTTAAGTGATTTCTCTGCTACAGCACTGGAGTATATCTGACTATAAAAAGACAGCTTGTTGAATCTTTTAACATAATCCTCTCCCAAGCATATTGGGGGGGTGGTACAAAGATTTAGCTCACTTATCATACATTGCTATTTCTTGGACCCAATTTACATATGTACAAAGATGAATCTAAAACACATTTACCAAAATATATTTAGAAAGTAAGCAAGACATGGATAAATGATACCTAGAGCATAAAAAGTATTTGGATTATGTGAGCTGTACGTGGCAAGTACTTAAAATGGTCTAGATGAAAATAGTGTTTAGTGTTTAAATAAGAGAAGGTCATAGTTTCGGTACTATTTTGGAGTTTGGGTAAGACAAAAGGTGAATTATACTTTCAACTGAAATGAGAAGAAGGAAGCTCAATACTGTTTCTAATCTAGGGATTAGGAGTTACCACTTCCAGAAATGCTTAGGTATTTATTAGAAGTATGCTTGTTAACCCAAATCAATCCCTGATAGATTGAATTTCAGGCAGTTTAAGAATGTAAGGTGAAAAATTCAAAATATCTTTGGGCAGGACAGTTAATTTGTTCAGCCATGCGTAGGAGATGAATGAATGAATGAATGAATGAAAAAAAGTTTTGATTAAATGCTTACTATGGTTCTGGGAATATAAGAAAAGTAAGAAGATAATGGATCTCATATAACACTTTGTTTTGTACATCTTTTACGTATTATTATGTATTATAGTCATCCATTTGTGGGTCTTATTCCCCAGCTAGTTTGCAAATTGCATGATTAGGGGGCAGTAAGGTGAATAGTGTTGAAGTGAATAGTTAGAAAGATTTGAATTACTTAATCTTTGTTTGCCTCGTTTTCCTCAATTATAAAATGGGTATAATAATAGCACCTACACCCTCCCCCAAAACCCCTCAGGGCCAGGATTTTTGTGAAGAACAAATGAGATAACATGTGCCTAGCACAGTGTCTGGCACAGAATAGGTATTATATAGAATTGGATGGAAAGGATTTTGTAAGTTATTTAATTGAAAATCCTTACTTTAAATAAAAGAAAACTGAGTCTCAGAAAGAATGAATTGCTCCCAGTAACAAGTGGCAAAGGAGGGACAGGATCTGAACCCAGGGCCATTGACTCCAAATTCAGCACTCTTTTTGTTGTACCAGCAAGGACAGCAATCAGGTGGCCTCTCTAGAATGTAATTGTCACATCTTCTTTTCCAATCATACAGTCCCTAGAGTAAACTGCCACAATTAGATTCCCAAATCTTAGTACCTAATGTGCTATAGGAAGTGATAAAGACTAAGATATGAATAGTAACTGATTAATATCAATAAGAATGCATTAAAGAAATACATCCTGCAAGCAACAGAATCAATCCTCAAGATCTATGAAAGAAGGGAAGATACTGAACAATTAGCAAAACTAATTGTCTGAAAGCTGACTGAAACATGAAGAGAATTCAAGATTTCATCACATTTATTGCTTTTTTGTTTGCAAAAATGAAAATATTGATTTAGTAAAACAAAATAGCTTTAAAAGATCTCCCCAATGAGTTACTTGTCAGGTATTCATTAAATTCATACAAGAATACCTGATAGATATACAACAGAGATAATTTTATTCAGTAATTCTCTGGTTATTGATAAAAAGTCAGATTTAAAACAAGGAGATGCATCCTTACCCAAGTGTTTATAACTGTCATGGGGAATGTTCAACATAAAATGCAAGTTAAAGAGAGATTTCCTCATTACAGATCAACCAATCAACAAATATTTATTAAATGCTTTCTTTGTCCCTAGCCCAGTGCTGAGCTTTGGGGATACAAAGCAAAAGCAAAACCAATACCAACTCTTTTTTTTTGTTGTTTTTGGGAGGGAAATTGGGGTTAAGTTACTTGCCCAAGGTCACATGGCTAGTTTTTGTGTTGTGTCTGAGGTCAGATTTGAACTCAGGCCCTCCTGACTCAGGGCTGGAGCTCTACTCACTGCACCATCTAGCTGCCCCTGATACCAACTCTTAAGGAGCTTATATTCCAAAGAGGAGACAACACACACACACACACACACACATATATGTACATATAAGATACCTACAGCATGGATAGAAAGCAGTCTTAGAGAAGGAGGCACATAGATGATGAAGTCCTCCACATACTTGTGTTCATGAAAGACATTGTATTAATTGCATCAAACCCCAGAATATTACTGGGCCTCAATAATGATATCCACAAACATATTAATAGAGTGTAGCCTAAACTTCCATATAGAAAAGACACAGTAAATAAAAATGACTCTTTTACAAACTATGAAATGAAGCTGGATGAACATTATGTTATCTTGCTTTGTGTATCTTAGACATGGTCATCTGGGCCCAGAATTGAATAGGATAAAGAGAGGCTGGATTGCACTTGAGAAACTACATAACACTTTTGTTGATCCCAAGTGGCTCACTAAAACAAAAACTTGGTTTTATTTTTATTTTTTCTTGGAGGGGGGAAGGCAAGGCAATTGGGGTTAAGTGACTTGCCTAAGGTCGCACAGCTAATAACTGTTAAGTGTCTGAGGCCAAATTTGAACTCAGGTCCTCCTGACTCCAGGGCTGGTGCTCTATTCACTATGCCACCTAGCTGCCCATAAACTTGTTTTTTAACCCCAATATTTTCTAGTCATGCTTTATGACTGTGAATTATGAAGTATCAGTTTTCTAAGAATCAAAACCTCAGGTGACCCAAAAGGGAGTTGAATGGTGAGAAGAATTAAACTATGCCTATTACCAACCATATTTATGTCACTTTAAAATTCTTGCATTGATGTAATTTTTAAATTCCCCCCACAGCCTCCTAACTTCCCTATTAATGTTAAGGGTCTCACCATCCTCCCAGTCATCCAGACTTGCCACCTGGTGTCACCCTTGACCCTCACTCCCTCTCACACACCCTCTCTCCTCTAATCTGTTGACAAGGACTGTAGAGTTTGCCTTCATAACATCTCTCAAAGCCCACCCCCTTCTGACACTGCCACCCCCCTAGTGCAGGCCTTCATCACTTCATACCTGAACTGTTGGAATAGCTTCCTAGTCTGCCTGCCTCAGGTCTTTGCCTACTCTAGACCATGCTCCACTCAACTCTCACAGTGATCTTCCTAAAATTCAGGTCTGATCATGTCCCTCCCCTACTCATAAACTGCATGGCTCTCCATCATCTCCAAGGTCTAATACAAAATCATCTGGTTGGCATCCAAAGCCCTTAATATATATCTAGCCTCCACATTTCTAGTCTCCTTTTTTCCCCTGCCCCAGCCTCAGCAAGCTCTCTATGATCCAATTTCACTGACTTCCATCCTGTTTCTCAAATAGGACACTCCAATCTCTTGACTTTGGGCATTTTCGCTAGCTGCCCCCACACCCAGAACATTCTTCATCCTAATCGCTACCTTTTAACTTCCCTGGCTTCCTTCAAGTCCCAGCTAAAATCCTGCATTCTAAGTAAGCCTTTTCCTGTTCATCTTAATTCTAGTACTGTTCCCTTGTTGTCTCCAATTTATCCTGTATATGTCTTGTTTGTATGTGCTTGCTTGCATATTGTCTTCCCCATCAGAGAGCAAGCTTCTTGAAAGAAGATTTGGTTATTTTGCCTTTATGATTATCAGAACTTGGCATAGTTACCTAGCATGTAGTTGTACTTAATAAATGTTTATTGACTAATTCACAAGGTATACAATCATTTTTGTTATATTCTGTTATTTTCAAATTTTTATTTATTAAAATTATGTGTCTGCCTTTAAAATGTATGTGTAGGATTATAGCAGTCCAGTTATCAAATAAACATAAATTCACAAATGACCCATATATACAAATGAATGACATTATCCAACCATACCACTATGCTCTTCCTCCCATGCCCTTTCACCCTTATCACTGCTATAAGAGCAATTTTTGAGTAACATCCAAAGAATCCATGGATTCAAAAATGGAAAAGGGGAAGAAACCATGAAACTCAGAAGTATCTTAAAGGAGCTGAACCCATGAATGTACAGATCAGCCAAGG
This sequence comes from Gymnobelideus leadbeateri, assembly GCA_011680675.1. Taxonomy (NCBI): domain Eukaryota; kingdom Metazoa; phylum Chordata; class Mammalia; order Diprotodontia; family Petauridae; genus Gymnobelideus; species Gymnobelideus leadbeateri. The sequence continues at coordinate 163,499 of WOXC01004731.1, forward strand.
CTGATCTGTCCACCTCTCTGTTCTGAAATATCTCTCCACATTGCTTAACTTTTTCCCCCGCTTATTTAACTAAAGGGTCTACAGTACTATCCATTAGAAATTCTTTTGGGTTAATAAAGATCCTTTGAAAAATTAAAGTCCTCTGGAAGCATCAGGAACTATAAACTATTCACACATTAGAGCAATTTGGTTTAATCAAACTGCTGCTTTACCCCTAACACCTGATCTTGATGATTTCCTCGAGAGAATGGATGTTTTTGTTGAGTGTGAGGGAGCAATAGTTGAAAGTATAGTATAGAAGTTTTAGGGGGTTACAGAAGGCCTAGATAAGGTACCAAAGAAGAAGATTTAGTATAACATTAGAGCACTGGGCACTTGAAGAACTGGGATACTTGTGAGGAGGCTGGAGAAATGTGCAGAAAGGTGGAGGAGGTAATATGCACTTATATATCCCCTACCATTTGCCAGGTGCTTTACAAATATTTTCTCATTTGAGCTTCACAATAACTTTGGAAGGTAGGTAATGTTATTATCCCCATTTTACAATTGAAGAAACGTAGGCAAACAGGGTTAAGTGATTTGCCCAGGGTCACACAACTAGTAAGCATTTGAGGCCAGATTTGAACTCAGGTCTTCCTGACTCCAGAAGTGCTGTATCTATTGTGCCACCCAGCTGATAAGACAATTACAAAAACAAAATCATATTATTTAAAAATTGACTGGCAGTAGTTTTGCCTCCATAAAAGGGGAAAGAAAACTCCCCCCCCCATCCATCCTCTTCCCTCCTCCATTCAGATGGCACTGTTACTGAAGTTGACTGTATTTCAATTTTATTGTGAATTAAATGGACTTTTGTGGGCTAACCTGACCCATATCTAAAACACTGTTTCTATGGGGGAAAATATTTTGACCTCTAAACAACTGACTTACAAAAAATTTTTGGAATACAACTGATTTCCATCAGTCACTTAACTTCTCTGTGCCTCAGGATCTATAAAATGAAAGGATTAGACTAGATGGTTACTAAGGCCCTTTTAGTCTTTGATTCTCCAATCATACTATGTAAAAGGTATGTTGCTAGTTTCTGGAACATCAGAGATCAGAAAGAAGATAGTCCTTGCCCTCAAGAATTTTATTTCATGTTGAATGGATTCAACACATACACATGCAGTAATTTGAGGAGTGAGAAAGTGCTAACCATTCGTCAGGAAATGCCTCTGAACAAAGGAGTTGCCACATGAATTGAGTCTTAAAGACTTCTAAAAGATAAAAGTGGGGAAGAAACATAATCCAGGCATGAAGGACAGCAGCATGGGCAAAGGCAATGGAGGCTGGAATGATGGAATATTGAATTCTGGGAACAGCATGTAGTTAAACTTGATTGGAATGTAGAATTGTGAAAGACAATAATATGAAATATGCCAGAGCCAGATTGTGAAGTCCTCTAAGTAGCTGGGTAAGGAGTTTGTATTGTATCTTGGAGGCAATAGGGAACCATCAAAGTTTGTAAAGATAGAGAGTGGCATTGTCATTCATGTGTTGGTTTCACTCTGAGCTTTGCCAAGAACAGTAAGGTTTTGGATAAGTCACTTAATATCTCTGATCTCTAGTTTCCCTCATCAATAAAGTGTGGAAGTTAGACTAGATAATCTCTGAGGTCCTTTTCACCTCAAATATTATATGATATCCTAGGAATACAGAAAAGAGAAAAAAATAAACCAGAACCTAGAAGAGTAATGTGTTATAGAGAAAACATGTATTTATTGAGTAATAGTTGAGATTTGGGTATCCAAGGATCAGAGAGAGAAAGGAGTACTATGAGGAAAAGACATAGAAGTCAGAACAGATATTGTATGTGAATCAAGAATTCATGTTACAAAAGGATTAAATTTTTCCCAAGTGAAACAGAAAGGGTGTCCCTGAGACACATAACTAAATTTGATTGAAGTTGTATATATTTTACAGTTTTTAAAAATAATCCTAGAGAAAATTAAGGTTCTTTCCAAATCTAGATGCTATGATCACATGATCCTCCGTTCTTTCAGGGATGTATAGAAAATGGTACTTTGCATCCATGCAATCTAATCTTCTTCAAGGCTGTCATCAGAATTCTGGGATATATACATGTACATGTATATGCAGATATATACATATATACTCTAGTACATGTGTATACATACTACACATATATGTATGTATGCATATACTCATTTTCTTTCCTTTTTTAACTTGGGTGATTTTAGGAAAACTTGCCATCATTTCTGAAATTTTCATATACAAATTAGTCCAGTTGCAAGGAGTTATCTTCAAGAGAGACAAAGATAACAGTGAAAAAGGTATGTGTACTGGAACAAGAAATTTGTTTCACATTGCATTGATAGATTGGCAAGCTAAAATATTTTATACAAATCTAAATCTATTAATGTAAAGCTAATGTGTGGTTGCTAGCCCAAGGCAAAAAAGGTTATGATAATTCTGCTATTTGAAAAACTCCATTTTCCAGTACTTTTTTTGGATTGCTAAAATCTCAGAAAAATAATTTCCATCTTCCTTCTGACTTAAGCCTAGGTCTTTGCAACTATTACTGGTAGTACATATGCTGGCAAAATCACTTCCTTTATGATTCAAGTCAAGAAACATGTACTGTTAGTAAATGTGCAAGCTCCTTACTAAGTGCAATATCCTCATTATCCAAACAGTTTCCTCTTCTTCCTTTTTACTTTAATGTGTAAGAAAAAATTGTGGCCCATGAATGAAAAGTAGAGATGTCTTTGAATAAATGGTATGTAAATCTCATAAGCACCTTGCTTTAGGTCTGTCCTCTATTTTCTGCCCTGTGTCTGGAACATAGGTGCTTAATAAATACTTGTGAGTTTACTGATGGAATTGCATTTTTTTCAATTCCTTTTCTGTGTTTGGGGGGTAACAAAGTGTCCCTATGAGTAATTTGGCAGCTAAAATATAGCAGGTGCCTGATTATGTGGATTAACTTTCCAGAACTGGGAACAAGACCATGTTGTCTTTTTTTTTTAACAAGACAGCAGCAGTATCTTGGATACTTGAACCATTTCCTCCATGTTAACATTTTAGCAGAATTGGTATCCTCTTCTCTCAAAAAAGTTCTTTCACATTTACTTATTGACCTTGTTTAATTCTACAAGAGAAAAAAAATCCTTTTGCAAAAGTTTCTTTGAGGATGCATGCTGGGTTGGAATTCCTAGGATGCCATTTTTCATAGTAAATCTACATACTAATTTTAACTATTTAGATCACTATTAACAAAATGTAAGAGTAGACCATACCACTCCATCAATCCCAACTCAGATTCCTCATTCACCCACCAAAAACTCAAGTACTAAAGACAAGAAGAACTCCTTCCCCCTGCACCCAGGCACTGATAGGCAGGGGAAGACAAAAACAGGAGCATTTTTTTTCTCTTTTCTAAAAGGTAGTTTACCAGTCAGTCAGACATAGTATAAAATGGCAAAGTTTCATTTACGATATTTCCCTGAACTGCTTTTTTGCAAAAGCCCTGTCTATGGTTCTGAATCTAAGTAAATGCTTTGGAAAGAAGATTTTCCTGTCAAAAGCCATTTTGGGTATGTAGCTTTCCATGTGTCCCTCTCCCCCATATTCCAATACCACCCTTCAGTCTTTTATTATACTTTCCTTTAAAATAATGTTTTCTCTTCATTGAAATTATTTAAGTGAAGGCTGGATGATCACTTGTATGACATGGTGTAGATTTTTTTTTTTTGCTAACAAGCTTACTTTAATCAATCAAACATATATCATTTACCTAGTTCAGGGGGAAAAGGTCAGCACCCCAAACTTCAAAGTATACAGACAGAACTTACAAGACAGAGAAACAAACAGACCAAGCAGACAGGCTTTCAAACTGTCCGACCATTACATCAATACCAAATCACAGCTACCAGAGAGGGAAGCATCAACATCTGGGATTTCAAAGCTGGGGGGCTCTCAATGGCTGCCCAGAATCTCATCTGGTCAAATCACACAACACTTCTCAAAGTAAGCCCCAAAGCAAAGCCTCACATCAGGGATTATATAGCCTTCTCTAGGCTCAGAGAATGTAACCACCCTCTTGACCCACTGCCCAATCACACAGCATCGGTGTGTGGGCATTCCTGAAAACCAAGCCTCCTGCCACAGGCTCCATGTGACCACATTCAGCCTATTGGGGGCAGAGTATATTTTCAAATCAAGGAAGGTTCTCAGAGTCTCTTAAGCCTATCAGAGGGCCTAGGGGCAGGGAAGATCTTTAAATTTGCATTTCCACTACACTTGGTTATTTTTTTCTTCCTGAAATACTATTAGTGAAAGAATTATTTTCATGACATTTTGCATGTCTAGTTCTAGAAAGAATAAAACTATACATCAAAATAGAACACCCAGATGTTATGATTGGTGAGTACTTAGAAAGAGAAGTGATGATTCAATGTAATTACTTGAATATTTATTAAGTACCTACTATGCAAAAAGTACTATGTTCTTTGGGTGCTGGACATACAAAGATTAACAAGAGTTTCTGCTCTCAAGAATCTTTTATTCTAATCAGGAATAATATGTATGCAGATAACTAAATACAAGATAATTTGAAAGGAGAGAGAATTATATAACTAGGGGCTAGAAAAGGTATACTATAAGAGATTTAACTGAGCTGAGACTTGAAGGATGGTAGGTAACCTAAAGAGGTAGAGGTGAGGAAGGTGTACATTCTAGATATGGTAGGGTTCAGGCTGTGTGAAGGCATAGAGGCAGGAGATGAAATAGGAAGCTTTGGAAACATTAAGTAGGTTTCTTTGATCAAAATATGAAGCACACAAGAATGTTGGGATAGAAGTCTAGAAAATACTGGAGCCTTCATCTAGATATGATCACTAAGAGCCCAGATGTCTTTATCAAAAACAGTTATTCAAGATTTGCCTCATTTCCTGACAGAAATACTAGGGTGCTAAACCAGGATAGTAGAAGACTCTAGACACAATTAACTATACCTTACTAAAAAATTGATAAAAATCTGCCATGCTATTCTTATGGATAGGATCTATAGATATGGAGTTAGATGATAGTACAGTTACATACAGAACTGGTTGAAATTCTGTATCCAAAGAGTAATCATTAATAATTTAATGTCAACTTTGAGGTAAGTTGCTAGTGGAGTGCCTCAGGATCCTGTCATGTTTAACATTAATTGTTTTGATGAAGGCATATGCCACCCTTATCATATTTTGAAATGGCACAAATCTAAGAGGGATAGCCAGCATGATGGATGACTTATGATTCAAAACAGTCTTGAGTTACTAGAAGAGTGGGTTGAATCTAAGATGAAATTTGATAGAAATGCAAAATCAGATACTTAGAAGAAAAAATAGCTTCTCAAGCGTATGATGGGGAAGCATGGCTAGATGATAATTTAGGTAAAAATATCTGGAGGTTTTAGTGGACTTCAAGCTGGATATGCATCAACAATATAAGCTGACAAATCATAAGTGAAGTATTGTGCTCAGGACACAGAAGATAACCATCCTGCTTTATTGTGCCTAGCCAGATAATATTCAGATTCTTTTATTTACTTTTGAATACCACATTTCAAGGAAAATATACCATATTGGAAAGAGCATTGAATGTGGAATAATAGATCTTAGATTCAAATCTCAGATGTGCTATTGACTTTGTGCAAGTAACTTCACTCTAGGCCTCAGTTTCCAGTTCTGTAAAGTAAGAGGAGTGGCTAGATAATTCCTAAACATCCTTCAAACTTCATCAATGATGTTGTGACAAGTTGTAACACATTCAGAGCAAAGTAACTCGGTTGGTGAAGGAACAAGAAACTAAACCACATGAGGAAGATCTGATGGTAATGAGACTATAAAGCACAGTTATCTCAGATGTTAGAAATTTTAAATATTGGGCTTGAACAACACCTAAGCATTCTGTGTATCCTTTGGAACAAACTATACATGATGAACTAGGGACTGTCATTATATGAGAAAAAAAGAAGCATTTATGAAGTACATGCACTGTACTAGGCTCTGAGGATAAAAAGATACAACTGGGGGGTGGCGCAGTGAGTAGAGTGTTGGCCCTGGAGTCAGAAGGACCTGAGTTCGGATCTGGCCTCAGACACTTAACACACACAAACAAAAACCTAGCCGTGTGACCTTGGGCAAGTTACTTAACACTCCAAATTGCCCTCCAAAAAGGCAAAAAAAAAATGGTACAACTGAAATAGTCCATTCCCTGAAAGAGCTTATGAAACATGTTCTCCATTATACAGATGTGACAGATTTAGGCGCAGAATGACATACACTAGTTTTTGTATACAGTCATTAAAGGAATTAGTTCTACTTGATTCTGCAGGTCACTATTATTCTATTTTACTGTTTCACTTTGTTACAAGAGATCTCTTATGAAGTGGGAATAATCATAAACATTTTAACAAAAAACAAAACATATCAATAACCTTAAAAATAAATATAAATCTTAAGAACTTTAAAAGTTTATAAGATTGCAAACAAAACTAAAAGTTCTTGAAATTAAATATGTATTTTTCCCATCCAAAAAAGAGAGCTCATAATCCAGCAGCATGTACATATGGAAAAGTATATTAAATTGATTCAAAATGGATATAAGGTAATTTTTGAAGGAAGACTGTAAGACTTTACCTGAAGGAATCCACAGATTCTGAGAGGGGAAGATGAGGAGGAAGGCCAGGAATTCCATACATGAGGAACATCTAGTGCAGAGGAATAGATAGAGGAGTTGGCACTCACATATGAGAGAAGAATAAGAAGACTGTTTGACTAGTCTTGGGTTGTAGTGTTATGAAGAGGAATAATATACACTCGGCTAGAAAAAACTAAGTTGGGGCCAGATGGGGAAGCATTTTAAATATTAAATAAAAGAATTAATATTCAATCTTTAAGATAATAGGCAGTTATTAGAGTTTATTGAGTAATGGAGTGATATGATTATATATTAAGAAAATATATATGTCAGGTGCATGGGGAGAGACTTGAGGCAAGAAACAAATTAGGAAGGTTATTGTAATAGTCCAGACAAGAGTGATAAGGGCAGGAACTGGGGTAGTGGTAGTGTAAGTGGAGAGAAAAGAGCAAATGTGAGAGATGTGGAGTTAGAAATGGCATTTCACCAGTGATTGGATATATGAGATGAGTTAGAGTAGAATCAAGGATGTCAATGAGGTTGCCAACCTGGGTAGTTACTAAGTATTTTGCTATGCTCAGCAGAAATAAGGAAGTTTTTAAGCAGGGTAGGTTTTGGAGTAGTGGGGAAAGATATTGAGTTCTCTATATGTTGAGTTTGAGATGCCCAGGAGACATAAAGGTCAAAATGTTTGATAGGTCATCGGTGATACAGGGCTGCACCTCAGGAATGAGACTAGGATTGGACATAAATAGAAAGGCAGTCATCAGCATAGAGATGATAATGAAACCCATGAGAACATGGTGCCTAATGAGGTCTCTGAGAAAGAGACAGACAGACAGGCAGGCAGGCAGATAGACACAGAGATAGAGAGGCAGAAAAAAAGTGTGAAGAGAAAAAGATAAGGCCCTGGACAGAACCTTGGGGTACACCTACAGGTAAGAAGCATAATATGGATGACAATCCAGACAAGGAAACTTAAGACAAGTAGTCAGATAGGTGGGAAAAAATATAAGCTAATCGTCACTACCATAAAACCAAATATAAATTCTGATGGCAGTGTCTTTGAATTCAAATGAAATATAATTTATTATAATAATTTAGTGACTATAGATTAATATGATGTGTTACAAAAGGCACCAGACAGTTAAACTTTACTATTATGATTTGGGGTCAATAAAAGTTACTGACATAGAAGAAAATATAATAACACAACTGAATTATTTTGATTTCTAGAAAGTCATGTATTTGGTACAAATATCCTCTGTTTTTATGGAAACCCTTTTCTTGCTTTGAATTAGGAGAATTCCTCCCAACATTCAGCTACCAGCATGGGCAGAAGCTATTTGTTAGTAAGGTTTAATGCATACAGCAAACTATCTTGGACCTCACATAGTGCTAATGAGATCATGGATGAGGACTGCATCCTCAAGCAGGCTAATTGGCTTTGAACAAATAACTATTCCAAGTCCACAGACTATACTTCAGTCCTGGTAAGCCATGACATAAAATAATGCCGTTGTTCACAAGGGAACCTAGACTGGAAAGCAAGCATGAATATCACCGTTACTAGAAAAATAAAACCCTTCTACTGAGAGTGGTCCAATAACATATTTGCATATGGGTGCAACATTTATTTTCTTGTAGGCACAAGAAATAAATGCTTTTGTATAAGTTGGGTTGTTTAAAGAGCCTTGCACAAAGAAAACTTAAATTTTTCCTATAAGGAAATAGTTAATAATAATAATTTACATATATGTATGTATATAAACATATACATATGTATTGTTTTGATGTTTACAAGGTGTATTATCTACATTATTTCATCTGCAATAATAAGTCATTTCTTCTCACATTTATAAATACTAATTTTGTAACTGCATTAAGAGACTGCTGTGCATTAAGAGACTTCTGACATCTGACATGGTTGCATGACTTAGCCTTCAGCATTCTGCCTGATAGCACCCCAGAGGGTATGATTACATTCTAGTGTGACACATATTTGATTGTCTTCCTGTGCAAAAAAAAAAAAAAGGAATTAATTTTCACTGTAAAGTTATCAAGAACAAACCTTGAGGAAACATGTTTTAATCCAGGAGCCAGAGTGTACTCTTGTTTCTTATAACATTAGTGTGGGAGGAAAAGATTCCAAACTATATAAGGCCCTCACAGTCTCTGTCATTTTCTTGCTGTCACCTAAACCTTCACTTTGACTGATGAAACCTGAAGAAATAATGCTGATGAGAAGAACAAAAGAACATCAGGAAATCCTTCCTTCATTTTCATATTCTCCCCCTTGCACATCATGCCTGATTCCTGTTCTGATTCCAAACCACTGGCATTGTCCAAAACTAGAACTTATTGCAAAACGGGACAAAAGGACCATTGGCAACATAGCATAGTATCCTTTGCTGAGTTTTGTTTTTGATGCCTGTGAAACATTATATGGGCTCACCCTGGAGTGAAATCTCTCTATAATCTTTCCCAAATCATCAGTTGAAAGCACTGATCTATAAACAGCATGGAGCTCAAAACCATTATCATGATTATTTTAATCAATTAAAAGGCATTTTGTATTTGCCAAACAGGTCACGGTATTTATTCTTATTCAATAGTATTGTCAATTAAGGCTTTTCTGCCTTAAAAAGAGTTAGAGCTTTAGAATCATTTTTAGCTATCTTCAGAGAGAAGGGAGTTTAAGAAGGCAAAAGGGTACAGTGTAAAGCATTGGATTTGAGTTCTGGCTTTAGGCCTTAGGCAAGTCATAAATTCTCAGGGATTCAATTTCCTCATCTGTAAATATATGTACTACCCACCTCACTTAGTTGTTGTGATGTTCAAATGAGATAAAGCACATAAAGCATTTTATAAAACATGCAAGGCTATTTAAAACTCAGTCATCTTCCTCTTTCCTTTTGTTTAAATTCTGCTACACTGTTTGTTACAGTGCTAACAAGGCAGTACCTGCTAAACCCTTAGCCAGGTTGGTTTGGTCCCTATCATATCGCTTTTGGTGAACAGGGAACAAGCATTTTGGGAGTTAAAGGTTGGAATGCCTTGTTCAATTTAGTCTTGTTGAACACTCCCTTTATCTCTTCTTGGCCGGTGCTAAATACATACAATTGGGACAGCTTAAAAACATGACATCCTACAATCCTACAGTCTTCTGTCAGTGGAAGCTAATTGAGGATCATTCATAAAGTCAATTGGACATTTAAAGTATCTTACTCCATTGTAATAAGATGTCACCAGGGATGGCCCTAAGCAAAATTGTGAAATAGGTTATTTGTTTCCAGTGTACCTTCATTCTGTTTTATATTCACACTCCCCACCCCATTTAAATTTTATGCTCTCCCAAACAAGCCTTTCCCTATTTAAACTAATTCTTCCCACCTCATTTCAGTATCTTACCCAGTGTCCTGTGTTTCAGGTTTTACAATTCTTCTCTCCTCCCAGCCCTTAAAAAAAATACCATGATTCTATCCTTCCTATTCTTTCTGCCATTGGCTCAATGCCACTAGTTGACTGGTTCAGCTAATCAGATAAACTGGTTTTGGCTGAGGTGTTAATGGCTGATGATATTTAATTTTTCACTTCCCTTCCCTCTATTTACATTTTAACTATCTTCAATGAGTGTTTACAATTAATTATTTTAAGAGGAGTGGAAAGTGTGAGAATTTGAGATATCCTGCAGAGCAAATGAGGGAGATAATTTTAAGCAAGCAAGTTATTTCTTGGGGTCCCTCAGGTCACATTACATAGGAGGTTGCCTGCCTTCTTTGCTTATAAGATCATCCCTGGATATAACAATACACTGAAACTCTTCAAAGGTTTCAAACCTACTATCCAACCTACCACTCCATGAATCTTGGGAGATGATAACAACTCAGACTTTTCTGAGGAAAGTCGAGACCATATGATTCATTTATAAAATACTATTCTTTGCTACATGAAAGTACCTTTGTCTTTGTTTCTATTTTCTCATCCTTCCAATTGAAGAACTTTCTTTGTCTAAGGCTAATATCTGGGATTTTTTTTGTATTTCCAAGATCCTATTCTTTTGTCAACTCCTTAGGAACCTGACTCCCATGAATATCTTTCCCTTGTACAGTTTCTTGAGTCCTTTCCCCCATATTGTCTGACACAAGTGTTCCCCATCTTATAGGAAAAAAATGGGAAAATAATCATTTGACCCAATGACTTGTACAGTCTCTCATAATTCAGTTCATGTTTGTTGTGTGCCTACCAGTGCAAGGCATTGTGCTGGGTACAAAGGAAATGCAAAGAAGTATAGGGCATGATCTTAGCCCACATGAATCTTATAGTGGAGGCATGAGGCATACACACAAATAAGTATAATACAATGAAAAATGAGACAAATACCATAGAACATACATAAAACAAAGGGCTTTGTAAGTCTAGAGGAAGAAGAAATTGCTTCTGGCTACAGGAATTATGTAGTGCTTTATGGAAAAGACAACATTTGATCTGGGCACTGAAGTTTGCTTAGGGTTTCAACAGGTAGAGATAAAGAATGGGGTAACAAGGAGAGCATAACAGGGAGATAATGGAGGCAGGTAGAGTTGGTCACTACCTATGGGTGGTGAGAGGTACTAAGGCCTTGACCTAAAGTAGTGGCAGTAATGGGAATAGAAAGGGAGAAACAGATGACAAAATTATTTAAAGGTCAAAATACAGACAGGCAACTTGTTGGAAATAGAGTCAGGAGAAGGAGGAATCAAAAATATCAAATGTGGGTGACTGCTAGAATGCTGGGGCAATTAATACAAATAAGAATTTGAGGGAGAGGAACAGAATTTGGGAGAAACATAGTGTGTTCATTTTGTAATATGCTGAGTTTGAAATGCTAATAGGACATCCTGGTGGACATGTTCTGACCACTTGGAAGTGTCCTTCTTCAGGGTTCCATAATCTGATAGGTGGGGTCCTGTGAACAATCATATGTATCTCAGGAGCATAAAAGATTCAGAAGGCATTGTAAAGGAAAATGCTATTGATTAGCACCCAAACACATCAGTGTTTTCTGTTCCTAAGACTACAGTCAATTTGGAGCTCAGCCCTGTAAATAATACTTCTTCAGAGACAGATCACATCATCATAGGAGTACACAAACACAGATACATGTACACCTGAGATATACACATCCTCCTGTGGTGGTTTGAAGTTTCCCCTCCCCTCAAAATCTGTGCCCCACCACTCCCCCTCAAATCAACTGCTCTGTCTCATATATCATGGTAATGCTTAGGAGAAATGTTGGGGTTCCAGTCCCAGTTCTGTCATCAACTAATTAGCTGTGTGACTTTGGGAAAATTCATTCACTTCATTAGTCTTCATATTCTAAATCTTTAAAATGAAGGGATTAGACTAAATGCTCCATAAGTCCTCTTCCAGCTCTAACATTTTATGATTCTAGGAATGGTCAAAGATATAGGAAATATCATTCAGTTGCATAGGAGAAAGAATATGGTATTTCTTTATTTCAATTAATAAATTTCTTGGAATGCTATTCTATATTTGCTTCCTCCATTTTTTTCACCATTCATATTTCTCTCTTGGTTACTTAAAGTCTAGTTTTTGTCATAACCACTGTAGTGAAATCATCACTGCCTTGACAAATGTAACATCTTATTTTCAGGCCTGATTCTCTTTAAAATTTTTTCTGTTACATTTTGATACTATTTCCTTTTCCCCAATCCTTCCACCCTGAAATTCTTTCTTTCTGGTACTTATACAATACTGTATTATACCAGTTTGCTTCCTAGTTTTCTGATTGATCCTTCTTTAGTTCACTGTTGATTCTCCTTCCTCATCACACTTAACTATGAACATTCATTAATACCTAGTTCTTTGTTCTACTCTATTCCTTGGTGAACTTACTTTATTCTCTTACCTTTGGTTCTTACTACTTCAGTGAAAATAATTCCCAGAGCTGTACCTCCAGTCCTCATATCTCAGCCTGGCTCATGTCCCATATCTGCACCTGCTTGTTATAAATTTACATGTGTATAACCTGCTCTTACTTCCAACTTTGCATGCCTAAAGCTAGTCTAAGATTTTTTTTAGCCAAATTACCCTTTCTTGACCTTTCTTTTTCTGTCAATACTGCTGCCCCTTGCCCAATTAGCTCAGGCTCAAAATTTTCCATCATTTTTATTTACCCCTTTTCTTTATCCCCTTTATCTAGTCACAAGTGTTTTTTATTCTTCCTTCAAAATCTTTTCCATATCTGACTTCTCCATTCATACTCACTCCACCCTCACTTAAGCCATAGTTACTTTGCATCTGGACTCTTGTTATCAGCTCTTAAATAGTTTTTGTGCAGTCTCTCTGTGTCTACACCAGACTATTTTTACATGATGCCACTAGATTAATCTTCTTAAAACACACTCCCCCTTTAAAAAGAAATCACATTCCTCTGCCTCTCAAAAACCTTTCATTTTTCACCATTACCTATGGGATAAACTACAAACTCCTCACAGTGACATCTAATGCTCTTTGTATGTCCCCACTTGCTTTTCTCGCCTTATCTCTCACTACTTTTGAATAGGAGGCTTTCCACTTAAATAAGCTGGTCTTCTTTCTATCCATGCTTATTTTCAGCTCTCTATTAATTTGAACTTTTTTTCCTTGCCTGGACTGTACCCTTTTCCTGCGTGCCTGTTTCAGTGTTACTGTTCTTCAAGGATCAATTAAAATCCCACCTCCTCTAAGAAGTCTTTCACATGACCACACCAACATTCTTTGATCTCTTTCTTCTCTCATGGTTACTGTCTATGTGTACCATTCATTTTCTCACAGTTAAAAACACCTACCTGGATGAAGAAAGGAATGGAACCAATAGGAGCCCTCTCATCCTAGAATCAAGATAGAAGAATGTCAGTAATTTCCTGTGGTATCACAGGGTACATGCAGCTTATGTATGCAGTAACATAACTATATATATATATATATATATATATATATATATATATATATATATATATATATATATATATTTTCCCCTACCAGCAAGTATTGGTCTTAGCTCAGTGAGATCCACTTCAAATTTTAAGCTAACACTGTTCCATCACTACCAAAATCCCAAATTCCATATCCCCTGTGGAGAGAAGACTGAAGGTTTCTTCTCTCCTGCTACTATGTGCCAAATAAAACTAACAGAAATCATAAAACTATACCATTTGAGTCCACCAAAATGTATCTAATCTCACTGAGTCCCCACTGCATTGACAGACATTTATTATACACTAATTGATTCACTCTCCTATTTTCCACAATGGTTGTTCCAAATATTCACACATATCTACATACTGCTGGCTGAAGATCCTACCTTATAAGTAACTAAGAAAATTAAGACCATTCCTTAAGAGCCCTCCTTTATCCACTCCTTAACTCACCCCACTCATACATCTTCCACCATCGTATCCTCCTTCACTCTAGTTTAGAAGATGTGACTCTACTCCTAATCAAGATAGATCCTTCTATATGCACCACCTGTTCATGTCTATTCCAGTAGATTGTCTCCACTATCATCCTCAGCCTCAGATACCTTCACTTATCACTTCATCTCACCTCATTCCCTAGGTCTACAATCCGACCCTTATCACCTCAATTTTTGAATCATGCATTTGATCCCACCATCCCAGCTAACTATTACCCTATAACTCTCTTCTCCTTGATGGCTAAACTCCTTGAGAAAGTGATCCATACAGTCTGCTTTTACTTCCATTCTTCTCACTCAATTCTAAACCCTCTGCAGTCTGGTTTCTGACCTCATCATTCAACAGAACCTGCTCTTTCCAGAGTTAGAAGTGATCACTTAATTGCTTAATCTAAAGGCTTTTTGTCAATCTTTATTCTTCTTTACCTCTTTACAGAATTTGATACTTTTGATCATCTTCTACTCCCAGATACTGTCTCCCCTCTAGGTTTGAATGTCACTGCTCTTTCCTGACTTTCCTCACACCTCTCTTATTGCTCCTCCTCAGTCTCCTTTTGCCAAATCTTTATCCATACATATCCATCATACCCACTAACTGTGGGTAGTTCTCAAGGCTTTGTCCTGGGCCCTTTTATCTTTTAGTCTATGTTATCTGGTTATCTTATCACCTCCCATGGGTCCAAATGATTCACAGAACTATATATCCGACCCTAATCTTTCTGCCCAGCTAAACTCTCATGTCACAAAATGACTTCTAGACATCTCAAACTAGATATCCCATAGGCATCTGTAGTACCAACATAATATTCACAGCACTGATGGCCACTGTAAGTATGCCAGCAGAGTGCTCAATTGCAAAATATAACAGACTCTCCATATAGAAGAAAACAAAATATTTATTCAGACACCAGAAAACTGAATTCCAAAACCAGCAAGCTGATTACATCATATTAACAAAGAAGTTAATAAGACATAACGGCACAGAGAGCCACAGCATTCTTTAGCCTTCCCAGAAACCAACATTTACTCACAAGCCTAACTGTCTCCCTGGGGTGCATCCTCTCTTTCCCACCATCTAGCTGCTCTGACTCCCAGCTTCCTGTGGGCTCTGCGCCACCCTTCAGCAAACTCCCATCACAGGCTCCATTTGATTATACTTGGCCTATTAGGGGACAGGGTATATCTTCAAAGCAAGGAAGGTCTTTAAATTCCCTTAGGCTTATTAAGGAACAAGGAAGATCTTCAAATTCCCATTACCATTATAGCATCTCAGACTCAACATGTACAAAATAGAATTCATTATCTTTCTCCTAAATCCTTCCCTTTTTCCAAATTTCCTCATTAGAACTTAGGGTATAGGGGTGGCTAGGTGGCGCAGTGAATAGAGCGCCGGCCCTGGAGTCAGAAGGACCTGAGTTCGGAGCCGGCCTCCAACACTTAATCCACACAAACAAAAAAAAAACCTAGCCGTGTAACCTTGGGCAAGTTACTTAACCCCAATTGCCCTAAAGGGGCGGCTAGGTGGCACAGTGAGTAAGAGTGCCAGCCTCGGAGTTGGGATGACCCGAGATCAAATCCGGTCTCAGAAAATGAGCACCCACGCATAAATAATGACTAGCCGTGTAACCTTGAGCAAGTTACTTAACCCCAATTGCTTTAAAAAAAAAAAAAAGAACTTAGGGTATAAGGGGTGGCTAGGTGGCGCAGTGAGCAGAGCATCGGCCCTGGATTCAGAAGGACCTGAGTTCAGATTCGACCTCAGACACTTAACGCACACACAAACAAAAACCTAGCCGTGTGACCTTGGGCAAGTTACTTAACCCCAATTGCCCTCCCAAAAGCAAAATAAATAAATAAATAAATAGTTGGTGTATTTAAAAAAAAAAAAAAGAACTTAGGGTACAGTGCTATCATCCTTCCAATAACTCAGGCCCAAAACACTGGTATCATTCTTGACTATTCCCACTAACCCTACACATGCAGTCTGTTGCCTAATTTTGTAATTTTTACCTTGGAACATATCTTACATATGTCAACTTGTCTCCAAACAGCCACCATCTTACTTCAGACCCTTAGCAGCTCTTGCCTGAACTTGCAAGAGCTTTCTAATTGGTCTCTACCTTATCTCTGTCCAAGCCCTAAATCCATCCTCTGATCAGTTGCCAAGGTGATTTTTCTAAAACTTAGGTTTAATTGTGCCACACTCCCTGCTCAGTAAGTTCTAGTAGCTTCCTATTACCTCTAAGATCAAATACAAATTTCTCTGTTTGGCATTTAGAGCACTTTGTAACCTGTCCCTTCCTACTTTTCCATTCCTCTTATACCTTATTTTGCTACACACATCCTACATTCTACACTAACCTACTCACTCTTTCCTGAACATGTCACTCCATCTTCTAACTCTTTTCCTTTGTATTATCTGGTCCTCATGCCTGGAATATTTTTCCTCTCGTGATGTACTTTTTAGCTTCTCTGTCTTCTTCCAAGACTAAAAAACCCACTTTCTATGGGAGGCCTTTTCTGTTTTTTCCAGATGCTAGTACCTTTTCCTCTCAGATTACTTTCCCTTGATTCATGATATATCTTGTATGCAACTAATTATTTTTTTTGTTATTGCCCCCATTAAAATATATACTCCCTGAGGGCAGAAGCTGTTTTTTTCCCTTTCTTTGTGTTCTCAGTGTTTAGCACAGTGCCTCACGTCTTTAAAGTGCTTGCTATCTGACCTCCATTTTTCCTCCTAAACACACTTAACTCTTACATATTTAAAGAGAATTGACCAAGAAATATCATAACGGAACATACACAGGAGAAGTCAGAGGAGAGTAAGCACAAATAAAACAATAAATTTATTAAAGTAACAAATAAAAGGAACAGTAACCAAAGAAAATACAGTTTAAAGCTTCCCCAATATTTATCCACTGTCCTTAACTCTCTCTTGCCTAAAATTTTTCTCATCTATTTGAGCCTTGATATAAATCCAGTTCTGGTTTTGTGGCCATAGAATTGCTGGCCATAGCATTGCTGGCCATAGCTGTTCTTTGCAGTCCTCTAGAATCTGACTCTTCAGCTTTCAGTTGGTTATGGGGATTTGGCCCTAGGTAGGCATCTCTCTCTGATATCAACATAACACAGTTGTCTCACTATCTGACCCTCTGGATCACTGGCTATAACATAAAATAACCTATCTTGTTCATAGCCCCATCCCCAAACTCCCAGTGAGATATGACTTTCCTTTCTGGATCACAAAACTACTGCTTTGGAATTTCAGGTCTTGTGACCTGACCTTTAACAGGCTCTCTGGCCTAATTGGAATGGATCTCTTTCTCATCTTACTACTTCTGTGTTCTGTTTGACTCCTTAAAGTAAATTTTATACACCATCTTTTAGTTGGTTTGCCCCTTGGTGAACTAGTTTCCTTTTCTACCTAACTCATGTAGGCTGTAGCCACAGTTCTTGCTTGGCCTGATTTCTCAGAATGAATGAATTAATGAATCAAAAAGCTTTGAGTGAGTTCCTACCAAGTGCCATGTACTGTACTGATCTGGGGATATACAGACAAAGCAATTGCAGTCTCTAACCTCAAGAAACTTACATTCTAACACGAGAGACAACTCACAAAGGCAGGGGTAGCCATAGTAGAGCCATAGTATATTGACATAGACCATCAGGGAATAAAGGCAGTTGATTTTATCATGGTTCATGGATCTAGAACTTGGTAGGGGAGAAGTATGGAGGAGAGGAAGAAAAGTTATACACATTGAGGAGATATCAGGAGACTACAAAGAACAAAATAAATCATGACTGAGGTTTTCCTGAAATAGTGGTGGGGAAGGGTCAATCAACAATCATGAGAGTAGGGCCCAGGGCAGAAGTTTCTCCAGGTTGGCAAGGCACTTCTCAAGGAGAAGATGACCAGAGAAGAGGGAGAATATATATCTATTTCTTGATTGTTCAGAGTTGCTTTCGTCAGATTAAGTGACTTTCTAGGTAAGGACTTGTATTCTTAAATGGTCCTAATCTTTAGCTATCAGATGATGTGCTAAACTGACAGATAGGATTATTCAGCCTAAAAAACTTTAGGGGCAGCTAGGTGGTGCAGTGAATAGAGCACCGGCCCTGGAGGACCTGAGTTCAAATCTGGCCTAAAACACTTAACACAAAAACTAGCTACGTGACCTTGGGCAAGTCACTTAACCCCAATTGCCCTCCAAAAGCAAAAAACAAACAAAAAAAACCTTTACTAACTAAAGACCTAATCAGTTACCCAGTCTGGAGTCTGGACTCATTGAACTTGCTCAATGTCCTCTTCCCTGAGGGCTGATCCCCAAAATTATCATAATTACTAAAAAGAATTCATTGACATAATGAGATATTATATTTTCCCTTCTGCCATAACTGGAAACAAGGCCATTTAGTCATATTTCCTAATCCCACATCTTCTTTGATAAGAGGAAGAAATAAATGTTTTCTGCGTCATTTGGAATATTAAAATGAATTTAGAAGAGAACTAAAAAACTCCAATATTCCCATGCTCACTTGTTCTGCACAACCAGAAACCTTATTATATCAGTGAACCTGAATTTGAAAGTCATCTCCCCTTCCCTTCTCATAATGTATTACATTCTACCCGCCCAAGAATCCCCATCCTCTCATCTTCCTTTAAGCACTTGTGAATCGTGACCTTAAGGTTCTCAGAACTGTACAAAATAGTCAAAAAACTTCCCTCTAGGGTTTCTATCTAAAGTAAAGTAAAATATATACCCACAGATACATCTAGGTACTTGTGTTCCAATAGCAGTGACGCAGACCATTCCTAGACACTTAATTTCCACATTTCTATATATTGGATTCCTAATTTTCCTTGAAGGCCCAGTTCTTTCACTACCTCCTCTGTTAAGTCTTCCCTGACTCCCTTGAGAGTCATCTCTTTTCTTAAATTCCTTCCTTCCTCCCTCCCTCCATCCTCATTTTTGTTCTTTCTCTTTTCTTTCCTTTCTCTTTTTCTTTCTTTCTCTTTCCCTCTTTTTCTTTTTTTTGAGACTGGGTCACCGTATCTAGCTCAGGCTAAAATTAGAGTAGCCACTCTGATCAGCACAAAAACTCACCATATTGGTACTAGATTTAGCTTGGATAAATAATAACTTAGCACACTGGAGATCAAGCAATATACTAACCTCAGTCTCCCCAGTTTCTGACATAAGCCACTTTGCCTGGCTACTTAAATTCCTCAGACTCTTTTGTCTATTTGTTGACTGTCCTCATATTCTCTACCTTAATAACATTCATTTCTGTATACATGCTATACCTTTCCCACCACCTTGCCCCATACTGCACTGACCCATTAGACCAAAAACACCTTGAAGTCAGGAATAATTTCATTGCTCATCCTTGCATCTCTAATACCTCGAACAGACATTTAATATATACTTGTTGAAATTAATGTAAATAATCATGGTTTATGATTTACCATTAAAACAGCATACTTTATCTTGAAGCAATATAATGAGTTGTAGTTCACTTTGTTATTACTACTCATTGCTTTCAAGGGATTATTTTTCTTTTTTTAATTTCCAGTAGCACTAGCATTCTCTAACCTTACCATAATATTAGCAGTTAATACTGCTAATGATTTTTATATTTTGCTTGCTTGGTTCAAAATGTCATCCTGTTGTCGGAATTGTATCTCAAAGATAAAATATAAGACATTAAAAAGAATTACTCTAACTATTCCCTTCTACATTCCATCTGCTTCTAGATTATAAATTTCATAAGAGCAGACTCCAAGCCTTATTTATGTTTATGTCTAATAGTTTTTAATATTATTAGTAATAACTAATATTAACATAATTGATATTATTAATTATTAATATTGTGTCCACTTATTTGCTTATTAATTCCTATTTCCTTAAAATGGACTCAATTTAGAATGCCGTTCCATCTTTAGTGTCATTGAAAATGAGATATTTCTCTGGTGGATATACTCTTAGGCAACTTAGTTCCTTCTTTGTATATCAGCAACTAATCATTAGATGGTATATTTGTATTAGATTCTTTAAGATAAAATAACATATTTAACTTCTGGACAATTTTCAATTGTGTCCTTTTTTCTCCTTCATTCTGCAGAGAAATGATGAAGAAGCTGTTGTGGATAGGGGAGGAACTCGCTCGATCCTCAAAACACACTTTGAAAAGGAAGATTTAGAAGGTAAGTTTTTTCTTTCATTGAACAACTTATTTGATTTGATTTCAAAACATTATATTTTAGCCAGAAATGTTATAGTAATCATTAAAAAGCATTAAATTTGGACAGAACTGGTTTCTTTGAGGAATGTTGTAGCAACTAGAATGGGGGAAGCAGCTGGGGAGATAAAGAGGTTCATAGGTATAAAGCTTGAATTGGCCTTTAAGTTCATCAATTTCATCATTTTACATATGGGGGAAATGAGCCACAAAGCCCTTATGTGACTTGCTCGAGGTCACAAAGGTTGTCAGTGGCACAGGGAGGATTTGAACCCAGATTGCCTGATGCCAGCCCCAGCTCTCTTACCACTCTTTCACATTGCCTCTGCTGTTTCACTTGGAAGCAACAAGATGGGTTGAGTCAAGGTGATCCATTATGGATGGAAGTTGATCAATGGAATTGGAGTGGGTGAGACAGTCATCAGGGCTGCAGTTATTGACAATGCCCTAATCAGCTCTTCAGTTAAATACATAAACCTAATGTATGAACCTGTAGTTTCTCTTTTTTATTATCACAGCCAATCATCCATAGGATCAAACTAGCCTGTCTCCTAGTCTAAACTGAATTCATATTCTTTTTTCATGGGTAACAAAGACTTGATGAATTCTGATTCTCAATGATTGGAGGAGCCAGTAGTGATGATAGAGGTGATTTTTTTGCCACAATTCTAAAGGAAAAGAAGAAGGCATGAAAACACCAAAAGGTCATACTGTCTGTTTTAAAGGGGTAAAGAACACAGGGTCTTCGCAATTAAAAAAAAGTAATATATTAGATTGAGATGGCACATACACGTGCCAATACATTTGCCACAGGGAGAAGGGCAGATGATTTGTGCATACTCTGTTTCATTGCATAGCATTTCATGGGGCAAAGACTTGGACATTTTATTGGATTCCAAAATCATTCTGAGATAGCAGTTTGATATGATAACCAAAATAGCTAATATTGAACCTATGAACCATTATATGACCCATTGTTGTAGGGAAGTCCTTTCTTCGATGCAGCTTTACTGTAACCTGCCTTACAGAATTACCTCAGGTACTTAGGGGTTAAGTGCATTAAATTCTTAGTGTCATGTTGTATGGGACATAGGCAGGATTTAAACTTGATCTTCCTGACTCCAAGGTGTGTCCTCTATGCATTATCCCAGGCTACTATTCAAACTTAGGTTATATTAATAGAAGAAAGAGAAAGTGGTGATTTAATTTAAATTCATTCAATTTAATTCACTCTAACAAATATTTAAGTGCCACTTTGTACCAATTAACAATAATTTGAAGTATGAAAAACAGTTCATCATGCCATATTTGGAAGAGGTATTGGCAAGCTGGATCAAGTTTAAAGGAGGGTGAACAAAATGTGAGGGGACTAGAATCGATATTATTTTAAAAATTGGTTGAAGCAATGGTTGAGGCAGCTAAATGACTCAGTGGATGGAGCACTGGGCCTAGAGTCAGGAAGACCTGAGTTCAAATATGGCCTCAAACACTTACTAGCTGTGTGACACTGAGCAAGATATTTAACCTCTGTTTGCCTTAATCCACTGGAGAACGCAATGACAAAGCACTCCCGTATCCAATATCTTTCTTAGGAAAACATCATGGATAGTATGGTCCACTGGGTCATGAAGAGTTGTTTCTGACTGCATGACTAAACAACAGCAGCAGCAGCAATGGATATATTTCTTCTGCAAGAAAGTCCTGAAGGGAAACATGATTGCAGTTTTATGAGATTTTATCATTGCTACATGAAAGAGGGATTACACTTATTTCTTCCATCCCTAGAGGGCAATCAAAAGTGCCCTTTTTACCAATGGTAAAATCATGGGATCTCAGAGTCTTGGGGATTGAAAGGATTTCAGAGGCTATCTAATCCAACCTTACTATACCTCTAACAAGAATGAAACATTTCTTAGAAGTGGTAATCCTCTTGGAAACCTCCATTGAGGGAGAACCTACTACCTAGTAGTTTAATTTTGAATAGGTCTAATAATTGTGAAGTTTTTCTTGTTATTGTTGTTTTTATATATTGAATTGAAATCTTTCTCATTGCAACTTCCATCTGGTGCCTACCAAGATTGAGAGAACAAGTCTCATTTCTCTCATATCAAAGACTTTCAAATTGCAGAAGACAATTATTATGCTTCCCCTAAATCTTTTCTTCATAAGGCTAGACATTACCATTCTTTATATAACAGTCTCCAAACTTGTTATCATCTCATAGCTTACTTTTTGATGCATTCTAGCTCTTCAGTGTGTACAGAACTGAACAAAATCTTCTAGATGTAGCCTATCAAGGTGAAGTCTATAAAATTCCTCATTCTGGACTCAATACAATATAGGGAAAATTTATATTTTGGGGAGCAAAAGGGGAACATGTTGCATTGCTGACTTACTTTGATATTGAAGTCCATTAACACATCCGTATATTTTTCATCCAAACCTTATTCTAGAATGTCTTCCCTCACTCTACATCTGTCAAGTTGATTTTTGGGCCCAAGTAGAAATTTATATTTAATCTCTGCTAAGGTTCACCTTATTAGATTTAACCCCATTTTCTAATTTATCAGATCTTTTTAGATCCTGACTCTGCCATCCAACACACTGTTGTTATTGGTCTTTCATTCTCAGAGAGGACCAATAACATCTCAAGGGTAATTGTCTTGACTTGTGCATGAATTGGATTGAAGTGAGGCAGAGCTGTGCAAAGTCATCAACCTCATTCTCCCAGAGTCATTGAAGTCCAGTGGCAAGACAAGTCAAGATAATTGGTGATGGTCTATGATGCTATCCCTTTAAAACCATCTTCAATGGTCAGTTCATAGTTAGCACTTAATAAATGCTTATCAACTGACTGATTAACTAATACCACTGCCAGAATTACAGAATCAAAGAACTTGAGAGTTGGAAGGGATCTCAGTAGCCATCTAGTCCAATCCTTACATAAAAGAAATCCCATTATATTAGTATAGATAAGTGGCAAGTCAAAAGATCTCTGAGGAAAGGGAACTCAAAATGCATCAGCCAACAAACATTTGATCTTCCTGCCCAGTGGAAAGACATGGAAGCCAAAGACAATACTGATTTAAAGTACAATCTTGTTTATAAAATACTTCTGAGGATGGCAGAATATTATAATCAGTATGACCTTACAAAAGAGTAAAATTTAATTGAAGATAAAATGGAGCAGATAGATGATAGAGAGATATTTGTAGAAGAGGGAAAGAGCGAATAAATCTGGGAGAGAGAGGAGAGAACAGAACAGAACTTATTATGAGATCATGGTAGCCATGCTATTTCACCTCAAGAATATTTATAATGAAACTCAAAGGAAGAAAATAACTAGATGCAAATGTAACTGATTTCCTGGAATTTCTGTGGTTCAAGGTTATCATTACTGACTATAATGGAACCACCAGACTTTGACTCAATCTCTTCAGTACCTGTTATATAAGGAAGTGACTATGACACTGAAGTAGATAAAGTTGGGAAGAGCAGATGTGCCTGAGCAAATATATAAGAAATATAAATTGGAAAGAACACAATTTAAATGTATCCAAAGATCGGTTTTCAATATATCTCATCCAAAAGTATATTATTAAAGAATGCAAAAGGTCACAAATAGTATTTTTACTTTTAAAAAAGGATAATACAGAAGACATCAGCAGCTGTTAGCCCATATGCTTTTTTCTTATTGCTACAAAATCTTCATGAAAATAATCTATGTATATCCTAAGGATATCTTTAATATCTTTATCTTGTGAAAATATTAAAGATACCCTTAGGATGTACATAGATTATGAAAGGTTCATTTGGGGCTTGAACCAATGGAGAGAGTAACCACATTAATGAGATCACAGATTTATTAAGGTGTTAAATAATAAGTATTGATAATTTAATTTAAATTTTAATATTCTGAAAAGAAATAGAAGACAGTTAATTACTGTTTTTCTAAACTTTATGCTTTTTTTCCACCTCATGTGATGTTAATAAATCTGCTAGCATTTGCTCGATACAATAGTGGATTTCATTATGGTGCATAGAAACTATAGCAAATAGATTTGAGAAGGTCTCTCCCCTGCTTTTGGTCTATGGATTTAATTCTACTGAATTAAAAAGAAAATCTAGGGCATTATAATAATTAATGTTTTACAATGGGAAAATAATCGCCTATAAAGAAGTCTTGGGTTAGGAATTGCTGGATGTGTTACCCACTTCAGGGAATTAGTCACTTTTATAACACTTACCATAGGGTGCCATTTCATAAACAACTTCCGTAGCATATAAAATGGCTCCTTGGTGAACTGAGGAGTAACCTCAGAGGTGTTTAATACATACCAATCAATTAATTATTCATCACAATGCATTCTAGTGAATTATTAACTATTTTAGATTTGAAGAAAGGTAATAAACAATTAAGTGCTCCTATGCACCAGTCACTATGCTAAGCACTTTTTTTTCAAATATTACCTCATGTAATCCTCCCAACAACCCTGAGAGATAGGTACTATGCTAAGCACTTTTTTTCAAATATTACCTCATGTAATCCTCCCAACAATCCTGAGAGATAGGTACTATTATTATCCCTATTTTATGGTCACACAGCCAATAAGTGTCGGAAGCTGGATTTGAACTCATATCTTCCAGTCTTTAGTGGCATGGATCAAGTCAACAAGCTTTTGTTAAGCATTCGCTATGAGACAGTATTATGCTAAACTCTGAAAATACAAATACAAGCAAAAAGAAAGATGGTCCCTGCCTTCAAAATGCTTACGGGAAGGAAGTTGAAGAACCACAAAAAGAAGAATGGGTAGTTGGATCATGTTAGATAAAGAAGTCCAGAGAATCAGGAGGGTACATAACTGACCAGAGAAATGGAGTTTCAGAGTAACTGGAGAAATGTTGCTCCAGAGTGGAGGAATCTTCCTAGAATAAGAAGGTTCCTGGGGCCTGGTGGAGAAAAGGAAGGGGGAAGGGAATAAGCATTTTTAAGCACCTATACTATGTGCTAGGTACTGTACTAAGTGCTTGACACATCTCATTTTACTATCCCATTAATCAGAAAGTCAGGAGCCAAGCCTAGGAAGGAATAAATGTTAACGTCCAGAACAGAATGACCATGAAACTTGATCAGAGTCATCCAACAGAACTGATACTCACCAGCTGCTATTTAGGACTCCAGGTATTAGACTAGCCATTTCTTGTATGGGGTTATAGGGTAAGGAGATGTTGAGGAGGAAACGCTGAGAATATTCCAAAGGGGAATTACAGTGCAGCTCAGTGTGCTTTCCAAGAGCAAGCTGACATTGTGAAGTAGGTCGAGTTTATCTTTTATACCTCCTGCCTCCCACTCCTTTGTCCCATCTCGTCTCTTATTTCTCCAGTAAAACTGTATCACCTCTTCCCTTTTAAGAATGAGAATCTTCCTCATCCTACTCCCCCACACTTCATCAAGACTTGCTCTCTGAGCCTTCATTTACACCAAAATGTTAATGATTAGTAATAGCTTTAAAGTATCTACCTTAAAGGGAGAAAAAAAAAGATATAATTCTAAAATTGGAGTTTCAGAGATAAGTAAATATTCAAATGAGAATCTTTGTGAACACTGGCAATTGGTGGAAGCCCTGAAGTCATACCATGTAGTTTGTAATCCATACTGAGAGCCCACATGAACTAGATTCAATCTTGGAGGCTTCTTCATAATAATTTTGTACTTCTATTTGCCCTGATATAAAGCTCAAGCCTTGGAAGCATATGAATTTGACTTGTTTCTAGTTCTTTCATATGGGTTCCCTTTCAAATATCAAGTTAACAAAATAATGAATAGGATTATAGAAAGAGGTTCATAATAGCTTCGTGCTAGTAATTGTTATCAGAGCAATGTCACGGTGGGCACCAAATTTCCAACTTCATGAATTGCTATTGAAAATTTCGGGCCCAGTCCAGGGCCTGCTGCCCTTCTCCTTCTTTCTGGCGTTTGGACTCCCTTCACTCTGTTGTCTGCTCCCAGCTGCTGTTGCTGCCCCATCACTTGCTTCAGCTGCTTCCACTGATGTCTACTGCTCACTATTTTTCTTCCTTAGAGAGATAGAGCTTTTTGATACCAGATATGAAATAGCAGTACCAATATACTCTTGATTGGTTAACTCATTTTAAGCTCTTACCTTTAAACTTCTATAACTTTATCTGTCAAAACACAAAAGGGCTTCCCAGGTGTCTGTGAAGACCTCCTAATTTGCTCATTTTAACTGATGGCCTTCACCCCTTGTTGAATTAGGAACACTGAATTCAATTTGCCTCTTCCTTGCTAGAGGGTAAGGAAGGTTATACTACTCATTGTCAATGTCTTCCAATGACTCTTTGGACTTTCATCCTTTCCATTTGCCTTCCCATTTCTAGTATTTCCCAAGTCAGCAGTGCACAAGTCCTTTCAATGATGCCCTTTTCATAGTTCATTTGGAGTTGGGCTAGGGGAGGGAAGGGAAGGAAGTGCATGGTTTGTATCACACAATCTTTTTTTTCCAATGGCATTTCCTCTTGGTGAGGAAATGCCTTCTACCAATGAAGACCAGTTTCTGCCCTGTAAGTTATAGCTTAAGAGAGTCACTTGAGGGTACTGAGAGATTAGATGACTTGCCCAGGATCACTCAGACAGTGTATTTCAGAGCTGGACTTGAACTGACTGGCTCTTTCTCTATGCCTTGCAACATCACTCTAGACATAGGATCATAGATCTAGAACTGGAAAGGATCTGCCATCTTTTGTTCAGTAGTTTTTCAGCCATGCCCAACTCTTTGTGACCCAATTTGTGTTTTCTTGGCAAAGATACTGGAGTGGTTTGCCATTTTCTTCTCCAGCTCATTTTACAGATTAAGAAAAACAGAGGCAGATACGGTTAAGTGACTTGCCCAGGGTCACATAGCTAGTACGTATCTGAGGCCAGATTTGAACTCAGGAAGATGAGTCTTCATAAAACATAGTATATACATAAAATAGCCATCTAATATACCTAGCCATTTTACAGATATGGAAACTGGGGCCCAAGGGGATAAAATGACTTTTCCAAAGTCACACAAGTAGTAAGTTTCAATAGTAGAATTTCAATCCAAGTGTTCTAACTTGACAAGCCAGAACTCTTTCCATTGTTTCAGTTCATAGATATACCTACATCAATAGAACTTGATGAAGATCTATATTATACCTCTAATTCCTGGATAGCCATGATAACTGGTTACTTCAAACACACATTTAGACTGTGCTTCTTAGACCCTTCCCTGCCTGCTTTCAGGATTGGTATTGACCAATATATTGTAATACATGTGGACTACTAGTATGACACTGGGAGCTGCTAGTACAGGTAGCTTAGATCCATTTGCATGACTTAAATCTACTCATTAAGGGAAGGGAAAGGAATAGTACTCAAGGAAAGGTGTATTATAACTTTTTCAGTCCCCTATGTGTTCTTTCTATGAGTTTTAATAAAATCTGTTCTATATCCTATCCCTTATGAAATTGGAGTGCTTGAAGGAAAACCAAAATACCCCTACAAATGACCTAAAAATGAGGCAAATTCAGATGTTCTCAGGTAAATTTAAGGGGAGATGTTTCAAAATGAGTTACTGAGTTATTGAGAAGTTTTCAAGATGGAACCTGGTCCATGTGAACCCAGAGCTTCAGTTACAAGGCACAGTTTATGTGCTATACGTATATGAGACCAACTCTGAGCACCCATCATATAGTCCTCTTTTTGGTTCTATTTTGGAGACTTTGTAGAGGTTGTCTTAATATAAGCACTGTCCTCCTAATTCTGGTTTGATTTGGGAACCAAGGAAACATTTGCCGATCTTTGAACAGTTAACTATAGAGGGCTTATTTTGTCCAAACACAGCAAAGATATAGAGCAAGTATACAGTGGAGCTCAGCTCCCCTGAGCACATCACCTCTTATCTACATATGGAAATACAGTGGTCAGTAGGGGAGTGTGTGATCACTTGGGCAGACTTCAGAAATCCACCAAGCCAAGAGACCCCAACTTTATGTGGGTGAGATTTTAATGCTTTTAGGTGGCCAGGAAGCCAGGGAATCCCAGTCCTTTGCACTTTGACATTTGTCTTTTGGGTCCCAGTTTGCCTCTGAACCACAATTCTAATCTAACACCTACATTACTAGGAGTTAGTGGGCATAGTAATTATATTTCTTTCCTTTATAATTTTTCTTCAACTAGTGTATGTCCTTGGCACACATTTAATACCAGTCCCCTTTAGAAATTTCAATGTGGTGTTCAATTTACTAAAAATGTCAAACTTCTGCATTTATGTTTCAAATCCCTATAACTCTTAATAGACATGTTGGGATAGGATGAGTGAATATCTATAAATGCCTTGAATTCCTGGGAAAATTATTCCTAGGATTTTAGTTTCCTAGAATCTTTAAACCTAGAAAATGATAGCAGGCAATTTCATGACCTCTTTTTTTGTTTTTTTTTTTTCATTTAACCTCTGGTCAACTCTTTTAAACTCTTTCAAAATAGGCTAACTTATCTAGTACATGCTGCATATATACTTTAAAAGCAGATTTCGAAATTGAAAGACTTTTACTTAGACGTTATATGTATGTGCATATCTTATGAAGAAAACAAAACAACTTAAAATTCTGAGCACAACTTTAAAAAATGCCAAGTGCTTGCAGATATCTATAGGTTTTACAGAGCTACATATTTTGATGAAAAGTTATTACATGCAGAAGTAGGTCAACCTCATGTAAATTAGTATATTATTTCTTTATTTCCAATGTGAATTCTGATGAATGTTAAGATAAATCACATATAATTCAGTAATAGGGCACTAATTATGTGTAACTAGATTTTATATAGCTTTTAATTAGGTATATATTGTATAATTAGTGCTTACCACATAATAAATTATATTTTAAGTATATTTAAGATAATAAAGATATAGGATTCTGTAATTGTTTTCATATCTTTGTATAAATATAATCCAAGCTGCACTTTAACCTATTTTGCAGAAATTTAAAGCTTTAATTGGAAAAAATGTGGCTAATTGTTGAATCCTGGCCTGTAGGTTGAAGTAAAATGTATTTTCTCCAACTCAAAGTCAAACTCTGCCTTAGGAAATATGAAAATACTTTTAGTTGAAGATTTAAATGAAAGGAAAAGTGTCTTGGTGCTCCCTTTCTTTTGTCTATGCCAGCTGAGGCCTCATTTGATAGTGATTTCTCCCTTTACCATCTAAAATGTTACGGAACCAAAGCTCTATGAAATACTCCTTTGATTTACCAAAGATAATTAAAAGTCCGATGTGCTCTGTATTGCCAACTTTGGTAATCTCAGTTGAAAAAAACCCACTGTAATACTGAGTGTTAATCACATAGTTATAATATTATACTGATCTTTAAAGATGAAGTCTAGGTTTGTTTTCTTATTCACATGTTGCCAAAATTTCATCCCATCACTTTGGGTGCATTCCATAGTTTCCCAGCAAGAAATTGTAACACCTCTTTATAATGATGACAAACTTATGTGAGGGAACCAGAAGAGAAAGTATACGTTGGAGACTTAGTGGGCATTTTCTTAACTACTAGCACTTGTGTTTGTGCTCAGAAGTCTTATGTGGACCCCACCAGACTAACATGATCTTGGAAATCTTGGAAGTTTTACTATTTTTTTCAGGATCTGGTGGTTTAGATTCTTCCCCTGACTGGTTTGGTTTTGATTAGTTAAACTGCAAGGTATGGCCAGTGGTTTGGTACACCTCTTTATGATAAGGGAAAAAGAAGGACATTTAAACTCTTCTAAGAAGTAATATGTGATATGAACTTGGGTGGGTATGTGGTATAGAGTAGGAATGGTGTGGCCAAGCTACAACCCAGGAAGAGTTGAGCTACATTAGACTGTTCGCCTAAAATTAATTATAATAATATAGTTGATCTGATCTAGACAGAATCTGACTCAAGGTGCATTTTGACTGTAATTGGTTGAATTCTTTTTAGTGTGAGTATTATAAAGGGTAGGTTCATATCAGAACAACTCTGGCTATTCAATCTTCTGAGGAGGTAGTCATTTTGTATTTCTTCAATATAATTATTTCACTGAAGAATAAATGCCCATATTTCAAATTGCTTTTTGAACTTCCTTTCCTTTTTATTTTTTTTCACTTCTTTAGTAGTGAATAATTGATTTTTCTTTGTCTTTCATTCTAGAAGGTTTTTTTTTCCCCTCTTCAGATCTAGAAAACAGTTCTTGTCTCTCTGCCCTTGTTAGTCAATTGTTTTTTGTTGAATTTAACATTGATGACAATGTTCCCTTACTGGGCCCTTCCAAGTGTTGTGTCCCATTTGTTAATTAATTACACAGGTAAATTAATTTTAAAAGTGAGTGTTAAAAATTGTCTTTATATGTAATGGGAGAAAATAAAATATAAATTTATAAAATTAGTAAAGTTTAATGCGATTGCACAATATAACCAATATCATATTGCTTACCATCTTAAGAAGGAAAGAGGTGAAGGAAGGAGGGAGAAAATTTGAAATTCAAAATTTTTTAAATGGATGCTAAAAATTAATTACACAGCATCCACTTGAAATTACACATTTTGTCTGCCAGACATTTTTGGTACTTGAGCTATATGTGCCCAAAAATGGAGGTTAGACAGACAAACTCAAGTCATATCCAACACTTTCAGTCAGTCAGTCAGTAAACATTTATTAAACACCTACTCTGTTCCAGGCACTGTGTTAAACCCTGGGTGTACATAGAAAGACAAAAGACAGTCCCTGTTCTCAAGGATCTCCCAGTCTAAAAGGGGAGACAGAATACAAACAACTATGTACAACTTAACAAATTTCATTTCTTTATAGGTAATTTTTGGTACTCCCAATATCTTCAATCTTCATAGCAACTTTTATCTCTTCTACTCTACAAAGGCCACCAAAATTTTGAATACACCACAAAATCTAGTAATTATTAATGGACTACATAGAGGAAGCATTTTGATACTCTGAGAGGTTGTCTCATATGTAGTACTGCTGAGATTTGAAACCAGATCTCTGAATTCAAATCCAGCCTTCCACTGAACCATGCTGCCTTGCCCTTAACCTCTCTGAATCAGGATTGTGAGGAAAATACTTTTGTAAAATTTAAGTTGTTGTATAAATGGGAGATATTATTAGATACCTTTTGAATGGAGAAGGTATCTTCTGTGTGTGTGGGTGGGTACATACACGTGTGTGTATTCGTGCCCCATTTTCAACCATTAAAGAAAAATTATGCTACAGTAAAAGAAAAGGAATTCCCTTTCATTACATTAGATGTAATCCTGTAAATATTAAAAAGGGGAATTTTAAAACAAGCAAAGTGATTTCTTTAATCCCAAAGTATTTTGCTTGAAAAATGTTTAATACTTTGACGACAAACCACAAGTGGCCAAAGCCTCTTAGGTTTTCAGTGCATAGGTTGAGATTAACAGTCTACTTTTGTTTTCTGTTTCCCAGACATCCCCAACCTGATTAAGTGTGTTCATTTTTTAATTATACAGCCTAATAGTGTGTTTTGTAGCCTTGTGAAGGTGACATTGTGAAAGAGATCAGCTTAGTCTGCTTCTTGATTAAATTGTTATAAATGTCTTTCCCTTACTAAGCTTATGCCCCAGAGGTATCCACTTTCAAACACAGCATTTTGATATTCCTTACTTCATGCAGTATATGGCTGTCTCTACTGTGCTCCCCCCTCTACAAGAGTATCCCCTTCCTGAGAAACTAGGTAGGACTAGGCAATTTGGAGGCCACTGGTCAGATGGGAGGTCTCTCACAAAATCATTATCATCCACAGATGTGAACTAAGGGGCAACAGGGTATAAACATCTGTACTAGTCAATGTACCAATGCTCTAAATTTCCCCAGAAGTCTTAGTGGCTAATGCTGAAAGTAGGTTGCTTGAGTCCTAGGCTCATTTAAAAAACAATTATATCCCCTTTGTACATGAAACACAAAGATTAATGAGTTACTTTAAGTGAAAAAATGCTAATAAAAATGATTTTTTATTTTAAAAAAAGACCAAACGGGATGATGGGATGGCACTATTGTCTACTGAAAGATTGTTTTCCTTGGCGTCAGGAGAATAGGGTTTGATTCCTGGCTCTGTTATTAGCTGTACGTATGGCTAAAGGTCATTCACTAAACCTCTCTGAGCTTCAGTTTCCTAATCTGTAAAATGGGGAGAGTTGGGGTGAGAATAATTACACTGTTGTACTTACTTTACAAGGTTGGTTATGATGGATGAGCTTTGGACACTGTGAAGCTCTTTATCAATGTGAATTATTCTTAAAAGTTATCTTGTTTTTATGAATTTTACAGCTTTTAAGTCTTCGGCTTTACAGGTGGGTCTAATTTTCCTCAGAATCCTAAAGTCACTTTTCTTTTTTAC
Organism: Gymnobelideus leadbeateri; assembly: GCA_011680675.1. NCBI lineage: Eukaryota > Metazoa > Chordata > Mammalia > Diprotodontia > Petauridae > Gymnobelideus > Gymnobelideus leadbeateri. Next base: position 196,330 of record WOXC01004731.1, read on the forward strand.
CCTTTTTTTGCATGCTTTTTCATACAGCCTATTTGCTGCCCACTTAATAGTCACTTCCTTGTAATAAGATACTGCTGAGTGGAAACAGGTTTGGGATATTTTCAGCCCTTTTGCTCATAGTCTTACCATGAAGTAGGAAAATGTGTCCCCAACCAAGATATTTCAAGGTACTTAAAGCTATAGATGTGTACTTAAAGAGCCTTCTCTCTCTCTCTCTCTCTCTCTCTCTCTCTCTCTCTCTCTCTCTCTCTCTGTTTCTTTCTCTTTCGCCTATCAACCTATCCAAATAGTTGGAAGTAATGAAAGTTATAGAGCTATGCAGAATGATAGACAATTGGCAGGGATAAACAGGATTAACTCAGGGTAGTTTTCTCTTTCCCAGATCAGCTTCAGAATATTTTTTAAAGAAAAGCACAAAGGCCTTTTGATCTAGGTTCTTACATCTTTCCCTTGGGATTCTCCATATGTATGCTAGCCTAGATTCTGGAGAGAGGTAGGCGGGGAGAGGTTCTGTAAGGGGGGAAAACTTCTACTATACAAGTATCCTAATATTAAGGAAAGAGGGCCTCTGCTATGGATTCAACCAAATATAAATATATGTTTACAGGCATATGTTCTCTAGCCAGCACCTTTAGTTCATTTATGTTCACAAAGGAAAGATGATACTTGCATTTACAGAAATCCTAAAAAGGCATACATATCTTTTGTAAATTACATTAAGGATCAGCACAAATATTTGTAATGTATTGTGGCAGTCATAGTTCAGCTGGAGCTAAAATAACATGCTTGTTGAAGTGCCTTGCTAGTTGCTTTCAGATTTTTGATGGGGTAATATATATATATATATATATATATATATATATAATATATTATATACCATCATATATATATATATATATATATATATGATGGTCAACTCTTCTCTCCACTTTCTTTTCCTTGGCAATTCCATTGATTTCCATAGGTTCGATTATTATTCTTAAAAGCATGACTCTTATTATACCCAGATTTCCAACTATAATCTCTTGAACTTCCAGTTCTCCCTTACTAGCTGTCCTTTGGATATTAATTCCTGGGTATCCTTTTGATGTCTCAAATGAAATTTCTCCATAATGGAAATCAACATATACACTCATCCCTGAGATGTTAGCATGAGACAAGCCACAGACTAGGAGTTATCTTGGAAGGCAATCCTGAGAGTGGAAAACGTGGAAACATCACTATGAGAATAGAAGTGGGGCAATAGAGATGACATTAACAGCTCTAGACCAGGCCATCAGACAAACCCCACTGGACTCTGTTTTGCTGAACTGAACCAAAGAAGACAAAAAGCTAATGATTTCTCCCTCTCCCTATGCCTCTCTTTTCCCAAGAGAGGCATGTATATTCTCTGAATCTTTCTTTCTTAAGAGTATGTTTGCTTTTTGCTTCACTTTTATTTTAAATTCTGTTTTTCTGAAATAAATGCATTGATGATCTATGTATTTCATTACTTGAATACAGCAGAGGAAAAGCAGTAGGGGTAAAGTGCCTGAGATTTTGCAACTGTGGCAAAAATTCACTAGGGAATTTCTGACTGGAGGCTTAAACTGAACAAAGAGAATTATTGATCAATATTTTATAACTTCCAACATCAAAGAAAAAAGAAGGATCTGGATCACTAGTAGGCAGTGAGTTCAAGAACTTGGATTATAGAGGAAGAAGCTAGGACTGATATGGGAGACCTTTGAAGCAACTATTCTTCTTTCATTGTTTTCCCACTTTAAGTCTTATTGATGTGTTTTGTTTTTACATTATATACATTTAGATATTACTCTCACTTCATGAGAACTCTCTTGTAATAAAATAATATAGTTAAATAAATGCAATTGTGTAGTGGCTTCATCTGAAAATTCATGTAACATTTTATATCTGTAGCATCTTCCCCACCTCTCTTATTAAGATTTAACAGAAATTATTAATTTCTTGTTAAAATATGTGGTCAAGCAAGAGAAATTTCCCTAATAGATGCATAATATACAAATATATGTTTGTATTGTGAATATATACATGCATATGCACACATATACACATATGTGCATATATATATGTGTTTCATCTCTTTGTCATAGCATGTTTCATCATCAGTACTCTGAAATTTTAGATGGTCTTTCTATTGAACAGAGTTCTCAAAGCTTTCAAAATTATTTGTTCTGTTGTCATTGTATACATTATTCCATTTTTATTTCATTCTTCTTTAGTTTATGAAAGTCCTCAAAATTGTTCGTTTTTATATCAATGCTATAAACTCTTTGTTTTTCTCACTTTGCTGTGCATTGGTTCATAAGTCTTTTCACAACTTTTTTGAAATCGTCTATTTCCCCATTAGTTACAGCACAATAGTATTCCATCATATTCATATGCAACAATTTATTCAACCATTTTCAATAATTTTAGTTTCGGTCTTTTTTGTTTAAAAAAACAGGCTTTTTTTAAGCTGCAATAAATATTTTTGTACATAATTAACCTTTTTTCTTTCTTTAATCTCTCTTGGGCATAGACCAAGCAGTGATATATTAGATCAAAAGGCATGCATTGTTTAGTACATTTTTTGTGTATAATTCCAAATTGCTTTGCAGAGTAATTGTACCCATTTATAGTTCTACCATAGTATATCAGGGTGCCTATTTTCCTACAGTCCCTCCAACATTTATCATCTACCTTTTTTAAAAAAATCATCTTTGTCACTCTCTTAGACGTGAGGTAGAATTTCAGAATTGTTTTAATTTGCATTTATCTAAATAGTAGTGATTTAGAGCATTTTTTTCATGTGTCTACATATAGCCTCCCTTCCCATTAATTCTAGCCGGAAAGGAAAACCAAGCCAAGCCCAAGGATGGAGCTGAGAGAGATGACTAGAAAGAAAGCCAAGACTGAGAGTAGGAATTGGGTTAGGGTGCCAGCCAAATGAGGATGGGACCCAGAAAGAGCAAGTGAGTAGCCCTTTCCTCTTTAGCCCAGCCTTGAAGCCATTCTACTTTATTATTGTTCCATTGTTTCAATTTTGTCAGACTCTGTGACCTCATTTGAGGTTTTCTTGGCAAAGATCCTGGAGTGGCATGCCGCTTTCCCTTTTCAGCTCATTTTACAGATTAGAAAATGAAGCAAACTTGCCCAGGATCACACAGCTAATAAGTCTCTGAGGCTGGATTTGAACTCAGAAAGATAAGTCATCCTGACTCCAGGCTCAGCACTCTATCCACTGCACCACCTAGCTGCCCAAATAAGGAATATTTGTTTCATAAGTGACAGAAAGTTGGATTTCATGAGTTTCACCTAAAAAAGAAAATATGAGTCTGATTTTGCTGTGGTTCTGACTTGAGTCATTTGAGTAGGGAAGAATCCAATAGGAGAGGATTTCAGTAAAAAATAAAAAAATAAAAATAAATTAAAAAAAACAAGAGCAGTTAAGAAACCAGCCAGAGCTGGGTGTGAAGGGAACAACAACAGTCAGATCTCAGAAAGGCTTCAGCTGGTGTACTTGGAACCTGCAGTTTGAGAGAGAGACATTGCACATTGGTAGAAGGAAAGATCAGGAGACTGAAAATTGGAAGGAAACTTAACTGAGCTGCAGTTTAATTTTTGACCTTCAGCATCATTTACAGTTTGAGAAATGCAAAACCTCTTATAGGTCCCCGGTTGTTCTCTGCTTTTCTCTCTGATTTAAGAGGGAAAACAAAGAAAAGACAACCTTTGCAGGTGCTTTGATATAAAAACGTAGCTGTTTGGACAAAGTAGAGTCCCACTGTGTGAAGAATTGATGGAACCTGTTCTTGCCCACAGAGCCAACCTGGGGAGTTTTGAGGTGATCTCTGTTTTGCAGTAACAAGATTTTGAGAGCTGATTGTAGAGCACATGATACTACTGAGTGTAAAGCTGGCTGAGTTTTGCATTGTACCCACTTGGAGGGAGTGGGGGCAGGGAGTTGCTGTTCTCTGGCTTGAAGGTGCTTTTTATTACAACAAAGTATGAGGCTTACTTGGTGCCTTCTTAAGGGTCATTGTCACTGCTTCATCAGCTCAGGAGCAATCGAGGAGCAGATTTGCCCAGTAGAAGAGAGGGGAGGACCAAAAAGGAAACAGCTATCAAAGAAGTGGTTTTATATGGTGTGTAGATTGTTCCTAAAGGGACTGAAGGCAACAAGGCCTGCATTACACAGTCGTGAGCTCCTCTGAACATATGGGCATTCTTCATTCATCTGACTCCTTGCTAGGTTTCTGTGTATGTCCACACCTCTCCACAGATACTGCCAATGTTAATGGATAAGTGTGACCCAGGCTTATATGTGGATATGATGTTTTGATTATTAGTGCAAAAGTAATGTTATAATTATTCCTGGTTTTACCTTATAGTTTAATGTTTAAATATTTAGTGTTTTAAAACTAATAGTATCTTGGTAATTGATTTTATCTAAATGAGAAACCCATTTCAAGGAGATTAGGGAAAAAGAAATAGTATATCCCACCCCTAGCAGGCTTACTCACCAGGTTTCTGAGAACTTTCAAGTCATATTCACTTTCTAGTGGTCCATTAATGGGACCCCCATTACTACTGGTGTAATGGCAACATGGGTGAGTGAGCCAGACCAGAGAGCGTAAGTAGAGGTCTGTGCCTTATTCCAGGTGCTACATATACATGTTATTTCATCTATTAGAATGTAAGATCCTTGAGGACAGAAACTATTTTTACTTTTTTTTGGTATCCCCAATGTTTAGAATAGTAGTCTAGCACAAAATAAATTCTTATTATTTGGTTTATCAATTGTTTATGACTCTTTTCTTTATTGGGGAGCCACACAAGACCTTTCATGAGGCAATTAGATAGTACCATTGGACAGGGCACTGAAAACCTATTGAAATATGAACTCAGATACTTAGTAGCTGTGTAATCCTGACCAAGACACTCAGGTTCTGTCTCTGTTTCCTGAACTGTAAAATGGGGATAATGATAGCATCTTTTTTTCAGGGTTGCTATAAGGATTAAATTAGGCAATATAAAGTACTTATTGGCACAGTGCCTAGCATATAGTAGGTAATTAATAAATGCTAATTCCCTTCTTTTCACTATAGGAGGCAGCCTAGGAAATAGTTGCAATGCTAGTCAGTTAACTGAGGGATTTTTAAAATATTCAGAACTTCAGAAAATGATGGAATATCGTAAGGAAAATTTGGAGGGATTAGGGTTGATAAAATCTCACACACTGGCTGCTATCTGGGGGATGGCACAAGGGAGTATTAAGAGAAATGACTACGTTCTTCATCTCCCCGTCAGACCTCCAGATTTCTAGTCTTTTGCATGATAAAATCTGAAAGGTAGTAAGATCTTCCCCCTTATTCCATCTGATTGGGTTTTATCCAGTCTTATTCCTTCTTTTCTTTTCTTTTCCTTAGTTCTGTGTTCTCACACAGGTTACAATTAGCTCCAAATCCAAGAAGGAATGATTTATTAGAGTCCATCTGAAAAGGAGTTCCTTTTAGTAAAAACCTATTCCATGATCAAGGTCTATATTATGTATCACATAGTTTTCCATTGTTATAAATAATGAATATTATAATAAATAATATTAATAATAATACTAACATTTACTTAAAGACACTTTACAAATATTACTTTACTTTATCCCTACCACAACCCCAGAAAGTAGATACAATTATTATCCCAACTTTATAGATGAAACTGAGGAAGGCAGAGGCATCAGGATCCCTGAGATACAAATTCATGGAATAAATGGATAAGAAATCAAACTTCATGAAATGTGCATTTTTAATTACTCATTTTAGTCTAGTAGGGACAGGAGAATTCAGTAACAGACATGATCATCAAAATTAGTAGATGGTGTTATGATACCAAAATAAAGTCTAGAATAATTCGGTGCACTTTGTCAGAAAAATTTGGTAGAAAAAAAAAAGCATTGGATCGAACATCAGTAGACTTGGGTTCCATGACTGGCTCTGTTAAAATTGGTTGTGTGACCAGTTAATAAGTCAGCTAACTTCTCTGAGCCTTGCTGGCCTCATCTATAAAATGAGGAGAGTATCCCTTCCAGCTCTGAAATTCTATGGTTCTCTAAATCTCTTTTTGGAATGTAGCTACTTGGATGGATAGCATTACTTGCTAGTTCTTTTTTTTTTTTTTTGCTTTGTGGAGGGCAGTTGGGGTTAAGTGACTTGCCCAAGGTCACATGGCTAGTTTTTGTGTTAAGTGTCTGAGGCAATTTGAACTAAGGTCCTCCTGATTCCAGGGCCAGTGTTCCACTCACTGCACCACCCAGGCGCCTCCTCTATGCTAGTTCTTTTGTTTAATAGATACATATTTGAAAATTTTTAACATTTTCTTGGACTCATATTAAAGGTATTTAAGTTCTGGAAAAGACTACTTACTCCAGAATAATGTGAAAGGTAATAAAGGTGTTCTGCCCCATTTCAATTACTCTTCACTGCTGCTAGACAATCCCAGCAATTGGAATCTGTGATTTCTTTGGTGCCGTTACCAGTAGAGGGAGGGAGGGAGGGAATGGAGTATGAATAGTTGTATGATATAAAATACAAATTCCATTTTCTATCTCTTCTGTCAAAAGTATTCTATTTTTAGAGTTATTAAAAATAAAAGAAAACAGAAGCTTTAATTTTTGGCTTTGAAAAAAAGTGATTAAGAAGAGATATTTGAGGAAAATCAATTTCTATTTCTTTCCTGATAAGCAGTTGGTGGCATTTATTCCATCCTCTGGATTTTTCCAAATGTAGTTTTCCCTTGATATACTTACTATGTCATCTTCCTATTATATGTTCCAAGCTCTGTGCTAGGTGCTGGAGGGTCAAAGATAAAAACTGCCTCACAGAGCTTATGTGCTGTTGAGGGGAGACATGTATACACATAATTAAATGCAAAATAAATAACAAATAAATGTGCAGTAAATCCAGGTTGAGGACTCTAAAAACCTGAGAGAATCTGGAATGGCCCCTTAGGAGGTGGTACTTGAACTAAATCTTGGAATTAGGGTTTCAGCAGATTGAGGTAAGAAGAAAGAGCTTCCCAAGCATGGGGGACAACATATGCAAAAAAAGTTGTTGTGTTTGAGGAAGTGCAAGGAGGTCACTTTGGCAGAAGGCAGAGTATGGGGGGGGGGGGATAATATGTAGTTGGAGTCAAATTGTGAATGCAAAACTGAGAAGTTTATGTGTTACCATAGATGCAATAGGGGAGTCATTAAAGGTTCATAAATGACATAAAAGCCACTGTCTGGCTTTTGTTATAAAAATACAACTGTGGTAGTTGATTGTATAATGTATTAGAGAGGAGAGAGAGTGGATATGGGGAGACCAATTAGGAGGCTATTTCACTTGTCTAGGCAAAAAGTGATAAAGAACTAAATTAGGATAAATGTTGAGTAGAGAGAAGGGGAAGGAAGTGAAAGACAATTTGGAGGTAGAGTGGATAAAATGGGGAGATGAATGAAAATGAAGGATCAAGGATTACTTCTAGGTTAGGAACATAGGTACCCAGAAGTATGTTAATTTTCTTGATAGAAAAAGGGGAAATTAGGAATGAGTGGATTTAGAGGAAAAGATGAGAGATGTGGGGTATCCAGGTAGAGATTTTTTTTTTTTTGCTTTTTGGAGGGGAAGGAAGGGCAATTGGGGTTAAGTGACTTGCTCAAGGTCACATAACTAGTAAGTGTGTCAAGTGTCTGAGGCCGGATTTGAACTCAGGTCCGGTGCTCTATTCACTGAGCCACCTAGCCGCCCCTTAAGACTCTTGTTTTGTTTTAGGATTTGGTTTTTTTTTTTTGTTTGTTTTTGTTTTTGTTTTTTTGTGAGGGGGAAAGGCAGGGCAATTGAGCTTAAGTGACTTGCCCAAGGTCACATGGCTAGAAAGTGTTAAATGTCTGAGGCTGGATTTGAACTCAGGTCCTTCTGACTCCAGGGCTAGTGCTCTATTCACTATACCACCTAGCCATCCCTCCAGGTAGAGATTTCAAAAGGCATTTGGAGATGTGGGACTAGAGCTCTGGAGAGAGATTATGTAGATTTGGGGGTCATTTTAGAGTTAATAATTGAATCCATGTGACCCAATTAGATCATCAAGAAAGATGGTAGAGAAAGAAAAAAAAAGGAAAGTCTATCACAGGGTTTTGGGGAGCATTTATATATAGGGGAAAGAAGACAAATGAAGACCCTACTAGGGAGAAAAAGATTAATCCGATTAGTCAGGTGGGAGGAGAACCATAACAAAGCAGTGATCTGAAAACTCAGTGAGGAAAGAGGAGGATAACGCAGTCAGTAGTGACAGGTATTGCAGAAAGGTCAAGAAAGAGAAGGAATGAGAAAAAACCATTAGATTTAGAAATAAAGAGATAATTAGAGAGAGAAGGTGGAGTTGTCCTTATGGCAGCCAAATTATAAGAGATTGAGAAGTGAGTGGGAGGTGAAGACGTGGAATAAATGAATATAGATAAGTTTTTGAAGGAATTGGTCTATGAAAGGGAGGAAAAGTATTACGTGTTGCAACTTGAGGGAATTGTGGGGTCAGGTAAAAGGTTTTTTGAGAATGGATGAGATCAGGGCATGTGTGTAGACAGCAAGTGAGAAAGCTTAGAAATCACAAAGGGACCAAAGTAGCAAGAAAACTATGGCCGATCTGGATGGCATACTGAAAAACAGAGGCATCACCTTGCTGGAAAAGGTCCATATATGGTTTGTCAAGTAGCAATGTGTGACCACGAGAATTGGACTATAAGGAAAGCTAAGCACGACAGAATTGATGCTTTGGAACCGAGGTGCTGGAGAAATCTTTTGAGAATCTCTTGAACAGCAAGGAGATTGAATTAGTCAATACTAAAGAAACTAACTCCTGGAAGGTCAGATACTAAAGCTGAAGCTTAAATATTTTGGCCTCATAATAATAAGACAGGACTCACTGGAAAAGACCCTGATGTCAGGAAAGATTGAAGGCAAAAGGAAAAAGGGGTGGTAGAGGATGAAATGGACAGGTAGTGTCAAGGAAGCAATGAATATGAGCTTGTACAGACTTTGGGAGATAGTGAGGTATAGAAGGGCATGGCATGCTACAGTCCATGGGGTCAGGAAGAGTCAGACACAACTAAATAACCACAAAAGGAGCAAGTTTTATAGAGGAGATGAGAACAGATGGGATCTAGAAGCACTTCTTTTTTAAAAATTTATTTATTTATTTTTAGTTTACAACATTCAGTTCCACAAGCTTTTGAGTTTTAAATTCTCTCTTCCTCCCTCTGCCCTTTCCCAAGCCAGTGTGCAACCTGATATAGTCTCTACATATAGATAAATATTAAACATATTTTCACATTAGTCATGTTGTAAAGAATAATTATAACCTATGGAATGAACCACTAGAAAGAAGAAACAAAATGAAACAGAGAGGGCAAATAGTATGTTTCAATCTGCATTCAGATTCTGTAATTCTTTCTCTGGATGTGGATAGCATTTTCCATTATGAGCCTTCTGGAGTTGTCTTTGAATCTTGCATTGCTGAGAAGTGCCAAGTCTATCAAAGTTAGTCATTGCACAGTGTGGCTGTAACTGTGTACAACGTTCTCTTGGTTCTGCTCCCCTCACTCAACATCAGTTCATGTAAGTCTTTCTAGGTTTCTCTGAAGTCCACAGAGGCACTTACTAAACTGTGGGTCACCTCTCTGTATGAGTGTTTAAGAAGCCACTGAAGGGGTCTGGAGTGGAAAAAAGTCAAGAAGCCCTCAGCTAGAGCACAAGTAGTAGGGTTCACCACTGAGACTGGAGCAAAGAAGGAAAGATGTGAAGATAATGTTCAGAAGATTTGAAGGGCAGAAATTATGAGAAGAGGGAGCTCTCCTGAGGAACGGCCTGTTTTTTGTTTTTTTTTTTTTTTTTTATGACCAAAATTTTTTATTTCACTAAATCTCTATTTCATGCATAAGCATGATGGATTCCCCCAGTTTATTGGACTTTGGCAATTTAAAAAATAAAACAAAAGAAAAAACACAAGCAGCCTTGTACAGAACAGTGAAATGCCAAGGATAAGGGCAGTCTACAGTTTTACTGTAGGATAAATATATATATTTTTAAAGGCCTCCCTCCCTTTGGCTACATCAACTATAACTTCAGGTCATTAAATACAGACAGATTTTTAAAATCACTTCTTTACTTCTCCAAGGTCCTCAATGCTGTCATCATCCACCTCTGGCCACTTCTCCTGAATTACATCAATAATGTCATCTGTAAAGTCTCCCTGAATGATGATTTCATCCTCCCCTGTAACTGAGGCACCACAGGAGAATTTCTGAGCAAAAAACCTTTGTGCTTCTTTAAGGTCAATCTCAAAAGTTGCAAGGCCACACACTCTCGTCACATATTTCTTCTTTGCTCTGGGAATTTTGGCTATCGTAACCTTTTGCGGAACTGTCTTCTTTTTTTGTTTTATCTGACCCCTTCCACCTCTTTTTTGCTTTTTCTTCTCCTCCTCTTCTCCTGCTGTTCCTGGGCCTTCCCCAAGTCCAGGTTCTTGTTTAGGTGAATTTTCTACAGTGAGTTTTGCAAACTCATTTGGAAAATTCTTCTCTAACCACTGTCTACATTTAGCAACATCAGGCATATATTCACAGTACTCTGTTGGTAATGAACAGACTCCACAGTAAAGGACACGAAGTGGGTAATCTGTGTCTAGCTTGGTGTTGCTCTTCAGATCTCCTTTGCAGTCAGGGGCCGTGGACTCAGGAAAGTCTGTAGCCATCTCACAAACCCGTGCGCTTGCACAGCCCCCGCTGCCTCCGGCCACAGAAGCGACACATGCAGCTCCCGCTCCCGGCCCCGGCCCAGGCCCTGCAGCCCCGTCCACCCCGTGGTCCCGGCCCCGCAGACCCTGCAGCCCCGCTCACGCGAGAAGCCGGAGCGTCCCGCGAGGCCGCCGGCGGCCCGGGGCTTCGGAACGGCCTGTTTTTTAAGTAAATTCTGAGGAAAAGTACTCCAATCAGAGAAGAAATAGAAAAGATAGTATAGCTTATCTGAAGGGAAAGTTTGGACCAGATGCTGTGGGGAGAGAGAAAAGGATTGGAGTTCAGCAGTGAGGACCCCATGAGTGCCATCAGGGAGATATGGATTGGCATCAGGGAGATATGGATTGGCATCAGGGAGATATGGATTTGAATTTTGCCTCTGGTATTTATTAGCTGTATGACCTTAGAAGTAAGTTGTTTAGCCACTCTGAAACTCAACGTCTTCATCTATAAAATCTTCATAGAGTTGATGTGTGGCTAAGATGAGATAAGATATAGAAATGAGACAATGAGATTATTAGATAATGCTCTAGAAAAATTAATGGTTAGCTAGGTGGTGCAGTGAGTAGAGTCAGGCCTGGAGTCAGGAAGACTCATCTTCCTGAGTTCAAATCCAGCCTCAGACATTTAATAGCTGTGTGACCTGGGAAAGTCACTTAACCCAGTTTGCCTCAGTTTCTTCATCTGTAAAATGAGCTGGAGAAAGAAATAGCAAACCACTCCAGGATCTTTGCCAAAAAAACCCCAAATGGTGCCATAAAGAGTTAGACATGACTGAAATGACTGAATAACAATTGGAAAAATTAAAATTCCATATAAATGTTAGCTATAATTATAAAAATCAGAAATGTCTTTCAAGGCCCTGCTTACATCCAAGAAGACTTCTTTGTGTCTTCACAGATCTCTCTCTTCTCTGAACTTATAACATTATATAATGTATCTTATATAATTGAATATTATATTTTATATTAATTTGAACTTTTCATCATTGTTTTAGTGTTTGAGTCTTGTCTCCCTAACTAGATTGAAATCTCCTTGAGGTCAGTGTCCATGTCTCCAAAAGCATAGTGCTTAGTGTACATATTGTTGTTCAGTTGTTTCGGTCATGTCTGACTTTTCATGACCACATTTGGAGTTTTCTTGGCAAGATACTGGAAGGATTTGTCATTTCCTTCTCCACCTCATTTTTCAGATGAGGAAACTGAGGAAGCAAGGTTAAGTGACTTGCCCAGGGTCACACAACTAGTAAATGTCCAAGGCCAGATTTGAATTCCAGAAGAGGATTGTTTCTGATCTCAGTCTTGGTACTCTAGTCAATCCTGTGCCACCTCATTACCCTAGTGTAGCATAGGTGCTCTTTAAATACTGGGTGACTGAGTCTCAGCTTTTTCTGATCTTTTTTTGGGCTTCAATCATGGACTAGTATTTTTTCCCAACTCCTTTCTATTTGAACTAGCTTTCCCATATGTCTTTCATTTCTCTTTCTTAACTCTGTGTTTCACATCCTGTACAACTCATCGGTTAGAATCCCCTAATTTTCCCTTCCCTTTCCCTCCAAATTATCTATTGCTCATCTGTAATTATGTTTTCAGTAACTCCAAGCTTTCTCATCTTTCCTTACAGATGTTTTAACTCTTTTATTCCTTTAGATTTCCCCCCCACCACCACCAAAAAAATCAGATTTATTTTTCTCTCAAATTTCCTCATGGATTTCCTAGCTTTCTTTTCTCCAAGAATTTTCCCATCATTCTTAACTTCTCAGGTTTCCCATGTAGACTCCTCTACCCATACTTTCATCTATTTTTCAAATATTACACTCTTAGATTCTTTAACATATTCCAACATGAATAAGAGAATGTGAGTTAGATTCTGCAGAAACAGGGTCATCACAATAATTCTGAGTCTGATTTTGTTGCTAATTCTCTAGCCTATTTTCCTTGAATAAAATAGTTCTTGCTATCTGTCAGAGTTGCAGGGCTACTTAGTAAACATCATTGAATTAAACTTTAAAAAATCATTTTATGATTCATAAAAAACATATCCAGGAAAGTGTTTTTCCTCCCCAATAAAAAAGATGTTAAAGTAATGGTGCAATTTAGATTTTTTTAAAGTGTATATCCTGTCCATTCCACTCAACAAACATATATGATGCAGTGAGTAAGAGCGCTGGCCTCGGAGTTGGGATGACCCAAGATCGGATCTGGCCTCAGAAAATGAGCACCAACACACAAATAATGACTGGCCGTGTAACCTTGACCAAGTTACTTAAATTACTTAACCTTAATTGCTTTAAACAAAAACATATATGATGGCCTACTGTTTGCAAGGGACTGGGAATAAAAGGTGAAAAATGGTCATTCTTGCTCTCAAGGACCTCAGAGGCTAATGGGTGGTGAATCTGAAACATACACAAATACGAGAGTCATCAAATAATGAAAAATATAAAGGAAAGTCAGGAAAAGTACTGTGAAAAATCTTAGGAAGGAAAGACCACTTTCACATGGAGTATGTGTAGGAGGGGTAAGGATAGACGAAGGCTTCATGAAGAATGTGGCTCCTAAGCTAGGTTTTTAAGGAAAAAAAGGACTTCACTAGAATATCACATCTTAATTCCTCTCTACTCTTATCAAATCTTTTCTCACTGTCCCAGAAACTTGCCATTCTCATTCCCTCTCTCTATCCTTCTACTCATGTGTGTACCTCTAACTGGGATGCTTTCCACCTTTCTCTTTCACCTAGCTGAATCCTGTTGATCTTTCAGGGCCAGTTGCCACATCCTCTAAAATCCCCCCAGTCTTTCCTTCATAGTTCCTACAGAATTTATTATCTCCACCATACAATTTAGCATTTGTATATTTTCTTGCTTTATTTCCCATTGTTTCATATTTTAGTCCCCGTTTCCCAATGATACAGAAGAAAAACCTTACTAGGCTCAAGAGGTCTGCAATCTCATAATGGCTTCACTCTTACCTTACCAAGTGACCTTGGACAAATTAGCTAATCTCACTGGGATTCAGTTTCTCCAGGTGAAAATAAAATTTGACTCAATGATATCTAAGGTTATTTCCAATTCTAACAGATTCTGGGCTTAGCTTATAAGATCCTTGAGGGCAGGAAATGAATTTTATAGTTCTCTGTATCATAATGCTGATTATAGATTAGGCATGATTATTTGTAGACTGCCTGACTGTTACAAATTCTAGTTTCTCTGAAACGTCATTTTGGTATGCTGAGTTTTAGACAGTGAGCTGCTCTGGAAATTTTATAAACTAATGATCTTCAAAAGAAAAAAGAAAATTATTAGCCAAACAAGCAGATTCATTGTATTGTAAACATGTTTGCTTACATATGTGCCGACTATGGTATTTTTTTAATCCAACATAGTAATACCTGCAGCTCTTCACTTTTTTAAAATTAGAGTATTTTACTAGGTAAGTTAGCACAGCAGAGGAGAAAAAGCCCTGAACTGGAATTCAAAATGGTAGAGATGGTGTGATGCATTGGAAATAATGCTGGATTTGGAGGCAGGTGAGTCAGATCTAAGTTTAGCTCTGGGACTTTCTAGCTTTGCAGTCATAGGCATGTCATTAGGCTTTTTTTAGTCTCAGTTTTCTCATCTGAAAAATGGACATTAATAATAATAACTGGCATACACAGAGAGCTTTAAGTTTGCAAAGTAAAAATCACATTTGAGATAAAATTGAAAATCTTTAAACAAAAATTTGTTTGCCCTTCCTTAACCAACCCATGGTTCTTATTATTTCTCCCTTACATTTGGATACTTGACTATAAGATTGTATAGATTAAATTTTGAGCACTAATGTTATATTTCTACACATTTTGTCTTACTTTTCTATTTATATCCCCAGTGCCCAGCACAGTGCCTGGCACTTTTCTCTTTGTTGTTCAGCTGTTTTCAACCCTTCATGACCCCATTTTGTGTTTTCTTGGCAAAGATACTGAAGTGGTTTGCCATTTCCTTCTCTAGCTCATTTTATAGATGAGGAAACTGAGGCAAACAGTGACTTACCCAGGGTCACACAGCTAGTAAGTGTCTGAAGCCAGATTTGAACTCAAGAAAAAACTCCTGACTCCAGGCCCAGCACTTTGTCCACTTCACCACCTAGCGGCCTGCCTGATATCTAATAGGTAGTTAAGTAGTTAATAGATGTCTGCTGACTGATTGATAGTCACAGTAACCCTATGAGGTAAGTGCTACCATTAGTATCCCCATTTTATAGATGAGGAAACTGAGGTTTAAAAAAAGGTTAAAGGATTTGTTCAGCATCATGCAGCTTATGTCATGACTAGAATTCAAATCCTGGTCTTTCTGACTCCAAGGAGAGTCCTATAAAATAATCATTTTGTTAGTTTCTTTACAAGCTTGTTAGGCAGAAGTATACCATAAATGTATTATTATTAGCTTCTCTTCACTTTCTCCATTTCCCTTTCTCTTCCTATATTCCTCTCTCTTATTTCTCCCTCTGCAGAGAATTCCTGTCAGCCTTGAGGTTCTCTGATCTATTGTGACAAATAGTTGCTTGCTGGGTTTTCTGCTTCTGTGAGAGTCTCCCAGCGATTTAAGATCATGTGGTTTATTCGGCTTCATGTACTTGACCTTTTCACATGATTGGCAGGTCTAAATGGCTACGGCAACACAGTAATTATGCACTAGCTGGGTTATGTTCATTTCATGAGGGGGAAAAAATCCTACCACAATGACACAGTTCTGTTGGATAGTGGAAAACATGTCCCCCTCCCTGCATCAGCTAAATAAAGGAGAATCAAGTCTTTCTGTTAGTCACAATGATACTTCCCCTTCCCACCTCAGGTTCAATGCATTCTTTAGGCATTATATAAACATTCAATGTACCCTCGCCATACCCACCTTAGGAATTGTTTACTCTATGGCTACCCTCTTACATAATTAAAATGTTTTGAAGCTGCTGGTTTTGCTCAGCAATACACTTCCACCCACATTCTTTGAATAATGAAGCCCAAGCTTTTCCAGCAAAGTTTATGGCCACAAAGGCAATATTGCCTTTTAATGACACCTTGCTCTCCCATTACAGAGGAAATGTGAATACTCCTAAATGAGCATGTTTCTTTATCAAGTACAAAGAGTACCCAGCTAGCTTTTCTAGAGATTTTTTTCCCAAAATTGAAAATATTGTTTTGATATGAAATCTGAATTCTCACAGATTTTGGTGTGAATTCTGCCCAGGCTTAAGACTTGGTTGTGACTTTCCTGGCTCCAAAATAAGAGTTGGAATGAGAGTTTGTATTAGCAAGCACTGGAGTTAAGTTTCTGGGAAATCCAGTCTTTTAAGTGGAGCTTCTAAGGATCTACCAACAACTAAGTGTTTTTTAAGCTTCTATTTAATGTGTCTTAAGCACTTGAAATAAGAAATCAAGCGTGATAGTCTGTTCCCTCAAAGAGCTTTCATCTTTTGGGAGAAGACAAGTTGTAGGTAAAGAGGGATAGAAATGGGACAAGATCTGTGATATCCTTGATATGAAGAGCTTTCACATGAGGACACTTCTCTACCAATACAGATTAATACTTCATCAATTTTTCATCTTGGTTGCCTGCCTAGTATACTGAGAAGTTAAAAGATTTGTCGTAAACTAAATGACTCACCCATGGTCACACAGCCAGTATATGTCAGAGACCCGATTAGAACTGGCTTTGATGCCAACTGTCTATGTACTCTGCCCACTGCCTCTTAATAAATTATATTAAAATATTATGCCAAATTAAAATTATATTAAATTAATTTGAAAGAAAAATCATATTAAATAAAAATATAATTGTATATATAATACTTCATTAATAAATACAGACAAAATAGGGAAAAGGTAAATTATTTCTGGGGGAGAGCACTAGGTACTGGGGAGAAAAAGCTTTTTTTTTTGGTGTGACTTAAGTAGTTTTGAATGAAACAAGGTGTTCTACGAGGTTGGAATAAAGAGATTGCAGCTAGGTGGCACAGTAGATAGAGCATTGGGCCTGAACTCTAAAAGATCTAAGTTCAAATGTAGCCTCGTGGACTAACCAGCTAGGCAGCCCTGGGCAAGTCACTTAACCTTTGTTTGCCTCTGGTTCCTCATCTATAAAATGGGGATAATAATAACACCTACCCCCACCCTCAAGTTGTTATGAAGCTAAAATAATATTTGTAAAAACATTTTGCAAACTTTAAAGCCCTATACTGTATTCTACAATTTTCTGTTCTATCCATAGAACAGAAGGGTTGCAAGGGTTCAGGCCCAGGAGAGGGAATGTCCACCATGCGTGCAGAACAGCAAGAAGACTGGGAAGCAGAGTAATATATTGTTAGGTTGGAAAAGTAGTCTGGATCCAGGTTGTAAAGGACTTTCAGTGCCAAACTGAGAAGTCTGCATTTGATTCTAGAGAACTACTGTAGTTTGTTGAGTAGGGAGTCACACAGTCAGATTGCACATTGGGAAATTCACTGCGGCAGCAGTGTGGAGGATGGATTCTTAGAGAGAGAGGAGAGGATGGAGATGGGGAGACCATGGAGTCTGAACTGGAGAGATGTCTTTGAGAGTACAGAGAAGGGGATGGATGTAAGCCGTGTTGTAGAAGGACAAAGAACACATTTTGGTAACTGATTGCAAATGTGGGTGTGAAGGAGTTTGAGGAAGCAAGGATAACACCAAAGTTGCAAACCTGCAAAGATAGTGATGCTTCAACAAAAATAAATAGAAGGAAAATTAATAACTTAGACCCTTTTTTGAAGGGGGGGTTTGTTTGCGTCCTTTTCCTGAATTGTAGAAATGGAAGACTATAATTATTTTCAGAAGATATTTATTCTAGGGCTGAATCAGTCTAAAAATCACTTTTGGACACATTTTTTTAAAAAGAATGTTTATATTCATACTTTCCATCTCACTCATGGTTTGATATATTTTCAAGTTGGAACAATTATAGACTCTCTTTTTAAAATTTAGGGCTTCTGGTAATTATCTATAAGGTGGTACAGTGGATAGAGGGCCAAGCCTGAATTCAGGAAGACTCATCTTCTCAAATTCAAATCTGGCCTCAGGCATAGTAGCTATGTGACCCTGGGCAAGTCACTTAACCTTGTTTGCCTCAGTTTCCTTATCTGTAAAATGAACTGGAGAATAAAACTGGTATCTTTGCCAAAAAAATCCCAAATGGGATCAGGAAGAGTCAGACACAACTGAAAAACAATTAAACAACAACAGTTATTTATAAATAAACCTCAGTCATATGTACTCTTATGCCAATACTTTATCCCTTTTTCCATGCTTCTTCTTTAATAAATATTAAGACATATCATTGTACTTGCTAGGAGTCACGATAGAGGAATATGTAGTTTTAAGCACTAAAGGTCAAAGCCACACTAAGACTTTTGGGACACAGTGCATGAAATCTTTTTTTTTCAGTCGTTCACATACACTTTAGCCATTTCTACTTATTTCTTTACTATCCCCACACATCCAGTCAGTTGCCAGACATTGTCAGCTCCACAATGTGTGTGATCCATTTCCCATTCTCTAGCCACACACCCCGATTCCAGCCCTTTTCACCTCTTGCCTGGAGTTTTATAATAATAATATCCTCATCAGTCTCCTGCCTCACACCTTTCCCAGCTCCAATCCATCTTCCACAGTTAGGATATCCAAGATTAAGTATAAACTTATTGTTTCTTGCTGTTGTGTCAGACCAGCAAAGATGCTGGAGTGGTTTGCCATTTCCTTCTCCAGCTCATTTTACAGATGAGGAAATGAAAGCAGACAAAATTAAGTGACTTGCCCAGGGTCACACAGCTGGTAAGTGTCTAAGGCCAGATTTGAACTCAGGGAGATCATTCTTCCTGACTTCAGGCCTCACCCTCTAACCACCTTGCCACCCACCTGCCCCAGTGTGCACTCTGCTGTTCAGCATTTAAAACCCTGGCCTTAGTCTACATTTCCAGTTTTATTGTGTATTCTTCTCCTCCACACACACTGTCTTCAAGTTTTTGTCTGTCTCCACAGCCTAGCATGGTGCCTAACACATAAAAGGTACTTAAGAAATGCTTGTTGGTGGATTCATTTCCGCCCCTTCTCTTTCCCATTCTTTCTTCTTTTCCTTCTTCCTCATTGTCTAGCCTTTTGCCCACTGTGTTTTTCTTTCTCTCATCTCCCTTACAACTTCTCTGTCTTCTCTCATGTCTCCTGGCCTATTCTCCATCACTGCCATTCCTGACCCTAAAGGATCATCCTGTCTAGGAGAGGTAATATGTTATCCTGGAGCTGGAATTCCCCTGGAATCATGGGACTTTAGTTTAAATAATGACGCTGCCACATACTATGTGTGTGATGTTGGGCAGCTTCTTTGCTCCTCAGTTTTATTTGTAATATGAGGGTGGAAAGTTAGGCTAGATGACTTTATTTTTTTTGCTTTTTGGAGGACAATTGGGGTTAAGTGACTTCCCCAAGGTCACATGGCTAGTTTTTGTGTTAAGTGTCTGAAGCCGGATTTGAACTCAGAGTCCTCCTGACTCCAGGGCTGGTGCTCTAATTCACTGTGCCAGCTAGCCGCCCCCCCCCCCCCCGGCTAGATGACTTTTAAGGTCCCTTCCATCTTTAAAGCTAACAACCCTATGAACTGATATTATCCTAAGGGAAAGACAGTAGTAAGTGGTAAATCTGACTATGGGCAATAATTCTAACAACTGAAGAGATTACTTTTACCATGGTGATATCAAGCAATCAATAAACATTTATTAAGTACCTGTTCTATGTCGGGCACTGTGCTAAGCCCTGGGGATGCAAAAATAGGCAAAAGACAGTCCCTGCCCTCAAAGAGATTACAATAGCATGCAAATGAACATATATAAAACAAGTTATATATAGAATAAATTAGGAAATAATTAATGTGCTGGAATTAAGGGGGTTGGGGAAGGCTTCCTGTAGAATGTGAGATTTTTAGCTGGGACTTCAATTACTAGTCTGGTAGTAGGACCTGCATTTACATGGGGCATTTTTATGTTCCCTCCCTGACCTAAGTAAAAGCAATTCTTGTTATGATAATGATGCTTCCTCCCATCACCCCTACCTAACTGTACCCCCAAATATTTTCTGCCCCCCCTCCAATATACATCTGAGGCAGCATCCAGAAGCTCTGTTGTTGCACTTACAGTGAAAAGTAGAATAAATGGTCTGCTTCCAATTCCCTTCCCCCAAAATATTTTTTCTTCTTTTGGTGGATTATGGAGTTCTTTGTGCATATAACTGGTTTGGAAACACTTAACAGAACCAGCCTTCACTTTTCAGTTAAATGGCAGGCCAATAGAAAAAATCTAAATCGTATATTTATAGTAGTGTGCCTTGAATGAGATGAAGAAATCACAGAGTTTTATGCATAATTTACATAAGAATATTATTGTGAGGTTTTTAGCTTTGTTTTTCTTGCCTCTTTTAGGGTTCTGTAATATTTTCACATATGATAATGTCTTTTTTAATGTTTTATTTAGTAAATGGATGATATATAATTAGAGGCCTTCTATATGAAGTATTACTGATAACTTGTACACTGGTGCATTTTTCTGTGTTCTGAACAATCTCAGAATTTTACCTGTGCACTTTTCCTTAACACAGGTCACCGTACACTGTTTATTGGAGTCCATGTTCCCCTGGGAGGAAGAAAGAGTCACCGGCGTCACAGACATCGTGGACATAAACACAGAAAGAGAGATAGAGAAAGAGATTCAGGATTGGAGGATGGACGGGAGTCTCCTTCTTTTGGTAAGAATCTCTCCCTTTCCCCCAACTTGCCATTTAAAATAAGCAGTTCTGTAAAAAATCCATAGGTTTATGGAAATCACAATATTCTGTTGTGTTCTCTGTATAATTCCTTAAGCAGCAGAGATCGCTTTTGAATTTGTAGTAAAAAATAAAGATATCATGCAAACAGGTTTGAAAGACGCTGGGGCAGAAAGGGCATTGGGGCAGAAAGTTTCCAACATTATGATTGCTCTCTTGGCTATTTTATGAAAGGGAAGAATTGTTTAGGGATGAGATGAAGAAATCAAAATTTGAATACTAGCACTATATCTCTATGTTAATTCACACAAATAGAAATAATTGCTTTCATTTTTTTTAATTCAAGGAGAATAGGCATTTATCAGATTTTTGCTTAGACAGCTGTAGCTGCCCAGTGTTTGACTGGGCATGAAAGTCTCTAAATGTGAAAGTTCTGCTTAATCAAATAGTCTGCAAAAGAATTCAAATGTGTTCATGCTTTAGCTTTTGGGAACCCATAGAATGATGGTTACTATATAGAACACTCAGAAGATTATTCTTTTCCTTATTCTTAAATGTAGACATTTAACAAGTTTTTTTGATGACTCATTGTGTATTTAGAATTTTCCAAGGTACCAGGAAGGAAATAAAAAAGTGTACAACATGATCCCTGAACAATATGCTTAAAATCTTATTAGGGAAACAAGAATGTTGCATCTGAAGGAATCTGAGACAAAGACAGCAAATTATAAAATGCCAATTTGATCAGTCAAGTAACCCAGAAAGAACTATGAGGTAGTCAGTGAAGGAGAAATACACTTTTGTTTAAAATTTTGTTTCAAATCTAATTTTTTGCTTCTGTGTGAAGGGAAAGGAATGGTAATCAGTCAAATTGTCAAAGAAGGGCCATTGTATGGTTAGTTCAAATGTTAGATCACACCTATAGCCTCTAAGTCTATAATCTTAATGATTCCTTGAATATTTAAAAAGTTTTTTTCTTAAATTGCTTCTTTTATTAAACTATATATTCCAGCCCTGTAGTCAGGAGGACCTGAGTTCAAATTCAGCCTCAGACACTTAACACAAAACTAGTCATGTGACCTTGAGCAAGTCACTTAGCCCCAATTGCCCTACCTTCCCCCCTCCAAAAAAGCAAAAAAAAAAAAAAAAACAACCACAAGAAAACAAATTTCTTTGAAACAAGATCAAAAGAAAAATAGTGTCAGAGAATAAGAATTAAATTTCCAGTTATATAGTATTAAAGAAAATATAGCTTAGAAAAGTGATAGGCTATAATTCAGATCATTTGGTAGCAACATTATTAAGATTTACTACCAAGGTGTACCCCTAGCTTTTGGATAATTGTCTATGATGTGGGTATTCAGTCATACTTCCTCCATACTATCAACTAAGAGTTCATTTACAATCATCTCCTTTTTTCTATTCTATGTTATGGAAATGCTTGTTTTATTTCGTAAGTTCAGAATAAAATAAATAATTTTAAAAGAGTGAACCATTAATATATATATATATATATATATATATATATATATATGCGCTCATGTAGTGTTAAAGACATGAAACTAACTGGTAGCAGTCATATAAGCATCTAAATTCATTAAATATAATTAAAAGTATAATAAATAGAGCTATCCATAAATGGAAGAAGCTTTTTCTTGAGGAAAATATATTTGAGTTCATTCAGGTAGAAACTCTATAATCACTTGTTGAATGTATTGTAGAGGGGATGTGTTTATAAGTAAAGGATTGGACTAGGTGATCTCAGTGACTTTATAATTCTCTGAGAGTCTCTGATTCTCTTACTTGATGAACTCTGGCATTGCTTCTTTCTAGCTCTAACATATGACTTAATCATTACTTTGTACTGAATTAGTGATAGAGCCAGGACTAGGACCTAGTTCAGGGGTAGGGAACCTCTTTGAGGTTTGGGTTCAGTCAAAGGGCCACACTTGAGGACCTAGAGGATCACATGTGGCCTTGAGGCCACAGGTTCCCCACATCTGACCTAGTTCCTTTGACTCATTGGTCATTCATCATCCCTTTTCTTTTTTCTCTTTCAACTATTACATCCTACAAGTGTCTATATGGCAGCTAGGTGGCACAGTGGATAGAGCACTGGTCTGGGAACCAGGATGACTCTTCCTAAATTCAAATCTGGCCTCAGATACTTACCAGTTGTATGACCATGGGCAAGTCACTCAACCCTGTTTGCCTCAGTTTTCTCATCTGTAAAACTGCAAAGCCCTCCAGTTTCTCTGCCCAAGAAAACCCCAAAGGGGGTCATGGAGAGTTGGACGTGACAAAAACAACTGTACAACAATAAACATTCATCCTTTGAATTGAGATCAATATAAAAACTATAGAGATTTTATTCAATAACATTTAAAAATAAAGTAAAGCCATTTCTAAAAGCAGCAAAGTACAAAAATAATTAGTGAACACTATTTGAAAAGTGTATCTTTTGAAAGTAAGCATTAAAGTATACAGGTTCAGTTTGGCATTATTTTTTTTTGATTAGGCTAAAGATTTACAGCTAAAAGGGACCTTAAAGTTCATCTTCCTTACTATTCCCCAACTATTAGGATTGTTTCTAAATGTAATCTCACAGAGACATTGTTATCATCATCACTTGCATTTATATAACGCCTACTCTGTACTAGGCACTACGCTAAGCACTTTACAGATATCATCTCCTTTGATCTTTACACAACTCTGGGAGATAGGGGCTATTATTTATCCCAATGTTTCAATTAAGGAAAGTGAGGTAAATAGATATTAAGTGACTTGATCACACACAGAGAGAGTTAATTGTCTCAGGTTGGATTTGAATTTACATTTTCCAGACTCCAGACCAAGTACTCTATCCATTTTACCACCTAGCCACCTAATCAGAATAGTCTTTTGCAAGACTCACTTCCTTAAAATTAGAAAGTCCCACCCAGACTATATATATGGCTTTGGGACTTCAGTCCAACTCATTATTAAAAACCACTCAAGCTCTTTATAGCTACGGATAAAACTGATTCAGTTTAAGCTAACATTACTCTGACTTTCCCCACTCTGTAGGGGAGTGCTGCTGTTGAAGCAATTCCGCATACTCTTTAGCTTCTGTCTCTTTCAGAACTCTTAACTGTGCCCTCGATCCTTTCTCCTCTAGGACCTTTATTTCAATAGTTACCCCCTGTTTCATACATCTTTAATCTCTTTCTCTCCACTAGCTCCTTCTCATCTGTTTAGGTGTCCCTGATTCTTTAAAAACAAAAAAGCAAGCAACCAAAAACAACAACAATAGCACCCCTTCTATTGATCCCTCTACTTCATCCAATTACCCATTCTCTCTCTGTATTTTCTTTCATTTCTGTATTTCTTAAAAATTTTTCCTATAGCCAAAACTCATTTTGTCACTATTATCTCAGTTTCTAACATCAGGCTTCTGCCCCCACCATGAAACTAAAATTGCTTTTTCAAAGGTCATCAATCCAATGATCTTAACCAAGTGGACTTCTCTGAGGTGACACTTTTCACCATACCTTCCTTAATATACCTCCCTCAATCTTGGTATCCACATAGTAGGGAGATGGGTATTTTGTGAGTAAGAGATGAAAGTGAGTAGAACTAGGATCATCATCTGGTAGTTTGGGGAAAATATCCCCTTGGATATTCCTCTTGATCTGGAGAATAGCTGACCTTAGTGGAAGCACATGGTATAAGAATATTTGTTGGATTATGTAGGATTCCTAGATAAAAAAAGATTATTGGTAAATACTTGGAAGTAAGAATGTTTGATGAGAGGAAATGGAATGGAATGACAGTCCAGCTGTCACAACTGGTAGTAACTGAGTTTATTTATCTCACGTCTGTATTTTCACTGTGCTGAATAGGGCTTATGGTGGAAAACATATCCTAAAGTTTGGCTAGTTTTTCCTTCACAGATATTGAAATTATTCTTAATATTTCACTGGACTAGGAGACTGAACTTTCAGGGTACTAACATCTCTTCAAGTTCACCTAAGTACACCTATGGAACTCCAGGAGCTCTCCAAAGGTTGGCTGACAGACCACAGTGAGCAACTCCAAGACAGGAGAGACATATTTAACTAAATCAACTCAAAGTGTCCTAAAAGCATATTCTTGTTGAGAGGCCCTTTTCTGATATGGCTGAGTAAATTCCCTTCTGTTGAATGACCTATATATGTATCACTTAGTTAAAATATTGAACATAAACCAAGATAGATCAGACCTAGCCCTGATTGAGAATATTCTTCAGTGTCCATGTTAGTATAGAATCATGGCCATAACTGTCAAAGAACTCACATAGACTCTACCAGAGTTGAGAAAAAAAACTGATGATTACAGCCATAATCAGATCTGCAACAGCACTAAGAGATTGGAAGAGATGAGCTCATGTCTAATGTCCCATCCCTTAAGAATGGGTCCAGTGCTTAGGCACTAAGTATACCTAACATGACTCCTGAGGTACTACTTGTCAGCTCTCGGTTCTCTCCTACTGATCCTTCACAAAACCCTTTGGTATTTCCTCTTCCTAACTCTTCAGTGTTGTTCTAAAGGCTCTCTTCTATGTCTCAGGAAAAACTGAAAGCAGAGTAGAAATTAGAAATGCTAGTAAATTGGAAACCATGAATAGATAGGCTCATTTAAAGGCTATTAATGAAGAACAAAGGAGAACAGAAAGAATAGCAGTGACCAAAATAGCAAATGGAAATTCAGAGAGCAAAGGCAAGCTTAAAATTTAGTAAAACAAATAAGAGAAAGGTAATCAATTTAAAGTAGCAGTCATGTGAGATAATAATGGACATAGTATAGTTCTTGAAATAAGAAATTGGACAGAATATTAAGCTGCAAGGAAAATGAAGTTAAAAGCACTGTAACCTTTGTACTGTCAGAACTCTAAAGAAATATGATAAAACTGTGGTTCACTTGTAGTGATGGAACTTTGTACAACCTGTATAATGGAAGAGTGTAGAAAGGCACATCACCATCTAGTAAAAAGGAATATTTTTAGTTCCTTAGGGAAATGCAAATGCCAGTATAATTTTAGGTTCTGTGGTAGTCATTACAAGACCCTTAATTTTAGACTGAATTTTAAATTAACCACATGGACATTTTGACTTTGCTTGCTGGAGAACAAAATAACTCCAAGCCCTCGTGTTCCTAACAGTGAAATTTATCAGTGATTAGGTACAACAGGGGAAATGAAATTGTAAACAGGCAAGGAAAATTAAGTTGATTTTATATATACACATATACATATATATAAACACACAAATATAAACTGTGGAGATGGAGGAAATTGTGTGCAGAATTTAATATTTGATGGGAGACCCATCCAAAGATATGGAAAATATGATTGAGAAAGCTGTAATGACAAACTGTCTTAATTATTATAAGCACATCTCTGCCACAAGTGCCCCAGAAATATCTGATTGATAAGGAGGCATTTAATACTCTGAAACAGTTGTTATGGTACTCATTTGTGAAACACAGATTCTTCTAATACCTGAAGATTGCTGACATGATGAGTACAGCCTTTAGTTCTGTTTTATGTCCTTTTAAATTCAGTTGTCCTGTCTTACTTATCTTCTTATTATTTTCTGGAATGTCATGGGATTGGAATATTAGTTTAGAACAAGAAAAATGCTTTAATATCCTTTGAGGAAGGACATAAAATGAAATGTGTCAGTATGAAGCAATTTCCTTTTGTGATATAATCTTTGAAGTCTTAAATAAGGGACAAAAAGTAAGACACTGTATTTGGGGGGAAAATTCTTCTTGTTAAAATCTTCCATTGTCCATCAGGCTTTTGGTGAATATTAATACATGTTTATATGTAATCATAAACACCACAAGAACTTGAAAATCCATTTTAAAAAATACCACTCTTAGAACAGTGCCTGACACATCAAGATGCTTAATAAATGCTTATTAACTTTTAAATTAGGCGAGTCTATCCCTTTTTTAAAAAAAGGAAAGAAAATATCAGTATAACTAAAAGTGAAATATAAAAATTCGACTTTACCTCTAATAAGTCTAAGTTCTGATTTGCATAAGGATGAACATCAGTTGGTTTTAATGGAATGACTTCATTCTCATTAGTATGCAATACTAAACTATCACTCAATTGAAGCTAATTTGGTAAATTGGTATTTAAAATCTTGGCCACAGAAAGAGCCAAAAATGAAGCAACAACACCCCAGGGTTAAACAGTATTGCTTCTCGGTGGACACATCTCCTGAAAGTGCAAGCACCACATACAAATTGTATAATACATATGCGTGTATTTATGTGTTAACTTTATCCAAATAATAACAAATTGAAGAATTTAGCTATTTACTCTGCTAGCTAATGATATTTTTATTTCTGCCTTTTCTTAGTTTAGTGATTAATGGTGTGGGTACTCAAGGAGTACTTTCTTAAGTGACTTTCAGTATTTGGTTCCCATACATTTACTGTGTGTATAGAGAATCTATTAATTTAGAGTCAAAAGTTATTTGATATGTTTGAAATAAAATCTCCTAGAACTCCATTTAACAAACTTATGTAGATAACCCATCTAAATCCATATGACCCAAGTGTAACTTTCTTTTTTAAAATCCTTATCAAACTTTTGTTGTCTTCAAAAGTAGCTTGCAGACTTGCACAGAAGGAGGTATGAAGTATTGGGGGTTTGGGGGTTACTTTTTTCTAACCATTTATTCAATTAACCTCAATTTCTCACTGATAATCTTCTGGAATCAAGGCTATTTCAGACTGTAGGATTAAGCTGGGTATGAGTAAGGCACTGTTCTTATGAGAGATAATAAATCTTTTTTATTTACATGTTCAGTTGTTATTCAATCATTTTTCAGTTGTATATGACTCTTTGTGACCCCATTTGGGGATTTATTGACAAATATACTGGGGTTGTTTGCCATTTCCTTCTCCACCTCAATTTTAAAGATGAGAAAACCAAGGCAAACAGGGTTAAGTGATTTGTCCAGGGTCACACAGCTAGTAAGTGTCTGAGGTTGTATTTGTACTCAGCAAGATGAGTCTTCTTTACTCCAGGCTGGATACTCTATCCACCACACCACCTAGCGGTTGAGGAAACTGAGGCAGAGTTTAAGTGACTTATCCAGGGTCACATAGCTAGGAAGTATCTGAGGTTGGATTTGAACTCAAGTCTTCCTCACTCCAAGCTAAATGCTTTCTCCATTGAACTCCCTGGCTCCCTTGCTCTGAGACCCGCTCTGTCCATAGTGTGACATTGCCTCCATGACACTAACATTTCTTACAGTGCTATATAATAGTCATAACTCTCCTACTTGTTATAGGGCAATTAATTGGAAATTCCATGTCTTATTTACATACCAATGGTGCCTAGCAGAGTGCTTCTCCTCCAGAACTTTAAAAGTCCTTAGATAATGGCACCACATTTTGTTAGGACCTTCTGTGTCTGTGCTGTGTTAGCATGGCCTTCCAGAACCCAGAGTAAACTTAAAACCATGCTGAGGCCCCATAGGAGGAGGAAGTACCTCACTTTATTGGAAAAGGTGGCCAATAAATGTTTAAATTGGATTTAATTAAACGTTTGGTGGAATAAGGTTAATATAAAAACATGACTTGCTCCTGGTAGCAACAGCATCTGTCATTCCTGTGCATGCTTTCTTTAACTCCATAGTTCCCAAAATTAAATGATTATCTTGTTTTCAGTAGCCAGGGGATTCATGGAGGCCTTTAAATTTTTTTGTCCTCTTCTCTTTGCCCTGGCAAATGAGACTACATAACTGTTCCAGTTATGAATTGCAGCGAATATGGCAACAGATCCTTCCATATGATATATCATATTCTTGGCTGTTAAATTGATAGTTTGGGGGATTTTGCAGTATTAGGCTATTCTATGTTTTCACTGACTGTCATACAAAGAGGTAAAGTAGTCACCATAGAGAAAATATTTACCCTACCCTAAAGAATGCTTTCTGAATTAGATAAGACTGTAATTTGGTGAAATATATGCCATGCTATTTTAAGGTGCCCAGATTTGTATAAAACGCAGCCCCTGAACAAAGCATTTGAACAATTACAATCAGGAAGAGGGGAGTCTTTCTTTCTCTCTCTCTCTCTGAGATTTTAAAAGCCTGTGGGTCATGACAGGCCTATTGTGAGCATAGCATAATGCATAGAGAATCATTTCTGCTTTAAGGAATGAATGGCAAGATATGGTCAGAACACTAGGCAATTTTCCAGTTTGAAGAATATGCCTCTTGTCCTTGACAGTGGATCAGACTTCTTTAATGGGACAGCATTTTCCCCCACGTCTCCATTTTCATCATGTCTTAGACTAGAGAGTCCTAGATGAAAACTTGATACTATACCACAGAATTTAGAAAAGCATCTTGTTCTTGCTATATAAGTCGTCGGGTTTATTTTGTTGACTAATCTTTCAAAGTGTTCTGCATGAAACCACTTGCTTTGTTAAGCTGAAATACTAATAGGGAAATCCCTAAAGTACTGGTCTATGCTTGTTGAACTGGAGCTTTTTTGACTTAGATGCATACAGTAATAACGATTAATAAGTAGCACTTACATAATGCTCAGAGGTTTACAAAGCACTTTGCATATTATTTCATTTGATTCTCACAAAAATACTGTATGGTAGCAGTGATTATTATCCCCATTTTACAGATAATTAAACTGATACTAGAAGAGTTAAGTGACT
Organism: Gymnobelideus leadbeateri; assembly: GCA_011680675.1. NCBI lineage: Eukaryota > Metazoa > Chordata > Mammalia > Diprotodontia > Petauridae > Gymnobelideus > Gymnobelideus leadbeateri. Next base: position 225,669 of record WOXC01004731.1, read on the forward strand.
TGCCAAGGGTCACATAACTAGTGAGTGGGAGGGGGCACATTTGAACTCAGATTTTCTTAACTCCAAGTCTAACACCCTATTCACTGGACCCCCTTAGATATCTTTAGTGATAGAACTCTCAACGGTAGTTTATACTACATCAAAGCTACAAGTCCTTGAGCACTTATTAGTACAAAAGCCATGTTTGTACAAAGTAAGGGGAACTGAATTAAGAGTGGGTAGGAGGGGCGGCTAGGTGGCGCAGTGAGTAAGAGCACGGCCTCGGAGTTGGGATGACCCGAGATCAAATCCGGCCTCAGAAAATGAGCACCCACACATAAATAATGACTAGCCGTGTAACCTTGAGCAAGTTACTTAACCCCAATTGCTTTAAAAAAAAAAAGAGTGGGTAGGAAATATCTCAATAATACACTAAAACCCAACTTGAAAGATAAAGCAGTGGGGGGATGGAGTCAAGATGGCAGAGTTAAAACAGGACTTCTACGAGGCTCCGGGTTCCACCTCCCCCAATCCATGTAAAAGGTGACTCTGAACAAACTTTGGAGCTACAGAACCCACAAAATGACACAGAGAAGCTAACCTACCACTGAGGACAGCCCAGCAGGCTGGCAGGAAGGGGCCAGCCCAGTGCTGTGGGAGTTGAGCCCAGTCCAGTGGGAGCCCAAGGTTTTAGCCCCAGGGCAGGCCTGAACAGCTGTCAGTGGGAGGGACTTCAGATCACCAGCACCTGTGGCAGTTTCCAGAATTATCAACCCACAGATGCTAAGGACAAAGTGAGAGGGCAGTGCAGTGTGAACTTTGGGATCAGTAGTTTGGGAGTGCATCAGCTTTTGCCCCTAGGGTGAGAAGTGACTGAGGCACAGCGGCTATGCAGCCGCAGCCACATGGCTGCTTCAGTTCCTGCCTGCTGCAGATTGAAGGGGGACCAAGTGAACAGTCTGAGGGGTAATCACTCTTGCTTTAACCTACTTGGATCTGGATTGCAGTCTATGGTGGAGGTCCTGGTGGGTGTGACAAGCTTGCCAGAGCATGTGGAGGCTTCAGAGAGGGCACTCAACTAATACCTTCAGCAGCTGAGAAAACCCCAGCATTTGGTACAAAGCTCCCCTGTCTGGTAGCAGAGTCCTACTGTAGAAAAAAGCCCAAAAGTCAAGTAATTTAGTGGCAACATGAGCAAACAAGGGAAGCAAAGTAAACAGAGCAACCCAACTTTACACTCCTCTTTTGGGAACAAAAAGGATCAAAGCATGGAACAGGAGGAAGACAGTGAAGTCAAAACTCCTACACCAAAAGCCTCGAAGAAAAATACTAGCTGGTTATAGGCCATAGAGGACCTTAAGAAGGATTTTTGAAAATCAAATAAGAGAAGTGGAGGAAAAATTGGGAAGAGAAATGAGAATGATGCAAGAAAATTATGAAATGAGAGTCAACAACCTGACTGAAGAAAATAACACCTTAAAAAATAGACTAACTCAAATGGCAAAAGAGGCTCAAAAAGGCAATGAGGAGAAGAATGCCTTAAAAAGCCAAATTTGCCAGATCGAAAAAGAATCTCAAAAGCTCACTGAGGAGAATCATTCCTTCAGAATTAGACTGGAGCAAATGGAAGCCAGTGACTTTATGAGAAATCAAGACACTATTAAACAGATCCAAACAAATGAAAAAATAGAAGGCAATGTGAAATATCTCATTGGAAAAACAACTGACCTGGAAAATAGATCCAGGAGAAATAATTTAAAAATTATTGGACTACCTGAAAGCCATAATCAAAGAAAGAACCTAGAAATCATCCTTAAAGAAATTCTCAAGGAAAATTGCCCTGATGTCTTAGAACCAGAGGGCAAAATAGAGGTTGAAAGAATCCACAAATCACCTCCTGAAAAAGATCCCAAAAAGAAAACTCCTAGGAATATTATAACCAAATTCCAGAATTCCCAGATCAAGGAGAAAATACTACAAGCAGCCAGGAAGAAACAATTTCAATATTGTGGAAACACAATCAGGGTAACACAGGATCTGGCAGTTTCTACATTGAGGGATTGAAGGGCTTGGAATATGATATCCCAGAAGTCAAAGAAACTGGGATTAAAACCAAGAATCACCTACCCAGCAAAACTGTGAATATCATGTTTCCAGGGAAAATATGGTCATTCAGTGGAATAGAGGACTTTCAAGCATTCTTGATGAAAAAACCAGAGTTGAATAGAAAATTTGATGTTCAGATACAAGAAGCATGAGAAGGTAAACAGGAAAAAGAAATCATAAGGAACTTATCAAAGTTGAACTATTTATATTCCTACATGGAAAAACAATCATTGTAACTGATGAAACTTTTCTCAGTATGAGAATAGTTGAAGGGAATAGAAATGTGTGTGTGTGCATACACATACATACATATATACATATATATATATATATATATATATATATATATACACACATGTCTATATAGGAGGGTATATAGGTGTATGAATACATATGTGAATTGTGTATATATGTGTACAGGTATACATAAATAGAGGACAGAGGACCAATTTAATAGGAAGGGATGATACATAAAAGATGAAATTAAGAAGTGAGAGAGGACTATAATGAGAGGAGATGGGGAGAGACAGAATGTGGTGAACTATCTCATATAGAAGAGGCAAGGGAAAATGGTTACAATGGAGGGGAAGAACAGGAAGGCAAAAGGGAATAGGTCAACCTTATTCTCACTGAATTTAGCTTAGGGAGGGAACGATATACACACTAAATAGGATATCTCACCCTATAAGAGAGTAGGGGGGAAGGGGATAAGAGGGGGGATGATAGAAGGGAGGGCAGACTGGGGGGGAGGGAAGTTGGAAGCGCACACTTTTGAAAAGAGACAGGATCAAAGTAGAGAATAGAAATAGTGGGGGGTGGGATGGGATGGAGGGAAATATAGTCAGTCTTTCACAATATATCCACTGTGGAAATGTTTTGCATAGTTACACATGTACAACCTATACTGAATTGCTTAACTTCCCAGTAAGGGTGGGTGACAAGGGAGGAAGGGAATGAATCTGTAACTCAAAGTTTTAAAATCAAATGTTTAAATTCATATACATATATATGTATATATATACATATATATATGCTATTATTAGTATTATTTTACATGTAACTGGGAAATAAGACATACAGGCACTAGGGCATAGAGATCCACTATGCCCTACTGGAAAGTCCAAGGGACTATGGGAAAAGATATGGGAGAGAGCAGATTGGAGGAGGGGATATCCAGTGGGATTGCTATTTTGGAGTGGTGGGGAGGGGAAAAATGGGGAGAAAATTTGTAACTCAAAATCTTTCAGCAATGAATGATGTAAACCAGAAGTTAATAAAGCATTTGATTAAAAAAAAAAAAGAAAGATGAAGCAGTGCGATGGACTTGGTAGGACACAGGTAGGTGGTATAGTAGATAGAGCCCTGGACATAAAATCAGGAAGACCTGAGTTCAAATTTGACCTCAGACACATACTAGCTGTGTGACCCTGAGCAAGTCACATAACCCTGTTTGCCTCAATTTCCTTATCTATAAAATAAGCTGGAGAAGGAAATGGCAAACCATGTCTTTGCCAAGAATACGCCAGATGGGGTCATGAAGAAGTTGAAATAACTGAACAACAACAAAAACATGAATTCTGCAAAGTCACAGCAGGTTAACTTGGCATAGAATACAAAAGCCATGACCACCAATCTACCAATCATTCCCACTAAGTTCCATGAATGCCAGGTCCTTTGCATCAACTTCCCCTTCCTCCCCCCAACATACACCCCAGTGTCTATCACAACCCTGCACACATAATACTTTGATGAAATGAAGGAGCCTATGAAATCTTAGCAGCCTGTCTTTCTTTTCCCTGGGTCCAGTAACTACCATTGTTGACTCTACACAGAAAGTCCCTGCTGATGTCGGAATAGCCCACAGGCACAGGGTGGTTGGGATGGTGTTGGGTGGAATTTCTGATTTGGATAATTAAATCGTGCCCTAGGTGTCCAGTTGTTTGTGATGCTGATGGACCCAGGTAAGTACAGAATAAGAAAACATTTTGGGACACTAAAGAGATGAGAACATCATCCCAGTCCCAGTGGCATACAGTTTCTTACAAAGGACCCAAGTAGGGCAAGGACCCTTTACAGCTGGGGAATGTGTACAGGTGAGACATCCATGTGGATAACTTCAGCTTTCTGCTTAAAAGGTGATTGGCTTCTATCTCCTGTCTTCTACCCATCACTCACATGGCCAATAGGGCTCCCAGACACAGCTTCCAATGTGGAGTGGCTAGGATAACACTTGTAACTTCCAGGCCTGATAGCTTGTATGCTATCTGCCGGGCTACCCTCTTCTTCTCTGTGGTCAGGGGCCCTAGTCGGCTTACCATTAAACCTCCATCTTCTGGGCAAGAAAAATTCTTCCTAGGACACTTGAAAATGGTGTCAGCTTTGACTGAGGAGCAGAAAACAACCACCTTCATCAGCTTCCATGCATAGATAGCATGCTTCTTTTTCTCCCACGAAATTTTTTTTAAAAAAAAAGGGGAATGGTGACTGTGCATGTTAGTCATATGACAATAATACTCAGTGTTTGAATATTTAAAATTACCTGAATAGCACTAGACAATAGTAAGCTGACAAAGCTTCCTCCAAAATTTTTTATCTTTTGTTTCCTTTAAAAGGCAAAAATGACCTTTTTCAAGTAGCTCTTTTCAAATGATATATAGGTAAGTGAAAACCTTAGTTTGAAAATAATTCTTCTTAAGAGGTAAACAGAATGAGCAATAATCTTGGATGGATATAATAATAGCTAGTATTTATATGGCACTTTAAGATTTGCAAAACACTTTATATATGTTATCTCATTTCATCCTTGCAACAACCTATTCCCATTTTATAGGTGAGGAAGAAGAGCTGAGGGACTAGGTGACTTGAGTAGGATCACATAGCTAGAGCATACCTGTTTCAGAATTTGAACTTTGATCTTCCTTATTTCAAGTCCAACACTCTGTCCACTGTACTGACCAGTTAATACAAACTGTTGCTCCATGTTTGGTTTTGGTTTTTTTGCTTTTCCTCTCCCAGTAAAAGTTTTATAGGATGCATATGATCCAAATCTGGTGGGATAACTGGGACATTATCTAGGACATCAAATGGAAAGGGTATTGAAAGTAGAAGGTACCAAGAGCAGTTGTAGTCCTTCAACAGAGCTTAGTACCTAATTAGAAAGAATAATTAGTTAAAACAGATTTTCTAGTGCTCTTAGCGGAGATGGGTATTGTATTTTATCAAAACCTACCAGGGGGTGGGATGAGATGATCTTCACCTCTCACCCTCACTTTACCCTGGTTTTCCCCAACTTACACCAGTATCTTAGATTCTCAGACCCTTCCCACCCCAACCCAGAGAGGCTTCCTCATCCTTGCCCTGGCCACAAAACTGCCTAATTATGTCTCCAGCAAAATTAACACCAAGGAGATAAGAAGTGGTAAAACAAATAATGAGTTCCCATTTAGCATAGGAAAAACCTCAGATTAACTTTCAAGTGGAACATGAGAGAGAAAGATCCTGGATTGGCATTAAAAGAATATCAAAGGCTTATACCTCTAGGTAGTTACCAGATTCTTGTTTATGGAACTTCCTGGCTATACTCCTCAAAATATTTTATTCTGTGTTTTGGTTCTAATAAACTATATTTTATGTCCTTCATCATTATTTGGAGAAGTTGTTTTTGTTCAGTCATTCAAGTCATGTCTGAATCTTCATGGCCCATTTGGGATTTTCTTGGCAAAAATACTGGAGTAGTTTGACATTTTCTTCTCCAGACCATTTTACAGATGAGAAACTGAGGTAGATAAAGTTGAGTGGCTTGCTCAGGGTCATCTAGTTAGTGTCTGAGGCCAGATGTCAACTCAGGAAGATTGAGTTGAGACTCCTCATTCTGTGCACTGTGCTAACTAGCTGCCCTCTTTGAATGAGACAAACATGCATTTGTTTCAGAAAGATTGATAGTTTCAAACACAATATGTCCTGTAATATATCCTACCATCTATGGTTTTCCTTTTCACCTTTTGTGAGGTTTTTTTTTAAGGGGGATGAGAAGGAAGAGGAGAGGCAGACAGAATTTTTTATGTCATTTCATTTTTTAATGCAATTTTATTACTGCTCCACTTCAGAGTAACTAGAATTCATTTCATTATTTGTGTTGATTTAGTGGCATGTTTCTGGCATTTACTCATTTTTTATATTGGGTAGAGACCAAGAGAATGTGAAATAAAAAAGTAAATAAATATGAATGTAGGATTGTATAAACATAAGCTTTCTGCTTGCATTTTTTTTCAAGTGGCCAGTGCAAAAGAAAGAGAAAGAATTAGAAACAGGGAAAATGAAAGGAGATAGTGCCCTCACTATAGGGAGAAAGGAAAAAACAAACAAAAATTTTTCCTAAATAATTTTTCAGAATAGATATTCTACAAATACTAAGTACTGCAACATTTTGAGTAGATATATTACTTTTCTTTCTCCTGGAGATGATATGTTCTAGGACTATATAAAAAAATAGACTGTCAATTTTCAATAAATGTTTTCATTAAATTCACAAAATCATGGGATGCTTATTGGAGTAAACTTTTTTTAAAAGTAGCTTTTATTCTTCTCTTAAAATTGAAACTATAAGAAATTTCAGAATGAATGAAACACAGAGGGAGGATATAAATTATAAAGAAATCATAACCAAGTTAATTATCTTGGAGCAATGCCAATGTCAGAAACATTATATTTTGGCAAAAAAAAATTTCTGTTACCTTAATAATAGAAAATAGAAATAGGGTGCATTCAGCATTATGGAAAGTAGATTGAAAAGTGAATGGATGAAAAATGGGTTGTTTCTTATTTACTTAACAACAACAAAAACAACAAATGTTTTTATTAAGTGCTTACTACATGTAAAGTGCTGGGAATGTAAAGATTGTAATAACATAGTTCTGCCCTCTAGGGGCTCCCATTGTAGTTAAATATCATTTTGGACTCCTCAGTTCTATAGCAAATGAAAATTTTCTCAATATTAGATCTTTAGGAAAAAGAATAGTTCGAAGAAGTTGAAACAACAAAATGACACACACAGTCTTTTGAGGTTCAGAGTTATTATTGCTGTTTACAAATGGGGAAACAGAGGCTATGAGAGATAGACAGATGAATAGTAGGCAGGGAGGAACTCCTTAGTCTTAATGCTATTTTCATCGCACCTTGACCCCTCTGGCACAGCAGACAATAATACAGATGTGTCAAAGATGAAAAATTATGCAGGAACTGGTGGTATTAAGAGTGAAAAAAAAACCTCCCTTTGACTGTTCAAGCTATATCTCCCAATACCTTCTATCCCTTACTTAGCTAAGTCCTAAGGGGGAAAAAGTCTATCATTTCTTCACTCACTTCTCAATCCTTGCAGTTCTATTTCCAACCCACTCATTTGACTGAAACTGCTCTCTCTAAGGTTACTGATGACCTCATTCGGTAATGTGATGGCCTTTTCTCAGTTCTCTGCCATTTTCATCTCTTTACAGCTTTTAAATGCCGTTAACCACCTCCTTTTAATGGATACTTCCTGCTGCCCGAGCCTTTGTGACACAGCTCTCTTATGGTTCTCCTCTTCCCACTCTGCCTGATCCTTCTCGGGCCCCTTTGCAGAATTGTCCTCCATCTGGGCCTTCTGTTCTCTATATATATCCATTCTAAGTTATAATTTATATACAGATGACTCCCAAATATATCTAAACCTAAGATTTCTTATTAGTGCTGGTCTTTTACCAGTTGCCCGATGGACATCTCCATGTGAATGTCCAATAGGGAACTAAAATTTGACATGTCTTAAAACAGAACTTTGTCCAAAATCCTGCCTCCTTCCTCCTAAATCCAGGACAGCTGGGTGACTCAACTGCAATAGGACAGCACTCAATAAGAGTACTAGGGTCAGGAAGATTCATCTTCATGAGTTCAAATTTGGCCTCAAACATTCACTAGCTATGTGACCCTGGCAAGTCATTTTATTTTTGTGTCAGCTTCCTCATCTGTAAAATGATCTGGAAAAGGGAATGGCAAACCACCCCAGTATCTTTGTCAAGAAAACCCCAAATGGGGTCACAAAGAAACACGACTGAAAAACAACTGGACAACAGCACACACTCCATAGAATAGTTGTGTTAGCCGCACAAAAGACCCTCCATTTTCTTTTTTTTTCTTTTTTTTTTAAATTAAACAAATGCTTTATTAACTTCTGGTTTACATCATTCATTTCCACCAGATTATGAGTTACATTTTTCTCCCATTTTTCCCTACCCACCACCCCAGAATAGCAGTCCCACTAGATATCCCCTCATCCAATCTGCTCTCTCCCATATCTTCTCCCATATCCCCTTCAACTTTGCCATTAGGGCAAGGTGAATCTCTGAGCCCCAATGCCTGGACAGCTTATGAAACATTTAATTTTAAAACTTCGATTTTCAGATCCATTTCCTTCCTCCCTTGTCACCCACTCCCTCTGAGAAGATAAGCAATTCATGTATAGCTATGCAAAACATTACCATAGTAGATATATTGTAAAAGACTGCTTATATTTCCCTCCCACCCATCTCACCTCCCACCTGGTCCATTCCCTACTTTGATCCTGTCCCTCTTTGATAGTGGGTACTTCCAACCTCCCCTCCCCCCAGAATGCCCTCCCCTCCATCATCCCCCCTCTCATCCCCCTTTCCCCTACTCAGGAGGGTGAGTGAGGGTAAGATATTCCATTTAGTATGTATGTGATTCTCTCCTTGAGCCAACTTCAATGAGAATATGCTTTTGCCTTTTTGCCTTCCTGTTCTTCCCCTCCCCTGCAACTACTTCCCCTTGCCCCTTCTACATGAGATAGTTTACCCTACCCTGTCTCTCTCCATCTCCTCTTGCCACTTTCCTCCCTCACCTCTTGACTTCAACCCTTAAGGATCATCCCTTCCTTGGGGCGGCTAGGTGCCCCTGGAGCCAGAAGGACCCAAGCTCGGATCCGGCCCCAGACACCCAACACACAAACAAAAACCCAGCCGCGTGACTCCAGGCAAGTCACCCAACCCCAATTGCCCTCCCAAAAAGAACCCATTCCTTCCCATTAAATACAACCTGTGCCCTTTATCCATGTATACTTGTGAACATATGCCATGTGCCCTTCTTCAATTATTTTCATAATGAGAAAGGTTTCATCAAACACAGTTTTTTAAACAAATGCTTTATTAACTTCTGTTTTACATCATTCATTTCCGCCAGATTTTGAGTTACAATCGTTTTCCCCCCGTTATTCCCCTACACAACCTCCCAGAATAGCAGTCCCACAAGATATTGCTTCCTCCAATCTGCTCTCTCCCATACCTTCTCCCATACCCCCATTGACTTTTCCATTAGAGGAAGATGGATCTTTGTGTCCCAATGCCTGCACATCTTATCTCCCAATTATAGGCAAAAGAGTATTAATAATAGTATTTATATATATATTTGAAACATTTAATGTTACGACCTCGAATTTCAGATCCATTTCCTTCCTTCCTTGTCACCCATTCCTTCTTGGGAGATAAGTAATTCAGTATATGTTGTACATGTCTAGCTATGCAAAACATTATCATAGTAGATATATTGTACAAGGCTGCTTATAATTCCCTCTCACTCATCCCACCCCCCACCTGGTCCATTCCTTACATGATCCTGTCCCTCTTCTATAGTGGGTACTTCCAACCTCCCCTCACCCCAAGGATGCCCTCCCATCCATCATCCCTCCTCTCATCCCCCTCCCCCCTATTCTGCTGCAGGTTGAGATATCTCATTTAGTATGTATGTCATTCTCTCCCTGAACCAAATTCAATGAGAATGTGGTTTTGCCTTTTTTCCCTTCCTATTCTCCCCCTCCCTTGCAACCACTTCCCCTTGCTTCTTCTACATGAGATAATTTACCCTACCCTGTCTCTCCCCATCTCCTCTTGCCACTTTCCTCTCTCACCTCATAATTTCATCCCTTGAGTATTCTACCTTCCCAACAAATTCAACCTATGCCCTCTATCCATATATAACTGTAACCATATACACACACATTCACGTATGTATTCATATGACCACACACCCTTCTTCCATTATTTTCATAGTGAGAAAGATATCATCAGTCACAGTTATTGCTTTTCCATATAGGAATGTAAATAGTTCAACTTTGATAAGTTCCTTTTGATTTCTTTTCCCTGATTACCTTCTCAGGCATCTCTTCCTTCTTGTGTCTGGATGTCAAATTTTCTATTCAATTCTGGTTTTTTCCTCAAGAATGCTTGAAAGTCCTCTATTCCACTGAATGACCATATTTTCCCCTGAAACAAAATACTCAGTTTTGCTGGGTAGGTGACCCTTGGGTTCATTCCCAGTTCTTTTGCCCTCTGGAATATCACATTCCATGCCCTTCGATCCCTCAGTGTAGAAGCTGCCAGGTCCTGGGCTATTCTGATTGTGTTTCCACAATATTGAAATTGTTTCTTCCTGGCTGCTTGTAGTATTTTCTCCTTGATCTGGGGATTCTGGAACCTGGCTATAATATTCCTGGGAGTTTTCTTTTTGGGATCTTTATCAGGAGGTGATCTGTGGATTCTTTCAACCTCTATTTTGCCCTCTGGGTCTAAAACATCAGGGCAATTTTCCTTGAGAATTTCTTTAAGGATGATTTCTAGGTTCTTTCTTTGATCATGGCTTTCAGGTAGTCCAATAATTTTTAAATTATCTCTCCTGGATCTATTTTCCAGGTCAGTGGTTTTTCCCATGAGATATTTCACATTGCCTTCTATTCTTTCATTTGTTTGGATCTGTTTAATAGTATCTTGATTTCTCATAAAGTCACTAGCTTCCATTTGCTCCAGTCTAACTCTGAAGGAATGAATCTCCTCAGTGAGCTTTTGAGATTCTTTTTCCATCTGGCAAATTCGACTTTTTAAGCCATTCTTCTCCTCATTACCTTTCTGAGCCTCTTTTGCCATTTGAGTTAGTCTATTTTTTAAGGTGTTACTTTCCTCAGTCAGGCTGTTGACTGTCATTTCATACTTTTCTTGCATCCTTTTCATTTCTCTTCCCAAATTTTCCCCCACTTCTCTTATCTGCTTCTTAAGGTCCTCTATGGCCTGTAGCCAGCTTGTATTTTCATTTGGGGCTTTTGGTGCAGGAGTTCTGACCTCACAGTCCTCCTCTATGCTTTTAGCCTCTTTGCCCCTAAAATAGGAGTCCAGTGTTGAACTTTTCTGTTTATTTTGTTTCGTTTGCCTAGGCATGTTGCCACTTAATTACTTGATTTTGGGGCTTGTTGACACAGTAGGACTCTGCCACCAGACAGGGGAGCTTCCGCCCAAACATGGGGTCTTCACAACTTCTGCCAGTTGGGTGGCCTCTGTAAAGCCTCCACCCACTCTGGCAAGTTGGATACCGACCCCAAACTTCCCCCCCAGACCACAATCCAGATCCAGGCAGTTTAAAGCAAGAGTGATTAACCCCCAGACTGATTGCTGGATCTCCCTACAGTTCACAGACCAGGAGCTAGAGCCACTACTGACTCTGCAAAATGGCTTCTGTGCAGCTGTTTCTTCAGCAGCTTTTCACCCCCGGGGAGGAAGCCACGCGTTCCCCAAATACTGGTCCCAAAGTCCATAGGGCACTAACCTCTCACTTTGTCCTAGGCATATCTGTGCTGATAACTCTGGAATTGCCACAATTGCTGGTGTTCTGGGGTCCCTCAAGCCAGCTGAAGGCCTGGCCACCCTGGGGCTAAAACCGTGGACCTGGGCTCAGCTCTGCCCCCTACGCTGTCAGTTCCCAGCAGGCTGTGCTGCCTGCTCTCAGAGGGATGTGCTGGCCGCTCCCTGCAGGGCTGCTGAGCTGTCCTCAGCAGGAGGTTAGCTTCTCTGTGCCGTTCTGTGGGTGCCGTGGCTCTAGAAGTTGTTTGGAGTCCCCTTTCACATTGTTTGAAATTTGTGTGGGACAGAGCACATTGGAAATGCTGTTTCTACTCCGCCATCTTCGACCCTCCATTTTCTACCTCCTCTCTCTTTTCATTTCTGCTTCAAGACTCAGCTCAAACAGTAGCTTCTGCTTGATGCTCCTCTGAGGATCCCCAGTTCCTAGTCCACGTCCCAAGCAAGATTACCTCAGATCTGCTTTGTGTGTGTTTTCTGTGCCTATGTGCGCATGTGTATGCCTGTGTGTCAATACATATACATATAAATATGCAAGTACACATATATATGTTCCTGTTTTCCCTTCTGTTAGAATGTAAGCCCCCCTAAGGGCAGTGACTAATTTGCTTTTCTATTTGTATCCACAATGCCTGGCATTGTACCTGGATCACAGTGCTTCATTAAGCCTTAATTGGTTCATTCTTAAGTGACTAAACTAAAGTCACCTACTTGCTATTTCCTAGACTCAGTGTTCCATCACCTTCCTCCATGCTTTTGAACAGGCTTTCCCCCATGGTTGAAACATACTGCTCCTCATCTCTCTCTCCTTAGAATTCTTGCTTTCCTTCAAGGCTTAGCTCAGGTAGCACTTGCTATACAAGCCTTTTCTGATTCCCCTAGTTGATCATGCTCTCTTCCTCCTCAGATTATGTTATATTTATTACTCTATGGAGATGCTGTACCAGTGAAGTATAAGCCTTTTGATGGCAAGTACTATTTATATTTGTATCCCAAGCACCTATCCTTACACAGAGTTGGCAATTAATAAATGTTTGTTGAATAATAGGAACTGTCACAGAATTAGTAGAGGGGCCATCAAAATGAACAAAGTCAACATTTTTTGTCCCTGAGACTTGAAATTGAAATGAACATCTGTAAATATTGGTGTATTAGGTGAATTTGTTTTCACTGAGTCATTTCAGTCTTGTCTGATTCTTTGTGAACCTATTTGGGGTTTTCTTGGCAAATAGTCTGCTATTTTCTTCTCCAGCTCATTTCACAGATGAAGAAACTGAGGCAAACAGAGTTAAGTGACTTGCTATGGTTCACACAGCTAGTAAGTTTCTATGGCCAGATTTGAACTTAGGTCTTCCTGACTCTATCTAGCTAGGCCTGGCACTCTATCTATGTCCTTGCTGCCCTGGATTTAGGAGTTACTCTAATCAAATATTTTGCTTAAAAACACATCTTTAGGGGCGGCTAGGTGGCGCAGTGAATAGAACACTGGCCCTGGAGTCAGGAGGACCTGAGTTCAAATTCAGCCTCCGACACAACACAAAAACTATCTGTGTGACCCTGGGCAAGTCACTTAACCCCAATTGCCCTCCAAAAAGCAAAAATAAAACCACATCTTTGTTTATTTTATTGATATAGGGAGCTCCAGGTGAGTAACTTTGTCTCCACCAATGCAGGTTGTCACCTTCTCTGTAATTTACTGTCTTAGACAAGCCCCAAGAAGTTAATAACATACCCAGGGTCTTACAACTAGCATAGGTCAGAGAGGCAGGGCTTGAACCCAGATGGTCCTAATTCTAAGCCAGTTCTCTATTCACTACACCATTCTGCCTTCCATGGCTAACAAGAATATTTTCTTGCATGGCTGAAGAAAAGTCTGAAGGCTTTGTGCTGAAGCAAACTCATTCCTGAATCACGTAGGTCCTTACAGGTTTGTTGGCCATTACTTCAGTAGTATTGAAAATCCTTTATTTTGTTCATTGTTTTCAAAAGTAAAGCTCCTTCATTTGTCTCCTGTTGTGAGACCAAGCTTGGTCATTGAAGAGAGGTGGAGAAAGCTCTGAATTTCATGTCAGAGGAAGTGGGTTTGAATCCCAGACCTGCAATATACTGTCTTTGAGACCTTGGACAAATCATGTGCCCTTTCTAGTCCTGTTTCCTCACCTGTAAAATGAAGAGTTTGGTTTAGATGACTTGAAATGTGCCTTGCAACTCACAATCAATCATTCTACAATCATGCCTTTCCATCATAATTTGTATCTATAATCAAGTTAATAAAAATTAAACGAAGAAAATTACTGAAGTCCAAAGAAAGACATGACCAAATTACCAAAGCCTAAAGAAGACGTGAAGATTATTGGTGAATAATAAGAGAACAAAATGTCAGATCATTTAAATATCAAATTTATGATAATGGAGGAAAAATGGAAAATCTGTTGAAATTTTTACAGTAAACTAACTTTCTCCATTGATATAATGGAGTCACCACTGTTGGACACTGAGGACACCACAATTAATTGCACCCAAAAAAAGCACCAAATGGGAAAAAAATGGGAAAAGCAACTAATAGACCAAGTGTACACAGAAGGAGTTCATGCTTAAGGCAATAATATTTGAATGTATTAGGGAATCAAATCTCAAGATATCCAAAAAAAGGCAAGATATTAAATGATTGGGGAGAAATATCAGAAACTTATCACCAAAACAAAGTGATAAATAAGGTACTATTAAATACCAATCCATGTGCTTCCTTTCCCATCTCTGCAAAATATTTATGAAAACTATTTAGAGATATACAAAGGGTACCATTGACAAAAACATGAGAAGGTACAAGGAAAAATTTTGCAAATGATTTTCTGCATTGGGCAACATCTTAGCAATCAACTAGTTGACTAAAAGGTACAGAGAGAAGATGATCCTGCTGGATTTTGTTGATTATGGTGCTTTTTTTTTTGCAAAGCAAGATGTGATATTAGAGGCTCTCTTTAAAAAACCTGTCTCTGATTCATATGGGATGATCATCAAAGATTCCTTTATTAATATGAGAACAAAGATGAGCTTATCTGATCTGAGTAGTATTAGTTATGAAGTAAGACAAAAAACAGGTAGACTGAGTTACAAAGGTTGTTGTCACTGTTGTGGAAGCTGTTCAGTAGAAAAAAACAAAAGGAAAAAGGGCTTCCCAATAGAAAATGATACCCTCCAGATTTCATATACCATTAAGTTGATTTCCCAGGAATATTGCTGAGCCTCCTAAGTGAAATTCATAATCAAGCATAACAGATAAGATTATCCACACTGAAAAGACCAAGTGTACAAAGAATGCCTGTGGTCCAGACTATGCATACGTTATTGGATGGAAAACCACTGAGCTTCCATCAGTAAGTGTGTCTTGATGACACTACATCATCATTTGTACCCATAATTGAGGAATAGGAAGAAAGCAGACTAGACTGAATTGAATAGGATTCTCAGTTATCTCAAGCAACTCACTGAAATAAAAACATATCTTTTTATTACCAGTATTTTTGGGTGATGTAATATGGTTTAAAATCATGGAATACCTCATTGCTGAGGAATCAAACATGTGGGCAATAGTAATATATGACACATGATGGGCATAGATAAATGACAGCATATTTCCCTTACAACTTACATAACACAGAAAAAGCATGTAAAACATGTCAAAGAGAGAAAGGACGGAAAATGGAGATGAGCTGCTCACATGGCAAATATGAAAGACAACAAGCACTGTGCTGCATTGGTAACGCCAAGAGACCTAAACGAAGACCTCTATGTTCTCTCTCAGATGAACACCGTAAGGATGGTTTATGGTAGAATATGATCAAAAGTCACACAAGGTGAGGAGGCATAGAGAAGTTATGAATGAAAATCAGCAGCATGGAGCTTACATATCTATTGAAGGAAATTAATAAATAAAATAATAAAGAAACATAATTGTAAAGGTTATTTCTGAAAGTATACCCTGTGTGCATTAAATAAAATATGGCATTGGTAAGAGTCAGCCTCAAAGTGTGGAGGACTCAGGTTCAGATTCAGCTTCAAAGACAAGATGACAGCCAAAGAGAGATTTCCATATATAATTCTATGGTTTTTAAAAATAAAGTATATATATTAGCCATTCACAAGGATAGGGAGGGGATTTGTGATTTTATTAATGCAGGAAGTTATGCAGGAACAAATTATGTCTAACCAAAGCAAGTCATCACCCTCTTTGCAACTCATAGAGAAAACTGCCTAATACAGTGAGAAATTAAGTATCTTGTCTTTGAAGCTATCCACTGGACCACATTGCCTTTCAAAGGGAAAAAAAAGTTAATTAAAAATATTTTCTTCATCAAAAGCAAAACATTTAATAATTTTGACTCAATTCATACTGAATTAAAAGTGAGGCTAATTTTTTTCAAAAAATATTTTCCTTTCATAAAAACTTAGGAAAGTAGGGGCGGCTAGGTGGCGCAGTGAATAGAGCACCGGCCCTGGAGTCAGAAGGACCTGAGTTCGGAGCCGGCCTCTGACACTTAATCCACACAAACAAAAACCTAGCCGTGTAACCTGGGGCAAGTTACTTAACCCCAATTGCCCTAAAGGGGCGGCTAGGTGGAGCAGTGAGTAAGAGCGCCGGCCTCGGAGTTGGGATGACCTGAGATCAAATCCGGCCTCAGAAAATGAGCACCCACGAATAAATAATGACTAGCCATGTAACCTTGAGCAAATTACTTAACCCCAATTGCTTTAAAAAAAAAAAAAACTTAGGAAAGTGATTTGATTAATCTTTTTTTAAATTATTTTGGATAAAATGTGTATAGATATTAACTTTAAGCTTCCCAAAGTTTTATTTGAAGAGGAACTGATTATTTGCAAATAAATTGTTTCTGCATATAAAATATGACATATAAAAATAAAGTTAAGTTTAGACTTATTTAGATCTAAGTAGTAAAGGAATATTACAAGCACCTCCTCCCCACCCTGAGTGTAGTTTACTCATCAATAACACTGGCCTTCTGGCTGTTCCTTCAACAAGAAACTCCATCTCCAGATTCTGAGCATTTTCATTGCCTGTCCCCATACCTGGAATGTTCTCTTTCTTCATCTCTTTCTCTCTTCAGGCTTCCCTGACTTCCTTCAAGTTCCCTTTTACAGGGAACATTTCACACTTACCATTAATTCTATTTCAAATTTATTTGTACAGTTGTCTGCTTCTTATATCCTAAGACTGTGAGATCCTTGAGGACAAGGACTATCTTATACCTTTCTTTGAACTCCCAGGACTTAGCACACTGCCTTACACAGAGTAGGAACTTCATAAATATTTATTGACTAATGATAAGATTCATGATAAGACATGTGCTAGAACAAACACATTTGACATGGACCTTCCCAAATACAGAAACCTACTTCCTATGTTATATAATAGAGGGTTTTTTAAAAATCTGAACCAATTTCCAAAACAAAGAATTTATAAAAACATGCAACTCAAAAAGAGTTAACATCTTAGGGGTTTTAAAAGTCAAAATAATTTTAAGGAACATTAAATCCTTGTCTTTTAAGCCATAGTTCTAGTACTGTGACTGTATAAAGCCTTTCCTGATCCCACAATGCCTGGTATCATCCCCCAAGCTACCTTACATTTAACTTTCTGTGTGTATATATGTATATTTATTAAATTTATAATAATAATAATAGCTAAAACATATGTAGCTTGTTAAGGTTTAGAGAGTGTTTTAGAAATATACTCATTTAATCCTTTAAGCAACCCTGGGTGGTAGGTTCTGTGTATGTGTGTGTGTGCATATGTACATTTGTTGTGTGTCTCATTCCCAACTCCCATCATACTCCTGTATCACCAACACAGTATTCACAGTGCCGACGGTGACTATGAATATACCGGCATAGTTCTCAATTGCAAAATATAGCAGACTTTCCATATAGAAGGCAGAAGCAAAACATTTATTCAGATACCAAAAAAACTGAATCCCAAAATCAGAAAGCTAAATTAATCATAGCAACAAAGAACTTAATAAACTATAACACAGCAGGGAGCCACACCATCCTTTAGCCTTTCCACAAACAGACATTCACAAGCCTAGTGTTCTCCTTAGCTTCATCCTCTCCTTCCTCCAGTTCTAATTGCTCTGACTTGCAGCTCTGCTCCATCCTTCAGCAAACTCCTCCCACAACAGGCTTCATGTGATTACATTAAGCCTATTAAGGGGCAGAGAAGATCTTCAAATTACCATTACCATTACAACTCCCCATTAAAATGTAAGCTCCTTGTAAGTAAGGATTATTTAATTCTTTGGATTTATATCCTCTATGCCTAATTTATCACAGGTGATTAATAAATAATTGTTGATAGATATTTAAGAGATTGCAATGTTAAATTGAGGCAATTTAAAAACAAGAGCACTGGACTTGAAGATTAAAAACCTGGATTCACATTCTGGCTCTGGTCATTTGCATGTGACCATGGGTAAATCCTTTAACTTCTCTGGAGCCCCAGTTTCCTTACAATAAACAGGAATAATAATCCCTGCCCTCCTCCCTGGTCATGGGATTATAGTGAGGAAGCACTTGTGACATCTAGGGGATCTCAAAAATCTCAGTGCTGTTTTAAACTTTATTAACTTAAAAGACTGTTAATTTAAAGTTAGCAAAAATAATTACAAAAGTTATAAAAAGTTTTTAATTGTTTTTAATCTCATTTGTCAACTTAATAGAAATATTTAATACTCTTGCTTCTTTTTTTTAAAGTCCTGAATTTAGCCCTTAATTTTTCACTCTTCTTCATTCCCTTCCTCCTCCATATCTAATCAATTGCCAGATCTTATTTATTCCCCCCACTCAACATCTCTCTTATTTGCCTCCTTCTCTCGACTCAAACAGTTCAGGTCCTCACTACCTTTTGCTCAAACCCTAATTGGTCTCCTTACATTCACTCTCTCTCCTCTCTAATTCATATCCACAGAGTCAGTGGATTTATATTCCTAAAGCTCAAGTCTGAACATCTCTCTTCCCTGCTCAAAAAACTTTAGTGAAGGCTTAATGCTTCTAGGATACAATACAAATTCCTCTATTGGGCATGCAAAACTTTCCCCATATGGCTCCATTTGATTTTTCTAGGCTGATTATCGATTAATCCCCCTCCCCATATACTTTTCACCCATCCCCTCCCACACACCCTCACCATGCTCTCTGTGCTGCTTCAGACTAATTGGCCTACTTGCCATTCCATTTCCTTACTCTAGGCCTTTGCCTAGGCTGTGGATTCATCTCCCTCTTCACTTCCTCACTTTTATCTCTTAGAAGCTCTGAGTCCCCCCACTAGATATATGTGATATCCCTTCCTCTTCTAGATATAAGTGATAACAAATGCAGAAGTGAGAACCCCTCAGGGTGTCCATAGGGAGATATAGCATGTTCACAGATAAGTAAATAAAACATATAACCGTGATACATTTGTTATGGTTACACATTGTGCTAATGTCTGAGGCAGCCAGGAAAGACCAGTTGAAGGAGGTAGTTTTTGAGTTGCATCTTGAAAGGAACCAGTCCTCTGCCTACGGAATCTTCATTCTGACTCTACTCAGTGTACCTGACTTCTTATCCAATAGTCTTCATAAGGGTCATATTCAGGACTCTTAAAGAAGCAAAGGCGTCCAGTACTTTTCGTGACTTTGGCTTGTTCTCTTGTGTTGTTTTCCAGCTCACGTGCCTTTTAGTCTCGTCTTTCCAATTAGATTGTGAACTCCGTTAGGCCAGTAGTCTTCTCTTGTACTTCCTAAGCCGCTACAAGCCAAGTACACAACAGGAACCTCTTCCAGAAAGGATTATTCACTTTGTCAGTTTGCCCTACACTGAAGCTTTCTGTAGTGGGATATATTCTTTGAAACTTCTCTGTTTTGCTTAATCATTTGAATGGAAGGTCAGGCTCACCTTATTTTCATTGATCCTGTTTGCTTTTTTTCTGAATTGTAGTTTTAACAAACAACTCTTTTGGCTAGCAGGGCAGCAAAGGGGTCATGGACAAACATCATGTTCTGTGATATCATAACCAGCTGATCATATCTACCCTCCCATCTGCTCAATACAATTTTCTGGGAGTGTACAATCCTAAGCTGTTCTCTCTTTACAATATTCAGACTTTCTTTTCCACCTTGCAATAGTACAGTGTTAGAGAATGGCTTTGTTCTAACAGCCATATCAAATACAAAATGATGCATTCATGTTATAAATCTAGAAGAGCTTCTTATTATATACATACATATGTGTGTATTTGTGTGTGTATATACACATACATGCTGTTTGTGTTGTGACTTTTTTCCTCTCTTCTGCTGAACTTAGAACCTAAGAAAAAGACAAGGCAGTGTTCTGGAGATACCCAAGAGATGTGATTTTTGCCCTTGTTCCATAATGTCTCTGCTCTTGTTTCATTAACTTGAGCATTTTTACTTCCTTCTTCAATAGAGTTAAACAAAAACTGCTTCTGGAACAATGACAGTCCCTGGAATATTAATGAAGAAATCTGTTCTTTTGTCTTCTAATGACTTTAGCACAGCACCCAATTTATATTCAGTTCAACAGCACAAGGCATCTTTCCTCTTGACCTTTTTTCTCTGAACCCCTATTTACTCTGCTTGGGCAAGTAGGGCGACATAAACACTTATTTTATCAACTGTAAAAAATAAAAATGACTTTGTAACCTTTCATCAAGTCCATTTGCTTCCCTAGATCAAAGAAAGTAATGAACAAATGGGCATATTTTCATATAATGAATATCCTCAGAGGAAATATTGATCTTTCAGTGAAGTGTCAACTTTTCTTCATCCCCATTTATGATATTTGAAATATTTATTAAAAATAAAAGCATCAGTTAATATAAGAATTTAAGTGTGTAAAGATAACAGTGAAATGAATGAAAATGAATCTACATCCTAATTAATGAAGGTTCATTAGCTCTCTTAAAACTTGAGAGTACAATTTGCAAAACTTCTCCAGAGAACATGCTGATGCCCTGGAGGCCCATGAGAATTAATATACCTCCTGAAGTTCTTAATTTACACCTAGTTTGCCTACCTGGCAGGATCTGTCCCATATTGTACAAAAAAGAGAAATATTTCATCATTATTTGCTCTTTTCCTCAGGCTACAGAGCCTAGGAAATACTTTCCATCTTATCATATAGTTCTATTCAGATTTTTCTCCTGGAACATATGAAAAGCATTTCTCTCCCATTAAAATATTATCCTATGAGTTCCATGTTTCTTTCTCTGTAAAATATTATGGATTTTTCCCATATCCTATCAATCCTATTACTCTGATTTTAGTTGTTTGAGATTTTAAAGCAAAACACCTCCCAATTTATATCATTGTAATATATAGTAATATATATATATACATATATATACACACAACTATATTAGTTAAATATTTATATATTATATTATAGTTATATATGTAATTATAATGGTTGTAGTCAAGGAATATTCCTTGACATATTCCTTGAAGACTACAAAAACCAAGCAGATTCTGAGGTTAGAACTTAGCAAGAGATTCCTGCATTTTTAGAAGACAGAACAGAACTCACTTTTTTCCTTCCAATATTATGTGTTACTGGTAATGAAAAAAAACTTTTGGTAAGTTAGCCCATTTTTCTTAGAAAGCATATGAAGCACTTTACCAAAGAACACTAAAGAGGGTGTCCCAAAAGTCTCAGATCAGTTTAAAGTACAGATAAGTAAATATTTTATTATTATATGTATAATATTTATTATAGTTAAGCTTTATTAGCTTTAAACTGTACTGAGAGTTTTGGGACACCCTATATAGACATTTTCCTAACACTAAAAAATACTTTAGTACATTCTAAACATCCTTAATACTCCCCCCTACCAACCAACACCCATTTACTGAATAGAAGTATACCTGTAATTGGACGGTAGGGGGAGGGATAGAGGGCCTTCTGTGAATATTTGGATATTAGTACATGATTACTTATTTTCAGTTATAAGTATATTGGTGAGGAGTCTGGGCTGTTAGAGGAAAGGAGCATTCTGTACACAAATAATAAACAATAATAAATGCTCTTTAACCAAACTGGATAGAGACAGAGACAAATATCTTACTCTTTCCTCTCGCCTACCCTGCAAAACATGACATGTCTTGGATCTAGTAATACTTGTTTGAGAGATCAATGGCTGGCAGAGGCCTTCAGCTGGTACAGGGTCCAGAAGCTGGTTGATACCCTCAGAGTCAGGAGAGAAGTATCCCAGAATGGGAATTTGTTAACATCCCTGGTTGAGACCAAAATGGAATGATTACTTTATTGTTTTTAGCTCTATCTTAATATTCGTTATTATTTACTATTTTTTACATTCTTTTTTAAAAATTGAGTTCTAAATTCTCCCCCTCCAGTCCTTATTCCACCTACTGAGAAGGTAAGCAATATATCAGTCATACATATGAAATCATGCAAAATATATTTCCACATCACCTATGTAGCAAAGAAAAGCAAAAAAATAAAGTTTAGAAAAATATATCAATTTGAAACCAGACTTCATCAATTCTTTCCGTGGAGATGGATAGCATTTTTCAACATGAGACCTTCGGAATTTTCTTGGATCATTGTCTTGATCAGAATAGATAAATCTTTTACAGTTGATCATAATCACAATCTTGCTGGTACTGTATACAATGTTCTCCTGGTTCTGCCTACTTCACTTTGCCTCAGTATATATATATATATATATAGGTCTTCCTAGGTTTTCTGAAACTAAATCCTCATCATTTCTTATACCACAATAATATTCCATTAGATTCATGTACCAGAACTTGTTCAGCCAATCCCGAATTGATTAGAACCCCCTTCAATTTCTATTTCTTTGCTACTACAAAAAGAGTCGCTATAAATATTTTGCTACATGTAGGTCCTTTTCTTTTCTCTTTGATCTTTTTTAAATATAGACCTAGCAGTGGTATTTCCAGGTCAAAGAGTGTGCACAATTTTATAGCCTTTTGGGCATGGTTCCAAATGAGTAGATGGACCAATTCACAACTCCACCAACATTGCATTAATGTCACTATATATAGTGACACAATTGGAGGGCAATTGGGGTTAAGTAACTTGCCCGAGGTCACACGGCTAGGTTTTTGTTTGTGTGTGTTAAGTGTCTGAGGCCGGATCTGAACTCAGGTCCTTCTGACTCCAGGGCAGATTCTCTACTCACTGTGCCACCTAGCCACCCCGTAGTGTCACTATTTTTCCACATTCTCTCCAGCATTTGTCTTTTTTTTCCTGTCATGTTGGCCAATGTGATAGATATGAAATGATACCTCAGAGTTGTTTTAATTTGTATTTCTTTAATAAATAGTAACTTAGAGCCTTTTTGCGACTATAAATAGCTTGATTTCTTCTTCTGAAAATTGTTTATTCATATCCTTTGACTACTCATCAATTGGGAAATGGATCTTATTTTTGGAAATTTGGCTGAGTTCCCTATATAATTAAGAAATTAGGCTGTTATCAGAGAAATTTGCTATGTTTCCCCCCAGTTTCCTACTTTCCTTCTCACTTTGGCTATATTGGTTTTGTTTGTGCAAAACCTTTTTAGCTTCATGTAATCAAAATTATCCATTATACTTCCTCTGATTCTGTCTCTTATTTGGTTACAAGCTCTTCCCTTATCCATAGATCTGACAGGTAAAATTTTCCATACTCCCCTAATATGCTAATAATATCACTCTTTATGTCTAAATCCTGCGCCCATTTTAACTTTACCTTCTTATATACAATGGGATGTTGGTCTATACCTAGTTTTTGCCAAACTGTTCTGTAGCACTTTTCATAATTATTCTTTTAAATGGGATGGCTAGGTGGCACAGTGAATAGAGCACCCACCCTGAAGTCAGGAGGACCTGAGTTCAAATCGGGTCTCAGACACTTAACACTTAATAGCAGTGTGACCTTGGGCAAGTCACTTAACCCCAATTGCCATGCCCTGCCCCCTCCAAAAAAGCAGAAAAAAAGATATCATAAGTATTCTTCTATTTACAATTAAGCTAAAAACCCCATTACCTGGTTTTACTTTATAATATATTGTTAGGTCTTAGAGAAAAAAAATGTCTTATGTTAAAATTAAATATTTTCATTGATTTTGCCAAAAGGGTAAAAAAATGTTGCTTTTATTCATTTTAAAGGTTGTACTACCATTATTTATTCTTATTTATTTTTTACACAAAAAAGCAACATAGTGTAGTAGAGGACTTGCCTTAAAATCAGGAAAATCTGGGTTCTGATCTTGCCTCTGATATATATTACCTAGCCGGGTGACCCTGGTCAAGTCAATTAAACTCTTGGGGCTTTGAGACTATATATTTATAGATAATTTTAAAAATACTTATTTCATTACTTCAAAATATCCTAGATTTCATCAGTATGAATGTCCCTTCACCAATGCAAGCTGCAACATCTTTCATGAGTTTATGTAGCCAAAATATTTGTCCTGTAGTATCTAACCTTCCAGGGATGAGCCTTTCCGAACTTAGGTGAATTTCTGGGGAATCAGGACTGAATGGACTTACTTGACTGGGCTGAGTTCCTCCTTGTAACTCCACAGTTTAGTGGGACCTTCCAGATCTTGCACTCTGATGGCATAGTCTTCAAGAACCTGGGGTTCCCACTACACTAAGGTGAAGCATTAGAGTAGGACTTTAGGGAAGATACTCTGCAGAAAGCAGCTGGAAATTCAGACGTGGAGCTCAGTTATGTATAGTTTTGGTAATCATCTATAGAAAGTTGAGAGTGTGATAAGAAAAGAGAAGAGGGTCAAGAATGAATCACGATGGTCATTGTGTTGTGGGTATGAGTGTTTACAAATTTGTGTTAATAGTCCCAAGCACAACCCACAGCCCCTTCACACTGATTATGCTTTTGATTTATGACACTGTTGAACTTAATGTGATTTATGACTTCCTAACATCATTTCAAATAATCCACCATGTCTTTGGAACACAGTAAATTACTTTCTCTGACTGTTAGCTTCCAGTTATGATTATACACAATGAAAGCTAAAGACTAAAAGAAAAGTTTTGTACCATCATGATTTTATTTTATTCTGCCATTTTTCAAATTAGCTTTGTTAGAGTACTTTGTTTACATTTAATATTGATATTGCAGCATTTAATAGAAAAGATGGTGATGATGACTTAACTAAAAAAGAATATGAGCATGACTTGGTGTGGATTTAAAAAAATACATGTTGTGAATATTTTATAATGTGGAAAAATCATTTGAAACATCAGCTACTCTTTAATAATTGTATTTCCTGAATAAATGTATGTTTATGACTTTTCTAACTTAAAAAAAAAAACTCTGTTAGGGAAAAGAGAAATTAAAGAAGAAATAGGATCACAGCTTGGGGTAAATGTGATGTTGATTACAGAACAGAGAGAAAAGGCAGAACTATAAAATGGTTATCTTGCTTTTATTTCCTCTGCCAAGGAGAATAATCTTTGGACTATTCTAGATATTAATCCAGAGTTGATATTGAAGATAAATTTGTTGAGAATAAGAGAAAATATAGCTAAATTCAAGTTATCAGATAAACTACACCCAAAGGTACTAAATAACCTTGTGGATGTGATTGACCCACCATTAGTGATCTTTGAAAGTGCATGGAGCATCAAAGAATTACTGCAGAGTTAGAAATGGGCAAATGTCTGAATTTTCCAAAAAAATGTGGGGGTAGGGGTTGGGAATGAAGTCCATAAACAATCAGCCCATAAGCATGACTTCAGTTTCTGGCAAAATTACAGAATTTATTATGAAAAACGTGACTTGTGAACATTTAGAAAAGCAAGTAGGGATTACCAAGATTCCCAGAGGGTTTCATCAGAATTAGATTGTAGCAGATAAAAGGCAGAAGGAAGATGACGGTGAATCATGGTTGGGTGACGGATAAAAATAGTGAGTTCTTATCAATCATGAGATCACAGCTCCATGGCAGGAGCTGGAAGTTCATTTGAGCAGGTGCCAAGAGTGGCTGCAATAGGGAAATATGATGGGAAGATGGGGGTGAAGCATGACTTTGTCAGAGGAGCTAGCTAGAAATGTTAAGTTCATAATGTAAAGTAGGGCTGCCTTAAGTGAGGCATAGAGTCTAGGACTTGGCTAATAAGAGTTCCATTATACTTTGTTCTGGTGCCACATTTCAGAAAGGACTTTGATAAATTGGAGATTTTTCAGAGGGAGGCTGGGATGGTAAAGAGCCTGAATTTCATGCCACATCAGGGTTGCTTCACAGAATTGGGATTGTTTATCCTGAAGAAAAGGAGGCCTCTGGGTAGGTTAGTGGAGGAGGAACATGATCGTTGTCTCTTTAAGTATTTGAAACTTCTTACATGGAAGAAGGATTAGACTTATTGTGCTTAGCTATAGAGGGCAAAACTTGAAACAATAGAAGAATTTAGAAATTTGTATTTTATTCTAGAGGTAGGTCTCACTGTAGATAAATGAGCACGAAAATTATATAGGCAAGCTAAAAGATTATTTCAAGAACTATGTGAATGTCATATTAGTGGGGAAAGAGACTAGAGGGTGGGAGTTGAAGACCAAGTGGTGATAATGTTAAGAAATTTTGAGAAGTCAAGAGGGGAATTGGCAGATGGTTTCAGTCTCAGTGAAGGAGGAGGAAGCTAAATCTGCTGTCAGTGTGGTGATTGAAAGCATATCTGGAATCTTGATAAGAAAAGGAAAGATGTTTCTAGAAGATGAACTAGGGAATCAACAGGAGTAGTTTAAGAATTGCCAAGTAGCTGCTAGGGCTCAACTGAGGTTAGGAAAGCGGTCGATAATTTAAATAAACTGCTTTCATAACTTGCTCGTTTCAATTAAATTGTGTGTAGGCAGGACCAGCTGATCCCTGAGTTAGATAGAGAAGGTCTGAAAGGGCAAGAGAATTAGGTTTTTGTTTGGGAAAGAACAGCCAAAATGAAGGTGGAATGAATAATCTGAAGCCATCTGTATTAGTGCATCCAGACCTTTTTCAAAATCTGGAATGAAAATTATATTCCTTTTCCCAGTTTCAGATCAGAAGTCAGAGGCTGAGGACAGAGGGCAGACTGTATGAATGCAAGTGTATGTGAGTGCATCTGCCACAACTATAAAGTAATAATAAGACCAATTTAATCAGTCCCATGCAAAGTCACATTACTTTGTAGTCATATCTTGCTCTATTTACATACTTTTAAAATGTTTTATTGATGCGTTTTTATAATATTGTCACTCCCCAGATGAAATCAAATAACAAGAATAAGCACAAATCAATAACACAATAAGAATCTGTAAGTCACAATAAATGGGATTTTAGGTATCAGGTTTTAGGTATCAGAAAATGAAATTTAAAAAAATTTTCTAATTGCCATTAAAAGGCCAGTCCATTTAGTAAGATGTAGTGCTTTCATTGACCCTGAGCTGAAAGAAAGCTTAATTTATCTCTGCATAGCTAAATGATTAAAATCATTTAGTATTCAGCTTGATGAGTAAAGCAGCTTCTAACTCTTTTCTTGTTAGTTCTACTTTTATTTTCCCTCTGGATGGCTTTTTTGTCCTACTCCCCACATTATGGGTCCATTTCCTTTTCTCACCTTTACTGAGTTTAGTTGATTTTCTCCTGATTGTCATTGTCTGGTAGAAAAATCCTGGTACCTCCAAGAATATGGGTTGTCTCATGTAGGGTATTCAAAAACCATTAATATAACTTGAATCACATATCAATAGATTTTACTCAATTAAAAGCCAGTTTACTGCTTTTCTCTGCCTTTAGAAATCATGGAAGCAAAGTTGTCAAAGCCTATTTTGTAAACCTTCTATAATGGTCTAAATTATTTTATTTATTATACCCAGGACAAGTACTGTTCTCAAAGTTGCATCATTCTTTCTCAACAATATTTATAATGGGTATGTCTTCCCTTTTATTGACACTGCTACCACTCTACTACATTTTATTGTTTCTGTTTGCCTGTATCCTATAGCCCTTTAACTGGTCTTTTGACCTTTAATCTTTGCTTTTTCTGATCCATCCTTCACACTGTTACCAGAATAATATCCCTTAGACATGTATTTCTCCTCTGTTTAGAACTACTCAATAGCTCCCTGTTGTCTACTTAAAAAATGTTCAAGTTCATTAGCTTGATATTTAAGGGTCTTGACATTTTGGTTTCACCCTACTTTTTCAATAAAGTCAACAAACATTTATCTCATGTTATTCCTAACATTTACTTTTATGTTCCAGCCAAATGGGACTATCCCATATCCCATATTATATTATGTATCTGGAATTCACTCATTTTCTCCTTGTAGAATTCCTAGTTTCCTTCAAAGCACAGGTCAGATGCCAATTTCAGTGTG
Organism: Gymnobelideus leadbeateri; assembly: GCA_011680675.1. NCBI lineage: Eukaryota > Metazoa > Chordata > Mammalia > Diprotodontia > Petauridae > Gymnobelideus > Gymnobelideus leadbeateri. The sequence goes on from WOXC01004731.1 coordinate 253,844, forward strand.
AAACCTTTCTTGATATAGTCACTTTGAATTTCATTTGTACTCACTGATTTATGCATGTGCTGTACTCCCTAAGTAGATTTTAAGTTTCCTAAGGACAAGTACTGTTTTGTTTTATCTTTGTGTCCCTAAGACCTAGCACAGTGTGTTCAATAGTTAAATAAATTTTTGTAAAATAAATGGACGTCCAACACTTTCCAGACTTCATGCCTTTATATGAGTTAATTTCTAGTCGCCCAGGTTTGCAACCTTCATGTCACTCTTGACTCCCCTCTCTCACTCACTCCTCATTCTCAGTCTATAGTCAGATCTTTCTTTCTCCTCATTTCTTGAATAAGTACCCTTGTCTCCTTTCTCACAGCCATCACCCTGATCCAGGCTCTCATCACCCCTTACCTGTAGCTAGGTGACACAGTGGACAGAGTGCTAGATTCATCTTCCTGAATTTAAATCTGGCCTCAGACTCTTTTATTAGCTGTGTAACCCTGAGCAACTTACTTAACCCTTTTTGCCTCAGTTTCCTTATCTGTAAAATTAGGTGGAGAAGAAAATGGGAAATCACTCCAGTATTTTTGCCAAGAAAACCCTAAATGGGGTCATTAAGAGTTGGATACAACTGAAAATAACTGAACAAGAACAACGCCAAATCTCTCTTTCTCTACATGTCTTGCATAAGTCCCCTTGTCTCCTGTAACAGAGTATAGCCAGGATGGCCTGCTAGCACAGGTTCTTTGATCTGCTTTTAAAGGAAAGACTGCTCAAAAAGGGGTTAACAATCCTATTTTAATTACAGAGAAAGAAGTGAATATAGAAAATGCAAGCAGAGAAATTAGCACAAAGACCAAGAGACAGGGCTCCAGCTGTCTGAACATAACAATATTGCTATACACTTTGCATAAATCAATGGATCTAGGGAGCACAGACAGCAGTCAAGGGACTCTGAACATACGCTACTCAGAGTCTCGACCAGGAAATCAAAAGATCCTTCTCATAAGTGAACCCCCAAAGCAAAACACCAGACTCCAAGAATATATAACAAAGACTCGGCATCTGATTAGCTGAGTGCTAAGGAGCTTGAAAATCCTCATGCCTTAGCACTTACTTAGAAACTCCCTGTAGCCCAGAACCTGGTTAGCTCTGGGCCAGGGCTCTATGTGCTTAAAAATGGGGATGGAAGATCTTCAAATTCCATTAACATTGTACACACAGACATCACACTATTTCGGGCTTTCATCATCCCTATTGCGATAACCTTCTAATTGGACTCCCTGATTTAATTCTATCCCCATTCCAAACCACATTTAACTATTAAAATGATTTTTCCTAAATCGTAATTCTGACCATGTTATATACCTGCAATTATATACATGTCATCAATTAATACTAGAATCTTATAAAGTTCACCCTCCATCATGGATAACTGAAATGGCGAGATAAAACCAATCCAAATATTTTATAGGAACATAGGATTTAGAGCTAGGAATGACCTTAGAGATAATCCCATTCAGTTTCTAAAAAATCATAACTATTCAAATATAACAAGATTAATACTGCTTAAATAATTTCATCTCCATACTAGCATTAAGAAAATATATACTTTAGTGCATGATTTTAAAAATACATAATTCTATATTTAATAATATATTCTGTTGATTCTATCATTGCTAATCTATTTTAATAGTTTTATGTTGATGACTTTTGTTTTTACCTGGATTTCTCTCAATGCCATTACTCCTCCCTGTCTCACAGAGTCATCCCTTACAATAAAGAATTTTTTAAAGTAGAAGAGAATAATAACACCTCAGCAAAATCAATCAACCCAGGAGGAAAAACTTAAAATTATATTTGATTTTCCACACCTATGGGCCATTGGTTTACCAAGGAATAGAGCAAGGGATGTCGTCACACTGATTGTCTATTTGATTGTCTTTAGCATTGCATATTTAGTCAGACTTTCCAATTTCTAAGACTAGTAGCTTAGCCCCAGGTCTTGGCTTGTGCATGCAAGTTGCTGGCAACATTAGAAGGCCTATGGTCAATTTGGCTCTTAGAGTCTTGTCAGTGCCTTAAACTCTGAGGTCCGTAGGGAAAACCTACCTTTCTCTTCATGACTTCCCTTCTGTGACTCTAACTTAAATTTCTTGTGCCTTGTTCCAGCAGAATTAAAATTTTCTTTAGCCTGACCATTGTACAAGCAGCTCTCTTCCTGGACTCTAAACTTCCAATCAAAACACACTCCATAAACGTCTGCCTCTTTATCTGAGCTCTCCTCTATCCTTGTTAATAGATACCAAATCTGTAATCCACAAAGCAATGATGATAATAATAATGACATATTTACATAGTGTGTTATAGTTTTCAAAGGGCTTTCAGCAAATTGACAGGAAAGATATTATCTGTATTTTACAGCTGATAAAACAGAGGCTCCAAATTACATGGCAGACTTGGGACTAGCCCACTGGTATTATAACTCCTCATCTAATACTATTTCTACCATGTGATTCTTCTTTTTCATCACATATATTATCTAGGTCAGGTAGTTTTTCAAGATGCTGTAATGCTTTGCAGAAAAACCTTTCTTAGATCCAACCTCTTTTCTTTCATGAACTAAAAATGTATTTTCAACAGTTTAATTATTGAGCTCCTCCTATAAGTAATGCATTTTTCAAGGTACTGCAAGGGATACAAAGATGTCATAGATGGAACTGATGCCAAAATTCTCTTATTTCATGTTCAATTTTGGGAAAACATCAGGCACTTGTAAGTTACTGCATAGTTAACCAAAAGGAGGTTTACTTTGCCTTAGCATAACAAAGATATGCAACAAGAATGCACTGACACTTAACTTAAGCTTCAATAGCCCTGTCCTTTCTCATCTTCTTAAGGAAACGTTTCTGGGCAGTAGCTGGTCATTAGGGATGATGACTTATGTAGTTTCTGGCACCTGCCAAGTCAGAAGGGCCCCGTACTCCACATATCTGGGACTTTTTTTAATCACCCTTTCTGATAGGACTAATATCTACCAGCGTTTCTCCACAATGTGGATTACGCTGATAATTCTTCCTTCTTGTGACAGAGACTAGCTTTCTCTAAAAAGAGACAAAATTGTCTGAGGTTGAATAATGAGATACAGTAATTAACCTCAAAGAGCTTATGACTTAATAGAGTAGGATATATAAATTACATAAAAATAACAGTAGGTTAAAGTGTCATTAAGATTGTTAAGTGCTGGGGCAAGTAGGTGGCACAGTGAATAGAGCACTGGGCCTGAAGTCAGGAGGACCTGAATTCAAATCTGGCCTCAGACACTTAACACTTACTAGCTGTGTGACCTTGGGCAAGTCATTTAACCCCAACTGCCCTGCCTTCCCTCCCTCCAAAAAGAAAAAAAAAGATTGTTAAGTGCCTTAAAAGAGGTACCAAAAAAAGTGCCATGGGTGTTTTGAGAAGGGAAAAAAAATTAAGGTCCATTCAGTGGGCTCAGGAAATATTTCATGGAGAAAATGGCATTTCACCTGAGATTTGAAAAAAATGTGTGGAATTAAGACTTCTGGGAAACAATATGGCAGAATAAATAGAACTCTTCCACATTCACCTCCAAACACCCATAAAATAGTACCACAAAATAAATCTTGGAATAGCAGAGCCAGCAAAAAGACAGAGTGAAACAATCTTTGTGTCCAAGAAATTTGGAAAATTGTCAGGAAAGGTCTGTCTCGGCAAAAGGGGAACACAGTCTAGGACAGGAAGCATCCCAGCAAGCCAGCTCAGCACACCAGGGAAAGATTCTGAGTGCCTGCATGGTGGAGTAGGCAAAGGTCAACACCAGGACATTCCCTCTAACCCTCCTACCCACCTCCTACTCCCCACCACTGCCAAGGATAGCCAAGGGAACTGGCAGACTCCAGTTCTGAGAACCACCATATGCTTCAACATATCCCTGGGCAAACAGACAGCCACCAGTGGCTAGACCACCATGTACTTCAGTGTAGCCCCAAGGAAGCACAGAAACACTCCACCAGCCTCAGCACATGTCAGACACCAGCATAGGTAAGCTGCCAGACCCCTACAGCCTCCAGCACTACTAGCCATCCCTCACCCCACTCTCTTAACACAACACCAAGCACAAGGGTCCTCCATGACCCTCATGGCAACATCAGTGCAGCACCAGGTAAACAGCCAGGCTGTAGCTCCCGATACAAGAAGCCTGAAGCAATGCCCTGGGCTATCCCAGGAACAGAGCTCAAATTTAAAAGAGAGGGAAAAGGCCCAAAAAAATGAGCAAAAAAAAAAAACCCAAAATAAACAGAATCTGACCAAAGCAAACTATGATCTAGACATAAACTTAGAAAAAGAAAATGTCAAAATGCCTTCAAAATGCCTGTGGGCAAAGCCCCAAACAAAAATGGGAATGGTCTCAAACCCAGAAAGAACTCATAGAAGAGCTCAAAAAGGTGCTCAAAAATCATATGAGAGAGGTAGAAGAAAAATCAGGGAAAGAAATTAGAATGATGCAAGAGAATTATGAAAAAGGAGTCAACAGCTTAGAAAAAGAAAACAGCTGCTTAAAAAGTATAATCTGGCCAATGGGAAAGGAGATACAAAAAGACACAGAAGAAAACAGCTCTTAAAAAGTACAATTGGCCAAATGGAAAAGAAGGTACACAAGCCAGTTAACTGAAGAAAAAACTCCTTAAAAGTTAGAATTGGGTAAGTGAAAGCTAATGACTCTATGAGACATCAAGAATCAATCAAACAAATTCAAAAGAATTGAAAAAGAAAATGTAAAATACCTCATTGGAAAAGCAACTGACCTGAAAAATAGATCCAGGAGAGACAATGTCAGAATCATTAAACTACCTGAAATCCATAATCAAAAGGAGGACCTGGACATCATCTTTCAAGAAATTATCAAGAAAAACTGCCCTGATATCCTGGAACCAGAGGACAAAATAGGCTTTGAAAGAATCTACCAATCACCTCAGGAAAGAAATCCCAAAATAAAAATCAAGGAACATTATAACGAAATTTCAGAACTATCAGATCAAGGAAAAATTACTGCAAGTGGCCAGAAAGAAATAACTTAAATATTGGAAAGCCACAATCAGGATTACACAGGACTTAACAGCAGCAACATTAAAAGACCAGAGGGCGTGGAACATGATATTCCAGAAGGCAGAGGAACTAAAACTACAAACAAGAATCCCCTACCTGGCAAAACTATGCATAATACTTCAAGGGGAAAAAATGGTCATTCAATGAAATAGAAGGATTTCAAGCTTTCATAAAAGGAAGACCAGAATTGAACAAAAAATTTGATCTCCAATATCAAGACCCAAAAGAAGCCTAAAAAATGGGAAATGTGAAAAGAAAACCTAAAGGAATCAATAGAACTAAACTGTTTATATCCCTATATGGAAAGATGATACTTGTAATTCTTAAAAAACATAATCACTAATAAGTTAGACAGAGGGTATGGGTATAAGGCGAATTTGAAGGAATGACATAAAAAAATTAAGGGAGAGAAAGAGGAATACACTGGGTGCAGAAGGAAGGAGGAGGTAGAAAAGACAATTTCACTGAAAAGGTATAAAAAAACTATTACAGTGGAGGTAAAGATGGGAGGGTGGGCAATGGGCATCACTTGAACCTTAATGTAATCAGTATTGGCTCAAAGATGGAATAATATATACAGTCAGTTGGATATGTAAATTTGTCTTACCCAAGAGGAAAGTAGGAGAGAAGATTAAGTAAGGGGAGGGGGGAGGGATGACAGAGGAGAGGGCAGACCAGAAGCAGGTAAAGCAAAGCAAAACACTGTCAAGGAGGGAAGGGTGAAAGGAGAGAGAGGACAAACAGAAAGGGAAATAGGATGGAAAGGAATACACTGTTGGTAATCATAACTGTGAATGTGAATGGAATGAACCCTCCCATAAAACAGAAGTGGGTAACAGAGTGGATCAAAAAATCAGAATCCTACAATATGTTGTTTACAAGAAACACTTGAAACAGAGAGAAAGACAGAGTAAAGGTAAGGGGCTGGAGTAGAATCTATTATGCTTCAGATGAGGTACAAAAATAAAAAAGGCAGGGGTAGCAATCTTGATCTCAGGCAAAGCAAAAGCAAAAATAGACCTAATTAAAAGAGATAAGGAAGGAAACTACATCTTGCTAAAAGTTATCATAAACAGTGAAGTAATATCAATAGTAACATATGTGCACCAAATGGTATAACATCTAAATTGTTAAAGAAGTTAAGTGAATTACAGGAAGAAATAGAGAGCAAAACTATACTAGTGGGGCCCTCAACTGTCCCCTCTCAGAACTTGATAACTCCAACCAAAAATTAAACAAGAAAGAGACCAAGGAGGTGAATAGAATATTAGAAAAGTTAGATATGACAGACCTTTGAAGAAAACTGAATGGGAACAGAAAGGAGTGTGCTTTTTTTTCTCAGCAGCATATGACACCTATCCCCCCACTCCCGCAAAATAACCATGTATTAGGGCATAAAACCCTCAAAATCAGATGTAGAAAGGCAGAAATATTAAATGTATTTTTGGATCATATTGCAATAAAAATTTCATTCAACAAAGGAAAATGGAAATACAAATTAAAAATTAATTTGAAACTATATTATCTAATTCTAAAGAATAAGTGGTTCAAAAAGCAAATCATAGTAACAATCAATAATTTCATTAAGGAAAATGACAATAATGAGACAGAATTTATGGGATGCAGCCAAAAAAGTACTTAGAGGAAAATTTATTTCTCTAAATTCTTACATTAACAAAATAAAGGAAAAAGTAGATCAATGAATTGGGCATGCAACTAAAAAATACTAGAAAAAGAAGAAATTAAAAATCCCCAATTGAGCAACAAATTGGAAATCCTGAAAATCAAAGGTGAGATTAATAAAACTGAAAGTTAAAAAAATATACTGAGCTGATAAATAAAACTGGTAGCTGGTTTTATGAAAAAACAATAAAAGCTATTGGTAATTTTGATTTTAAAAAGAAAGAAGAAATCTAAATATTAGTTATCAAAAATGAAAAAGGTGAAATCACCACCCATGAAGAAGAAATTAAAGCAATCACTAGGAAATATTTTACCCAATTATACGTCAATAAATCTGACAATCTGAATGAAATCAGTGAATATTTATGAAAATACAAATTACCTAGATAAATAGATCAGGAAATAGAATGTATAAATAACCCATCTTAGAAACAGAAATTGAACAAGCCATTGATGAGCTCCCTCAGAAAAATTCCCCAGGGCCTTATGGGTTCACAAGCAATGTCTACCAATCATTTAAAGAACAACTAAATCCAGTACAATATAAATTGTTTGGGAAAATAGGCAAAGGAAACATACCAAATTCCTTTTATGACACAAATATGGTTCTGATACCTAAAATGGGAAGAGCCAAAACATAGAAAGAAAATTATAAATCAATTTCCCTAATGAATATTGACACAAACATTTTGAAGAAAATACAACTCAACCAAACTACATACCATTTGATCCAGCAATACCACTTCTAGGTCTGTATCCCAAAGAGTCCATAAAAAAGGGAAAAAAGATGTACATGTACAAAATTATTTATAGCAGCCCTTCTTGTGGTGGCAAAATATTGGAAATTGGGGGGATGCCCATTAATTGGGGAATGCCTGAGCAAGGTGTTGCACATGAATGTAATGGGATACTATTGTGCAATGAAATATGATGAACAGGCAGATTTTAGAAAAACTTGAAAAGACTTGTACAAACTGGTGCAAAGTGAAATGAGCAGAACCAGGAAAACATCGTACACAGTATCAGCTGTATTGTGTGATGATGAACTGTGAGTGACTCAGCTCTTCTCAGTAGATCCAAGACAAGTATAAAGGACTCATGAAGGAAAATGCTGTCCACATTCAGATAAAGAACTGATGGACTCTGAATGCAGATTGAAGCATACTTTTTTCATTTACTTTATTCTTTTTCACATTTTTCCTTTTTTCTATTTCTTCTTTCACAACTTCTTTCACAATATGGAAATATGTTTTACATGATAACACATGTATACTCTATATCAAATTGCCTCCCATTTTCAGAAAGGGGGATGGGAGAGAAGGAGGGAGAAAAATTTGGAACTCAAAATCTTATAAAAGTGAATGCTAAAAATTGTCTTGACATGTAATTGGGGGAAAAAATAAAATACTATTACATAATAAAAAATATCTGAGCCAGAGAATATTGTAGTAGAGGAATAATTTCCTTAATCAGTATGATCTCTGAAAAATTTTCCTCTCAGTTTACAACTGGTCCAAGAAAACATTTCTAAAGTCTTGGGTTACTATGCAGATAAACATTTTTAATTTAAAAAAATAGAATGTGCAGAATTTTGAGGTAGAGAGAACAACAGGAGTGAAAGCATGGGACCCCTTCGAAGAACAATAATATGGTAGAATGTGTGTTAGGGACTACTTCAATAAATATTTATCAAACACCTCTGATATGTATGGTACTGTGCTAGGCATTTGGTAATGGGAAATAAAACTAAGAAGATAGGTTGGAACCATATGTTGGAGTGCCCTGAATATTAGCAAAAGAATTAAGGGCCTTTATCTGATAGGCAAAGGGAAGCAATTTAAACTTCTTTGTTGTTGTTTTGTTTTGATATGTTTTTGGCTAGTGACATAATCAGAGCTATACTTTAGGATTATTAATTTGTTATAAGTGTGTAAAATGAATGGGAAAGAGTACAAACAAAAAGTAGGGAAATTGGTTTTTATCACCCATACAAGAGCCAATGAGGACCTACACCAGTGTGGTGACAGTGAAAGCATAAAAGATTGTATGAATACAAGAGATGTTGCAGAGACAGAATCAACAAATTCTTTTCCAATAGAATATAAACTCCTTGAGGGAAGGTACTTTCATATTTGTATTTCCAGAAGTCTAGCACAGTGTCTGGCAGCCAACAAATCTATAAACATGATTAGGTTCTAGGAACTAAGTAAGGGGAAGTAAACAAAGAAAACCTGATGCTTCTGAGTATGAGTAACCGAGAGAATGACAGCTCCCATTGATGAAAGTTAGGAGGAGAAATGATTTGTTTTGTTTTGTTTGGAGGGAGACAGTAACAATGATTTAAATTGTGAACATTTTGTATTTGACAGTAAAATATCTGGGTAGGGATATACATCAGGCAGAGATATAGGGCTGTCTTGGGAGAGAGGTTGGGGCTAGATATACAGATTTAGAGATAAGGACTGATTAGAGGAGGTAGGTCAACTCCTTTTAGTAAAAGAGAAAAAGTTCAGAGAGGCAAGAGAATGAACTCTGGACTGAACCCTAGTGGAATACCTACATCAGGCAGGTGCTGGTATTAAAACCCATGAAGGGAATAGAGAAGGACTAGACATAGATATAGGAATGTTACAGAAAACTAGCAAACTTTTTTAAACATTCCTTTTTCTCCTCAAGTGTATTTGGTATAACTGGTTTGTTGTATTGCCACAGGGGCCTGGACAATCTTGGAAGACCAGGGTTCCAGTCCTCTCTCTTATACTTGCTAGCTGTGTGACTCTGAGCAAGGAATTTGAACTGTCAGAACCCTCGGCAACTTTTTAAATATTGAAAGTGACCAATTGCTGATTTATATTGATGGAAAGTTTCCAAACCAGGAGTTCCCTTTCACAGATGAAGTCAGAGATCTGAACCAAAAAAAAGTTTACATATATATGTATAAATACATGTGTGTATGTATATATGTATATGATAGACATTTTCTAATAAGTCTGGAAAACAGAATTGATTCTATGTACTCTTTCCTTTCTCAGAAAGAAACATGTATTTATTTGGCCATGCTAATGGACTGGGAGCAGTGTTTCAGATAACCTAAAAGGAATCTTTATACTTGTCTTTGGAAGCATTATATATGTATATGTTATAGCAGATTTACCCTTCTAATTATGCTTGGCTTAGGAAAATACTAAAATTAGTTTGAATTTCCTGAGCACACACTGGCCGGCTGGTGGGGGGGAGGTGACTGAGAATGTGCTAAGCTTGAAGCCATGGTAATATCTCTTCATATCTCCGGCTTTCCAGACACCCCATCGCAGAGGGTACAGTTTATTCTTGGAACCGAGGATGATGACGAGGAACACATTCCTCATGACCTTTTCACAGAGCTTGATGAGATTTGCTGGCGTGAAGGTGAGGACGCTGAATGGCGAGAGACAGCCAGGTGAGGATTTGGGGGCATTATGTTTCTAGTCATTGGTAGTAATTCATGGTACAGTGAACATTTGTAAACCCCATTAAGGTCCGAAAAAGAGATCTCTGATGGAAAGCACACATTGTAAACAGCCCAGAGTACTACTATCTGATGATATTCCTCTTCCAGATATTATTATTATGGTATATAAGTCAGAATGAAATGTGAATGGAGTAATTATAATAAACAAAGGTACAGAGTCAGCAGTTGCTGCAGCATTGAAGACAAGTGGTCACATATATTGTCTGCCTTCTGCAAAAAAATGAAAGCAAACTTGACTTTACTTTCTGGATTTACTATATCTCTCACTTCACCAGTCTGTTAATGCTACTGCTGAATAAGTGGGTGATCATGAGTGAAAACTTGAGCGTAGAATCTTGGTGAAGAATGAGTCAGAACTACAAAACCTGACTTAAGTCATAGATGATATGAATCTTTGGTAGTGGCTATTTGGTAGGCATACATGCATTCCACAAAATGATTTTGGGGTAGATGAGAAAATATATATATATACATATATATGCATATATATGTATATACATAATATGAATATATAAAAATGTATGTACATATGTGTGTATGTATACCTCTCTATATCATGTTCCCCAAACATCTTTTAACTTTCAAGTTTCTTCAACTTAAAAAAAAAAGAAATTTATTACTTTACAAAGTAATTTGGAAGTAATGAGTTAAATTCCAGTTTGATACATGATTCCCACCACTATGTCACTTAGTCATTTTACATTTTGACTGAAAAGCACTATATGAAACTATATAAACTATTATTAGTAGTAAAAAAATTAGTGGTGATAGACATAACCATATTTATGTTATCCTTTCAGTCAATTGAGTGGGGAAAAACCAGGATTATTTAGCGTGCTATAGCCAAAGCACCTGATTGATTACCATATTTGGTTTTGGGGGTAAAAATCTTAATTTTTTAAAGTGCCATGCAGTTCTTTTAAGAATATTTTCCTTTATAATATTCCTGTAAGGCAAATTGAGATTTTAATTTTACAATGAAAGTCAATGAGACCTTGAAACCCCAATTAATTGTAATCTAATTCAGAATTCTGCCTCCTGAAATGACTGCCTCCTGTTTGAGCACTACATCCTGTTTTTGTTTAAATTTTCATTGAGAAAGCTTTCAAAAATGCAGTAGTAAACTTTTCTGCCCTAGTAATCACAATATATTTCACATCATTTAATCATTCTTTTTGTAACACAGTATCTTGTATCACATTGAATGTATATATATGAATGTAGAATCACAGAATCTTGGGATTGGGAAAGACCATACAGGTCAGTCAGTAAACACTCCTTATACAACATATTATCATCTTCCAGTCATCAAAATTTTTCTTCTTAAGACAATTCATTCCAGATCAGGCAGCTTTAATTTTTAGAAAGTCCTTTCTTTTATAGAATTGAAATCTTCCTCCCTATAATTTCTACCAGTTATTCCTAGTTATTCCTTCTGGAGTATGATATCACCTAAAGTATTTTTTAAATTTTAATATCCCCACTCCCAACCTTCTTTACAAGTCTTTTCTTTAGGTTGAAATATCTGGTTCCTTCAACCAGATGATGCAGTTTTATTTTCAGTAGAACTGGAAGAGGAAACGGTCAGAGCACTTTGGTGACTTGCTCAGCCATACAAGGAATGAGCAACTTGGCTGAGATTTGTACCCAGATCTTGTGAGTCCAAAACCAGAATTCTTTGCACTAATCCATATCTTCAGTTCTTACGCATAGTTTGGTTTGGTTGTCATAACTTTTTCATAGTTGACATCACTGACACTAACCAATTAGCTTCCTAGTCTATGACTCCCTTTGCAATAGGAAAGAGCTTGCAGACAGGTGTTCTCGTATAGATAGCTATAATAATTCAAGAATCAGAAAGTTCAGTTCAGAGATGACTGCAACAGTCCAGGAGTCATTAGATGAGGTTCTGTACTAGAATAGAAGCCTTAGTAATAGGAAAGAAAGGTCATATTTGAAGGACACATGGACAGAAAAAAGTAATAAGTTTATTTGAAAGAATTAGGTGATGAGATTCTAGACTGGGATGGTGATAAGACAGAATGAATTGGAGAGGCATTTTGCAGAAAGAATCAAAATCAAATTAACTAATTTGGAGGAGGAGAGGGAATAAAGGTAGTGTTAAGGCTTTAAACCTATTCCCGGGAGAGAAGTGGACCAGAAATTCTACAGTGTATTTTAGGCAAAACTGACTAAGCCAAGTTATATTAGAGCAATGAGAAATGATTCATTCTACCATCTCTTATACTTTTTCATGTAGAACATAGGAGATGGGGTAATTTTAGAAAAAGATAATGATAATACCAAATGCAGGCTATTAAATGTATCCCACCTCTTTGTTGATTGATTGAGCAAAGCAGTGAAATGTGTAATACTGATGTTTCCTTCCAGCTCTAGGAGCCTGTCATTCTGTGAAAGCAACAGCTGTCAGTATCAGAGGTTAAGAGGTAGTATGATGTAGTAATAAGGTACTGAAAACAGAGTCAGAGCTGTGTTCAAATCCTGCCCTTACAGGTAAGTAACTATGGGCAAGAAAATGGAGATAATAGAATCTATCCAGCTTACCTCATAAGGTTGTTGTGAAGTTCAAATGAAAGAAGGTGTATACCAAGCATTTTGTAACATTTGAAGGGCTCTATAAGTATGTTATTAATATTATTTTAACAATCCCAGAAATATTTTTGTATCAATACATATTTCAGCCTTTTTTTCTGTTTTCATGTCTATGACATTTTAAAAAGAAAACTCAATCATTTCATCATCACTATTATCAATAGCTAGGTGGTGCAGTGGATAGAGTACCAGGCTTAGAGTGAGGAAGATACTTTTTCCTAAGTTCAAATCCGACCTCAGACTCTTACTAGCTGTGTGACCCTGGGCAAGTCATTGAACCCTGTTTGCCTCAGTTTCCTCATCTATAAAATGATCTGGAAAAAGAAATGGCAAACCACTCTGGCATCTCTGCCAAGAAAAACCCAAATGAGGTCATAAAGGATCAGACACTACTGAACGACAAAATAATAATAATAACCAACATATAGAACTTTATAGCTTGTAACATAAGATCAGCATTCTACTCTATACCATCCAACTGTCCTTGCACAACTGTGATGGAAAGCTGAATTTACAGCAGTTCAAGTGAACAAGAAGGAAATGGCAAAAAGGAATAGTTATTTGACTGGAAGCTCAAAATAAAACAATTCTAATAATGACTCAAAGTTTTTTGTCATTTGAAGGTTTTTAAAAGAATTTTATGTGCATTATCTCCTTTGATCTTTACAGCTACTCTGAAGGAGTAAAGGCTGTCATCTCCATTTTACAGATAAGAAACCGATACCCAGATTAAATAATTTGCTTAGTGTCTCACAGTTAGTTCTTAGGAGAGATTCAAACCCAAGCCTTCTTCTTCTTGACTCCAAGCCCTGCACTCTAGTCACTGACATGCTACTTGTCAGTAACAGTCAATGTTATTATGCGATTTCAAAAAAATTGCAATTTGGGGCGGCTAGGTGGCGCAATGAGTAGAGCGAGCGTTGGCCCTGGAGTCAGAAGGACCTGAGTTCGGATCCAACCTCAGACACTTAATGCACACACAAACAAAAACCTAGCCGTGTGACCTTGGGCAAGTTACTTAATCCCAATTGCCCTCAAAAAAAAAAAAAAAACAAGAAAAAAATTGCAATTTGATATGGGACTAAAAAAGGAAATAGTCAAGATTCAGAACCATAATGGTCTCATCATACTGCATATTGTTCAGACACATTTGGTGTATACTGCTTTGTTCAATTTAAGAGGAACATTGACAAAGTAGAATTCATCGACATGAGGGGAACCAAAATGGCATCAGGGTCAAAAAATGTGTTTCCATGGAAAGAGGATTAGATTTGGAGTGAGAGACTCCTGTAACATTCTACACCAATAGATTCAAACCTGTCAAATCAAGAGAATGAGGCTCATTTCCTCATCCCTTGTCTGGAGCCAAATTGGAAATTATAATTAAATGGCATTTCATTTTATTGTTTCTCCAGTTTGTGTTGTTATAATCAGTGTGCATTTTGTTTTCCTGGTTCTGCTTATTTCATTTGCAGAACCAAGATGGGCTTCTCTGCTTATGCTTCCTTTTTAAATGTCCACGTGGGCAATGATTCAATTGCCAAATCCTACCCTCTAAACGCTAATTTTATTAGAGTGCTCCAGTGCTTAAAACCTTTTAAATGACTCTTCTGCTTTACACATAGAATAATATCAACTCAGCCTTGCATTTAAGACCATCCACAAACTGATCACATTATGACTCAATACAAACCTTCCATTCCAACCATCCTGGGCCTTCAATGTCTCCCAAATATTCCATGGCTGTTATTGACTCTAAAATTTTACTGATTCCCCTTTCTAGAATTCCCTTCTCTTCCTGTCCACCTAATGAAGCATGATCAGAATCCAGCTCATAAGAAACCTTCCTTGACAGCTCTTGCCTGCAGGGTTTTTAACCCTTTCTCTGAACTACTAGAGTTATTAGCACTTATTTTGGATATATTTTGGAGCTTATCATTTCTTTGTTTGTTGTTTTATTAGGTTCTTTTTTATTGTAATTTCAATCTCAAATGACATAGCAAAATTCTTTAAGAAGTTTTACACTTTTTTTACTAATGGGACCACTTATGAAAGGTTTCAGTTTGTATAAACCATGAAAAAAAAAAGTATTTGTTTTTCTGATAGTTGTAGGTCCTTGCACCTGGGATATTGAGCTCTTGGGAAATAAAAGTGTTGACAACTTAGCAGCTAGGCACCTGGTCTGAAGTACCTTCCTTTGCATTTTTTTCAGGCATTGAAGAGGCTTCATAGTAGGTGCTCAGGAAAGCAAGGAATCAATATAACCTTAAACAATGAAAATTATCACAATGTTTTTCATTTGTTATTTTGCCCACTTGTGTCCTTTCATTTTGTCCATTTAAATGTCAGTAGCACGACAGGAAATAACCATTTTAAATTGTGGTACAATTGGTTGCTCATAAGTTAAACTTACTCTGGAATATGAATTTGAATTTGAGTTCAATAATTCAATAATTCACACATAAAATTTGAATTCAAATCCAGCTTCAGACAGTTACCAGATGTGTGACCCTGGGCAAGTCACTTGACCTGTTTGTTGTAGCTTCTTCACCTGTCAAATGGGGATAATAACAGTACCTACCCTGCAGGGTTGTTGCGAGGATCAAATGCTATAATATTTGTAAAGTTCTTAGCACAGCGCTTGTCACATAGTAGGTCCTATATGAATGCTTATTCCTTTCCACTTTGTGAAACAGAAACTTTATTTAAAATTTCATTTTGGTAAAGAAGGAAATATCTAATAGGAAACACTAAAGAAATGTGATATGCAATAGCTTCTTTCTATTCTCTAGGCTTTACGGGACAGAGACTAGACCTGTGAGGTATTGCTATAGGAAATATAATTTGTCTTAGATTAAAATGCATTATTGTAATTTTTGGAGCCAGAGGTGTTTATTAAGCCACACTTAATTAAAAGTAGCATTACATAGATACTGTGGAGTTTTGGGGGTTTTTTTATTTTGGAGAGCAAATATTTCTAATCTTTTTTTGTTTCAGAAATTCATCTGAATGCATTTGTTTAGTCTGTTAAGCCCTTCCTAAAAGAATTACTAGTATACCTCCCGATAGGGTGGACCTGATGCTGTGTTCTTTAAGGCTAAATCAGTGGAATGCAAGTCCTGACAGGTCCTAACAAGTTGGAAAGGCTTTGATTAAAAGTTAGAAGTGTTTGCCAACTGTCTGAGGATCAGCCTAGCTAAGTATGGAGAGGCTCATTGTCAGAAGAGCCACCAGGTGATAGATTTGGGGGACGAGGTAATGCTGAAAATAGACAAAAACTCCTGCTATGGCATGGTAGAAAGGCATAAAGAATGGAATAAGATACTAAGAATCTCACAGCTTTTATACTGTCTAAAAACATTAATTTAATCATTGACATTTTTAATATGCAATCTTTGCCAACAATAGATGAATTTAAAAAAAAAAAAGCTCAGAAACTGAATTACATCCCTTTTGATATTCTCACTAAAAAATTAACCAGAGGAACAAAGAAGTTATAGATAAATGGAAGGGCATTTCACAAGTTCTATGAATAGAGGCAAATAAAAGAGTTTTCTAGAGACAGCTAGGTGGATAGGGTGCTAGGCCTAGTCCAGAAGACCTGAAGTCACATCCAACCTCTGGCATATACTAGCTGTGTGACTTTGGGCAAATCACTTGACCTCTGTTTGCCTCAATTTCCTCATTTGTAAAAAGAGCTAGAGAAACAAATGGCAAACCACTCCTGTATCTCTGCCAAGAAAACCCCAAATAGGGTCACAAAGGTTCAGACCCAACTGAACAACAAGAGTGAAACCAGGAGAGAACAATAAAAACTTTATTGAAAACCATAGCTCAAGAGCAAGAAATTAAAAGGGCTTTTTAGTAGCCCATGACTGTGTATCTGCTGTGCCATGAACACTTTTTCAGTAACTGAATTGGAAAGCACTGGACATATTAAGTGCTGAGTCACGTTTAAAAAAAAAGAAAAGGAGAATGCCTAGCTGAACAATAATAGCTGACAGTTAAATAGCAATGCCTTTGTTTATAAAGCTTTTACACAACCAATACATTCATACTATACTACCTCAGGACCCATAGTATCTGATAGCACTTTGTGAGTTAGTTAGTATTTTGCCATCACCATAGAATTTTAAAAGATGATATTGGGGAAAGTAGCTGGATTTGACCAAAAATATACAGAAATCTATATCAGAAGCAGCACAGTTTTAAAGACATTCATGAAGGCACAAGGGAAGATTTCAAAAGAATTAAAAAACATTATACTATTACCATAAAAAGAACCTGAGAAGTCATCAGTAATTATTGACTTTCTCTTTCATACCTATAAAATCTTAATCAAAATAGTTTATGAATATATCAATTAATTAATCAGTCCTCATTGATTGCCTGAGAAGTAAATTGATGGTATTTTGTAGATGATCTTCTATAGTATAGCAAATCTTTTTCAGACACATAATCGATTGATGATTCTGTTTGCCTCTGCTTTGAGATCCAGCATTCTTCCTACTGTTGCACCTTGTTGCTCCCTGCCCTCAAAGAATGCTCATGAAATAGTCCTGTGAAAAGTTTGATAAAGTATTTGAAAGGCAGACCTTATCTCCTATTCAATTTTCCATCACTTTGGAGGCATGCTTTTAATGTAGCCTTCTGAAAGCAAGGGAAATAATTAAAATGCCCATTTGCCTTTTGAGAAAATGCATATGAGAGCATTTTGTGACTTACAAAGTACTATATGAAATACTATTGTTAATATTAGTAATGTTATGAATATTTTCCTTATCATCTAGACAGAGCTCTAGAATGGTTTGTGGAAATATCTTAGGTGTTTTCTTATTTGTGTTTCCAGTAAACGTAATAAACCGAGACCTATTTTAAAATCGACAGGTTTCATATCTTTCTGTACGTGAATTAATAGCTGTGTTGAAGGAAGTTTGGAAAGGTTAATCCCCCAAAATGTCTGAAGAGCAATGATGTTTTGCTCATCTTGAAATAAGAAATTAGAAAATCTCTAGAACTTTAGCTACTTTTTAAAAACAGTTCATATGGGGCAACTAGGTGGCGCAGTGAGTAGAGCGTCGGCCCTAGAGTCAGAAGGACCTGAGTTCAGATCCGGGCTCAGACACTTAATGCACACACAAACAAAAACCTAGCCATGTGACCTTGGGCAAGTTACTTAATCCCAATTGCCCTCCAAAAAAATAAAAAACCAAACAAAAACAAAAAACAAACAAACAAAAAAAACAGTTCATATTCAGTCAAGTACCCTCTGACCTTCTCCTCCAGCCCTCCTCCAGCCTTTTCAGCTTCCTTATGTGTATTGTCTTTTCCCGTTAGGTTGTTTGTGAGCATCCCCATTAAGTTGCTTGAGAGCAAGGACTAGACTATCTTTTTCTTATTTTTATACCCAGAGCTTAGCATAGTGCCTGTCACATAGTAGGCACTTAATAAATATTTTATTGCATTGTATTATGTTGTATTGTACTCTGAATTCATTTATTCCTTGATAGTGAAAAAAATTCTGAGCTATTTTGCAAGCTGTATTGCAGAAGCTCTCAAACTTTTTGGTTTTAGGACCCTTTTTCACCATTAAAAATTCAGAGGATCCCTCAAAGAGCTTTTGTTGGATATTTACTCTTGCTATTTACCATTATTAGAAATCAAAACATCTTAGCATCATGAAAATTGTTTTGACCTTTCAGAGCCAACAGAAGGGTCTTGGGACCCCCCAACAGCTCCTGGGCTACAGTTTGAGAGTCCTTGCTGTTTTGATTCGCTCTAAAGTGGAAAGAATTCACAACCCGGTGTCTCTTAAGCTTCCCTCCAGATTTATGTTACAATAATCTCCAATGGGCTTCCAGTGAAGCAAGGCAACCCTGTTATACTTCCCTAGTCAGCTGGTTATTCCACTCATCAAGGCAGCTGTTCCATTCCATTTCATCCTCCTCAAGCCTCCCATTGTACCATCTTCCACCCATCCTCTCAGCTGAGGCCACTGTCTCATTTTTCACCAGAAGAATTAGGACCAATTGTTGAGAGATCCCTCTTTTCTCTTCCTCCTGTCACATCATTCAGACATTATTGCCTACTGTTTCCTCCTTCCCTCAGGCCTTAGATGAAGGCGTAGCCCTTCTTGCCAAAACAATCAATACTCTCCAAATGCACCATTGATTCTGAAAGAAAAAAATCCCACCTTATTTGACCCAGCTTCCCTCCTCCCCTCCCCTCCCTGCCTTAGCTATCTTTCAAACTATCTGACTAGATACCACTAATTCCTGTCCTTTCTTTTCTCTCTCTATGGTCTCCTTTAGTGATCTCATCAGCAACCATGGATTATATTATCATCTCTATACACATAATTCTTAAATCTGTTTATCCAGCCCAAATCTGCCTTTTGGCCACCAGTCTTATTGTACCCATTGCCATTTAGACATCTTAAACTGGATGTGTGCTTTCAACATCTCAAGCTCAACATGTGCCCCTCCTCCCCCAAAAAGTACTTCCTTTCCCCAAAAAATCCTACTCATTTCTCAGAGTATGCAAGTCTGCTGTCAAACTTGATGCCTATACACACTATCCTCATTAAGGCTAGCTTCTACCTTCACAACCTCTCTAGTATATGTCCCCTTCTTTCCACATATACAATACCCACCTTGGTTTACCTGATGCTTACCGCAAGAGCCTGCTACTTGGTCTCCCTACCTCAAGTCTCCCTTCATTCCAGTACATCTCTGCTCAGCTGCCCAAGATACCTCTTCCCAGCACAATTCTCACTCTATTATAGCCACCTTTAATCAATAAATTCATGTGACTTCCTGTTTCTTCCAGGATCAAATATAAAATTCCAGCTTTCTGGAATTTTTTTCTTTTTACTCCCCTCCACATACTATACAATCCAGTCACACTGACCTTCTAGCTATTATTCACATATGATACTCCATCTTCCAAATTTGGGTCTTTAAATCGACTTCTTCCTATTCCTGAAATGTTTGCTTTCTTCTCCTCTATTGCCTACTTATCACCACTGTGTGTTCTTCTGTTGTCCTTGGAATCACCCTGATTCTCACTGTGACAATTTGGATGATTAGAACTAGCAAAAGAATATTCAGTAATCCAATAGGAAGGCACCCAAGTTCAAAGGAAAGGAAGGAGGGAAAGTGCACATGGCAAGGCAAGTCCTAATTCTATTAGTCTGGGTTTACTTAACTGTGCTTCTGGAGTCTTTTATAAATTCCTTGTGCTGCTATTCAGTGAAGCATCTGATGCTCAGTCAAAATGGTAACAGATATTGAAGAGGAGTGTAGATGAGTGTTGGCTGAAGCTCAATACCCCTGGGAACAAGAGAACAAATTTAACTTAAATGAGGAAAAGGGTTGAGATATATAGTAAATTTTAAAGTCACAAAGCTGCATTGTCTTGAAATACCAAGTTGGTCCAATAAAGACAGATTTTAGAAGTATTTATTACTTGTCTGCTTCTGCTACTATAGTGTCATTCTAAGAAATCCAAGAGAAAAACATTTTTTTTGTCAAGGACCATTTTCTTGTGGTTATAAGCTACACTCAAGAGTTTAAATTGTAGAGAAAGTGACAATCTGTGTTGATAGGAGGCGTCCCCTTATCTGGGAGTTCTCTATATCAGATGTTATAGGTCCAATACCTTATCTCTATAGCAGCCCAAACAAAATTGATGATTTACTAACAGATGTCACATATAGAACATTTGTAATATTCTACAAACTTGCTTCTCTAGACCCTTAAGGACATTTTAAAAATTACATAAAGTCCTTGCTCTCAATAACTTCTAATCTAATAGGGGTAGTGAAATATGTACACAAATAAATATAACACAAATTAATATTGAGGAAAGTGTAAAAGAGTATAATAATTACTAACATTTATGTAGCATCTCAAAGTTTACAAAGTGCTTTCCATTATAGCTCCTTTAATCCTCATGGCAGCTCTATAAGGTAGATGCTCTTATTATCCCCATTTTACAGATGAGGAAACTAAGGCTAAGAGAGATTATGTGACTTACCCAGGGTCACATACCTAGTAAATACCTGAGGCAGTATTCAAACTCAGGTCTTCCTGATATCAAATCCATAACTGCCCACTGTACTACCTAGTTGCCTCTAGTGTATAGAGTAATAGGGGGGTAGCTTAGGCAGATCATTTCTAGAGGGAGGAGTCAAGATGTAAAGAAACAGAATTCTAGATCTAGGACAGTCAAGGCAAAAGAAACAACAAGAACAAACATGCAGACAGCATGAGAAGTATCCAGGGGATGTTGAATAATCCTGTTTGTTTATGAAGTAGAACAAATGAGACAAAGTCAGATGGAGAAGTGGACCAGTGACAGATTGTGGAAGGCCTCGAAAAGTCAGCTAAGGACTTTAGACTTTATTCAGTAGTCAGTGGTGACCTATTAAAGGTCTTTGAGAAAAGGGAATGATGAAATTGCATCTATGCATTAGCAAGTTTATTAGCATTATTTATGGGCAGACTAGATTAAAGAAAAAGGAGAATGCTGGGGAAGCTGTTCCAATAATCCTAGTGAGAGATGATTTAGGACCTGAACTAGGTTGGTGGCAGTAGGAATGGCAAGGGAGAAAATAGATGCCAGAGAAGCAAATAGGATTATTTTTATCAACATATTGCACATGTCATCTGTACCACATTTTGAATTCACTTGTCAGCCATCACAGCCAAATAAATCTTAACCAAAGTTTTAGATTGGGAAGCTACATTTTTGAATCCTAGATATTAGGAATGTTTGTTAAAAACCAGCTGTTCTCTTTTTAAGGCCCTAAAACAAGCCATATGATAAGACTAATGAAATCAACACAATTACAGTGTCCCTTTTGTAAACAACATCTAATGTTATTAATAGACTAGCACACACAGATACCGCAGCTGTGCTTTGTGGAGGGCATATGGCTGACTTCTCATGACTACCTTCTAATAGTTCTTTATACAAATGTTTTGAAGAGGCAAAGCAGTGTAGAGCAGACAGGCCTCAGATACATAAACAGTTGTGCGAAAAAGGATTACTCCATTAAAACAAATTGACTCATGTCTTGAAGACCCTTGGCATTCAAGGCTATTACAGGTTCAAGTCTATTGCAATTATTTTTTTTCCAATGGCATTTAAAGTACAAAAATAACATTGATTGAGAACAATGGATTTTTCTAAGTCTCTGATGTAGGGTATAGTTTACATAAGCCTCCACATAATGTTTCTAAGTTCTTTCTGACTCTGGGCCTATCCAAGTTTTTTTAAAAATCAGATGGATAATACTTTTCTCTTGGAATTTTCAATGTTTTTCTCATTTACAGTTTGGGGTGATATTGCAGCCCTGGTTGTTTCCTACAGTATAAAGGAATAAAGCATCAAATGAACAGTTGAAGAGGTTAACAGACACAGAGAAAATAATAGTATTAAAGGGGAAAAAAACCCTAAACTTATTTCCAAATTTTGAAAGAACTTTAGTTCTCATTCTATTAAGCAAATGTTTATTTAGCACCGAATTGTGTAAGGTACTGTTCTGGGTTCTGGAATTACAAAAACAAAATAGCCCTTGTCCCTAAGGAACTTATCTTTTACTGGAAGCACTTAACATGTAAACAGAGAGCAAATACACAGGATGGACAATCATTTCAAGAGGGAGGTGCTGGTAATAATTTGATCTAAGAAGGTTAGAGAAGGCCTCAGTCAGGAAGATGCCTCTGAGCTCAAGTTTTTCTAAGCAGAAATGACAAAGGACTTCACTCCAGACATAGGGTACTACTTGTTCAAGGATATGGAGATAGAACATTATCTTTGGAAAATATGTATGAGAAGTTATGTATCACAGAAGCATTCACAAATGCTTTTAAAGTACAGGTTGGAAGCCCCTTCCTGAACAAGGCTTTTCCTAACCCTCAACAGTTTTCAAAGATTCCTAGAGACTTAGAAGCGATGTACTCCGAGAGGGCACGAGCCATGTGTACATGAGCACGTTCTGCACAGTGCTCATCACATTGTGCAGAGTATGGTCGATATACTAGACAGTCCCTTAATCTTCCCTTATAGCACCCACAGCTGCTAGTGCCCTCCCTCTCAAAATTACCTTTAATTCATTCTGCATATATTATGTATATACTTTTATATATGGATACACACATTACATGTAATATGTACACACATATATATGTTTATGTGTGTATATTTATGTATGTATTTTTATGTCTTTCCAATAAAATGTAAACGCCTTGAGGGCAGAGTATTTGTGCTCTTTCTTTGCACTTAGTGTAGTTCCTAGAACTTATGTGCTTGTTGATTGACTCTTTGATAAAGGGAGTTACTTCCCTAGGAGTATCCTTTAAAAATGAAATTCCAAGTCTAGTTCTATCTATCTTTCTATTTATCTATCATCTCTCTGTCTATATACACACACATATATAGATATATATACACACAAATGTATATATATATATATGTGTGTGTATGTATGTATATATAAATGTGTATGTATACATATGCAAATATACGTTATCTTTTTATGTGCCTATCTCTGTATTTATTAGGCATTTTAGCTTAGTGAATAGAGAATTGTCCTCGGATCCAAGAACACTGAGCCTTCAAGTCCTGCTCTGACTGAATACTCTAGACAACTTTCAAAGATTCTAAGTTGCAGAAAAGGTGATGACCTGAACTGGTATGGAAAATTCCTCACTGGGAGCTTCCTATACAAGTCCAGTCTTTATTTGCATTACTTTACTATTCATAGAATGTTGTTTATTTGAAAACTGAGACAAATTGGAACACTGATGGAGATGACCGTGATGATAGGTAGCATTTATATAGCACCTACTATTTGTTAGACACTGTGCTAAGCATTTTCCAAATATTCTCTCACTAGTCCTCACAGCAGCCCTGAGAGATAGATCCTGTTTATCATCTCCATTTTACAGTTGAGGAAACTGAGGTCAAATGATGTGCCCAAGCTAGGAAGTCTCTGACATTAGATTTGAACTTGTCTTCTGTATCCACTGTGACACTAGGAAAATGACTCTACCCCAAACATTTGGAGATTGAATGTGTGCTTAGGGAATTACAAGCCCTGACATAAATTTGGTGGGTTACCAGGGCTATTTTTTTTTTGTTTGTTTCTTTGAGTTGAAATAAGAACCACACATATTCTCATCACCTGAATACTGACCACTATGTGGTACATTTTACTGGCCACTATAATTCACAAATATCACCTAATGAGGTAAAGAGGAGTTATAATTTTTGTTGTTGGAGGGTGTGGCCCTACCAGTTATTTGCAGATCCTTGAAATACTGGCATGCATACATCTGTATGTTAGGGTGTGAAGGTAAGTGCTGTTCATTTTACCAATGTGATTTTAGAAAATTAAATATTCCTTGAAATCTGTGGCAAAGCATGGTTGGTATCAATGGAATGGCTACTCAGAACCTCTGTATTTTGCATATTAATGTTTGCAATATTAAGCATTTACTAAATTCTTACTAAGTGCCATATAGTTAGAATTCTGTATGATTTTGGCCCCTTATTCTGGTGGATACCAGGAGAAACATTATACTTCCAGAATATTGTCTAGGGCGCCATTACTATATCTACTGAAGGCCTGAATCACCCAAGGATGTAACTCACAAGTTGCCATCATCATCACCAAACAATTGATTGGAACTTTGCAGCATTAGTTTCCAGGAACTCTCAGGAACTCTTTAATCCCTTTCCTAGGAGTACCAACTCCCTAGTTTGAAAAACATTTTCCTGTTTTGTATTAATTGTATCTCTTGCTTTTATAAATGGTGTCTGGAGGATTGAAATAAAAGGTAGATGTTTTGTGGCTTATCATATGAGGAATGTTGATTTCTAGGAAAAAAAGCCTATTACTCTAAAGAAAAAGCTAAAAGTATGTTTCATGGAAGATTTAGTGACTTCAAAAATCAGGAAACCCCAAGGCTTAAATTTAATGTCTCTTTGAAAAATAAAACTGTTCTCTACATAACAACTGGTACTCTTATAAAATTAGGACTCTTTCTACCTCCCTTACTCCTTAATCTTTTGCTTCATGATGACCCTTGGACCTTTAATTCCTTCCTAATTCAGCCAGCTATCAACCTTGTCCTAGTCTTACTTCCTTACTCAGTCTTCAACTAGTCTCAATCAATCATTCCAGTAATTCCCTCTCCTCTACCCTTGAATCTTTTGCCCCTTTGTCCATTATTCCCCCTAACATGCAACCTAGTACAACTCTTCCATTCTCCCCTTCCATTCTCATCATTTTATGACCAAAAGCTGGATCCACTACAGATTTATGCCATTTAATCTCAGCTGGCTGTTCACCACAATGTGGTAAATGTTTTTCTTCATGTCTTATCAACTCTCTAATCATATTCCTGACAGTAATTATTCCAAAACTCCACTTTATTTTTTGAGAATCCAGTTCAACCCCTCACTTCTCACTCTCAGCAAATGATCTTTCCTCTTACTTTATTGAGAAATTGAGACCATCTAACTTTAATATCCTTAAGTCACCTCTCTGCTCCTTTAAACCTCTCTATCTTTTCCTGCCTTTTGTGTAGTCGCAGATAACCCTTGTCTTTACAAAGAGAAACCTTCCACTTGTGTCCTTGATCCCTTCCCATCACACTTGGACCCTTGTTCTATCATCCCTTTTCTTGAACACTTTCAGTTTATCCTCATACTTTCTCCTCTGTATTCCTAAAACAAAACAACTTTCCCTTTCCCTTGTTTCCCCCACATGCTATCGTCCTATCTCACTTCCCCACTTAATTGCCAGGCTTGTAAGTGTTGTCCACTACTCTTTGCTTCTGCAACCTCACCGCCTATCACTCAACTCCCTGCTAATTACATCTTTCTTCATGACTTTCTTGACATTAAACTTAGTAAGGTCAGCAGTGGTCTCCTTAACAAAACCAATTAAATAAAACTTTCCTTAGTCTTCATTTACCTTGATCTCTCTGCAATGTTTGGCACTGTTTATCACTTTTCCTTGCTATCCTCTTGTTCCTTTACTTTTGGGACACTTCACAGTTAATTCTACCATTCTTGCCCTGTTATTTGTCTTTTGCTGATCTCCTCTCATCTTTAAATGTGAGTGTTCTCCAAGATCCAGTCGTTGATCCTTTAAATCCTCTCCTTTCACAGATTCATACGATTTCATGATTTCCATTAGAATATTTTTTTTTTGCTTTTTTGGAGGGAGGGGCAGGCAAAGCTATTGGGGTTAAGTGACTTGCCCAAGGTCATATAGCTAATAAATGTTAAGTGTCTGAGGTCGGATTTGAACTCAGGTCCTCCTGACTCCAGAATCGGTGCTCTATTCACTGCACCACCTAGCCACCCCAATTCGAAACCTTTAACCTCCAGTCTCTTCCTAGAACCCCAGGCCAGTACTTCTAGCTGCCTACTAGATTTTATCTACATGCTATCTGAGCTACACCTCAAACTCAACATGTCTAAAATTTATCCCACTATCTTCTTCCCCGAAATTTCTTCCTTTAAATTTTCTATTTCTGTTGGTGGCATTTTTGAAAACTGAGAGTCATTTTTATATTTTCTTTTTCTTTCACTTCCCATGTGCAGTCATTTGCCAAGTACTATTGGGACTACATCCACTCTATCTCATGAATCTTCTTCCCTCTTTTCTACTCCCACTGAAACACCTTGATTCAGATTTTTCTTTCCTTTTGCCTAGAATATTATGGTTGCCTCCTAACTGATCTCCCTGCCTCTAATTTCTCACCTTTCCATTACATCCTATATACTGTGCCTCATTCTCTATTGTGTTCTTCCCTTACTGAAAAACCTTCAGTAGATTCTATAGTCTATTTCTAAGAATGCTTAAGCTTCTGATCCTGTCATTCAAGACCCACTACAATCTAATTCCAGCCAATTTCTTTATCTTTATTTATACCACTCCCCCTTTTCTCTGTTCTGTCTCCCAGCCAAATTGGACCATGTACTGTTTTCCTAGTCTCATTTTCCAACTGGTCTCTTTTGTATCCCATAGCAGAATGGATTCCTCCCTCTGCCATCCACACTGCCACCTTTTAAAACACTTTACTTCTTTCAAGGTACAACTCAGGTACTTATTTACAAAGCTGAGAATGATCCTTCCTTACTGAAATTTCTCAAACCACTTTGCTTAGACTTCTTTTTTTCAACTTACCATATATATTCTGCCTTGTATCAGAGTTGTTTGAGTACATGATTTATTCCCATCCCCCTTTAAATTGTAAGCTTCTAGAGGGCAAGGTCAGTGTCATTTCATTTTGTAACACCAGTACATAATACATGCTTATTAAATATCTACTTAGTTATACTAGAAGATCTAGTTATGCTAGAAGGTGAAGATCTGGAAGGAACCTTGGAGACTGAACTGACTAGAAATTTTTAAGGATTTTTCTGCATTACAATAGACAACTTTTTCAGGAATATTTATTAGAGTAATATGTTATAATTTCCAGAGGGATTGTAGCATTGAAGCAACTGCATATTTCCAAATGACTTAAAGGAGCTAAATTTGAAACATTTTCCCCTAAATTATGATCTGCTTTCCTGCATGGTTTCCCAAGTTCAGCTGACTTTTTCAGAACCTAATGTCAAAAGTTTCTATTTTATTCATTATCCTTTACTGTCCTAGATATTAGAACTGAGATTTTAAACCTAACAAGTTTCTTTGGTCATAAAAAGACCAGTTTGTCCTTCCTTTTAATGTATTCTTTGTGCCTGAAAATAACATCACATGTCAAAGGTGTAGTATGTGGTAGAATATTTAATTGAAATTATGCCTGCCCCATGGTAATCTTTTTATTAAAAAAACAGTAATGAGACAGTAGCATCGTAGCTAATTCTATTAAACATTGTGCCTGAAGCTTTAAAAGAAATTAATGTCGTATTACTGCATAGCATAGTAGGAAGCACATAAAATAAACATTTAATATTTTAGTAATTTTTAAATAGAAACAATACTTTCACCTGAGATTTAGTATCAACTTTTAGTGAAGTTGAACACAGAAGAAGGGAAGCGCTAAAGTGGCAGTGTCCAGGAGATACGGCAAGAGGAGTTTCGTTTTGTAGTACCTTTAACGCTTTGGGAAAATGGACAACGTTTTCTATATTCTAAAAAGTCATGTTGTAGATTAGATAGAGGGCCAGATTTGGAGTCAGGAAGACTACTTTTGCCATTTTTTTTACAACTTTGACATTTACTAGCTATGACCACAAGCAAGTTATCTAATCTCTCTAAGCCTTCGTCTACTTATCTACAAAATGGGGACAATTATAGCTATAGAATCTTCTTTGCTGATTTGTGAAGATTAATGGAATAATTTTTACAAAATGTTTTTAAATATTCTAATACTATATAAATATCAGTAATTAGCAAGAGAATATATAATTTCCCCCAAAAATCTTACTATGAGCTCTGTTGTAACAGAATATAATTTATATGATTTTTCTAATTAAAAGTTTTAAAAATTCCTTTTCTGGTATAAATTAGCATTTTATTCACTCTCTCGAAAATATTAGTTTTTCCTATACTTTATTTTTGATGGGGGAAGGCTAGGCAGTTGGGGTTAAATGGCTTGCCCAAGGTCACACAGCCAGTTAAGTGTCAAGTATCTGAGGCAGGATTTGAACTCAGGTCCTCCTGACTCCAGAGCCAGTGCTCTATTCATTGTACCACCTAGTTGCCCCCCCCCCCCCACTACTAATTCTTAAAAAACAAAACCAAAAAAAAAACAACCAAGGTCAATTAATACATAGTCTGCAACTTGTAGTTTTAGAGAATTGCTCCAGGATCTGAAAGGTTAAATGTCCCACAGAAGGTCACATGGCCAGCATATATCAGACGTGAATCTTGAACCCAGCTATTCCTGACTCTAAGGGTGTTTCTCTGTTTCTTCTTCCTATTAATTCTATGTGGTATTGTCATATTGAGAAAGGATAGCAGAAGGGAAAAGTGGTCTTTAGGGTCTTTAGGACCTGCTAGATACTGAAAAATGTTGATAATTACTGATTTAAAGAATGTCCCACTGGATTAAGTTTAAACTTTTAATGCTGATATTCAAAAGCCTCAGAAATCTGATTCAAACTTACTTTTGCAGACTTATTTAACTGTTCCTTTTTATGACCCCTATGTTTCAGTAAAATGGAGCTACTCAACATTTCTAGTCCTTCTCTTATCCTCTTTGCACACTTACTTGCATTGTCCCTTATCCATACACTAAAAGACTATAAACTCATTGAGGGCAGAGAAGGTTTTATTTTTGCATTTCGATGGCTAGTGTCTAGCACACATAGTAGGCACTTAAATAACTTGCTTGTTGAATTAAATTGAATTCCCTTGAGTGGATGCTTCCTTTCACTGCCTGTGTACATATGTGCACACATGCAAACACACACACACACACACACACACAACCTATTAAAATCTGTTAAAGTCTGTGTGAAGAAAATACCATATTTGTTGTTATACTGTTAAGGATTTTAGTTTAGATTTCTACCAGTTTTTAAATGATCTCATAGAAAAAATTAAGATGAGTATTTTATTTTTTTAAATGGTACATCTTTAACACAAGTTAAAACCAATGTATGTAAACTGCTTTACAAACCTATAAATATGTCAGCTATGATTATGATTATCTCCAGTAGTAATTATCTTGTCTGAAATTTAAAATCATGAGTGTGTTGGTAAATGACGATCAGCTCTCTAGAAAAAAATAATGCATGTACATCAATTAATTGTATAATCAACATTTTCTCTATCACTTTCTCAAGTCTAGACAGCCAATGTAACAATAAGCAATGAATCAATAATCAATGAATATTTATCATGCTCCTACTCTCTGTGAAGCACTGTATGAAGTACGGCTCCTAGAATTTGCCAGTTCCTATGGTATAAATGCTCAACCTGAAAATATAATCATTGACTCTTCTGAGCCAGTTCACACTGTCTCCAGTAAATCCTTGATGATTAAAAGTACTTTTCAACAATAGGTCTCTACTGGTACATTTTATTAATTTATTACACTAAGTTTGTTTCTTCAGGGTTGTACAATATATAAATTTGTTACCAATTTATTCTAGTTTTGCTCTGAACTTCTAATATAAGTGACAAAATCTCAAGCCTTCTTAATTCTAGTCTCCTCCTTTTCTTGTTTATTCATTATATAGCTTGTTTATATGTATTTTGTTTGCTTGTTGTCTTCCCCATTAGACTGAGATCTCGAGGGCAGGGACTGCCTTTTGCCTCTTTTTGTATCCCCAGCACTTAACACAGTGCCTGACACATAGTAGATGCTTAATAAATGTTTATTGACTGACTGATAAAATCAATCTTTGTCAAATGGGGAAAAAAAGAAATCTTAGCTTATTCTATATTTTTGTGAAAGCACCATGAAATTTGTTATTTCTAGAGTACTAAATTCTAAAGCTGAGCCTGACAAAACCATTACTATGACCATATTAAGTTCTGACTCTAGGCAGAATCCTGTTGGAGGCAGGGAGTAGGGAACAATGCAAAGCTTAGATAAAGCCTGAGTCATTGTCTTCATGGAGCTCCTAGACTAGAAAAGGATAGTTACACAAAACTACTTATAGCCCTTCTTCTTGTAGTGGCAAAAATAATTGGAAATCGGGGTGGCTAGGTGGCACAGTGAATAGAGCATTATCCTTGGAGTCAGGAGGACCTGATTTCAAATCCAGCCTCAGACACTTAACACTTACTAGCCATGTGACCTTGGGCAAGTCACTTAACCCCAATTGCCCTGCCTTCCCCGCTCCAAAAAGCAAAATAATAATAATTGGAAATTGAGAGGACTCCCATCAATTGGAAAATGGTTGAACAAGCTGTGGTATATGAACATTATGGAATTCTATTATGCTAGAAATACCTGGAAAGACTTATACAAACCAATGCAAAGTGAAGAGAGCAGAACTAGAACATTGTACATAGTAACAGCGGTACTACGTGATGATTAACTATGTTCCCCTCAACAATGCAAGGATCCAAAACTCTTGATGGAAAATGCTGTCCACATCCAGAGAAAGAACTGATGGACTTGGAATGCAGATCGAAGCATACTATTCTCACTTTGTTTTTTGTGTGTTTTTTTTTCTTTTTGATCTCGTTTCTTCTTTTACAACATGACTAATATGAAATATATTTTACATTATTGTACATATATAGCCCATACCTGATTGCTCGTTGTTTTAGGAAGAGGGGAGGGGAGAAAAATTTGGAACTCAAAATTTTGTAAAAATGTATGTTAAAAAAAAAAACATATAATTGAAAAATACTATTAAACAGAGAAGAAAAGGGTAGTTAGTCCTCTCCATCCCTTGACATTATCTTTATCTATGCAGTGCAAACCCCACTCCCAGCATGTAAGCTGCATGAGAGCAGACACTATTTTTCATCTTTGATTTTGCCTCCAGAGCACCTGCTTTGGGACTTTGCACCATAATAAATACTCCATAAATATTTGTTGACTTGAATTCAAAGTAAACTGAATCCAGACACTTTTTAACAATGTTCTTTGTCAAGTGCAATAAAATATTACATTACCATATCTAGTGTTTTCAAACTGCTTTTTATTGATTTAGGTGGTTAAAGTTTGAAGAAGATGTAGAAGATGGAGGAGAAAGGTGGAGCAAGCCGTATGTGGCAACTCTTTCATTACACAGTTTGTTCGAGTTGAGAAGTTGCATCCTGAATGGCACCGTGCTGCTTGATATGCGGGCTAACACTCTCGAGGAAATTGCAGGTAGAGATTTTTCCCCATTATCCAGCAGAAATCATTAATATCCATAAAGCATCCTAATCACCTCTATTGAATAAACTTCATTATTATGGCTTTGTACCCATTATTATGACTTTGTACCCATTGTTACTTTGGGACAACATTTTTACAAAATCATTATTTCGTTCAGTACATGTTTTTGGGTTTTTCTAAAATGCTAGTAACAAAAACTTCTTTTCCTTTTTAACATAGCTTTGGCAGTCAATGATCCCCTGGAAACCAAACTCTCTTAATCTTAATGTTTTTCTGATCCTCTCAGTTTTCTAAAAATCAAACCTTTTAAGATAAAATCCTTACTTATGACATATGACTTCTTGACTCTGCCTCTGCAATGGTGATTTCCCATGCCTAGAATACTATCCCTCCTTACCTCTGATTCCCAGCTGTTCCAGGTTTCCTTTAGCACTCAGATCTGCTCCCACCTTCCGTAGGAGACCTTTTCCAGGTACCCTCCTCATCTTCATTTTTTGATTCTACTTAGACTATGTCTTTTATGTACCCATTTTCATGTTGTCTTCTCCTTTATAAAAGGAGTTCCATAATAGCAAGGACTGTGGTTTTCCTTTCATTCTATCTCTAGAGCACAGTTCTTAGTACCTACAAAACATTTAGGAAATGTATGTTTACTGAGTGGTTAGTAGGATAATAGATCTGAAAGTGACCTTAGAGATCTTCTAGTCTAGCCATTCATTTGACAGATAAAGTAAACTGAAGGCAAGGGTCATAAGGATTAAGTAACTGTATAGTAGAGCTGAGATTACAGTTCAGGTCTCCTGTCTCCCAAATAATCTTTCCACTAATTCTTCATGCTGCTTCCTGTAGAATTTCTGCTAATAATTCCATACTTCCTATTTTACTGTCTTAGAATTGAAGAAAATTTTCTTAAAATATTATTTTTCTCATATATGAAATACAGGAAATGAAACTATTTGGAACCAAGTGAAAACTTTCAAACATTAAAAAAAGACATTGGGGGACACTAGGTGGCACAATGGCTGGAGCACCAGACCTGCAGTCAGGAGGACCTAAGTTCAAATATGGCCTTAGACACTTGATACTTAACTTGCTGTGTGACCTTGGGCAAGCAACTTAACCCCAATTGCCTGCCCTCCCCCGCTCAAATAAATAAATAAATAAATGACAATGAATTTAGGGAACATGAAAATCTCTAAAACTGGTGGAGATTTTGCATAAATCTAACATTATAAAATTTTAGATTTGCTAGAAATCTCAGAAGTCATCAAATCTAGGCCTTCCTAAAGCACAAAACTGCGCTCAGAAGTTAACAATGCTGTCTTCATTTGCTAAATCCAATGGCATTTTTCCCCAACCACCCTACTTAACCTTTTGCAATTTTTTTTCATTAATACATATAGAATTTATTAAGCATCTATCATCTGACATGTACCATGCTAGGTGTTGGGGATGCAGAGACAGAGCCAAAATAGTGTTTGTCCTTGAGGAAGTTATACAAGGAGAGAAATATCATGAATACAGTTAAATAAATGCAAATATATATGCAAATTGAACAAAAAGTAATTTCTGGGAAATAGAGAGCATTGGTTTGATGGGGGCAAGGGTGGAAAGGACCTTCACATAAAAGGTGGCATGAGCTTTTAGAGAAGCTATGGCTTTTATGAGGAGAGGAGTGGGTGTTTGATAAGCATGGGACGCAGCCTGATTTGTGTAAAGGGGCACAGAAATAAGAGGTGGAATGCTGTATACAGGGAACAGTAAGTGGGTCAGTTTGAATGGAACACAGAATATGAAATAAGCCAGAAAAGGTAGCCAGAGACTGACTGTGACAGGCTTTAAATGGAAAATAGAGAAGTTTGTATTTTGTCTTAATACCAATAGAGAACTACTGTAACTTCCTGAGTAGGAGTGAAATGTAGTCAAATCTTTGGTTTAGGAATATCAGTTTTGCAGCTGTCTGAAAGATGGATTAAAGAGAGGAAAGACCAGAGGAGGGATGCCAATTAAGAGAATATGGAAAGAGTCTAAATGAAAGATGAGGACAGCCTGAAATATGGTAGTTGTGAAATGAGTGACTAGTTGGGCATAGATACAAAACATCCTGTGGAGGCAAAATTGACGACTTGTCTGTAGAGAATGTATATGGAGGACAAGGCAATAATGACTCCGTGGCTGCAAACTTAGGTTATTGAAAGGGTCATAGTGTCCTCCACAGAAATTGGGAAGGTATGAAGAGGGGAATGGTTAAGTGGGAAAGATAATTAGTTCTGCTTTAGAAATGTTGAGTTTTGTTGTGAAAGCTGTTGACCACTCCCTTTTCCTACATACTATCCACACTTAACTTCACTCTTCTTGTTCTCCTTCCGCCTGTAAGACTGCTCTTCAGTTTCCTTTTCAGAACCATCATCCTTATCTTACCCCATAAATACCATAGGCCTCTGTCCCACATCTTCTTCTGCTATCTCTCAGTGATTTTATCAGTTTCCATAGTATCAATTATCAAATCCACGTAGATCAGCACAAAAATCTTCATCTCTCTCCTTTTCCAGGTCAGAATCAACTACTATCTCTGGACATCTCTACTGGATTTTTCTGTAGGCAGTTCAAACTCAGCATGTCCAAAATATAACTCAATTTTTTCCCCTTAAACCAGTATTTCTTCCTAACTTCCCTACTTCTGTTGAGGACATCATAATCCTTCCAGTTCCCTTTACAACCTCAGTGTAATTCTCAACTCTTTACTCTCTCTTCCCTCCCAAATAGAATTATTTGCCAAGTCTTGCCAACTCTACATGTCATACATCCATATAAGTTACCTTCTGCTTAATCATAACACAGCACCTCTTATTTCTAATGTGGCTTATTAATGCTCTTCCTGTCTCCCCATTCCATTCTGCCTTCCATACAGCTGCCAAATTAATAGTCCAAAAGCAGATATTTTTGACTATGTCATTCCCTTGCCCAAGAAGTTCCAGTGACCTCACAATAGCCTACAGGATAAAATAGAAACACTTTTGATTGGTATTTAAAGCCCCTTCTAATCTCTCTCCAGACTACCTTTCCAGGTTTTTTTTCCGCATTAATCTCCCTCACACACATATATTCCAGACAGACTAACCATTCACTAACCCCATACATGACATTCCATCTCCCACTTCTCTTTACACAAGCTGTCTATCCCTTCATGCCTAAACCATTCTTCTGCTTTTGCCTCTCAGAGCCCCTGCCTTCCTTCAAGGCTTGCTTAGCTCAGGTGTTGCATCCTATCTGAGCAGTTTCTCCAGTGCTCTTCTCTCTCCTGCGAATATGTATCTCACTCAAAAGTAGAATGTAAACATCTTGAGGTCAGGAGCTATTGTCTTTTTTACCATATGTAGTAGAAGCTTAATATACTCCCCGATACTTAAGTCTAATCCTTCCACTGGGCAGTCCTTTAGATGTTTGAAAACAAAAGTCCTTCCAGGCCAAACTTCCTTAATTCCTTCAACTAGGCCTGAAAACATCCTAGTTACCTTTCTCTGGAGTGAGTTCTAGTTGGTCAATGTACTTTCTAAAATGCTGTATGCAATGCTCTAGATTAATTTTGTGCAGCAAAAAATACAGTGAGACCACCACCATTCTGCTTTTAAATATTTGTTAACATAGTCCAAAATCACATTAGTTTTTTTTTTCTTATTAGGTCACACTGCTGACATATTTTTGAACATCACTGGGATTCCCAATTCTTTCTTTATATAAATTGCTATCAATATTTTCCCCAACTTTTATGTGTAGAGCTGGTTTTTCAAACTTAAGTCCAGTACCCTACTTCTTTCAATATTAAATATCATAGTATTAGATTCAGTTCATTATGTCACCCTCCTAGCACCTTTCTGGAACCAGATTCTGCCAACCATGATGTCAGCTTTCTCTCACAGCTTTGTAGGAAACATAGTCATTTCATAAGAATTCAATAAATCAAAAAAAATAAAAATTTAAAAAATTAAAAAAAAAGAAGTCAACAAATCCAGTTGTAATATGTTCAGCGATCTAATAATTAGGGCTGCTGTTAGAGTTCATGGCAGTTATTTTATTCTAAAGCTTTGGGATCAGAATCTCATCATGATGACCCTTTGGGGAGTTATGATGCCAATCTGCTTCACTACTTCAGGGAACTATCCCAAGAATCCCTTTGTCTACTATCACGTGGATGGAAGTAGGGAAGACAAATATATTTAGGTCATAAACACATTGAAATGGGTTTTGGAAAAGCAAAAATGTAATAATAAATGGAGTTTGTTAACAGAATAGAATGAGGGTTGCAGAAGACTGCCTTTAAGATCTGCTCTTAAGGAAATGAAAAGAGGCCAATGAGGAATTTAGTGGAATAGATTTATTTAATGCTAAGGGGATTTAGTGTACTTAAATAGTAATATACATTTTTTCAGTATTCTGTTAATGGTAACATCTTTGACAGCATTTCTATTAGAGAAAGTTTAAAAATAAACTGATAAAATGCAAAAGGTAAAGACAATGAGGTCATGTAACATTTTTAAAAAGATATGTTATTAGAAGAATGGTATGGTATATCCTTTTTCAGCTTCTTTGTTCATTTTTTTCCCAGAGAGTAAAGGAGGGGGTTAGAGTAGTAAGGGAGAAATTAATATAACTTGAGAGAGAGTATCTTTTGTTTTGGCCATTAAAAAACTGCTCACCTAGTCTCTTAGGTTGTACATTTCATGAATAATGAATTAGTGGGGAAAGAAAATTAAGTGTGGAAAAATACCTTGAGCTGCAACATTTTCCAACCTAGGAGTTCAAGAGATTTCCTCCCTTGTATTTCTCCAAGACTATATAGAAAGATGGTGTTTAAAATAACTAGAACCTGGAAGAAGTCCAGATTTAATATACAGCATAGTTTGAAGTAAATGCATGAAACAGTAAGGATTTGCTAAATCAATCGCTAAGAGAAAATAGTTCATTTAGAAACTGGACAAGTCCACTGGGAGTGCTAAAAGTGCATTGTACTCAACCCTTTAAGGTGACAATGGCTAGTATTCACAATGGTGGTATCAAATAAATATTTTCATATTTTAGAGAATAATGAAAAAAGAGTCTGTCAAACTGTTTAACCTTGCAGTATCTTGCTTTTGATATATGATTAATTTCCTCTCCATACCCAATTTCAAATTTCTGAGATAGATTTTATATAACCTTCTTTGTTTGCCAGCTTCTAAAGAATTCATCTTTCATAATTTTGCCTAAACTCCAAATTTTCAAGTAAGATATGCTTTCCATTGCTTCCCTTAGGATGTTTTCTTCTAGTAGTAATCTGCCTAAAATCCTGTTCATTTTTTAAAATCACTTTGCTTCTGAATTATATTTTCACACATTATGCTTCTTTCTCTACTTCCATCCCACTGAGGGCATGCCTCTATGGGATATTTGTAAGATGCTAAACTTTAAGGCATTGCTCAAAGCAATTAAGTTCTCTAAATCCATCCTTATAAATTAAAGTCTTCATACCCTGAAACTTATTCAGGGTTCTTTTCCTGGATTTCTAATTAGTCTGTAGCTCCCTGTTGCCAAAATATCTCCCAAACTGAGTGCAGTATTCTCAGTATATAGGAATCTGTATGATGTTACCTAGAAACATATTGACATATTAGACCCTACAATGCAGAAAATTATTGCAGCAAATCATTTTCCTGATTATGACTACTTCATGTCTCCTTCATTAATGATTTTCAGAGGATTCCCCCTTATTGAATGTTTGTGGTTTGAATTATCTTCCCCTGGATACTCATCTGTTTTTTAATCTCTATTCAACTGAATCTTATTAAAATAACTTTATCCTATGTTGCTAGTCTTATAGTCATTTTCTTAATTCTGACTTAGGGGAAGTAGAGTGCCAAGGTTCACAACCAGAGAACATTGCCAGGAGAATGTTTGTGTTCTAAAATCGGTCTTTGTTCTGGGGAACAGCTTGGTATCTTTAAAAGCATGATTTCCCAAGCACGGTTTAGCTAGTTTTCTACTTCCTGTTCATTTCTGTAACCGACTCATTGTCCATCCATACAGTAATAACACTACCTTCCATTTACTTGGAACTTTTAACATTTTTCCCAAATTTTAAAAAGCTTCTTCAAATTTCTCGTTTAATTTTATCCTCATATCTAGCCAATGACAGATTAAACTATTAAACAATAATCATTGATACTCAGTTACCCTCCCCTTCCAATTGTTAGGGACAATACTGAATAAAAATGGACCTGACAGTTCTTCCTCACTTGTCATTTTGATATCTACCAATTTAGCATTATTATTGATATATGTTAGGTAACTTCCAACCTATATCTTTTGACCTGTCCAAATTGTTGTCAGCATATTCTTTAAAATTATGTTCGTCTATTTCTTAGGTACCTAAAAGCAAACTTGTGGCTGCACAAATCTCAAAATATTAGACATGAATATATAGCATTCACTTTCTCACTGAGCTTTAAGCTATGTAAGCATAAATTAGAAAGAGAATATACTATTTTTCTTCATATCTGAGCCCACTCTGAACATGCCCATCCCCAAGAAAGTCAGAGAGAGAGCAAAGAGCAGAAGAAATTGTCTTCAAAGATCATAGGAGCATAGACCTAGAGGTAAAAGGAATCTCAGAGTTTATATGGTCCAATCCTCTATTGAGAAGTGGCAAAGCACATTGGAAAAGGCACTAAATTTGGATTGAGCAGATCTGGGTTCATATTTGGCCTCTACCAACTGTGCGGCATTAGTTCATTCCTGATCTCTTCAGGCTTCAGAGTTGTCATATCTAAAAGAAAGGTGTTACAATAGATGACCTCTTGTTGTTGTTGTTGAGTTGTTGAGTTGTGTCTGACTCTTCATGACCCCATAGACCATAGTACACCAGGCCCTTCTATCCTCAACTATCTCCGGACATCTATCCAAGCTCATGTTCATTGCTTCCATAACACTATACATCTCATCCACTGCCATCCCCTTTTCCATTTGCCTTCAGTCTTTCCCAATATCAGGGTCTTTTTGTTGTTGTTGTTGTTGTTGTTTTGGAGGGGGGGAAAGCAGGGCTAAGTGACTTGCCCAAGGTCACACGGCTAGTTTTGTGTTAAGTGTCTGAGGGCCAGATTTGAACTCAGATCCTCCTGACGGTGCTCTATTCACTGCACCACCTAGCTACCACCCAACATCAGGTCTTTTCCAGTGAATCCCATCTTCTCATGTAGCCAAAGTATTTAAGCTTGAACATTAGTATTTGACTTTCCATTGAACAGTCTGAATTAATTTCTTTAAGCATTGACTTATTTGATCTCCTTGCTGTCTAAGAGACTCTCAGAAGTCTTCTCCAGCACCACAATTTGAAAGCATCGATTCTGCAGCACTCAGATTTCCTTCTAGTCCAATTCTCAGGGTCATACTTTGCTACTGGAAAAACCATAGCTTTGACAATACTTAGATCCCCCTAGATCTAAATCTGTAATTTATAATGTAATGTAATCCCTCATTTTACAAATGAGAAAACTGAAAGTCAGGGAAATAAAGGTCATATAGGTACTAAATGCTAGAGATGAAAATGATCCTGGATCCTCTTACTCTAGGACCAGGGCTCTTCCCCTTGTGTCCAGCTTGTTATCCTGTGTCCATTTTTTACTGCTTTAAGTGCCAGAAATGATCTGATGTTTTCAGGTTCTTGTGCTGGACATGATGTTGCTTTAGGCTAGCATCATGTTTGCTGTCATTGTTCAGTCATTTCAGTCATGTCTGACCCTTAGTGACTCCCTTTGGGGTTTTCTTGCCAGAGATACAGGAGTACTTTGCCATTTCCTTCTCCATCTCATTTTACAGATGAGGAAACTGAGGAAAACAAGGCTAAGTGACTTACCCAGGGGCACACAGTAAATGTCTGAGGTCAGATTTGAATTTAGGAAGATGAATCTTCCTAATTCCAGGCCCAGCACTTTGTCCAATGAACCACCTGGCTGCCTTAATATCATATGTATACATATATATGTATGTGCCCTGTGTATATGTATATATGTATGTGTATATATGTGTTATAGCACATTGGAGATCTCAAGGATAGCTTCTTCTGAATCAGCTGTGGCTGGAGCTCTGGCTTATTTTTTCTCTGTGTAGTCAGTGAACAAGATGGGAGATTAACCCAAGTGAAAGGGTTTTTTTTTTATCAATTAAATCTTTTTTTTAATGAACAGAAATCTAGGGCAGATAGGTGGCACAGTGAATGGAGCACCAGCCCTGGAGTCAGGAGGACCTGAGTTCAAATCCAGCCTCAGACACTTAACACTTACTAGCTGTGTGACCTTGGGCAATTCATTTAACCCCAATTGCCCTGCCTTCCCCCCTCCAAAAGGACAAAAAAAAATAAAAGAAATTTTATATTATTTCCCCACCACTACTTTCTTATGGAAGGAAGGAAGGAAGGAAGGAAGGAAGGAAGGAAGGAAGGAAGGAAGGAAGGAAGGAAGGAAGGAAAGAAGGAAAAAGGGAAGAAGGAATTAAGGGAAAGAGAAAGAAAGGGAGAGATGGAGAAAGGGGCAGGACCCCGGGAGGGGAGGAGAAAAGGGAAAGGAGGAAGATAAGAAAGGGAGGAAGTAAAGAAAAAAGAGAGAAAGGAAGGAAGGAAAGAAAGAAGAAAGGAAGGAATGAAAGAAGGAAGGGATGGGAGGAAGGAGGGAGAGAAGTAAAGAAAGAAGGGAGGGTGAGAACACAGAAAGAAAAGAGAAAAGAAGAGAGGGAGAAAGAAAAAAGAAAAAGAGAATAACAAATGGGCACCCTTGGGTAGCCTTGTAACAAATGTGTGTACTCAAAGCAAGACAAATTCCTGCCTTAGCCATGTCCAGAAAGCATATCTCTGACAAGTTCATCACATCTCTATAAGTACCATTAAGATCCCATGCTTACAGATACACACACACTTACACTTGCACAAAGGGTGTTGGTGGATAAAATCGGCAGCAGATATTCTTTCTAGAAATTTCTCAAGTATAAGAAAGAGGACATCTCAGACATTGTTTTCAGAGTAACATGGGCTGCACCAAGTTAGCATTGCCAGCTCACTTGGTAATTACAGGAAGAGATTTTTGTAGCCTTTAGTCATCATTCTAAAACTCACAGCTGCATCTGGAAAACTTGTCAACAGTTTCTAGGCTCTTTGAAGTAGGAGCCCCTTTTGGATAAAAGTGTAGGGGTTTGTGTATGTTAATATCTATTTCTAGATATAGATAGATGTGTGTATGTATGTATATATATACACATATATGATTG
Organism: Gymnobelideus leadbeateri; assembly: GCA_011680675.1. Taxonomy (NCBI): domain Eukaryota; kingdom Metazoa; phylum Chordata; class Mammalia; order Diprotodontia; family Petauridae; genus Gymnobelideus; species Gymnobelideus leadbeateri. The sequence goes on from WOXC01004731.1 coordinate 294,872, forward strand.
TATTGGGGGGTATATGTGTGTATAGATAGATATCGATAGATACATAGCTACATAGAGAGACAGAGACACACACATACATACAGAAAGACAGAGAAAGAGAGAGGTGTATGTGTGTGTGTGTGTGTGTGTGTGTGTGTGTGTGTGTCTATTTAACTTTAAATTTGTCTGTGGACCAAAGATTCAACATGGTCATACTTAAATGGAAATAACAATAAGGCAATAATATCCAGAAAAAGCTGAACATTTTCAATCATGATCAGACAGTCCCCACCAATTTTATATTCTATGCTCAGTTCTTTAAAGTTAAATTTTTTGGCTTGGTAAAGATTAATAATTTAAAAAGCTCTGTTGCCATGTATTTGCTTTAACCTATTTCTGTCATTGAGCAAAAGTAATTAAAGTCAAACCAAAGCTAGTACAGTGCATGGATCATCAATCATAGTTTATGACTCATCAAAACAAAGGATAAATATATTCTAATGAGGAAAAAACAGTGTTAGCTGATTAGAATATTCTTTTTTGCAAGCGAAGTCCACATATAAATACTTTGCAACTTGTAATCTAGTCTAACTTCTGGAATCCTGGGCCTGGAAAACTAACATTTTCAACAAATGCTACATTTTCACATTCCTTGTTTTAAAAAGATTATTCCTATTGCAGGTTAATTTTCACAGTATTTAATTAAACCTGATTAAAAATGTTAATACTGGCTGCCAATAACATGGAGTCTATTTTTCCCCCTCCGAAGCATCCTCTGAGAGCAGGGACATCTTTTCCTCTGATGTTTCCATATCAACCAGCAAAGATGCAAAGATGCCTGTCTTTAGATAGCAAGAGATAGCCCCTGGCTTCTAGGATCTTCCACTTTAAGGAAACAACATATAAGAGTTATGTAACTTCTTTTTGTTGCAATTCCTTGGTTTTGATTTTTTTTAAATTTTGTGAAGACATTTCCAGGGCTATTTTTGTGCAAATGCTTCTCGTTTCTCTAGACCCTGCTGTTCGCCTTTGTAAGCCTTCCCATCTTTCGGTTTAATCTGTTTTCCAAGGCACATGTGATCTGTTTATGCTTTTTTCTTCCTACCTCTTCATTTACTGCCCACAACCTGGCATTGTGTTTTGGCAGGCTAAAGTATATTGTTTTAAGTATCATGGCACACTGAGCTTGTAGGACTTGAGACCATGCCCAGAACCATTATGGTCCATTATCCTTTCCTACTCTTCAAGGCTGTTACCACAATATTTAAAGGTGAAGAAAGTGATGTAAGAAATTAATGAGTCAGATGTTCTCCCATGCTTAAGTCATACCTAGGTAGTAAGTTAAGGACTTAAATGAGGCAATTAACTTGCTCATTTCCCTACTGTAGCATTTAGTGAAGTATTACCATAGTGGCCTTGGGAGTTTAATGACTGCTTGTGTGTGAGACAGATGGATAAATGAACCATCATTCATATTTGCCTTCTCTTGGGTAAACAGATTTCAGATCAGGTGCTTTGGGGATGATCACTTGGAGATGTTAGCCCTGAGAAACCGGAAGTGTAGATTTACAGGTTTTTCTCATGGTTAGGCCCAAGGGAAAAAGAAAGCTTTGAATCTATCTTTAGCAGAAACGGAGAGGGAGGGGATTTATTAATATGTAACAGAGTTTTTGTGTAGTTGTTTTTTAGTCATTTCTGTGACTCTTTGTGGCCCCATTTGGGATTTTCTTGGCAAAGATACTGCAGTGATTTTCCATTTCCTTTTCCAGTGAAATCTACAGATGAGGAAACTGAGGCAAATAGGGTTAAGTGACTCACCCAGGGAGACAGTTAGCAAATGTCTGAGACTGGATTTAAGCTCAGATCTTCCTGACTTCAGGTCCAGCACTCTATCCATGGCACCACTAATTACCAACATATATCAAAGCTACTAACTACTTTGGAGCCTCATTTGAATAATATCTCATTGGTTGTTTCTCCCACATCACAATCCAACTACCTATGCAACTAAATACTAGCTGTCATTCATGGCTAGAGTGCACTAACTCTTCCCCTCCAACTGGTAGAATCCATTGTTTCATCCAAAACTATGCTACATGAATTCCTCCTACCACTAGGCTTCCCCTTCAAAATTACCTTCTATTCATTTTTCATGCATATATGTATGTATGTGTACATACACATACATGTATTTATATGTATTGCCTCTCCACCCACAACGTAAATTCCTTGAGGGCAAGGAGTGTCTCCCTTGTCTTTGTGTCTCTAACACTTAGCACCAAGCCTGTCTCTTTATAGAGGAAATTACCTTATTTTCACAGAATAAATACCACATTCTATGAAAACTTCAGTAACCAGAGTTAAATGGAATCTTGTGCATGGTTATTCTAGTACATTTTCCCATATGCTGATTGACCACAAACTTTCATAAAAGCTAAATCAGGCTTAATATAATAAATGGTTGCAAAAGAAATCATCACCTAGAACAAGCTAGTAAAAGAAATGCACAGTGGAATGTAGATCTAAACATTTCTTATTAGCATATTCAACCTATATAAAATAGCAAAATAGCTATTACTGCTTTATTTAGTAAATTTCACATTGGAAATTTTATCATTAGATAAATTTTATCATTAGATAAAATTTCACACACACACACACACACACACACATACACACACACACACACACACACACACACACACACACACACACCCCTCATCCTACATTGATGAGAATAAAACACATTGGTAGGAAGTGACCATTTTGCTAATTTTAAAACCTTTGGGACAGTGGGAGATACATGATTTTCTAGTCCTATTATTTGTTCATATGTTTTCTCAATCATTAGAAGGACCAAGCCTTCCCCAACCTTCAACACCACATCTAGAGACAGAAAGACTGGGCATGAAGCAAAGGCCTAGAGCCACCCTAACCAAGGTCTCATATACCACACTGAACACTGAAACCATCAGGTCCTTGAACACCAGACCTGATTCACAGTCTTCCAAAAATTCCAGAGAATTTTCCTTTACATAGCAGGGACTCTTAGAGTCAAAATATAGGAATCAGAGCAACACTTATCTCCATCACTGCTCTAGATCTCAAACTTCTTCACCACAAGTAATGAGACTGATGATCTGTTAAGCACAAGAGTCTGGGCAAGGAGAGAAATGATACAGAAGTAGAAAACATGAAGTCCTGTTTCCTTGCCCCACCACAGAACACACATGTGAAATTAAGTATAAAAATATAAATTCAAAATGTTAAAAACAGCTTTTTTATGAAATGTTAGAGCAATTTTTTTAAAACTTGCAACTTATGAGGAGGCTAGGTGGTGCAGTGAATAGAGCATTGACCCTGGAGTCAGGAGGACCTGAGTTCAAATCCGGCCTCAGACACCACACAAAAACTAGTCCTGTGACCTTGGGCAAGTCACTTAACCCCTCCCTCCAAAAAGCAAAAAATAAATAAATAAAAAACTTTCAACTTACATTGCAGAACTCTGGGTATGCCTACTCTGGGTGCCCCTTATTCTTTTCATCTTGAATTGTAACTTATGAGCTAATGACATGATAGTCCAGTCCACTCTGTGTCATCACCAATTCTAGTTCAACACTGCTTAGCAAGGAAACATTACAACAATGCTAACACCATCATCATAGGATATTGGAAGTAAAGGTCCCAACCAACTGGCATTTTTGGCGCCTCCTGCTTTTCCTAGCTCAGCAATTCAGTTTGCATCTCTCAGTACCAAAAATTCTTTCTACCACTTTCTTGGGACTCTTTTCTCTACCTTGCTCAGTCCTACCACTCCCCAGTCCTTTTCCTCCTCTGTCCTTTGTGACCTCTGGAATATGTCATTGACATGCTTCCCTTCATCTTCAGTCTCTTCTTTTCCATGTTCTTTCCAGCATCTGGTATTCACAGAATCCTGGCTCTCTCTCTCTCTCTCTGAAAGATAGTGTATCACTAAATCACTAAATCACCACCTTCTCCATTGTTGGTCCTATCCCTGACACAGTGGGAAGGGAAAAGGAGAAAGCTCACGTGAATTCATTCTCCCTCCTTCCCCTTCCATTGTGTATCTCTGCCATCACCCCTCTTTCCATTTACATCATCTGGTCCAGATGCTGCAACTAGGTGGGACAATAGATAAGTGTTAGATCTGGAATTAGGAAGACATGAATTCATATCCATCCTTCGACACCGTATGACTCTGAACAAGTAATTTAATTTTTGTCTGCCTCAGTTTCCTCATCTGTGAAAAGAAAGATAATAATTACACCTATTTCCCAGGGTTGTGACAAAGATAAAATGAGATAATATTTATTTGCAAAGTGTTTTGAAAATTTTTAAGTGAAATAAAAGTGCCAGATATAGTTATCTCCATTGTGATTTACCAGCCTCCAAATCACTCTTTTTCCTTTCAATATCTTCTTAAGAGTCTTTCTCTCCAATCCATACCTTGCCCTCATGCTTTGGAGTGTTTTCTCAAGTCATCCTTTGTACCTAGAATACACTCCTTTCTCACCTCAGCCTCTTTAGAATCCTTCTCTTCAAGGCTCAACTGAGGCTTCAAGGCTCATTCCTCAAATCCCCTTGTATATATTTATTTATTTACATGTTGTGTCTCCCCTGGCAGCCAGATTAGTGGAGAGGCAACTGAACTTGGAGCCAAGAGGTTCGAGTTTAACACGTGCTGACTATGTGAACCTAGACAAATCTCATAATTTCTCAGAGCACAGAGCAACTCACTGTGTCATAGAGTATGTGACTATCAGTTGCAGAGATGGTGTTGACCTATGTTAGTATAGGGAATTTCTTAATCCAGGTGTTCCTTCTATCAATTAAATCACAGTTCCAGTTCCTAGCTCCTCTCTCCCTAGTAGAATACAAATTCCTTGAGGTCGTACTGTTTCCTTTGTCTTTATGTCCTCAGAGATTAGTATGATACCTGGCACAGAGTAAGCATTTAGTAAGTGCCTGACACATAGTAGGCACTTAGTATTAAATTAATGAAGTTTTTAAATGAAGGCCAATTGTTGAATTAACCATACTGTAATGTATCAATTTGCTCTTCTGCCAAGACACAATTAAGTGTATCTCCAAAATATGAACCAAACATAATAATTTTTAAAATTATTTATCAATAAAGTATCTAAATTAAAGTTTCCTATAGAAAACCTTTTGGGGGGGGGCAGAGCCAAGATGGCAGAGTAGAAGCAGAAATTCCATGACCTCCCCCCACAACCACCTTAAATACCTGTAAAATATGACTCTAAACAAATTTTAGAGCTACAGAATCCACAAAGCGACAGAAAGAAACAAACTTCCCACTGAAACAGACTGGCAGGCTGACAGCAGCACGCTGGGAGCCAAGTGCAGTCCTGCATGAATCACATGATTTTGGCCCCAGGAAGGCAGCGATGGCCAGAGCAGACTTCAGGAGAGTGAATCACCAGCAGCTGTAGTGGTTTCCAGACTTTTCAGCCTGTAAACACCAAAAAGAAAGTAAAAGGTCAGTCAGAAACTCGGTTGGAAAGGAACAGCCAAGGGTCAAGAGGTGGTGGGGGCACAGCAGCAGATGCTGCAGCCACATGGCTGCCTCAGGAGCTCCTGGCCTGCAGATAGAAGGAGGACCAAAAGATCACTTAGAGGGTAATTGCTCTTGCTTTGACCTGCTTGGATCTGAGTTGCTTTCTTGGGTGGTGGTCCCGGGATGAAAAACACCAGTTTGCAAATGTGGTGTCTGTAGATAGGGCACCCTCCTCAGACCTCTGACATTTGCAAAAATCCCAGCTATTTGGGACAAAGTTCTCTTCTCTGGAAGGAGAGTTCTACCGTGGCAAAGAGCTCAAAAGTCAAGTAATTGACTGGCAATATGAGCAAGAGCAGAAGCACAAACAGATCATAGAATCCTTTTTTGGGGACAAAAAAGGATCAAAGCATGGAACAGGAAAGAGACAATGAAGTTAGAACTCCTACATGAAAAGCTTCCAAGAAAAATATGAACTGGTTATAGGCCATGAAGGTGCTCAAGAAGGATTTTGAAAATCAAGTAGGAGAAGTGGAGGAAAAACTGGGATTAGAAATGAGAATGATGTAACAAAATCATGAAAAGAGAGTCAACAACCTGACTGAAGAAAATAACACCTTAAAAAATAGACTAACTCAAATGGCAAAAGAGACCCAAAAAGCCAATGAGGAGAAGAGTGCCTTAAAAAGTCGAATTTGATAGATGGAAAAGGAATTCAAAAACTCACTGAAGAGAATCACTCCTTTATAATTAGATTGGAGCAAATAGAAGCTAATGACTTTATAAGAAATCAAGATACTGTAAAACAGATTCAAACAAATGAAAAAATAGAAGGCAATTTGAAATATCTCATTGGAAAAACCACTGACCTGGAAAATAGATCCAGGAGAGATAATTTTAAAATTATTGGGCTACCTGAAAGCCTTAATAAAAAAAAAAAGAACCTAGAAAACTTTTTCCCCCCAGATCTACTTCCTTTGTTGACAGCTCTGCCACTCATTATTTACACTAAGGATTATTATCTTAATCACATAAATTTGTTGGCATCTCACCTTTTTCTATTTGTTTTGACATCCCAGAAGCTCTTTCAAACCCAAACACTTCTGCAGGAATATTTTAAGAGAAGACAAGCCTTGTATCAGCAAGAGAGATGTTACTAGTCCCAGTATTGTTGGGAAAACTGGGCACCTTCCCAGCTCTTCTTGAATCAGGTTTTCACAGTGTGGCTTCATTATTTGGTGTGAAGTGAAGTGAATTTACCATGATATGCATCCATATTATAATGTAAATACAATAACATTCTCCAAAACCAAATATACATCTCTTTTTTATTAGCTTACTCCTTGCCATTAGTGGGGATGATTGAGATATGAATGCACTTTCTCAATAGAACTATTTTGCTCTGTAAAACTATTGAACTATTCTTTTTTGGTGGAGAGTTGGAGTGAGGTTTGTATATATGATTCATCACTGAGAAATTTCCAGTTGGATACCTCTGATCCTGATACTTATTCACAATACTTCTATAACTTGTATTTTTAGGGAATTGCCTGGAACATTGAGATGTTAAATGACTTGCCCATGGTCATACAGCTAGAATGAGTTAGACACAGGGTTTGAATCCAGATCTTCTTACCTTCAATATGAAATGCTAGCTAGCAGGTGCTCTGTCATATATATAATTCTGTGACTTAAACATTTCTTATATGTCATATATTGGGAAATTGTCTGACCTGTGTTGTTCAACAGTTCCTTGTTGGGAAGGCAAATCTCTGCCCATAAAGTGATCTTTGGAAATTTTGAAATGATTCCTTCCTGATTTAACAAGAGCACTAAGACTTTGTATATTTTCATTTAGATTCAAAGGTTACAGTCTATATTCACCTGATATGAATGGTGGTAGGCTAAGGCTTTTCACTAGGTTGCTTGTCTCTCCTCTTTAGACATGGTTCTTGACCAACAAATAAGTTCCGGGCAACTCAGTGAGGATGTCCGCCACAGAGTCCATGAAGCTCTAATGAAACAGCATCACCATCAGAACCAGAAAAAGCTGACCAACAGGATTCCTATCGTTCGATCTTTTGCTGACATTGGGAAGAAGCAGTCAGAACCAAACTCCATGGATAAGAATGGTAAATGTCTCCTCATTGTGTTCCAAACCTTGTATGCTGCTTGAAAAATTACATTTACTGTATTTCTTGTAGCAAAAGAGTTTGAATTTCCTGAAAGTCTCAACTAGTTCATGTGCATAGACCTTGTACGAAGAATTATAAGGTAAAATCTGAAATTTAGGGGTATATTAACATAACTTATGCTATAAGTTTTCATTCCCTCTAGATAAAATTTCTTATTAAGTTCATGTGAGGAAAGCAAGTTAGTTACATACTTCCTAGGAGTCACTTATAAGCTGCTCATGGGCAAAGCATTTACCTTGCAGATCATATAACTAAAAAGACTCATGAAGGGCCCGCAGCCCATCCCACTCTGTTTGCCTTGCTCTCTCTTCCTCACCAATGCAAAACTGTGACTCATATAGAGCATAATATTTTTCCTTAAAAAGAAAAGCCTAATTTGGGATGACAAGATCACTGCATGCCAACATAAGTGGTTGCCATTAGTTTCTGGCTATCAATAATTATACCATGCCACTTAAGATTTCCTTCAGTCTAGCCTTACAGTGTCTCCTGGCTTTCCTTTGCTGCCCTTCCCCAAAATATTAGTCCACTGTGCAGCAGTGGCTTAGGATTTCTACTGCTATGCATCTTCCTCCAAAGCCCTGCCTAGGAAAATAATGTTGTAATGAGTATGGAATGAAGGTGAAAGTGAATGGAAATGATCTCTCTAACATTTCCTTCTGTTTTTCTCCCCCAAACTCTTTCTTAACTTGGCATACAGACTATAAATTCCACTGTAAGACCAAAACATGCTTGCTGGATTATGGATAGTATGTCTTTTTTGGAGGGGCAGTGAAGAAACTATTCTTAAGAACTTTAAAAATTCCTTTTAAGAAATGTGTGGAGACAAAAATTTTTATAGATTTTGTTTTATGTATATATGAAACATAATGTTTCTTACTACTCTTACCCACATGTAATACATATACATATACAAATATCCAGGAAAAAAATCTTTTGCAAATGCATAAAACTAATTAAGCCATTGAACTATTTAGGACCTGTTCTCTTTGCTGCCTAAGTCAATTTAGTAATGCTCATTTTATTTTAAAATAATTGATTTCATATAGCACTGTAATGGTTGTCATTTTTATAAAACACTATAGATAGATGATCTCATTCGAGTCTTACAATAGCAACATGTAGGCATTTCAGATATTATCATATCATCTTCGTTTTACCCATAAAGAGGCTAAAGCTGGGAGAGGTTAAATGACTTGAAAGAGTCACATCAGCTATTAAGTATCAAAGCAGTCTATCATGCCAGGTCTTCTCCAATTCAAGCCCAATACTCTTATCTCCTACACCATCCTTCTCTTAAAAAAACAATGAACCATGGCATTGTCTTTGTATAGAGAAACTGATTTTCCTGTGTATATTTATAAAACTTATTAAACGTGTTGTGGAATGTTGAAATTGAAAGACAGGCACATTGATGCATTAATGGTGGCTCTATGAATTAGTCCAACTATTCTTAAAATAACAATCTGGAATTATGTGAAGAAAGTGACTAAAATGTCCATATCCTTTGTCCTAGAGAGTCTACTGCTAGCCATATGCTCCAACAAGGACAATGAGAAAAAGGCCTCATGTACATAAAAAAATTAAAGAAGTACTTTTTGTGTACCAAAGACCTGGAAATAGCATAAATGCCCATTGATTGGGAAAAGGCTGGGCAAACTGTGGTAAATTCATGTACTAGAACATTACTGGGTTGCAAGGAATATGATAAATATAGAGAAGCATAGAAAGGCTTTTATGAACTGATGCTAAGCGAAATAGTCAGTCAGGAAGATAATGTACACTATGACTACAAAAATGTAAAGGGAAACATCAAGTACAACAAGAAAAAGAAAACAATTGAAAGTAAATATTGTAAAATTATTATGACCAAATTTGGCTCCAAAAAAAGAGAACTGAAAAGACACTTTCCTGCACGTTCTCCATACGTCTTTACAAAGATGGATGACCATGGGTATGGAATATTGCATATGTCACTCTTTTTCACTGTGTTGCTTACTTTGGCTGAACTTTTTTCTTCCTTTTTTATTATTTATTACTGGGGAGCATATGGTGGAAATGTAGGTAATTTTTTTTAAACCACCAATAAAATTTTATTTTAAAAATGAAGTGTTATGGGTAGATTATGAAACATAAGCATGCATTTGTAAATTTTAGAGAATATTTCACTTCCTTTTTTTCATTTTTACTACATTGTATATTTAAACCATATCCCTATCATAATGTCCCAATAAGGTATTCATAGACTGATGGACTGCAAATTTGCTTTCTGAAACATATGGCTACTGACAAATGTTAAAACATTGGAGTTTCTATATTTAAAGGACCTTAGGATAACTTATTATAAGTAGAATATTTTTATTGTGCATGTAATGCCAGTGTCTATTTAGAATGATGACTTTCAGAAACCAGAAACGGATATTTTAACTCTTTTAACTGTTGGGTCATGTCTTACAACAATATCAAAGGAACTGACAGAAAAATGAAAAAGTCAGCTAACCTTTTTCAGTTTGGTCAATATAAGGCTCAAAGTAATTTTCTGAAAGGTAAACTGTTGTCTTTCTATGGGAGCTTCTTGTCATGTGAAATAACTTCTACTTTACAAGTTGCAGTGTAAGTTAGGGGTTCATTCAAAGAGGCAATGAGCTTTCAATATAAAGCTGTTATGTTTGTCCCTCTAATTGTTCTGAGAATAGTTTTTGCTAACTAACAAGAGGGAGAGAAGAGAGAGGAGAGAGAGACAGAGACAGAGAGAGAGAGAATACATAAATGAATGGATGAATAGATTGTAGATAGATAAATTAATGAACAAAATAAAAACACATACTTTACATACTTGTATTTCTTTAACCTGAATTGTCTAAACCAACTTATTTAGTTAATATCTGTAAACATACAGAGTCGTAGTGGTCAATATTGCCCTAAGCCTATTACTACTAGAACTCTTGCTGTGACATGAAGTTTCAGTATGTATTTTAGTTTTAAAACTATTGCAGATTAAATAGATAACCACTGTGAGCTTGAGTCAGAATAATTCTAGAATGATTCTACCCACCTAGCATTAATCTGTGATCATGCAGCTTCATAGCAAATCACACTTTAGAGTAGTGAGAAGCCAGTAATATTTCTAATATGATTTATAAAACCAATTAAAGATCATTTGCAATGTGCTGTAAGAAATGGTTTTCTATGGGCAGCCTTGTAGCACCTTTTGTGGTTCTGTTTTGCTCCCCCACATACTTTGCATAATTATATATGTATGTGGGGATCTGAAAATATGCATAAGCTTCACTATTCAGGAAAATGAAGCTCTCATCAAGCAACGAAATGCAAAAGACCTTATTAACAGAGCTCTTTATCTATTTTAAAGTCTCTAGAAACTGACAAACTATGGCTAATGGGAAAAATCACATGATTTTTATAGCTTTGAGTATGAAATTCATACTGTATCCTACAATAGTTCATTGGATCACAGATTTGAAGATAGAAGGGAACTCCAAGGTCATATAATCCAGCCCTTCATTTTACAAATGAGAAAACTGAGACCAACTGAGATCAAGTGACTTGCTTAAGACCATACCTAAATGACAAAACCAGGATTTGAACCTAGGTCCTCTGATACCAAACCTGATGTTCTTTCAACAGATGTAGACTGTAGTATAGATTGTAGATGTAAATAGTAGTATATGAAACAATGCATATCATTAAAGTCAATTTCAAAGAATGAAAATAACATCCTTTTCCTAGAATCAAATCAATATTTTTTTTTAAATCTGATAATATAATATTTTAAGCAAGATGGTTGACTTATTTTTCTCTCCAAATTATAATGAAGAAATCCTCTAAACTGAAGGTTCTTAGAAACACTAAGATCTATCCCAGCCCCACCCCCTCACCCACCCAAGAATGTGAGTAGAGGCCTTTACCTCATACTAGATGTTAATTTACTTCTGAAAAGAATTAATTTTAGTCCTCCCAAAATCCAACTGGTGTTACTATACAGGAGGCCAAGAGAGACATATAGAATGTTATTTCTCCTTGCTCCAACTACTTGCCTCCTTGGAAAATGCTAACCATTAGAAAACATTCAAATGTAAATTTCCCCTAAGGCACCCTTCTTCTGGTTTCCCATCCTTTGGACTGGACTCTCAGGATGGGGGGTGGGGGTGGAGAGTGACTGCCCCACCCCAAAACTTTTCAATTTTATATTTTTAACAACTTTTGGTAGTGTATCTCAACTTCTAATCCATTTACTTTATGCTTTGTGCAATTTTCTTTTGTTTTCTGCACATTCTCTACAGGGCTAAGATGTCAGAGTGCTATGGATTTACCATGCATTTTTAATGCCACCATGCTGTGTTTAACTTTCACTTTTCATTAAGCATCAAAACTGTGAGAATTAGACGCCTGATTCTGATGTTCCAATAAAAAGTGACAGTTACATTTGGCATAATAACAGAAAGAAATGATAGAAAAATAATATCGACTTTGACTTTAGAGCCCTGGAGAGGGTGTTGGTGAAAAGTGCTCAAAATAAATGTATTGAGAGTATTTGAATTATTCCTTTGAAGGCAAGAGGATCTAGCTAAAAATAAATCTTTGACATTTTATCCAGGCTTCTTGTCACAGATGACCTAGAAAACAAATCTATGTATATTAGCACATTGCGTATTGAAAGAGGTGAGGAGTTTGGATTAGAACTTTATTACATTCTATACCTCAGATTGCCCGGGGAATGGAATACTTTGTTCCCTCTTTTCATGACCCAGTCAGTGTTCATAGATTTCATTCTCATAGTCACTTCACTGTGCTCCACTTTCTTTATTAATTCTCAATTAATTCCTCTTTAGTGTATATTTTTTCTCATCTCTAGTCTTCTTACTCCCCAGTGGTGCCAACATGTTAAGGTTCCAGCACGAACTACAGAAGACCTCAGAGGCTCCAGATCCCAATTAGAGAAACAATGCTCAGGGCAGTAGTAGGCTGCTGAAGAAAATTTGGTTGTGGGGCATGAGTGGACTGCTCTAGGTTCATTCAGGCTTCTCTCATGTAGAATCGTGCCTAATGTGAAATAATGAGACTGATTTAAGTGTGGAAAACTATCTTGTCACTGTAGAGCCTTAAATGTACTATACTTTGTTTTACTGTCAGACTTCACATATTTTTCTACATTCAGATATTTGTACTTTTTCCTGGTTTCTTAAACTCATCATAGATCTCAAAAAGTAATAGAAAAAGTGATCCCCTAATCTGGCTTTGCTGAGCAGGAGTAAACTAGAATAATAATCCTTGGAAAGTCAAAGGAGAAATTCTAAGGGGAAAAATTTGTTTTAAAAAATGTAAGCAATTGACAGAATTAACTCAGCAAGCATAACAGGAAAACCCTGTTGAATGAAGATTCAGGTGACATGGCCAGCAATGCCCCAGAGCAGAGCCAATAAACAGATGAAAGCATGTTTGTTTTTAGGATCTGTTGATGAAGTAGGCCATTTAGTCTTTCTCTGATTATAGATCAAGGCTGAATTTTGTCCTCTAGTATGATGTGTTTAGTGGATTGTTTCTTGTATTTCATTAATTATTCAGAGGCTTACTAATCTCACTCTGAGCTATGTTACTTGCATCCTTTTCATATTATTGAAATATAGCTCACCTAATCAACATTTTATGAATATTTACTCTTTCTTTCTCCACATCTCCTGTTCCCATGAGTAGATGTATATTGTACATGTATGTAACTTTGTCATTCATCTTTATATTTCTTTATTTTGCTCTGTCTTGTGTCTGTCTCTAACAGGCTCATCTCATCTTTGTACTTCCCTCATCTCCTACCCTTTGGGCACTCTAAATGCTCGTTGAAGGTTTCTGAGGTAGTGTAAAACCTATCCAGCTTGGGCTCCAGGTCAATAGTAACGTACATCCATATCTTCATGCTAGTCTCTTTCTACTGCACACATATATGAAGTAAAGAAAACATAATGCAATTCACTTGGGCCATTTATTATTATTCTGACTGTTGGTATTTAATCAAATAGACCAACTAAGGGTTATTTAGACTTATTTTTAAACAATTTTTTTATTGTTTTTAAAACATATCCTTATGTTGAGGAAGACCAGATTTTTGCAAATGTTAGATTTATATGAGTTCATCTATTGTAGAAGTTATTTTGTATGAGACCATGTTTTAAGATTGCCTCTTTGCAGTGGCTCAGATAAGTCCTCCCTCAGACCTGCAATGCACTTTGTTCAAACTCTGCCTCTTCGATGTCCTTATTATCCTATAAGACGCAGCTCAAGCATCACCTTCTCCATGAAGCCCACCCTGAACTCTCCAGCTGTTAGTGGTCACTTTCTTTTCAAATATTCTATGATAAGGTATGATATCTCCTTTGCCCTCTTTTACTACAGATCCTGAATTATACTTATAAAATGTAACATCCTCGAGGGCAGGAGCTGTTTGGGTATTTTGTTTTGTTTTTTGTTGTCAATGTCTTGCATATATTAGATATGTAATAAAAGTTTGTTGAATTTAATTCTTCAATTGAAATGGAATGATCTGTGGTATAGACTTATTCAACACATTATGGTGTCATCTTTGGTCACACATAATGCGTTTGGCTCCTCCTAAGTCTCCACCATATCCATTCTGGTTTGCCCCTTCAGAACACATGGGCATTTTCTCCTTCTCCTTGAGTCCTACAGTCTGTGTAAATGATGGTGTGCAGTCTCTTTTGTCTGTAGGGTTATGTTTTATGTGGGGACCTAAAGGAAAAAGGTGATAATGTCTCCGAGAAAAATGCACACATTTAAATTGAATGGGTACAATATAAGAGGCACTTTGTTAATATGCAATTTTAGTGAAAAATCTCATATCAAATGTTCAGACATTATTGCAAATTGCATAGATTTAGAAATCAGTTTTCTTTGAGTCTAATAATTTAGAAAATGAGTATACTGCTATATAAGAAATAGTAATGGATAATTCTAAATTACTCAAGTGTTTGCATTTTTAAATATTCCTAGTCACTTACCAATTAGAATATTAAAAGCTGATAATATTAGTTAAAACTATTTTCATCCCCTTGTTGCTTTTTTAAAGAAAACTTCAGAGGAATCAGCTCCATTACTATACTTAAAGGGTTAATATCGAATATAGCATTACATGTGACCAAACAAAGGACCAACTTCTACAATTTATGAACTCATCTAACTCTTACTATTAATTAGTCTTTAGGGTTTTGCACAGAGTCAATGAATGACCATTATCATTTTTTGCCAGTTTTTTGTGTGTTCACTCCTATGTTTTCGAAGATAATCTGACGCCTCAGTAACAGGTATATTTGGACATTATAATAACTGGTTCACTTGAAGAAATGAGAAATATGTGCAAATAATTAATGGGCATGATCAAGATTGTATGAAGAAAAACATGAGAGTATTAATATTAATAACTGTGGAAAGTAGTTATCATGTTCTTCGTCTTTTATTATGTGGGTATATGCATGTACCATGTATATACAGTTACCATTCATAAAGTTTGAAATTTACCATTATCCACACATGTGTACATTAAGACTAAAGAACAATTTGAGCAAATGCTATTCTATTAACAAACACGAAAGTAACTATCTACCTTAAGCTCAAGTCCTATGTAGAGGGCCAGAGTCGGCTTAATGTACTGTAATTGCTTACTTACTTGTCTTTGTTTCTGTACTAGATTGTAAACTCCTTGAGGAAAAGACAATGTCTTTCTAATTTCTGTATCCCCTCTTGCACAGTGCTTTCCACATAGTGGGAGCTCAATAAATATTTGTTGAATTGAATTGAATTTCATTGAGAAAAATAATTTCTAGGTTATATAAAATGATGTGCTTTATCAGGAACTATTATTCTCTATAATATTGGCTGAACTTGGGCTTTTGTTAGAAAATATGGTTGTATTTTACATAGGATTGTGAAATTCAAGCCAATTATCACTTGCTAACATAATGACTGAAATAATCTAAAAGGACCTCAGTTCAAACAAGCAAATGATTACAGTTGACAGTGGAAGTGTAAATATAGCAGCCCTAATTAAATTATATATCTAATACTTAGTCCCTCCCATAACCCAAGTTTGGTTTTTAGCTATTACATATGTATAGCAAAGTATCTGACCCCACTTTGCTCTCTAAGAACAAAGAAACAAACAAAAACATTTAATTTTTTTCCTAGTGTAGAAAACAACTTTTTTATGTTTTGCCTTGTAGAAACATTTACTTAACATACACTATTAAATATACTTTTTTCAATTAGATCTGTGATTTCAGTGATCCAGTAGTATTCTAGTGAGAAATTTTCTCTACAAACACAGATAGACACAGTTCAGCATCTTAGAGTCTTTGAATTTCCAGGGGCACTGAGAAGTTAAGTGACCCAGAATCACATGACCAGGATATATCAGTGGCAGAAATTAAACCAAGGTCTTCTTAACTACAAGTTTAGCTCTCTACTCACTCAACCACGCTGTCTTTCCATGCTATCTGATATTAAAAACCTTTCATTCACATCTAATCGCTGTTGAGAGGAACTCTAACTTTTGAGTCCTCTGTAAAGTTTGGAGGGCTTTTTTCATTAAAAAGATAATATACTATAAATACCTGACTCAATAAGAAAAAGTAAAGTCAACTGATAGTTTAGATTAGTGGATACATTGCAATGGAACTCGATTTGTTTTTCTGTATTCAACGGAGGAATGGGGACTAAGTCTGTGTCTTAATTGGTTTAGGGAATACATGAAAGGGGAAGCTCCCATTCTTTATGCATATCGACACTTAATGCTTCTGCTTATTATTGTTAGACAATTGCCAGAGAAATGAAAAAAAGAAATGAAATGTCCAAGGTCATATTGATACTACATGTTAGAAGTAAGATTTGAACCAAAGTCTGTAGTCTGTTCTCTATCTCTACTATACCCTATAATGAGTTTAATAGATTCTAAACAAGGTAACTGCTTGGCTATAGAGGAAAGCCCAATCTATAAATTGACTGTTAAGTAAATGAGTTATCACCAGGTTTCCTGGAAATGTGTGATAGACTGAGGAGAGAGGTGTCACCCTCTCCCTCAATGGGATCTGTCCTGCCTTTACTACCCTCAGGGTGGAATGATAGGCAAATCTTGTCTATTTGCATTTAATTATAATCTAGAGCTAGCTAGTATTTTCCAGCATAATTTACTCAAAAAGATGAAGGTATGAAATGAGGTTCTTAACAGCTCCAAATATATTATTTTGCCCCCATCCCTTGGTTTATGTTACATATTATATATAGTCTGTCTATAATTTATAGTCTTTGAGATTTGTCTGAGGTTCATATAGGTTAAGTGATTTGCTTGATATAGGCACCCAACTAGTAAATGTCAAAATCATTTAAAATCAGGTCTTCCTGAGTCCAAATCCAGGAGTAACAGAATTGCCTACAGCATGCTACTGTAACATGTTTCCATGTATAATACCATATATACATATATCTACATACATACACATATCTACATATATATACATATACATATCTACATATACATACCCATATCTCTATTCATATATCTCTGTCCATATGGAGATGTAATGAGGCTGAATAAGCCCATAGAGACCATCCCAGGAATTAACTCCCCTGAAAACTTCCAAAATATCCTTGAAGTTCCTGAAAGTTTCCAGAAAAGCTCTGGCAGATAGATTAAATATAGATGGTGGCAGAGGTACATATGTATCCACCTTATAGGCATATATGGGCAACTAGATGGTATAGTGGATAGAGTGCCAGTCCTGAAGTCAAGAAAAACTTCCCGAGTTCAAATCTAGCTTCAGACACTAGTCATGTGATCCTGGGCAAGTCACTTAACTCTGCTTGAGTTTCCTCATCTATAAAATGAGCTGGAGAAGGAATTGACAAACCACTCCAGCATCTTTGCCAAGAAAATCCCAAATGGGGTCATGAAGAGTTGGACACGACTGAAACGACTGAACAACAACAAACAAATGCATATATGTATACGTGAATATGGCCTGGTCCTATGATTTCTTCTCAGATGAGGAAGCTCCCTCTGTCAGTATAAGTCAGCACCTTCTCTGCAACTTATTCTTAGAGAGATGTCTGATGCGCATAACTTATTGTGAGGCACAGAGCCAATATATGTCAGAAGCAGGGCTTAAAACCCAGGTCTTCCTGTCTCCAAAGCTAATTTTCAATCCACTAGACTTTATCCTAAAGAACAAGTTTCCAAATGCTCTCCTAGTAATGAGTGAGTGTTTATCAATAATCACTGTCATAAAGTTATTACTTTGTCCACACTTCATAATCCTGGAACAGGGGTAACACAAATTAGTGATCTGCAAATAATATCAAATCAAATTAAGATGTGTAAAAATGCATATGCTTAAATACTGAAACATATTGAGTGATTTGAGAGCTGTTTATTAAACAGCCTGTGTTACAAATATAAAAATGAAAACATAGTTTACTTAACTATAGATTTTGGCTTTTTAAAAAACATTTTCTATCCAATTGAACATTGCATACATGGATGATTTTGCAATAATTTCAATCCTTCTAGTGTGTTTGTTGATGTATTAAAGAAGAGTTTTCTTGAGTATTTTTGCATTTTATTGATAAAAGTTGCTACACAAAGGTACTCCTTATTTATCTCACAAACATTCAATTCAACAATATTTATTAGATGCTTTCTTTTCTAAGGCACTGTGCTAGGCTTATATATTTATTAACAAAAACTTCATTATCCAAAGTGTCATTACAGAAAAGTATTCATAAATTTAGGTTTAAATACATCTAATGTTCTTGTTCATGAAAACAAGAAGAAATGATGTGAAACTGGTGATTGAAGACATCTGTTCGTGGAAAAATGCATTACATTAAAGTTGTTTTTTTTTATTGCAGTTGTAATTTTGAGAATGGTAAATTGAATGGCTGCTAATGAACAGTTCACATTCATAACTGCAAGTCTGCAGCTAGAAATGGGAGAATGGAAATGGTTTCTGTATTTAATTTTGACATTTTGAAAAAGCTCCAGATTCTGCCTTGAAACAAATGAGAAATTAGAACTTTTTTCCATTATTTGGGAATAACTCATGTCACCCTAAATAAAAGTTGTTTTTAACTTTATTCTTAAAAAAGCTCTATTATTTCACTTTGTTCAGTGAAACTAAAAAGAAATATGTAAGCTCTATCAACTTTTGCAAGCCATTTTAATTTTCAGGAATTATGTGTCATAAGCACTGACGTAAAAAAAAAAAATGAACCCTGTCTGATATAGTTAACTATGTCAAAGCCAAAATGATTGTGGTACTTGTTAAAAGTGTTATTCACACTTAGTAGTTTTTGGTTCCATACATAGAGAAAGTATCTAAATACATAGAGTAAGTATCTTAGTAAACATATGAAAAATAGTGATGTTTAAGACTAAGAAGAATAGAAAGGAGAAATTCAAAATTGGCATAGGTTTGAGTACTGAGAAATAATTTCATGGAGGCAGTGCTTACTATGATGATGAGAAATGAGGCAGACTACATTAAACAAATAGTAAAAAAAATAAATGAAAAGAAAAAAAGGAGTACATTTCTCATAAATAAGGACTATGAGTATAGGGGGAAAGAGATACCACACAATGAACTTCATACTTTTATGCTCTCATGTCTTCAATAGTAAGGATAGGGCCTGAGTCATACTTACCTTGTGATGAAAGGTGTGAGTATATATATAAATATTGCTTTTCGGAGGGCAATTGGGGTTAAGTGACCTGCCCAAGGTCACATGGCTAGTTTTTGTGTTAAGTGTCTGAGGCCAGATTTGAATTCAGGTCCTCCTGATTCCAGGGACAGTGCTCTATTTACTGCGCCACCTAGCCACCCTATAAATGTTATTGTTGAGGGGGAGTTGCTCTTTTTTTGGAGGGGGGAGAGCAGGGCAATTGGGGTTAAGTGACTTGCCCAAGGTCACACGGCTAGTTTTTGTGTTAAGTGTCTGAGGCTGGATTTGAACTCAGGTCCTCCTAACTCCAGGGCTGGTTGTCTATTCACTGCGCCACCTAGCCGCCCCTTGTGAGTATAATTTGAAAGGGAAAAGACCAACATGGAAATATAAAGCCAACTTTAAGAATTAGCTTTTCCATCACAACAGGTTCCAAGTAGTTTTATGATTACAAATAATTTTTTGTGAATCTTTTCTGGTCACCAAAAACCTGACTTGAGCCTACCTTTTGACCCATATCCAGCTTGAATAAAGAAGTGCCTTGTATTATGCCTTACTAAGGTTAGTAGAATGTCAGTGCAATTCAAGAGTTTTTTTGACCCCTACATTTTCACTGAGCTTTTTCCTGTGCCAGCAACATATTTGACTTATGGTGAAATTGAGTAATCAGCCCTGCAGTTCCTGGTATTATGGCAGTTTTCCATGGAGCTCTCTTCTAAATAGAGTTCCATCAAAGTCAAAGTCAAATACTCCTTGTTCTTCAAGGACATCATGGGTTTCATAAGAGTAGGAAATGTTCTATGATGTTTGCAAAATGAATTTTCACTCTTAATTCCTTAAATTTTATCAATCCTATCTTTTTTATCACCCGAACTTAATATTCCTTTCTTATTTTGGAAACTTTAAAATGGCTAGATTTTTTAAATATTTGTTTCTAAGAACTCTCTTATGGAATATGCTCTAATTTGAGTTCAACACAGAGATGTTTAAATTTAATTTGGAAGTATGCTATCAATTTTTTTCAAGTTACTTTGACTCAGATTTTCACTTTGAGAAGTGGTTTCTATTATCTCATCTGAGTTCTCCCATTTCTGTATGCAACTTTTTGTCTGAGAATGTGCCTGTTGATATAGCTATATCTATAATAACCTTTCATGCTCACATATTTCATAATTCAGTAGGAAACACATAGTAATGTAGTTATCTGCAATTTGCACTTCTCTTAATAGTTCTAAAATCACGTAAATAGTAATTGCTTGTATTTTGTAATGGTAATTTTTTTTTTTTAGCAGCTCAGGTTGTTTCTCCTCAGTCTACTCCAGCCAGTGTTGAAAATAAAAATGATGTGAGCAGAGAAAACAGCACCGTTGATTTTAGTAAGGTAAATAAATTGTCTATTTTGTTTTTACATTTTTTTGGCATATTTGTAAACTCATTGATTTTCTTCTAAAAGTTACCAAACTGTATTTCCAATAAATTTTTGTATTAATATAAATATTATTTTTGCATAATCAATATTTCATTTCTCAGCCAAAATCTGATGGTTAGTGGCAGATAATAGTAACATTTTATTCAAAATATGAGATTTTGCTAACTCTAAAAAAAAGGCACTTAAATATGCAAATTTTATGTATTAGGTTGCAGCCATTTAGCAAATGTGTCTTTTTCAATTAAAAGAATGGGTTTTTTAACCTAAGACAGTTTTAAGATTAGACCCCTTCCCCGTAGGGTAGTTCCACCTTCCATAGAAATACATTTATATGTTTGTACTTATGTATTCATGTGTATATGTACACACACATACTAATACTGTGTATGTGTATGCCTGCCATGGTGCATAGTAGATGGGTAATTCTGTCTTCAAGCCTTGCTTCTGCCACATAATGACTGTGTGGCCAAGCAACTTAATTTCTCAGTGTCCCCAAGTAACTAAGACTTGAAATGAAAGAACAGTTGGCCACCTATATTGACAAAGGGTCATGGGTACAAAATACATGGGCACAAAGACATGGGTCCAAATAGTTGAAACTACAGTTACCTAGGCTAATATGTAATAAAACATGCTATCAGAGTGGGACTGGAAGCCATGATTCCAGAGGACCAAAGATGAAAAATGTTACTCATCTCCTGGCAGAGAGATGATCAATTTAATATGTAGTAATTCCCTGTACCAATGAAATCAGAGATAAGCAAAATACCAAAATATATCTACCCACATATACATGTGAATATGTGCATATGCATATGTGCACATATATTTGCATGCCTCTTAGAGTGTCTTTTAAGTATTTTTTGCTTATACATTTGTTAAAAAAGGAAGGAAGGAAGGAAGGAAGGAAGGAAGGAAGGAAGGAAGGAAGGAAGGAAGGAAGGAAGGAAGAAAGAAGAAAACCCAAATGAATGCATCATTACTCACACAGAGGCATACTCTAGGATGTCAGGCATGGCTTGCTATCTGATCACATAACATATTGGAATATATGTTAAATGAAATCACCGAAAATAAAAGTGGCTTACATAATCAAAGCACAGATTTGGTTGAAGGCACACATTCAATCCTATACTGAAATTATCTGTATTAGGTAAATGATGTTGTCAAAGAGAAGTGAGTACATGAACCATTTTCCCTGTAGCCTAGCTTATATGCTGGTCTCTGGCTGATCAATGACCATGAAGCAAAGGTAGTTTCAACCATGGCTGATAAATGAAAAAGTGACAATACCCTTGATTATCTTAGGGAAAGAATTTACAAAGACATGGACCCAAATAGTTGAAACAACAGTTACCTAGGCTAATAAGTAATAAAACATGCTATCAGAGTGGGATTGGAAGTCATGATTCCAGAGGACAGAAGAGGAAAAATGTTACTCATCTCTGGCAGAGAGATGATAGACTTAATATGTAGAATGTGACCATCATTTTTGGACATGGCTGATATGACAATTTGTTTAGTTTAGTTTGACCATGTGTTTTTTGTTACAAGAATTTTATTGGGGAAGGGGAGATGGGAGAGAGAAAATAAATGCTGATAATTGAAAAAAATTAATTTGAAAAAGAAATGGGGGAAGGATAGGGAAAAGCGATGAGCTCAGGGAACTCATTTGACTCAAACTTCTACCAAGACTAATCTTGAGTTGCTTTATGGAATCTGGAATCTGTCTGCCAACCAGCCTAACTGATTCAGTTCTAGTTCCAAGCATGTCTGTTCCCTCTGTTGCCTGGCTGAGTATCCACAGCAGCATTTCACACCAGCTGAAGTCTGTTAATTGTGTGTGCAGGGACTGGGAGGCCAGCAAAAAGGGCATAATAGTCCATGTGGGATGAAACAAAAGCTTGAAAAAGGACCTCCACATCAGCAAGAGAGAGAGGTGAGGGTGTACTCTGGATCCATTTCTACAGTAGTTAAAAGCATATTTTACCATATGGAGACACATGGTTCTAAAGTTGGGCCAGTATAAATTTATTCCATCCATCAACTTTTTTTTAAGCTGTTTTTTAAGGCATTTTGCATCTTCATTCATTTGACAGCTGGAATAGAATTACTGTCTCAAATAGGCATACACAGAATTCAAATGACATTTCTGGTACCTGAAACAATAGTATATGAGGATAGTGACACAAGTAACTGCTTTACTTTTATACAGACTTTCACAGTGTAACAAGGTCACATTGATTATTTTTTTCCCGAAAGAAGTATGGAATACAATAAACCAAATTACCCTGCTTTCCCAAGAAATCACTTTAATTTTTTTTTTAATTTTGTAACCCTGTGCCCCTGTCTTCGTTCATCTTTAAAAAAAAAAAACTATTGCATCATGTTCTTTAAAAAAAAAAAACCTTTCACATTGAAAAAAATTATGTATAGCAAATTAGAAAGACTTGTTTCACCTTTGTGATCCTATGTGTTATTATGAAGTTGTAGTTAGATAAATATAAAAAGCAGACCTACTTTCCATTAACCTTTTCCATATATATGCATATATAATATTGATATTTTTTAGAAAATCCACTATTTTACTGGCCTTTCCAATTTTCTTAAAGGTATAATTTAAATGGTTAAAGCAAAAGTTAAATTATTAAATTTTTAAAATATTCTATATACATGTCAACCAAATTGCAGGTTTAAGCTTCTTGCTTTTCTGCCCTACTGGAAATAGATTTTATATTAAACTCCTATGAGGGTCTACATTTTTTACAATTTCATGAGGAAAGAACCTCAAAAATATTAGAAATACTTTTTGCTTTTTAACCAGGGAGAATAAAAGAAGACAAAAGCAACAGTTCTCTCTCACCTCAGAAATGTCTAGCACCCATCTACTATGGGTTTTTTTTTCTAGTTTCTTTGACTCTTAGTAAAAAATTCAGTCTTGTTTAGATTATTAAAAAGTTCTGGGGGGTGACTAGGTGGCGCCGTGAATAGAGTACTGGCCTTGAAGTCAGGAGGACCTGTGTTCAAATCCAGCCTCAGACACTTAATACTTACTAGCCATGTAACCCTGGGCAAGTCGCTTAACCCCAACTGCCCTCCAAAAAGCAAAAAAAAAAAGTTCTGGGAATTTCTCAATCATGTTATCTACTTACTAGGGAATTTTTAATATTTTGACTCATATATTAGTACAAAATTCCTATATACAGCTCATATTTGTAGCTCCAAAGCTCATGAAGACCATAATTGCTCTTTCAAACCTTATTAAGACAAAATGGATTCCAAATGTTCTCACATTACCTTCCCCTATTATTTATCTACATGATTTTTAGCATTGCAATTGAGAATGGCATCATATGTATAGTTTTACAAGATGGCAGGAAACAGAATTTTATCTGCTCGTATAAATGTGGTCATTTATAATGCATGTTAAAAATATTGAATTTTCTGGGGCGGCTAGGTGGCGCAGTGAGTAAGAGCACTGGCCTCGGAGTTGGGATGACCCGAGATCGAAACCAGCCTCAGAAAATGAGCACCCACACATAAATAATGACTAGCCGTGTAACCTTGAGCAAGTTACTTAACCCCAATTGCTTTATAAAAAAAAAATATTGAATTTTCCTTTTTATTCCAAACCAACACTTAGTGAATAAATAAGTTCCCACATTTATCAAACACTGATAGTTTCTTTCCTTTTTAATAAGCTCCAGTGGCCCTAACTAACTGTTACATGTGCACAGGATCTCATCAGTCTACCTTAAAGTATTTCACTTGCTTAAAAATTATTTTAAAATTACCTAGTTTTTGAACTGGAAAAGAGTATCATCTAGTCTATCATCCTCATTTTATAGGGGAGGAAACTGAGGGTCAAAGAGTGAAGTGACTTATTAAGAGCTATACAGCCAATTAGTGGCAGGGACAAGACTAGAACCAGGACCTCCTGATTCTCTGGTCAGGGATCCTTTCCAGTATAGTGGGAAGTATTTTTGCAAAAAGTTTTTTAATCCATTTCCCTCTTCCCTTCTCCCTCTGAAATAAACGTTAAGGATTTAAAACTTTTCTTCCAAAGTATGCCCCCAAACATTTTCTCTAGCATATGCAGCACACACAGAGTATGCTCTCAAAAGAACGAGGTCAAGTATACCAGGTGATATTCCTATACTCTTATGTCTCTCTTTTATTCTCTCCATTAACCCATTTCCATGATCGGTATCCAAAATGACACGGTCTTGGCCCAGACGAAATCTTTCCCAAACTAATGGGACATTCTTATCATTTCTGGTTCCAACTGTGGCAGAGTGCCTGAAGCAAAGTCTCCATTTTCTTTTATCTAGATACAGGGCCAATGAGAGAGAATGCAAATCGACTGAAAGAGGGCCCTAAGAAATTAAGCCTGACTTTGTCAGGGACATATCCAAATCAGATGCTAACATTTAATTAGGAGTTTTCAGGGCTATGCCTGTGTTTCTACCCATTTTAGAATAACTGCCAGGATAGGACTCAACACCGAATTCCCAAGATTATTTAGGCTTTAGCCATGACAATAGGCAGTCACAGAACTAATTTAAGACACTTTCTTGGGCCAAATTCAGTTCAAAATAGTATGCTCTCCCAGGAAGCATGGACATGATTGATTCTTTTTTATGACCTAAAAGCACCTTCAGAAATGGAGAAGGAAATGATGGACATATGCATTTTAAAAATGTACCTCAAAGAATCAAAATAGAAACCAGAACATTAGACCATTTAGTTCAATTCAACTCAATAAAGACCTATTTAGGCTCCCCTGGAGACACAAAGATAAGAGAAAGCAACAACAACAATGGAACAATCCCTGCCTTCTAGAAGAGTACATTCTCCTGAGGGAATATGACATCAAAACACAAAAATATAATTTATTTTGACAAGGGGGAAAGTATTACAAAGTAGGGGTAAAAGGAAGTGCTCCCCCAAGAATATTGTACCAGAACTGAGTTTTTAAGGAACTAAATAATTATGTGTACATAATAATCTCACATTTATATAAGCACTTTGAAGATTACAAAGTGCTTTGAAGGGGCGGCTAGGTGGCGCAGTAAGTAGAGCGTCGGCCCTGGAGTCAGAAGGACCTGAGTTCGGATCCTACCTCGGACACTTAACGCACACACAAACAAAAACCTAGCCGTGTGATCTTGGGCAAGTTACTTAACCCTAATTGCCCTCCAAAAAAAAAGGCAAAAAGAAAAAAAAAGTGCTTTGAAGCACTTTCCTTCCCTACCTGTCATATTATTTGAAGTATTATTAAGTATTATTTGAAGAAACTTGGGTTCAGATAAGGGAGTAACTTATACATGGTCAGCCAGTTAGTACATAAACTGGAATATGACCCCAGATCTCCTGACTCCATGCTCAGTCATGTTCTATTACTTCTTGCTGTCTGTCACCTTATCCTTATACCTATGACATTTGGTTAAGTGATCTTTATAGACAAGGTAACACAGCACTGCCTCTAAGTCTAAGGATAAGAAAAGCATCAGACAAACTCATAACCAGGGAATCTGGGGCTCCATTTTCATCAAAAATTTATTACAATTGTGTTTTGAATAGTCTAAGTCATTATAGTCTCTTTCCCCAGAGATCTCCATTTTCATCAAAATATAAAAAAATAAACTAAAGTCAGTCCTCTGGAATTTTAATCCCTTAGGAACCATCCTAGGGAGACACACAAAATCAAACAAGGCTATTCTTCATGCCTAAGTTTCAACAAGTCCTTAGCTTTGCTCAGTTCTGCTACTAATTGCCTTATAAAACTGTGACAAAATCTGTCTCGATTTTTTTTCTGTTGCTGTTGACCTTTTCTAGATCACTAGCATCATAGGAAATTGTGATGAGGTCTTTTATACACTATTTTTTTGTAGAAATCTGGCTGAGTGGAGATGCTTTGCATTTCTCTTTTCATTGTATATACTCTCCAGTCTTTCTAAGACTGTTTACTGAAATTGTTGATGCAAAGATTCAAACCAATGGG
The DNA here is from genome assembly GCA_011680675.1 of Gymnobelideus leadbeateri. Classification (NCBI taxonomy): domain Eukaryota; kingdom Metazoa; phylum Chordata; class Mammalia; order Diprotodontia; family Petauridae; genus Gymnobelideus; species Gymnobelideus leadbeateri. Next base: position 321,757 of record WOXC01004731.1, read on the forward strand.
GTTTTCTGTTTATCATTACAAAATGTAAAAATCTACAAGTGATAAGATGTGATTTCCTCACCAGAGAGGAGATAGGGGAGAGAGGATAAACACTGAAGCAAAATGGGGGGAAAATGTTAAATTTAGTGTGTATGTGTGTGTCCATAAACCACTAATAAAGTAACTGTTTTACACACTTATAAATAATTTACTTACCTTAATATTTGCTTAAATCTATTATCTAATCCATGTGGGTTTCACTAGCAGTGAAAATCACAATCTGTCCATACCCCACAATCTTGTATAATTACTCTGTAAATCCTTAAGAGAATATGTCCAAAGTGCTGAAGGCCTTCCTCTTGTCCTTTTAATATTTCAGGAATACCAAAATGGTGCTCAGTTTATACATTTCTTGTACTGCATTCTCAATTCATGACTGATTCCTTTCCTTTTCCCCTCCCCTATTTTAATCCACTTGTATACAGTGACCCATGGAAACAACTACTTCTTCAATGTTCACACTATAAAACTTGCCCTGCCCAATAAAGCTAGATCCTATTGTTGTTGTAGTTCATTCTTTTTTCAGTTGTGTCTAACTCTTCTTGGGGTTTTCTTGGCAAAGATGCTACATTGGTTGGCTATTTCCTTCTCCAGCTCATTTTCCAGATGAGGAAACTGAGGGAAACAGGGTTAAGTGAATTGTCCAGTCACCCAAATAGTAAGTTTCTGAGGCCAGATTTGAACTCAGGATGATGAATCTTCCTGACTCCAGGCCCTTCACTCTAAATTCTGTGCCACCTAACTGCTCCAGATCCCTGTTAGTGTGAATAATAAATACCCTGAAATGGTCCCATAATTTGAATATGCACTGTATATTTCCACTGAGCTGGAACCAATAACCATATTTAACATAATTATAACTTTGAATAGTGCAAATTTGAATACATGCCATCATTTCAGAGTGATTATTCACACTGTTTGTGATCTAGCTTTAATTTTAGTGTTTATCTTGCAGAGTAATATTTAATTGAAATAAATTACCTATCTCCTCTATTCAAATCCTTGGTATCCTTTCTTTATTCCTTAGTCCTGCAAATGAAATACCAGAAAAGGACAATGTTGTTTTTTTGGGCTTTTTTTATTTACCTGCACTGGATACATTTATCCTCTTAGTCCATGGGGTAATTCATTCTTGCTAGTCTGCTTGCATCCTTTAGCTTTGTTTTTCAAATGTTGCTACCTAGCCTTATAATTTTCAATGGAGAGAGAACCTCTACACTTGAGGAAGATTTGCCAAAAGAAATAACTTGACAAATTCTTAATTCCTCAGATAAAACAATCTTTTGAAATAGAAGTTGGAGCTTTTCATTTTGGTTACCTTACTTGAGCTTATTTTCCTACTTCTATTTATAATATACAATTCTTGATTATATTTAACATTTCTTAATTCAGTGTGCTTATAAATAATGAGCAGATAGACCTAGAGGATCCATGGAGACTTCTCAATGGACCTGAAGAAGTCCTGTGGAAGGTCTTCTATTACCTCCTGTCAGCTTCTTTTTCTTTTTGAAGATTTTTCTGAATTAAGTTTTTCTGAGAATCCTTAAGGGGTCTCCCTTTAATCTGATACCTTTTTCAAATGTGAGTTTTTACTAGTCATCTGACAGCCATATTCTGATGGCAAATTCTTCTATGAAATGATGCTTTGGATGTTGTTGAATTGATAACATTAAGAGAAGTGTGTAAAGGCCTCACATGTTTCTGCATAAAAACTAATTTACATACCCATTAAGTTCTCTGTTAGATAACTGGAACACTTTTCTTTTATGTAACTTAAGGTAGTTCTTTTTTTAATTTAAATATTTAACATTATGATTTTTTTCTCTTAGAAACCCAAACAAATGCTAGATAGAATTTTTGTAGATGGAAATTAAAATTTCCACTGAAATTACAGTAGCAACCAATTGTACAATTATTTTAAATTATTAGGATTTGCCACTTGACAATTTTGTTCCAGCAATATTAGCACTATGTGCTTTTTTCATTGCATCAAGGGAAATATAGCTTAGTTATAATTTTCTCCTCAGAAAGATTTCTGAAATATACACTTGTTCCAGACAATTATTGAAAATATATACAAAATATTTCAATCTCATCCAAATGATCTTTCTGGTTATATTGATAATTCAAGTTATTACACTTGAAATAAATATATTTTTTGTACTTGCAATTATGAATTTGCCTTTTCTAAACATTTGTTTTTATTATTGTTACAATTATTCTTTTGAGGATCAATGCTATTCCAGTCTTTCCTTTTCTCAATATTTTTTCTTCTTAAAACTTTGAACTTCCCTTTAAAATAAATTTGAGTTCTCTATAGTAGTCTTTATTTCCAAAGTAGATAGTATGGTTGTTTTTCAAACTTTTAATTAAATGTAGATTCTACACTTTGAATTTTATAAAATTAACAGTACAGCCCTATGGGCATCCTTGGCCAACCCTCAATATTTACATAGAAATTAAGCATACAAACACCTTTTTTGCTTACAGAAAACAGCTAATTCAGTCCAACTCTTCTGGAGACAAGAGCTTTACAAGGTGCTAGGCCTAAAACTTTAAGAATATTCCACTTTAGGGGCAGCTAAGTGGCAGTGAATAGAGCACTGGCCCTGGAGTCAGGAGGACCTGAGTTCAAATTCGGCCTCAGACACTTGACACACTTCCTAGCTGTGTGACTTTGGGCAAGTCACTTAACCCCAATTGCCCTCCAAAAAAAAAGAAGAATATTCCACTTTAGACTTGAAAAGATTACTCCCAAAGGATCATTCTCACAAAAGGTCTTTATAGCCTGAAAAATCTGCACTGACCTCACCTGTGTTGATTAATGCTCTTCCTTTCTTTCCCTCTTCTAGTTATTTCCCCTCTCCTCTGTACTCCTTAGTTTATTAAACTGAGAAATTATATCTATAAAACATATACCCATAGTTTCCTATAGAAGCACAGACATTCATGAAAATCTAGCCAAAAGGGACCAGAAAGAAAGATAAGGTGGATCTAATTAAATTGATTTTAGCCTCATTCTCAGGATCCACATCGGACCCTGAGCATGTGAGTCAGTACTTCTTATGGATATTTATCATCTCTCCCTCTTATCAAGCATTTCTTTTGTTAATTGTTGGTTGCAGTCTGTGGCCATTCATTTCACCCATGGATGCTCATGTCAGTATTTTAGCCATGATTTAGGCTTTTGGGGGTTTCTAACCCTCTAAATTTGAACACTTTTATTTGGTTTATTTCTCTTATGCCACTTTTAAGCCTTCCACTTAGGAAATATGCCTTGCACATGGTAGGTCCTCAATAAATGTGTAAAGAATTAATGAATAAAGAGAAATTGTCTCAGGCCATTATAGTCAACTAGAATGGCACAGGAAAAAAATAATACCTCCCCAGAGCCTTTGTACCACTTAGTTTTTTCAACTTTTTCTTCTCAAATGTAAAGAAGGAAAATATATACTGCCATCCATAGTATTGTTTGTAATTGTTATATGTTAGATGAAGACATTTTCCAAAGAACATACAATATGTTCTTAATTACATTATATTTTGGTGTTAATGACCACAAAAAAGTGAGAGAGTAAGAGCATATTTAAATCCAGAGCCATGGACCAGATGAGTTATTGTCCAAAAATGTAAGGAAAGACTCTTACTTAATTAAACATGTCAACAAGTTCAGAAATAGCAAAGTAATTGAAGATGAAAAGAAAGTTCCAATTCTTTTATAATGAATAGAAAATCTAAAGGATTCAATCCTAAGGCCCCATTTTATAGTAATAACTATGTTTGCTTTTTTTAAAGCATCTTATCATAAAAAGGAAAAAGGATTTTTAGCTGTAGGTAATTCATTTAAGAAACATTTGTTGAAGGCCTGAAATGTTCAAGGAACATTGTGCTATATAGCATACATGACTTACCATATATATTCCTTTTTTGAATTAATTTTATTTTAAATTTTGGTACTATCAGGTTGATCTACATTTCATGAAAAAGATTCCTCCTGGGGCAGAAGCTTCAAACATCTTAGTGGGTGAACTAGAATTCTTGGACCGAACTATAGTTGCATTTGTTAGATTGTCCCCAGCGGTATTACTTACAGGACTGGCTGAGGTGCCGATTCCAACCAGGTAAAATTTCCCAAAATGTTATTACTATTTTCTTCATCTGTTTGTTGAGAGAAATAACTAGTTATAACATAACTTCATCTTACTGGTGTCCTTGAAAACCAGTGGATAAGTTCATTTTTTAAAAAAATGAATATTGTTTTGTTTCCCCCTTTTGGTCTAAGAATAAGAAACACAAGATCTTTGGATATCTCAGTGATTCTCTCACATGCAACATTCCCCTGAGTCTCTTGAATATCCTGCCAAATTACATTATTTCATTCCCATGGACCCTCCTTCCATGAACTGCCACATAATACAACATCAGCCCTCTTAGGTACACACCTAAAAGGCTGAATCTTTAGGTGCCCTGGCTCACACTACGACAAACTCCAGAAATCCTTTGTTTACTCCTGTGTAAGGAATATTTATATTTCATTTTATAGATCAAATTGTATAACAAAGAGACATCTCTTTGTGTGAATTTATCCAGGATCCAGTTTTCCATGACTTGTGAAGATGGGTCTACCATGGTTAGAACTCTAATATATATGACACAGTGCACAAACCATTAAAAATAGCCCTTAGGAAATGATATGAACCACTTGGTTCATTCCCAGGTACAAATTAAGTGGAAATGAAGAGATCAAAGCTGTATCTATACAAATCAAAATAATTACTCTAGAAGCAGGAGTTTGGGTTCAGTTTCATTAGTTGACATTGTGCAATTGATGTGTGATTGGGAACTTTGAGTGGCATAGACTGAAATTTGAAAAGTAAAAGCTTTCTTCATTGCAGACATTTATGACACAGGGAAGAAAAATCTGTATTTAAGCATTATTCTAACTCTGCGCCTAGTACAAACTTACTCACTTCTGTCCACTTTATCTCGCAATTCTAATGCTATGTATATCTCCTCTCTACTCAGAATCATAGTTAAAATGTCCAGAATCCCATTGTCTCAGAATGAGTAGTAATCAAAAACTCTCTGATGATGTGTTAGCACACTTACACGTGACCTCTCCAGATAATAAAAAGCCGCAATCTTGTGATTTAAGGCACTGTGTCAGGAAAATACAGGAGACCTTTCTGGTCAAAGGGCTGCCTTTTGGGCATGCTTCAAGGTACACCCTATTGGCAACAGCATCCTCTAACTAGGAGCTAAGATCATTCTTCAAAGACCAGAGAGAGAGAAGAGAAAATTCTCTAAATTGTGGAGTGGAATTGAATGGGCTTAATTTTTCCTTGGCTCATTTCTCGGGGCTGGGGGGGGGAGGAGGGCAGGTTGACCAAATCACACTGGAACTTAAAATGTTTCACTAGCTCTAGTATTCATATAAAGACACTACCTGCATAACTTGTTCAGAGATTTGAAGGTATTGTTATTAGCTAGGATTCAGATTTAGGACCTCAAATTTCCCTGGCATGGGTTAGATTGCATGATATTAGAATGAGAGTAGTTTATTTAGTTGGGCCCATAAAAAGAATTCAGTCTTCCATTTGGTTGAGTATATAACTTGGTGGCTTAGAAAAATCTGATGAACTATGTGTTTATGCCACTTGTTAAAATGATAGGGATTGACTGAATGTCAGAAGGAAATAACATTTAAAAAGAGAAAAAATGTAAAGTCATGATATACACCAGGATACATTTATAACCTCACTCTGAAAAATATCTTCGGTTTAAGTGACCTTACTTCAAACAGACAGGAAAAATGTATAGAAAACAATGGGGAAAAATAGAAGCCCTATAGATTTCCATATTAAGAAGAGAGGAAAAAAAGATTGTACTATTTAGTTAGGCAAGGTGGAAAATAATAGCAAATTTGTTAGAGGCGTAGAGATAATGAATGGTACAAAGAAAGCCATTCAGGGTTCCTAATTGTCTTTTTTCTTGGTAGAGCAAAAGGGCGGACTTTGAAAATAAGGCAACACACATTAAAAATGTCAAGAAATAGTTTTTTAGAACCATATAAATAATTTGTGAAATGAAGAACTAAGAAATATCATAAAGTGCATAGGTTAGTAAGTTTCTCAAAAGAATTGTATGGATAAAGTACCCATACACAAATTACTACATAAAATTATCCCAATTTGGTTTTTTTAACCCATAATAACTACTTCTACACTCCAGTTGGCTTAGAATTGAGTGGAAGGAGCCCTGGCACTAAAACCCAAGGTCCTGGATTCCAATTCATCCCCTCACATTAACTTGTGACTTTGGACAAAACAAGATGCATAACCTCCCTCAGTTTGAGTTTTCTCATATGTAAAGGAGGAGGTTTGGACATGATAACCTCTCGGGTCACTTCTAGCTTGTGTTACCTACAGCTTCAGACTATGTAATAGATATCATGTAATACATATGTATACAATTGTATATAATAATATGTATGTAATACATATAATACATATGCATATAATGCACATAAGTATAATACATGTGTATTATGTATTCTGAAACTGTAGGATCATAACTCTCAAGCTGGAAGTTGTTCTCGTAGTTCTATATGTTATTATACAAGAAAATTTCTAAATTTTCTTATATAGTAGCATATGGAACTATGAGAACTACTTTAATTCAAGTTAAAATTCAGTTTACATAACCTCAAATAGAACAGGGTAGCAAAATACATTTACCTTATGAGAGATAAGATAGTTCTGTATTCTCTTCCTAACTGGAGGACACATGGAGTAGTGTGTATAAAGAGCTAATTGGAAACTCTGCTTGAATTTAATAAAACTATATTAATGAAAAGAACTGACCAGAATACACAAGATAGGACTTTTAATACAATATGAAAATTAGGTCAAAGTTTGGGTTAGTTCCCTTCTCCCTCTAGCCTACCCCCTAACTTGTCAAGGGAAATATTTTGGATCAGGAGCTCTAATTTTTTTCTACCCAGAATGCCTTTGGTATTTGACTACAATTTTGCCACTGAATATACATTTTACATGGGCCTCGCCATTTCTGAAACACAGATTTCTTCCCATAAACTTCAGTCCTTTTCTAATACCCCTCCCTTTCCCCCCTGACTATCCACTCCATTTTGTATAGAAGTCAGTTTTATTCCTTTCTTTCATAAAAATTCATTCTTACTCTCTTGCCTTTTTACATCATAGTAGTTCCAGAGTATTTTATGGTACTGAGGTCCCTCATGTGAGTCGTATGTGTTCCATAAGATGACTCAAAAACTAACCTTCTAATGGAAAAGAAAAAAAACCATTGAGGTCAGAAAGACTATGGGAGCATAAGTCATGACAATCCATTTTATGTTACTCTTTTCTCTCCTGTCCTCTCTCTCCATCAAAAACTCACCAAAACAATGAAACTAAGCAAAAATACACTATAATTTCTCACTTAAACTTTAAACTATGAGAAAATCAATGATACATGATGATAGCCTTTTCATCAGTAATGCATTTGAGATGTGATTCTATAATAGATGAAACAGAATTTGCTTTTCTGTCTGATAACATTTTTTTTCCTGTATTATTTGCAGATTTTTGTTTATCCTTTTGGGACCATTGGGAAAGGGTCAGCAGTACCATGAGATTGGCAGATCAATTGCAACCCTAATGACAGATGAGGTATATATATCCCCCAATTGGGTAATTTTTGTTCTTGTTGTTGTTAACTTAGACTGTGCCACAATCTAGACTCCCCCCCCCCACTCTCAGAGATAAGTATACATCACTTTTCTTACTTTATGGAATAGATGTCTTCCTGCAAAGTTGAAAAGGTACAAAATTTCCATGGATCAAGTTATATTTTTCCATTTATCTTCTATAAAATCTTCCAAAGAATAAAATGTTTTCTCTCTGCAAAAATTATGGAATTTATTCTTAGGAATGTGTCAAATCTTTTAAATCACACATATGAATAATAACAACTTTGCTAATGATAATGCTAATCTTCAAGTTCCATTACATATTATTATCAAAATAGTGTAAAAACAACCATGGTGGCTTACTTGTATAAATCATGTAACATCCAAAACAATCACTACTTCTAATCAACCTGCCCTCCCTAAAAGAGAGTAGGATCGGGGCGGCTAGGTGGTGCAATAAGTAAAAGCGCCAGCCCCAGGAGTGGGAAGGACCCAGGATCAGTTCCAGCCTCGGATACTTAACACCCACACAAAAATAACTAGCTGTGTAACCTTGGGCAAGTTACTTAACCCCAATTGCTAAAAAAAAAAAAAATTTTAAGGGAGTAGGATAGTTGGATGTTATTAGAATAGAATGCTAACACAGTAGTCTAACATCTGACTTTGCATGCTTGCTTAGACTATATTTTGGAGAATTTTGTAGCAATGAATAGGTTACTTTAGTTTGACAGGAAGATTGTGTGCCCCCAAAAATAGATGAGATAAAGATCCATAGAAAATAAATTGGGAAGTATTATTTTTGGAAATACACCAGTAACTAAACAATGGAGAAACATAGTCCCTGGAATTAATGGCTGAAGAAACCTCAAGATTTTATACAGAAGGTCATGCAACGTTGCACATTGAACCCATTCCTTGCTTTTTAAGTTTAAATTTCTAGACATGAGGTTCCACTATAATTACATATCATCCTATGTAAAAACTATCATACTTTTTCAATTTGTATTATAGGGTCATCTGTAGATATTTTTATAAGTATATATGTGTGTATATGGATTCATTATAAGAACTAATTTAAGATTTCTATATGGCCTTAAAATAGTGTGCTTCAGACAATTGCTTTTGTTCTGCCAGGTCTCATAAGGAATTGATTTATTCACTATGTTCCTGTTGTCTCCTAAATAGTGTCAGGAGTTTGCAATAATGTGCAGGGAAGGAAAAGGGGTTGAGAATCACACAGGTGACCCTCTATGGGCAATGTGAAAGGCTTGATGCTATTTGGAGCAACTAATGAGCAAAGCAGTTGATGGTACAAATATTTCCATATTTCATTTTTAGAGGTAGAAGGGAGTTGGAAAGAACTGTTGTATGAGTGTTATAGGAGGCAGTGACCAGCTATGATCAGGAGTTTAGAGTGAGCAGTAGAAAGTATACACTTTAGTATATACAGAGGAGTTCTAATGCTGGAGTCCATGAACTATATAAATATATATTATATGTTTGTATGTGTATACACATACATATATACACACATATACATATTTATGTATGTATATATGCTAATAATTGTATCCAATATAATTAATTTCCTTTGAAATATGAGCTATATTATTTCATGCACTTAGAAACAATAATCTGTAAAAGGATTCACAGGCTTCACCAGATGCCAAATAGTACCATGCAATAAAAATAGTTTTTAAAAATCTAATATAATTTCATGTCGCCATGGGGGACAAGGGGGAAGAGAAGAAAGGGGAGAAATTTGGAACTCAAGGGATTATGGAATGGAATGTTATAAACTAAAAGTAAATAAATAAATTTAAAATTTTAAAAGTAAAAATCTAATATAAAGAGACTGTTTGGTCAAGGTAGGACAAGGAGTGACTATTGGGCAATAGAGTAAGAGACTGGGAGGAAGCACTGGCCTTAATGCCTAAAGAGCTGATCTCAGTGAATACACCTCCTTGGTGTATTCATTGATATTTCTTGTTTGTTCCTGGGTACTTGTGCTGATCAGCCAGGCCACTGCAAAATTCACCTATGGTATGTGTGCATCAGAGTAGAGTTCCAAGCTAAAGCTGTGCTATCAGTTCTAGCCCCATGGTGCCTATCAGAAATTGCAAAAGCTAACTTAATTTCTTCTCATCGATAGATCAGAAAGAAATCATGTGTAAAGATGGAGCTAGGTAATAGTCATATGAGCTTGCTGGCATAAGCCTGCAGGCATCTTTGGCAGGCAGAGGAGTTGTTTGGAGCTAGACCTATGCCCATTTCAAAAATGATTTTGATTCATCTGTTCAGTCAGGTAAATAATGAAGAAGCAAGCAATTTTATAGTTCAGTGAAGATTTAGAAGAAAAGTGAGGAAGTAGTTGTTAATTTTCTAATCTATGTGAAAACAATCTAATGTGAGGAATACCAACCATATCATTCAACGAATGGACAAGTAAAGTCAAAAGGATTGTAAAATGGGAATGAGAGTAGGGGCAATCTGCTGGAAAAGATGGGAGCAGAGGAGATGGAGAGTGCGTGGAGAGGGCTTCATCTTGCCTGCAATGTTTGGATTGTAAAGTAACACAGAATAATTCTGGAAAAGTATGTCAGAGCTACATTCCTAAGGTTCTCAAATGAGAATATGAGGAGTTTGTATTTTATTCTAGAGGCAATAGAGGGGGTGTCAGATTTTTTTTAACAGAGGAATGATATGATCAGACTTATGTCTTAAGAAAACTATATTGACATCCATATGGAGAAAGGATTTGAGGAGAGGAAAGCTGGAAGTAGGAAGAGCAATAAGGAAATTATGAAAATCATGTAAGCATAGTTTAATGAGGGCCCAAGTGAGATTAATTACCATTAATATATAGATAAATAGATCGATGACATAAATATATAGATCTAAAAATATAATATATAAATATCTATAACTATATAGATAGATATATCACATTCATATGTGCAAAAGATTGAAGAAATTTTTGACACCTTCTTCTGAATTATTTTATCCTCCTATAATGTATTTCCACAATGAAATGGTCATCCATCCTTTAAAGAATACCTTCTATAACATGCTTCATCAAAAGGTACAATTTCATTGATTCAAAATACAAAGGACCCCCACAACAATTTTATTTAACCAAGTGTGTGCTGCCTATTGCTTTTTATTAAGCCATAGAATATCTAGTGACTAGAGAAAAGGGGCCAATATAAGAAATGGTTTAGAAATGTGTGCAACAGGATTGTATCCATAACCTGATTGGATAAAGGCATAAAGAGATTGAAGCCTCAAAGATGAATCTGAAGTTATGAATCTTTAGTAACTAGAAGGATAGTATCACTCTCAAAGAAATAGGGAAGTTTGGCAGAGAGAAAGGTTTAGAGGGAAGAAATGAGGGTTTTTTTTTCTTTATTTTTGTTTTTGTTTTCTGAGATACATTGAGTTTCAAATGCCAAAAGGATATCCAGGTAAAGGTGCCCAGTATGGAGACCATGATGAGGACCTGAAGTTCAGGAGATGGGAAAGAAAGGACACCCAGAATTAAGATGAAGGAGTATTGTGATGCTCATGACCTCTAGACAAGGAGATTAAGAGAAATCTATTAGACCTACATAATGGGTCTATTTGTCACCCAGTTGGCACAATGGATCAAACACTGAACCTAGAGTCAGGAATTCAAATCTCTGTATGCCCCTGAGCAAGTGATTTAATCTCTTTCTACCTCAGTTTCCTCATCTATAAAATGGGCATAATAATAGTACCTACCTTACAGGGTTGTGATAAAATGAGAGAAAGCATTTATCAAATTTTAAAGCACTATTTGAATGCTAGCTATTATTGACATTATTATTGAAATAATAGAACTTTACATAAGTATCAAAGAGCTCAGTTAAGTGGTCTGAGAGATAATGGGTGATGAATTCTTAGGAAGTCTAGTTTGTAGGAATTGTTCTGAAGGACATATTATACTTACATATTTAAGGACTAGTTATAAAATATTGTTAAGAATAACTAATTTTGACTTCGCTAAGAAACCAGTGGTATATCCTTTGGGATTCTCTCACAGCTTCTTCTGAATGTCAGGACACTAAGGTGACAACCACAAATACATAAGTGCCATCTAGTGGCAAATTTTACAAACTGAAAATTCATGATTTGATGGAGTACTAGATTTTGCATTAATAGTGTTCTTTTTAGTTTGGACCTCTCAATTGTTTAGGTATTTTTTAATAGTTTAGGTGCCTTATGCTGTGTGGGCTTTTACAACATATGTTGTAGGCTTTCCTCAAAACCCTGTGCAACTATTTTACAGATAGAGAAACCGAGGCACAGAGAGTTTAAATGGCTTACCTATGGCCACACAGAGACTAAATTTGAACCAACATCTCACTTGCCTCTTAGTCCCCTTTCCATAGCATTATTCTATCTCATTACACTTTCCTAACATGCCAAAGCTCAGAGTGGCAAAGTCTCTAGTATTCAAACCGAGAACTTCTTACTCTAAGTTCAGTACTCTTTCCACTAACAGACCTGACTTGTAAATGTAAATACACAGATTAAATAACAATATATCACAATCATATATGCAAAAGTCTGAAATAACTCTTGATACCTCCCTCTGAATTACCTTTTTTTTTAAACAAATGCTTTATTAACTTCTGGTTTACATCATTCATTTCTGCCAGATTTTGAGTTACAATTTTTTCCCCATTTTTTTCCTTACCCACCACCCCAGAATAGCAGTCCCACTAGATATCCCCTCATCCAATCTGCTCTCTCCCATATCTTCTCCCATACCCCTTCGACTTTGCCATTGGGGCAAGGTGAATCTCTGAGCCCCAATGCCTGAACATCTTATTTCCCAATTACATGCAAAATAGTATTAATAATAGTATTTATATACATTTGAAACATTTAATTTTAAGACTTCAAATTTCAGATCTATTCCCTTCCTCCCTTGTCACCCACTCCCTCTGGGAAGATAAGCAATTCAGTATGTGTTGTACATGTATAGCTATGCAAAACATTACCATAGTACATATATTGTAAAAGACTGCTTATATTTCCCTCCCACCCATCTCACCTCCCACTTGGTCCATTCCCTACTTTGATCCTGTCCCTCTTCGAAAGTGGGTACTTCCAACCTTCCCTCCCCCTAGAATGCCCTCCCCTCCATCATCCCCCCCCTCATCTCCCTTCCCCCTACTCTCCTGCAGGGTGAGATATCCCATTTAGTATGTATGTTATTCTCTCCCTGAGCCAAATTCAATGAAAATAGGGTTTTGCCTTTTTGCCTTCCTGTTCTTCCCCTCCCCTGCAACTACTTCCCCTTGCCTCTTCTACATGAGATAGTTTACCCTACCCCCTCTCTCCCCATCTCCTCTTGTCACTTTCCTCTCTCACCTCTTAGCTTCACCCCTTAAGTATCATCCCTTCCCACCAAATTCAACCTGTGCCCTCTATCCATGTATACCTGTAAACATATATACACACATTTGGGGTGGCTATGTGGCTCAGTGAGCAAGAACGCCAGCCTTGGAGTTGGGACGACCCAAGATCGGATCCGGCCCCAGAAAATGAGCATCCACACATAAACAACGACTGGCCATGCAACCCTGAGCAAGCCACCCAACCCCAATTGCTTAAAAAAAAAAAAAAATATATATATATATGTGTGTGTGTGTGTGTGTATACACACACACACACACACACACAATCACATATGTATTCATAAGTCCATATACCCTTCTTCAATTATTTTCATAAAAAGACAGGTTTAATCAGACACAGTTATTGTTTTTCCATAGGAATGTAAATAGTTCAACTTTGATAAGTTCCTTTTGATTTCTTTTCCCTGATTATCCTCTCAAGCATCTCTTGCTTCTTGTGTCTGAATGTCAAATTTTCTATTCAACTCTGGTTTTTTCATCAAGAATGCTTGAAAGTCCTCTATTCCACTGAATGACCATATTTTCCCCTGAAACAAGATACTCAGTTTTGCTGGGTAGGTGACCCTTGGCTTCAATCCCAGCTCTTTTGCCCTCTGGAATATCATATTCCATGCTCTTCTATCCCTCAGTGTAGAAGCTGCCAGGTCCTGGGTTATTCTGATTGTGTTTCCACAATATTGGAACTGTTTCTTCCTGGCTGCTTGTAGTATTTTCTCCTTGATCTGGGAGTTCTGGAACCTGGCTATAATATTCCTTGGAGTTTTCTTTTTGGGATCCTTTTCAGGAGGCAATCAGTGGATACTTTTTTTTTTTTTTAAGCAATTGGGGTTAAGTAACTTGCTCAAGGTTACACGGCTAGTCATTATTTGTGTGTGGGTGCTCATTTTCTGAGGCCGGATTTGATCTCGGGTCATCCCAACTCCAAGACCGGTGCTCTTACTCACTGCGCCACCTAGCCGCCCCTTTTAGGGCAATTGGGGTTAAGTAATTTGCCCAAGGTCACACGGCTAGGTTTTTGTTTGTGTGGGTTAAGTGTCTGAGGCCAGATCCGAACTCAGGTCCTTCTGACTCCAGGGCCGGCACTCTACTCACTGTGCCACCTAGCCACCCCTCAGTAGATACTTTCAACCTCTATTTCCCTCTCTGTGTCTAAAACATCAGGTCAATTTTCCTTGAGAATTTCTTGAAGGATGATTTCTAGGTTCTTTCTTTGATCATGACTTTCAGGTAGTCCAATAATTTTTAAATTATCTCTCCTGGATCTATTTTCCAGGTCAGTGGTTTTTCCCATGAGATATTTCACATTGCCTTCTATTCTTTCATTTGTTTTGATCTGTTTAACAGCATCTTGATTTCTCATAAAGTCACTAGCTTCCATTTGCTCCAGTCTAATTCTGAAGGAATGAATCTCTTCAGTGAGCTTTTGAGATTCTTTTTCCATCTGGCAAATTTGGCTTTTTAAGGCATTCTTCTCCTCATTGCCTTTCTGAGCCTCTTTTGCCATTTGAGTTAGTCTATTTTTTAAGGTGGTGTTTTCCTCAGTCAGGCTGTTGATTGTCATTTCATACTTTTCTTGCATCTTTATCATTTCTCTTCCCAGTTTTTCCCCTACTTCTCTTATCTGCTTCTTAAGGTCCTCTATGGCTTGTAGCCAGCTTGTATTTTCATTTGGGGCTTTTGGTACAAGAGTTCTGACCTCACAGTTCTCTTCCTGTTCCATGCTTTGATCCTCTTTGCCCCCAAAATAGGAGTCTAAAGTTGCATTTTTCTGTTTATTTTGTTTCTTTTGCCTAGGCATATTGCCACTTAATTGCTTGATTCTTGGGCTTGTTGCCACAGTAGGACTCTGCCACCAGACAGGAGAGCTTCCTTCCCAAACATGGGGTCTTCACAACTTCCACAGGTTGGGTAGCCTCTGTAAAGCCTCCACCCACTCTGGCAAATTGGATACCCCACCCCAGGCCCCCCCAAGACCACAATCCAGATCCAAGCAGGTTAAAGCAAGAGCGATTAACCCCCAGACTGATTGCTGGATCTCTCTACAGTTTGCAGACCAGGGGCTGGAGCTGACACTGACACTGCAAAATGGCCTCTGTGCCATGGTTTCTCAGCAGCTTTTCGCCCCCAGGGGAGGAAGCCAATGGGTTCCCCAAATACTGGTCCCAAAGTCCATAGGGCACTAACCTCTCACTTTGTCCTAGGCATATCTGTGCTGATAATTCTGGAATCACCACAGCTGCTGGTGTTCTGGGGTCCCTCCAGGTGGCTGCTGGCCCAGCTGCCCTGAGGCTAAAACCACAGCTCACAGGGGCCTGGGCTCGGTTCCCAGCGCACTGTGCTGCCTGCTCTCAGAGCACTGCGCTGGCCACTCCCTGCAGGGCTGCTGGGTTCTCCTCAGCGGGAGGTTAGCTTCTCTGTGTCGTTCTGTGGGTGCTGGGGCTCCAGAAGTTGTTCAGATTCCCCTTTTACATTGTTTGGAGGTGGTGTGGAGCAGAGCACCTTGGAAGTGCTGTTTTTACTCTGCCATCTTGGCTCTGCCCCTCTGAATTATCTTATGACTCTATGATGCATAGCCAAGAAGAAATAGTCACTTGTCCTTTAAAAAATACCTTCCATAACATGCTAAATCAAAAGAGTGCAATCTCATCAATTCAAAAATACAAACAAACCCCATAAGACTTTTATTTAACCGGGTTTGTGTTTGCCCATTGCTTTTTTATTAAACAATAGAGTATCTTGACAGATGGGAAAAAAGAACAATTTTTATTTTCATGATAACTAAAGTATAGCAATTTAATGAAGACTTATTGCAAATGACATACCAACCTTAGCCATGCACAAACCTTTAATACAAAAAAAAAATCAGTGATGTCATACACACTGGTATTCCTTCTACCAGCATAGATTTCAACCTCCAGGCCCAAGTGTATGGTTTCATGAGTTGATGCCCCACCAACACCTCATCACCTGGTGACCAACTTTCATCTAATGACCTTATATGGTGATTGCAATTATGACAAACATACAATGCATTTCTGGACCCATGCTTGAAGATTTTGCAACTTTCTAGGACATGCTAGAGCCTATGTCCTGCTAACATAACTTTTGGGAATACAGGATCACCTTCATGCTACCATGAGGTAGCAGAGTTGAACCTTTCAAAAAGTATAATTTACTATCTTCTTTGTCTTTTTAGGATAAATAAAATGGGGGCGGGGCCTGATATTGCCCATAAGGAAAAGACTATTAATTACTCTTTCATCTAGAATTTTTAACCAGATAGATAATACTGAATCACAAAGCCTCAGATATCTTTCTTCCTTCTAACTTCCTTGGGGAACTCTGAGATTAATCCTCTTAAGACAGCATCCCTATAAACATGTGGTAGTGTTATATTTAATGTTGAAACTGTCTAATGACATGTTCTTTTAAAAATCAAAATGAGCATAAATGTATATATATGTATACATACATATGTATGTCTATGTAAGAGGGTATATGAGCATATGAATACATATGTGAGTGTGTGTATATATGTGTACAGGTATACATAGACAGAGGACACAGGACCAATTGAATAAGAAGGGATGATACTCAAAAGGTGAAATTGAGAGGTGAGAGAGGAATATAATGAGAAGAGATGGGGAGAGACAGAATGGGGTAAATTATCTCATATAGAAGGCGCAAGGGAAAGCTGTTACAATGGAGGGGAAGAACAGGAAGGCAAAAGGGAATGGGTTAACTTTACTCTCAAAAGGCTAGTATCCTTCTGAATAGTTTGTTATAAGACTCTCAACCTTGATCAGAATGGATCCTGGTAGGGAAAGTCCACATGGAAATCTCCCATAGCACTTTATCTAAAACAGATGTCTTTTAATTCCTACTTACAACACTATACAGCAGCCAAGAAAACTAATGTTTTAGGCTACTCTGAAAGAAGGATAGCAGTGGGAAGGAACTATATCAAGGTCCATTGTCCTCTGCTCTAATCTGACTACATTTGAGCATTTTCTACAGTTTTGGTGTACATTTTAGTAAAAATTATTTATTGGTTGGAGAACATCCAGAGGAGGATACCCAGCAAGATGAAGAACCTAGAGTTCATGTCATATGATTATCAGTTGAGGGAATTAGGTGTATTTTGGCTACAGAAAAGAAGACTTAGGAGGAACATGATAGCTGTCATTAAAGTATTTGAAGAACTGTTATAGGAAAGAGGAACTGGTCTTCCTCTCCTTGACCTCAGAGAGGATAAGTAAGGGCAAATCCAGGCTTGATCTAAGGGGGAAAAATTTCCTTACCAACAGTAGCTATCCAAAAGTGGAACAGATTAAGAGAGAATAGGCTTCTATCTCACTGGAGATTTTTAGCAAAGGCCACATGACTTTGTCAAAGGGGGTGCTTGTTCAGGTAAAGAAGGAAGTAGATAATTTTGAGGTCCTTTTCAAACTCTAAGGTTTAATGCTTCTGACTTAGTAGGCCCATATAAAATCTGGTATGCTGTGTAAAATGTTCCATCTTTGCTTTGATATTGAAGTCCTTCCTATATCCTTCTAGATATAAGAAATCTATGTAGACCAATTCCAAAGATATATGAGTCCTGTGCTCCCTAAATGAGCAGTATTAATGAGTAGCACTCATCTTTAAACACATTGAGCAATGGTTTCATGCTTCTTTCCTGCATCTGCTGTCATCTAAGGCCAATAAAATCTTTTCTATGCCAAATCTGTAGTTCTTTCTTGGCTCAATTGAACTAAATCATCATTGAGTGTTTTCATGACCACTCATTGCAGGCCTTGTAGAGTAACAATTGCTTTCCTACACCTTATTCTGGATTAGTTGTAACCTAGGATTACTCCAGTATCTGTCATTCCCTCAACAACAGAGTGTCCTCTGGGAAGGTAAGCTTGAGCTCTCAAAAGTCACACACCTTTTTTTGGCCTAGTACTTGTTATAGATCTTCATGCAATTGAGACAAAGTATTAGTCCAGTGCTATGACAATAACATTCCCTGAAGCATGATCAGAATTATTTGCTTATGACTACTCAGCCACATCTTGAATTAGTCCACAGTTTTAACTTGTAATTTGGTTGGGCTTCTGGACAAATTCAGTCAAGTGGGATCGGGATGAGTGAGAAGGTTATAGGGGTCAAGGTTTTTGAAGGTAGCAGGTTTGGGGCATTGAAAAAGACTGTGAACTGGTAAGTTCCTGGTGAAAAAGGACAGCAGCCCAGAGGTGTGTAGGAGACAGAAACAAGGATCTGTCCAAAATGGAATAAACTTTAAAGCAGAAGAAATGTTTGTGTGATGGTGGCAGAGGGAAAATCCTAATGTGGCAATAGAGGGAGAATACTACCTCCTTTTCTGGGCCTTTCTTGGGATATGAGAGAAAGGAGCATTCAACCTTAGGGAGAGTGCATGCATATGGAATGTCTTCAGGATAAAGCTAGGTTTCAATGAGTAATAGAAGAATAAATGTGAAAGAACAAGATCTAGGACAAAGGAAGATTTGTTTATACTAGAGGAAACTTTCAGACAGCTGAGAACTAGGAAATGTTAAAGCTAAATTGGGTAGAAATGAGAGTGTGGCAAAAAGTAGCATATGAGATGTGTTTAGGTTTCGGATAAGGCAAGCAAGCCCAGCATTCCCCAAAGTTATAGGGGAAGGGAGGCAGTCCTTTCTCTTCTCTCTGGTCTCTCTGGCCAATGATTCCTCTTTCACAAAGCAGAAGCAGAGCCTCCTCACAAGTCAGTGTATACATTTTCAATTTTGTCATTAAACAGCTCCACAATCTCATCCAAGTAGTTAAGAAAAGGGCCACTAAGGTACCTTTAAGACCAGGAGACTTACCCTCCCAATGAAAGGTTTTCTGCTATTACTTTGACAAGTAGAGGACTGAATTCCATTCACATCTTCCTTGCCTTAGGGCACAAGCATTGTTTTCTCACTCCCAGCTCTACTAATCAACACTTCCCACTGAGTATCAGGTTGGGATAAGAATACACATCAATTTCCATTTATCCTTGCAACTCTTGTCATGCCCTCTTGTAAGGAATGTCAAATCTTAGAAAATATTCTGAGGCTTTGATTGACCTCCAGAAATCCCTGGAAACATTGGAAGGGAAGGACAAGCTGGTAGCTTCTGTCCCTAGCACTCCTGCTGCCATGGCAAAGGATTTCTGTCCCCTTTATGCTATGTAAATGTCTTTTTATTTTTAGAACAAACTGTGAGATCTCTCTCCAGCCTTGGTGATCCTTAAGAAAAGAATAGAGAGCAATCTGTCCCAAGGGGTTTGAGCATTCATCTTCCTGAAATCAAAGCACTGAATTACAGGATTTAAGTCTAGAATAAACCTCACAACTCACCTAGTTCAACCTCTTAATTTTACAGAAGAGGTAATTGAGGTCCAGAATACATGACCTGTCTGAACTCCTTCTACCTAGCTCTTTCATCAGGATGAAAGGACTAGAAAGAGAACTGGGCAAAAAAAAAAGACTCCCTAGGCATTGTGACCATCACAAGAAAGAAGGAATTGATGCTCCAGTCCAGTGGGGTTTGCAACTTTTACTGCATCCTCCTCAACTCATGTCTTACTCATTCCGCACATGAATTCTTGTTGTTTCAACCTTCATAACATGTCCTACATACTTCCCTCTACTCACCAAGCCACCACCCTCGTTTAGGCCTCCATCACCTCTTGTCTGTATTGTTACAACAGCTTTTTTCCTTTTTCTTCCTCAAGTGTCCTTTCTCCCCCCTCCCCACCCTTAGTCCATCCTCCATACAACTGGTAAAGGGCAAGTCTGACCTTGTCACTGTCCTCCTTGAAGATCAGGAGGAGGGTGGAGGGTACCAAGTCTGCAGGAAACAGATCTAGCAAACAAAGTGAACAGACAAAAAGTCAAGAAGAGACAAGGAGACAAAAAACAGAAGAAGGGTAGATATAGGGTCAGCCATGCTTCTGGAGTCCATGAACCCACTATCATAGCCTCATTCACACTAGAATATATGAGTTAAGGTACAATTTGGTAATCATCTTCTCCTGAATAAACAACAATTACAGTATTATCCTTCCCATGTGCTATAGTTTCTGCAGTCTTTAAAACATTGTCTGGCTTCCATTATACCCATACTTTAGCTCCCAATTTTATTCTGTCAGTGGAACCAAACCTTTCAGTTCCTTTGATAGTTATTTTGGAAGAAGGGTCAGTTTTTACAAGTGGTATTGTTTCACAAGGAATAATAATCACTTGAACTATTCTATCATTTTTATAAAACTCTATAGATTCTTCATCTAAATTTTGGAATGTCACAATAATTTCTCCTTGATAATTAGAATCTATTGCTCCAGCCAATACATGTATTCCTGGAGTTGCTAATCCTGATTTAGGTAATATTTGCCAAAAATTAATTTTAGGGATCCTCATATATATATTCCAGTGGAGATTTTTCTTATTTCTTTTCTTTCCAACCAAAAGTCCATTAAACAATTCAAATCATATCCTGCTGAACCAGGTTTTCCTGGGTATGTTGCTGGGACATCTGGCCTCACAGTCCAATACTCAATATTTGGGACCTTATGTGTTTATTGTTTTCTAATTTGCAGATTTGGTGGTCATCATTCTGGCTATAGGTATACTTCCAATGTATTCAAATTACATAGAGCAGTGAACAAATTTACAGAATCTTTTTGTAAGACATTGTCTTCAAATAGGTCAGATAAAGGTCAGCAGGCATATAACCAAATTCTATTGATAATATTTGGGTCCAAATATATGATAAAGTGAATGCCCTCAAAGAGTTGTGTCCTATATGAAACATCATGATCTGGAAGGGATGCATTTAATATTTCTGCCTTTCTGCACTGGATTCTGAGGTTTTTATGCCCTAGTATGTGGTCAGTTTTTGTGTATATGCCATGCACCACTGAGAAGAAGATAAATTCCTTTTTATCCCCATTCAGTTTTCTCCAGAGGTTTATCATATCTATCTATCTAAAATACTATTCACCTCCTTAATTTCATTCTGGTTTATTTTGAGATTAGATTTATCAAGTTTAGAGAGGGGAAGATTGAGGTCCCCCACTAGTATAGTTTTGCTGTCTATTTCTTCCTATGATTCTCTTAACTTCTCCACTTGGTGCAGATATGTTTAGTAATGATATTACTTCATTGTCTTTTAGTGCCTTTTAGCAGGATATAGTTTTCTTCCTTATATCTTTTAATTAGATCTACTTATTCTTCTGCTTTGTCCGAGATTAGGATTGCTACCCCTGCTTTTTTTACTTTAGCTGAAGCATGATATATTCTGCTCCAGCCTTTTATTTTACCTTTACCCTGTGTGTTTCCCCTTGTTTCAAATGTGTTTCTTGTAAATGACACATTGTAGGAATATGGTTTTTAATCCATTCTACTATCCACCTCTGTTTTATGGGAGAGTTCATCCTATTCACATTCACAGTTATGATTACTATCTGTGTCTTTCTCTCCATCCTATTCCCCCCCCCCATTTATGCATTTATTTCACCCTTCTCCCTTCCCCACCTCAAAAGTTTTGCTTTGGATCACCACCTCCCTAAATTTTCCCTCCCTATCAGCCCCCCTCCCTTTTCTTACCTTTTTCTCTTACTACTTCTTCCCTCACTTCTAACCAGCCCCCCCACTTTTCCTTCCCCTTTCCTCTCCTATTGCCTGTAGGGCAAGTTAGATTTCTATACTTAACAGAGTATGTTATTCCCTCCTTTCCAATGAGAGTAAATCTCAAACAATGCTCTTCTCCCTCCCTTCTTTCCCTCTAGTATAATTAGGTTTTATGCCTTTTCAGGTGATGTAATTTACCCTTTCCTGCCTCCATCTTTCTTCTTCTCCCATTAAAATCCCTTTGTACCCCTTAATTAGGTTTTTTAATCATAATATCAGTTAATTTATATCCACACCCTCTGGTTTTTTATATCCCTTTAAAATGTTGTAATAAATATACCATTATCAAAATTAACAAGTATTATCCTCCCATATAGGGATATAAACAATTTGTCCTTATTGAATAATAAGGGGGTTTTATAATCTTTTTTCCTATTTACCTTTTTATGCCTCTCTTGAGTCTTGTATTTGAAGATGAGATTTTCTACTGAGCTCTGGCCTTTTCATCAGGAAGGTCTGGAAGTCCCTTACTTCACTGAATGTCCATCTCCTTGCCTGAAAGATTATGCTCGATTTTGCTGAGTAGTTGATTCTTGGTTGTAGTCCAAGCTCCTTTGCTTTAGGGAATATCATATTCCAATCCCCTTGATCTTTTAATGTAGAAGCTGCAAGGTCCTGTGTGATCCTGATTGTAGTTACACAGTATTTTAGTTGTTTTTTTTATTTTTTGCTTGCAATACTTTCTCTTTGATCTGATCATTCTGGAATTTGACTACAATATTCCTTGGAATTTTCAATTTGGGATCTCTTTTAGGAGGTGATCAGTGGATTCTTTCTATGACTATTTTACACACTGGTTCTAGGACCTCAGGGCAGTCTTCCTTGATGATTTCTTAGCAGATACTGTCCAGGGTCTTTTTTTCTCATGATTTTCTTGTAAACCAATAATTCTTTTTTTTTTTTTTTTGAATTTATTTATTTTTTTTTTATTAAACAAATACTTTATTAACTTCTGTTTTACATCATTCATTTCCGCCAGATTTTGAGTTACAATCATTTTCCCCCCATTATTCCCCTACCCAACCTCCCAGAATAGCAGTCCCACAAGATATCGCTTCCTCCAATCTGCTCTCTCCCATACCTTCTCCCATACCCCCATCGACTTTTCCATTAGAGGAAGATGAATCTTTGTGTCCCAATGCCTGTGCATCTTATCTCCCAATTATAGGCAAGAGTATTAATAATAGTATTTATATATATATATATATGAAACATTTAATGTTACGACCTCGAATTTCAGATCCATTTCCTTCCTCCCTTGTCACCCATTCCTTCTTGGGATATAAGTAATTCAGTATATGTTGTACATGTCTACCTATGCAAAACATTATCATAGTAGATATATTGTGCAAGGCTGCTTATAATTCCCTCCCACTCATCCCACCCCCCACCTGGTCCATTCCCTACATGATCCTGTCCCTCTTCTATAGTGGGTACTTCCAGCCTCCCCTCACCCCAAGGATGCCCTCCCATCCATCATCCCTCCTCTCATCCCCCTTCCCCCTATCCTGCTGCAGATTGAGATATCCCATTTAGTATGTATGTCATTTTCTCCCTGAACCAAATTCAATGTGAATGTGGTTTTGCCTTTTTAGCCTTCCTTATTCTCCCCTCCTTTGCACCCACTTCCCCTACATGAGATAGTTTACCCTACCATGTCTCTCCCCATCTCCTCTTGCCACTTTCCTCTCTCTCCTCATAATTTCATCCCTTGAGTACTCTCCCTTCCCAACAAAATCAACCTATGCCCTCTATCCATATATAACTGTAACCATATACACACACATTCACATATGTATTCATATGACCACACCCCTTCTTCCATTATTTTCATAGTGAGAAAGATATCATCAGTCACAGTTATTGCTTTTCCATA
Source organism: Gymnobelideus leadbeateri (assembly GCA_011680675.1). NCBI lineage: Eukaryota > Metazoa > Chordata > Mammalia > Diprotodontia > Petauridae > Gymnobelideus > Gymnobelideus leadbeateri. Next base: position 345,529 of record WOXC01004731.1, read on the forward strand.
TAGGAATGTAAATAGTTCAGCTTTGATAAGTTCCTTTGGATTTCTTTTCCCTGATTACCTTCTCAGGCATCTCTTCCTTCTTGTGACTGGATGTCAAATTTTCTATTCAATTCTGGTTTTTTCCTCAAGAATGCTTGAAAGTCCTCTATTCCACTGAATGACCATATTTTCCCCTGAAACAAAATACTCAGTTTTGCTGGGTAGGGGACCCTTGGGTTCATTCCCAGCTCTTTTGCCCTCTGGAATATCATATTCCATGCCCTTCTATCCCTCAGTGTAGACGCTGCCAGGTCCTGTGCTATTCTGATTGTGTTTCCACAATATTGAAATTGTTTCTTCCTGGCTGCTTGTAGTATTTTTCTCCTTGATCTGGGGATTCTGGAACCTGGCTATAATATTCCTGGGAGTTTTCTTTTTGGGATCTTTTTCAGGAGGTGATCAGTGGATTCTTTCAACCTCTATTTTGCCTCTGGATCTAAAACATCAGGGCAATTTTCCTTGAGAATTTCTTGAAGGGTGATTTCTAGGTTCTTTCTTTGATCATGGCTTTCAGGTAGTCCAATAATTTTTAAATTGTCTCTCCTGGATCTATTTTCCAGGTCAGTGGTTTTTCCCATGAGATATTTCACATTGCCTTCTATTCTTTCATTTGTTTGGATCTGCTTAACAGCATCTTGATTTCTCATAAAGTCACTAGCTTCCATTTGCTCCAGTCTAACTCTGAAGGAATGAATCTCCTCAGTGAGCTTTTGAGATTCTTTTTCCATCTGGCAAATTCGACTTTTTAAGGCATTCTTCTCCTCATTGCCCTTTTGGGCCTCCTTTGCCATTTGAGTTAGTCTGTTTTTTAAGGTGTTGTTTTCCTCAGTCAGGCTGTTGACCCTCATTTCATACTTTTCCTGCATCCTTCTCATTTCTCTTTCCAATTTTTCCTCCACTTCTCTTATTTGATTTTTAAAGTCCTTCTTAAGGTCCTCTATGGCCTGCAACCCGCTCATGTTTTCCCCTGGGGCTTTTGGAGCAGGACTTCTGACCTCACAGTCCTTTTCCCGCTCTATGCCCCCAAAATAGGAGTCTAGGGTTGCATTTTTCTATTTCCTTTGCCTTGGCATGTTGCCACTTAATTGCTTGACTTTTGGGCTTGTTGACACACTATGGCTTTAAGGCCAGCTAGAGAAATTTTCGTCCCGAACGTGTGGGGGGCAACTTCCGTTTCTGGTAAGCTGTAAACCCACCCACAACTTCCACCCTAGATCACAATCCAGATCCAGGGAGGTTAAAGCAAGAGCGATTACCCCCCAAGACTGATCGCTGGATCTCCCCACGATTTGTAGGCTGGGAGCTGGAGCTGCCTCTGAAAACTACAAAATGGCGTGTCTCCTCAGCAGCTTCTAGCCCCCAGGGGAGGGAGCTGACGCATTCCCCAAATACAGGTCCCAAAGTCCATAGGACACTAACCTCTTACTTTGTCCTAGGCAAGTCTATGTTGATAATTCTGGAGTCTCCACAGTTCCTGGTGTTCTGGGGTTCCTCCAGCCGGCTGCTGGCCCTGCCGCCCTGGGGCTAAAACCTCGGCTCAAGTGGACCTGGGCTCTGCTCGGCTCCTGCGCTCTGCGCGCTGCCGGCTCCCAGACCACTGCGCTGGTCCTTCCTGCAGGGTGCTGGGCTGTCCTCAGCGGGAGGTTAGCTTCTCTGTGTCGTTCTGTGGGTGCTGGGGCTCCAGAAGATTTTCAGAGTCCTTTTTTATATAGTTTGTGGAGAATCTGGGGGCAGAGAGGCTTGGACGAGCTGTTTCTACTCCGCCATCTTGGCTCCGCCCTAAACCAATAATTCTTAGATTATCTCTCCTGGATCTATTTTTCAGGTCAGTTGTTTTTCCAATGAGATATTTTATGTTTTCTTCTATTTTTTTCATTCTTTAGATTTGTTTGACTGATTCTTGATGCCTCATAGTGTCATTAGCTTCTACTTGTCCAATTCTAACTTTTAACAAATTGTTTTCTTCAGTTAGCTTCTGTACCTCCTTTTCCATCTGTACTTCCTTATCTATTTCTTTTTTTTACCAGAAATTTCATTTTAGTTTATAATGAACACCAAAGCACTTGCAATCACCCCTGCTTTATGACATATATGAAAAATTGCTCCTGATTAAAATATAACACCACCTTGTACAACCTTCTATGCAGAGCAACTATACAATAAACGTTGGCTGGTTACTATTATTTAAATGTATATATCTATATATACATATGCATAAAACAATAGACATTTAGTAAGTGCCTAATATGTGCCAGGCACTGTGCTAAACACTAAGGACACAAAAAAGAAGTAAAGGACATTCCCTGCCTTCAAAGGGCTCAAATCTTTTTTTTTTAATTAATTTATTTGTTTATTTTTAGTTTACAAGATTCAATTCCATAGTTCCTTGAGTTTCAAATTTCCCTTCCCTCCCTCCCCCCAGCTCCCATGACGGCATATAGTCCAGTACAGGATCTGCAAATACTTTCATATTAGACATTAGTCCAATCACAAAGGCGTATTGTACTAGATGGTATGAAAAATGGTAAAGAAGAAATAAAACCAAACAATGAAAAAAATAAGATCAATTAGTTTTCTTCCATCAGGATTCAAGCTCAGTTCTTTTTAGTTATTTCTCTGGATATAGGCATCTCTCTCCTTCATGAGTCTTTCAGGATTGACTTATATCACTGCATTGCTGAGAAGAGTCCAGTCTGTCATAGTTGGTTATCACACATATGTTGTGTCTGTGATTGTATACAAATTTCTCCTGGTTCTACTCTTCTCGCTCAGCATCAGTTTGTATAAGCCTCTCCAGGTAAATATGAAATCTGTCTCCTCCTAGTTTCTTATAGCACAATAGTAGTCCATTACATGCATATACCACAACTTATTTAGCCATTCTCCAATTGATGGGCACCCCTCTAATTTCAAATTCTTTGCAACCATGAAAAGAGCTGCTATAAATATTTTTGTATATATGGGTCTTCCTCCCACTTCTATGATCTCTTTGGGATATAACCCTAGGAGTGGTATTGCTGGGTCTTCCTTATCTATTTCATCAATTTTACTTTTTAAAGATTTGTTCTGATCAGTGAAATTTTTTTCCATTTTGTCCACTGCATTTTTAAAATAATTGGTCAGTTTGTCTTTTACCTCTATAATTTTGTTTTCAAAATCTTCCTTAAGCTCTTCTAAGAATGCTTTTTGTGCTTGAGATCAGTTCATATTCCTTTTTGAGGCTTCAGATGTGAGTATAGTGTCAATGCTATTCTCTTCTGAGTTCACATTTTGCTCCTTCCTGTCTCCATAATAGGATTCTAGGGTCTTTGTTTTTCTAGTTTGTTTCTTCATTGTGATTGCCTTTTTCCTTTTAAAGTGGATCTCTGCTTCTGGGGCACAGGTGGCTCTGTCCCAAGCTTCTTGTGCTGGGAGCTGGGAGTCTGGTAACTGGTTTTGTGTGCTGTGGCCTCTGGTTCTGCCAACTAGAAGCTATATAATGCTGCAGCTCATCTGGTTCTAGAATAAGAAAAACCTGAATTGAAATCCTGCTTCAAGCACTTACTAGCTATGTAACTCTGGGCAAGGGATTCAACCTCTCTCAGCCTTGTTTTCCCCATGTATAAAATGGAAATAATAGCAGCATCTAATTCCTGGGATTGTTGAAGGTCAAATGAAGATTCCATATTTCAATCACTTTGCAAGCCTTAAATAGGTATATAAATATTAGCTATCATCACCATCATCATCATCATCAGAGATGTACTTCTTGAGCATCATGCAAGCATAATAGATTTCTAGAATCTCTTTATTTTTGACAAAACTTATTATCATTTCTGAACTCAATTTTATTTTTTCCCTGATTTTTGTGAATGCAATGTCTAAGTAATACAACTATTTTCAGATCTGACTTATAAAGTCATGTCTCTAAATTTTAGAATGGAATTATATTAGAATTTATTTTGTTCACAACTAACTGGAATTTGGACTACTTAAACCCTTCTTTCTTTTCTTTTTTTTTTGGTCATTTTTTAGAGGGGGGAAGGCAGGGCAATTGGGGTTAAGTGACTTGCCCAAGGTCACACAGCTATAAGTGCTAAGTGTCTGAGGCCAGATTTGAACTCAGGTCTTCTGACTCTAGGGTCAGTGCCCTATTCACTGCACCACCTAGCTACCCCTATATCCTTGTTTCTAACTTTAATTTTTTCTACTTTCTAAACCACACCATCTTGCCGGGAGGCGGGGGGGATGTATCTAAGTTCCGAATCTTGGGAGAATAATAACACATATTATAATTAGGAAATGTTCTGCTTTATGTGTAAATAAAAGCCACCTTGTCTTCTTACCATAGGTCTTCCATGATGTTGCCTATAAAGCTAAGGATCGTAATGACTTGCTTTCAGGAATTGATGAGTTTCTTGATCAAGTTACTGTTCTTCCTCCTGGAGAGTGGGACCCAACCATTCGAATAGAACCGCCCAAAAATGTTCCATCTCAGGTATGTATATGTTAAAGCAGTCTACAGTAGCAAGATTTCAGGGCTTACCTTCCATTAATATCTAGCCTAAAAATAACCCAATAAGAACCCAAACTATTTTTCTTTCTTCTTTTTTTGAGAATGGGTTTCCTTATCTCACTCAGGCTACTCACATGCCTAATCCCAATGCTGGACAGGACCAGATCCTATATCTGCTTGTTTTTCTGACCTGGGTCTGTTCACTCTTTCTGAGTCAGTCTGGTGTGGAGCTCAACATATTGAAACCACACCTAGCACTAAACATGATCATCTTAGCCTATTGCTTCCCAGAACTCCTGAGCTAAAGTGACCAGCCTCAGTCTTCCCTTGCAGTAGGGATGACAGGCATGCACCACCATGCCTAGTAAAAGACTGCACTGTTGTATAATACAAGTCCCTAAAAGCCAGCGACCCGCATCTGTAGTTCTCAAAAATACCCTCTAACACAAAGCCAAGTATAGTCAAGTACTTAATGAATGCTTTTTGATAATGATGGATTGCCTGCCACTGTTTTTTTTTAATTGTCCAATGTGTCTTGAAAGAAATTAGAGCAAGCCTGAAATAAACTCTTGGAAAGTAGGAATAATGACAAATTTTGAAATTATGGCTCCTAGAAGTCCATAACTGTCCTTAAGATTCATGATCCTCATTGGCATCTGTCTTTATCTTTGTTCTGAAAATGGAAAGTGTTAGAAATTAGAATTAATTTGGTTAATTTAAATTTAAATTTAACATTAACATACTAGATATTCACTGGACACTCTCTTATTTCCTACCATCTTACTGATTATCTTTCTTGTTGCACACCAGGGGCCTAATTCGCCAATCATAAAGAATTCTCCTAAAGGCCAATGAAAATAATCTGTAACTTTCAGAAGTATGTGTGGGATCCTTGAGAAATGAAAGTAGAAGGCCAACTTTTTAATTGTGTCTGATTTATGCTCCACAATTGACCACGAAGGACAATTTCTTTGCCAGTTTTCTAATGATAAACGTTTTCATTCACTCACCTTCAGCATTTCTTACTATTGATATGACATTTAAATGCTTGCAGAAATCACTAAAGGATTATACAGTAAATATCCCTTACATTCTTTGCATTAAAAACCTATTTTTCTCCTGTTTAAAATTTCCATTGGTTCATTAACAAATTCCTATTTTGTTGAAGCTTGTCAGGTTACATTTGACCTTTTTTTCCTTTCTAACTCTACTCTAGAAAAAATGTTTTTTTAAAAAAATTAAATGCAGAACTTTTTTAAAGCATATTTGAAGAATTCTGAAGTCACAAACAGAATTTTTCTGGTCCAACACCTGGTCAATAGACTATATGTGCTCTAGGTTGGGGGTGGGAGTGGGGGGGAGAATAACACATGTCTGTGGAATTTTTTCAGTTTTCCACAAACCTGGTTTTTATTTTCCTATTTTTCCCTGTAAGAATACTTCTTCAAAGGTTGAAGAGTAGATGGAGAAAGGCATTGCCACATTCTGAATAGTTCTGTGAGTGGGAGGAGGTACAACAAGATCAGCTCAAAGTGGCAGAAAAAAAAACATTGGGCTTAGGAAAGACAACTAGAGTCTAAAATGCTTGAACTCTCCCTCTCATAGGAGAAGAGGAAGATTCCTACTGTGCCCAATGGAACAGCAGCTCATGGCGAAGCAGAGCCTCATGGCGGGCACAGTGGGCCTGAACTGCAACGAACCGGAAGGTTAGCAAACTGCATTTATCTGGGAATCTATTGAAACTGAACTTGTCAATGCCAGTAACTTGCAATTTCAAGATCTAACTCTATTTGCCTATATAATGCTTAAACTTTGGTAGAAAATGATTATTTTTTCTGTGATGTTATTGGTGATTACCACTGCCTTTCTCTGCAATAATTCTGTCTAGAAGTCAGTGAGATTTTCCCTATTCAGGATTTCACATTGTCATGTACCAATTTCCTTCACAGAGAATCCTCTAAAACAGAGGACCTCAATTGACCCTGTCACACATGCCCTCTTACCTTTTGAAAGTTTCAAGTTCATAATAGAATTTTTAAAAAGGCAGTCTTTTCACTTGTGCCAGATCCTGTCTTAGCAAATGCAAGTAAAGAAACCAGTAAGTAGATGTAAATGACATTTTGGATTTTTAAGGCTGTGATTTGAAAGGGCCATATGATTTATTTTTCTAATCACACACCTTTGAAGAGATGAAAGCTTCAATTTATTTCTTAAAATGGCATTTTATAGGATTTTTTTTGACAGCTTGTCTCTCTCTAAGCAATGTGTGAGCAGAAAATCAAGAACCATTGGGTGGGCGGCTCTTCAGGGGATGTGAGTGTATACAGTCTCCACCATAAGTACAAACCCTGACATATGCTTTTTCAAAAGAAGGAGCCTTCCTCCCCTCCCCTCAGGCCATTCCCTTTGCCATGTGCCCTGTGTGTTACAAGCTGATTTTCTAGTCCTTGAAATCTCTACACATTTTAATATTCCCATCTCAGTGTTCCATCCCTTTATCTATGTTTCATCTCAAAGGAGATATATCTTTTAACTTTCTCCTCAGGCTCAGTATCTCAGTATATGAGACAGTTCAAATGATGTCTTCTTTCCATGGGAAACCTTGTTACTCATTGTGTTTGCTTTCATTCTTTCAAATGTTGCTTTTTTCTTTCTTTTTTCCTCCCTTTTTTATTTTCATATTTTTTATTGCTTTTTCAGGTATTACTGTGCCTCATAGCTTAGATTTTTTTCAAAGTTCACTTTTTCCTTACTGCTTCCTAAATCCTCCCAGGTCACCAATATCCGGTCTCTTCGCTTCTCCAGAGTTCTTCCACAGATTCTGTTGCTGACATGACTTGAAGTCCCCATTACTCATCTGCTCTCCTGGAATTGCTGGTGTACATCTGAGCTGCTCTTGCACTGTTCTCTGTAATGACTTCCCACTTCCGGATTTAGTGTGTTTTTTTTAAACTGCTAAAAACACATCTGTTATATAGTAATGTAATGATTAGTTCACACTAATGTATATGCTAATGAATAATTAAGTAGAATGCACTTAGCTAGTAGAAAGTACAGTAGAAATTGTAAATAATAATTACTAATTACTGGTAGATCTAATCAGTTTTTAATTATGATTTTGGCAAGGCAATAAGTCATGAAACTGAGAACAAAAAAAAGGGGGGGTAAACAGGTTACATTTCAAAATGGGGGTAGAAAAACCCAAGGAAGGTCCTGTTTGTGTCTGTGTGTTTGTGGATTTCATGCACTTTTTTTAAAGCCTTTCAGGGTCTGAGATTTCATTAAGGCTTTCCCCAAAACTAATTTTAAAATTTAATTTGATTCTCTCCTCCCTGTTCTTTCCTCATCCCCTTTCCACCCTAACCTTAACCCCAATGGACGTCTGCCCTACCTAAAACTCTAGCTTTAGCTAGCATTTCAATAGTGCTTTTAGGTTTGCAGAGTGGTATTATTTTTCATATATATTATCTCATTTGATCATCACAACAGTCCCCCGAGGTAAATGCCTTAACTCTAGTGATTCTTATTTGGAAACAATTCATGCCTCTGCTTCCAGGATTGTCTGGACAATTAAAAACAGTGCTGACCCAAGTGTTCAGTAATTCTAAAGGTATATTTTTTCAGAGCTGACAATTAAAAAAAACAACAACATTTTGGATCAGAGTCTAAGATCACCAAATGAACTCCTCACTCCTAAACATAAGTAGCTAAATCAGAATTATTTTGTTCAGATACAAGCACGTACAACATATGGCACTGCAATTGAACCTAACAAGTACTTCATGTCTGACCTTAATGTGGAACAATCAATTGTTAATTATTTTAGCATATGACATCTTACTACCTTTATTTTGTTGAAACTGAAGAGCTTTCAGTAGCCAAGTTATAGCTACAGACTTTTGTTTGTAATTCAGAAGAATAAACTATCTGGTGTTAGCAGGCACGTTCTTAACATTTCTATTCTTATTCATTGAAGTAACCTATCCATTGAAGTAATGTTTTCAGAGTGCTTCCAAAGTGCTCTTTTTTTACACTGAGATGATTTGTGGTTTTGTTTCTAAGGCATTTCCAAGTAGTATAATGTAGTGGAATGATCCCTGGACTGGAAGTCAATAGACTTAGTCTCTAGCCTTGGCTCCCCTACTGAGCTGTGGCCTTGGGCAAGTCACTTTACCTTTAAAAACTCAATTTTATCATCTTTAATTGAGTGTTTTGGAATAGATGAAATCCAAGGTTCCTTCCAACTCTAATGTTCTATGAGTTTCTCTCTTAGAAAATTAGAAGACTTGTCTTGTGAATGCCAAATTTTGCAAATAATTTTTAGGAGGTATTGAATTTGAATTGAACTTCTTTTTAAGCCAGCCATCATAATGTGTCTCCTTTCTTCTCCCTTGGTCTTTTTAAATAATTTAAATTAGAGACCTGGAAAGAATCTATGGAGGAAGAGTTTGACCTGAATAATGCCATACCTAGTGAGAAACTATTTGGGAGGGAGATGAAGGAGATCTGGGGCTCTGATATACTCTGATTTTTTTTCTCATGCAGTATTCATTAACAGTCAACTTAGCCCACTCCTCCTTGTACCTTTAAGTCAACTTAGCCCACTCCTCCTTGTACCTTTAAGATTTTTAAAAGATTTAAAAAGAGAAAGAGAGAAGAGTAAAGAGTGTCACCTTCAAGAGAAAGAGAAAGACAGAGAGTCAGAGAGAGATCAAGACCTAGAGTCAGAGAAAAAGAGACAGAGACAGAGATGTAGTCAGAGACAGGCAGAAAGACAAAGAAACAAACAGAAAGGAAGATACAGAAACAAACAGAAAGACATTGGCATAAAGAGACAGAAACAGATAGAAAGACATAGAGACAGAAATAGAAACAGAGATGGAGAGCAACACAGAGAAAGAGAGATAGAAAGAGAGGGAGACAGAGGCAGAGAGAAACACACAGACACAGACAAACACACAGAAACAAAGAAAAAAGAGACAGAAATAGAAACAGAGATGAGGAGACAGAGGTAGAAGCAGAGAGACAAGGAAAGTCAGATAGAAAAAGAGACACAGAAGGACAGTCAGCAACAAGACAGAAACAGAGCACAGAGAAGAAGAAAGAAAAAGAGACAGACAGATGGAAAGAGAGAAAGGAAAATAGAGAGACAGAAGCAGAGTCAGAGAGACACAGAGAGTCAGACAGAGAGAAAAAGAGACACCAACACAGAGACAGAGACAGAGAGAGACACAAATAGAAACAGATGGAGAGACCAAAAGAAAGGGAAATAGAGACAGAGGCAGAGAGACACATGAGATAGAGAGATGAGAGACAGACAGAGAGAAACAGAGACAGAAAGAGGTGGTCAGGCAGAGGGCCAGGAGGAGCGGGTTTTGGTGGGATTGGCAGCATCCACAGGCTGTCTACCCTTGTAGCTCATGATATTGACGCTGATGGATGAGCAGCTCTGAACACCCTTTGAAAGACCTTGGGCTTCCTTGCCTTCTGGCACAGTACTTGGCTAGGATTTAAGGAGTTCTAGTGGACAGGAAGTGTGCTTGAAGACACTACCACTAAAACAAAGCAGGTTATTAATGGCTCTCAGCAGTGAAGATGGAAAAGCTGCTCTCTGGCCTGGCTGCCAAGCAGATGAACAGTTTTGTTGTGTGCTACTTTTCTACTCGGGTTTCACTGTTTTGTTTTTCCCCCTATCTTAGGATTTTTGGGGGACTTATTTTAGATATCAAAAGGAAAGCTCCATACTTCTGGAGTGACTTCCGAGATGCTTTCAGCCTGCAGTGCTTAGCATCGTTTCTGTTTCTCTACTGCGCGTGTATGTCTCCTGTCATCACATTTGGAGGGCTGCTGGGAGAAGCAACCGAAGGTCGTATAGTATGTGTTACCCTTTTCTGCGAACTTTAAAGTGCAGTCACTTCCTGAGATCTAGAGTTAGTTGGCAAAGCCTTTACTTTGGATTCTTTTATAAAGAAATATTTGTTTGGTCCCATTCTGCATATGAGTTCATTTTATGGATAATTTATTAAAAGAAGTGATCCTATATTTGGGTTTAATCTCATCCCAGCCCTAATTCTAACCCCGTCACTAACATAAAAATCCCCCCTTTTTTGTCTACCCCCCCCCATTCTTATCATTAGGTCCACCTCCTACCAGACAGACTCAATCTTGAACATTTCATCAAACTAAAAGAATAAAAGGGTGGGGTGGCTAGGTGGCGCAGTGAATAGAGCACCAGCCCTAGAGTCAGGAGGACCTGAATTCAAATCTAGCCCTAGACATTTAACACTTACAAGGTCACATGGCCTTGGGCAAGTCACTTAACCCCAAATGCCCTGCCTTCCCCCCTCCAAAAAGCAAAAAAAAAAAAAAGAGCAAAAGGGTAATGGTGGGTAGAGATGGTATTTCCCCAGTCCTTTACACAACTTCTGCCCAATTGCCAACTCCCCTTCTGGTCTAGGACAAGCTTATTGGCTCTTTTAAAGTAAAAGAGAAGTTACGTACCTATTTATTATAAGTATCTCATCTTTGTATTGGATGTCTGTCCTTACAATTGATGAAATGCAATCATTTATGTTTTCACACAGAGTGCAATCGAATCTCTATTTGGAGCATCTATGACTGGGATAGCGTATTCTCTCTTTGGTGGACAACCTCTTACCATACTAGGCAGCACAGGACCCGTACTGGTGTTTGAAAAGATATTGTTCAAGTTTTGCAAGTAAGTATTGTGTAGTTTGAGAACAAAAATCAAGCCAAAGAAGGAGGAAAGGAGATTTAATAGAAGATTTAATTTGATTCATTTCACCTTCATTTCAATTCTACCAGAAAGGAACAGGGGTGGCCATGATTGGAGTGGGGAACTACCAAGAGGTTTATGTAGAACAGCATATAATTCGTATTTAGGAACTACTTGCAGTTCTATCTACTGAAATGCAGTTATTTTTAGGCAAGGAATTGAGTTCAAAGAGACAAAGGGGTTTGGAGCCATTTAACCATGGTTGCAGACAAGTTCCCTTCCAGGAATATAGAGTGACAATTGATATATTAAAGGCCATTGAGTTTATTCTTCCTTTCTTTTCTTCCCCTAGAGAATATGAGTTGTCATACCTCTCTTTACGAGCTAGTATTGGGCTCTGGACTGCAACTCTCTGCATCATACTTGTGGCCACTGATGCCAGCTCTCTTGTCTGCTACATAACCCGATTTACCGAAGAAGCCTTTGCTTCTCTTATTTGCATAATTTTCATTTATGAGGCTCTAGAGAAGCTGTTTGAGCTCAGTGAGGCATATCCAATCAACATGCATAATGATTTAGAGCTCCTGACACAATATTCGTAAGTATAGAATCTTCTCTTTTACTGGGAGGTTTTCTTTCTTTTTTTAAATGATTTTCATTGTTGCCATAAGAAATGTGAAGAAATGAACAGAACAAGCACTTTCATACTGGAGATTAATAATCTGACAATCTAGAAATAGCAAGATGTGACTCAGTTTAGAACTTTGAAATTTTATTTTCCTAGCATTTCTTAAATGGGTTTATGACAAACTATACTCTTATCATAGGATCATAGATTTATAGCTAAAATGGAACCAAGGTCATTGAGTTCAACACTCTTGTCTTAGAAATGAAGAGATTGAGGCCCAGAGAAGTTATGTGACATACACAGGGTGACATAGCTGGACTGTGTCAATGGTGGAATTCAAACCCAGATCTTCCTGACCCCAAGTCCAGGATGCTATTGATTCCATGATACTGCCACTCTTTCCATATTGTTGTTGTTTGATGTATTTAGTGGGTTTTATACTAAAAAGAAAAGAAAGAAAGAAAATATGTTATATTTCATTTGTCCTTTTTTATGTCCCTGCTGCCTTGTTCTCTGATTTTAGGTTGAAACAGGAATTAGATCATTGAAAATGAAAAATTTTTAATGTTTATGGTATTGAGGGGAAAAAGTCACAGGGCTCAGTAACAACCAGTGAGCTTAAAAATATATGATGAAAGGGGCGGCTAGGTGGCGCAGTGAGTAAGAGCGCCGGCCTTGGAGTTGGGATGACACGAAATCGAATCCGGCCTCAGAAAATGAGCACCCACACATAAATAATGACTAGCTGTGTAACCTTGAGCAAGTTACTTAACCCCAATTGCTTAAAAAAAAAAAAGAAAAAATATATGATGAAAACAGACATAAAATAACACTGAATTTTTATTTATTTTTACATTTGAGTCAAGTTTTTTTCTCTTTTGTCATTTATGAAGGAAGAGCTCAAATACTAGTTCACAGCAATGATGTGAAAGTGTATAATTAAGAACTGAATTAAAATTATGGATGTCCTTGCTACTAGGGTGCCAATGATCAGAAAATTCCTTGAACCTGTATGTATACAATTATTATAACCACTCATGTAACTTATTAAGATTTTTTAAAATTTTGGTGATATTTTTATCATTTTGATAAAATTTTCATGTAGCATTAGGGTTGTTAGAGCAGTTACAATCAGTAGTATATCAGCCAGTTTTTGATATAGTTGATTATAATGGCTAATATATATTTTAAATTTATTTTATTTATTTTTGTTTTCAACATTCATTTCCACAAGATTTTGAGTTACAATTTTTTCTCCCCATCTTTACCCTACCCCCACTCCAAAATAGCAAGCCTACTGAATACCCTTCCCCCCAATCTGTTCTCTCTTATATTCTCCTCCATCACCCCCCTAACTTTTTAGTAGGGCAAGATGAATTTCTATACCCCAATGCCTGTATATCTTATTTCCCATTTGCACATAAAAAGCAATTTTTTTAACATTTGTTTTTAAAACTTTGAGTTCCAGATTTTTTCCGTTCTTCCCTCCTCACCCACCCCCACTGGGAAGATAAGCCATTCAATATACATTGTACATGTGTAGTTACCCAAATCATTTCCATAGTGGTTATATTGTGAAATACTAACTATATTTCCCTCCATCCTATCCCACCCCCCCACTTATTCTATTTTCTCCTTTGACCCTATCCCTTTTCAAAAAATGTTTGCTTCTAACTGCCCTCTCCCTCAATCTGCCCTCCCTTCTATCATTCCCCCTTACCCCCTTATTTTCCTGTAGAGTAAGATGTCCAATTGAGTGTGTATGTTATTCCCTTCTTAAGCCAAATTCAGTGAGAATAAGGTTGTCTCATTTCCTTTTGCCTTCCTGCTCTTCCCCTCCATTATAACAGTTTTCTCTTACCTCTTTTAAATGAGATAATTTACCCTAATCTATCTCTCCTTTTCTCTTTTCCTAATAAATTCCTCTCCCACCTCTCAATTTTATTTTTTTAGATATCATCCCTTCATATTCAACTCATCTTATGCCCTCTGTCTATGTATACATGAACATACATATGTCCACACTTACATATCTATTTATATATACATATACCCTCCTATACATATATATGTGTGTATACATATATATGTGTGTGTGTGTGTGTGTGTGTGTGTGTGTGTGTGTATGTGTGTATATATACTCCCTTCAACTGTCCTCATACTGAGAAAAGTCTTATGAGTTACAATTATCATTTTTCCATGTAGGAATGTAAATAGTTCAACTTTAATAAGTTCCTTATGATTTCTTTTTCTTGTTTACCTTCTCATGCTTCTCTTGCTTCTTGTATTTTAAAGTCAAATTTTCTGTTCAGCTCTGGTTTTTCATCAAGAATGCTTGAAAATCCTCTATTTCATTGAATGACCATATTTTCCCCTGTAGCATTATACTCAGGTTTGCTGGGTAGGTGATTCTTGGTTTTAATCCTAGCTCTTTTGACCTCTGGAATATCATATTCCAAGCCCTTCGATCCCTTAGGTAGAGGCTGCTAGGTCTTGTGTTATCCTGATTGTATTTCCACAATACTCAAATTGTTTCTTCTTGGCTGCTTGTAAAATTTTCTCCTTGGCCTGAGAACTCTGAAATTTGGCTATAATATTCCTAGGAATTTTCTTTTTTAAGAGGTGATCAGGGAACTCTTTCCATTTCTATTTTGCCCTCTGGTTCTAGAATATCAGGGCAGTGTGCTTGATAATTTCTTGAAAGATGATGTCTAAGCTATTTTTTTGACCATGACTTTCAGGTAGTCCAACAATTTTTAAATTATCACTCCTGGATCTATTTTCCAGATCAGTGGTTTTTCCAATGAGATATTTCACAGTGACTTCTATTTTTTTCATTTGTTTGGATCTGTCTTATAGTATCCTGATTTCTCATAAAATCATTAGCTTCTGGTTGCTACAGTCTAATTTTGAAGGAGTTATTCTTTTCAGTGAATTTTTGAAATTCCTTTTCCATCTGGCAAATTTGGCTTTTTAAGGCATTCTTCTCCTCACTGGCTTTTTGGGCCAATTTTGCCATTTGAGTTAGTCTATTTTTTAAGGTGTTATTTTCTTCAGTGTATTTTTGGGTCTCCTTTAGCAGGCTGTTGCCTTGCTTTTCATGATTTTCTTGCATCATTCTCGTTCCTCTTCCTAATTTTTCCTCCACTTCTTTTGCTTGATTTTCAAAATCCTTCTTAAGCTCCTCCATGGCCTGTAATCAGTTCATATTTTTCTTGGAGGCTTTTGATGCAGGAGTTCTGACTTCATTGTCTTCTTACCGTTCCATGTCTTGATCCTTTTTGTCCCCAAAAAAGGATTCTATGGTCTGTTTGTGCTTCCTGTGCTTGCTCATATTGCCAGCCAATTACTTGACTTTTGAGCTCTTTGCCACAGTAGAGCTCTGCTTCCAGAATGCAGAGACCTTTGTGCCAAATTGCTGGGGGTTTTGCAGCTGCTGGAGCTATTAGGAGGGCACCATCTCTACAACCCCCAAAAGCTCTGGCACCTGGCCACACATGCTAGGACCACCACCCAAGACCATGATCCAGATCCAAGCAGATTAAAGCAAGAGCAATTACCCTCTGAATGGTTGCTTGGTCCACCTACAATTTGCAGGCCAGGGGCTCCTGAGGCAGTCATGCCTCTGCTGCTTCTCATTGCAGGGGCAGGGGCCAGACCGCATGTCCCTCCTCTTTTAACAGAGTTCCACACTGATCTTTTACTTTGTTTTTGGCGTTTATGGTTTGAGAAGTCTGGAAACCACCACAGCTGCTAGTGATTCACTCTCCTGAAGTCTGCTCCGGAGACTGCTGTTTGGGCCGCCCTGGGGCAAGAACCATGCAGCTCACTCGGGGCTGGGCTCGGCTCCCAGCACACTGTGACAGACCTTTTCTGTCAGCCTGCCAGGCTGTCTTCAGTGGGAGATTTGTTTCTTTCTGACTCTTTGTGGATTCTGTAGCTTTAAAATTTGTTTAGAGTCATTTTTTACAGGTATTGGAAGTGGTTGGAGCTGGAGCCCATGCTAAGTTTGTGCTTCTACTCTGCCATCTTGTCTCCACCCCAATGGCTAATATGTTATTATGCTGAATTGGTATAGCCAAACTATTTCTGTGATTTATTATCCCCCATTTTCCAGAAGAATTCAAGTAGATGGAGCTCAGTGAACAGCTTAGAGAACTAGAAATTCACTATTTGTTTTTAAAATTTTGCCAAAGATAATGGATGCAGAAGAATTTTTTAAATAACATTGATTCTGATGCTTTCAACAAAAAAATTCGACAACAAAAAAATTTTGCTGACTTTGTGCAAGGCCATTGGGTAAAGGATAGAGACCGTGAACATCATCTAGTCTTTGTGACATAGCATTATTCTTGTCAAATGTTTGTTGAATTAAATGATTCAAGGTTTAGCATGCAATTATAGAACAAATTTTATAGTATAGCTGACTTATGTAGGTGTCAAAAAGTGTGAGAGATAATACACAGTAACAGCCACATTGTGAGACAACTGACTTTGATGCATTTAGCTCTTCTCAGCAGTGCAAGGACCTAAAACAACTCCAAAAGACTCATGATGGAAAATGCTGTCCACATCAGAGAAAGAAATGTGGAGTCTGAATGCAGATTGAAGCATACTATTTTCTCTCTTTTTTTCTTTCTCATGGTTCCTCCCATTCATTCTAATTCTTCTGTAAAATATGACTGATGTTAAAATATATTTAATAAGAACATATATTACATATATATTAGATTGCATGCTGTCTTGGAGAGGGGGGAGGAGAAGAGGGGTAGAGAAAATTTAATTTAAAGGCAGAAATTCCTTGGGATTCAGATAGAAGGGATAAGTTTATAGAGGATATGATAGCTCTAGAGATAGATATGTGTTGAAATTCCATAATTTGTACATAGTTTATGCAGTGTGAAGGTTTGACTTTGTAGTAAGATCCTGTGAATGTGTCCCTATCATTTTATCCTTTCCTTCTTGACCATATCAATATTCAGAATCTGTACTTTAAATGCCAGACCTGTGTTTTTGTTATTTTCTTAGGGAGACCTCCAAACCTAGAAACCAGCAATACCAATCTGTGGCACTGAATATTGTGAGCCATTACTGAGGGTGTTCAACCATAATGTAGTTGACAACCTCCTACTCGTTAACCATAAGGAGAGAGGAGCTGCCATAAAACATATGGGCAATGGGGTGTGGTAATACTGGCCACCTGAAATCCTTGTACTAGAAACAACATGGTCTGTCTGCCTGATTGAGGAGAATTAACCATGGTATGTTCTGCAAAAGATAAGGTATACACTCTGCTATAGAATTAATTGATCTAAATTAAACCCTAAAGACACTACAGTATTATCAATGCAGTAACATACTCCTGTGCTAAATGTGGTGATTCAGATGTTTGTTTTCCTATGGGTAAGGGCAGTGTATCTCCGTATTAGATTGTTTCCTGGTTAGGCACTCTGACTGCTCTCATTTTGTCCTCCTTCTTACCATCATGTACTCTTGGTGCCACTGGTAAAGTTTCCTTAAACCTAACCAATTAAAGTTTCTTTTTAAGAGTACCACAATTAGGACTTCCTGACCATTTATTTGTGCTTACCACTATCAAGCAGTCTTTCTAGCTAGCCCTTCACTGCCAAAGTAGGCAGCCTAAGGCAATTTTAAGCCAATAAAATGATACTGCAAAATAGTGGGCCTTTTGAAATCTTTTCATGGACAAAGGGATATAAACAGGCTTCCTTTTGGATATTCTAAACAATAGGTGAGATTAAAGATAAATATATTGATTTCACAGTAATGAAGAAAGGACAATGTAAAAAAAAAATTCTGTAACCTAGTTCATACCTATCCTCCCAAATTTCCTGCCTTATGATGTTTGTTCAGGGGGGGAAAGTAGGTATTCTCTTTAGGTAGCACCATTTTATAGGGTCATATATGTGATTATTCTCTGGAATTTTTAATAAGTATATGCAAAAAAACACCCTGCAGTACCACTCACTAGATAATTATTTAAAGACTAATGTTGGAATAAAATAGGATAGTATAGGTCTTCTTGTGCTAGATATTGCAGTGGATAGAGCACAGGACTTGGGAGACTGGAAAGCTTGAGTTTGAATTCTTTCTCAGACAGTTGCATTATGATACTGGGCAAGTCAATAAACCTTTCCATTCCTCGGTTTCCTTATCTGGAAAATGAGATAATAATAGTACTTACCTCCCAGGATTTTGTAGGGATCAAATGAAGTAATATCCATAAAATACTTTATAAACCTTAAAGAACTACATAAATGTTAGCTATTATTATTATCTCTTTTACAATTAATGTAATTATATTTTTCTTCACAATAATCTTTTTAAATGAGTAAAATAACAAAATATTTTAAACTAAGACCATTTCTCCTGGAGTATATAAAGATTGATGTTTTGGGAATGGCTCATAAAGGAAGTGAGTTGCAGAATAACATAGTAAATAGACTATTGGAGTTGGAATTGGGAAGACTAAAGTTTGACTCTCTCCCCCAACACTTATTAACTGTATGATTGTTGGCAAGTCACTACTTCTCTGAGTCTCAATTTCATCTAGAAAACTAGGATAATTATCCCTGTGAGACATACTATTTAAAAAAAAAAAAGACTTAAAGGAGATAATCATTACATCCCAAAGTAGATACTATTGAATTGTTAGGCTAGACTACAGGAAAATTCATTATCCTTTACTGAATGCTTGCTTAACCAGTCTCTTGTAATCTGACTTCCATTTTTATGACCCTACTGAAACTACTCCCTTAAAGATCACCACTGACTTCTTAATTTCCAGATTCAGTGATATTTTCAGTTCTCATCCTCGACCTCTTCGCAATTTTTAACATAGTTCCTTATCTCCTGCTGGGGATTTTGTTCTCCATCACCTTCAAAAACACTACACTATCCTGATTCTTTTCCCATGTGTTTCTTTTCTTTCTTCTTTAATGGCTCTTCATCCTTTTTCTGTTGGCTATTGTCCTTGGGTCTGTCCTTAGTCATCTCTCATATTCATTCCCTCAAAAATCTCATCCAGTTTCACAGCTTCAATGTTCCTTTTATGTAGCTGACAATCATAGAGAGATGAACAATAAATATATACGTGCATACACATATGATAAATAGATACATAGATTATAGGTATATACATATATAGGTGACTGATATAGATATATATACATGCATACAGAGATGATAGATTCACAAATCATATATACATACATATATAGATGATAGATACAAACATAGTTGATGATGATTGATTAGTATATACATATATTGTGGATGGATAAATACATATAGAGATGATAAATACATAGATGATACATATACACATGCATGATAGATATATGCAAATATAGATATATGCACACATAGATGATGATAGATATGTGCATAGATGATAGATACATACATAGATGATAGATATGTGCATACATAGAAAATAGTTACATAGATGATAGGAAGGAAGGAAGGAAGGAAGGAAGGAAGGAAGGAAGGAAGGAAGGGAGGGAGGGAGGGAGGGAGATAGTACCAATCTCTTCTCTGAGGACTCTGGTTCTCTCCATGTCCTCAGAGAACCAGATCTATAACTCCAATTGCTAAAATGCCATCTAAACTTAGATTATGACAGCACCAAAAACTCAGTAATCCAAAAAGATGAGCTTATAATCTTTCCCCATAGCCCTTCCTTCTCTTTTTTCTGACTTCATTATTTATGTCGGAGGTGTCTGGTCTCCCAAGTTTGTAATTCTGGGCTTATCTCTGAGTTTTTCCCTTTCCTTCACTTCTCATATCTGATCAGTTATTATGTTTTCTTGATTCTGCTTCTTTCACATCCATTCTCTCCTCTCTATTCCTACCATTGCCACTGTACTATTAAACTTGATTAGCACCCACTTAGACTATTGCAAACAAACATTCTAGCTTCACTACCTCCCTATCCCTCCAATTCATTTTTGTGTGGCAGCCAGAATAACTTTGTTATGAATATATCTGATCAAATTACTCTTCTGCACAAAAATCTTTGTGGCTCCTCATCCCATACCAAATAAAGATAGATAGATAGATAGATAGATAGATAGATAGATAGATAGAGTATATAAACATAGATATGTATATATATATACACATACATATATAATGTTTTATATTATATTATATCATAATACACCTGACATTCGAGACCCTGTATAACCTAGGTCCAATATACCTTTCCAGCTCTAAATTGGTATGACCTTATAATCCTGTAAACACTGAGCTCATCGCACTATTTCGTTATTATTCCAATGCTTAGAGAGTTTGCCATTTATGAAGCTTCTTCCTCAGTTCACCTCCTTCTTACACTGGTGTTAACAGCAAGCACCCTAGCATACACAGGATGGCTGCTAACACAGGTTCTTTGATCTGCTTTTCTAAAGGAAAGCAACTCAAAAAGGGTCAACAATCTTACTTTAATCAAACATATGTATTATTTACTTAGTTCAGGGGAAAAAGTCAGCACTCTGAACTTCAGAGAAAATACAAACAGAAGTTACAAGCAGACAAAAAATACAGACAGAGAAAATAACACAATTCAACAGACAAACAGACAAGGCTTCTAGCTGTTTGACCATTACATATATATATATATATATATATATATATATATATATATATATATATATATATATATATATATACATAGTGAGTTACCAGAGAGAGAAGCACCATCTGGATTTTCAAAGTTGGGGGGTCTCAATGGTTACCTAGAGTCTGACCTGGCCAAATCACACAACTCTTCTCATAAGTGAGCCCCAAAGCAAAACCTCACCTCAGAGGTATATATAGCCTTCTCCAGGGTCAGTGGATCTCACAACCTTCATGACCCACTGCCTAATGACAAAGTAACAAAAGGTGTGGGCCTTCCTAAAAAAACAAGCCTCCCCTAAGCAAACTTCTCCTGTTGGGCTCTAAATGGGGCCCATTAAAGGACAAGGAAGATCTTCAGATTCCCTAGGTCTATTAAGGGGTAGGGAAGATCTTCAAATTCCCTTACCATTACAACTGGGTTGCTATATATTCCAGTCTCAATTCTCATCTTTCTTTCTCCTAGTACTAACTTCTCACCTAGTGTATCATTAAGAAGACTTTCTAGACTGTAAGAGTTGTGAAATACTGGGACATATTACCAAAGGAAGTTGTAAAGTCTTTTTAACAGGACTTTTTTATTAATAGGAAGAAATTTTTAATAGTTCACATTTACATAGCATTTTATTGTTAGAAAGCTCTTTTACAAACATGATATATACAGATATAGCTATAGATATACTGCTATAACTATCCCCATTTTAAAGATGAGGAACTGAGGTTCAAAGAGTACAAGGTCATACCGTGGGTGTCTGACGTAGAACTGAAACCCAATTCTTCCTGACCACAAGATCACCTCCAGACATAGGAGTAACAGAGTTGGAGCTGGGAGGGATTTTGGAGGTCATATAGTCTTGCCTCATTTCACAAAATCCAGTATACCATGATACTTCCTTCTTTCTGGAGGCAGTGAAATGGAGTGGATAGCCACTTGAGGTCCTTTTAATTACTGCTTTTTAGTTTCTCTAGTGAGGACCCTGCAATTTCAAATGCTAAAACGTTACTTAAAATAGGTTCAGATTTCCCTGTGATCCTCAATTTAGAGAAGTATATAATATTTAGACATCTTCAAAATAATCTGATATATATATAGATAGATAGATAGATACAAAAGTACTTTATATTAATGGAAATCCTGTAAGACAAATAAGACAGACACCATTTTACAAATGAGAAAAGCAAAGCAGTGAGATTAAATGACTTATCCAAAGTCACAGAGCTAATCAATAACATAGCTAAAAGCGGAACCTAAGTTTCCTGTGCCAGTAGAATTGAGCTCTTTCCACTTAACTATGTTATTCTACCTACTGCCTGCCCCAGTTCTAATTGTGGAGTACACCAGTGAAAATTGATCCCGCTGCCCTTGATACTTTTATACCCCTCTGTTTGACCCCTCCTAGGCATCTTGTAATTTATATTAGGGTTATTTGAGTATATGTCTGATGCCCCCATTAGATGGTATATCTAATAGCTCCTTAGAATCAGAGCTATATGTCCTGTAGTTTCATATCTCTTTGAGCACCTAGCACTATGTCTGGTATGCAGTAGACACTTAAGAAAAAATGTTGTGTTGAGGGTTGATTAGGTAGTGCAGTGAATAGAGCACTGGCCCTAGAGTCAGGAGGGCCTGAGTTCAAATATGACCTCAGACACTTAACACTTACAAGACCTTGGGCAAGTTATTTAACCCTAATTGCCCTGCCTTTTTCCCTCCAAAAAAAGAAAAATAAATGTTATTGTTTTTGCAAACAAATAGCTTTGGCATATGTGATCATACACAATCATATGGGTGTGAGTACATTGTGAATCCTTTGGTAAATTTTATTCTTTTATTTTCCCATTGTGTGATCTCAAAAAAATTTCATAGCTTTTCTCCCTTTGGTTCTTTTTTTGCAAGATGCTGATGCAAATTCCCCACTTGGCACAATGTTGTAACTGGCAGTACTGGCAGTTTCTTTGGGATGCTTTGGAATGCTAAGGGAATGAGGGAGAGTATTTATTACTAATAAGTTCCCTGAGGGAGAAAAACTCTCTTTAATGGTGAGAATTAAACTGCTAACTGTGTTGAACATCACGTTTCCTAGACAGTCATAGAACCAACCAATATTCACTTAGCTCAGCATTTTTTTTCTGTTTATGTATGCAAGCCTCCAAAGTTACTAAGTATTCAATCATAAAATAGATTGTCTGGAAAGGTTTAACAAAAAAGGGAAACACTAAAAAGAGAAATGTAGCCTGAAAATAGAAGGAATTCATTTTGCAAAGACTTTCCCATATCAGAATAAGGCCTCATCCCACCACACCAATAAAATAGACAATGCAAAACGCAAACCACCTTCTAGAACACTCTTCTCCCTAAGCACCCCAAATAGTAAAAAACAACATGCTAATAGACCACGCAATCACTTCTTTTTTTATTTGTTTGTTTTTGGTTTTTGGAGAGGGGAAGGTAGGGCAATTGAGGTTAAGTGACTTGCCCAAGGTCACACAGCTAGTTTTGTGTTAAGTGTCCGAGTCCAGATTTGAACTCAGGTCCTCCGGATTCCAGGGATGGTGCTATATTCACTGTGCCATCTAGCCTCCCCCTACAATCACTTCTTTAATGCTCACAAATATATTGACCACAAATATATGTTGTTCATAAGATCTTGGAATTTATAGTTAGAAAGAATCACTGAGACCATCCTGCCCAGCCCCATCATTTTACAGATGAGGAAATTGAAATCCAAGGACTTGGTCCCAAACTACAGAGATGAGTACCTCAGTTATCGCTTTCTGTATAAATGTTATTGTATTCAGTGCAAACCTTTTCAAGGTCAGAGTCAAGGCAAATTTATTTGTGCAGGGCACTAAGTTAAGCACTAAGCACACAAAAATTAGAAATGATTGTCCTTGTCTTCAAGGAGTTTACAATCTACTATAAAGAATTATAACTTATGCACAGATAAATATTGGAACATGATAAATATCGGAAAGTGATTATTATGATAATAAAGTCTATCTTTTAGTATTCCACCCCTAAGCCCTCTCACATTTTATCTAATGTTATCCAGATTATCAAAGAGAGTCCAAGCTATCAGAACTTAGCAGAGAGAGATCTTGAATTCATCCACCTCTTTCATATTGACCCAGAGCTTCCCACAGTGCTCTCAGAAAGAATTTTAGCGCACAACCAGTAAGACTTTGCCAGCTAGCAACTCTTAGCACATTTAACTAGAGACTGATAGGGCACTGGGAGAGTATGCTCGAGCCAGCTAGAGCCAGGTATGAGAGTCACTTGTTAAGTTTTCAGTTTGAGCATTTACACCTTGGAAACTGGCAGATGCTACAAATTAGGGCTTAATTTATTGTTTTATTGTCTAGATTTATGAAAGTGATAGAGAAAATGTGAATAATGTAGATTAAACTTAAAAGTGTGTCTGTGAGCACATTTTTTCTCCCTAGAAAGCCAGTTGTTAAATATTTACCAGCAAAAGCCAGTTGTTAAATATTTACCAGCAAATCCCCTGGTCAAACCCACAGCACACAGAGCACACAGAGAATTGTTCAAAAGGGAGGGGAAAGTTAATATTAAAGTTTTAACAACCACATGAACTTTCAGAGAAGTTTCTGGCTCGATACAAATGCTGAAACCTACCAAGATAATACCTACCAATTGAAAATCTGGTTGTCAACAATGATTTAGAATCACATATTCATAAGCATTCTTTTTTAAAAATAGGCATTTTTGTTGAAAGGATGGAATCTAATTATTGTAGACCTGATTGTAAATAGTTTAGCATGAGCCTGCACAAAAAAGAGAAGTGAATCTAGGTGCTTCTCTGCCTAGAGAAGAGGCACACAGCCCCTGCCATATGGCTTCTGTTTCCTCTAACATGACTTGCAGAGGAGAGAATGGCCATGAGGGAGAGCATATGTCCTTTGTGTCCTTATGACTTTCCCATTATTTCCAGTTTAGCCAGGTCACTTGTAATTATCTTCTTCCTTGCCAGAAATTAATCCCTCCCTCCTCTGAGGGCCAAAAGCATCTTCTTTACTCCTATCTATCCCTGATTGGTTGGTTGCTTGGAGGACGCCACTTAAAAAATGACTTGTCAGACTATTAAACATCATTACAATTAATTAACCTTACTTAGCAGCTAGTTCTAGTTTGAAAAAAATACTGATATAATTTGTTTTTCTGTTACTTGCATTTTCCAATACATTTATCCTCATCTTTCCCCCAGAGAAATATCCCTTATAACAAAGAATTTTTAAAGGGAAAGAATAGTTTACAACTCTTTGCATTTTTATATAGTTTCATTGCATACATAAATGCAACAATAACTTTTCAACTACATCCTCTAAGTCTCTCCCAGGATGTTTTGACCATTCATCCCCATTCATCTTTCCTTTCACATGGTCCCAGATGGTAGGTACTCTTTCTGGACCTGCTTTCTTTGATTTGCATTATTTCATAAAAGTCTTTCCAGATGTCCCCATGTTCCTCATACTTGTATATCTTAATTCTATTCAATGACCTCAATGTAACACAGTTTATGGAATCATTCCCATATTGTTAGATAAATTTAGGTTTATTTTAAGTTTGGGGTGGGTTTCTTGGGGGGTTGGATTTTAAATGATGCTACTATAAAAGATTTTGCATAAATTATTCTTTTTAAAACATAACCCAGGTATATGCCCAACAGGAAAGTGGGAAAAAGGGTCTGATTGTTTTAATAACATTTTTGTGTGCTGAGTGAAGTAAGCAGGACTAGGGAAAATGATAGGCACAATAACTACAACAATGTAAATAGAAAGCAAGAAAACAATGAAACTCTAATTATAATGAGCAAGTTTGGCCCTAGAGAAGAAAAGGGAAAAAATGCCATTCAAAACTTGCTTGCAGAAGTGGCTATGGAAAATTGTATATACTCTCAGACACAAATTGATGTAATTGGTTTTCTGAACCATTTTTTCTCTTAAAAAAAATCTTTGTTACCTAGGATGGCTTACTATGTGTTGGGGAGGGAGAGTGATATATTTGGAAATTGTGATGAAAAAACAAAATATCAATAGGATAATTTTTTTAAATTATATGGAAAAACTAAAAACAGACGAGCAAAAACACCTTATGCTGTATACTGCCAGATTGCATTACAGAAAAACTCAATAAGTGTGCAGTTCCAAAAGCAATGAATAGTGGACCTGTTTCTCCATAACCTTACCCACTTTAAGTTTCATTGGTTTTGATTATTTTGGTCAATTTTATGAGTGTGAAGGTAGCATCTCCAAGTTGTTTTAATTTACATCTCTTTGAAATTAGGCTGATCATTTTTCAAATGATTATTAATAATTTATATTTCTCCTTTTAAAAATTTTCTGTTTAATATCCTTTTATGACTGTGGATTGGATTAGGTATTAAGCTTATAAACTTTTAGTAGTTCCTTATGCATTTTAGATGTCACGTTTTTATCAATGATATTTGCCATAAATATTTTCCCCATCAACTTTTCTTTTTTAATATTTCATTATATATTATTTTATTGTACAGGAATTTTTATTTTAATGTAACCAAACTCATTTATCTTGTCCCTAGTAATTCTTTTTACTTGTTTAAAAGGAAGAAGAATGCATTTCTTCTCCAGAGTTGAGATAAGTGCATTATGACATATTCTCTCATCTTTTTATAGCTTTCTTTTTATGTTCAAATCTGTTATTCATTGAGGTATGTGAAGTGGGATGTGCTACCCCTTTTTGGGGACAGATCAGTTTTGACAGGTTACCTTTATTTCCAAATGCATCCTTCTCCTCTCCCTTATCTAGGAAACCATCCTTTGGAACAAAATTGTTTTGTTTTTAAAGAAGAAAATAGAGTTCAGAAAACCAATTAACACATTAACTCTAACCCCATTAAGAGTCCAGTTACATGGACTATTTCACTTCCTTCCCTTACCCCACTTCCCACGTACTTTTCATGACCTTATATCTGGCAAGACCCAAGTGGAAGAGTGATGAATTATTACTTCCTTTTCCAAGTATTCGATTCCTCCAGTAAGGAGTTTTCAAAATTTACCAGGGGTAGCTAAGTAAGATCCAAATATACCTCTGAAATCATATCATATAGGCAGTCATC
This sequence comes from Gymnobelideus leadbeateri, assembly GCA_011680675.1. NCBI lineage: Eukaryota > Metazoa > Chordata > Mammalia > Diprotodontia > Petauridae > Gymnobelideus > Gymnobelideus leadbeateri. The sequence goes on from WOXC01004731.1 coordinate 372,183, forward strand.
TATGGGATAAGGAAGAGGAGCCTTGTCTAGAGATGAGTTATGGTAGACCACATTAGAGTTCTGCATATATTCTCCTTTAAGGAAACTGGGCAATGGCTTTGCTTGATAATTGGTAGCGTTTATATAGCACTTTAAAGTTTACAAAGCACTTTACATATGTTATTCCACTTGATCCTCACAACAACCCTGTGAGGCATTATTTTATTTATTATTATTCTCATTTTACAGGTGAAGAAACTAAATCCAAGAGAGGTTAAGTGACTTGTCCCAAGAAACATGTTATATCTGAGATAGGTTTTGAACTCAGATCTTTTTTTTCCCTTCAAGTCCAACACTCTAGCCACTATAATACCTAGCTTGAAAAAATGAGCACCACCATAAGGAATCAAATTACCTGGATTCTAATTCTGATTCTGCCATAATTTTATGAACGAATTTAAGTAAATCGGTGAATAGTGACCTAACCCAAAAGAATGGGTTTAATTGTAGGAAGTTCACATCCAGGACAGGAGAGAAGGTACCATGTGTGGAGAAAGAAGTCATGGTGTCCAAATCCATTCTGGAAGACCTGCCCTGATTTTATAAATGAAGACAAAGGCATGGGCCAATTATCAGGGACTAGGGAAGACAAAATAAACTTTGAGAATGGTAAATAGTCTTCTTTCATTCTGCTAGCCTGAATTATTTGTGCATTCTGTTTCTACTGATTTTACTTGTACAACACATCTCCATGGTTTTCCATTTCCTTAATTCCTTAATGTAAATTCTTCACAAGCATGTCATAATAATAGATAGGAACAGTTAAGTAATCATAAAATCTTAGTGTGGGAGATAACTGCTGGGGACCATTGTCAAAGTGTTGAAAAAAATAAACTCATAATTGGGACTTTATCACAGGCGACTGGGGGGCAATCGCAAGTTTTAAGAACTGAATGTAAGATATATTGGAAGTGATCCCAGAAAGCCCATCAAGAAGGCAATAGTCTAGACACGAAATGATTAAGACCTGAAATTGTATTCTCATTAGTATAATGGAAAGAAAAGATGTGTGTATTTATGTATGTATATATAAGCCTTTCACAGTTCTTCCTTCCCTCTGAGATTATCTCCAATTTATCCTATATGTATCTTATTTGTACATAGTTGTTTGACATTTTGTCCCCCTTTCCCCCACTAGACTGTTAGCTCCTTGAGGGCAGGGACTAGTTTTGTTTTGTTTTGTTTTGTTTATTGGATTCTTGCCTTTCTATCCAGTGAGTAGCAGAGTATTGGGTATATAGTAGGTACTTAATAAATTTTAGTTGACCTGACATAAGAAGTATTGGCAGAACTATAAGCAGGCCAGATGTAGACAGGAAAATATCAGAAGCGCCACTAAATTGAATACTCCTTGAAGGCAAGAACTGTATCCTCTATTTGTTTTATTCCTCACCCCACCTACTACAGTGCTATGCAGATGAGTGTGCTTAGAAATATTATAGAGTAAATGGATAGATGATTGAATGGATGAACGGATAAAGAGAGACAAATGAGTGGGGAGAGAGATTAGAACTGAGTATGATTATGAAATGATCAATCTAGAGGATCAAGAAAATAGTGATGTCTCCAATGGTCATGAAATTTGGAAAAGAAATTGAAGGGAAGACAACTCTTTATGATAGATTTAATATGTAGTAGTGCCGGTAGTATGGATATTCTGTTGCCATGTTTTGAGAATTTGCAAAGAGGCTTTTTCTTCTTGCATGTTATAGTCTATATTTGGAGATTATAAGAGGTGATTCTTAAAGGGAGGGCCATAACATATTTCTGCACAACCATTCTTACCCTCATCACATCCATTTAAAACTCCACAAATCAGAAACTCCCTACTTTGGCCTCCACCGTAAGTTCAACTCCTTTTGAGTTTGCAGTTAATGTTATGAGCCATCAAAGTACAAGCAGAGGAAAATGAAGATTTCTGCCTACTCTTTCCTGCATGGTGTGGGGGAGGTCAATATGGCAGTTATATTTAAAGAGGCACAAAGCCACTTCATCTGATGGAAGGACTTGGAAGTAAAGAAAGAGGAGAGGAAAGGGGGAGTTTGAGAGGAAGGAGAAGCAAAAGGAATTCTAAGACCAGGTTAATGAGTTGAGGCCTGGCTTCCTAGGATCTATTCTTCTTTGCCAACTTAAGCATCCAGTGTGCCATAGTTTCTCAGTGCAAGGAATACTGGTCTGTAAGAGAGAAAAGTTTGAAAACATTGTAAGCATTTGGGATTCAAAGGACCATGATTGATTTCTTTCCATGGTGTATGCATATATGGACACTTCAGAACACCACTTGATGATAATGAACCTAACAGTAATAACCAAACCATGATAGAAGGGTTTTTTTTTTTACCTGTTCTAACACCAAACTTAATGTAGAGTACTAAAGTGACTGGCTTTTTTATCACAAAAGAGGCTTTGAAAAAGGTTAAAAAGGAACTGTTCATGCAAAATGGGAAGATTCTACTAAATAGCCACAGAGGCAAATGGAGAACATCATGCCATCCGGGAACTAAAGCCAGTGATAATGACACATTGACAGCGCTTTTACTCATTTTTTTCTTCCAGAGAAGACAACAAAGGCCTTTCCCTAATAAGAGAATTCATCTCCTCCATTAGGTCTTGAAATAAAAGAAGTGACTTCCTAGGCTAGGACTTCTAATTAAGATGCTTACCTAATCACCTGGTAGCCATTTGTGTAATCAAGATGGCTGTGGGCTAAGGCACTGGCTTTTCTCCAGTCCATAAGTAGTAGAAGGCCTTCTGTTTGGCAGATCTTGCATCAAGAGGAATTAAATCACAATACCACAATGTACGAATTATGGATTTCTTTTGGTGTTTTAAAATCTGTATAGCAAAGTAATGCTGTGTCTTGAGCAAAGATGGGCTGGCTATTCTGTTCCAGTTACATTAATGGCAGGTATTACTTTATCGCTGGCAGCACGTGACAGTATTCAAACTGGACCTAACAGAAAAAAACTCTGCCCCAGTTCAACTCTTATCTCATCAGTCTTATTTTAATTCTATCTCTTTTATTTAATTTTGAACAGAACACAATAGCATAGATGGAAGTGCAGGGAAGAGGGATTTTATCTCATTTTATTACCTATTTCTGAAGCTAGCTTATCTTCAATTAAAAGCTTAGGCCACACAATCCAAAAAGCCAGTGGCCTTTCCTGAAACCATTATGGGCACATAGCCATTGCCTGAGCTTTGGAACAGATTGACTCATAGCCATTTTTCAAAGTTCTTACATAACACTAGAGCCTAGAAATCTCTTCTAGGAGAGAGGAAATCTATCATCTGTGCAGCTGTAGGAGAGAACAACAATGTTGATGGTTTTGTCAGAGGTCTATTACCATGCACACTGCATATAAATCACCCTCTTAGGGCAATTCACCTGTGCCAAATACATAATCAACGTCTAGGAAAGGTTCTATGACTCTCCCAAGCTTCACATCTTAGACCTAGGATTTTAAGCTTTGAAAGGTAGAAGAAAAGGAGAAGTCCTCTACACAATACTCTACAAAGGGACATGGAAATTAAAACTACAGAAAGAAGAATGGAAGTACATTGGTCATGGATTCTAGTCTGACTGGGAAAAAATATTCAGTGATTTTTATGAATGGCACTTTAGTATTTTTGATTTTATCAATGTGAAAACTCCCTCCACTGACACAATAGCATTAGAGAATGAAGGTTCAAATAATGCTTTGCTGGTTACTTGTGTGACCATGGACAAGTCATTTAATCTCAGTATTCCTCATCTGTAAAATAAGGGTATCAAACTGGATCTCTCAATTCCCAACAGGTCACACATCATGCAATTCAAACTTGATAGTCATAGTAGGAAAAAAAAATATCATCCTGAAGCCAATCTGGTGATAGCTACCCCTAAGCTATCTCTTCCTCAAACAATAATATCAGCTGGCGTTTATGTATGGCTTTGGGATTTGTGAAGTACTTTACATACACTGTCTTCTTTGGTCCTCAAAACAATCCTGTGAGGCAGGTGCTTTTATTAGGATTTTTACAGCTGAAGAAACTGAGTTTGAGAGAGGTGAAGGAACTTGCTCAGCATCTCACAGCCAGCAAGTAAATAGAGGTGACCAGGAGGCACAATGTTGGTCTTGGAGTCTGGGAAACCTGAATTTGAATCCTGTGTCAGGCACTAGAAAAAAAACAATGAAAATTGTTTTTTGAAAAATTTGAAAATCTTGAAGTATTATATTAATGATAGCTATAATAATAATAGTTGTTGTTGTTGTTATAGCTAACATTTATAAAGTGCTCACTATAAGCCAACACTCTGTTAAGTGCTCTAAAATCAGAAAGTAACCAAGGGGGCAGCTAGGTGGTGCAGTGAATAGAGCATCAGCCCTGGAGTCAGGAGGACCAGAATTCAAATCCAGCCTCAGACACTTAATGAAAACTAGCCGTGTGACCTTGGGCAAGTCACTTAACCCCAATTGCCCTACCTCCCCCCCTCCAAAAAGAAAAAAAAAAGTAACCAAGGCAAGATTAGAAGTAAGGTCTTGCTCAGTACTCCAAATCCAGTACCCTGGTTACTCTTCCCCCCTGAGACATATAGACCAATACTTCAAGCCTCTCTAGCTAGAGAGAACCTGCCAGTACTTTCACTCTGCTAGCATAAACTTAGAGAAACCATCATACAGATTTGGCTTCAGGTACTTACTATCTGTAACCCTGGACAAGTCACTTAACCTCCATCTACTTCAGTTTCTGGATTGTAAAATGGAGATGATAACAGCACCTCTCACAAGGCTGTTGTGAGAATCAAATGAAATAGTATTTGTAAATGATAGTAAGCACTTAATAAATGCTTGTTCCCCCCCCCCACCCAGCACTGAATGCAATAGAGGGTGATATCAGATCTGAGCTTTAAGAAAATCACATAAGCAACCGAACAGACTGGAGAAAGGAAAGATTTGAGGCAAAAAGATCATTAATAGACTATTGAGGGGCGGCTAGGTGGCGCAGTGAATAGAGCGCCGGCCCTGGAATCAGAAGGACCTGAGTTTGGAGCCGGCCTCCGACACTTAATCCACACAAACAAAAACCTAGCCGTGTAACCTTGGGCAAGTTACTTAACCCCAATTGCCCTAAAGGGGCGGCTAGGTGGCTCAGTGAGTAAGAGCGCCGGCCTCGGAGTTGGGATGACCCGAGATCAGATCCAGCCTCAGAAAATGAGCACCCACGCATAAATAATGACTAGCCGTGTAACCTTGAGCAAGTTACTTAACCCCAATTGCTTTAAAAAAAAAAATTTAAAAAAAAATAGACTATTGAAATAGTCTAGATGAAAGTGAGAGATGAGGAGGACTTGTATTAGGATCATAGCTGTTTGAGTAGAGATAACAGGATATATTCAAGAGGGGTTAGGAAGGTAGAAAGGATGAAATTTGACTGTTGGGTAAATGGAATCAGTGAAAGTGAAGAGTACAGGATGACACAAAAGCTGGGAGTCTGGGTGACTGGGAGGATTGTTGAGACCTTGACAAAAATAGGAAAGTTGTGAAGAACAGAATATTTAGAGAGAAAAGATAATAAGTTCTTAATGTGTTGAGTTTGAAATGCCGACAGGATATACCGTTTGAGATCTCCAAAGGTCAATTGGTGATATGTGCCTGAAACTCAAGAGAGAGAGAAAGGCTAGATGTATGGATCTGGAAATCATTACTAACCCATGGGAGCTGATATCACCAAGTGCAATAGTGTAGAAAATAAGAGAAGAGGGTCCAGGACAGATCCCAGGAGAAAATCCACAACTAGTAGGAGTGACCTGAGTGAAGATGCAACAAAGGAGACTGAGAAACAGCAATCAGACAACTAGGAAGAGAACTCAGAGAGAGCAGTAGCACGAAAGCCTTAAGAGGAGAGCGTATCCAAGAAGAATGAAATTATCAGCAGGATCAAATGCTGCAGAGAGATCAGGAAAGTTGAGGAGTGAGAAAAGGTTTGTTGGTTTGGCAATTAAGGGATCTGTGATGACTCTGAAAAAAGGGAGTGAAAAAAAAGGAAGAGGGCAGATTGCAGAGAGTTTAGAAGAGGGTAAGAGAAGGTTATAGGGGCACCTAGTATACATGACTTTCTCAAGGAATTTAGCCAAGAGGGGAGGGGGAAGGAGAGATATCTGATTATAGGTGATGGGGATGGTTGGATCTAACAAAGGTTTTTTAAGGGTGAAGGAGGCATGAGTGTTTTTGGAGGTAGTAGCAAAGGAGCCAATGGATAGAAAGAGATTGAAGGTTAGTATGGGGAGGATGCTAGTAGGGCAGTCTGCTAAGGAAGGTGGGACAGGATGTGGGCAAGTATTCATGTAAAGGGGATTCATTCTGCCCGGATGTAGCAGCAAGCACCCCAATATCCCCAGGGTAGCTGCCAACACAGGTTCTTAGATCTGCTTTTCAAAAGGAAAGCAACTCAAAATGGGTCAACAAGCTTACTTTAATCAAACAAACATACATTACCTAGTTCAGGGGGAGAAGGTCAGCACCCCAAACTTCAGTTACAGAACTTACAGATCAAACAGACAGGCTTCCAAACTGTCCAACCATTACATCAATACCAAATCACAGTTACCAGAGAGGGAAGCATCAACATCTGGGTTTTCAAAGCCGGGGGGCTCTCAACAACGGCTTCCCAGAGTCTCATCTGATCAAATCACACAACACTTCTCAAAGTGAGCCCCAAAGCAAAGCCTCTCCTCAGGACTTATATAGCTTTCTCCTGGCTCAGAGATTGTAACAACCTTCTGGACCCACTGCCCAATCACAAAGTATCAAGGTGTGGGCTTTCCTGAAAAACAAGCCTCCCACCACAGGCTCCAGGTGCACTTAAGCTAGGGGCAGGGAAGATCTTAAATTTGCATTTCCATTACACCGGAACATTGAATTATGAAACAATAACATGCAATATGTCTGGAGAAGTAGACATAATATAGTCTTTAAACGACAGGCTGAGGAGTTTGTATTTTATTCTGGAAGTGATAGAGGGCTGCTGGACATTTTTGAACAGAGTCTATCTTGGCAGCTATGTGGAGGAAACATTAAAAGGGGAAAAGGATTGAAAGCATTGTGTATTATTTAAAAATAACGAAAACAGCATAAGCATAACAACTTCTCTTGACTCTATGTTCATTGAATTAAAGTTCCATTTCTCACTTTCCTTTCACTGCCAAACTTCTTGAATTAGAGGTCATGATCACCTACTACCTTCCTTTCATCACAACCTACTCATTGCTTAACCTACACATTCTTGCAGTATGGCTTCTGTCCCCACTGCCACCCCAATTCTACTGAAACTACCCTTACTAATGATGCTTTTTATCGCAAGTCCTCTCTGTCTTCATATTTCCCTAAGAAACTGTCACATTTAGCATTGTTGACTATCTCCTCCTTTCTGAAATTCTTTACTAACTTGGTTCTTGTGACATTGATATCATCCAGCCTAAGCTTTTCATTTCTTTGAACATAAAGAAACTGAAACAAGGAGAGGTGAACTGACTTTTCCAAAGTAACGCCTAAAGCAAAAGCAGAGCTGGAATCCAAGTACCCATCCTCTGATCACAATTCTAGTTTTCTTTCCACTATATACCATGTTACCATGTTGTCCTTCTAGTTTGCCTCCAATTTCTTTAATTGTTTCTTCTATGTCATCTTTTTATCTTTTCTACTTGCCCCTAAATGGTTTCTCATGTCCTTCTAGCTCCAAAAAAAAATTTTAAATCCATATTTTGTCTAGAACCAAACATTTTTCTCCTCAAGGATCTTTCTATTAATCACACCACTAATCTCCTGGGCTCCCAGCCTTGAAACCCAGGAGTCATCACTGGGTCTTCTTTCCACTTTTTGCCTATATCTAGTCACTTTTCAGTGTCTCTTCTCTCTTTTCTTTTCCATCCTTATTACTATCACTCTAGTTCTATCCCCTATCACTTTATGTCTAGATTTACTGATATATCTTTTTAACCTTCCTTCTGGACTGTGGTCACTTAACTCTGCAATCACTTTATTCTTCAAACTACTACCAGACTGGCCTTAATAAAATACAGTTTTCATCTCTAACTTGTTTTAATATCTTCAATGACTCCCCATTGTCTAAAGGCTAAAGACCAGACACTTCAGGCTAATATTAAAGTCTTCCATACTCCAGTCATAGTTTTCCTTTCTAGACTTATATAATACCATTTCAGTCTAAACTGACTTGTATAAAGGCATTCAGTGAGTCGGATGAATGAATAAATGGAATTTTCAGACTGCACAAGCCTAGGAGGGATAACAACCCTGAATAATGGAAACATGACCCACACAGATCTTATCAACCTAGAGAACTGGGCTGAAGTCAGTAAGATGAAACTCAAAATCAGTTTCACAAGGACTAGATAATGAAAGCATGGCTAGATAACAGTTGTTCTGAAAAAAGATTTGGGTGTTTTAATAGACTATAAGCTCAAAGTAAGTGAGCAGTGTGCTGTAGTAGCCAAAACAATATATGAGATCATGGACTTCGTTAAAAAAAATATCAGCAAGAATCATGATTAGTCATTGTATTGTAGAGTCAATAACTCTAATTATTAAGTCGTACAAAGTCATTTACTTTTATGACATTGTTATAGTATAAATTGTTTTCCTGGTTCTGCTCAATCCACTCTGCATCAATTCATATAAATCCTCCTAGATTTCTCTGAAAATACCCAATGCAGCATTTCTTATACCACAATAGGACAATGATGAAGCAAGCATATTGTCTACCTCCTGAGATAGAGATGATGGAGTAAATATACTTAATGAAATGCACATGTTTGGACATGGCCAATGTGGGGATTTATTTTCTTTTATTATGCACATCTGTTAAAAAGATTTTGATTTAGGGGCAGCTAGGTGGTGCAGTGAATAGAGCACCAGCCCTGGAGTCTCTGAGTTCAAATCTGACCTCAGACACTTAACACAAAAACTAGCCATGTGACCTTGGGCAAGTCACTTAACCCCAACTGCCCTCCCAAAAGAAATGCAAAAAAAAAAAGATTTTGATTTGGTGACAGGGGGAGAAAATAAGTACTTGTTCATTGAAAAGAAAGACAGCTTCCAGAAATAAGGAGGTGATAGTCTTAGTGACTGTGCATACTCAGATTTCATTAAGAGTAAAATGTACAGTTCTAGATATTGCAGTTTAAATTGGAGGGTGGCATTAGGTGGGCAACCAGCACAGTGAAGGGCTTTAAGGCCATGTCAAATGAGAATCAGTTAAAGGAAATAGGGATTTCTGGCCTGGAGACTCAGGGTATCATAAAAGCTGCCTTTAGGTATTTGAGGAGTTAGACTAGTTCTATTTGGCCACAGAGTGAAGAAGTAGGAATCATGGGTAGATGTTAAAAGAATCAAATTTAGGCTTGATGTCAACAAAATCTTCCTAGTCATTAAATCTATCCAAAAGTAGGATAGACTGCCTTGAGGGTTTGTGAGTTCCTTCCCTTGGAGGTCTTTAAGCAGAGGCTAAATGAGGCTACCACTTATCAGGTATGTTATAATAGGGATTCCTTTCATGTATGGGTTGGACTAGATGGCTGCTGACGTCCCTTATAGCTCTCAAATTCTGTGATTCTGGAATATCCATTATCTTTTGAGCACACCATATGCTTTCCCCCATTTGTTCCTCATACATTTCTCCCATTTTGGAATGCACTACCCTCCTTTTCTCTACTTCAAACAACCTGTGATTTCATAAGTTTGGGCACTCACTCTACAAATAAAGATCACAGCCACCCAATGCTTTAATAGAAGTTTTATGAGTCACCGTGACCAAAAAAAACTATCATCGAATGATCAACCATCAGCCAATCTGAGATTGTCTCCATAGACAACAAATAAATCTAACTAGGCTGATCCACCATGGGGGGGGGGGGGGGGAGGCTTTTCTAGTTTCTTAGGACCTAACAGAGTTTGTGTTCTTCTGTCATTGCCTCTATACTAAACACCCCCAGTTCTTTCTGTTAAATTTTGTGTGGCATGATCACATTGGCATCATATAATTCAATTATCTAATGGATTAAATAGAGGTTTGTCTGGGAAAGATAACATTTATAGCACGATTTTTATCATGGGAAATGCACCTTCATTTCCAAGCAACCAATTTTCAACTAAACTTTTGGAAAGCAACACATTTGGAATTTAGGAGTACCTATATTTTTTCTTGTTAGATTATCTTTGATGTACATAAAACTCCATTTCCCAATTAATGCTATCCTGTCATTCATTAAGAGAGGTTCACCAGCTGCAGTGAGGGAGGTGAGAGTGCCACAGCCAAAGAACAGCATTGATAAGTGAGGGAATAAGCCCAGAAGGGAAACTGTGGGGTGAAGAATTGGGGATGCAGTTATTTGAAAGACTGTTTGCAGAAGGGGGAGTTGTACTTGTTTTTCTTGTCCCCAGAGGACAGAAGTAGGAAAATTAAGTTGAAGTTGCAAAGATTAAGGTTTGATGGGGGGAGGTGGGAGGGAGAAAGTCGTGGGGAGTGGTGAATCCTCACTTCCTAGAGGCTTTCACCTTGTAAAAGACAAAATAAAGGGGATTTTCAGTTAAGTATAGGTGGATTAGAAGTCCTCCAAGATCATTTAAAACTCTGAGATTCCATGATTCTGTGATAAATGTATAGGTTCTCAAAGGCAGAGAATGCATCTTTATTTTCTTATATCACTCATAGCACCTAATGGGGAAAACAATGAAAGGACTTTTATTGAATGATTAATTGACCCTCCCCAAAGGTTTGGGTGGAAGAACACTGTATACTGACACTCCTTGCATTCTAACTTTATCACAACTATGATATTTTAATCAATACCTGTCTGGTTTTCTCTACAAAATGAGGTTTATAATAAGGGGACTTGAGAAAAGCTCACCTATATATTTTCTCTAGGGTGATATGCTGGGATATTGTCATTTTTTTCCCCCCTTTTCCAAATCTTCCAGATGGAGAAGGAACAGAAAGTGCCTTGAAGCATAAATAGTAAGTTTCTTGAAGACCTGGATACTCCGATTTATCTTGTTTCTCCCTTATTACCAATCACATTGCCTTGTTCATATATTCAATAAATATTGGTTGACTCAAATTGGGTTTGCCTACTTGAATTGCCTGCCCTGTTTTCTAGAGGTAGAAGAAGAAAAAGAAAAACAGAGCAGAGAACTGAGTATTATTAGACTCAAGTGAGCAGAAGTGCCTATTTACAGAGTCTAATTAACATTTGCTAATAAATAAAAACAGAAATGAAAAAGAAATGCTTTTTTGCTTTTTCCAGATGTAACTGTGTGGAACCACATAATCCTAGCAATGATACCTTGCAGGAATGGAGAGAAATCAATATCTCTGCCTCTGACATAATTTGGAAGAACTTAACTGTGTCAGTAAGTGAAATATTGAAAGATTAATATGAGCGCGAATATTATCTTTTTTGGGGGGGGGGTATTGTTAAAACTTGAAAACAGTCATTCCTACTAAGATTTAAGAATGACAAGAAGAATAAAATATGTATGTCATTAGAGAAAGGCAGAAAGATTTTTAAACCTGAGCAATTTCAATTACATTTTAATGAACTAGTTAGTACTTTATCATCCTCCACGTATATGCTCATGTGAGAAATAGGACCGAGTCTCATTGTGCCTTTACACTGAAGACAAATTTACATATGAACAACAAGGGACTATGACTGAGATTAAGTCAAAACACATTTAATGACAACGGGTTTGACCTAAATTCTACCAGATGGCAAAACCAAAGCTGCCTTGTGTGGAAAGAATCTATAAGCTTTTATTTTAAACTCCCCTCTCCACCCCCCCACCCAATATTCCTCCAGCTGTTCAGGCTGCATTGGGGGAGGGGATGCTTTGTTAACATCTCAGTTTAGCTGCTGAAATGTTGTTTGCAGCATTCTCTGAATACTAGCCATGGGCAGCAGAGAGGTTTGTCTATTATGACAGTCTGCTCAAATAATTTTTGTAGCAATGTACCAAGAGAGATGAAATAATGAAGGCAACTGCCATATATTTTGGGTCAAATGTGCTGGGGGAATGATTGAAAAGAGAACTAGGGTACCTTTCTTAATAAGAACCTCCTTCAATAAAGGGCAAGATATGAAAATGGGCTTTTCATGTGTGGTAGGAGTAATGTCAATAGAGACCATTCAAGGTTGGGACCTTTTATACCCCCAGACCAGGAACCTACATCAGGGAAGCTGGGGCCAGTCAGACTGCATGGGGGAAGAAAGCTGTTAGGGTCAAGAAACTACTGGTTGGATCACAGCATACCTGCTTCCCCATTACCATTTCTTCTGGTCTGTTGTGTGTGGCTTTGTATGTGTACCTGTACTGTTTCATGGTAGGTTATTTTTTTTTTAATTGTCTCCATCCAACTGTATTTCACAGTTTTCTCTCACAACTTTCTGTCTTCTTTTCTTTGTCATAGAATCATAAATCATAGATCATTTAGAACTGGAGGGCGGGACCTTAAAGGCTTCAAGTCCAACCCTCACACTTTACAGATGAGGAAACTGAGGCACAGAGAGGGTAAAAGATTTGGCTGAGTGAAGTGGAATGTGAATCCAGATCTCCCTGATCCCAAGTCCAATGCTGTGTCTCGAGGCTGGATCTTGTCTTTCTCTTCTGATCTCCACACCTGCATCCCCAGATTCTCCCAGGACATCTCTGTCTCTTTCTGGATGTCCCACTGGACCATTGTGTTTCTTTCTAAACCTGTTTCTCCTTCTTTCCTCACTATTTCTCTGCATGGCCCTATTGTCAGTCACCTAGTCTCCTACAAAACTGCAGTGTTATCTTTGAATTTTCCCTCTCCTTCACCCTTTGTATTCATGCAGTTCCTAAAATACTATAGATCTCACATCTGCACCATCTCTCACATCCATCCCCTCCTCCTTATTCTTATTGCTGTCATCCTAGTAGAAGCCTTCATCACTACCCACCTCGGCTATTTCAGGTGTCTCCTAATGAGTTTCCCAGGTCCACTCTTTACCCCCTTCTAATATAGCCTTCACACTGCTATTAGGCTGCACATTGTTCTATATGGATCTACTAATGTCACTCTTCTGCTCAAAAGCTCCTCATTGTCTACTAAGTATAGTTCAAATACCCAATTTGGCATCATCTTACCTTCCATGCCTCATCTTTTATTACTCTTCTTCATATACTTTATGATCCAATCTGAACCTTACCTATGGTGGTTCTTCTGTCTAAAATGCCCTTGTTTCCCTGACCTCAACTGTTAAATTCCAACTTATCCATTAAAGCAGAACTTAAATGCCACCTCCCAAAGGAAACTCTTCTCTGTTTCATTTTCCCTCCTTTTCATTCCATTGGCATTCTCATAACACATTTTATTCTACAACTCTCTAATGGTTTTATTATGCAATTATATAGTACAGTTTTCTGGTTTGTGTTAGTCCCTTACTAAACTATAAGGTATATGAAAGGAGGACTTACATTTTAGCCACACAATGAAACCCAGCATTTTACATTCAGTGGATACTTAATAAATGTCTATTGAATTACTATTCATGAATATTCACTTTCTATACTCTTCTATCGTCAATCTTCAGCTGATTTTTTTTCTATTTTGCTATTATTTTTTTCAGTTCTATCCTATGATTTTATCAGTTCAAGGAATTCTCAGAAGGAAACCAACTATTTCAATATAGATTGGCAACTGTCCTTTGACTTTTAAGCTTAAGGGAGTTGCTTGGGGACACTGAGACATTAAGTGACTTGTCCATGGTCACACAAATAGTATGTGTCAGAGAAAGAACTTGTCTTCCCTGCCCCCCCCCCCCAAGGATATCCCTCTATTCACCATACAACATTACCCTTCCAAATTTTATTTTACTGAAAGTCAAACAATTCTACCTATGTTAAAGGTAATGTAATTTCAGTGAAAGCAGTGGGTCTGGCTTTTATATGTCCTGGATATTAACCATACTATATGATTACAGGAATAATAATTAGATGTTAGGTAGCCAATCCAGCAGAGTACCTTATGAAAGAAAATAGTGTAACTTGTAGTTACAGTAATCTAGATAACCATATGGTTCCTTTTAATAATTATAAGTTTGGGGGTGGCTAGGTGGCACAATGAATAGAGCACTGGCCCTGGAGTCAGGAGGACCTGAGTTCAAATCTGGCCTCAGACACTTAACATAAAAACTAGCCATGTGACCTTGGGCAAGTAACTTAACCCCAACTGCCCTTCAAAAAGCAAAAAAAAAAAAAGAATTGTAAGTTTGAGGATCAAACATCATACTCTGAACAATATTTTCCAATCAAAGCAAATATAAATTGTTTTTGTTGATTTTTGGTTCACCCACTAGGCATAAACATTCTAGCAGAAATTTTCATATTATTTTTCATTAGCTAAAAGCAGCTTTTTTGCAATGTATAATTGCTGTTCTTGACCATAAACAGCCTTTTTCACCATAAGAAAAGCTAAACAGTTGCTAAGTCCTCTCTTTCTAAAAGGTCTAGATTTAAAGGCAGCATAAGAAAATATTCAGTTTATCTCAAAGGAGGAAAGGTAGGCTGCACTTCATATAAGCCTATAAATAAGCCCAGATTAGAGTTGTGTGGATTTTTTGAGCCACACTGCTCTGCAATCCAAGTAGATTCACAGAGAGTAAACTAAATATGGTTAGTTTCCTATAAATAAGTATAATTTATTAAGTAAGTTTAGTAGATGAGGCTTTGATTGTACCGTGTTAAAAGGTATTTTTGAAATGACATTTGCATCTCCAACAGCAGAGATCAAGATTTAGTCAAAGAAAATACAGAGAAAGAAGAGTACAAGGACTTTAAACCAAGAAGTTAAGGGGAAGGATACAAGCATTTATTAAGTACCTACTATGTGCCAGTCACTACGACAAGAACTTTATAAATATATCATTTGAGAGAGTGAGAAAGACAATCTAATGAAGGGATAATTTTATTCCAGCCTGTAGGTCATTCTCCTTCTGTCTTCTGTTTGATCATCTTTCAGAATTTCAGTAACATTTTCACTTGCCAAGGAACCCAGAAAAGAGTGTATGATAATCAAGATTATTATTATTAGGGGCGGCTACGTGGCACAGTGAGTAAGAGCTCTGGCCCCGGAGTTGGGAGGACCGGGGATCGGTTCTGGCCTCAGATACTTAACAGCCATACATAAATAACTAGCTATGTAACCTTGGGCAAGTTGCTTAACCCCAATTGCTTTTAAAGAAATTCTTTTAAAGATTATTATTATTATTTTATATTGTTCTTAAAAGATTACAAAACGGGGGTGGCTAGGTGGCGCAGTGAGTAGAGTGTCGGCCCTGGAGTCAGAAGGACCTGAGTTCGGATACGACCTCAGACACAACGCACACACAAACAAAAACCTAGCTGTGTGACCTTGGGCAAGTTACTTAACCCCAATTGCCCTCCAAAAAGCAAAAAAAAAAAAAAAGATTACAAAACACTCTATATACATATTAGTCCATTTTGCCACTTTTTAACTATTCTTACAAAAGTTTTGAGAGAGAATAGTTTGATGTGAGTGATAAAATTGAGCCTAAGATTTGTTTGTGACTTTTCATTAACTACATTGTGTCCCCATTGTTCACCAAAGTTCAACTGAGGTTAAGAACAACTTGAGTGGTTTGGAAATAACAAGTATTTAGAATCTTAGTTTTAAAGTTGGAAAGGACTTTAGAGATCATCTAGTCCAACCCGCTCATTCTACAAATAAAGAAACTGTGTCCAGAGGCTGAAATGATTTGCTAAAAGTCACACAGGGGGTAATAAATGGTAGAAGGGGGTTCTGAGCCTAGATTTTCTGACCCCCGAATCCAGTGATCTTTCCATTATTCTGTGATGAATTGCCTTAGGAAAGGGGGCAGAAAGAGCTCCTGCACATAACTAAAAGAAAAACTATTTTCAGAGAGGTCTAGGCTTATGTGGGATAGATAACATAACTAAGTTTTCCTATTTTAGCATATTATGGCTATTTATGGCTATAAAGGCAAAGATTCTTACTTCAGCATTGCTTTTCCTGATCAAGCACTTCATACATAGTGGGTTTTAAGAGATTTGTTGAATTAAAATTTTCTATTTTCCTTTTGAAAACATTCAATACTATAGATTCCTAAGGATCAACTCCTTATTGACAGGTTTCTTAAATATCATTAGTCAGTCAATAAGCATTTATTATGCACCTACTATGTTCCAGGAATACTGCTAAGTTAAACACTGGGGATATAAAAAAGGCCCCCCAAAATGGTCCCTGCCCTCAAGGAGCTTACACTCTAATGGGTGAGACAATATTCAAACAACTATGTGCAAACAAGACAATTTGGAGATAATCAACAGATAGAAGATACTATTAAGGGGGGTCAGGAAAGCCTTCTCATAGAAAATAGAATTTTAGTTGAAGAAGTCCAGGAAATCCAGGAGGTGGAGATGCAGAGATGGATTTTTCTAGGCATTGAAAACAGCCAATGAAAATGCTGCCAGGAGTCCAGAGTTGGAGTATTTCGTTGAAGAAACAGCAAAGAGGTCGATGTCACTGGATCAGTATGTATGGAGGAAGAGTAGGGAGAAGACTGGTAAGATAGAAAGGTGCCAAGTCATGCAGGGTTTTAAAAGCCAGAGGATTTTATATTTGATCCTGGAGGTAACAGAGAGCCACTAGAGTTTATTGAATAGTGGAGTAATATGACCAAATGTTTGCATTAGGAAGATCAGTTTGATTAGTGAGGATTGTGGGGAGGGAGGAGAGATTTGAGGCAAGAAAACCAATTTGCAGGCTATTGTAATAGTCCAAGTATGAGGTGCTGAGAGCCTGCCCCAATTTTAGAGAAGAGGAGGACATATTAGAGAGATGTTATGAAGGTATAAATGACAGGACGTGACAGTTATAAACTGCTCTATGGTGTAAATCAGAGAGGGCAGAATTTTCCTGACAAATCTCCTTACACCACACAGGATAATTCAAGGCAAGATTTGCCTTAGCTGCTCAGCAGAAAAGAGGAAAACTGAGACCTTTAAAATGTTCCCAAATGAGAATTTGTATCCCAAGCCTTTTCGTCTTGAACAAAAGGAAGATCAAACTTTGGAGTGCCTTATTTCTTCAACATAAATTTGTGGGGTTTTTAAGAATTTCTCAACCTTTCCTGAAAAAGGAAACTTTTTGTGGACTCTGCTGCCACCTTATGGTGTAATGTATTATTAGAAAGACTATATAATCTCTTCCTGGGAAATTCTAGAAAGCAACAATGAAAGATAAAAAGCAGAATAGACTGTTCCTATCATGCTCTGAGCATGTCCTTATAGTATCTGTATCTATTGCTTTTCTCACTCTAAGTTTACATGGCCCAAATTCTGACTAATTTCTCTCATTGCCAAAATGTGCTGAGGGGAATAACATGCTTCAGTCTTCATTTTCCTCTACCTCATTTTTTAGGTTTTTTTCTTAGCAGATGCTTTGTAAAATTATCATTTGTCCATGTGATTCAGTATGATCTCCCTCACCCCCAAACAGAGACACATATACACATACACGCATGTACACATACATGCAAACACACCACCATCGCCACCCTCCTTATGCAGGTTGTGGATTTCTTAATTATTTTGGTTCTTTGTACTTATTTCCTTTTCATCAACATTGTTCTGGCCCTGGGGGGGAAATTAAGGTAAGATTTTATTTGTGGTTCAAGTGGAACAGAGACCCACTCTTCCTTATATTTCCATAGGCAATCAGTATACCCCTTCATTTGCAGGCCAGAATAGAGAAGTCTTTTTTGTTTGTTCCTTTATGCTGGTCTTGTTCTAAATGTTAATTGTTAATTGAATGTATCAACATTTTTTCACTGGACTTGGTTTTTCTAATAGCTCAATTCTGATAATGTGCCAATTGCCATAAATAAAAAACAACAATGAGTGAGATACAGACCCCAGTGTGGCTCTTAGGCAGGCTTCCTCCCCACTGGATAAACACATTTGCTTCCAACAGGTGTAACAGAAGATTGCAGGTTCTTGGGTACAAAGATCTGGGGATATTGTTTTTTTTCTTTTTTCTCCCTGTACCTTACCTATAAGTGTTTACTACAAGGATGCTAGGTAGCACAATGAATAGCACATTGGACATGAATTTGTATCTTGTTACAGGCCTTTACTAGTAGTTCACCTACGTCAACAGGTTTGCCTGGTGAGATTACCAAAATGTTCTGCAAATCTTCAAGCACTAGATAAATTTTAGCAATTATTTTTCTGTTATTAGTAATGAATTCTTATTGAGTTGGATGAGAATTCTCTTGGTAACATTAAAAGTTTGGACAAAGAGGTTGTATAAAGGAAATAGTCATTGAAATGTATCTTTCTCTCCCTGTTAATCTCCCCTTTATTCTTCTGTCACTCACTTGTCTAATTCCAAAATTGGAAAATGGTTCTGGTGAACCTGTTCTCTGACCTTTTTCTGCCTGGCACTGATCATGCTTGAAAATTATTCAACTTTCTCTTTGCCATGACCATGGTATTCTACTGCATTTTCCTTATGATTTACCCTATCCCTGAAGCACTGAAAAATACTCTTATATGTACTCTTCCATTTACTGGCTTTATGTGATTCAGGACAGGTCACTAAGCTTTCCTGAATCTCAGTTTCCTAGTCTGAAAAATTAGGTAGCTAGACCAAATGAACTTCCCCCTTCCTTTTCTAATTATCTGCCAATCTATGAGCCAAGGATAACTTGGATACCTTGAAAACTAGATGCTCATTTGAGAAGTTGGTGGATAATTTCAAGATATTTGGGGGAGATAGGAATTGCTAGAAGATCATTGTGTTCTTAATGCCTAATTTTCCAGGAAATGTTATTAACCTTTCCCAGCTGAAACCATAGAACAATGAGAAGATGTTATGGTTTTTATAATTGACTTCCCTTGACAGACAAATCATGCCTGGCATCTAATTTCTTCACAACCAGATCAATATGACTTTTCTGATTTAGCCATCCAGATGGATCCTTATGGTCACATCTGAAATACATTTAATCTTAAAAACATAGGTATTCTTATTAAAATGGGAATATTTTCTCTTCTAATTTTCCCTTCTATTTATTGATGTGTCTAGTCTTCATTTTTCAGCTCAGGTCTTACCTCTTCCATCAGATCTCCATCTACTCTAGCCTGCCATGATCTCTCCCACCTCTGAAACACACTTTTAATTTTATTATGTATGCTCCTTTTGTCTCTCCCACTAGTTTTCAGGTTCTCCATAGCATAATACCAACACCATGGCAAGTATTCAATAAATCCCTTTTGACTGATAAACCTTGGATTTCTTTCATACTTTTAATAGATGACAAGAATTTGTAACTTAGACCTAAAAAGGAAAGTGTTTGAGAATATGCATGTTCAGATTTTATATGGCAGATCTCTGATAGTAGAAGATACATATCTCAGAAAATCTTGTGGAGCTTATGCTAGGTAAGCTACTCTGAGACCTTTAAACAAAAACTACCCGTATCACACACTCACACACGTTATATATGTGTGTTTATATTTATACATATGTGTGTATTTACATGTATGTACATGTGTGTATATATGCATGCATATATACACGTACATGTGTGCGTTCTAATCTCCAGTGTTTCCATAATTTCATCATTTCTTTTCATTCTCTTCACCAGGAATGTAACTCTTTGCATGGAGAATATGTTGGAAGAGCCTGTGGACATGAGCAGCCATATGTTCCAGATGTCCTCTTTTGGTCAGTGATTTTGTTCTTCTCCACAGTGACCCTGTCGTCTACATTAAAGCAGTTCAAGACTAGCCGGTATTTCCCAACAAAGGTACTTTGGCCATATTCCTCATTGGTAATGGGCAATATAATATGAAAGATGTTGGTTATATTTGGACTGAGCTTCAATCATGCACTCTTTTCCCACCTCCAAATGCCAAAGATAGGCAATTATAATCTTCTTCTTCCATACTCTGGTTACTTGTACCCTGTGTGCTGCCTACTCACCTTGCCTATATTAAGATCCAGCTCTTTTCCATCACCCATCATGGAGCCCTTTGGGGCTCACAGAGACCTTATAGAACCTCTGTATGGCTCTACTTGATATGAGATGCAAGGCTTATTGGAATGTTTGTTCGAATTTGTAGGCAATGGGTGGAAAAAGAAGTATCAGTCCCTTCCTCCCACCCCAATTACATCTGCATGTTTAGAATCGAAAATAAACAGAAGCAGCTTAGTTCAATATTTAATGCAGCAAAGTAACACCTATAATGTCTGATCCAGCCAAAAACAAGCTCTTTAGGGGGTGAGCTGAAGATGATAATCAAATTTCCAGACTGGGAAAATGCTTCAAGTGCTGTTCCTGCCAGAGAGGCCTTCTGTTTGGTCCCCACCTCCTTCCCCTACGAAGGTGGAAGATTTCTTTTTCTTGTAGGCTGAATTTTATCATTTAATATAGAGTAACCCTTCTTTTTAGCCAAAACAAAAGCCACTGTGTGTGTTTTGTTTACTTTAAAGACATCCTCTCATAAGCCAGGTTCTGCTTTAATTTATGGATGTCCTATGAAAGAGATGCCTAGGATGATCCTAGGACCACCTTTAATTGTGTCTGTTCTTCTCTTCACGTTTCTCCATATCTTCATTGTTGTCCTCATGTGCCAGGTGAACTAATTGAAACATCCTTAGTAGCAGCATCTAAATAAGTCTCAGTGGTAGCACCTATTTATATTCTAAATTTCTGAGTTTAGGAAGATCTGAGTTCAGATCCTACACTAGCTGTATGACCCCAGGCAAACAATTTACCTTCCATTTGCCTCCGTTTCCTTGTCTGTAAAATGAGAGCAATAATAGCAAATACCTTCCAGGGATATTATCAGGATTAAATGAGATATTTGTAAATTGCTTTGCAAACCTGAAATCACTACATGAATTCTAGCTATTGTTATTTTTAAAAATTTCTGTAACTGTTTGAAGTTATATGGTCTAATAGAAGCAACACTGAGCTGAGAGTCATTAGAAATAGATTCAAGTTCTGTCTCTGCCACACACTAGATACATGACCTTGGGTAAATCACTTCATGTGCCTAAGCTTCCCTATCTATGAAATGAGATTAAACGAGATCATAGGATCATAGATTTAGAACTAGAAGGAATTCTAGAGGTCTTCTAGTCCATCCCCCTCATTTTGTAGATGAGGAAACTGAGGCCCAGAGCTCTAATGTGATCTGCCCTATCTCCTGTAGGTGGTAAATTGGAAAGCTAAGATCAGAATCCATGGCCTCTGACTGCAAATTCAGTGATCCACATACCACACTCGCTTTCACAATGAGTACTCAAGTCCCTTCCTTCTATAAAATCCTATAATTCCATGTCTGTTTTCTTAGTCCCCTCACTGCACATCTCTTCCCAAATATTGAAAGGTATTTTCAACATTGAGCCATGAACTTCAGGCAAAATCCAAACTACCCAATCTTATTCTGAATTCTAAAAGTTCACAAGCTTGGTGACTTAGCAGGTTTGGATTATTAAATAAATATGAATTTAGGATGCAACCATCATCACTGCTATGTTCCAACTAATTTTAAATACTTCTATCTGTAGCACAAGGAATTTTAGGCTTAGGTAAAATGTGTGTGTGGGTGTATGGCTACGTGTCTTGATAAGTCCCATAGAAGATATTTCTGGGCCCCAGTTCCTTCATGTATAAAATGGGGGGGGGGGTTAACTTGCTGTTGTTATTGTCATTGTTCATTTGTTTCCGTTGTGGCCAAGTCTTCATGACCCCATTTGGAATTTTCTTGGCAAAGATAATGGAGTGGTTTGCCATTTCCTTCTCCAGATCATTTTACAAATGAAAAAATTGAGGCAAACAGGGTTACCTAGATAGCTTTAAAGTTCCTTTCTGACTAGTTCAATAACTCTAATTCTGATCTACATATAGGTGTACCTATAGCAATGTTTTGATTTATAAACTGTTTACATATTTGTTTTACTTTAGATGGAAATATAAGAATAATAATCAAACCCATTATGATAGAATTTTGTGATTCTATGCTCTAAATTCCATTTAAAATAGTTGCCATAAGTTTCATTTTCTTTGACTCACACGGCAATATGTAATACTTCAGTGCACCAAATGACTTTGTTTTTCATTACATCTAGGTTCGATCTATAGTGAGTGACTTTGCTGTCTTTCTTACTATTTTGTCTATGGTCTTAATTGACTATGCCATTGGAATCCCATCTCCAAAACTGAAAGTTCCAAGTGTTTTCAAGGTGAAACCTTCCCCTCCCCTCCCCTTCTCTCCCCTTCTCTTTCCTCTCCCCTCCCTTTATCTGCCTTCTCCTCCCTTCCTCTACTCTCCCCTTCCTTTCTCTTCTCTCCCTTCCCTTCTTCTACACTCCCCACCTCTTCTCACCTCTCCCTTCCTTTTCTCACCTCTCCCCTCCTTTTCTCTCTTTTCCCCTCCCCTCCTCTCCTGTCCCATCTCTCACCTTCTCCTCTCCCCCAATGTAGTGTATAAACAATAGTGTAAAATTTGTAACTGCCTAAATGCCAATTATTAGTTTATCTAGTATTATTTGTCCAGTTCTAATTTTTTGTTGTGGAGGGGTTTGTCACCTCTACCATTTACATGAACATTTAAGAAGTGTAGAATGACAGAGAGGTAAATGAAATTTACCAGTCATTGCTAAAACTTGAGTACAACATTAGAAAAAAGAAGACTCATGGATATTTTTTTTAAAAAAACCTGAAATTTCCTATGAACATTTCTCATTAATATTTCTTCATATAGCACTACTGATAATTAAAAGATATTTATAAGGTTAATTCAATATCCTATTTTAATTTAATTTTATATTAGAGTAGCTTTTTTATCCTTTGTACTGAAGATGGTATTAGATTCTATCTACTGAATGATCAACTCAGCAGTTTTCCTGGTACTTTCTCCAAGACTCCAATGAAATAGGTGCCATTATTATATATTAACATCACACGTTTTAAAATTCATACAGCCTACTAGGGATGACCGTGGCTGGTTTGTTACCCCATTGGGACCAAATCCATGGTGGACGGTGATCGCTGCTGTGATTCCAGCTTTGCTTTGTACTATTCTTATCTTTATGGACCAACAAATCACTGCAGTCATTATCAACAGAAAGGAGCACAAGCTAAAGGTATGTTGTTAAACTTTCAACTTAAGGCATGTAAATTTATTTAACTGGAATTGATGAGAATTTTTAGAATTTCCATATTCTGCCTCATTTATTATTTTGAAAACTGCAATATGCTATCAACTAATCTTAAACCTTAAGGCTTTGGTTCCCCTTTTAATTTGACCTTACACACACCTGTGTGAATTATAGACACCTTTTTTTTAGTCTTCAAATTATTTTCTTTTCATTCTCTTAAAAGTTTTTCTAACTAAAAAATTTTTCTAAGAATAAAAAATGAGGGGTGGCGCAGTGAGTAAGAGCCCCGGCCTCGGAGTTGGGATGACCCGAGATCGGATCCAGCCTCAGAAAATGAGCACCCATGCATAAATAATGACTAGCTGTGTAACCTTGAGCAAGTTACTTAACCCCAATTGCTTTAAAAAAAAAAAAAGAATAAAAAATGAAAGCCTCCTATTATAGAGAGATGTAGCATTCTCACTGAATTCAATAAATAAAACAATTTATTTTATTTATCATTTAATAAATACAATAGGATATTTGTGTGAAGGCACTTCAACTTCACTTACATGCTAACTAGATATGATTTTACTTTGCTGCTGTGAAAACTGAAAAATTTTTAGCTGCTATGTAATTACTATAAGATGCTTAGACCAAACACTCTTCTTTTCAGTAACCCATGCTAAATGCAATCAATACCATTATTGAGTGGTTTAAAAAAATCTAAAGCAATCTTTATAAAAATAGAACATGCACTATCTTGTTTTTGTTCTGATATCCTGGGGAATTGCCAACTATTTTCACATGCCTACCCTTGAAAACATAGAGGAAAAAATTTAGATTACCAGAGCAATTGAAATCATGTAGTGTGTTTTATGGGATTGTATATGCTTTAATGAGATAAGAAAATTTCTTTCTTAAACTATTTGTTGTGATGCAGATATGATGTTAACTTGAAAAAACACAAAGCTATAGCTATTTATAAAAATAAATATGACACAGGGAATAATTGTATGGAGAACAGAAAGCTAAACTCTATTACAAGTGTAGAGAACAACTTAGCATATCAGCTTTTTTGAAGGTTATATATTATATTTATTGTTGTCACATGTCCTTGATAATTACTAAGCTTTTCCAAATGATATGTCTGTAATAATTTGTGTATTATTAGAAAACAGCACCTGAGATTATTGAAAGCCTTCAGTAAAAATTTATCAATCTTAGAATGCCAAAATTTAGATTCCTCACTTTCCCAACTATCAAATAGTTGATGGGATTTTTCCCACTCTTCCCACCAACCCTTTCTCCCCCAATTCTTGCAGCTGTCTAATTTGGTCTTATTCTCATGCATAAAAGGCCACAGTAACTTTGATATAGATATTATTAAAGCCACAAACTCAAGTAAAGATAGCCATATAACAGACCTCATATTTCATTGCTAAATATTGTTCTGTTGCTTTAATACTTTCCAAAAAGTGATGAAAACCTCCTTAAATATCTGCTTTGAGAGGAAACGAAAAGGTCTTCTTATGTTTTAGAAGAAATGAAAGTCATATTATAAACATTAGGTGCATATCAAAGAAGATTGATTTTTGAAGCCTTCATGGACAGAAATCTCATTTCAATGGAAAAATTTCTTGAGTAAAGACAGCAATCAGAGTCATTCAATCAGTATCTTATCTAAGCATTCATGACAGCATCTTTTAAATGATGTGGAGTGATAGAGGAATTCAGGGAGAATGCTAATATGTTTAAAACTTTCTGTAGCCACCTGTCTCTTTTTCTTTTTTCTCCCTTCCCCCTACTCCATTTCTCAGGGTCTTTGCCTATAGTGTTTTATTGGCATTTCTATCATCATATATCTACAATCCTCTTTTTTACTAGCAGAGAGAAATAATTTCAGTCTGAGTCTCTTTGAAAAACAATCTAAGGATACCTACTTTTTTTAATTTATAATTTGTTATTTTCATTTTTTCTATCAATGTATTTTCTCTCTCTTCCACTTCTTTGCCCTCAATTGAGTAATAAAAAAATCAAGCCCTTAAAACAAATATGTGTAATACAACAGAACAAGTCCCCACTTTGGCCGTGTATAAAAAGGTATATCATAATCTTCATTTAAGTCCCTTTCCTCACTCTTAGGAAGTATGATAGCCCTTTTAAAATCAGAGTTTGTCATTGCATTGTTCAGAGTTCTAGAGAGTCTTTCCAAGTTGTTGTTCTTCATAATATTGGTGTCATTATATAAATTTTTCTCTTAGTTCTGTTCACTTCATTCTGCATGAGTTCACAGAGGTCTTCACAGCTTCCTGTGAAACTATCCATTTCTCCATTTCTTATGGTGCAAAAATATCCCATTACATCCATATACCATGATTTGTTTAGCCATTCCCCAATAGGTTGGCACCTCCTTAGTTTCCAGTTCCTTGCTGTACAACAAGAACTGCCATAAATATTTTTGTGCACATGGGACCTTTGCCCTCTTTCTTTGATATCTTTGGGATATTTGCCTAACAGTGAGCATCAAGGGTCAAAGGGCAATCATTCTATCTATAAGAGTTTTGAAATGGGCTTTCTATCAGTGGTGGGAAATTTTTTAGTCACCTTTTTTGGGGAGAAAAAGTTTTTATGAAAATCTAATTAGGATCATCTCAATGTGCATCTGCAGACAGTTCACTCTTCTTTGACATCACTTTTAATAAGGAGCAATACAATCACAGATCACTTGAGTAAATGAATGCATTTGCAACATTCTCTTGGCTCCACGTCCTCTTGAGGATTATAGCATTTGATGTGTTCTTTTCTGCCCTCTTTGTCAGCCTGGTTCTTCATGTCAATCTATAGTCTTTCATGTGGTTAACTTGACAGATGCAGGAAATTGCTGCCAAGCTTTGGAATGAATTTTTTCAGCAGTGGCATCTGGGTATCAGATGGTCCTCTTGGCTGGCCTCTTGTCTTGCTGCATGTTGGTTTTAGTGGGGTCTGGTGTAGCATCACCTGTTGCTATGCTCCCTTTTCCTTCCATATGTCCATTTCCTATGATTCATATATGAATGTGAGAATCAATGCTCCAGTCCTGTCTCTATCTGAGAATAAATTCCACAGAAACATGTCAGAAGGTAAAGATCTCTCTGTTATGCACCGAGAGGGGGATACTTCCTCTTGGCTGACATTTATTCCAGCTACTAATTTGGTGAGGAAGTCCAAGTATGTAAAGACACATTTTAAATGAAAGTCAAGTAGGAAGACTTTGAGGTGATGTGAATTTCTGGATGGTTTTAATTTCTTCAATTTGTATTTAATCAAGATGTTCTCCTTGGTATATGAAACCATTGGGAAAATGGCATTTTTATAGTTTCTGTCCTTCCTTTCAAAGAAACATAAATTTAATTCTAGAAAATCTTTTGTGAAGGAATTGTCTATTCTGCCTGCTTCCTCTAAGTTACTATCCCACTTAAATATGAAACAGATTTGGAAATCACAGTTGTGGAAATTTAAATCCTCTAGGAAGCTGTGCCTAATAATGAAACCATAGGGAACAGCAGGAGTGGGACAAGTCCAAGACATGCCTAAGGTCTCTCTCCCAAACCCCCAAGCCATACTTCCCTGCCATCACTATCATCATCCATGAACCTGCAGTAACCATCAAACAAAAGGGACGTTATAATGGTAACAATAACCTTGCTTCTTTCACTGTTTTGCAGTCTCTAAATTTGTTGATGACTCCAGCCAAACCCAGAATTCACAGAACCTTGGGATTGAAAGGTTTTCTCAGATTGTGCATATATATCATCTAGTCTAATCTATACCTGAACTTGAATTCTCTCTACAATATAAAGGCAGAATGATACTATCAAAAGAGTGCTAGATTTAGAGTCAGAGTATGTGGAATCAAATCCCAATTCTAGTTCTGCCACTTACTACATGCATGATCTTGGGGATCTCTCTAACCTTCAGTAGCCTCATCTATAAAATGAAAGACTTGGATTAAATAGCCTCTAAACACCCTTCCAGTCCTGAATCTATGACCCTATGATCTCCAACAAATGGGGAAATGGAACCAAATAGTTCTTTTTTTTCTTCTGCTTTTTTTTTGGAGAGCAATTGGGGTTAAGTGACTTGCCCAAGGTCACATGGCTAGTTTTTGTGTTAAGTGTCTGAGGCCGGATTTGAACTCAAGTCCTGCTAACTCCAGGGCATGTACTCCTGAGTCCAGGATCAATGGTCTATTGACTGTGCCACCTGGCCACCCCCAGAACCAAATAGTTCTAATCATTAGGAAGTCAAACCAAAATCTTCCCTTCTATAATATACACTGTTTCTTCTTAAGTCTACTCTCTGTGCCTAAATAGAACGTCTCTAATCCAAGTACCACATATCATCATTTTTCCTTCTTCAGAGCTATTACCTTGAGGGTGATGGGTGACTAAACCCTCAATTATAGAAACGACTTTCCATTACAATTGATAAAGGGACCAGAAGCTTATTCTTTACACATTTTATTGAAAGACTTCCACGAACTTGCTCACTTAGAATTGCTTAAGATCGTTACTCTTGGTAGGTAGCATTAACCCTTGACAGCCAATTCCCTTTGTAAAGACTTTTTGACAGGATCTCATAATAAGTATGCTTCTTTTCACATCCAGGAGAGCACTATTAACATTGTACTCTTTCTGTGCATGGAACTTCTCTCTCCCCTCCCCCATCCCAATTTGATCACATTTATTCAGGCTTGAAGAAGAGAATTGCTCCCTGGGGTCCTGGCACTCAAAAGGTTTTTAAGTCATGTTGCAATGGCCATATTGATGACCAAATTCCTCAACTCTACAACTCCCTGCACTACTTCTGCCCCCACACTATCCACATTCTTTTTTGCTATAGGCTTAAAGCTGCTCAAGAGAAAATGGTCTCTACAAAGAAATTTCCTCATTCTTTCTTCATCTTCAGAACATTGTCCTATGTTGACCACCCAATGTGTTTCTTTCTAGGAAAGGTTCTGAGGAAATGGTAAGAATAAGGAAGGCTAGCTGATTCAGATGAAAGCCTTAAATGGACATGCACTCAACAAATTCAATTTAATAGACATTTATAAAGCCCCTACTAGGTGAGGAAGCAACATGGTCAACATCAGGAAGAGAACTGGATTTTGTGTCACAAATAGCTTAGATAATTATTATATACATGACTTTGAATAGGTCATCTACTTCTGCCCTCATCTCCCTCATCTGTAAAATTAGAGGGATAAACAAGTTCATTTCCAGCTCTAAATCCTTTGTGCAAGGCACAGATATTCAGGATGATTTGTAGTCTAGGCGTTGTAAGTTCACTTTTCATATAATGATATTGGTTAAAGCTGCAATGCATGCGTTATTGGTAAAACTGCCCCCCACCCCCTTTTTAAAGCAAAGACACTTACTTTTTATAGATGAACCAAGTCTTCCTTCTTCCTCTTCTTCCTTCTACTTTACACAGTTACCAAGTCCTAGAGCTTCTGTCACTTACTTTCTCTCCTGACTTTCACCACTGCAGTTTAGGTTCTCATTACCTCATCCCTAGATTTTTGCAGTATACTTTTTTTTTATAAAAAAAGTTATTTAATTTTTTTATTTATGGAATAAAACAAGCATTTCTATGACATAGTATAATAAAAAAGATGATTGCACATGAAACTACAAATCTATTATGTACAAGTTGCTATTCCTTTTGAATATACAATAAAGGTGACTCTTTTTTTTTTCTTTTTGGAGGGCAACTGGGGTTGTGACTTGCCCAAGGTCACATGGCTAGTAAGTGTTGAGTGTCTGAGGCCATATTTGAACTCAGGTCCTCCTGACTCCAGGGCTGGTGCTCTATTCACTGTACCACCTAGCCACCCCTAAAGGTGACTCTTAAATGATCTCTACACCTGAACTATACCACCTCCCAAAACCTATCCCACTTTATCACTCTCAGGATAATCTTCTAAAACTATAATTCTGAGTCTGTTATTCCCAGAGTTGAAAACATTCAGCAATTTGTATTTGCCTACAAAATAAAATCCAAGTTGTTTAACCTAGCATTAAGTTCATTCCTGATTGGACACCAAACTTCCTTTTTCTGTTTTCCATTATTCCCCTTCATATGTTCTATCCAAACTGGACTACAGTATTGGCTGTTGTCTGAACATGAATTTCATTTTCTCGCCTCGAGGAGTGTCTTTGTTCATGCTGTTTGCTAACTTTGCCTGGAATGATCATAGCTTTTGTAGGGAAAGATAAAATTTGTCTGATTGTAGCAGAGGGTATGTGGATAGAGACAATGTTTGGATAAGTAAGGTGAGACCAAATTACTAAGGCCCTTCAAATCAAACAGTTTGCTATGACAGGTAGTAAGGAATGATGGTGGGTTATTGAACAAGTGAATGTTGGCATAAAAGCAGTATTTTAGGGAAATGTGTCTGGGAGCAGTGAAGTAGAGAGAAATTGGAGACAGAGAGACCAACTATTTCAATAATGCAGGCAAAAGGAAATGAAAACCTGAATGTTCTATACACTACCTTCCTCCCCAGTTGAATATAATCTTTGAAGGCAGAGACTATTTGGTTTTGGTTTCCTATCTCTACAGGGTCCGTTATATATTAAATGTTTAATAACTGCTTGTTGAATTGATTTACTACTTATTTTGTAAAGGCAGGAATGAATAGAGAGTATGAATAGTGGCAGAGGAAATACAGAGGAAAGGAAAATCTGAGAGATGTTCAAAGGGGGAAAATAGTATTTGGTAGCAGATTGGGCAAAGGAGACCACGGAGAGAGAAGAATTAAAGATAGCTACATACATACCTAGAAATAATGATGGTACAAGTGATGGAAATGAGAAAACTGGGCAGTGGGGTGGGATGGGTTTAAGGTTCATAGAGTGAGATCAATTTAAGCATAAGTTTTAAGATGCCAGTAGAACATCCAAACAGAGATAGGACTGGAGAATTGGTGAGAAGTTGAGACTGAAGATACAGCTTTGGAGATCATCTGCATAGAAGGAATAATTGAAGCCATGAGGGTGGGTGAGCTCACTGAGGGAGTGTGTATAGTGAGAGAAGAGTGGAGGGCCAACTCCAGAAAAAATGGGTGGTTAACAGTATCAAAAGTTACAGAAAGATTGAGGAGAATGAAGCCTGAGAAATGGCCATTGAATTTGACAAGAAAAAGGTCATCAGTAACCTTTAAGAGAGCAGTTTTCATAGAGTGGTGGGGGTGGAAGCCAGATTGCAGTGACTTCAGATGGTAAGGAGTGGAGGCTGTGTGTGTAGACCACATGTTTGAGGAGTTGGCAGCAAAAGGAAGAGAGTGGATGATAGCTAGAAGGGCTGCAGGCTCAAGAAAATATGTTTTGTTTTGTTTTGTTTTGTTTTGTTTTGAGATAGGGGAGACCTGAAAGAAGAAACCAGTGAAAAAGAAGATACTACAGATGCTAAGGTCTATCACACAGATAAATGTGAGAGTAGAGCCTCAAGTGGAAAAGTAAATAAGGTCATTTCTAAAGTCATTGCTAAAGTAAAGGAAAAGGGACAAAGTACATATGGGGCCTCAGGGCATCAAAGGGAATATTGTCTCATCATTCCGGTAAGCTGAGAAGGGTAGAGTGAGCCTTGTATGGAAGGTCTGTGTGGAATCATTGACCTAGATGCCTAAGCAGAGTTCTCTGATGCCTTCAGTGATAGCTCCTCAAGATTTGGAGTCTCAATCTGTGAAAAGTAAATCCACCAGTCCTAACTCTCCATGGTGCACTGGAGTCAGAGGACCTGGAGTTTGGGGAACTTGATCATAAAATTCTTTCCCCATATTTTGGTTGGCAAACTCCCATTTCCTGGGCCCCTTAAGCTTGTGATTCAAAAGTTTTCTGCTGAGTCAATAATCCTTTCTCTTTGCTACTTCTACTATAGCTCTCATCTCTATCCACCTTAGTTCTGACTTTCCATGGTCCCTATATTCCTCAGTCCTACCATTCTATCACATTCTCTGGAGCCCCTACCTTGTTGTTTAATAATATCCCCTTCACTGTAGATTTCTACACCTAATACTCTTTGTATCTTATGGTAATCACAGAAATCTGACTCTCTCCAGAAGATACTACCTCATTGGGTATCCTCCTTCTTGAATGCCCACTCTCTATCCTTGGCCAGAAGGAGCAGTCAACCTGCTCTTTGCTTATTCCTGACCTTCCTTCTACCTCTAGTCATTCTCCAGTTTCTATTTGAGATTCACTCCAATCCTTGATATCTGCCTATCCCAATACTGGGTGCTTTCATCTACTAGCTCTTGGGATATTCCCCCTCCTTTCTCAGAGTCCATAACCTGGCTCAAAGTATTCCTTTATAACCTTCTCTGTGCCCTTTTGTTTGACGACTTAGATACATTTGCAAATTTCCCTTCCATTGCTTTCTAGTTCACTGTCCTTCTCAGTTCTCCAGCCCTCTATCTTGACATTTCCTCAGGCATTTATAGGAGTAGCCACTATTTAGCCCACACCATCACCTATAACTGTGCCACCTCCT
The DNA here is from genome assembly GCA_011680675.1 of Gymnobelideus leadbeateri. Classification (NCBI taxonomy): domain Eukaryota; kingdom Metazoa; phylum Chordata; class Mammalia; order Diprotodontia; family Petauridae; genus Gymnobelideus; species Gymnobelideus leadbeateri. The sequence continues at coordinate 403,971 of WOXC01004731.1, forward strand.
TCATCTAGAACTCTGAAATTCCCCTTTATTTTCCTAATTTCCTCTCTTTCTACCTCCCTCTTCACTTCATTTCTTCTAAACTTATTTGTTCCCACCACAACTCCTTCCATCCTTTTCTCTTCTAATCAACATCAATCATTTTCTGGCTCTGGGTTACTTTCTTCATATACTTGACCCTATAGTTGACCAATTTCACTACCCTCCTCTCTTGAAACCCTTGTTCTTTTATCTTGCCAACATTTATGCACAGCTAATCCTGAGCCCAAGATGAATCTCACCATCTGATTCTTTTCTTCCTATTCCTATTTTACTAAATGCTGCCAAAAGATATTACATAACTAGACCAACTGGATTCACTATAAGTTTATATCACCTAATCTCAACTGGACCTTCTATGCTATAAGATAATCTTTTCATTTTCCCCAAAAAGACACACTACCACACTCTCCAGATCAGCTGTTCCAAGGCTTATTCTTTTTTCCTCATCTTCTCTGTCTCTCCAATGCCCTGTCTCTTGGTTGATTATCGCCTTGCCTCTAATTTTACTGAGAAAATTGAAGTCATCAATCTTGATTCCTCTCTTCCTTCCTCTGCTCCATACCTCAAAGCCACTATACATTTCTTTTTTTTCTATCCACTATGCCACCTAATTGCCTTCCAATTGCCTTAAATTATACTTCTTGGTATACATGTTGTATATAACTGCCCCAGTAGTATATGAACCCCTTGACTACAAGTATGGTTTTTTTCTTTATATTCATATTCCCAACTCTATGTATGGTATCTTGTACATAGTAGATATTTAATAATGTTTGGTGAATAGATGTAAATTTAATTTCCTCCTGAGTTTACATACACATGTTGGAAATATATTGGAAATTGAGATGACATTAATCTGAGAACACATTTTATCTGTAAAAGTATGAGCTTCTGAAATTGATCCTAGCTGCTGTACATCTGCCTATGACACTAGTTTTCTAGGTACTTATGTAGTGTCTATCACTTTTACATCTTTGACTTTTATGCCATTTTTGTGCAAGTCACACAAGGTATAAAATAGTAAATAATAGTTCTTATGTTCTTGCTGCTACCAATGCATGGTGGTACTTACTCCTGGTCTTTCTACAAGTATTAGAAGTAAGAATCTTTGTTTCTTCCTAACAGAAAGGATGTGGGTACCATCTGGATTTACTGATGGTGGCAGTCATGCTTGGCGTATGCTCCATTATGGGACTCCCATGGTTTGTGGCTGCCACAGTTCTTTCAATTACTCACGTGAACAGCCTGAAACTGGAATCTGAATGTTCAGCCCCAGGGGAACAACCCAAATTTCTTGGCATCCGAGAACAAAGAGTTACAGGACTCATGATTTTCGTCCTTATGGGTTCATCTGTCTTTATGACCAGCATTCTTAAGGTAAATCAAGCCTAACTTTATGCATGGAATCAGGAGGCAAAGTATATGTGTCCTTGTAAATAATGAAAATTTCCATTTTGCAGAAATGGTTCAATGAATTGGTCAAAATATTATATGTACATAGCTAATGTTATCAAAAGTAAAACATGACCTTTATTAAAAGCAAAAACTTCCAGTTTACATTTTGAGGACCTCTTTAAGTATATGGACCTCAGTTTGTTCATAAGTAAAATGATGGGGTCAAAAACAATCTCTGAAGTTTTTTTCAACTGTAAATCTCTGATCTCATGCACATAAACATTAATTTGACAAAAGTAAATGTCTAAATTAAAGGCATCTAGCAGCACAGTGGATGAAGCACTGGTCTTAGAATCAGGAACATTCACCTTTATGAGTTCAAATCCAACTTTAGACACTTACCAGTTGTGTAACCCTGGGCAAATCACTTAACCCTGTTTGCCACAATTCCTTATTTGTAAAATAAATTGGAGAAGGAAATGGTAAGCCACTCCAGTCTTTGCCAAATGGGGTCACAAAGAGTCAGACACGACTGACAACAATTGAACACCATCTTGAAATGGCTAACTTAAATTATAACTGTGATAAAGTTTTTGGCAAAAGGCTTTTTTTTTGTTGTTTCTGACTGACATCATTGATTTTTTTTTGCAAAAAAATCTGACATATCTTGAATTTTCTGCAGGTTCAAACTAAGTAAAGGGTCTATTTTCTTCTCAGCGGGCAGATATAATTCCAATTAATGATATTGAGCATTGCAAAGAGGCACTGAGATGAGCAGAGACTTGTCCATGGTCACATTTGCCATCTCCTATTCTAAATACAACATAAAACCTATTTCATGGCAATTGTCCATGCATGCATTTATTTTCTTATATTTAAAGGGGGTGTTCTATCCATTGTAAAACTTTAAATAATGGTTGCTTTGTCTCACACAATTTAATAAACATTTCCAATCTAATCTAATTAGATTTTAAGCTATTACCTTTTTCAGTTGGCTACAACTTAAAGAATATAACCAAATTATTTTGCTTTGAATTAGAGTTTTAAGAATTCTATACATTTTTATACCGTCCTACAAAGTTGTATCCTATAATAAATGAGATGATGCCCAACCTTTAGGATTAAAAAGGGGAAAATACAGTTGTTTACAAGCTTCCAGCCTGGTGTTGACAAAAGCAACTAGAAAAGCAACTAGGAACTGCATTTTTCTCTTTTCATCTTGATATTTTAGCATTGTAAAAACAAAGTTCAAATTTTTCAGAAAGTGTATTGTAATATATTTTTCTCCTTCTATGATAGCCACACTAGGAATATCTTTGGTAAGCATGAAATAACATCTCAGAATGACATCTGAAAACAGTAAATTATATGCTATTCTCTGCTCTGATTTTCCTCCCTTTCCAGTTTATTCCAATGCCAGTGCTTTATGGGGTATTTCTTTACATGGGTGCCTCATCTTTAAAGGGAATTCAGGTAAGTATTTCATGATAAAAACTTATAGCAACCTTTATAAAGTACTATATTATGGTAAAAAAATTCTATGGACAATGGGATAGCCAATTTAGGAACTAACACTAGACCATATCTCATGTAGTCCCCCTAAATTGGATAAGATTAACCATGACTGCAGAAGGCCAAAATAGAATCCTTCTAGTCAGTCACTAACCTCCCTGAATCTTAGCTTTCTTCATTTATAAAAAGAAGAGGTTGGACTAAAAAGCTTCTGAGGTCCCTTCCAGTTGGTCCCTTCCCTCTGTGTCTAATTGTGTTTGTCACTAGCAAATTTACACTGTGGAATGAAACAGATTTCATGCACAAGAAAAAGAATGTGCATTTTCAGGGTGGCTAGGTGGCGAAGTAAGAGCGCCAGCCCCAGAGTTGGGAGGACCCTGGACTGGTCCCAGCCTCATAAAATGAGCACCCACACATAAATAATGACTGGCCATGTAACCTTGAGCAAGTTACTTAACCCCAAGTGCTTATAAAAAAAAAGAATGAGCATTTTCTGAGCAAGTAAAAAGATACTGTTAATATTTTAGAAGTTGGGAGCAAACAATCAGTGCTTAATATTTTCCTTTGCATTTGAACTTCCTTGCTGGGTTCCATAACACAATTATATACAAACCGGGCATTCTGTTACTCTGAAGAGTAAGAGAATCTATCATTCTAAGGTAAATTTATTGAGAAGTTTAATTTATCTCAGGTTGAATAAAGGAACTACATAAAACTGTGTGTTCTTCTTATAACAAGCCTACTTTGCATTCACTCATTTGTCTGTATATTAAAAGCATGGAAAAGAAAAGACTCAAACTTGGATGAGAGTCATGTTTGGCATCAGGCCAGCTCAGAGCCCCTTTTGTTAAGTAAAGAACCAGTGTCTGACACTCAAAAAAAAAAGAAGGCTAGAAGTTTAGCTCTGACATCAACACATATAATTCAAGAGAGATCTTGAGTTGATTTTTCAGTGTCCTTCAAAAGGGTAAGACATGGGGGCGGCCCATCTGATACTAGGTGAAGTAGATTCCTCCAAGAGAGGAGCTGTACAACGTAATTTCCCCACACAAAAGTTTATTCATTCCAAGAACTTTTCCTCCTAGAAAAGTGCACTCCCCATGATTCTGGGCTTTCCTAAGGCAATCAGGGAAAAGTGCCGGAAGAGGTTTTGTTTGTTTGTTTTGCTGTTTTTTTGCCTTTGGCAAAAGTTCCACTAGCACTAATTTCATCTCTAAGTGAAAAGTATTTATTATTAGGCCCCAGGCTCACATAAATACAGCAGCATAAGTTTAAGAAGCAAAGTAAAATAGTTTTGATAGGTTTCGACAGATTTTTTCCCCTAATTCCACTCACATGATTTTGTACCCATGAGGTTTAGAATTAAACAAAAATGTCAAGTTTTGGAATTCTTTGGGGTGTGAATCTTTCAAATGAGAATTGAGGAAAACATTACCCAAAGGCCTAGGAGAGAAATCTAATGAGTTTTAAGTAGCAACAAATAAAGCAGGATGAAAAGTCTTTCATGGAGAATTTGTTGAAAATAGAAGGTGAGCATCCACGTCTTATACTTAAAAGTATTAGTGACTGTAGAGCAGTGGAAAGGCAATCAGGAGAAGAGAAAAATAGTATATTTATAATTTTTTTAAATTGTTACTATTACTTGAATGTTAGCCATTGAACATTTGTTAAGTATCAGTATTAGCAAGGGAAAAGTTAAATCCCTGTGTGTGGGAGGATTCTACAGAAGTTACCTGGTTGTTTGGCAATATTAAGAAGCTTAATATCTAGGCTTCTCACTCTGAAATGCGCTGAAAAAACACTGGGAGAGATCACAGTGTTCTCACATACACTGTTTTTGTATTCAGCTGCACAGTGGCTTCTATATTCATTCCAACACTTTGAAAACCCAAAGTAAAGCAAATGCACCACCTAAACAATAACAACTCAAACACCCACACAATAAGGTTCACTTATGCAATTGTATAGCTTCACAACTGGAGGAAGATTCACTGGGAAATTTCAGTTCTGTAAAATCTGAGAAGTTCATATGCAAGGCAAGTGATTTCATTTTACTTTGCCCCTCCCTCTTTTTAAGGAAGGACCTATTTTATGAATTTTACTCCACACACAGATATGAAAACCAGTTACTCTTTTAAATATTCAAAATAAATGATTCAAAAACCTCCCCTTGTTTATCTTCCATTGAACAGTGTCCTACAAATACATAATAGGATTGTAATGATGATTTGTTGTTTAAAATTATAGTAATAATGGTGTTTCATCTCCTCAAGGAGGCTAAGTAGTAGTGGATAGAAAGGAGTTGATCAGAAAAATGAATCCCACTCCCCCCATGACTTATCCAACCTCCTAATAAAAATGAAATGTGATTATCAAATTTTAAAGCTTCCCATTATTATTTAGATGAGAGCATGGGACTGAGTGCAGGGATAGCTTATTCCCATTAAAAACCAGGAAACTTGAGGGACCTAACAATCAAATGGGGTGAAAAAATGTGAATGGAATGTCAAATAAAGCTACAAGGTAAAGAAGGCAACATCAATTTATGATGATGTAGTTCTTCTTTCTTATTATTTATCGAAAGAATTTAATTTAATTTATGTTACAGTTCTTTGATAGAATAAAGCTTTTCTGGATGCCAGCAAAACACCAGCCAGATTTCATATACCTGAGGCATGTACCCCTTCGAAAAGTCCATCTCTTCACCATCATTCAGATGAGTTGCCTTGGCCTTCTATGGATAATCAAAGTTTCAAGAGCTGCCATCGTCTTTCCCATGATGGTATGAAAACACTATATCTCCTTGTTAGCTTCCTCTATACAAGGAGCTGTTATCTGGCATGTGGACATTTTATTGGATCCCCCATTCAGAGGATGGGAAGCAGGAAATACAATAAAACTGAAACCAGTTAATTTTGGTGAGATAGTAGATTAAAACTAGTAACTAAAATTACCTATAAATTTCAATTATCCAGGCTAGTTTTGTTGCCTTAACAGTAAGGATGATTGACAAGGGATTAAATGTGGGAGGAAAAATAAATGTTTAAAAATCATCCAAACTTGAGATTAAGGTGTAAATATCATTGATGAAAGGAATATTTTGAAATTGAGTGAGTTTGTCTCAAATGTTCCATAACTTAAAAAGAGATATTCAATGTAAAAAAATGCCAATATAGAATTATGCTGTTATTAGTATCCATAAGAGTTCCTTGTCTCTCATGCTGACATTAAAGAATACAAAATAGTTAATAGATTTTAATGAGGTGGACAAGATAAGCTTATCTTAGCCCTAATTCATAATAGAAATGCAAATTTTCAAATTTTATCCACCATCGTAATTATAATATGTCCAACCCTTCCATAGTGAAGCCTATGATACTTAAAAAAAAAAAAGTATTACTTATGTTCTGGGAGTAATTTTAAGTTCTAAACAACACAGTCCAGATGATTTATGCACTATGTACTGCTATACTAACATTTATTTTTATATCAACCAAAATAAAGCATTTCAATGTAATTTGACGTGATTCCATTAAATGTATATGCACCTATAATAGGTTTCCTATGCTTTGAAATTATGCCCCTGTTTGCTACAGGTATTAGCTTTGGTGTTTGTAAGAAAATTGATGGATTTATTTTTTACGAAACGAGAATTAAGCTGGTTGGATGATTTGATGCCTGAGAGCAAGAAAAAGAAATTGGAAGATGCTGAAAAAGAGGTAGGTCAGAGGAAAAACAGTATTGGATTTTTTTCATTTTAAAATTCAATTCTCTTTAGTAATGAAACTCATCATTTCCCACCCAACCATTGGCCCTGAATATAAAAAGTTCTTTGAAACAACTAGATTACCCTGTTTCGTTTTATGTAATCACTGATCCTGACAGATGTGAATTGGCTGAATGGAGAGCTTACAACTTGACACCAGAAAACTGGCATTTGGAAAAAAAAATAATGCACATTTGATGTGTTTAAATCCAGACACACTGAAAATATGAGGCTATTTTAAGGAATGATAGCTTCTATTTATAAAATGAGCCAAGTCACAAATTTCATTGAATTCATAAGATAATTTGAACATGTGTGTGTGTGTGTGTGTGTGTGTGTGTAAATAAATAAATAAATAATATTTTTAAAAAATATATATGTATATATACATATATATATACATATATATATATATATATATATATATATATACAATCTTCAGGTGCTATGATTGTTTTTAAAAACTCCTATCCTGAGTATAACACACAGCTGATAATGAATTGTAGTGTCTTCCAATGCCTACATGTATAAAGACTGACTCAATTAAATATGTAAGAGGGCAAGGAACAAATTATCACTGGCATTTTGTCAGAAATAAGTAGTAAGTGTTGGCCAAGAGACGACAGCAAAAATGTTGTTGGTCATTGGTTAGTTTAAATGCTAAACAGTGAGAAATGTTGATTTGACTTGCTTTTTCAAAATAATGGAAGGTTGACTTACTTGAGCTGTTTTCAGAGAAAACTGTTATTTTTATGGTCTTCTCTGTCCCATTTTGTTTCATATACTAAAAGAAATATGTCCAAAAAAGAAATACATCCCTTTTTGGTTTTCCTGCACTATACTTTCAATGTGATTAGGTTACTTTTACTTGTTTTGTCATTTCTAAATTTTGAGAGCTATTCTTTTATCTACTTAGGCAGTTACAAAGTAATATAGAAGGCATGGAGTTTGCAGATAAGATTAACTACTAAGATATTTGATATATTAATTAATCGCATCAATTTAAAAATAGAAAAAGAGATGAAGTTAACATTTAAAAGACAGCATTTGGTGAGAGCTTGGAAATTAATCTTTATATTTATTCTCTATGAGAGGCATGATGAGTTTGTCCACTTGCTTCAAGCATTTAGTGTGTTACTATATCCACAGATAAGTTCCTTTAAACTATTCTTCATTTTTGCTCAGCTGAATCAGTGCCTTTCACTGTTTAGACAGCAAAGATTCATCATGAAACTTCTGTCCATTGTTCCTTGGAGAACTGTATCTCAACAATGGAACTGGATTGTTGTAGGTTTCTCTGTGGTCATTTAATTGCAAATGGTCTTTCCACTCTGGGTGACCTAGCATGATAAAATAACTTTGTACTAAAGAATACCTGGCGATATTAATCTTTTTTAAATGGTCTAGAAGGCATTTTTTAAATAGCATTTTCTCTAGTGACACAAGTTTGAATTCCAGTCTGACCACTATATCTTTCCAAGTGCACTACAAAAGCTAGTATTTTAATATTTTGCTCGTGACATAAAAAAGCAAGACCCTACAAGCACAATATCCAATAGTATTAGTTTTCTTTTCTAATCTTTGTTTTTAGTTCATTTCTAGTGTGTTTATACTTTAAACACCATATTCTATACCCACCCCCGCCAAAAAAAGAGAGGTTGGGACTCAGTGCAGACTAAGTCTAAAGGAGATAGAAATCAACAAATATTTTTGAAGGGTAAAGGTACTGATATTTGAAGCTGAAGGGCCACCTGACTTTTCTGTCCTCATATTACCTTGTACAGATATTTCCTCTCCACAGGTGCCACTCTCCAAAGGGAATATAAATCCCTTGATGACAAGGATTAGTTTGGTTTTATGTTGGAAGCATTTGGTCTAGTACAGTACCTTGCATATAGTAGAAAACCTATCAAATGTTTGTTGGATTGAACTGGGTTAATTTAATTAATTATATTTATTCTCAATTCCAGCTTTCTAGCTGAATGCAATTTGCAAGTAGGTTTCTGAACAAAAGGTTTACATACAAAGCTTGCTGAATGTGATTCTTCCAGCCTTTCTAATCCTTCATTTATTATTAAACACACCAAAACAGTAACTAATATCTTATTTTCTGTGACTGCCTGATTTATATCTTCTATTGAATGTCTGCATTTCATCACCTCTGATGAGATAACCATACTAACTACTTCATTAATATAATTAACCCACCTATAACTCTCCTCTCAAGTCATACCCTATACCTTGAACATTCTTCTTTTCCAACTTACAAAGTTCATTTTCTTCTCTCATTCTTTCCTACTTTTAAAAAGTTAAGATTCTAGAGCAAAATTTTGTTCCTCCAAAAGAATGTTCTTCATTCAAAGCAAATTTCAAACCTCTTCCCTGCTTTATCTCTCCTTGAAATGATAAGAAAGAAACATGTATTATATGGTTTTCTTCTGCACTCTACAAGATAAACCATGGTACCTTACTTTTCATCTTCCTTTAGACTTACTATTTTTACTATTCCAAAACGCTCATATGATGTATTTTGTAAAACCACAGCTGGACATTCTATAGTATTTTCTTCTTGAAGGTGATTCCATATGTCTTTCTTGCTGGACTTAAGTTCTCTGAGAATAGAGGTCCTGTCTCAGTAACTGCCCTGTTACAGCACATAGAATAGTACAATATTCTATCAAATGCTGAGTATGTTTTCACAAGGAGGAGAATTTCAAAAACAGTAAAATAACACCTTAATTTATAGAGATATTTGTTTTCTGTAAGTACTAAATGTGGTTAATTTGGAATGTCCAAATTACACATGTGTACACGAAGCAGAACCTTGGTTTTAGACAGAAAGCCCAGAACTACTACAGAGAACAGATCCCCTACATCTAATTTGAACCACTAACCATTAGGTTTTTTGCATTCCCTTCCCTGTTCTTTGATTTATTTTGAAATCTTTGACAAGTCATTTAATGTGTTGGGCTCTCATCTATAAAATGAAGGGGTTGGACTATAATAACTGACATTTCTGTGATGCTTAAATTTTGCATACTACTTTACATACATTATCTCACATGAAACTCACAACCACCCCGTAATATAGGTATTAGAGATACCCACGTTTGAAAGATGCAAAAACTGAAACTGAGGTATGTTAAGTGGCTTACTTACTCATGGTCACACGGTAAATGTCAGAAGCCAAATCTGAAGCTAGGTCTTCTTGATACCATGTCCAACATTTAATCCAAATCTAATACTTTACTGACTATGTCATACTGCATCTAGGTGACTTCTAAGGTCCCTTCCAACTCAAATTCTATTTTGGATCTACTTTTGTTGTTTAACTATAATTTGGGAAGAAAAATAAGGCCAATGACAGTGTTGAAATAATCTCTTGTTGAACACTAAATAAATTCCTGACCAGTGCAGAGATAATTATGCATCTGACAGTTGGAAAGAACAAAAGAAGCATAGAAATCTTCATTCTTCTGCTTGAAATAAATATTAAAAATGTCCAGTCAATATGGAGAGTAGGAGGGTTAGACTAAAAACTCCCATGAGTTTATTTTCAACTTTGTCCAGCAGACCTCAGCATTTGGCTTCCTGGAGGCTTATGGTATCAACAGCAGGATGGAGCCAGTCAAGAGAACTCATTGTGTCTTACTGGGTTTTTCCTATTCCATCATTCGGTTTTCTAGCATACTGTCCAATAAGATGATAAATGGATCACGGGAGTTGTCAAAAGTCTTTCTTCATAATATTGCATTTCTCCAATAGTCTGAACCAGTAGAACAACTTCAGTAGAAGTCTGGCAAGATGGCAAATTTCAGGAATGTCTCTAATGTAACATCTAAGCTGCTCCCTGAGACTCAAATTTAAAGCAGGTTCACCTCTTGTCCTTCTGATGATAGTTATAAGTCTGTACTTTTATCCTGTGGGGTTTTCCTCCCAGTAGCACACTTCCGGTCTCATGGCATTGAGAAAACATTAGGTTGACCTTAAAATTCAATAATGAGCTAAGCAGAATAAATAGCTACACAGGCCAGTCCAAGGTCGTAGAGCTTCTGTTCCAAATTTCCATGTGCTTCATGCATATGCATATGCATATGTTTCAGTTTTTAGAAAGAAAGGATTATAATCAGGGTAGAAATGAATATTGGAACCCTGACATTTTACACATTGCTCTGTGTAAATGAAAGACTTAAGAATCAAATTCTGGATGTCCAAATGTGTCTGGAACACCAACACCCCTCCCTGGTTAAATATCTCCCAGGACTTAATATCTATCCAATAGAAAGGACTTTATATATTCCACTAATGAGGAAGAATGTGGTTGCCTTTTTTGACCAAGCGGATTAGAGTCCGTTTCAGACAAATTTCATTGACTTGTGTTTTCCTAGAATTTGAGCTCTGAGGAAGTTATAAAGTCATCTGTTTTGTGTTGAGTATAAATCAGTTGAATATTCACCATGTATTGGAAGCATTAGAGGAGAGACAAAAGAAATAGAAGACAAGGTCCTCCAGAGGCTTTTGTCTTTAAAAAGATGCCCATAGCAGAGAAAGATAAGAAAGGCTCCAAATGTCCCCACTGAAGTAGGGAGCATTTGAGTGTTTGATGGCTGAGCACAATCCTGGGACTTGGTCAGGCACGGTAGAGGCTGGGAAGTAATGTTTAATGAAAGTAAAGAGAATAGAACCAGGAGAGAATCTTTTTGTCTGTAGAAACTCCTAAATGTGGTAAATGGATGCCTTTGGGTGGACTTTTCAGAAGTCTGAAATTTTTTGAATTTTCAATAAATGTCCATATTTTCAAAGGCTATTGGACGAGCTTCTTATTCTGTGATTTGTCTTTCTGAATATGTCCTATCCAAAGCATTTTTTTAAGTTATCAGAAATAAAAAGTGGCTTTGCAACTGTACCTTTTTTTGCACTGTGATTTTATTAGTGCAAGGAGCTCCAGATGAGGCATCACTTTACCAAACAGATCTGCACCTTCATTGCAATTTAGCCTTAGATGATTGCTTGGGTCACTGAGTGGTTTGGTGATTTACTCAGAGTCATATAGCCCATACGCTGTGAAGCCAGTTCTTCCTGTCTCTTAGGCTATCAATCCACTAAGGCTGCCTTTTCTTCTACTATATGGAAATGGTCTTGCTTTTCTGGGCTTTATGGTGCTTAATGATACCTCAGTAACTTAATGATAATAGTAATAACAAGAATAATGTCTTGCATTTGTAGAGGTTTTAGATTTAGAATTTTTTTCCACTTCGAAAAACTATATCTACCTGGTCCTTAATTCATTTATAGTTTAATGACAGACTATAAGAACCCAGGAGGGGGAGAGACAGAATGCACATTTACATAGGACCTAAGATGTACCAACCACTGTTCTAAATGCTTTACAAATATTGTCTCATTTTATCCTCACGACAAATCTATGAGGTAGATGTCAATATTACTTTCATTTTACAGTTGAGGAAACTGAGGCAAATAAAAATTAAGTGACTTGCCCAGGATCATACATATAATAAGTATCTGAAACCAGATTTGAACTCTGGTCTTCCTGACTCAAGGCCCAGCATTCTATCCATTACATTATACTAATGTGAATGAGACTTTTATTTTTGATTTAGAAAGTGGTCAATGGTGGCGGCTAGGTGGTGCAGTGAATAGAGCACTGGCCCTGGAATTAAGAGGACCTGAGTTCAAATCTGGCTTCAGACACTTAACAGTTACTAGCTGTGTGACCTTGGGTAAGTCACTTACCCCCAATTACCCTGACTCCAAAAAGAAAAAAAAAGTGGTCAAATCAGAATTTTTATTTGCCCAAGGGTGAAGTTATGCTTTGAGCATCTTAAGGACCACAGATGTGTTTTTTTATGTAGAAGATGTATCATTTTGTAAAATAGGAACAGTAACAATTTAAACTTATCTAGAATTTTACAAGTTACCAAGTACTTTCACATATATTCATTGATTATCAGAACAGTTCACTACAGCTGGGATTTTAAGTAAAGATTTACTCATGGTCACACATCTTAAAGACAAAGCAGGACCTGAAACTAGCTCTTGGTTGGAGACTTCTGAGAAGTCCAGAGCTCTTTCTAAAACAACCACTTGTTCCTCAATAGTGACAGATATCAACCAAAAAGAGTATTTTGGAGGAACTATGACACCTAAGAGAAATGAACAAGGAAAGAAAGACTATGCCATATACACACATACACATATGTATACGTATACATATATATACATATATACACATACACACACACATATATCAAAATTCAGTGTCATCAGCTTGATATTCCCTTCTTTAAATCTCATTTTCTTCTTTTTCCCCAACGCAAACCCACTTATATCCCCTGCCACCCCCACCCCCACCACCATCTCCTGCCCCACCATAAAGCAGATGCCTTATTCTATGGCTATCTAGATCTCACTTCTCCTTTGCAGTTTAGCTCAAATCTTACCTCTCCTCCTTTGTGAAAACCTTCATTGACTATTCCATCTCAAGGAATTTTTCTTCTTTCTGGATCAGTTTTTGTCAGTGATGCTTATTTCGCAGTTATAATTCACCACTTGGTACCACGTTTATATGCTTTGTTTCTACAACTGTAGTGTAAGCTTCTTAACAGAGTTCTATAGACTTCATTTTTTTTTAAATCCTCTTCGTACTTTACAAGCACTCATATATAGCTCAATAAATGTGTTGAAATTATTGGTTACTTTATTGATGTTGGGTTTATCATTTAACTTTGTCAGATCTCAGGTTTCTATTTCTTGCAAAAGAATACCAATATCTGTCCTTAGTTATTAAACTGAAAAATGCTTCAAGCTTCTAGGACTATCTATTTTAAATGAGATTATTTATTTGGTCATATTTATCAAGTATTTGCCAAGCACTCAGACATCCTTGAGAAAAGATCTACCATTTCTATGGTGCTTTCAAGTTTTGTAAACAAAACTCTCTCTCACTCTCTCCATATTTATTTATTTATTTATAAATTTTTGTTTGATCTTCATGACAATCCTATGAGATTGGCACTATTATCACCATTTTACAGATGAGGAAACTGAGTTTGAGAGGATGAAGTGACACAGTGTCTGAGGCAGTGTTTGAACTCAGGTCTATCCTGCCTCTAGGTACAGTGCCCTACCCACTCCTCTAACTAGCTATCTCACCCTCCAAAGATCCTGGATCTCTTACTATAGAATGGGATTGTGCATAAAGTGGCTGAGCCCCTTCAAAGAGGGTTTAGTAGCTGAAGTGATTCAAGGACTTTGTTGCAAAGCATATTTTTACCTTTGAGCCCCTCCCATTGCATGAATTCCCAGAATGGCATTATGGCAGGGCTGCTTCCTCTAACATCTGTTCTTCCATAAGGTTGATATAAGTTGGGGTAGTGATTGCCTTGAGGTCAATCCATGTGACTGACCCCTTGTGTCTGAGTAGATGCTCCTCCCAAGAAGCATGCCTCTATTTTTTTTTAATTTGGTTTCCTTATTGAGATGCCTGAGGGACTCAGCATGCCGTCTCTGTGCTCCTGCAGGCCCACCCAGCTTCCTTCTGGCACTGAAAGCAGCCGATGCTCTGCCACCTTTCTTTTCAGATAAGCATGACTTGGAAAAGCTATCTTTAGAGGTGATGAGTTTTTGTTTGGATGGAATTATGACTTGTATAAAGCCCACGCATGCTAACAAGCCATAGAGTGCAAAATAATTATTGAAAGTAATTTGAGAGAAAAGTGGAAAATCATCTAAGGGGGAAAAAAGATACTTGTTCTCAAAGCTTTGGTCTTGGTTCTCCATCATCAGCTTGACTGACCATTGTTAGCTATGACCTCATCTCTGCACAATTTAGATTTTTTTTTCTCACTGAAGTACTTGATATTTTATTCAGAGTTAGAAAGAATACACCACATATAATGCTCATCATTCATTGGAGAACCATGGAAAGAAGTGTTGCATTATAGAGAGAGCTATCTCATTTGGGAAGCATTGCTTCAGCATTCAAGTCTTTAACTTATTTTCCAGGGAAGTATGACTTTTGAAATCACTTTATGATTTTCTTGTTGTCATACATTCTACTTTTATTTTACTCATCATGTGGCAGGTGTTAACTTAACACTTTGGCAGGATACATTTGCTATTCTCCCATATTTTCCATGATGGAATTATGGGTCAGAGCAATGTAGATACTATTGCCTACTATTGCCTATTGCAAACCAACTATCTGGTTTGCAAAATAAACTATATTCAAGTACATAGCACTCTGGAGTTTTATTCAGAACCAAATGTAATATAATGCACCCTGAGATAGGTCTGTTAGTGATACAAATGCAAATTATATATTTTTGTGGTAAGCAGGAGAAAAATCAACGAATTCCATCATAAAGTAGTTTTGAGATATTCAAGCATTGACACTTTCACCGTGGGAACAAATAGAATCAAAATAGTTCTTCCTCTCTCCACCACCCAGGTCAAGAGTTTAAAAGTGATGATTTGATGACCAAGTCAACGTCTTAATGATTTTATTTTTATTTATTTATTTATTTATTTATTTGCTTTTAGTTACTCTTAATGATTTTCAATGCTCCTTAATATTTCTTCAAACTTGGGGAATTTAGTTGGCCTTTTTACAGACAAGCACATGGACTCTGAGTCATAACCTAGAAACGTCTTAACTTTCTCCTTGGGCACAGCAACAACAGTTTGTTTATACCCAATACCATATATAACACAGTATTTCACTTATTATATTTCATAGTAGTCGTTAAAGCTAACTTTATCTGGGAAGCATGGTCTGTAAAGACACCTAATCATTTATGAAACAGAGAAAAGAAATGCCTGCATCTTAGGAGTCTTATCACATTCTTATTCTTGATTATGGCCTCTCCAAATGATCTTTTCTCCTTTTTTTTGGAAGAAGAAAGAATATAATTGCAAAAGAAAACTTCAACAATGGGATTTAATGCTGAAGATGACCCTTGAGAAGGCACTTAGACCATTCCTCTAGCCTTTAGGCAAGCCTGTATTTCAGTCACCTCATAAAGAAAACCATTTCCCCTTACTTGAAAAATATATGGAGGAGTACATCCCACAAACTCCCTTGATAATATTCTGGAACATGGTCCAAAATCTTGAAGTCCTCATTACATAACAGTAAATTTAGTTCACAGTTTAAAAAAAATCATAAAAAGCTCTTTTTGAAAACGAATCAGGTTTTCCATTGAGTGACATGAAAAAGATTGTTGTTAACACTTAAATTATATCATTTGAGGCAACACACCCTTAATTACTTGTGTTCTTGGTAACTGATGTTTTATTAAAAGAACTCATGCTAACATTAATAAATACAAACAAAAGAGAGGTTCTCAGGGTTAATAAGCTAATGAAACATTAATTCATCCCTGTTCTTTAAAGTAAAATGGAGAAGTATCAGGTATAATGTACTGACTTTGAATATTGTCTTCCCAGGAAGAACAAAGTATGTTAGCCATGGAAGATGAGGGCACAGTGCAGCTCCCTCTGGAAGGGCATTATAGGTAAGATGTTTTCTTTAATGTAGGCGTTTACTCCATGACCTTTAAAAAGCATCATTTCTGACAACAGGAAAAGACACTGAAAGCACAATGAATTCCATTCTTGAATTTAATAAGTGGATAAACATCTATTGTATCTGAAGTTCAGAGGTAGCATGGAAGCCAGGGGAACAAACTTGGGTTTTTAGGCCTAACTTTGCCACATTCAGCTGTGTAATCTTGGGTCTTGTCCCTCAACGAGGTGATCTCACACACTCAGCTGTATAAATTTGGGTAAGTCACCTTCCACTCTGGTTGTCTCCTTCCTTATAAGTAAACGTATGGTATAAACAATTGAACTAATTAATCCCTAAGATCCTACCAGCTCTTGAATTCTTTTGTTTTATATTCTCTTTGGAAGGTACCCTTAGTCTAATCCACTGAGAAAATAAGACCAGACTTATTAAGTCAAGTTTCATTTCTCAGGCAATAGACAGCAAGCATATATTAAGTACTTACTGTATTCCAGGCCCACTGGAAAGACAAAAATAATGTCTACCCTCAAGGAACATACATCCTAATGAGGAATACAATATGAAAATTACTAGTAACAGAGAGAGAGAGAGAGAGAGAGAGAGAGAGAGAGAGAGAGAGAAAGAGAAAGTAACTGGAAGATAATTTTAAAAGGGAAGACATTAGCAGGTAAGAGTTTAGGAAAAGCCTTCTTGAAGGAAGCCAGAGAAAGTAAGATGCAATGATGAGGGGTCATGGAAGATAGTGTTAAAACACGGACACAAGAAATGGTGGGTTCTCTGGCAAATGTAATGGTTACTCCCTAAGTTGGTTACCTGGTAAATAAATATTAACTCTTAAACTCTTATTACTCATAGTAATTCATCTATGAGACTTTCAGTGGAATTTCAGCTCAGTTCCCAATGAGATAAGTAATCCCTTAAAAAAAATCTACAAAGTACAGTTGTTTTCTTTTTGCATAAAGTTGCTTCAAAGGGAATTTTTATTGGGTATTTATTCTGACTAATATGATGCATAAATCATGGGAAATTTTAAAAGTTTGTGTTGATATATATCATATCATTCTCCCAATGTAGCAGTCTTCAGAGTTACAAATACTATTTATCTACATATTTCAACCCTAAAACTTGTAAAGAATTTCCAAATATTTTGTAAGAAAACTATTTCCGCTGCCACTTTTTACCTTAATTTTTTGTATTTATGACTTTGTGACCTTACTTTAAACTAACTTTTTACTATCAAAATAATTCTAGATAATTTGAAATCATGTTAATTTAAAAAATGGTTTTTCTCTCATGGAGGCAATTTATATGTGTTGCAATATTAAAGAATAAGAACAGAAGCCTTTTGCTTTGCAGAATCTAACATTAAAATTGGATTCTAGCATCTTTTATGATTATTTATGACTTAAAATTGAGCATAGGTAGCAAAGACATTTCTTTCCTTCTTAGTGACTTTGTTAGCATAGTGGATATAGAGATAATCTCAGAAGCAGGAACATCTGAAATCAAGTCCTAACTAATACATGTTTGCTGTGTGACCAAGAAAAACCCACATAATTATAGATTTTTAGAATCAAAAGGGATACTTAGAACTTTTCAAATAAGCAATATCTCCATTCTACAAACTATAAAAATGAGATCTGGAGAGGCTAAAAATCTAAAATTTTTTAGTATAAGAATTTTTTCTTTTTTTGTCCTTATATCCTCAGCACTTAGCATAGTACCTGGCATTTGATGCTTGTTAATTGATCTCCCACAATCACACAGTTAGAACATCTAAGTGTTTGTCCATAAGACCATTGAGGAAGAGGAAACAAGAGAAATTGACCCTCAACCTGAAGTATTAATTCATTTGGCATTTATTAAGTGCCTACTGTGTGCTAGACAGTGTTAGATGCTGAGAATACCAAGACAAAAAAAATGAAACAGTACTTTCTCTCGAGAGAATTACATTCTAATAGAAACATGAGGAAAGCAATAACTGCTCTTCTCAACATGAGGTCCAGCTATGACTTCTGCATTTTCCAGCATTTTGCTGCAGCAAGTCATCCTGTCCCACCTGCTTGGCTTCCGCAAACTCCTTTCTGATGGTTTCCTATCTACAGCATTCTGGCTCCTTGCCATTGCCATTTAAATTGTGTTCATTCTTGAAGCAGAAGTTATGAACCATCCCAAATTTTATCTTGAGGTGCTACCTTCCCAGAGTGCAGAGACTGAGACAATAAATGTCATGACAATGAAGGAACAAGACACAAGGAAAATTCTTGGGTGCATGAACCACAGAACAGAACTAAAATTTGAATAAGGAAATCACTGCCTATAGTCAATAGCTTACATGTGTGCAATATTTGGAATTAGTTTTGAATTTTCATTTTTCATGGTTATTTGGTTTGAAATTAGGAATCAGTTAAGAGACTATAAAGGTTTCTGCTTATAGACAATCGATCGATAGTATGCTTTTCTTGCTTTATGTATCATTAATAGACCCCTGGTGCTCACAGCCTAAGAAGTTTTTTTTTTTTTTAACTTTTGTATGAACTCCCATCTAGAGATGATCCATCTGTGATCAACATTTCTGATGAAATGACAAAAACAGCGTTGTGGAGGAACCTTCTGATCACCTCAGAAAATTCAAAAGACAAGGAGTCAAGCTTTCCTTCTAAAAGGTTTGAATTTTTTTAGTAATAACAGCATGACAGGGGCGGCTAGGTGGCGCAGTGAGTAGAGCGCCAGCCTTGGAGTCAGAAGGACCTGATTTCCGATCTGGCCTCAGACACTTAACACACACAAACAAAAACCTAGCCACGTGACCTTGGGCAAGTTACTTAACCCCAATTGCCCTCCAAAAAAGCAAAAAAAAAAAAATAATAATAATAACAGCATGATGTATTAATCCCAGGCATTTTATAACCT
Organism: Gymnobelideus leadbeateri; assembly: GCA_011680675.1. Lineage (NCBI taxonomy): Eukaryota > Metazoa > Chordata > Mammalia > Diprotodontia > Petauridae > Gymnobelideus > Gymnobelideus leadbeateri. The sequence continues at coordinate 423,143 of WOXC01004731.1, forward strand.
CAAATCATTAGCTAAAGAAAAAAATTAATTTACCATCAAATTGAAAACTTAAGTTTGTACAGAGAAATCTTTAAAATTGAGGCATAAGTTGTGTTTAGAAACAAAATTAAGATACTTCCAGAAATTTCTTCCTCAGACCAAAACACCATTTGCAACATTTCCTAAGCTGTCATTTATTCATCTGGTCCTCCTTCAAAGTTGTTTTTCCTGACCTGCTTCAGGCAAGAAGCACCATAGATATCTGATGATATTTTGTAGTTCTGAACTACCTCTTTCCTTCCTTTCCATGTTTCACAGGCAATGGTTATATTGGCTTCCTAATTTTACCCACTCCACCCCTCCTGCCCATTTGGGAGTCTTCACATACTGCCCACTAGAAAACTTACAATTCTTGGAAATCCTATTCTCTCCCTCTGTGTGTGTGTGCATGGGCACATGTATGTTGCTTATAGGCAATTTCATGTGCATGTAGAAAGCAGATTTTTGCCCTTGAATTCCAACATATATCGGATTTTTCTGATGGATTTCTCTGACTTCATAACTCAGGAATGAAATCACCCCACCTTCCTTGATGATGAAATATAAATGGCAGATTGGGGTCATGGCAGTGTTTCTGCTTAAGAGTGATCAAGGGATTTGGGGAAACTAGCTGCAATGTTTGCTATAACTGATATTTTCTTTTATTTCCATAAGTTTTCAATTAACTTTTCTACCTGATTGTTTCATATTACATTTCCGTCATAAGCTCCCCTTCCTAAATCACTCTAGAAGCTGATTCCCCAAAGGTAAGACCCTCTCCCTCAAACCTATTCCTTGATTGCATCCCCTTATGTTAAATGGTGTCTTCTAAAACCCGATCAGCCTCTGTATCTGTGTAAGTTTTGGGGAGGCAAAAGGCATCGAGTGCCCTAGCTTCAAGCCCACATCTTGAGCTGAAACACCCTTGGGCAGTTGGCCAAATGCTTCAAGGGGGTTTGGAAACCCACCTATTCACGAGAGTGTAGACAAAACCCTCATCCAGCAATTAAGAAATGTTCTTGCCATTACTTAGCAACTCAAGCCTGGGATCAGTTTTTTTTTTCTTTTTACCTTAGAAGGAAAAAAAAAGAGCACCTTGATTTTTTTTTAAATTGCATAAACTGGGCACCTCCCCTGTATGTATTATCCACCACGCATCCAAACAAACACCAGGAGTCTTGCTTTATGGAAATGGTTGAGAACATGGGCACAAGAGAGGGTCTGTTTGACACTTAACAGAAAGAATAGAAAAACAGTAAAACCTGCACCTCTTGTTGCTGATTTTTGTCCCCCCAAAATGGCATGCTGCTGCTTCAATGTTGTCTCTCTTCCTCAACTGCATAAACAAGACACACAGGGAATCCAGAGAGGCTTGCCTTTAGTAGTTCACAGACCAGCTCACTGACATCTCTTCTCTTTTGTTTTATTTTATTTTTTTATTGCTAAAGCACTAAGCGACTCATCAGTTATCACCACAGACTTTTCATTGCTTATTCTCTTGTTACTGGGGACAAAAGCCTTCGTGAGTTTCTCCACTTGGCTCCATAGAAGTGGTTTTTTATTCTAAGACCTATTTAATCTCAGTATCCAAAATAACCCTACTATGGTGTAATAGAATGATCCGTAATACTTCTGTGACAATCTAAGAGTTTTGGAGAAATATTGAAGGGTTTCTAGAAAGGTGAGCTGTCCACTTACATAGAATTGACTGACCCCAAAGTAAAAAAAAAAAAAAAGTATTTGTAATGACATTTCACTAGTGTTCAGTGTGAAGGTCAGGCTTATAGACCAAAAATGAATGATTTTTTTAAAAGCATTTATTAAGCACTTACTATGTGCCAAATGAAATGCAGGACAAGGAGGCTATACAAGGAAGGAAGGACAATCTGGTTTGTGGAACTGCTTACTTCAGGCACTGTTGTGTGTCTTCCTGTATTAACTAGACCAGCAGTCTAGACTGTCCATCTGTTTAGCTTTGACTCAAGCCAACAGTTAATATGTTCTAATGCTAAGTGTTCTAATGTTAAGTGTTCCTTAAACTAAATACCAGACTCAAAAGTTTTCAAGTGATGCCCTTTACCAGAAAAGATCTATTTTTTAAAAATACTTTTCTAAATTACGAGAATATTTATAGATTGACTTTGGAGAATAACCCAATGTAATTTTAAATACATTCTATTTAAAGGAATCATTTTGGCATGTAATCAATAATGTCCATTCTTAAGGACCAGTGATGGGCTTTCACTGATGCAGTTTCAAAATATTTCTGGAGTAATAGCTTACACATTAAAAAAATACTTTTTAATGTATAAAGTGCTTTCACATACATGCCCTCATTTGATTATCACGGCAACAATGTGAAGTAGGGCAAAGCAGATATTATTATCTTCATTTTACAGATGGGAAAACTGAGAACCAGAAACATTAAGTGGTTTACATAAAATCAGATGGTTAGTGAATGAAGGTCTGAGTCTAGCATCCAAGATTCCTGACATCTAATACAGTCACTTTACCACACCAGACACTGCACTGAAGTGAAGGTTCAGCTAGCTTCTCTGCATTCCAAAGGGTAAACCTCCCAGGTGAAGACTTCTTGTGTATCCTTTAATGCTATTCAGCTCTTTAGCTATGGAATCCCAATGGAAATAGGAATTCTCAAGAAATTCTGAGAATAATAGCAACACTTTTATACCCTGTGCCAAATAAGGGCATCAAAGTATGACCAGGAGGTATGCCACAAGCATCATTCATTCATTCATTCATTCACCTGTCAATACAACAGTTACTGAGCACCTGTTATGGGCAAAGGGGCTATGTAATAATTATATACTGGCATGACTTGGCATGTCTCTTGGTCTGAAAAGGCCTCAAGGTAGGGTTGGTAGCTAAGGTCTTGTATCTTAATCACCTTGAAAATATTAACACATTAGGTTCTGGAGTTGCACCCAGGACCTCAGCTGATTGCAACAGAGACAGCTTCTTGTTATACCATACTTTGCTGGTAGCTATTTGCCCTACAAGACACTAGAGTGTGAGGTTTCGTGCCAATTCAGGATATTTTGGAGTGCCTTTTGTAAGTGAAGTTAAATATAACAGTTGCATTTGGCAATAGTTTCATGTACTTTTATCTATCAAACACTTCAGAGAAGACTAAAGGGAAATTCTAAGAAACACCTTCAAATAACAGCACATTTGATCAAAGGATTTAATTTGTATCATGTGGAAAATACAAGTGATCTCCAAGTATTGATGGAGACCAGCCCAACATACTGGATGGGTCATTTGAAATAAGTACCATTTAAATTGCACTATTTCAGTTAGGGACAGCAATTGCTATGTCCTATAGTGTTCAAAATCCACAGATTCCCCATTAGTTAAGTACTGATTCAATTCAGTGAAACATGAAAATAATACTAGAAGCTAAAATTAAGACTAGATAATACTATTAAATAATACATAAATGAAAGAAAGATTATGTCACACTAGACTAGCTGTTCTGGTCCTGTAAGTCATTCTTATTGCCCCCTTCAACAAATCCACTATGGCAGTGGGTGCCCTTTGTTTCTCTGTTCTAACTATATTTCAGACAAAAAATATAAATAAATGATCCAAGGCAATTAAGAGGACTAATTGTAAAACCCACACCTAGGACCTAAAATCTCCACTGCCATCATGAATGAAGTGATCCTTAGGTGGGATTGAGTCTGGGGTATAGTTTTTAGAGTAAACTCTAATCCAACTTGAAGTCCATTGCTTCACAGAGGTTGCTATGCATAGAATTAGAAGGAGCTGTATCAGAATCCTCTTCTATTGCTGCAGAGCAAATGTATGTAAAAATCACATATGAGTAGACTTAGAGAGGGGCAGCTAGATGGCTCAGTGGATAGACCACTGGGCCTGAAGTCAGGAAGATCTGAGTTCAAATCCAGCCTGAGACACTTATTAGCTATGTGAGCCTGGACAAGTCACTTAATCTCTGCTTGCCTTAACCCACTGGAGAAGTAAACCACGCCAGCATCTTTACTAAGAAAACCCCATGTATGTTATGGATGACAGGATCACAAAGAATCACATGCAACTAAATGACTGAAAACAAGAGTTAGGCTATTTTTTTTATGAGACTCAAAACCTGAATGCCTGAAGCACTTTTTATTTTTCTCTGAAACACTGCTCCAGTTGTATCCTGATAATCCACTTTAGTCAGTGTCCTTTCATCATTAATTATCATAAGGAAAAATACTAACCTTTCCAGGCAGAGAAACTGGTAGAGAATACCTCTCCTAAACATTGCCAACTGCCTTTTCAAATTTTGAACTGATTGTTCCTTAGACATCTCAAACTCAGTATGTCAAAAGCAAAACTCATTATCTTTCCCCTGAAATCCTCCATTTTTCACAATGTTCCTGTTGCCATCAAGGACACAATGATCCTTCTATTCACCCAAGTTTGTAATATCAGGAAAATTCTCAACTCAATCACTCTTGCCCCACCTGTACCAGTTGGTTGCCAAAACTTACTAATGGAGTTCAGGAGAGACAATATCTGGATATATACATCTAGAAATCATTTGCACAGGAACTAATGAGATCACCAACTAAGACAGAGAGACAGAGACAGAGAGATAGAGAGACAGAAAGAGAAACAGAAAGAAAGAGAGAGAAAGGAGACAGAAAAGAGTAGAAAAGAAGAACCTGGATAGAGCCTCAGGGAATGCTCATGATTAGTGGGCATAACAAAAATGAAGATCTAATAAAGGACCCTAAAAAAGAACAGATGTACAGGTAGGAGGAGAACCATGAGAAAGCAGTGTTATAAAAACCTAGAGAAAAGATATTCAGGAGAAGGTGATCAACAGTAGCAAATGCTTCAGAAAGCTCACAGAGGATGAGGACTAGGAAAAGTTCACTAGAGTTGGCAATTAAGAGATCAGTAGTAACTTTGGAAAGTACTGTTGAATGATGACATCAAAAGCCAGACTGAAGAGGCTATTCAGAAGGGAGTGAGAAGAATGGAACTGGAAACACCTAGTATCTCTGGCTTTCTAAAGGAACTCAGCTGAGAAGGGAAGGAAAGATATGGGCTGTTAGTTGTTGAGAAATTATTGAGGAAATGAATTTATTTTAAGGAGGAACGAAAAATGGGAATTGTTCATAGGCAGCAGGGAAGGAGACAGTAGATAGTGAGAGATCAAAGTAAGACAAAAAGGAGGTGTAGATGATAGTGGGATAGGGGTAAGGAGAAGACAGGAGTGTGGTAGGTACCATATTGGATACAAATCTATATAACATAGACTCTGGCATCTTCCAGACACATCCTCCAGAACAAACATTAATGGCTACTAGATCTCTGCCTCTTTAAAAGTGGGGTGCATCCCTAGTACTGTGCACAGAGCAAGAATAACTCACATAAAGCCAGGTAGGACTCAAGGAGATGGTGTTGTATTGGAAGACAAAGTCATTAAAATTTATCAAATGGAAAGAATGGACTAAGTTGAGATATGTAGATAGAGATTTTTAAAATATAGAATTAAGGCTCTCAGCACATCGTGTGCATACTGTCATCCCTTCTCATGAGAAAAGCAAATGAAAGAAAAGAAAGTCATTTCGATGTGACCTGTAAGTGGTATGTGCTGAGGCATGTGGCAGGCTCCAACCCAGGGTGCCACAGATGCTCACACTAGCTCTCAGAGATCTGGCAGCCTGCCATGAATGGCAGAAGCTCGGGCACTCCTTACCTGATGGTGCCTGGTGATGGTGACAACTGAGAAGGGCTGTTTCTAGCAAAAGTGGAAGAATAAAATCAATCTAAAGCACTTTCAGAATGCATTTGACAAAATGAGCTATTGGCCATGAAGGAATCAGTAGCTTGAGGGCTAAAAATCAGGATTAGGGATATGTAAAATCTCTTCAAAGCCAGGCATCTTGGTCAGAAATGAAATTCTGTTAACAAGAGCCCTACTCCAGGTGCTTGGGTTGTCATCATAGCAGGAAAGGCTATATAAAGGCCCATAAGTGACTTAGGTTGCACTTTGTAATCCAATTGAGTCAACATTTATTAAATGCCCACTGTGTCTTTCTAGACATTAGGGATAGAAAGGAAGGAAGGAAGGAAGGAAGGAAGAAATCACTGAAGCTTACATTTTATGGGGAAGGAAGAAGATAAAGATGTAAACAGAAAAATATAGATACAAAAATTTGAAAAGGTAGCACTAATAACAAGGAAAGTCCTAAAAGATTTTCCAACAAGCCATATCTTGAAGGAAGATAGAAGTTCTAAAAAGCCAAGGTGAGGAAAAGAATGTCCTCCAGTGAGGTACAAAAACACTGAGGAGTGAGGCAGCAGGTGAGCAGCCATAAGCCATGTCCCCTAGAAGCTTACAATTCAGAAGTTGACAAAATGCATGCATCCATTTTTTTAAATTAACATTTCCCAGCCAACCAACTAATGTGACAGTGGGAAAAGTTTTGAACATTGGGGGAGGGGGAGAGAAAGAAAAAAAGAAAAGAGGATAGAAAGTGTTTCATTTGGTAAAGATAATTAACAAATTGATTTGGAGAATAAAATAAAATAAAAACCCTTTTCAGACTATGCAAATTCAGAATATAAGTGAATGGAGTGGCCATTCTTCTGGCTGTGAGATTTGTCTTCCCAAGTGGACACTGGAGGACAGAGGTGTAATGGGGGTATAATTCTCTAGAATGGAGATGTGCCCTGAGGGACCAAGACCTGTTCCTCCCACAAAGCTCAGGTGGGAGCAAACCAAGGGTCAGCAGAACTAAGAAATAACAACAACTGTGACTTCTTGTTTGTTCCATTTAACAAAGTGTCAGTGTTGTCTTAAGATGGTATCATGACGGGTGTTTTCAACAATCATTAACAATTTCATTTGCCAAAATGACAAGTGTGTGAATCTTGCATGCTTTCAGATCTGTCTGAAAACTTTCAATTATATTCATTCTTCCCTCTCTGAAATTCTGGCCCACGGCTTGTATCCTACCCAGTTCAGAGTTGTTTAATTGTTGCTGGTCAGTCTGTGCTATGTAGCATGAAAAATTAATGCATCTTGGTTGGGGGGGAGGGGAGTTTGTTTCTTTTTTTGAAGGAGGGCGTCTTCTAAGGAGAAGGGAAGGGGATCAAGCAGTTCTTGCAGAAGGTATGGTGGCATTGACAGTAACAGACTTTTCCTTTCCCCCCTTCCAGCACTGAAGGCAGAAAAGAGAAGAAAGCTGACTCAGGGAAAGGTGTTGACAGGGAGACTTGTCTATGACTTGTTCTTCAATTTATTTTTACAAACATACAAGAAGAGTGCCACAATTATTAATAAAACTGCTTTGATCATGTATTGTAAATTCTGTCTCTCATCCCAAACTCACGCCCACACTGTAAGTAGTGCAATACTCATTTTGTTCCTCTGTCTAAAACTTCTGCGCGGTGAGACAACCTTGTGAACATCCCTGGTAGCCAGTACAAGAACCTGTGTGTTCCTTGCTGGATTGACCATTGATAAACACTAAAATTCAGGTCATCAATCTCCGTAAGAGCAGTTGATTTCTGAGAGGACTCATGTGAGTTGACTTGTATTTTACTACTTTCCTGCCCTTGTGATGCCTATAAATTTCATTCAAAGGAAATTTGAAAGGTAACCCTACTTCTTTCTGATTTTTGTAGCTTAGCACTAATGACTTATTTCAAAAGACCCAAATTAAAAGTTAGTCTGAAAGCTCTTTTTTAAGGTAATTCTATTTGTGCTGTCTTCCTTGATTCAATAAAAGGCATTTAATATTTTAAAATTTGTATTACCTGAAGCATAAAGTCATTTGGGGAAATCAAAATAAAAATCTTTTCACATCTTGTTTTAAAAGAATTATAGACATTGAAGGGAAACCTTCAGACAGCATTTATTCAGAATGTGCATTGTGATTACATTATCCAATCTGAACCATAGGAAAAAAATACTTAAAATCAGCGAACTTTTATAAACAGTTTGGGGATGTTTTCAATATAGTTGTCTGAACTATGTGGTTAAGTTTCTTTACCTCTGACACCAAGTTTTTCCAAATCAGCATTTATTTATACACATGCAGCATACCTACCCCATGATGAATCATTGTATAAGAAATACCCACATGTACAATAACTCTACCACTGAGGATCCTGCCCTGTTTCATGCTAGGTTGGAACCTTGTTCTCATGTGTGGTTGCCTGGTGTCCAGTTGTGATTTTTCTCCTGCAACGCTTTTTATACTGTTCTATTAAAAATGCATGCTGTTGAGAAATAAACTTCAAACTGAACATTTCAGCTACTGACCAGGGGAATTTCCCATTGATATTTCATTCTGTACCAAGTAATCCCATCTTTATCAAGCTTGTAGCACAGGGGAAGGCTATTTCCGATTTTAGAGTACAATCTGAAAGAATAACTTTTTAATTCATTTTTAATGAAGCTCAATAATGACTGATTTAATAGCCATTTTAATATTTTGGGATTCCAGGAATGCCCACAGGCCACTGGGCTTATACTCTTTTTAATGTTCACTTTTGCAAGGATTCAGAGTTCTTCCAATTCGTTAATTACTTTTACTCAAAGTGATTTTAGTTTCCATACTCAGTATCTGGGCGGGGGGTGTGGTGTGTGGAATTCCTTTGATAATTAAGTCAATGAGCAGTGTTTTATTGAATTCTCTGACTATTGTGGTAGTCTGGACCTCAACATTTCCTAGAAATTTCTCTCACAGCCCTCTAAGTAGTTATTTTAAAATGGAAACAAGCCTAAAGGATGCAAAGCAGGATTTGCATTTAATAACAATAAAAAAGATTGTATTTATAAATGGAGGTGACAAAGTACAGAAACTTCCTGTTTGAAATGCATTGTTATCATGTATTCAGTAATACAGATGCTACTTTGTAACATTCCAATTGGTTTATGATTTAGACTAGAAATATATGCCAGTCAGCCCCCAAAGCAGCCTTCTTGTGTTTTGATATGTTAATAATTCTTCTATTAAAGAGATCATAGTGAAGTGAAAGTTTCACATGATCCATCTATTAGACTATTAAGCAATCATTGTATCCAATGGCATTCTATGTTTCTGAGCCTTTTTTTTATAGTCACGCTGTTCTTGTGTGAATTTTAATGCTATCCTTATGTTAATCCCAACATTTTGAAATCACACAAAATATAATGCAAATGTAGTGTTATATATTTACTTCTAATTTCATATTCCTGGTCAAAATTGCTGAATTTCTTGGATGTAATTTATTACAAAGTTTAAGTAAAGTGTAAATGTGAATAGGATATTGTGTTTTTCACAACTAAGAAATGTTATGTGGAAATAAATATTTATCCTAACTAATTTCCTTTCACATTTCTATATTATGTTGAGTGCTTGTCATTTTGTGGGGCCTTTTTTTCCCTCCCATTATTCATCAGGCCATCACCATTGCTCAGATTGTGAACATCACTTTTCTTACATTTCAACCTAATGTTAGGAAAACTTGGATAGATATCGGTAGAGATTTCGGGATGGTTAGTAGGACAATTTCATTGACTTTTTGGCCTGGACAGCAAATGGTCGGAGCCATTTGAAAACAGTTTAACCACTTTCACTGACTGAAATAGCTGAATTACTGGATTCCCTATCCTGGGAGGAAATTGTTCTAGAAGCAATTAATTTGACTTGATTACCACTTTAAAACACTGACATCATTACCTGAATTGGAAACAGTTTGTTTTCATTCCGTGCATTAAGCATTGAGCCAAAAAAGGTTGTATTTTTGTTTTATCAGACCTGTGATTTTGTTGGTATTGGGAACTGTCAATGAGGAAAATCCTAAGGCAGCTCAGAAACTGCTCAGTAATACAGACTTTTAAAGTTCCTATGGGTCACTAAAAGGTTTTGAGGGTTTGAGCCTAGGTATTCTTGGGCCCACTCTCTATCCACAAAGTCATGCTGTCTTTTTAATTTTTTTTTTTACTAAAACTTAAAAAAAAAAATTTGGCTGTCTTTGGACTGTTATACCATTAGTTGAAAAAACAATCTGTATTCTGTGAGTATTCTCTTTGAGCACTACAGGCTGCTGGTTACTAAATTTTGTCTTACAGAATCTTCAATAAAGGTATAAGTTTACTATTCTGCCTTGACAGGTCCGTTCACTATTCTTGGAGATCTCTAGAAAAAGAACATGTCTTCTTTCTGAAACCATAAGGAAGTTCTTAAATCTGGCTTTAACCATATCTTACATTCATTTCTTCCTAGGGTTTTAAACAGTGCCATTGCATTGAGGCTTCATATTGAGCTCATGATCTAATTTGACCCTTAGATCTTTCTCAGTTTCGTTTGTATATTGCTGTTTCAACTTGGTTTTCCTTGTTAACGGCAGTGGATTTCTTCTATTCAAACTTATCCTTTTCATTAGCTATTTTACCACAGTACTCACTGACATTTCTTCCTCTACATCTATCTCAGGCTTCTCCATTGTTATGAGATAGCAAGATTTAGAACTAAAGATCATCTGGTCCAACTGCCCATTTTTCAAGATGAGTAAACACAGAGAAATTAAATGATTTGTCCAAGATCCCACAGGGACTAAGGACTCCAGGATTCTAATCAAGGTTCTGTGATTCCAAATTCAGGTAGAACTATGACCACTTTATGAACAATGCTAGATGTAAACAGCTGGGAAAATGTTATCACATTGAATATAGGGATCATCTAATTGTTTAAGATGATGAGTCGATTCATTCCTTTCCCCTTATAATTATGGTCAGCCAATCCCCAAGCATTTATTAATGTGCTTTTACTTCTAAATTTAGTTCTAAATCCCACTGTGACAGGCATTCAGTTAAGTACAAATAAAAAAGGGAAAAAAATCGCTGCCCTCGGAGAGCTTATAATCTACATAAAAGGATACCATAAAATCCCATGGAAATTGAATGGTTAATATTCAGGAATAAGTGACAACACCTTGACTTTATGTGTATATACCTCAAAACTACAGGTGACTATACCCCAACCTTGAGCCTTTCACTAGGGTTTTGGAATGTTTCAAGAGCCTCAGTGACCAGGGGGTGACCTACAGCCCATCAAACAAAATCCTCCGAGATCTCTCTATAGTCTTGGACCAGGTGGTACGATACCAGTTCTGACACACATACTTGTGGACTGCTTCCAAAAGGTCTGTAAGTGAGGAAGAATTGGCTATGTATTTTAAGGACACTTCTGTATGTATACCAAGATTTGTGTTCATTGGTGTTTGCTTCAGTGTTCTGAAAATGCATCCCTGCAAGACAGCTGTGAGCTATTTGACCATTAAAGATAACACTGAAGTTTAAAATGGCCAGTGGCTATTCCTTTTTATTTCAATAACACGTGTGTAAGTGCGCACACACCCACCCTTCACTGCCATTCCCGGGAACTTATCTTAAGAATACCATTGTATTGTTGGCATGAGTCAAAACATCAAAACTTACATTCAGGTTTCTACCCACATGTTGTAGGGTTTACCGACAAGAGCATAGGACTTGGGTTTACAAAACTTGAGACTTAAGTCTTTGTTCCTCATTTATTAGCTGTGTGATCTTGGACAAATCATTTAAGCCTCCCTTTGCCTCAATTGCATCGCTTGTACAATGACCATACAGACCCTATCTAGGAAGAGAAGGAAAGAGAACAGGCTTTTTTTTTTTTTTTTGGAGGGGGAAGGCAAGGCAAGGCAATTGGGGTTAAGTGACTTGGCCAAGGTTACACATCTAGTGTCAAGTGTCTGAATATGGATTTGAACTCAAGTCCTCCTGACTCCAAGGCCAGTGCTCTGTTCACTGCACCACTTAGCTGCTGGCATTTATATAGCATCTGTTATGTTCCAGGATCTGTGCTAAGTACTTACATTATTTCATTTGATCCTCATGCCAACTTAGGTGCAGTTATTATCCCTGTTTTATAGTTGGGGAAACTGAGCCAGTAAAAGGCTCAGCGACTTGGTTAAGGTCACACAGGCAGTTAATTTTCTGAGGCTAATCATCACTTGCCTTTATCAATGACCCACAGTACTCATGCTCTGAATATTATAGTAATGGAATAGTAAACTAGGGTAATAAAATGTATCTGTAGTTGAAACTTTATGGTGGCTCTTTTGATCTTGAAGGTCTACTGTGAAAATGTTATATAAACCATTTTCACAGCTTTTACCTGCTTTTCAGGCACTGGTCACTGAAAATCTAGAGTAATTCTCAAATAGCTGTCTTAGAACACTTATAATCCAGCTGGGGAGACTTTTGAAGGTGCAAAACTTACAAAGGCATGGCATGCTGATATCCTCAAATACTAAATTATGTGTTAAAGAACAAATAATATCATCAAGAAAATAACTTCGTCAAGAAAATTCCTTGTGGACAAGTAGTAGGACTCGACTTGAATGGACTGGTGAAAGTCAGGCAGGGTTTGGATAGATGTAAAGTTCTAGAAAAGGAGGCTCATTGCAAGTAGGATCAAACCAAATAAGATGAGTAAATATGGTAGTGGTCAAGAAGGGACCACAGCTGAGTAATGAGGAAAGTGGCTTGACCACAGGGATTTATGCTGGAAGTGTAATAAGAAATGAGGATGGGTAGGTAGAGTGAGGAGAGATGAAAAGAGGTCCTTAAAGGTGAGGCTGACAAGTGTGGTCTTAATCCTATCAATTACAGGGAGCCATTTTAGGGCCACAATCGGAAAAGTTGGGCTCAGTGCACAGACTATGTTTGTTAAGTTTCATAATCAGGGTGGAGGAAGGAAATTGATTTCTATTTAGTGCATAAAGAAAGAGGGATGTGGAGGGCAGCTAGGTGGCACAGTGAATAGAGCGCCGGCCCTGGAATCAGAAGGACCTGAGTTCGGAGCCGGCCTCCGACACTTAATCCGCACAAACAAAAACCTAGCCGTGTAACCTTGGGCAAGTTACTTAACCCCAATTGCCCTAAAAGGGCGGCTAGGTGGCCAGTGAGTAAGAGCGCTGGCCTCGGAGTTGGGATGACCCGAGATCAGATCCGGCCTCAGAAAATGAGCACCCACGCATAAATCAAATGACTAGCCATGTAACCTTGAGCAAGTTACTTAACCCCAATTGCTTAAAAAAAAAAAAAAAAAAAAAGAGAGGGATGTGAATGCTTCCTCACTGTACAGTAGAAAGTGCATGGGGCTAGGGAGTAATCTATACTTTCTTACATGCTCCCTGTATGATCACAGGGAAATCACTTAACCTATTTAGGGTGCACTTTCCTGAACTCTAATAGGGAGAGTTAGACTTAATCTTTAAGGTCCCTTCTCATTTGTAAATATGACTATGATCATATGCCCTGGGTTCGAGTTCCATTTCCTTAACTTAATAGCTGTGAAAACTTGGGCAGGTCTCAGCCTCTATTTCCTTATATTTAAAATAAAGACCATAAGAATTATCTACCTCACAGGGCAGATCAATGAGAATGGAAGGCACTGTTGAGTCAAGAGCTATATAAATGTCAGTTTCTCTAACTGTTACTTGACAGGACCTCAAGCCTTCATTCAGAACTCTTTCCTAACTCAAAGGATGTAGAATTTTCAGCACTTGCAGAGAATGAAAGTGAAAGTAGCAATTTTGATAAGGGCCTGCCCATTCACAGCATAAGCCAACAGAAACACAAGGAAGGAGACAGGAAAAAAAAAATCAGGCTAACTGACGACCATAAGTCATCAAGCAAAATTTTTTGCTTAGTATTCCATTTATGAAGGCAGAGTAGGGTGTGTGGGATGTGCTTTCAGAACCCCATTCCCCAATACCCAATAGGTAGTAACTTAAGTAGCTGTTTAGTTTCCTGTCATTGATAAATTCTGAGGTAACAAGCTTGTCCATATGCCAGATGTCTTTAAAGCAGAGAAATTCCTCATTTATTCAGGGAATGAGCAAAATAGAAACAATTATAGCTGACCCCTTACTCTATTTTACTAGTATGCACTGGATTCTCACCATTACAATCAAGTTAACACAACCAGGTAATTAATGGGGGGAAAAACCCAGAAGTTGAAATGTGCACCAATAATCATCTACCAAAGCGGTCTTCACACCCTTTCCACTGTTCATAAATGAGTCTATACAGGATTGAGACCATGTCCCTGATGCCTCCAATATGTTCTTACATTTAGAATGCATTTCTGATTCATTCCTCCTATTCTTTTCATTCCTTTGTCCTTTAAAGTTGATTTAATTATTTAATCAGTCATCATCGGAGAGCCCCTTGTTTTTTGCTCTATTATTATTCACATATTCAGTCCTTAAATACTGAAGGAAAAAAAAAGAACCCACAGCCATTTGTTGTAGTTGCCTTGTAGGCACAAAAGAAAGGTTTGTATCTTTTGGGGAACTGAGGGAAATGACAGTCGGGTTTATCATCCAGAACTAGAGTTTTGATCCTAAATGGTGGTACAGATGGTCAGTGCAGATGACAGAGAGATTGCTATTCAATTTGTGTTTCAGAGTCTTATTGTACTTCGGAAGTAGGACTTAGTATTTATGCAGAGTGTTTTCTTGATAGGGAGTCATACAAAGGTAGCCCAGTTGCCCCCCAGGTCACTCTGCTTGATCTAGAAAGTTCAATTTTGAAAAAAAAATCACTTTATAAATAGTTCTTAAGTATGAGAGATGTTATGAATATGACCCAGTAAGTAGAAGACTAGAAGACCCGGTTTCTGCCATGGGGGAAAAAAGTCAGTAAAACTCAGTGTCCCCAGACAACTCCTTAAGATGGTAACCACACCAGGAATTCTTAGTAAATTAGTAAAATCACAGGACTGGATTTTTTTTAAGTGATGGTATAGCTATAATCCAACCAATGAGCAAGAAATTTGCTATTAAGCGATAATATTAAAGAAACCCAACTTTATTGTATTTATATTTTAAAGGCAAAGTTGCAGTTGTATGCTTGCAATCTTTTATTCAACCCTTCTGACAACTCTTCTTCAGTGACCCCCTTGAAATGTTTTTATAATAACTTCAACTTCTGGAGGAGGGAGGGGTTCCTGCTATTACTTACCTGTCTGTGCTAATTTTGATTGCAAAATGGAGTCCACTCCATAATAATAAACTGGAATAAAGAACTGAGATGGTTTCACATTTGCCTAAATTACGTGAGACTTGTTTTGAATATGGAACATTTATAAGGTTGCCTCCATTAGTCATTCTGTAAGCCAAGCCAAGCCTTAGCCACCCAAGTACTTCAGTGATTAGGCCTAATGTGCATAATGGTTTCAAATGTTATGGTCTCATCAACCAAAAATTTATTCCAGACCAATTCTATAACTCTAGCCCAACTATACTGTCATAATTATCAAGCCTACACAATTTGGTTCTGTAATATTTTAATATCTGAGGCTCATAACTATGTTACAAAACACTAACAGCTCCCTGGGAAAGCTTAGAAAAGGAGTATGATAATAGTAACTCCTTTAAAAGAAAGGTAATTCTCTAAGAGTATGTGTCAATGTACAAAAATAGCAGAGAGGATGGGGTATAGAAGCAAAACAGAGCCACTGATACCACAAACTGCTTTATTACATTACAAATTTTGTGGTTTGGATTTTTTTTTTTCAAAAAAGCAGTTCAAATCTTTCCATTTATTTAATAGGTAATCTGAAAAATGTTAACAAAGCAAAGCAGACCCTACCAGGGTAAAAGTGGCCACATGCCAATATGATTTAGATCTGATTAGGGACACATACTCATTACCTCTGAAATGCCAAAGACATACTTATTAAATGACGAGAGAAAATTTTATAGTCTAGTGAACAGACAATAATGCATAACATTCTACTTATTTCATATTGCTCAAAGGGAATCTAAGATGGTTAAATTGCTCCTTAATTAAGAACATCAAGGAAACTGATGAAAAATTCAAATTGATGCAAGTACTTCCTTCAAGTTAGGATTTGCAACACAATTAGGTTTCATCTTTTAAATGGGCAAGTTGATGGGCTTCCATCCAAGTTCCAAGCTGTGTCTCATGTTTGAGAAAGGCCTTTCATTTAAGAAACATTACTAGTAAGTTTGTTTTTTTTAACACGTTAAAAAAAGGGGGTAGTGGAGAAGAACCTTTTCTACAGATCTACTTGTTTTCATAGCACCTGTAACCACAGATATCACAGAGGGGTGGCTCCCCATTATTGGCAATTATTCCAAACCCTCCTATTGTTTAGAATCCATGCAATGATTGTGGTTTAACTCAGAAAAAACCTTTGCAAATCTAATTTCTTTCCTGAGAAAAACTGCACGACAAATACCAGGCCAGTCTCTACTGTATAGCTATAATTACTGGTAAATGCAAGGTAGCATATATTGGGAATGAATTTAGGTAAAGCCTCCCCCTCCTTCCCCCCCCCCAGAATCCTTCTTTCTCCTACTTCATTGGACTCATTTTTTCCATTCTTTTAATGAAGATTCACAATCTTTGCACAAGGCCAGTTGGGGACAGGGGAACAGGCCAATGATCTTGTGGAAACGTAGCACATGAACAATTCATATTTCTTTTTTGTTTTAGCAGATGACATGTAAATGATCTGGATGCTAAACAAAATCCCACTGAATACATCCAAAATGCTGCAATGCAATATAGTATGTTGGCAAGAAAGAATCCCACTTAAATGTTGACTTCATGTTGTATGTATGGAATTCAGGAACAAAAATACCCTTACATTTCTTGATTTGAGTTTATTTTCCCCAAGATAGTTATACTGACACAGTGCAGTTTTGGGTAATGAGAAAAAATAGCTATTTAATAAGCTAAAAAAGAAATACAGAGTGAGACACTTGGGTGCTAGGAGAGATGAAAGCACTGTTTTAGGAAGTGGCTCATGTGAGTATATATATGTTGGTGTGCTGAGCTGCTATCAATGCTGTGACTTTCATCCGTGTACCACTAAAGAGAAAGGGGGGAAAAGGCATCATTAGTAGTCATTATACCTATGAGGTAGTTTAGTCTATCAAAAACCAAAACAAAACCTGGGGGGGTCTTAGTCCATTGGATTTCTGTCATTTACAAACTCTTGAGTGTGATTGGAAGGGGTCTATCTAGTCTCCACCCCATCCCCACAGCCTTTTTCTAGGGAACATCATTCCTGGTCTAGAAAAAAACACAATGCTCATAGCCCAGAGGTCCTGAGAGCCTTTCCTGTGAATTTCACTATGTGGTTTTGAAGGACGTAAAGATGAAATAAAACAGAGAGACTGATTTTCCCTTTGGAGGAGTCAAAGTCAATTCTAAAGCATAATTGTCCCTGGGAATTGACTGGGCCCACTTTGCCCCTCTAGTTTCATGAATTGCTATAAACATCATTCTTACTTTCTTGTCAGGTAAAAAATATCACTGTTAAGAAAAAGTGTTAACATTTTGATTTTACTCTTTTTTTCACATATACACACCACCAAATGTCTAGGGGAAAAAGGAAAAAAAAATCCTGAGGTTTTACCTACAAGAATTCAACTAACTACTCAGATATAGTATTTGGAATCTGGGGTTTTGACAGATTTTTTTTTCACTTTCCATTTGGGTGTTTGACATTGTGTAGACACAGTTTTACACCCAGAACAGAAATCCCTTACATTGAACTGCTAATAAGTAACACTCCTTGGTTAAACCAAGGCACAATTCATTGTTGGGCATTCCTATTTATCTGGAGGAACTGATTCTTTTAAATAAAGATTTGGCTGAACCAGCGTGTCTTGGTTTTTTAAAAATTCTCTAAGAAAACCAAACATACCCCAACTCCTACAGAGACCACCACCCAACGAATTGCTAGCTCTTCTTGAGGATTTCTGCCTGGTATCAAAATGACTGTTCCCCTCGTATAGAATGTGTAACATTGGAGCGGAGTGCCGACTAAAGCAAATATGTTAGTATGGGGTGGAAAAAGACAGGCTTTTCTGGCTAAAACATACAGGAGAGCTGCATTTTAAAATAAATATATAGAGTGACATAGAGATCTATGTATATCTTTTTTTAAAATCTGGAAAGCCCTAGTACAGCAAATGAGTTTGACTTAATACACAGAAACATCTTTCTGTATAGGCAACAAAGGCTCAAGCCGTTTCCGACTTTACAAAACAAGTCTAATTGCTTATTGCCTGTTGTTGTTCAACAAAAGATAACATGGCAATTTCACAAAACTGAAAAGTGGTGATTATTAATATCCTACTGCTGTGATAACTGCTAGTCATCTATACTGAACAGAAATGGATTTTCATATTTTGATCTGTTATTACTAAAAGTCTCACTTTAGAATGAAGCTGCCACACATTTACCAGATAAGTGATTAGATTTCAATGAGAATCAGGGAAGATAGTAAGGAATCAGATAAACAGAAGCCCAGTGGCTTGGCATTCTGGATAGGGGAGTTGTGGCACATTTATAATCCCTCTTCCAATTTTTTTTTGCTTCTGCTTTGTTTATGGTTGTTTTCACCATTTACTTCAGGCATTTTTACTCTCTATATGGCTCAAGGACCTCTGCCCTCTCATTTTAAATGGCAACAGTGCTATCTCTTTCCTATCCCCCGGGCTTTCCCCAGTTAGGAGCTAGGACAAAGGGCTTCTAAGATTTCTGGTACTTCTGGAAAAGTGAGGTCTGTGCTGCCTCCCTCAGTCTAGTCTACCGCTAAGAGCCTGAACCGTACCATTGCCTGGAAATCCACGCCGGCCTCCACGAGGGCTTTGGAGATCTGGGCTGATTGCTGAAAGTGAACATTATCTAGAGGGGGGAGATAAAGGAAACACCAAGTCACAAGTGCTCTTTCTTGTCCAGCTCTTTGAAACCGAAAGAGAGGAAAACAAGTCAAAGAATAAAAGGACTGTCTGAAGTTCTAGGACTCAACAATAACAGTTAGCAGAAGACAAGTGAGTTGTGGAAAGCAACACTGTTTTATTGAAGTAAATGTAACAGTCTTGCCCCCTCATACATTTGTTTTGTCAGTAGTGAAATTGCAAACCTGTCTGTGATACTAAAAAGTCTAATTAACTGAAACTCACCATCTGCTGTTCCATGAATAAGGAGGTACTCAACTTGTTTAAAATTTTCAGCTCTGCTCATGACTGCTGAATTCTGGAATTGGGGAGAAAAAAAAAAGAATGTCATTATTCAAAAAAGGATCTGCCATAAACTGATTTTTCACTTCAGTTTACAAAATAAAATGTTTTCAGCTGGGGCCCCCTTTGATACAAAATATAGCAAGCCGCTATTCAAGCAAATGCTGTCTAGATGCAAGGCATAATGCACAGGATGCCCTCCTCCGCCTGGGAAACATGGGATATGAAGTGGATGAAGCTGCTGCTTCTCCCCTGCACATTCTGGAAGTGGGCACCTGTCACCGAGAGGCAAGGCTTCAGGAAAAGCCACTTGAATCCTCACTCCAGGTTCAGGCGGGTGCTGTGCGTTAGCACAGGGCATAGGAACATATTAGCAATGTATGTTCCATGGGCTTCTGCTGCTGTTCAGCCAAAAAGTGTATCACCATGGCAACTGGGCATCACATGGTACCATACATGCTACATTTCAAAGAGCCTGTACATAGCATTTTCTGCAACTAAACATACTCTGCAATATGCCATGTGAACTTTGGTCCATATTGCTATACTCTGAATGAAAAGCAAATATTACATGTTTCAAGAACAGATGTTTAAAACCTGGGGAAATACAATAGATGAGGAGGAAAATGAGACACTGGGCAGAAAAGGCCGGATGTGGCCTCGAGTTGAACAGTGGGATAGCACAGCCTGATTCCCTGGGTAATGGGGAAAGAAGATTATGGCAGTTGTTTGTTGCCAAAGGAGCACTATGAAAATAAAGAACTAGTTTATTAGAGGAAACTTGAGTTCACAGAATTATTGTTTAAGATGTAAAGCTGGAGATCTAGAAGAGAAGAGAGGACATAGGTCAGAGGTCTTTGGAAGAGAATGATGTGGGTCCTTTGGTCCATATTCCAAATCTGCCATAAGGAAAGGCACTGACTTTCCACAGGTGCTGCTATGTTATGGATTCAGAGGGTGAGGAGGCAAGAACCTTGCTTTCCAAAGTCTTGATCAAGAGAATAACCCTCAAAACTATGGAAGTTTAGGCAAGTTTATGAGCTAAACTGGGGAATGAATGGCCACGGGAATCAGTAGTACTGGAAAATCTAAGCTAATTCCACAGAATCTTGCTAGACCAGGGGCATCTCCGATGGGCCACAGAACACAAGAAGGTCGGGGGCTCTGGAGTTACCACCAGTTCAAGCTCTTTGAGAAAAGGAGACTTAGTGAATTCCCAGTCCAAAGACCTGGATTCTAGCCCTGCCTCTGTCACTAAGCAACTGCCTGACCTTCGACAAGTCACTGAGTCTTTATTAAAAAATTTCTGCATTCTCATCAATAAAACAAGAGGATCAGGGATTCTTCATCTTTTTTATGTCATGGAACCCTTTATGAGCCCAGTGAAACCTATGGACCCCTTCTAGGAATAACATTTTTTAAATAATTGAAAGAAATGTTAAATTTTGAGTTTAAAATTCATCAAAATAAAGTTATTTTTCCCCATCCACGTATATGTATCCCTGAAATCTGTCCACAGAGTCTAAGTATCCCAGATTAAGAACCCAATCTCTAAGGTCCTTTCTAACTTTAACATTCTGGGACTCTGTGTAGTCATTAAATCCAAGAGTTTTTGAAATGGGGTCCTTTCCAGTGACCAAAAGCTGGTCTCTTCTATTATAATAGTTATTTCACTTTTTTGGACCTGAACAGTGATTTCACTGGCATAGGGAGCTCTTAGTAAGGAACTTCCTCTACCCGTGTAAACATGTCTGTACTCTGCAACTTAGCAGTCTTAGCAATTTGTCTGAGGAACTGAGAGGTTAAGCGACTGGCTCAAGATCTCAGATACTGTCATCACACACATAGTAATGATCACAATATAAACCACATCTCACTATACAAATGTTTCTGATCTAAATTAGAATATACTTATTCATGATCTTTTAAAAAATTCCCAGGAGAGAGAGAGAGAGAGAGAGAGAGAGAGAGAGAGAGAGAAAGAGAGAGAGAGAGAGAGAGAGAGAGAGAGAGAGAGAGAGAGAGGGAGGGAGGGAGGGGGAGAGAGAGAGAGCACTATTTTTCATTTTCATTTAGCTTTGATGGCAAGTGTGAGCAATTAGTGTAGTCAGCCAAATCATCTTCTCGCTGAAGTTTAATATTTGGCTTGTCCACTTTGGATACATCGTTTTCAACCTTGAGTTACACATAATAGAAGACTCTTGGGCAGAGGCAGAGGGTAAAACAGAATTATCTATGTGAATTCCAAGGGAACTTCAACAAACAGCAATAGTATACTGGCAATGGAGTCAATGCAGTTCAAAGGATCATAAAATTAAAAAAATTGGAAGGAACCTTGGAGAGTAAGTATCCAATATCTGGGGACATCTTTACAGTCTTGTGGACCTCTTTGGGAGTCTGAAGAAGCCTATGAACTCCTTTTCATATGTATATATGTGTGTGTGTGCATGCATGCATGCATGCATGCAACTAGGTAGTACAGTGGATACTGGCCAGAAAGCCTGGCCAGAGTTAAGATGATTCACTCATCTTCCTGAATTCAATGCTCAGATCCTTATTAGCTGTGTGACCCTGGGCAAAGTCATTTTACCTCCTTGCCTCTGTTCTTCATATATAAAATGAGCTGTAGAAGGAAATGGCAAAACATACCTTTTCCAAAAACAAACAAAAAAACACCCAACCTAAATGGGGTCACAGTCACAAAGTCAGACACAACTGCAACTGAATATCTATTTATTATATATGTATATGTATATGTATATGTGTATGTGTATGTGTGTGTGTATGTATATATATTTAAATTTCTTAATAGAAAGAAATGCTAAATTTATGTTAGAGGTTGATGAAAACAAAGATATTTTTTCTCATTTACACTCAGGGATACCCTGAGATCTATCCATACCCCACTTGTGAGTCCCTTGATTTAGCCCTTCTCTCATTTTGCAAATGAAAAAACTAAAATTGAAAAAAAAAAAAGTCTAGAGAGAATTTTGAAATGGCTTGCCCCAAATCACACGGATAACAAATCACAAGTGTTAGTGGCTCAGACTTTCTGATGGTAAATCCAAGTTTCCATATACTTAATATCTACAACACTGTGCTAGGTCCTAAAACTCATTGCCAGCCAGCTCAAAGAGGTTTGGCTAGCGCCATATCACTGGCACTAGAAAAACTATGGAGGCATGGGCTTAAAGCCAAGAGATATGGGTTCTAGTCTTAACACTATCTTTGAGGTTTTAAGTAAGTCAGTTTCCTTCTCTGAGATTCAGTTTCATTAATTATAAAATGAAAGGGTTTTAACAGATGCTCAAACCTAGGATCCCCTTCAAAACAATGTATGAGTCAATAGGTCTACAGCATCCTCTAGCCTAGGCTTTCCCAAAGAGTGCAGTCTTCAGACTTTCAGTGTAAGCCATTTCTAGATGAAATGCTCCAAGCTTCTGGTCAAAATCCAATTTCAGAGACTGTGGGTTTTTCTTTTCTAATATTTAGGCTAAGGCTAAAGCAAGATGCTTTACTCAACAATCAACAACACAATTAGGCATGTTTTTGTTCCTCTCTATTGCCTAACGCCCACCAAGCTGTTGGTAAAGGGGGAAAAAACTTCTGGGAGACAAGAGCTGTGTAAACAGACAAGTCAATTTTCCCTAAAACTTTCCCTGCCAATATCACAATCACAAACTGGAGCTGTGTACAACTGTGCCTTACATGATGGCAATACTATCTTAACATACTAAATCCAAAACTCTTTATGTTTTCAAGGGTCCTGACCTATGGGACTCCAAAATGAGATCTTTCCCAGGAGGCACAGCTATTCCCTCCATTCTGCTAATTAAACTCACCCCCTTAAAAACTCAGCTCTGCATTTGGTCTCTAGCTTCTCCTCCCGTAAATGAAATTTTTCCAATGGTTCCACATCTGTTTTGCCTGGTGGGAACAGACTGCTTGAACTCCTCACAAATTCAGTCCATCCTTACCTCAGCCTATGGACAGGCAAGGCTCTCCAAATGTGGAGTGTCACCTGACAGAGTTTCATTTTATTCCCTCCTCTCAAACACTGAGGAAGCAAAACCTATTCTTGCAAACTCCGAGAGCAACAAAACCAGAAAATATCCCAGCAAGCTGCAAGCATTACTAGTTGGGAGACACAGAAACATACAGGACAGTTAACATGGAATGTGGTAACTACTGGAGCTTGGAACAAAACAATTTCTGGGGGTTGTTGTATGTACGTTTTTTTTCTTAGATGGAGGGAATGCAGGCTGAAAGAAGACAATTTTTATAAACAAGTAAAACCCTGAGCCTGAGATAAATGTTGTGATGTACACACAGTAGCTGTGATGAACTAGACATGGTGAGAAATGCAACATACTGAGAAAAAGAGGAAAACTGTGAGAAAAGTGTCACGACGCAAATTGTTTTACATTAACAATATTACACCACAAAGAAAGAGAGACAAATACTCTAATACAGCAGGAGGAGAGGAAGACAAAAGCCTTCAATGGCAGGATGGGAGGAAACTTCCTCTGAAAATAGAGGCTGCCATAGGTTCACTGACAAGGGCAGCGGGAGAGAACATCCTTGGGCTGGAGACCCTCTGGAATAAAACAAGTGAGAACGAGGCAAGAGGTCCTTTCTCTAAGCCTGCAAAAGCAAAGCAAAATCTCTGGCCTCATGGCCCTGATGCATCTGGGTAAGTAAATCTGGGCTAACAAGCCTCTGCATGGCGGGGCTGTATCTCCAAATGGAGATCTGCAGAGCCAATCGGTACGAAACAAGGAATACTGGCATCCAGCTTAACTCTCACTGATAGTTAGAGTGCCCTTAAAAGGAAAGGACAAAAACAAATGGCACATGCAGGTGAAAAGGATTTGGAGAAAGACTAAAAATCAAAAAACCAAAAAACAACAAACCACAATTGCCTCCATTCAATACAGCTACAGATCACAAAAGAACAGCTGGTTATTCTCACGAATAACCAGAGTATGATTTATGCTTGCCTGTCATGAGATCATAGGGTTTGAGCCAGAAGGGTTCTCAGAAATCACCTAGTCCAAACCCCTCATTTGCCAGAAGAGGAAACAGAGGCAAGTGACTTGTCCAAGTTCACAAAGGTAGAAAGTAGCAAAGCTGAGATCGGAACACAGTATCCCTAGACCCAGAACTCTTTCCACATCTCAAAGCTTTTAACTCACTGTCTTAACTAAAGTGCATTCAGAAAAGTTGATTTTCAAGTTAGAGTCTAGGTCATTTCTCACCAACAAATGAAAGAAGCACCATGAAATAAATGGGTAAGGATATGGATGGGAGCACAGTTGGCACAATCCTGAGGATAGAAACTTCCGGGGAGTATTGGTGCCAGTAGCAGCCTGGCAAAGAAGTGGAAAGTACTGGTCCAGTGGCAATACCAATTCAACAGCATTCACTATGTGGAACTTTTCATACAAGCACTAAGTAGAACCATCTGTGGCTGCTTGTTTGATCATGCTGGTTCATAAGCTTTCTTCCAACAAATGAACCTTTTTATTTATTAAAATATAAATAAGAGAGCAGAGAGAGCAGTAAAAAAGAGGTGGCTTTTAAGTCCTCTGTAGCTAATGCAACATGTGGACCACTCTGGACACATTCTTCTTTTTATAAAAGCCAGAACAATGTTATCACCTAGAGTATACCATACCTAAGAGGTAATTGCCAAAAAACCCACCCACTGAGTGGTCTTAGTAATTCCATGTGTTACTAGCTTAAGGTTCCTTGCTATGCCCTCTTAAGGGGCCAACATTTCTAATGAAGAAGCAATCCAAAGTTCATTCTGATAATGGGGACTCTGATCTCAACCTTCTTTTCTTTTTGCAATCACAGCTGATGTCACAATAGAGGCAACAGAAGATATTTAAGAATAACTGAATCTACCCTAGTGCATCCCTTGCCCTAATTCTTTACATATATTAAACAACTGCACCTCGTGGAACGTGGCTGAACGAATACCTTTCACAACCAGTCAGAGGAGACTCAACCTTAGGGCTTGCCGAGCATAACTGGCTTCTTTAAAGATCACACAGCAGTCAACATTTTATCAGCACTCAACAAACAAGTTGAGGCTTGGCTTAAATCTGAAGGTCTCTCTCCCTTTGGCATATTCTGGGATAATAGAACAAATGTCAAATCAGTACAAGATGGCATATTTACAAAATTGCACCCTGTTTTGCATAACCTAACGATGCAGCAGTTCTTAAGGATTGAACATTTCAAATCTGCTAGCAGAAGATTGCCAAATCTATGACTGTTTCAAACACTTGCCAAAAGCCTATCAAATTCTGAGCAAAATGCAAAATAAATCTCCTCTACAAGTTAAATCAGTCCCTTCTTTGTGTTCCAGGCTGCCCTTTTCTCTTGGCTCTAGGGATGAGCCCTAGACTCCATTTCAGTTGGCTTTAAGACCTAAGTTCCTTGTTTTCTGTGGGTTCCAAAGTCAACACTTTCTCTAGATTTATTCTTGCCTCATTTTTTTTTTTGGTCCATTCTCTGGTCCTTCCTATTTTACATTCCTTTTGAATGATCCTACCTACCATTGGGCCAACCTATCCAACCCTAAACTTAACATATCTTTCCTTTATCAATACAACTTGGAATTTACCTTCTGCCTGTTTCTATCTAGCCAAATAGTGTCAAACTAAATTTAAGTTCCATCCTCCAATGAAGCCTTCTCTGATAACTCAATGATCTCTCCTTTTCCTGACTGGCTAGAATACTTACTATCTGTCACACACACTTTGACATAATAATATTCAGTTGGCACTTTAATCATTCAATATTTATTAAGCATCTACTGAATGTGGAAAACTGTTTTAGGACTGGGGAAAGAGAAAGTTTCGATAAGACACCATTACTGCCCTCATGGAACTTATAGTCAGTCTATTATGCACTATCTTATTATTTAGTAATTTTACAAGTATATGTTTCTTTTCTTCAATAAGATTATAGGTGACTTGTAGATAGAGATCATGCTATATACTTATTTTTATGTCCCCCAACTTAGGCACTCAGTAAATACTTGAACAAATGGGTAAATATCTATCTCATGTCAATATATTGTGTTCAATGACAGCACCAAAGATGATACTGCTTTTTATATGCACAGGTATGGGGAAAACAGATCAGTGAACAATCACCAGACCTTTTATTATGAGATCCAAGGAAAGAACCCCTTTTACTTTAAAGCAACATCTGCTACTTTTAGGGATGGACACTCTTATGATTATTTCACTGGCTGAATGATGGCTTTGCTTAGCAAACCACTGCTGAGTGTGGTATGTCTGTTCTATTCCATTGCTGCTGCCCAGCATTCCATAGTGATAATACATCACTTCAAGTGGTATTTCCATATGTCCATACTGCATGTCTGTCCCTCCACCACAGCTATCCAGTAAGAGTCATTCATTTTTTCTAGTGTCAATCATCAGGCATGTGGTCAGCACCCTGGAGAGAAGCACTAGAATGTCTGTACATACATACTAAGCTGAGTCCCAGGTGTCCACTGATAGTGATTTCTATCATGCTATTTGGTATTGAACATGCTAGTACCATCAAAGCCAGTCAAAGAACTGTTGTTTGCCTTTCCTTATTTTTACCTCTCACCATATGTAACTTGGTTCCATTTAAATAACTGATAAGGAGAATGTTTAATGTCCTTCCAGTTCCCATTCTGAAATGTTAAGTGGAACTCTTATTTCAAAATATTTAGTTTTCCTGGTAATTTGGGCTTCCTCCAAAGGCTTCCAGATTTCGATTATGAATGACCTTATGGAGACTGTTTTTCATCGACTCATCATGTCTAGCTAAATATAACATTCGTCCCTTCTTGGCTATATCCATCTAGATGCAGTGGCCATCCATCATATGTGGGGAACCTCCAGAGTAAAAGCAACAATGTAGAATTCTCTGGATAAGTGCAAATTCACTAGAGGTTGATCAACTTTATACCATCCAAGATAACATACCCACAGAGTGCTCAATAAAATTTGACTGACGTATTGAGTTGATACAGCCGAAAAATAGGGAAGTGTGTAGTTTTCAAGGCATCTTTCCCATGGCCCATTAAGATACAGGGTTAGTGAAAGACTCCAAAAAAAAACTCCTCCTTTTTAATTTCCAAAAAGAAGATATAAGAGGAAATAAGGAGAGGTAAAGCAGAGATAGGGAGAAGAGAGAATTCAGACAGAGGAAAGGCCACAGGGAATAAAAAGGAGAAAAGTGGAGTGTGCAGAGTTAAAAGGGTCCAAAGGGGCAGCTGGGGACATTGGAAGAAGTAGCTCCCCCCAATACATCACTGCCAGAGACAAAAGTAGTTTCATTTTCAAAAACAAAGAAGGGCAGCTTTATTCTGATGCCTGCAGTGTACCAAAAATAGGTATCTAGGTTCAATTTTTCCACACACAGAGGAAGCTCCTTACCACTGTGGAAACAATAATTCAATCAATATATTTGCATTACTTTCCCCTGCCCACCTAACTACCACCCTCCCACCCTCCCAAATAAATCTTCTGAGTAACACATTGGGAACCTTTAGCTCCCTGGTACTGGCAGTTTTAATGTGTCCGTTGCCAGCAATGGATGTTGTGCCAAGAAAATCCGACTCCTGGCGTGAAAGGATTAAACAGTCCTCTGGTGCCATCTGCGCAGTGAAGTGAGAGAATGACTTTGTGCACCCTGTGTGCTCATGTTACCATTGGCAGCATGAGAGTGACTCCTATTTACATTGCTACCTAACGCAGCTAACGCGGGGGGGTGGGGAGGGGGGTTTAAAGGAGAAAGATGAAAAGTGTCACTGCCCAAGTGAGCCTATAGGAAAGACGTGAAAAGAGGGGGGAAATAGGGTTGTTGGAAAAGTAGCCACCAAGGCAGCAGAATCCTGGGTGACAGAAGTGTCCTATCAGCCAGCATGCAGAACACAGACACCAAAGAAAGCCAGCTAGCCCTTCAGGACTCCCTGCAGATATAAGTAAGTTAAAGGATGCACACCAAGAAGCATGTGGTCAGAATCTTTTTCATATACCACCATATTCTAAATATCTGTTGTAGACACTGGTAATTCCGTGGCCAACACATATGTCTGAAATTTGTGTCATTTTTATATATTCAATAGTTTTCGGTTACTGGACTTAAACTGTAATTTGATATTTGCAAAAGCATCAACAGTAACCCCCAAGATGGATGTTTTTCAAACTTAGTATTTCAGGCAAGGACAGAACATGAGCAAGATAATTCTAGTTTCAAAAGGGGAGAGAATCAGTTACTGTTTTATGCACTCATAGCCTTTTATAAGTCGGTCATTTCACGAATTATTACATTATAGCCACACAGATTACCTGGAAGGGTCCTTAGAGGCCAACAAGTCCAAGTCCATCATTTTTTTTTCAGATAAAGAAACTGAAGTAAGGAAAAGTTAAGTGACTTGCTCAAGGTAACTTAAATAGTAAATAACAAGGCTAAGATTCAAACCCTTCTGGCTTTGAATCTTCTGGCTCCAAAGCCAGTCCTCACTCCTCTGGACCACAGTGCCATGTCTTGGTCAAACAGCAAAGATTGCAAAGTAAGCCTTGGCAGCGCAAGCAAATACAAATAAACAGAATTAAGATTGGGCACTTACCACACAAAGTCAAATGGTTTTCTTTTGTTTTTAGCCTGTGCTTTGGTCACATGGTTCCCAAGGTCATAGCAATAATGAGGATATTTACACAAGATAACAAATACTGCTCAAGGTTCATATTAATACATCATACAAATGCAACTTATCTTTTGAAGTTCATGCACAAGGTTTCTTATTATATAGAAAAGGCAAAATAACAACAACAAATTAATCTTGCTTTGGTTTTTTCTTGCTCCTCAGGAGAGGTCTGATTCTCCCTCTGGATATAAACAATTCAAAGATGACTTACTCTGTTATGCAGATTCAGAGCTTACTAAGATGGGAGAGGAAAGGGAAAATGTGTCACTATAGACATTAAAGTTTGCCGTTCTCACTCTCCAAAAGTTTGATGTATATCCACATGTGCATTTTGAATAAATTATACTCAAAAGAAAGGGAATCCTGCTGCTATGGACTGGTATCTACACTAGGATGGACCTACTGATGGTAGATGTGCCCCAACCATACTTTGAACTCGGCAGTCCATCTGCGAAACAACCTGCCAGTTGGTTCTCCACCATCAGGCTGCCAGCCTGATGCCACCAAGCTCAACATGTTCAGTTCAGGGGCTGTTTAATACGTTTTCATGGGCACTGCCCATCTCAGTCTCTCCTAGTCAAATTATTGTGCAAGAAAATGAAAACACTGCTGTAGAGCTTCTCTGTAGATGTAATCACTGGATCATAGAGTTTAGAGCTGGAAGGTCCTTGGAGGCCAACTAGTCAAATACCCCCATTTTACAGTCAGATGAGGCAAGTAAGACCCTCCAGAGATGAAGTGACCTGCCCGAAGTCAGAAAGGTAGTAAGTGAAAGAGACTGGATTGGAAGCCAGGTTCTCTGGCTCCAAAGACACCATAGTCTTTCACCTATACTCCACTGCCACAGAATGGTGCATGTTTGGTCACAAGTAAAAGAGTTACTGCCTCTAACTCTATTTTGTAGCCAGCTTGATAAGAATAGATTCCTGAGAGGTTCTATAAACTGCCAAAGGCTTAAAGAGCTTTCTAGCCCCTGAAGAAATTCAACTCAATGTTATTTTCAAAATTAAAATTTATAAAATGAAAACACTGGTCTACCTACTATACACATATTTTCAAAACATGTGAAGTCCCCAAATGAGTATCCCAATATTTATATTGCTACTCCCTTCCAATATTAAAATATATTCTTTATTTTAAAAGAACAACTTTAATATTTTCCTGCTTGCTGCATGAAAATAACTTTATATAATTTCACACAGTTCTAGGAAAGTATCATTATTGAATTCCAAAATCAAAATAGGAAAACACATTAAATAGTAGTTCCTAATTTTATAGGCTCCTGACACAGACTGTATTTGACTCTGACCAGAAATGTTCTTTCAAATGCTGACACTTACTAAAGGAAATTCTCATAGAACAGAATGGGAGGTATGCTATGTTGGGTTTAAGGAGAAGAGAAGGATTCCAATTGTATACTCTATACTTGGGAAAAACCCAAGTGTGTTTTTGAACCACCTGTGTGGTGTCTACATAAAAAGTGTTGTTTTTTTTTTTTCTGGGAAGGAAAAAAAATGTCTAAATCTGTACTGAGAGACATTCTTGAATACTTTGTTGGAATTTGAAATCAATGTAATTTGTTGTTTTTTACCTTGTAGTGGTCAAGATTATCTTCTGGGGTTGGAAGTCCCATGTAGCGCTCTGTGTATACTGAGTCTGTATGATCAGAAAAAACAACTCACTTGAAACAAGTCAGACTTTTTCCTTTGAATAGGTTTACTTTGTAGACCTTTTTGTACATGTTAACACATAGTATTAATGAAAGAAAAAATAGTAAACAGTGAAAAACCCCAAAATATGCATATGAAATCCAATCATAAACATACAAATACAATGCAATTATCACATATGTATGTACCCCCAAAAAGCATACATACTCTGTCAATGATATCTTATTTCCTCAGTATAAGGCTCTAATCTATTCTATGCTCAGTTCCAACTGTGCTCAATTTGGAGTACAGGATTCAGCTTGTGTGTTGAAGAACACACAAGAATAGGTAGGTCCTAGGCCAAAGTAGATCACTTATAAAATGGCTAATCCATCCATCTACAGGAAAGGGAGAGTTTACTGTGTGAAATAGAAGATGGATTCTTACTAATAATTCAGTTCTCTCTTCTGACCCTTTCAAGAGACTTCAATTGATCACAATATAATTTATCTCACTTGCCTTGAAAATTGGAGTCCTGGGGGCAGTTAGATGATGCAGTAAATACAGCACTGGCCTAGGAGTCAGGAAGACCTGAGTTCAACTCAGGCCTCAGACACTTAACACCTACTAACTCTTATGACCTTGGGCAAGTCACTTAACCCAATTGCCTTGTCCTCCCCCTCCAAAAAAAAGGGCAAGGGAGGGGGGTCAAGTATTCATTCCTGTATTTTAAAAAGCATCTTAGAATTCTACATAATGAACCAAAATACTTGAGTAGAATTTTAGGTAGAGCCATTTCTATTTGTCTTTTTCTGTATTGTTTGTCATTTGCTTTACATATTTATAAATCTCAATCCCATTATCATAAAGCACAATCATAAATTATTGTTTTGTTTCCCTCAAATTTGGATATAGATCTAAGTACCCTAAAACAGAACGAATTAACTTCTGCCCATGGGGAAGTATATAAAATGCCATAATTATTTAACAATACAATTTTATGGCTCGTTCCCATGCCTGGAATGCTATCCCTCCTCTGCTCTCCCTACCTCCTTTGCTTTTAAGTCTCAACTAAAATCCTACCTTTTACAGGAAGCTTCTCAAGGTCTCTTAATTCTATTGCCTTCCCTCTTTTAATTATTTCTTATTTATCCTATATATAATTTACTTCGAATATATCCATTGCTTGCTGCCTCCCCAATTAGACTCTAGGCTGCTTGAGGACAGGAACTATCTTTTGCCTCTTTTTGTATTCCTTTATTATTATTATTTTTATTCTTTATTACTATGACTATGACATAATAATAAAGAATGTGGGGGCGGCTAGGTGGCGCAGTGAGTACAGCGCCGTCCCTGGAGTCAGAAGGACCTGAGTTCAGATCCAGCCTCAGACACTTAACCCACACAAACAAAAACCTAGCCGTGTGACCTTGGGCAAGTTACTTAACCCCAATTGCCCTAAAAGGGGCAGCTAAGCGGTGCAGTGAGTAAGAGCGCCGGCCTCGGAGTTGGGATGACCCGAGATCAAATCCGGCGTCAGAAACTGAGTACCCACACATAAATAATGACTAGCCGTGTAACCTTGAGCAAGTTACTTAACCCCAATTGCTTAAAAAAAAAAATGTGGTTGGTGTGTATGTGACATTTTGTTCACTGGAGTAAGATAAGGTAAAGGACAAGAACCTGTAATTTCACTGATATGGAGAAACTCCTTTTGCTGACGCAAGTCAGCACTATCTTGGCAATTCAGTCTTAGATGGTCGCCTGGAACACTGACAAGGGTAAGTGACTTCCCAAGGTCCCACATAGCGAGGTTATATCAGAGCCTTAACCATACCCCAGAGCCTTCCTGCATCTCAGGTGACCTCTCCCTCTACACTACTCCAAGCTGCCTCTCCATGGACAAAAGGAACTTCCTTGCAATTTTATATTAACACCCACTGCAGAGAAGTCTCATCAAAGGGGACTTCATCCAAACATGATTCACATTCTATGTCTTTCTAACCATCCTTTTTATATGACTAGTATTGTAGAGCAGCTTGAGAAGAAGTTATTCTTAACTTGAAAGAATGAATTTTTATGAATTTTTAGATTGTTTTTCTGGGGTTGTTCTGTAAAATCATGATTCATTGATTTTCCTTCAAAATAAGTAATAAAAATACTATCTGAAATTTTAATACCAAATAACAATTTCTTTACATTATATTTCTAGCAGAGAATGACTTTTCAAGTCTCCATAAAGTTACTAGGTTGTTTTAAAATGCATTTGTTTAAAGGTTAAGGTAGTACTTATGATTAAAAAGAAAGAAAGAAAGAAAGAAAGAAAATCTGGGAAAAGTATGTGAAGTCCAACTGAAATCTCATCTCCTGGATTATAAGGAACATTAGTTCTGCTCACCATGCAAATGTTTCTCTTCTCTGCTATAAAAGTCATTTTCCACTGGGCATAAGAGCTGGAATATGACTGTACTGGGTATACTTGTGACAAGAAGTTACATTGAGGAAGGAAGAGGTTCTCCTGTTAGTTTTGTTTACAAAACTATCTTTTTTAAGATTAAAAAAGATGTGGCTAGGTGGAACAGTGCATCGGCCCTGGAGTCAGAAGGACCTGCGTTCGGATCTGGCCTCAGATACTTAACACACACACACACACACACACACACACACACACACACACACACACACACACACACACACCTAGCCGTGTAGCCTTGGGTAAGTTACTTAACCCCAACTGCCCTCCAAAAAGGAAAAAAAAGATGTCATTTTGTTGTTCGATACATTTTAGTAAATTTGTTTTTTAAATGAAGTCAGGCATTGCTTCTACAATACCACTAAGAATGATTTATTATAGGGACGGCTAGGTGACGCAGTGAGTAAAAGCGCCGGCCTCGGTGTTGGGATGACCCGAGATCGAATCCGGCCTCAGAAAATGAGCACCCACACATAAATAATGACTAACCGTGTAACCTTGAGCAAGTTACTTAACCCCAATTGCTTAAAAAAAATGATTTATTATAATCGAAAAGTGTAAGTGGATTTTTAAAAGACTTTCTCTTGGGGCGGCTAGGTGGTGCAGTGAGTAGAGCGCTGGCCCTGGAGTCAGAAGGACCTGAGTTCGGATCCGGCCTCAGACACTTAATGCACACAAACAAAAACCTAGCTGTGTGACCTTGGCAAGTTACTTAACCCCAATTGCCCTCCAAAAAAAGAAAAACAAACAAACAAACAAAAAAACAACAACAACAACAAAAAAGACTTTCTCTTAAGCCGTTCTAAAAATTCTAAACAAAAATTCTGATTTAACTTTACCTCCTTTTTCCTTTGAGGGAAAGGGTAAAAATCAAGTTATTAAATTAAATTCTGTTATTAAAAGACCAAAAAAAAAAAAGCAAAGAACACAAACCTTAAGGGATTCCCATCAGTTAGGGAATAGCTAAACAACTTATGGTATATAAATATATATACCACAAGTTGTTTAGCTATTCCCTAACTGAAATATTACTGTGCAATGAAAAGTAATTTCAGAGAATTCTGAGTAATATGAATTGATGCGTAGTAGAGTAGACAGAACCAAGACAAGTTACACAGGAACAATAGCATTGTAAAGAATAGCTCTTAAAGGGGGCAGCTAGGTGGTGCAGTGAGTAAGAGCACTGGCCTCTGAGTTGAGATGACCCGGGATCGAATCCGGCCTCAGAAGATGAGCACCCACACATAAATAATGACTGGCCATGTAACCTTAAGCAAGTTACTTAACCCCAATTGCTGTAAAAAAATAAAAATAAAAAAGAATAGCTCTTAAAGATTTAAAAGCTCTGATCAATGCAATGACTAACCATGACTCCAGAAGACCTAAGATGAGACATGTTCCCACTGAAAGAGAACACACTGACTCAAGGTGCAAAAAAGAGAAAACTATTTTTGAACATGGCCTCTATGTGTATTCATTTTGCATGACTATACTTATTTGTTGCAAGGTTCTTCACACACACACACACACACACACACACCCCTACCTACCTTTTTTTTAGGGACTGAGTTTAACTGGGGTTAAAAAGGGGATTAGCAATAGTGATGATTTTAAAAAAGGACACTGAAGCTTATCTTAATGTCAAAATAGCTAAAGCAATTGTGTCCATTTTATTTTAAGTCTCCAGTGATCTTAAAAACCAACAAAACAAAAAACAAACAAAAACAGAAAACCCATAGAAAAGCAAAAATAGCCCTTTGGAAAATAAGTTCATCTGGGGTAGCCAGGAACCTGATAATAGTCTCTAAAATCAGTTTAGCAGGGAAAAAAATGGATTCTGTTTCCTACACTGCATTATTTGAACCGCAAATCTCATTGTATTTTTGTGAAATGTAGGGTTAGGCCATGAAATATTCAGTTACTATATTCACACTAATTAATCTGTTCTCATACTATGTCTAGGTTTTGCAGCAACAGCAAAAAACTAGGAAAAGCACTTTTTTCCCCCCTCTACCCTCTACTTCCCAATTATCTTTCTATCATCAAGAGGCGGAACTGAGGACCGCTCCTATGGAAGTTTTCAATCTTTCATAAGTAGGGAGGGGACCTAGACCTATGATTTCATTGGTATATGGAACCAACCCCTACTACAAGAGCACTAACCTAAAGTCTTCTAAAGCTGCTGAGAATACTGGGAGATTGAGTCACTTTCCCTGGCTCAGTTATGTGTTAGAGGAGGGACTTGGGCCAGGTCTCCATCCACTATGACATACACAACCTCTCCTTTATTTATTTAAGAGAATTTATTTAAATAAATTTATTTATTTAAATAAATTTAAACCTTTCCAAAGAAGCTCTTTTCCCCCTTTCTAGTTCAAACCCTAGTTATAGGTGCTCTGGGCCTAAAAGAAGAGAAACCAGCTTCCCAGTGGACACTAATGTGTGAAATCTCAACCTTAAATTGTAAAAAATACAAAAATCTGCCTACAGAGCAATGGCATTTGGGATAGTTTAGAAATTGATCAAAAGAATATGTCAAGATACCAAATGTATATAAAACATGTGATACAATGTATAATCTTCCCTAAAATATCACAAAAACAAAATAAGCTGCTTACCGTAATAGTCCCATCTTGCTACAGGTGCTACTGCTATTCCACACTTGAAGATACCACTGCCTGATCCTAGAACCATCGAGGAGACGTATCCACCATAGGACTAAGAAACGGATATACGCATACTTTTTTTTAACAACGAAGTGAAAAGAAGACATCTAAATAACTCAGTTTGCTACATTTTTTGCATCTTTCTGTACTGTGAATCATTAAAGACAGGAAGCACATCTTACACCCCCCC
This sequence comes from Gymnobelideus leadbeateri, assembly GCA_011680675.1. Taxonomy (NCBI): domain Eukaryota; kingdom Metazoa; phylum Chordata; class Mammalia; order Diprotodontia; family Petauridae; genus Gymnobelideus; species Gymnobelideus leadbeateri. Next base: position 458,946 of record WOXC01004731.1, read on the forward strand.
CCCTTTAACTGGACAAAAATTCCAAGGCTACTTTTTTTTACAACCCTGGTATCTTTTCTTGGTAGATGTGAGGAAAATGAATGGGAATGTGCCCTTAACCGGACTCTGATGAAAGTGTAAGCCAACGTACAAAAGAAATACAGAATTGCTTACTGAATCTGTCCTATTAAAACAGCTAGCATTTATGGGAGCTTTTGAAGGTTTAAAAAGTTACTTGACAAATTATCTCATTTGATCCTGACAATAACATTATGAGATAGGTTCTATTCTCATCTCCATTTGACAGATGAAGAAACTGAAGTGTCAAATCACCCAGCTAGTATCTCAGGCAGCATTTGAACTCAGGCCTTCTTGACCCAAAGTCCAACACTCTCTTCACTGCACTACCTAGATGCTCAAAAAAAAGGCACGATCTATTTTACAGCAAACGGAGTGATTAAAATAGTCGTCTAATGGTCTTGAAGGGTTCACGTGTCTTCCTAAGTGGAATAGAAATTAATATATTTTATCTTAAATCATAGAATATAAGATGGGATCTCAAAGATTTAAGTTCAACTCCTTACTTTTAAAACTGAGGAAATGAGACAAGAATAGAGAAATTAACTCATCAGTTTCTGTTCTGAGTGACATGTACACAAATATTGATTGACCAATTACTCACCCAGCCCCAAATTGCAATTCGTTTTTCATCCACAAAGTTCATTTTTGAAAATTGTCTAAAACACAAAAAGTTCATTAAAGTGAGCTCAGTACCATGCCTAGATATGTAACCCAATTTAAATAACACTTTTATTTCTCTTTATTTACCTGTGATTTTTTAAAAATGAGGGTGGAAAAGAAATGTGAATCTAAAGTCTATACAAAAAGCCATAGGAATCAAGTAATAACCTCAGATTAATTTCCTCTTTTTAACTTACAAGACTTTAAGAAGCCAAAACCAAACATTTTACCTTTTGTTGGATTCCATGGAATGTTCTTAGCTCAATTTGTATGTGTGCGGGTGTGTGTATATGATTCACAGAAAACAAATCCTGGCAGTTTTTTTCACAGCTTTATATAAAAATTTGCAGCCCAGATGCACTTTTCTTTACATAATTGAATTTAAATCTATCCAGATGTTTGTGAGTTCGAGAGTGGCTGCCCCTGCAATGCAACAATCCAAGGGCCAGAGAGAACATCTGGGGAACTAGTCTGTGGGAAGGCTTTAAAAAAAATGTATCATTGGGCTTCCTACCTAAGAACCTAAACACCATAATTTTCTCAGGTGCTGGGTGTTGATTAGCTCAGCACCATCCAAAAGAAGGCAACTGTGGGCATCATGTTTTACAGAATCTCTTTGCCTGATGAAATGGATCTGAGCATCTTAACGATGAGCTCTTCTGAGGGAGAGTCTTATGATCTTTTGACTTTATTTTACTCTTTAATGTTAAGATATTTCAATCACCCCAAAGAAGATCATTGTGCCTTATGGGGGCGGGGAGCCCCAAGAAGAACAACAACTGATGAATGACTCTAAAAGAATACAACATACCCTTTTGTACATGTGGGAATTTGTTTTGCTTGTTTTGACTGCTATGGTTGTCTTTTTCTTTTTTCTCAGTGGGAAAGACAGCAAGGGGGTAGGGTGAAAATAAAGAAGCATTAATTGAAATAAAAGTTTCAAGAAATAATGAATGATGCATTCTGGTGACAACTTTGGGGTTTTTATTTTTTCAATTGATATTTTTAAAATAAATTCTTACTGTTATCTTTTGTTTTTATACCACTTATGTTTCACAAATCCATTTCTCGTTCTCCTATAATATATATTTCTAAGGCTTGGGCAAATGGAGTTTGACAAAGTTTAAGAGATCAGCAGTTTTTATACCATTCACTTTTTGTTCATGTTTTTTCTGCATGGTATAATACATAATAGATATTTAAGGTATCTAAGAAATTTTCTTAAGTGCTTACTACCTATCAGGCACTGTGCTAAATGCTGAAGATACAAAGAAAGGCAAAAGACAGCCCCTGTCCTAAAGAACTCCCAATCTAATGGGGAAGACGTCCAGCAAACCAATATGCACAAACTATATACTGAATAAACTGGAGATAATCACCAAGGGGAGGCACTAGAATTAAATAAGACTGGGAAAGGTTTCCTATAGAAAGTAGGATTTTAGCTGGGACTTGAAGGAAAATTTGAAAGCCATTATTAAATTGTTTTCTATGTGTACTATATAAAAATCCCTTTGAACTCAGTGAATAATGGTACATAATTATGCCGTAAAGAAATTGCGTCACATACGGAACAACCTTCATATGAGGAAGAACCCTCATAAGATCTTATCTCATGACTGTTTGCTGGTCAAAGAGGTCAAGACATCTTCTTCTGAATTGCATTGTTTTCCTTAAGCTACACCGTTTCTCCTGCCTTTCCCTCCAGGTATTGTTTCCCAACACATTAATCATCTTCTTGGAACTGGTGCCATCTTTGTAACATCTAGCTTTAATTGCACAGTGTAGATTTAGTTTTTTCTAGTCAAAAGGCATTCACAAAGTGTGAGGCAGGCCCAGCCTACCCTGTGGGATTATTACCACTAATCCTTCCCCTGAAGAGAAGTTGAGTAGGGAAGGGAGAGGGCCATCGATTTAGCTATCCCCAGGAACATGCTTACGATTGTAGTGTAATGAACTGACCACTACTGAGTAAAATGAATAGACTAACTAACTTCTAGTTCCTACACCTACCTTTTTATTAATCCTAATAACAGAAGTGTGTAAGAAGAAAAGCCTGGTATCAAGTTAAATATCTGACTTTGCCACTGACTAGTCATCTTATGTTGTTCAAATGATATGTCCTTCTGAGCCTCAGTTTCCCCATATGTAAAATGGGGATAATAATACTTGTACTGCCTTTCTCACAAGATTGCTATAAACTATAAGTTACTAGAATAAATAAATGAATTGAAAGAATTATTATTCCCTCAGCATTGTCTTGTTTGGATTCTAAGCTCATATAGTATACATACAGAAGAAATTTACATGCTTTTGGAAGACGGTGATAGATGGGTATGGTATTTTTAAAAATGTTTAAACATTTTACTGCAGGAATGGTATGTGTCAATGATGAAGGGTTATATATTTATACTACAGATATTTCAAATTCTTCATGCTTTATACATACACGTACAGATTTTCTGAAAGAACAAGACCTTTTAAATGTTCCAGATAGACTCACCTGGCTGCCGATATTTGATCCTCAACTTCGAAAGTCCCCAATCTTCGATTAATTGCATGCATGATAGTATCTCCCTGATAGCCACTTCCTCTGCCATCAAAGCTGGCCACTATCACCTTCTCCGTGCTGGCCAGGTAAGTAGACCAACTAAGTCTGAAGACAGTGTCAACTTTTTGACTAGAGGGTCCTGCGTATCTGTGAAAGATCCCCAGATATTAGCCTCTGCAACTATGCATCTAATTAGGTATTCTTGCTGTTGTCTTCTGTAGGGAAAAGAAAATTGGACTTTCTTCTCCGTTTTACTGAATTTATATATATATATAACTAAGAAGTCCAAGTTGGACCCAAGGCATCTTGGCAAACTGACCATAATGGTTGCATCTTTACTGCAAAGATGCTTATCAGTTTTACTTCTGAACTATTCTAGTGCTGCCAAATACAAATTCTATTGGCCAACATTTCATGTTTAACCAATTTCATATTCAAGATTTAACCAATGACTGTGAAAAGAGGGGATGTATCTAACATTTCACTGATACAAGACAATTTTAGATAAAGGTATTCCCTACACCAATGTAGTTCAACATTTTCTAGGCAGTTTTTAGTCTTAAAGAATTGCATTGAGAATCAACAGGTTAAGTGACTGACTTGCCCACGGTCACACAATCAGAATGTGTCAGAGATGAGACTTGACCTAGGCCTTCCTGTCTCTAATTCCAACATTCTTCAGTCCTGCCTCTGGATATGAGTGGAGAGCTATGTTCAACAGGGATGCTGAAGAACAATGAGACTTTAGAAAATCAACAAAAAAATCAAAAGACAGTGATAAAGTTGGCTAGAAAAATGGGGATATTGGAATTGAGTTTATTTACTAGTACTAAATTCCCCTGTAGCTTATCCTTTCTATTCTCAACTAACTTACACGTAAGCTGTCACTGTCAGAATTCTTTTCCCCAAGCAGTGTCTCCTTAATGCCCTTTCCTATTCCTTTCCATAGGATGAATGTTGCTGCTTAAAAAGTTGGTCCTCATATTCATTCAGGGGCACACTAGCAGTGCTCCTTTACTTGGACCAGTCTTCCTGCTTATCTCCATTCTAACGCCTGCTGCACCATCCCCATCTCCTCCTTAATAAGAAGAGCTGACATCTGGACAGCTGGCTAAAGATTATAAAACAAGACACAGGCATTGTTATCCAAATCTTTCAAGGTAAAAACTGAAACTCCGAGAGATTAAGTGACAGTTTAGCCTCCAGTCACATCTCCCCAGCTCCAAGGTCAGCAATCTAGTGCCCACTACCATGCCATGCTGTCATCAATGATTGTCTCTTATGCGCTTTCATACTTGAAACAACGTCAAAGAGGGAATAGACAACTCTTTATTTGGAATGCATGACTCCTGGAAAACTAAAAGAAAACCACTAATAAAAAAAGAAAAAGAAGTTCTGAATAGCTTGCCCTACATATTAGATGGCTCCTTTTCTGTGACTTGGTCAACATCATTTTCCAACATCTGCATCTGATTATTTTTCCTACAACTGTCATTTGTGTGCTGAGAGAGCATATGAATGATAGATACACAGCAGAGCTTAGACTGTACTAAAAACTGGAGGATTTTTCTGGGATGATTTGTCAATAGCCTTTGCTAAAGTCTTACTTATCCTGGCAGCTAAGTAACAGGTACTAGGTACTCCCAACAATGGTTAGAGTATAGGGCCTGGAGTCAAGAAGCCCAGAGTTCAAATGTCACCTCAGATACTTTCTAGCTGTGTGACCCTGGGCAAGTCATTTAACCCTGTTTGTTATCAGTAAAATGGGCTGGAAAAGGAGTTGGCAAACTCCAGCATCTTTGTCAAGAAAACCTCAAATGAGGTCACAAAGAGTCAGATATGTTGAATGACTAAACTACAATAAGAATCTTACCCTAATATCTAACAGAGGCATAGGTGGGGATATTCTGTGGGATCTAAAAGACCATTGTGTTCACTGGCACACAAGTTTTGAAGTATGAGCCTAAGCATAGGCTCACCTTCATTCAAAAACTAGGCCAGCTAAGTTCAGATAATGTTCATAGCAGAAGGATGTCTTCTAGGTGATAACATTTTTGGCCATGGGAACTTGGGAAGGCAATTGATAATTAATCAATAAATGAATATTTATTACTCTCTGACAGACATTGTACTAAGCTCTGGATAAGGGACAAAATGCTATGATCTGAGCTGGTGGATAGAGTGCCCATATCAAACACATGATCCTTGAAATACTGATGAAAACATGCTGACCAATGCACTTCTGGGGCACAGTAACTTGAGTGAAAAACTACCATTCTTCCGGGCTTAGAGCTCACCATAGGAGCATACCACCAGTACAGCTGTAAGAGTCAGAACTGGACCATATGTCTTAAGTTCTAAAAGAATAACACTAGTAGGGCGGCTAGGTGGCGCAGTGAATAGAGCGCCGGCCCTGGAATCAGAAGGACCTGAGTTCGGATCCGGCCTCCGACACTTAATCCGCACAAACAAAAAACCTAGCCGTGTAACCTTGGGCAAGTTACTTAACCCCAATTGCCCTAAAGGGGCGGCTAGGTGGCGCAGTGAGTAAGAGCACCGGCCTCGGAGTTTGGATGACCTGAGATCAGATCCGGCCTCAGAAAATGAGCACCCACGCATAAATCAAATGACTAGCCGTGTAACCTTGAGCAAGTTACTTAACCCCAATTGCTTTAAAAAAAAAAAAAAAAAGAATAACACTAGTTATAGTGAAAAGATCAACTTTAGGTTTCCTAAATATCATTTAGGAGATGGGTGGAGTGCACTTAAGAATGCTGATCTTTCAAATACAGGACCTGAAGTAAAATCTCCATTCTGTCATTTGCTATCTTGGGGGCAACCAACCAACCAATCAATCAACACGTATTAATTAAACCACTGTGTATCAGGCACTGCTGGATGTTCAAGATTTAAGTAGAGAGAATAAAACAATCCCTATATACGAGGTCCTTACAATCTATTGTGAAAGTCAACAGGTACATATATAAATATATGCTGCATAGATGTAAAGCAAATAAAAAATGTGTATGACATAGCTAAAGACAAGGTAGTTTGGGAGGAGGACGCTAACACTTGGGGGATCAGAAAAAAGCTACATGCAGAATATAGTGCCTTATTTTTATACGAACAAATCCAACACAGCTAAAATTAGAAAATAAACTTATCTGGAGGGAAAAAAAATCTTTGCAGCAAGTTTTTCTGATAAAAGTTTCATTTCTAAAATACCAAAGGAACTAATTCAAAGTTATATATGGGCACCGTTAATGAGCTAATGGTCAAATGATATGAACAGAGAATTCTCAAAGGAAGAAATTGAAGTCACCAACAGCCACATAAAAAAAATGATCCCAAACACTAACATTTAAATGCATATTAAAGCAATTCTGAGACTATACCTCATAACCATTGGCAGACTGGCAAAGTAGACAATAAAGGAAAATTCTAAATGTTGTAGGGTTTTGAAGAAAACCGGCAGAGTGACGCATGGCTATGGCAGTTATTAATTAGTCTAGTCACTCTGGAAAGCAATTTGGAAATATACCCCCCAAATTACTAGCTGTGTGTGCCTTTTGATCCAGTGACACCATTATTAGGCCTACCCTCCAAAGAAAATCAAAGAAAAGAAAAATGTTCCTACAGGTACATAAATACTTGCAGCAGCATTGTTGGGGGTTTTTTGGTAAGGGCAAGGAACTGAAAACTAAGACCAGCAAATGGGGGATAGTAGAACAAATTACAGTCTATGAATGTAATAGAATACTACTGGGCCATAATAAAGGATGAAGGGTAGTCAGAGAAAGCTGGGAAAATTTGTATGAACTGATACAGACTGAAGTGAGCAGGAAGTGAAAGACATCTATAAAAGGAGACACAATTTTTAGACATGACATGGTCAACATGGAAATATCTTTTGTTTGATTATGCTGAATTACTAAAAGGGTCTTGTTTTTGCTTTTTTGGGGGAGAGAGTTTTTAAATGGTGCTTTTGCTGCATCTTAAAGAAAGAGAGTGGGGCAGCTAGATGGAGCAGTGAATGGAGCACCAGCCCTGGAGTCAGGAGGACCTGAGTTCAAATCTGACCTCAGACACTTAACACGAAAACTAGCCATGTGATCTTGGGCAAGTCACTTAAGCCCAATTGCCCTCCCCCCAAAAAAGCAAAAAGAAAAAAAAAGGAAAGAAAGAGTGATCTTTGAGGCAGAGGAAAAGAAGGTGTACATTGCAAGGATGGACAATAATCTATGCAAAGATATGGAGAAAGATGTGTCACGTGTGAGGTAAAGAGAAAATGTTAATTTGGTTGAATCACAGAGTACAAAAGGAAGAGTAAGTCAATTACTAGGAAGGTTAAGTTAGGACTAGGTCGTATAGTGTTTTAAAAGATAAACAGGGGCATTTGTATTTTATTCTAGGGGCAATGGGAAGCCACTAGTGTTGACTGAGTTAGGGGAGTCAGATAGTTCTATCTCCAGGAAAATTACTCAGCAACAGTATACAGAGCACACAGAAGTGCTGAGAGGCCCGTGGTAAAGTTTAAGATCAATTATAATAACCAGGGTGAGAGGTGATGAGGGAGATAGCTATGTGAGTAGAGACTTGAGAAATGTTGCAAAATAGCAAAAGTTGGTGACTGGATAGGTCGATTGAGAGGATACCTATTGAGAGTCACTTGGGCCTCAGTATTCTCATCTACAAAATGTATAAAATGAGGAATTTAGACTAAATGATCCTTAAGATTCCTTCTAGCTCTAGATTTATGATGCTAATTTCATTCTTAATTGATCACTTATCAGTATGCTTTTATAATCAGTATACAATGAACACATTCTGTACACATGATTCATCAGACCACAAATGTGCCTGATGCACATATAATAGGGAAGGGCACTGTTATCTATAGTCTGAAGACCTGGGTTTCTATCCTGGTCCCACTAACTACTAGTCTAAATTAGTCTAAATTCCTTTCCAACCATAGATGTGTTTGAGTCAGCTCAGACCAGCTTGTGAACTAACTGGTAGATTTTCAACATGAACATTTACAAATGCTACAAATCAAAGTCTGACTTACTGTTCTGTTCACTGTCTAGATTTAAGGAAATGGAGAAAATGTGAAGAATTAAGATTAAAATTGGAAGGGGTAGCTAGGGGGCACAGTGAATAGAGCACTGGCCCTGGAGTCAGGAAGACCTTAGTTCAAATCTGACCTCAGACATTTAACACAAAACTAGCTGTATGACCTTGTGCAAGTCACTTTACCCCAATTCCCCTACCTTCCCCCTCAAAAAAAAAAAAAAAAGGTTAAACTTAAAAGTGCACTGTGTGTACAGACTCTTTTTCCTCCTATAGAGCTGGTGATTAAACATTTACCAGCACACTACTTCTTCGAGCTCTAAACTTATGAGAAAATTATTGATAGCAACAGGAATTGAGGATGGGGAAAGAGTAGAATGAATAAATATGGGTAGGAGTAACCTAAATATTAAAAGAATATAGTCATCACTATGATTGATTAAAAGTATTTACAAAGCTGGATTATTTAGAAGACTAGGCTGTTGATTTTATCCACACTGTGACCTATCTCAAGATTCATATTTCTTAGGCAAAAGCTCTGATTTCTCTAAATTATAAATAATATTCTCATGCCTCATCTCTTTCATTAAAGAAGGGGAAAAGGAAATCATTCTTCTTTATATGTTAAGAGAATAGGACTTCAAGGGAAAGAAGAATCCAAATGTAATCATTGAGAGATGTTCTAATAAGACAGAATAAAGAGATAGTCAGTCTAAAACCATTTAGTCAGTCCTAAGCCATTAAAATTCTTTTAAAATTATAAGTACAGGAAAACTGAACCTAGAATGATGTAAAAAATGGTCATGGTGACAGATGCAGAACATGTCCATTTCCTCTCTGATGAAGATACAAAGGAGAGAAGAGGCCTAGATTAGTGCTTCTGAAGAATGATAGTATGAATAGCAGGAAAGCCTTCCCAGTGATTTGTGATTCCAAAATAGATGGAGAAAAATCATGAAATTGCTACCAAACGCTTCTGAAAACATAGGGGAAATAATGTTATTGGATCCTTCAGAAAACTATTCCAGGAAAAAAACATTAAGTACTGCATGACTATTAACACGCAAATTTATTTTAAACCTTCTGATTCATACTTACACATCTATTAGAAGAGGGTATTTCTTGGATTCATCAAAATGAGGAGGTAAAATCATCAAGTACCAAAATTCTAAATGAAAAAAAGAAAGTGAATGAGTTATGAAAGGCTATTAAAAAAACAGTAATATTATATATATTATATACGTGTGCTTTTATAAGCAACCAACCTGAAAGAAGACAAGCTACAAAAAAAGAGAAACTAAATAGGTTTGGTTCTAGTATTTTTTTAAAAAGATCTAAAAATTAGTTTGAAAATATATAAATGATAAAGTTGTTTCTATTGTATCAATAGAACATATAGTGCCTGATAATATTAAAGTTCCTGCCACAATTTCTAAGACTTATATTTTTATTACTTCATTCTTTGGCATCCAAGCTAAGATATCTATTTTGTTTATGACTTATGTTCTGAGTTTTTCCTCCAAAATGTTTTTCTTTCCCCTGAAATTTCCTGAAGTTATTTCAGATATTCAGTTGGCCACAACTTGATCTTAAAACTCTGATTTAATAACAGTCTTACGATTATACTGCCATTCTAGAATTATGGAACTAAGAACAGGGTCCTAGAGAAAGAGTAATCTATTATTTACTTGCTGTATCATCTTGGCTTTGGACTCTTAAATTTATTTATAGACACATTTTTAGAAACACTTGCCCTTAAATAAATTAATTTCCTTTGCTATGAAATTTAAAATGGAAATTTAGACTAGGGTGTTTTTCAAGTACGTATGGAAAAGACGACATGTATCTGTGTGGTACGAGATTATTTCTAACTAAAATAGTTTTTAACTCATTTTCTTTATCCCTTCTTGTTTTACTTTTCTGGTAGTTATTTCAGTATGAAAGAGGAAGGACTGGTTTCTTTATGTACGAAGATAGACTTTCTCTGCTTTATACCTTACAGTGTGCTGGCACAGAAAGCTAAATTCTATTTTTTGTGTCTCTGAACTAAATGTGACGCTGAAGCGAATACCAAAAATTCAAATTTCCATCATGTATATTTACCACTGGACCATCATATGGAGAATAATTCAATTAAAATGTCCGATTATGGAGGTTTGTGAGTGATTCATACCATTTGACCTTTGTTCTTCTCCAATAAATTCCAGGTGACTAAACTGAAGCACTTCAATTTTGAAAGCATGTCATCTTTCCTACATTCCCCCACCCCTCCTGTGAGAAGTGGGGGGGGGGGGAGGTAGCAAAGAGTGTCAATTATTCCATGAGCAGATTTTTGATATAACTCCTAGAGAGACTTTGTAACATCTCTGCCTGCACCTCAGCTTGTTCTGAAAGCAAGTTTCTTGAAAAGCCTTTACAGATACTGTAACCCTAATTTCCCACGATACTTTAAAAGGAATCTATCAAAAAGGGAAAAAAAAACCCAAACCTTCAGGCAGCTGAAAAGGAAAACTTTAACTTATATACCTTCTATTTATTAGAATTTTGATACCCTTCTTATTTCCAAAAATTTATCAGAGGTGGCATACAAAATTAATATGAAATGGAGTAGTTAAAAATAAAAATAGAACAAAATCATTTAAAAAGAAAAACTGATGTTACTAGACATGTGAGATGAACTAATTACTTGTAGTCATTAACAGCTTAGAAGGATGGTGTCATTAGTCATAAGTTGCTGAGATTTTTTTTTAACCATTCCTTATTTGTTTGGGGATAAGGAATGAAGACCACCAAGATTTATTTTGGGCTAAGGCCACTGACATGAGAATCTGAATGGATGCTAAGACCACAGCCTGGAGAACTATGAATGAAGTGGGACTATATGCCATGAAAATATATGTTTCTTCATTATGATCCAACTGTTTTATGACACAGTTGGGGAGAAAATTGTTGATCATTATAGACCCTAAAAATCATAGGTAAGACACCTTCATCAAAGAAGGTGTAGACAGCCCTTATCTTGATTTTTATCTGAGACCATACTGGTTAATGCTGCTAAAGTGTTCAAGATAAAAGCAGTTTAAGTACTGAGAACAATTGTAAATCAGCTAACCGATATTTAAAAGAACAGGATATAATAGGTGATGATACTTTAAAGTTCACAGCTCAAGTAACAGCATGTCTCTCTAAAGAGTCCTGAGATAATGGATATTTCTACATATAGCCTGTCGTTGGTTAAGGTATTGATGCAACAGGGCTCAGACCAGTCTTTTATGTTCAATATATAAAATGAGTTTTAGAAAAAAGATTCAAAAATTCACTCAACCTCTTCTAAGGAATGAGAAAGCATTTATTAGGTACTTCATATCTTCCAGGGATAGTGCAAACGCTGAGTTCTAAGACGGAAGTTTCCAAATGTAATTAGCTGAATAATGACAGACAATTGTTGCTGTTTAGTCACATTTGACTCTTCATGACCTCATTTGGGTTTAAAGATACTAGAATAGTTTGCCATTTCCTTCTCCAGTTCATTTTACATGAAGAAACTAAGGCAAACAGGATTAAGTGACCTGCCTAGGGTCACACAGCTAGCAAATATCTGAGGCTATATTTGAACTCAAGAAGATGAGTCTTCCTGACTCCAGGCCTGGTACTCTACCCACTATACCACCTAGCTGCTCACAAGTAGGAAATATCAGTACCCAGTTACAAAGTGTATTCCTGTAACCTGTAAAGTCTGTTTCATAGGGACAGAATGAGGAGTTAACAGGTGGTTGGACCTAATATGTAGCAGCACCTTCCTTCTCTGTTAACCCACTATTTTTTTTTTAACTCCTGCCCTGGGGTCAAATAATTGACTGGTTAAATGCAAACTCCCCTAAAAGCATTATATTTAACCTGTCCCTGCCCAAATTCTATGCAATCATCCCCCTAGCCATTCTACCACCTGCACTACACACCCCACCTCCATCTACCCCCCCACCTCAGTTTTTAACCTCTTGCTCACAGAATAATAATCAACTCAACTCTACTTTTACCTCTACTGCACTAAACTCTTCCTAAACAAAATGTTCCTCTATAAAGGGCAGGAATTAGATTCCCAGTTCACTCCATTTTCCATCTGCAGCTCTGTTTAGATTCAACTGGAAAGAACAAAACGCACCATACCCTTGAAGGCTGGTGTCCTGTCCCCGACCCCCATTCCCACTAGCTTTCCTTATTAGATGGTACCATCCTGGAGGGCAAGGACTACCTTCCTTTTCTTATTTGTATCCCCAGAGATTATCACAGTGCCTGGCACTTTGTAAGAGCTTAAGAAATGTTTACTAAACCGAACAGAATTCTAAAAGGGAATGACAATTAACTATCACCTGACTCCATTCACTATCTCCCAAATGCCCCAGATCAAAATTCTCTTTCTAGGCCACTACCCTCCTTTCCATGTTATCTCCCTATGCTGGAATGTAAGTCCCTCGAAGGCAGGAACAATTCACTTTTGCATTTACATCCCCAACAGCTAACACAATGCCCACTGGCAACCTAGAAGGCACTTCATAAATGCTTTTTCATTCACTAATTCATGATGAAAATGTTTTTTATAAACCAAATGTTTTAAGGAGTTCTGATCAAAGTTCTGATCAAAGATGTGGCAGGAAACAATAGTTCTTGAGAAAAACAAAATTTCAATATACATGCAATCTCTACTGTAAGGCAACACTTTTTTTTTAAGTTCAGTTTCTTATTAAAACAACATTGGGGGCAGCTAGGTGGCACAGTGAGTAAGAGCGTTGGCCCAGGAGACCGGATGACCTCAGAAAATGAGCACCCACACATAAATAATGACTAGCCATGTAACCTTGAGCAAGTTACTTAACTTCAATTGCTTTTAGGAAAAAAAAACAAAAAACATTGTATTTAGCTGTGCCTTGGGCAAGTCACTTAACCCCAATTGCCCTCCAAAAAGCAAAATAATAATAATAATAATAATAATAATAACATTGTATGACTAATATGGAAATTATTTTACATGATTGCACATGTATAGCCTATATTTGATTGCTTGCCGTGTCGGCAGGGGCATGGGGGGGGGGGGGAGGGATTGAATCTGGAACTCAACTTTTTTTAATATTAGAAATTATCTTAACATGTAACATGAGGAAAAATAAAATATTATATATTAAAAAAATAATAACTAAGGATGTGCCTGAAAAATAATGTTCCAGAGTAATATATACATATAGGTCTTAGTTAACTTACTTGTGTTATTCAGCATAAGGAAGTCAATTTTTGTTGTGGGCATCTGGACTTCCTTCAGCATATTTTCCAATTCTGTGTTGTTTTCCTGCACTTGAAGTACTAAGCAAGAGAATAAAAAAAAATAGTAATTCATTTCAGTCTGAGTCATTTTTATTATGCAATATATTCAAATAGAAAAATGTGACTCACTGATACATAATCCATATATATATATATATATATGTAAAAGATTTTGGCATTTTCTAGGGTTCACTGTTAAAGGTCTTTAAACTAAAGAAAACAATGCTATTGGCGATTATAATGATATTCCCTCTTAATACACATACACACCATCACAGCCAGCAAGGAAGGTTAAGAGTTCACAAGATACCTGTAAAATTGTGGCTGTCGTACAGAATGTAGAGAGGAATGCCAGGACCTGTTAATATAACAAAAGAAAAGATTTAGATGAATGATTTTGGGGGGAAGGGGGGGGGGTGCATTGGTTGGATGGGAGAGGAAAGATTGCATTTGCTGCTTTTCAAAGATGCTATCAATTGTCTTCAACTTTCCCAGAATGTTTTATCATTTACATTTTCTTTTCTTTTTCACAAAACCTGTTCTATTAAGGACCAACAGTCACTGATTTTCTTATTAAAATGAGGGTAAACAAGATAGGGCCTAACCAGCTCAGACATTCTGTAAGGTACAATAGCGATGAATTTTCAGTTAACCAGCCTTGACATTTTTCTTAATTCCTCTGATGACCAATGCTATACCTTTATAGGAAAGATGATGTTGATGAGCCTTTAAACCATTGGTAGTGTTTTCTTAAAAATTATTTCCTCATATTAAAAAAAATATGTGAAAAAGACAGAGAGCTATAGGATCACTGATTTAGAGCTGGAAGGTCTGAGTTCAACCCTCTTGTTTTACACATTAGGAAACTGAGGACCAGAGAGGTTGTTAAGTGATTTGCCCAATGTCACCTAGCTAATAAGCAAGATCTGAACCCAGATTTTGCTCCCAAGTCCAGTGCCCCATCCATTAATCCCTACAAACACTAGACATATACTAGATGAATGACAGAGAGACAAAACAAACCTATGTAGATGGATATATCTGAACCAGACCTGTAATTTCATTGGTTTAGGTAATACCCAATGAGAAAACTTCCTATCCTAAGGCAGAAAGGCATATCATCTATAATTACAATTTTTTTTTTTGGAGGGGGAAGGCAGGGCAATTGGGGTTAAGTGACTTGTCCAAGATCACACAGCTATTAAGTGTCTGAGGCTGCATTTGAACTCAGGTCTTCCTGGCTCCAGGGCCAGTGCTCTATTCACTGCCACACCTAGCTGCCCCTGTAACTTACAGTCTGAACTGAAGAGTTAGTGTCCAGGTACTGAAAGGTTCAAAGAAATGACATGTCCAGGATCTCCCAGTCTGTTGATATGGTCAGAGACAGAATTTGAACCCAACTCTCACTGACTCTGAGGCTGCATATTTTCATATAAACACACATTCATTCACATATATGTTACTTTATATATTTATACAAATATTTTTTCAATTACAATAATGATGATATCTAACATTTACATAGTGTGTACTACATGCCAAGCACTACTTGTGCTAAGAGCTTTACCAATATGTCATTTGATCCTTACAACAACCCTGGGAGGTAGGTGCTTTTATTATCCCCATTTTACAGATAAAGAAACTGAGGCAAACACACAGGGTCACACAGCTAGTCATTTATATATATATATGTACATCTCCACTGATCAAATCTAAGCTCTTTAAAATCAAAGACTACTCCATTATTGGCTTTGTATTGCCAGCTTCTGGTACAGTTCCTAACACACAGAAAGCACTCCATAAACGCCACCACACACAACATACTGAGACAGACAGACAGAGAAAAAGGAACTGTAGGAGCTTGTTGTAGCTCATGTGAAAATGTAGGTGTACTTTATAACTTTCATTTTTTTTACTCTAAGCTAAGGAAATAAACAGCCTGAAAAATAGCCAATCTCAACTCTACTTGGATAGCTACAAGCTATCCTCTTGTGCACGCTGATTGCTTCAGCTGTTTATCTCATTTTTAAATCACTTACTATAATTTAACAAATTCTTAAGAACTACGTTTCAAAAAAATGAAAAAAAGTCACTATCTTAGAGATCTTTATTTGGTGACCACTTGGGATTTTTTTTTAATTATCAATTTAAGAATAAGAAAAATTATTGTATGAGAAATCCTAATTGTTTCGATGAATAAGATTGCTTCTATGATGTACAAATGATTGTATCAGAAATGTAGTCTTTTTTTTTTAAATAAGTACTTCACTTAAGCTAATAACAAAATTTGTTTGCAAATGACATAGAATCTTTATTCTTTTAAGGAAAATAAATTTCATGTCAAGCTGGTCAGTCTTCTCAAAAGAATATTTCCCAAAGAGAATTTAACATTAGTAATGTCCAACATCAGCACTGTGTCAACAATTACTTTCCACAAGGGTAAGTGATGATTGTGAGTAGACCATTAGCACCATCATCAAAAAATCCATTGCAGATCACTACTCATTGAAATTAATTAGATTTGGACCTTACAAATAGTTTATAAGCTAAAATACACTAGTACCAAAAGAAAAATAAAATTAAACAGAGGAGAGATGATTCTTGCCTGTAAATACACAATTTGACAATCTTTAAAAAATGGTACATGAACAAGTATTTTTAAATCTTAGAATTTGGAGCTAATATTAAGGAACCTTAGAAAACCTCTAGTCTTTCCTTCTCATTCTATAGACCAGGAAACTAAAGACCTAAGAGAAGTGATGCTGGTCCAAGGTCACAAAGGTAGTAAGTAGGACAAGTGGGATTTTAATTATAAGGTCTTTGACAATAAATTCTACTACAGTCTATTAATCTTACTTGATTATTAATTAAGTGAAAGGAGAAATCTCAGATTGCTGTGCTGCAAAGTAAACACTGGAATACATGGTAATACATGGTCAAATTTAGTTCAAACTCACCTGAACATCTTAGCTGAAAATAATTTGCTTTCTGGCTAAACGATACTGAAAAATACTGACACCTCTCTGGATACAATTCACAGGTAATGCACCTCTTATGTTCAGATGAATCAAGATTAATTCTGTAAAAGTAAAAACACACTTGTTACTGCTTGGACTAATGAATAATCAGGGAGAACTAAAAGATTTTATTTTTCAGTTAAAAGTTATCATTGTCCAAAATAAGTTGGTCACATTCAATTATTTTCTGAAAATAAACTTTAAAAAAAAACCCACATCCCTAAAGTTGTTTTGTAGAAATATAACAAAATTTATTTTTAAAGTGATTTAATCCCAGTATATGATGCCATGGAGTTTCCATGGACATGAAGAGCATATAATACACTGAAACACATTTCGCTCCCCTAAATAAAGGGATGATAGACATGGAACAATGATGTCGTCAGACATCGTCAAAGTCAGTATATTGTCTTAACCGTACTTCTTTATTTCAAGAGAAGATTTGGTCTTTATTACAAGGGAAGATTTGGTGGGGGAAGAGGAGAGAACTCAGTTATTGGGAATGATGATGCATAAATAGACAGAAGTGTCAACATTTTGTAAGGAAGTGCCATATCAATGGACAGCTACAATTTAGTAAATACCAAGTTGAACAAGAACCAAAAAAAGAAGTTGAAAAACTAAAAATATTCCAGTTAAAAAACTTGATGGAATTCTTCTCACCTATACAGGTTTCTTCCTCCTGGCATTCCCTTGTATTCATTACTGGTGTAGTATCTGAAAATAAAACAGTTAGCGTTTTTCAAATGACTCCCAAGTATGGAAGGCAGAAATGGACACACCAAGTGGCTATGTCAAACACCCAATGACAAAATATATGAATTTCCTGTTCCCTATGGTACGTTTCACTAAAGGTACAGCAACAGTAGAATAGGATAGGTAAGAGGCAAGAGGTGGAATTGGATAATGGCATGATATCAAGTCTACTAAACATATGAGAAAATCAGGTTACCATATGTTAAAAGAAAAAAGTACTGAATGCATTCCAAACGGGCTACCACTTATTGGTAGGAGACTCTGCCTACTTCTAAGCAAAAGCTATATTAGTATCAGAGATTTAGAGCCGGAAGGTTTCTAAGTTCAACAGTTGTCAGGCAGCTAGGTAGTCCAGTAGATAGAATGCTAGACCTGGAATCCTTCTGAATTGAAATTCTTCCTTGGCTACTAAGTACTTGAGAAAGAAGTATTATTAAGTTCTCTGGACTTCAAATTCTTCATCTGTTAAATGAGAAAATTGGATGGTGGTTCTCCTAGATCCCTCAGACTCTTAAATCTTTGATCCTACATAAGGAAACAAAATCTGCCCACAGTCACAGAGAGGGTAAATGACAAAAGGAGGACCTGAACCCAAGTTCTCAACTGCAAATACAACTCCTTCTACTCTATTACTTCCTTAACCACTATTATTGGGTCATTAAGTTCCATGCTTACATTATTAATGGAATACTTACAGATATTCATTGGTGAGAGCTTCTATTTTAATTACTTCCCATTGTCCCTCTGTAATAAATGTTTCTTCCTGAAGAGGGGTTTAAAAAGCCATTAATTAGAGGGTATATACTAATTAAAGTTGAGAAGTGAATCAATTATATGGACAATTCAAGTAACTATGTCACATGTCGCTCCGGAAGAAAAACTGATCTGTCTTATTTGTCTGCATTCATCAAATTGGTTATAAGATCATACAACTGCCAATTTCCTTCCTATATGATCATGCAACTGTCCATTTTCTTCTTGCCTAAGATCTCATTTTGGCCCTGAGAAATGCAAGTCAAAAACATTAGTAAAGAATACTCACTTTTGTATTAACATTAAAATGACAAATGTGCTTATATCCATCCTTATTGCTGACAATCCTGTAGAAGTTATTACCATCTGATGTAAAGTAAGGCTCCGAAGGCTTAGACTAAAAAAGAAATGTTTTAAAAAGGTTAAATAATAATAGACCCTTGGTCTAGTCAGTCTTCTCAGTTTCTTTGGCTGGAAAATAAATGGGCCAAAATGTATGATCTAAGAAGTCTTTGTGAACTCAAAATTTATGACCCTCTAATTCTAAGTACACCCCAGTACCTGTTTAGTAAATACTATTTTTTTTAGTAATTTATTACTAAATTGTTTAGTAAATATTACCACTAATAAGTAGTACTCACATAGATGCCAAAGGAAAGGAAAATGGGACCTGTTTTCCTTTCACAAGGGCAATTCTGTTATTGCTGACCTTAAGTAGACAAAACACATTCTCTTTTAATTTTCATTAAGGATTGCCCCATCGCCACATCTGTGTGTCTTACAAAGGCAGCTAAAACACTCCTGCCTATTCCTTTAATTAAAGAAGGTAGAATCTTCAGGTTGGTGGTGTTTGGTGTTGGAGCCTTCTGGCAGAATGAGAAGTGAGAGAGGAGACTGAGCGGACAGTTTTCCTATCATTCTAAGCACTGTTTTCTTAATGAAAAAGCAAAATGTGAATTCTTCGATCTTGCTTTGGATCAGATACAGTGAGGCATAGGGTGCTGTGCATTGCAAATTCAAAATTTTAAAGTATATACATTCTTACGGCTGCCATTTTCACGTTAAGGTCTTTTCGTTTTCTAACTATATTTAATAATAGAAATCACAGTTCTATAGAAGGAAAATTCCCATATTCCTACAACAAAAACTGGGAAGTAGAATAGCACATTAATTAAATTGAAGCAGGCCTCCCATTAAGCTAGGAAAGAAAATGTCATCCTTAAGACTTTGATTTCCATGAAGCATTTGACAGCAGGTAGGAGATGACCCACTTTTTAAATTGATGATTTATTTCATCTTTGATGTTTCATCTTGTAGTTCTGATTTGAAGGAAAGAAGAAAAATGCTTTCCTCTTCTATTGAATGATTCAAAGTGAATTCATTTCTGGAGCAAGCTGGAATGTGCAGTACACTCGGTGTTCTCATTATGGAACTCTGAAACACATTCCCCTCTCTAGACCTGTGTTCACAGCCTTATCTTTTTAATACATTTCCCTGTTTCCCCTGGATGGAGTTGTGCCTAGTAGAAATGTGTGAAAAGTGGCATCTGTCTGGTTAAATACAGAGAGGAAAAAACATATTTTTTTCAAGGAGTCGTGAGGAAGTGTAGCATGTCTCTTGCCATGGAGGAAACCACTTTTCATGTTGGCAAACCTCTCCCCTCTGTCCAATCAGTGCCTGGAGGAATTTTAAATGCTTTTAGGTTTCACAGAGGCCAATTCCCCCAAGAGAGCGAGTCAGGATTCCCCCAAATTAGGAGTGGCATCACCCCTTTGAATAAAAAAATGTGAAACCATCCAAATAACATTTTTTCTTAAACCTGACATAAGTAAATGATTACAAGAAAAAAAAAATAAAAAGAAAAAACACATAAAGTCATTTGTTTATCATGGAAAACAGTATGGTGGATCTTTCTTTCTACTCCGTAGTTGCCACAATGAAGTTCCTTTGCAAGAACTTGTGCAATGCAGTGGCAATGAAATAAGTGTGGGGGAAAAAAATCTATATGCTTTCCTAGAATGTTTCTAAGTGCTTAGTAAAATGTGAAACCAAATAATGATCATTACTTCTTTAAAAGATGCATTCCCATGTGTACCAGCAGGTATTGTGGGAAGTGGGGGAGACAGGATACTACTTTCTGTTGGACAGAATCAGATTTCGTTAGACATCTGACCTTCAATGCTGAGAGTGGGTGGGTGAATGTTCTGTCACTAAAACATCTCAACTTGAAACGAGCTGCGAACTCTCTATATCTGAGAATTCCTTCTGTTCTGCCTACACGGTTGCTTCTTTACCCCTGATGGGATTACTAGACTGGAAGAAGAGGTTAATGTTTTGATGTAGTGTGCCTGCATTTCATATTTATAAGCTGCTAAGAAATGCTGATGGATAAGACAGAAATATGGGCTGGTGGAGAGCACAGTGAGGTCAACTGAATTGGCTGAAAGACTGGACCAAAAGAATAGTGACTAATGGATACACTTCAAAATGGAGAAAAGTCTCCAGGTGAGCAGAACAGAAATGTGTATTTAGTCTTATGAAACATTCTCATCAGTGATTTACATTGGCAATTGGAGTTAAGTGACTTGCCCAAGGTGATACAGCTATTAAGTATTAAGCGTCTGAGACCAAACTCCTCCTGACTCCAGGGACTGTGCTCTATTCTGTGTGCCACCTAACCTCCCTGTAGTCATTCATTTCGAATATTTGATCTGGAGTCTGAAAAGTTCTCAGTGGGTTAAAACAAAGGGCTCAATCTGAAATGACTGAAATTGCATAGGGATAAACAAAAATGCCTACACTTGGGGGCGGGACCCAACAACTGTAAAACTGTATGATGTAGGAGGAAAAGATCTGAGTATCTTAGTGAACATCAAGGTCAGTAAGTCAACAGTGTTATGTGAAAACAAAAACAAAGCCCCAGCACCCACAGAACGACACAGAGAAGCTAACCTCCTGCTGAGGACAGCCCAGCAGCCCTGCAGGAAGGACCAGTGCAGCAGTCTGGGAGCCGGCAGCGCACAGAGCACAGAGTGCGGGGACCCGAGCCAAGCAGAGCCCAGGTCGGCGTGAGCCAGGGTTTTAGCCCCAGGGCGGCATGGCCAGCAGCCAGCTGGAGAGACCCCAGAACACCAGCAGCTGTGGCGACTCCAGAATTATCAACATAGACATGCCTAGGACAAAGTAAGAGGTTAGTGTCCTATGGACTTTGGGACCAGTATTTGGGGAATGTGTCGGCTCCCTCCCCTGGGGGCTAGAAGCCACTGAGGAGACATGCCATTTTGTAGTTTTCAGAGGCAGCTCCAGCTCCCAGCCTGCAATTAATTGTAGGGACATCCAGCGATCAGTCTTGGGGGGTAATCGCTCTTGCTTTAACCTTCCTGGATCTGGATCTGGATTGTGATCTAGGGTGGAAGTCGTGGGTGGGTTTACAGCTTGCCAGAAACGGAAGTTGTCCCCCACACGTTCGGGACGAAAATTCCTCTATTTGGCCTTAAAGCCATAGTGTGGCAACAAGCCCAAAAGTCAAGCAATTAAGTGGCAACATGCCAAGGCAAAGGAAACAGAAAAATGCAACCCTAGCCTCCTATTTTGGGGGCATAGAGCGGGAAAAGGACTGTGAGGTCAGAAGTCCTGCTCCAAAAGCCCCAGGGGAAAACATGAGCAGGTTGCAGGCCATAGAGGACCTTAAGAAGGACTTTAAAAATCAAATAAGAGAAGTGGAGGAAAAATTGGAAAGAGAAATGAGAAGGATGCAGGAAAAGTATGAAATGAGGGTCAACAGCCCGACTGAGGAAAACAACACCTTAAAAAATAGACTAGCTCAAATGGCAAAGGAGGCCCAAAAGGGCAATGAGGAGAAGAATGCCTTAAAAAGTCGAATTTGCCAGATGGAAAAAGAATCTCAAAAGCTCACTGAGGAGATTCATTCCTTCAGAGTTAGACTGGAGCAAATGGAAGCTAATGACCTTATGAGAAATCAAGATGCTGTTAAGCAGATCCAAACAAATGAAAGATTAGAAGGCAATGTGAAATATCTCATGGGAAAAACCACTGACCTGGAGAATAGATCCAGGAGAGACAATTTAAAAATTATTGGACTACCTGAAAGCCATGATCAAGGAAAGAACCTAGAAATCACCCTTCAAGAAATTCTCAAGGAAAATTGCCCTGATGTTTTAGATCCAGAGGGCAAAATAGAGGTTGAAAGAATCCACCAATCACCTCCTAAAAAGATCCCAAAAAGAAAACTCCCAGGAATATTATAGCCAGGTTCCAGAATCCCAGATCAAGGAGAAAATACTACAAGCAGCCAGGAAGAAACAATTTCAATATTGTGGAAACACAATCAGAATAGCCCAGGACCTGGCAGCTTCTACACTGAGGGATCGAAGGGCATGGAATATGATATTCCAGAGGGCAAAAGAACTGGGAATGAACCCAAGGGTCACCTACCCAGCAAAACTGAGTATTTTGTTTCAGGGGAAAATATGGTCATTCAGTGGAATAGAGGACTTTCAAGCATTCTTGAGGAAAAAACCAGAGTTGAATAGAAAATTTGACATTCAGACACAAGAAGCAAGAGATGCCTGAGAAGGTAATCAGGAAAAAGAAATCAAAAGGAACTTATCAAAGTTGAACTATTTACATTCCTATATGGAAAAGCAATAACTGTGACTGATGATATCTTTCTCACTATGAAAATAATGGAAGAAGGGGGTGTGGTCATATGAATACATATGTGAATGTGTGTGTATATGGTTACAGTTATCTATGAATAGAGGGCATAGGTTAATTCGTTGGGAAGAGAGAATACTCAAGGGATGAAATTATGAGGTGAGAGAGGAAAGTGGCAAGAGGAGATGGGGAGAGACAGGGTAGGGTAAACTATCTCATGTAGAAGAAGCAAGGGGAAGTGGTTGCAAGGGAGGGGGAGATTAGGAAGGCAAAAAAGGCAAAACCACATTCTCATTGAATTTGGTTCAGGAAGAGAATGACATACATACTAAATGGGATATCTCAACCTGCAGAAGAATAGGGGGAAGGGGGATGAGAGGAGGGAGGATGGATGGGAGGGCATCCTTGCGGGGAGGGGAGCTTGGAAGTACCCACTATAGAAGAGGGACAGGATCATATAGGGAATGGACCAGGTGGAGGGTGGGATGAGTGGGAGGGAATTATAAGCAGCCTTGTACAATATATCTACTATGATAATGTTTTGCATAGCTAGACAGGTATAACATATACCGAATTACTTATCTCCCCAGAGGGAATGGGTGACAAGGGAGGAAGGAAATGGATCTGAAATTCGAGGTCGTAACATTAAATGTTTCAAATATATATAAATACTATTATTAATACTCTTCTGCTTATAACTGAGAGATAAGATGTGCAGGCATTGGGACACAAAGATTCACCTTCCTCTAATGGAAAAGTCGATGGGGGTATGGGAGAAGGTATGGGAGAGAGCAGATTGGAGGAAGCGTTATCTTGTGGGACTGCTATTCTGGGAGGTTGTGTAGGGGAATAACAGGGGGAAAATGATTATAACTCAAAATCTGGCAGAAATGAATGATGTAAAACAGAAGTTAATAAAGCATTTGTTAAAAAAAAAAAAAGAAAAGAAAGAAAACAAAAACAAAGGGTCCAGAATGAGGGAAATGATCCTTGTCTACTCTGTCCTGATCAGATTACTTGGAATATTGCATTTAGTTGTAGTTAGCACAATTTAAGAAAAGTATTGACATGATGGAGTCCATTCAAAGAAAAATGACTCAGATGGGGGGACGTGAAGCTATGTCACATGAGAATCATTTGAAGGAATTTAGAATAGTTAGCCTGAAGAAAAAGAAAGAAAAAGGAAAAGTAAAGGATACGGGACAGCTGTCAAGTTCTTATGGAGATGTCATAATGGTAGATGAGGAATTGAAACTTATTTTGCTTAGCCCTAGATGGCAGAACTAGAAACAATGGATGGAAATTGCAGAGAACCAAATTTTGAAAAGGAAATATTCTCCAATAATCAAAGCTGCTCAAATGTAGAATGGGTTACGTCCTGAACTAATGAGTACCCACCAAAAGAAATCTTCTAGAAGAAGCTGGATGATCTAATTGGCGATTAAGATTTAGGGGGAAGGGGCGGCTAGGTGGCACAGTGAATAGAGTGCCGGCCCTGGAGTCAGAAGGACCTGAGTTCGGTTCCAGCCTCAACACACATAAACAAAAAACCTAGCCTTGTGACCTTGGGCAAGTTACTTAACACCAATTGTCCTACAAAGAGCAAAAAAAAAGGCGGGGGGGGGGGTGGAGTTCCTGATCCTACAACAACTGGGAACATAAAGTCGCTGATGTTCCTTTTAATTGAAAAAATCAAGTCAAATCCATAACATTAAGTGCCCACTGTGTGCCAGACACAATGTTAAGTGCTGGGATAGAAAGACAAAAAACCCCAGCATATGTTATCTGGGAACTCACAGGCTAATGAGGGAGGCTATTTGCAAACAACTATGTATCAACAAATAGGCACTAACTTTAAGGGGAATTGGGAAAGGCTTCTTGAAGAAGGTGGGATTTTAACTGGAACCTGAATGATGCCAGGGAATTCAGGAAAGAGAGAATTTCAGGTAGGAAAACTAACCAGTGAAAATGTCCAGTCAGGATACGGAGTGTCTTGGTAGAGGAATAGCAAGGCTATCAGTGTCACTGGATCCAGAATACATGGACAGAAGTGAGGTACAAAAAGGAAGAGGGTAGGTTAAGAAGAGCTTTAGAAGCCAAAAATAGTCGATTTTTTATTTTATCTTGGAAGCAATAAAGAACCAGTATTGTTAACTGAACAGGCCTGTGACATAGTGAGACCTGTGCTTTACTAGTATCAGAAGTGAGGGGGCATAAGACATGTTATGAAGGTAAAATTGCCAAGGTTTATGAACAGATTGGAAATGGGGAGGAAGAGTGAAAAGTTGAGGATGATAACTACTGAACATCAGTAACTAGAAGGAAATTCTGTAATTCTATTGTTTTTGGTCCCACCTGTCTTATTTCTAATCTTTACAACAATCTTTTTTTTTCATTGCCCCCAACATGCTATCCCCAAAATTCATCTATATTCACAATACCTTCAGATGTTCAGAAATAAAATGAATATGTTAATAACAAATACAGGGGAATCCTAATCTTTTTCTGGAAGTTCACTTCCTCAGACTATATGAAATCTTCATTTGCCATGAAGACTTCAGCAATTTCTCTCTAATCCTCATCCCTGCTCCAGAAACCGTAAGGGAAGAGTTGGCATACTCCTTGCTCACTGATGCTACTTCTTCCAATACTCTTCAAGACTATTAATAGCCTTTTCTCTGAAGTTCATTCTACCCTTTCCCAATCCTTGTCACTGATATTTACACTCTCTTCACCTACTTATTGGTCTTTGGCGCCTAGCTTATACAATTACTCTCACCATACCTTCTCATGCCATTAGCCTGAGTTTTTCCAATAGTCATGTTGCTAATCTTTCTAATACCCACTCTTTGAATTCAGCCATGCTCCTTTTAGCCATTAACTACAGTGGTTATCACTTAGATCATCACTCCAAAGTATTCAACTTCCAAACTAACTACAGATCTCTGAAAATCTGGTCCAGAGACTTCCAGCAAGTCTGTGATTCTATATCTGAACACAATATTCTGTACTTCTACCTCTCCCACTTCCCTAACTCTTTTCACATGAAATTTAGTTTCTAAAGATTCCTAATTCTCTCAAATCACTAACCTTGTTCTGGCCTCTCTACCTATTCACAATCCTTTACTCAAATATGTCAGCAATTACCTTCCACTTCTGAATTCCTTTGACCTCTTTACATTCCAACATTCACACCAAATTAATCCTCAACAACTCTGGTTAACTCCTACCAGCTTCTTTAGTTACTAATCTGAATTCTCAATTACCAAGACTCAGACCCTTAGACATTTTGCTTTCTTTCACCTCTACCTACTATCAATTGCCAAATTCTACTTCTGTCTCCCCAATCATCCCATTACAAGAATCCTTGTTCAAATCCTCTGTTCTCTCATCAAGCTTCCAAATTATTCTTTCTGCCATCAGTATGTAACTTTTCCAATCCGTTATACCACTGCCCAAGTAATCTTCCTAAATACTTATGTTTTCATATCACTCCTTTTTTAATATAACCTTTTCATGGTTCCCTCTCACCTCTCAAATAAAAGATATATACTTCTCATATTAAAGATCACAACACAGCACTAAAATGCCTTGCAAGCCTTATCTCAGCTTAACCTTCTTCATATACTCTATGTTCCAGACAAATGGTACTATGCTTCACTGCCTTTCTCAACCTATTCTTTCCTATTACTGTGCAATACTCATCTTATCTCCTATATGTTGAATAGCCCCCCCATTCCCATTTTCATCTACTGAAGTCCCTCTCTTACTTCACAAGTCCAACTTAAATGCTCCTTCATTAAGCTTTCCCCATAATGCTAAGAGTTACCTCTTTTTAGTCAAATTTCTCATGATACTTTGGCCAGGTCTCTTCATATTCTCCCTTATTATTATGGTTATGTGGGCACATGTCTTGCCTAATCGTTCCTCTCTCCCATCCTCTCTTCTTAAACTATAAAGTAGCCATCTTTAAATCCCCATGTCCATAGCAAATATTTAACAAATATTTCTTGAATTTGAAGGGTTCTGCTTGGAAATGCCTAAAGATGAAAGAAGTTTAAGAACTCCACCAATTTTAAGTTACTTACTCTTCCAACCCAACCGGTAGAACTCGTTTCAATTTTCTGTCGGTCCTGGGGAGGAAAAAAAGAAAAGGATAATATTTTTAAGATGGTTATGAAAATCTACAATATGACTAATATGGAAATATGTTTTGAAGGATTGCACATCTATAACCTATATCATATCAGGGAAGGTGGAAAAGGAGAGAGAGAATTTAGAACTCAAAAAAATTTTAAATGAATATTAAGAATTGTTTTTACATGTAATTGGGAAAAATAAGATACTATTCATCAAAAAAAAGGAACAATGAATAATAAATATTCTATGGTATATATTCAGGTAAAAGTATTGTTCTGAGATGAACAAGAAAAAAAGTGCAAGAAAAAAAACTACCTCCACTGATGCACTCTTCATGCCAAGAGCTTCTGAGTGTTATTTATAGACCAGGGTGGGCAAGCTACTCAAAGGGCCAAATCCAAATGGAGTGCCTATTGAGCT
Source organism: Gymnobelideus leadbeateri (assembly GCA_011680675.1). Classification (NCBI taxonomy): domain Eukaryota; kingdom Metazoa; phylum Chordata; class Mammalia; order Diprotodontia; family Petauridae; genus Gymnobelideus; species Gymnobelideus leadbeateri. The sequence goes on from WOXC01004731.1 coordinate 486,363, forward strand.
ATTTTTTTTTAAAATACAATGGAACTTTATTTAAAAATGTAAAAATCCAATTTTAGCTCTTTGGTGTACAAAGATAGATGGGGAGGAGGGTTATAATTTCTCTATTCCTGATCCTGACCAAAGATATTAAAACCTTTTGTAGTGAGGACTTACTTTGCTCATTACTGGAAGATTCTCTACTCTGTTATCTCCCATGGGTACTGGTTCAAAAGGGAAGACTAATAAGAAGTCCATAAGTGATAATGGAGGTGTTTTCAATGAATTTTTGTCAATGAAAAATAGGGAGAAGAGTGTGAGAGCAGCCTTTAACTATATTCACATCCCCACAGTTCAGTGAAATTTCAAGCAAAACACAATACAATCATAGTTCCTCACATCTTCCCATTAGTATTGTCCACGGGCCATCTTGAGGGAGAACATGGCTAAACAATCAATCTGGCCTTGAACATCTTTGAGGACCATGGGACTAAACCAAATGATTGGGGACCACTGATAGAGAATTTATGTAGGATTAGAACTAAATTATTCCAGAAAATTCTATACTGTGTAGCTTAATAGTCACCAGTTTTATTCAACTCCTAATGATCTTTCTTACTCAAAAAATATTTAAAGCTGATCATTAATCTGAGACACCTAGATCTTTTTCTGAATAGCTAGCTCATCTTCATTTCATACACTTTTCTATTTAAAACACTATCCTCTATTTGCAGTTATTCACTGCCTTTGTTTTTGATCTCTATTTATGAAGTCTATAAGATTTTGTCCTTATGTTAATCATCTCTCCCAACTATGGTCTTCATAAATTCTTGTAAAAAACTAATAATAAACAAAAATTGAAAACTACTGAGTCTCAGGTTATGCGAAAATAAAATTAATACACTGGGGCGCCTAGGTGGAGCAGTTAGTAGAGCGTCGGCCCTGGAGTCAGAAGGACCTGAGTTCGGATCCGACCTCAGGCGCACAAACAAAAAAACCTAGCCATGTGACCTTGGGCAAGTTACTTAACACCAATTGCCCTCCAAAAAGCATGCATGCATACATAAATGAATAAATAAACAAACAAATAAAAAATAAATAAAAATACACTGCCTTATCACATAGTTAATATTTTTTAAGTGCCCCTTCTAAATGGTTTGCTAATTTATAGTTCTAAATACACTTTTTCCATTTAATTTATCATTCTTCAAGTTTCACTTTCAAGAAGTATCTCCACTCTTTCTTACCACCGCACAGTTCCATCTTCCATTATCTTTCTCAAAGTCACAAATATCCATGACTGAATAATTTTGAATCCTTCTGAGCCACTGAAGAGAAATCCTTTCAGCATTCACCCATGTCACACCACACAAGTAATGATCACTAGAGACAATGAAAGATAAAGTTTAGCTCTTCATAAATTTTTAGGCCATCACACACTTTACTGATGTGAGAGTAATGAACCATACTCTGAAGTAAAATTTTATTTGCTTGTCAAAATCACTTAGTCCCATAACATGAACCTTTTCCCAAAGCTTAAAATGTACTTAATTTTGAATGATGAGAGAAAGCTCTGGAAACCAAACTATTATTTTAGGGGAAAAGGCAACAGCAAATATAACTAAAAAGACTGGGGACTCCTAACTACAACGTAGCCTTTGTGTTGGTAACAGGCTGTGGAATAAAGGGTGACATTTTCCATTTCTTCCCTGCTGCCTTGAAGGTGGATTTGTTGATTAGATACATAGGCTGAGGTGTTTATAGACAATTCAAAATGTTTTTGTGTGCATATTCTCCAGATCAGGGATACATGCAGATGACATTTTCTCAACTCAGTTTCCAAAATGAAAGAAAAAAAATCTGCAAAAGTCAAGAAACAAGGACATAAAAATGTTCTTCACCAAGTCAAAACCTGAAATGTATAAAGAAACCAAATTTAAATAAATTGGTACAAAAATACAGAAATCGGGGCGGCTAGGTGGCACAGTGAGTAGAGCGTCGGCCCTGGAGTCAGAAGGACCTGAGTTCGGATCCCACCTCAGACACTTAATGCACACACAAACAAAAACCTAGCCATGTGACCTTGGCAAGTTACTTAACCCCAATTGCCCTCTGAAAAGCAAAAAAAAAAAATTAGAAATCTTTAGTCACCCTCTCCCAACATGCAAACACACACACACACACACACACACCCCTCTAAAATTAGTCCACAGCAAAATGAATTTTAAAAAAATAGCCTCAAGCAAGATGTATCAAATCAGTAGTTTATTTCCTAGGAATAGACTAGACCCAGGATTTCATTGGTATAAAGAAGGCAGTCATGGATGGTTGCCTAAAGCATCAAGAGGTTAAGTAACACGTGCAGCCTGGATCGTTCAAAGACAACCCTTAGACATAGCCAGAAGTCAGCCTTCCTCTATTTGAAGCTAGCTCTCTATTAACTATAACATTGATGTCAATCTCAAGTAGAAACAGGGGTCACTAAACTGTGTATAAGGATTCTTACATATTGACTTGGTTTTATAATCTAATATTATGTTTTATTGCATTTTTATTTATTTTGTTGAATATTTGCCAGTTACATTTTAATTTGGTTCAGGTCACATTTTAGAATGTTGTTGGCCACATTTCTGACACCTTTGCACTAGGGCACACTGCCTCATTTATATAATTTATTACTTGTATGACTCAAATTGGACATAATTGTAGGATTAATATTCCCAAAATGAAGTAGGGTATCATTCTTTTGCTCAAAGTCTTTAAAAAGCAACCTACTGAAGAAAATAAAACTCCTTGGGCTTTAGTTTATGCCTTCTATAATGTGGTCCTACTCCAATAACATCTCCCGTTATTTCTCTTTTTTAATTTTTTGGAGGGGGGAAGGCAAGGCAATTGGGGTTAAGTGACTTGTCCAAGGTCACACAGCTAGTAAGTGTGTCAGGTGTCTAAGGACAGATTTGAATTAAGGCCCTCCTGACTCTAGGGTCAATAATCTATTCACAGTACCACCTAGCTGCCCCCAAATCTCCCAATATTTCACAGCAAAAAATCCCATTGCAACCAAGAAAATCTCCTATTGAGAACTCCTAACAAACTAATATCACTCTTACCTCTGTATATCTAATTAAGTTCTCTACTTCTCAGAAAAATACTGAAACTTAGTGAATGGAGACCCTCAGTCAAGAAGATCTGAATTTTAAAAATTATCCTCAAACAGAATTCCCTTAGCCCACCTATCCAACTATCCAAATCTTATTCTCCCTATCCCTTCCCAATCCAGTCCTGCCATCACCTAGCAAAGCCTTATTTATCCATTAGGGTCTAAGCTGAACATTATCACTGATACAATGTTTTTCCTGATCACCTCATTTGGAATTTATTCTTTTCTCCTTTACATTCTTAAAAACTCAATATCCACAAACTTTATCAAATAATCATTGCAGCATGCCTAATGCGCTCTACTAGGTAATGAACAGGACGAGTAAGATGTGGTCGCCAGTCTCAGGGAATTCTTCATCTAACTGGGAACATAAGTAATGCAAAAACAAACTACAAACTAGCCTGCAGCAGATGCATGGAGAGTTACAAAAATATGTGATGAGAGCTTGGAGGCAGGAAGTAACTCTGCAAGCTAACAGCTGTGGAGAAGAGTGGAATGAGCATTGTTTCTGGAGTCAGATTTCCCAAGTTCAAATCTCTCAAATTGCTTGCTTACTTCCAGTGTTACCTTAAAGTAAGTCATTTAACTGAGTAGATGGAGTCCAAGGTCCCTTCGAACATCAGGCCTACAAGCTACCTAAATCAGATTTAGGTTTCTACAGATGGAGAGGACTGACATTTATACAATGCTTTATAACTTACAAAGCATTTGAGATGGGCTTATCTTGCACTGCCAATAAAACACTTAAACATATTGCCTTGTACTGTGGAAATTTGTGCCCATCAGACAGATTTCTTATCTGCTAAATCTAATTAGTTTTTCTTAGTCTTTATTCTCTTTGACCCTTGTATAGCTATAGACACTATCAGTCAGACACTATCAGCCACACTCCTCCCAAGCTTGGCTGTCCCACCACACCCCCTCTGTCCCAGACCATTTCTTCTTGTTCCTCAATATTATTTTCCTTTAATGACATCACAAGCTCCAATGGATTTGAATTATCATGGCTACAAAGATAACTCTCAAATCTATACATCCAATAGTAATTTCTCTGCTGAACTCTAACCTTACATTCCATAACATGTGATAAATTATCTAGATATGCCTTAGGAGTATCTCAAACCCAACAGGTCCAAAACAGAGCTCATTATCTGTCACCTTAAATTTTATTCTTTTTTAAATTCCCCTATTTCTATGAAGGATACTGCCATCCTTGGGGTCATCCATGTTCACAAACCTGAAGGGTGCCTTAACTCTTCTCTCTCCCTCAGCTTATATGTTCAATCAGTTGAAAAGTTCTCAGTCCAAACTCCTGTCCATTTCCTCTTTGATAGCCATGGCCATCTTGGTTTAGGCCCGCAGGCTACAAGTCAGGCAGGCCTGGTTTAGGCCCTCATTACAGCTCAATCTAGACTATTTCAATAGACTGTGAACTGACATTTTTGCTTCCATTCCCTCCCCTCTCTAAAATATCTTCCTAGGGCATACTCTAATAACATAAAAATAAAAATCATTTCCCTATTGCCTCTAGGACAAAATAAAAACTCCTTAGCCTGGCATTCAAATCCCTATATAATCTGGTCTCAATTTACCTTTTTTGATATTTTTAATGCCCTTTCATATATTCTCCCAGACTGACCTACGTTTTGCTCCCTATACCATCCCTGTGCTTTTTCACCACCTGTCCCCCACATGTAGAATATAATCCACCCTCACTTCTACTTTTGAGAAGCTACAGCTTCATATGGCTCAGTTCAAGCTCTTATATGGCCTTCTCCTGATCCCCACCCCTTCACCCTCTCTCTCTTCAAACTGTCTTAGAATGACTTCACTATATGCACATGTGTGCCTTCCCAGTAAATTATAATCTCCAGGTTGGAGCCAAGATGGCAGAGTGGAAAGAGCACTTCCATGGCACTCCAGCCCACACCACTTCAAAATTATGTGAAAGGGCATTCTGAACAACCTCAGGAGCTCCAGAATCCACAGAACGACACAGAGAAGCTAACCTCCCGCTGAGGACAGCTTGGCAGCCCAGCAGGGAGTGGCCAGTGCAGTGCCAAGCCCAAGACCACATGAGTCACAGGGTTTAGCCCCAGGTTGGTCGGACCAGCAGCCAGCTGGAGGGACTCCAGAATACCAGCAGCTGTGGCATTTCCAGAATTACCAACACATAGATGCCTAGGACAAAGTGAGAGGTTAGTGCCCTATGGACTTTGGGACCAGTAATTGGGAATCTGTCAGCTTCTTGCCCTGGGGGCAAAAAGCCACTGAGGAGCTGTGGCACAGCCGCCATTTTGCAGCTTCAGCTCCTGGCCTGCAGACTGTAGTGGGATCTAGCGATCAGTCGTGGGGGTAATTGCTCTTGCTTTAACCTTCTTGGATCTAGATTGTGGTCTGGGGTGGAGGTCTTGGGGTGTGTGACCAGCTTGCCAGAGTGTGTGTGGACCTCAGGGAGGGCACCCAATTAATACCTCTGGGTGTTGAGAAGACCCAAATGTTTGGGACGGAAGCTCCTGTAATGGAAATGCAGATTTAAAGATCTTCCCTGCCCCTAGCTTAAGTGCACCTGGAGCCTGTGGTGAGAGGCTTGTTTTTCAGGAAAGCCCACACCTTGATACTTTGTGATTGGGCAGTGGGGCAAGGAGGTTGTTACAATCTCTGAGCCAAGAGAAGGCTATATAAGCCCTGAGGAGAGGCTTTGCTTTGGGGCTCACTTTGAGAAGTGTTGTGTGATTTGACCAGATGAGACTCTGGGAAGCAGTTGTTGAGAGCCCCCCGGCTTTGAAAACCCAGATGTTGATGCTTCCCTCTCTGGTAACTGTGATTTGGTATTGATATAATGGTAGGACAGTTTGGAAGCCTGTCTGTTTGATCTGTAAGTTCTGTAACTGAAGTTTGGGGTGCTGACCTTCTCCCCCTGAATTAGGTAATGTATGTTTGTTTGATTAAAGTAAGCTTGTTAACCCATTCTGAGTTGCTTTCCTTTTGAAAAGCAGATCTAAGAACCTGTGTTGGCAGTCACCCTGGGGATATTGGGGTGCTTGCTGCTACAGCTCCCCTGTCTGGTGGCAGAGTCCTACTGTGGCAACAAGCCCTAAAGTCAAGTAATTAAGTGGCAACATGCCTAAGCAAAGGAAACAAAATAAACAGAAAAATTCAACATTAAACCCCTATTTTGGGGGCAAAGAGGATCGAAGTATGGAACAGGAGGAGAACTGGGAGCAAAGAACTCCTGCACCAAAAGCCCCAAATGAAAATATGAGCGGGTTACAGGCCATAGAGGGCCTTAAGAAGGATTTTAAAAACCACATAAGAGAAGTGGAGGAAAACTTGGGAAGAGAAATGATAAAGATGCAGGAAAAGTATGAAATGAGGGTCAACAGCCTGACTGAGGAAAACAACACCTTAAAAAATAGACTAACTCAAATGGCAAAGGAGGCCCAAAAGGGCAACGAGGAGAAGAATGCCTTAAAAAGCCAAATTTGCCAGATGGAAAAAGAATCTCAAAAGCTCACTGAGGAGATCAGAGTTAGACTGGAGCAAATGGAAGCTAGTGACTTTGAGAAATCAAGATGCTGTTAAACAGATCCAAACAAATGAAAGAATAGAAGGCAATGTGAACTATCTCATGGGAAAAACCACTGACCTGGAAAATAGATCCAGGAAAGATAATTGAAAAATTATTGGACTGCCTGAAAGCCATGATCAAAGAAAGAACCTAGAAATCATCCTTAAAGAAATTCTCAAGGAAAATTGACCTGATATGTTAGACACAGAGGGGGAAATAGAGGTTGAAAGAATTCACTGATTGCCTCCTGAAAAAGATCCCAAAAAGAAAACTCTTAGGAATATTATAGCCAGGTTCCAGAATTCCCAGATCAAGGAGAAAATACTACAAGCAGCCAGGAAGAAATAATTTCAACACTGTGGAAACACAATCAGAATAGCACAGGACCTGGCAGCTTCTACACTGAGGGATCGAAGGGCCTGGAATACGATATTCCAGAGGGCAAAAGAGCTGGGATTGAAGCCAAGGGTCACCTACCCAGCAAAACTGAGTATCTTGTTTCAGGGGAAAATATGGTCATTCAGTGGAATAGAAGACTTTCAAGCATTCTTGAGGAAAAAAACAGAGTTGAATAGAAAATTTGACATTCAGACACAAGAAGCAAGAGATGCTTGAGAAGGTAATCAAGGAAAAGAAATCAAAAGGAACTTATCAAAGTTGAACTATTTACATTCCTACATGGAAAAACAATAACTGTGTCTGATGAAACCTTTCACATTATGAAAATAATTGAAGAAGGGTATATGGGCATATATTTACAGGTATACATGGATAGAAGGCACAGGTTGAATTTGATGGGAAGGGATGATTCTTAAGGGGTGAAGTCAAGAGGTGAGAGAGGAAAGTGGCAAGAGGAGATGGGGAGAGACAGGGTAGGGTAAACTATCTCATGTAGAAGAGGCAAGGGGAAGTAGTTGCAGGGGAGGGGAAGAACAGGAAGGCAAAAAGGCAAAACCATATTCTCATTGAAGTTGGCTCAAGGAGAGAATCACATACATACTAAATGGGATATCTCACCCTCACTCACCCCGAGTAGGGGAAAGGGGGATGAGAGGGGGATGATGGAGGGGAGGGCATTCTAGGGAGAGGGGAGGTTAGAAGTACCCACTATCAAAGAGGGACAGGATCAAAGTAGGGAATGGGCCAGGTGGGAGGTGAGACAGGTGGGAAGGAAATATAAGCAGTCTTTTACAATATATCTACTATGGTAATGTTTTGCATAGCTATACATGTACAACACATACTGAATTGCTTATCTTCTCAGAGGGAGTGGGTGACAAGGGAGGAAGGGAATGGATCTGAAAATCGAAGTTTTAAAATTAAATGTTTCATAAGATGTCCAGGCATTGGGACTCAGAGATTCACCTTGCCCTAATGGCAAAGTAGATGGGGGTATGGGAGAACATATGGGAGAGAGCAGATTGGATAAGGGAATATCTAGTGGGACTGCTATTCTGGGGTGGTGGGTAGGGGAAAAATTGCAACTCAAAATTTGGTCGAAATGAATTATGTAAACCAGAAGTTAAAATTTAAAAAAAAAAACAGAAAATAAAAATAAAAAATATAAAAAAATTAAATAAAAAGAAATTAAATATAAAAAAAGCCACTAAAACTTCAGGTAAATAGTCTTCGGCAACATGGTACCCTCTGTGTGGACAATTACCCTTCCCCATCCATCCATCCATCTATCAATCTTATTTCCTAAAGCACAAGGAGTCAGAGGGGGGAAAAATGGTCTTGAGGAGGCTCTTTGTGTCTTCTCCACTAAAGTCCTGTTCTCATAGTTCTGCCAGTGGAGTTCAAGCTCAGGCAAGTCTTGGAAAATTCAGACTTGGCAACAGATTCTATATCTTTTGTCCAAGAACCAGTGTTATCTACATATACAGAGGCTCATCACTACAACTCTGACCACCAGGTAATGAGTCTTTCTGGATTAAGGAGCTGCAATCTGCCAGAAATCTTTGGAATTAAGTATTAAAGAAGTGTGCCTTAAGATACCTTTATTTAACCAAAGACTCGTGACTTTTGATCAAAAACTAATAGTAAAAAGTTAAGATCTCCCCCCTCTTCTAAAACACAAATGAGTTGTAAAGTCAAATAGTTCAATCAAGTACTCAAGGAGTCTTTCCAATCTTTTTATATTCTGAATGAAATTCAATGAATTTCTGACCTTTTACTTTCTTTGTGGTTCTCCAGAGTACAGAATGAGATCTACACACGTGAACTTAATGATATAACAATAAATGTTAGGTCTGCATACTTCAAGTTCAATATAACAGGAAGTAGAATGGGTGCATGCAATTTATCCATTAGCCAGGATGAGAAAAGCCTAAGCTGTCATAAGGTACCACAAGTTATATATAAAAAAGGGCCCAATTGTGTGTATTACTAAAATATTTATTCAATTCAATTTTGGGAGCACATATACCCAACAAATAGTGTTTTAAGTAATCCCTTTCCTAGACATATTTTCAGACAAAAAAAAAGATTAGAAAAAGAGAAGAATGAAACTCAGAAAAAGGACTAAAATAAATGAAAGCATCAATATTTCCCCCTTCTGGTGAAAAATTTGACCTGTCTTGTATACATGAGCCTAGGATAGCTTTAAAATACTAAAGACTGTGTCTGAAACAGATCCCTTGGACTCTGATCAAGCAAATGACTATATGGTACACCTTTTCATAATTTCAGTAAATTCAATTCAACTCAATAAACATTTACTTAACTCCTGCCGTTTGAAAGACACCATGGTAGATGAAAGATTCAAAGATACTAAATGCCACAATCAATGACTTTAACATGCTTATGTTCCACCAGGGAGAGAAGTATATAGTATATACAGATAGAGAGTGAGAAAAAGTACTGTGGGAAAATTTAAGGAGAGGCAACTGTAGGCAAACGGGGGAAACTGGGGAAAGAGAAGTATCATATCAAGTCAGAGAATGCAGTTCCTGAGCTGAGCCTGGAAAGAGAAGGAAATCTGAAAGGTAGACTGATGAAAAAGTGCATTCCAGGCAGTGGAAATGAAACGGTCTTGGGAGGCACTGTTCCTTTTTTCTGCCTTATAACCAACTTTGTTCTGCTGCTGTTATAATACATACTATACTTCATTTCATTTTTTAAAAAAATTTTCTACATGTATTTTTTTTAATTAAATGCTTAATTTTCCATTTTCAACATTCACTTCCATAAGTTTTAAATTTTTCCTCTTCTCTTCCCTCTCCCTCCCCAAGACAACTTGCAATCTGAAATGGGCTCCACCCATACATTTCTATTAAAACACATTTTAACTATACTTCACTTTATACAAGAAATTTGTTCTTCAAATATCTAATATGATTTTTCCTATGCAAGTCACATTTAACACACAAAGTAAGCTTGTATTTCTGTGTATGCTAGGACTGGAACTTTGATAAGCCAAAAAGTCATTCCTGCCATATAACCTTTCACGTGAATTGTTTTTACTAATTTCCCAAATTACCTTTTATGTAAATATTTTTGCATCCTACATTTTCCTAAAATGAGTTCTTACTCCATTAATTACAGAGAATTAAGACCCAAACAAACAGCAGCAAACTGTCAGCTGACTGACAGTAATTAAGTATTTAACACTTAATTCAGTAAGGAATCAGTGGAAATTGAGGGCCACTGTCAGTCTCTGCATTACCACTCATGCCTTCCAGTCTCTCTGATCTTTCAGCCCCAGCTCTTCCATGTATTCCTAAAGCTTGAACCTGTTTGCTCATCAGTATTAATATGGAGTTAAACTAGGTAATCCCCAAGATACCTTCCATTTCTAGAGACTACAACTAAACTTACAAAAGAGGGTGAGAAGTATTAGCAAATGGCAGTGTGATTTATGAGACAGAGCTTTAGCCTTAGCAAAAAGGATCCAGGCTTGAAGAATGTCCCAAACACTTACTGGCTGTATAAATAGGAGCAAGTCACTTTATCTCTTGAAGTATCCATTTTTTCCTCTTAGAAAGGGAGTCTGCATATTTGTATCATCTACTTCAAAGGAAAAAAGTATACTCTGTACACCTCAGAGTAATACTCAAATATGAGTTAGAAGTATTGGGTAGAAGGATAAAGAAACACTAAGTACATGCATCCTGTGATCCTTACATAATGGACAGGAAGCATCGCTGAATATCCCTGAGGCCTCTGAACCTTCTTTTCCATCAGTTCTAGTACCTGACTGAACTTCACAACTGGGCCCAAGATGAGTCAGAAGTGCCACATCATTTCAATTGTCATCTTCAGTCTGTGTGTCACAAGTGGCTAGTCACTGTCCTACACAAAAGCATGCTTACTGTCCACACCATCCCTATTCAAAACACTGAAGACTTCTTTCCCATTGGTATTAAATCATTAGTGCCTAATCTTTGGCCTGGCCATTCAAAAGTTTATCTGATTATATTATCATCTAGCCCACATCTCTTTCAGAGCATTCCACTTAGACATTAATCCAATGCACTTCTGAGGGCAGCTAGGTGGTATAGTAGATAGACCACAGGGCCAGGAGTCAGGAAGATCTGGGTTCAAATTTGGACTCAGACACTTATTAGCTACATGTCCCTAGGCATGTTACTTATTTGCCTCAGTTCTTCATCTGTAAAATGGGGACACACTGGAGAAGGACATGTCAAACCAGAAGTTAATAAAGCATTTGTTTAATAGAATAAAAAAAAGAAAATTGGAAAAGCATGAAAATGACAGATTATGAAAAGTTTTAAATGCAAAATAGAAGAATTTGTATTTCATCACAAAAACAATAGAGTCACTGGAGTAGGGTTGGGGAGACAGTGCAGAGCTGACATGAAATATGGCCTTTAGGAAGATTGTTTTGGCAGCTGTGTTATGGAAAAATGAATTGGAGAAAGAAGAGATGGTGGGGAAAGAACTAGAAACAACAGGTGAAATTTATAAGAAGAAAATTTTTCCTTGTATCAGGGAAATGTCTAATAAAAAGAGCTACGGAAAAAATGGGACAGTTAGCCTGAAGAAGCAGGTTCCCCTGTGCCAGAGATCTTCATGTGAAAGGGTGAATTTACCAGTTGCTGGGTATGTTATAAAGAATATTTTGGGGGCAGCTAGGTGGTGCAGTGAGTAGAGCGTCAGCCCTGGAGTCAGAAGGACCTGATTTCGGATCCAGCCTCAGACACTTAACCCACACAAACAAAAACCTAGCCGTGTGACCTTCGGCAAGTTACTTAACCCCAACTGCCCTCAAAAAAAAAAAAAAAAGAATTTTTTTTTCTCTTTTATTAGTTGTATGATGCTGGGCAAGTCACTTAATCCTGACAGCCTCACAAAAAAAAATTTTTTTCCAGGTATTCTAAGGACTATTTAGAGACCAAAATCTTCTTTAACTTTGAACTTTTTGCGACTACTGGATGATTCATTATTATTCACTGTTTTATTTATTATATATATCATTATTTATTATTATTTTCAGTTTAGGAGCTGTAAGAATTCAGGACAGGGGCGGCTAGGTGGTGCAGTGAGTAAGAGCGCCAGCCCCGGAGTTGGGACAACCTGGGATCAGATCCAGCCTCAGAAAATGACCACCCACACATAAATAATGACTGGGCGTGTAACCTTGAGCAAGTTACTTAATCCCAATTGTTTAAAAAAAAAAAAAGAATTCAGAACAAAGGAATAAAAGAACGTTGTTATCTACTCAACTTTATTTAAAAACTTAGAATAAGTAGTTATTCTTGCATACTACAGGTCATTCATTGTTTTATTTCAAATAGTAGTTTAAGCCTTTCTGCATGGCAGGGGAAATTAGGGGAAAAAAATACTAAAAGTTATGCAATACTTCACCTGTGTTAAGCTATATTGCTCAAGAAACCAGAAGGAGGCAAGGCATTGTGGCATTCACTTATGTAATCCCTGCTACCAGGAAGGATAAGGCTGGTGAATTAACTGAGCTGAAGAGTTCTGAGCTACAATAAACCATGCCAATTGGGTGTCTGCACTAAATTTGGTACCTAAGCAGGGGTGAACCAGCCAAACTCAGGCACAGAGAAGGCCAAAACTCCTGTATCAATCATTATTAGGATCAGACCTATTAGAGGCCTTCACACCTCCAGCCTGGGCAAGATAGGGGGACTCAATCTCCAAAAAGAAAGAAAGAAGGAAGGAAAAGGAAGAAAAAGAGGAGGTAACTGAATATAGTACTGGATTGGTTGGATTGGAGAGAAAGTTAATGTAATGCTCTTTTTCTGAAATATTTCAGGGGAATTTGCTGGGTAACGTACCAAAGAGTGCTTAACTGATGTGTTTTACTGACTGGCAAGTATTCCTTGAATTAACTTAGCACTACTCCTTCTTTTAATGCTGCCCAGAAAATAAAGCATGTCACAGTACCAAAATATAGTTGGGTGGTTTTGAAAATATGGCATCCTCACTTGATGTTAGCACAATCAAGTGATGTGCTTGGAATAATTTTTTGTAAGAATGTATTTGTTTCCATGGCATTTTCAATTAAAAAAAGTTCTTTTGGAAATACGTCTGACAAGGAAACGAAAGATTGGCATCTTGAAAATGCAAGGTGCTTAATAAATGCTTTTTGAATTAACCAAACACCAGAGGAATCCTTATCACTGCTTCAATATAAGGAATGTAAAAGAATAAAACAACTCGACATTTCTTTAATAGAAGGGAAAAAAATGAAACAGAATACAAGCCTAATTTTACTTGAGTTTACTGCACTAGCAAACACATAGGTACACTTCAAAAAAATCCTCCCCGAAAATTTAGGATGACTGAAATCAAGAGTTCAACCAGAAGGCTTTTACAATAGGCATACAAGAAATAGCAAATGATATGTGGCTATGTCTCAGTCCAAGCCAAAAGTCAGAAAGGATCAACCAAAATAATTCTTTAAACTGGTGGGAAAATGTCTATGCCTTTGGACAAACTAAGTGTGTTGGGACAAATACTTGGTTTTAATATATTTCACTGTGTTTCCCCTTCTAAATGGTAAATCTTGACATGCCAGATAAACCTGTGGAATTAATATCTAAAGTAAAACTTTTTAGCTGTGGCACATTTAAGGAAAAAGACACAAAAATAGGGGAAAATGTGAAATGAAAAGCCTATATAGTAGAATTAAAAATAACCTCCATAAGAACTATGCTTTGCTATTTAAAAAGTCGCAGGTTAGTCCTCAGTTCAATTTAACACAATACTGAATTTAACACAATACTAAATACTTAATATGTCTAACACATTGTACTAGGTTCTGGGAAAACAAACACAAAATGAAACACTATAGACTTCAAAGAGTCCATATGCTAAATTCTATAGTGGCCAATTCAATGCTCTTTTGAGTTGTCCTGAATCTTGCTGGGGTCAGAATCTATCAATTTACTGACACCAATTTCCTTTTAAAGTACAATAAACTTCCTAGATAATACTGAAGCCCTAACATCCAAATAGTAACGGCTAGCACTGATAGAACACTTTGGTTTGCAAAGTAATTTCCATATCTCATGTGATTCCTACAACAATTTGGTTAGAGAGGTGCTACCATTATTTGCATTTTACAGATGAGAAAACTGAAGGTGAGAGCACTTAAATCACTTATCCAAGGTCACACAGCTAGTCTAAAACAGAATTTGAACTCATATCTTCTAGCCTGCAAGTCTGACACTTTGCTACCAATCAGGCAGTTGCTTTTTGTTTCTGAATTTTTTATTATTACAAGTACAGGGATACTATTTTATGAAAGGATGTTTCAGGAACAAATGAGAATTTCCAATCAAAAACACTGCCTGAATTTACAAAAGAGAAATAAAGATTCCCAAATAAATGATCAACTGAGAAGTTTACAATCATCCTCTAGCTATGGAATCCCAAACTTTTTTTTTAAACATATCAGACCTATAATTTGAAAAATCTCAACATGATTGCTAAGAAACTCTAAAGCAATACAACAGTCTACAGTTTTGGGGTCAACAACCTTACCCTGTTAATATAGAAGCAGGAGCTACAATCTGTACTGATGTTTCATTAGTGGTTTCGTTGATACGTGATATATCTACAACAAATAGTTTTACAGTTGGATTCGGGGCTCCTGCCTAGGGGAAAAAACATTTTTAAAAAATACATAAATAAAATTGTTATTTTGTGATAAATAAATTGAAATTACTGATGTTCTTTATCTCTAAATTAATTATAATTAATATTATATTAATTACATTAATATAATTATAATTTCATTTCATATTTTCACATTGAGAGATCAAATATTTCCTTCTATGCAGACCAAGTCAAAGCATTAATGAAGGACTCTTTCTTTCACCTGAATTTTTTGATGTTCATATAGATGAACATTTCAATTCAAGGCAAAAGGTAGCGTATTTAAAAATATAAAACAGTATTCATCATTTTTTTTCTTTTACAGCTCATAAAGAAGGGTGAGGAGGTCCCTAACATGGGATCACATGGTCAAGGTTCCTCAGCCACCCATCCAAATATGATTCTTGTAGAATGGGACTCCAGTTCCAAGGATTTCTCACAATCACAGTCTGAATCCTATGCTTGATTCTGATTAATCAAATGATTTATCAGCTGACAAACATCTTATCACTTATTTTTTGTGGACTGGATCTTTTTTTTTTTTGAGAGGAAAAGGCAGGGCAATTGGGGTCAAGTGACTTGCCCAAGGTCACACAGCTAATTAAGTGTCAAGTGTATGAGGCCTCCTGACCATGCTCTATTTACTAGACTGCCCCTATGGGTTGCATAATTTGACTGATGTCTGTAAGAATAAGAGTTGGGCCAAGATCCTCCCCCCTCACCTACACCTACACCCCTAGTTTACCTGGCCTATATATGCATGGAGTAGATTATTGAATTGACTTTGGTCACTGACAAATATACTGTGACCCTCTAATATTGGAGGTTATAGATGGTTAGCCAACTCGAAACTTATTCTGTATTGCCAAAAGACTTAGTTATGAGATCCTCGACACAGAGCTAGAAGAGACTGGGGAGTCATTTAGGTCAACCTTCTCATTTCATAAAAGAGGAAACTCTAGTAAAGAGGTTTAAGTGACTTTCCCAAGGTCACACACATCATACATAAATGGCTGAGCCAAGATTCGAACTCTTGTTTTCTGGTGCCAAAACCAAGACTCTTTCTAAACCACCTGAGAAATTTCTGAAGAGAATAAACTCTTGTCTATAAAGAACTAAACTTCAAGTCAATAATTTGGCATTGAACATAAATATACTTGAAGTCACAACATCTCATCAGAAATACCTAGCTGCCATGGTGGAATTCTAAAATTAGATTTTATTTTAAAAATCAGGATGAATTTTGACCTTCCATTTCCTGTCTTTTGTACCTTGACCCAGGCAGTTGGTCTCCTTTCCTTGCAATGCATGGGCTCCCCTCTCACCTCTGATTCTGAGAATCCCAATCTTCCTTGGAGGCTGGGTTCACATCCTTCCTAGACCAAGTTCTTTCTCATTTCTTTCCCAATAACTTATTGCCCCCTCACTCCCCCAAAATGACTTATAGTTACTTTTCTGTGTATATGTATCCCACCTCCTCCCTCAGGGAGAAATAAGAGTTAACATTTAAATAGGGTTCATCATCAGGGGATGACCTTGGGCTCCAATCCAGTGACTTTAAGAAACAACAGTTTTTAAAATATTTTTTGTATGTTAGATGCAATTTAAAGCTACACTCTAGACTCTCCCAGACTTTCTCAGTCACATACTGGAAGTCACCTCCATCTCTACAGGCTCTCCCTCTGACTGACTCCCAACAGCCTCCATTTTAAAATAGACCCAGGCCAGCCAAGTCTTCTTTCTCCTGCTTTTCCCAGACTTTCTTTGTGATGCTTCCCCTTCCCCTCCTCCCCCCAGGGTACCTTCATCTCCCCTCACCTCTTTTCAACTTTTTTAATGTGTTTTCTTCTTCCATTAGAATATAAGGTAGGGGTACATAGTAGACACTTGATAAATGTTTACTGAATTGAATTGTATTAACACCATCTGGTAGATAGTGAGTGCTTAATAAATGTTTATTGACTTTACTAGGCTATAACTAATATATCACTTTTCATATATTACCTCATTTGATCTTCACAATAATCTTTTGAAGTAAGGGCTATTATTGGGTCCATTATATGAATGAGGAAACTGAGACTAAGGGCAAATACTTGCCTGGGCCAGTATTGAACTCAAATCTTATGTTCCTTCCTTATACCACCCTTGCCTCTTCTTAGCTAAGCTCCCTCAGGGAAGGGATTATTTCACTTTTGACTCTTTTCCTAGCAACTAGCACAATGCTTTGCATACAGTTGGTGATTAATAAGTGTCTGCCTAATGTCCAAACAATGTATTTGAGTGGCACCCACATGTCCTAGAGAGAGAAATGAACTTTGCATCCCAGTTCTGCCTCTAATTACCTGAGTAACCTTGGGCAAATCACTTCATCTGTGTGGGCTTGTTTTCTTATCTGTAAAGTGACAGGTTTATACTGACTAGTTTCTAACCAAGACTCTTAATGAACATAAACACAGAGTATACAACTAATTTTTTTTTTCTTAGAGTCAATGTGGGTTAAGTGACTTGCCCAGGGTCATAGAGCTATTAGGTGTCTGAGGTCACATTTGAACTCAGATCCTCCTGACTCCAGGGCTGGTGCCACTGTGCCATCTACTGCCCCACAACTAGTTCTTAAAAGCAAAAGCAAATAAAAAGCAAAAAATTTCTTAAAAGACCTAGTAGGAACATCTTTCTGAACTTGGAATACAAAGTTCCTACAAAGACAAATGTTCCATGCCTAGGATAAACTCAATTTACAAGGTAATGTATATCATTTTCATTGTTTAATTTTGACCATGACAACTACAATTTCCTTCATGAGACCATCTGACTTCCATTACCTGCTCCCCTTTTGCTTTTAGAGATGTCTCATTCAAACATTTCCATTTTCCCCTATCTCTCTTTCAGAAGCATTTTCCAATCTTTTTCTGCTTGTCATTCCTCAAAGTTTTTGGAGAAATTACAAAACCTTAAATCACACTCTTTCCTGGGATAATAAAAATACTTTAAAATTGCCAGATGCTGTTGACTTCAGCAAGAGTAATCACAGCAAGCTGTTGAAGAGAGACTGACAATATTTTCATTAGCAGGAATGGATTAAAGGAAACCATTCTCTTTTAATCAAATTACCGAAACACTATATGGAATAGAACACAGACCTTTGGATATGGAAGCTGAATAGTCTTCGGGTACTGAAATGATTCATCAGAATAGAAGGAGTATTCCATGATAGGAACTTTTGTATCATTAAATTGGGCATATGCTAGAAAAGTGCCGTCTGGAGACCACCACAGAGTGGAGTAATCACTGAAGACTTCCTCTGGGGAAAAAAAAGATATAAATTCTTCAGTTACAAGAAATATCTGATAAATTGGCTTTGGCATCCCAAATATTGTTCTCATTAGCTTAAGTAATTATAGTAGAGTTCAACTAAATGAACCACTTTACATTTTCTGGGCTTCCAAAACCAAAGTAATACACATAAATAAATGTAAGTTATATTTTCTGAATTTGGATTTCTAAATAGAATAATGCTATTTTATTCCACTGTTATGTATTCTGTCACCATTGCAAAGTAAATCATCCATCCTCAAATTTCTGCATTTTAGAATCCCCTATATTTTAATACTTAGAAGCACAGTAAAAACCAATTGAATCAAATACAGAAGACTAGTCTGGATCCTCTAATATAATTTTCAAAACATTCACTGGGTCAACACATCCTTTCAAACCAACCCATCCTTGCCCCTCCCTTCCCACCAGGATTCTCAGTGCCATACCCCCCAGAGGATGCTGAAACATATATATAGCATATGTTTATATAATAATATATTATTTTATTATATTATATATATAACATATATATAATATAATATATATTAATATATAATAAGCATATACAATGTTTACTCTACATAATTTGTCTCATATCAGAGAAGGAATGGGAAATGACTCCTGAATTGTGTGACATATCATAAAGCACTATAAGCCAAAATCATCTCTCCCACACATAATAACATCTGGCATTTTACAAATATTATCTCATTCAATCCTCATGACATCCCCGGACATAGGCACTATTATTATCCCGACTTTACAGACGAGGAAACTGAGGAAGACAAAGGTTATGTGACTTGCCTAGAGTCCCAGAACTAGACACTTGTCTTGAGACTGGATTTGTCTTCCTGACTCCAACTTCAGTACTCTATCCACTGAGCTACTTAGCTGTTAAGAGATTTTGCTGATATTAACAAATTCCTCTTTAGGAAATTAAATATCCCCTAGAGAATGGGTTCTTATCCTTTTCTGTGTCATGGACCCTGTGGTGAATTTTATGATCTTTTCAGAATAACATTTTAAAAAATTCATTTGTTGTTCAGTTGTGTCCAAGTTTTCATGAGGTTTTCTTTGTAGAGATACTAGAGTGAGTGGTTTGCCAATTGCTTCTCCAACTCATTTTACATATAAGGAACTGAGACACACATAAATGTGTAAACACAGAGGATTAAAAAGCAAAGCAATGATGTTGAAATAGTTATCAAAATACTAAGAAAACAAACTGATGTACCTCAGCTCAAGAATTTAAGCCTTAAAGAATCATTCATGTATCAGTGTGATTTTATTCAGTCAAGATAATGCTAAATTGAGGTGACTCACCCTTCAGTGAATCACTCTGGGTTTTGTGTTTACGGGGGAGAGGAAACATTAACTCGAGAGTTAAGGGGCCACAGATGAAAGGGGAAGAGTACTGATGGAGTAACTTCAGATTCTAACATACAAGGGATGTTCTCTTTCTCCATCTTTAATATGAACATTCCTCATTCATCCTCCCCAGGGACTTCAGTGATAATTTAGAATGGAATGCTCTGGTGGACGAAAGAAAATCTTATCAGATATCATTAGAACTGTTAAGACTCAGGAATACAGCCTCAGGCACTTACTAGCTGTATGACCCTGGGAAAGTCACTTAACCCCACTGCATCCCTTCCCCTCACCCCCCCCCAAAAAAAAACTGTCTAGGGGCAGGAATAAATAGAAGCCCCAGCATAGAAGAACAGAATGGTTACCTATGGCCAAGGGCAATGCCTCTCACTTTCCCCAACTGTAAAATGGGGATAACAATGCTTTCACTGTACCAAGTAACTGTAAAGCAATTACTTTATAAACCTTAAAGTTTTAAATAAATGTGAGGTCAAGTCAAAGTCTATTTTAACCAACTTAAAGTAGAAGGTTCCCAAATCATTTTCCTGTAAGGTACCCTTTGCAATGGAATGTGTTTCTAAAGTTTTTTAATTGCTAAGATTTCAGAATTTAGACTTCATTTTCCTGTTACAGATGATTAGATTCCCAGGCCAGTTCACAAATGGCTAACTAATAGGAGTATGATCTGAGTTCTATGTCACAAAAAAGGACTATGTAGTATAGGAAGAATCAGGAAAGATGAAGACAGAGGAAGGAAAAGGACAAGGAATAACAGAAGGCTTAGTCTGAAGAGGAGGAAGAGGAAGAGGATTAAAGGGGGAAGAGGAAAAAAAGCATCCAAACTCCCAAGACAGTGGGTCCTTTCTTTTCCTGGTAATCCCAGTTGCCTAGAAGATTCTCTGCATATAACAGCTAATTAAAATATTTAATTGAATTAAATTGAAAGGGACAAGAGGAAGAAAAAGAAGAGAAAGTGAAGAAATAGGGTTTCAATGAAAGAAATTTCAAAATCTACTTCTCTCCTTTCTCCCATCCCAAATCAAGATTCCTTTTCTGAAAAAAAATTTCATAATTTCCAGAGCTAAAAGAACCTTTATTGACTATCATTGAATTCCATCATTTAGCAAGTGAGAAATCTCCCCTGAAAAGTTTAGTGATTTGTCCACAAAATCAGGTTCTCTGATTTCACAATCCAATATTAATTCCATCAGCATTTCTTCTAGTAAATTAACAAAAGATGCTTCTGAAATCAAATGAAATCAATAATTGGTAGGTTTTCTGGAAGTGTGGGAAGTTTTTCAGTGTCCTGAAAGATTTCTGGGAAGAATACATTAACCTTCTTCCTCCCCATTTATATACCCACAAAGTCTGTGAAAGCTCCAGGATTTGTTCCTTCAGGTTCTTATGTCAGTGAAGGCAAAGGTTTCTGCAGGTCAGTGCAAAGTCTGTCCAGGTGGATGAACAAAATGAGAGGGTAGGGTGCAGTGGAGCTGGAGCAATATCTATGGACTCATAATTATCTATCCAGCAACTCTACTGTATAGCATGTAGTTACTCCATAGAAAATACACCCAGGATCATTAAAATGTGCATTTACAAGTGACTGAATCTTAGATTAGATATAGGCCGAACTTAAAGTTCTGATCTAGGCAAATTAATATCATTTACAATGATCAGATGACCAGGGAATATAGTCAAGATTCTTAGAAACCAAGCCTCAGGTCACAGTTCCACTGTGCGACCTTGGTTCACTTCCTGAGGCCTCTAACTCTGCTCCAAAAGAGAAGACTGAACTAAATTATCGCCATAAAGTCCTTTCTAACTCAAGCTCTCCATGAGGAACAAATTTCTTTGTTCCAACATTTCTTTGCCTTTTAGAAAACACTTGGGGCAGCTAGGTAGTAGAGTGCTGGCCCTGGAGTCAGAAGGACCTGAGTTTGGATCCCACCTCAGACAACGCACACAGAAATAAAAACCTAGCTGTGTGACCTTGGGCAAGTTACTTAACCCCAACTGCCCTCCAAAAAAAAAAAAAGGCAGAAAACACTAGATTCACGCAGTTGAAAGGTGGGGAGTTTTGTTCTTTATAAAAACGATTCATTTGTGAACAAATAATAGTAATTAGGTTGGATCTCTTTAATCAGAACAACCTACAGGGAATTTGGGAACTTTCTCAAAATTCCATTTTGTCTGACAACCACCAAAGAGCCTACTATACATTTTACCAACACATTCACTGTGCATGAAACACCGAAACAGCACTTTCAAAAGCTG
This sequence comes from Gymnobelideus leadbeateri, assembly GCA_011680675.1. Classification (NCBI taxonomy): domain Eukaryota; kingdom Metazoa; phylum Chordata; class Mammalia; order Diprotodontia; family Petauridae; genus Gymnobelideus; species Gymnobelideus leadbeateri. Next base: position 508,118 of record WOXC01004731.1, read on the forward strand.
TTGATACTAATGACCTCCATATTTTAACAAATGTTATCTCTAATCATTTTCTCCACTTTTAAAAGCAGGAAACCAATTTTTTTCTAAGAGCAAATGGGCACAAATTCTCTGGAAAATTGCTTTCTCTCTCCAATGCCCCCACCCCTTAGGTTTTATTCTCTCTCTGCATGGAATGTTGAGACATTTCCTTATCAACTACCCTTAGTAAGATAGATCTGGCTGGAAAATATTTGACTTGAATCTGTTCACTCATCAGTCTCCAGGGTCTGGGAGGGTCTAAACCTAAGCCTGTAGAAAGGCCACAGACCTAAAGGTTTACTGCAAACCCCTGTAGTCTAATAATTTATAAGACAGGCTAGTGTAAAGTTTTTTAAACTATACCTTCATAAACCCAGTCAGTTATTCCATTAAATATTACATTTTCTTTTCCATTATAGGTGATCCTCAAACTTGGCAAATGTGGTTCATTTTTTATATAAATATCGTTATTCCAAACATATGCCTATAAAGAAATAATAAGAATAATGTATTAGAACACCTTTTCCTTATAACTTATTTTAGTTTTCAACATTCACTTCCATTAGATTATGAATTTTAACATTAGAACACCTTTTAACCCAACTACTTAAATTACAAACTGTATCTTTAAAAAACAGGGGGAGATAAAGCCTAATAAATATATAGGAAAAACAAAAACTTAAGACTATACCTGACCCAAAGATAGACAAGATGAATAAGGACTGTATCATTCTTTGTAATTACATCCCCAGCAACTTACCACAGTGTCTGGTACACAATAGGCACTTAATAAATACAGTGTTGATTGACTGTTTCATTGATAAAGTGTCTTCCACCTCATGTCCTATAGTATAGAAGCCTCAAAGCTTAGTAGTTTTCCATTAGTCAAAAAGCATGGATGTGTGCTTTGAAAGTATCAACATGGTCAAATACTTTCATTTGAGTTTTGTGGTTTTGAGGTTTTTTTAAATTCATATAATTATGCAATTGTTTGCTGTTGGGAAGGACAAAGGTCACCAGTTTCACCAAATTCATCCATCCCTTTTCAATTCTGACAAGCTGATTTGCATGACAACCAGGAATATTGATATGAAAAGGCTCCTTTTTTGCTGGATGTTCATCCATTACGTGTGGGTAAGTTCCATCTTAGTCCTGGGCTTTCTTCTTTGCTCCATATTCTCTCCCTTGGTGATCTCATCAGCTCTCTAATTTACTTACTAGTTCAATCTTTACCTATACACAAGCAATTCCAAAGTATTTCGGTTAAATCCCAATCTCTCTCCTCAATTCCAGCTGTGCAGTACCAACTGCTTACTGAACATTTTAAACTAGATGTTCCAAAGGCATCTCAAACTCAACCTGTCCAAAAAGGAACTTCCTTATATCTTTCCCAAAACCCATACTTTCTCAAAACTACTCCGGTTCTTTTTATGGCACCAACTCCATTTGGTCACCCACATTTCCACCCTTGAAGTATTCCTTGACTCATTCTTCTCTCTCAACCACTATATACAATCAACTGATCCAAATTCCAAAACATCTCTCTCATACTCTCAAGACCTTCTAACTTGGGCTACAGAACTTCTTGCACTCAAAAATCTTCCCTATTAGCCCTAGGAGAAAATACAAAATCCTTACTTTACCCTGTCACAACCCTGCTCCAAGCTACACTTCCAATCTTATTTCCTATTCTTCACACATTCTCCAACCCAGGTAAACTAGCCTTCTAGATCTTCCTCCTACACATCATTCCTTCTTCATCCATGACTTTGCACAAGTGGATACACATGCTTAAAATTAACTCTCTCCTTACTTCTACCTTTAAGGACAGGGACTATCAATAAATGTTTGTAGAATTAAATCTAATTTAATTTTCTTATTCTAGCTGCATTAATTTTATTTCTGTAAAGGCCATTTTGCCCTACATACTGAAAAATAGCCTAATTTGTCATGTACAAATTTAAAAGTCCATTTTCTTCATTTTTTTAATGGTATGATTTTTTTCTATTTAGTTTACTTGCAATTCATTACAGTATATAGTATAAGAAGTAGGTCAAAAACTATTTTCCTCCAATTGCTCTCCAGTGTTCCCAGCAGTACTTAATAGATTTTTTTTTATTATTTTTAATTTCACTTTTTAATTTAATTATTTTTAATTTCACTTTTGCTGATCTCACCTTTAATTTTCAAAAGTTCATCTTTACTGTTTGTCTTGGAATTATTAACTTATTGGTTGTTATTTTTTTAATTGCATACTTAATTCTTTAATACTTTCTCTTCTAATTGCATTTTCATTATTAGAATCCTCTTTATTATTATTCAATTGATTTTTCTATCAGGAAGCCAATAATCTAGCCACTTGATGAGGAATTATTTGATAATGGCAGCTGTGATAGGGATAGGAACTAGACCTGTGATTTTATTGGCCTAGGGAGCTACTGGAAAAGGAAACTACCTCTACAAATAAAGGTAACCACCTTCTGTAACTCACAGTCCGAGACAGTTGCTCAAAGCACTGAGAGTTAGTTAAGGAACCTGCCCAAGGTCACACAGAACAGGTATGTTTTAGAGGTGGTATTTGAAACCAGGCTTTCCTCCCTTCTAAGTCAGCTCACTGTCCACTATTCCATGTTGCAGTCTATTAAACAAAAAAACATTGAAAACGATTGTGAGTGGTGGCCTTCTCAGCTTTTGCAGCTGTGGGGACAGCACAAGTTCTTGAGATGTATAACAAAGATTCAATTGCTGTCTGGCAATTACTATTTAATCTTGGGCAAATCACTTAACCTCTTAACCATTTAACATTGTGCATGGCACAGGCTTTCTTGTTCTTCATCTGTGAAATGAATTGTACTGGAGTATGTTCCAGATCTAGAAATATAATCCTGTGAGGGAGAACTTGGTTAAATGGTCTAAAAGTAGAACGTTTTACATTTATTATATGCTTGTGTGCAGAGTAATCTACTAGGTGCTAAACGAGATAAGTCTAGATAATTCAATTCAATTCGTATCTGGGTCTACTATGTGTTTGGCACCATGCTAAGAACTGGGGAGAAAAATAAGAATAAGAAAGACAGTCTATACCCTCAAGAAGTTTATAATTCAATGGAGTAAAACAAGAAAGAAGCTAGAAAGCAAGAGGGAAGGGGAACAAGGGGTATCCAATGGAGTTGAAACCAGATAAAACTTGAATCACTTCACTAATGTAAACAATAACTATGATATACAATATTACATGATAAAAGCATTGAAGAGACCCAAAATGCCACATAAGGCCTTCATGAGGTCAATAACAATTAGAAGAATCAAGATAAGCCCCATGATGATGATGATGACAGCTGATACTATGTGCCAGGTACAAAATGTTTACAATTATTATCTTAACTGATCATCACAACAACCCTGAGAGGTAGGGTCATCATCCCTATTTTACAACTGAGGAAACTGAGGGGCTTTCCCAGAGTCATACAGGTAGTGTCTAAAGTCATATTTGAACTCAGATCTTCCTGACTCCAGAACTGGTGCTCTATTCACTATAACACCTAGCTGCCTTGTTGGTCATGCCTCATGCAGGAAGAAGCTTTTTGGTTAGACAGAAATTTTATAGGTATGAGCAAAAAGGACAAGCTAGGCATGTGGATAAAGGCACAAAATTAAAAAAATCACTTAGTATGCTCCAAGTGTGTTTGGGGTTGCGCAAACAAGTCTAGCATAAATGAAATGTGGAAGGGAGTGATATGAGATAAGGTTAAGCACAGTGCCAGATAGGAGGGCTTGAATTCCAGTAAAAGAAATTTTAACATTTTATAGCAAAGAGAGTCACAGAAGATTTTTGAGCAAAGGAAATTTTATGAATAGACCTATAGATCAATAAGATTATTCTGGTAACAACATGGAGAATGCAATGGAAGGGGGAGAAACAAGGTGCAGTAATCCAGGTGGGCACTATGTATTGAGATGGTAGCAGTGGAAATAGAAAGCAGGTATTGTGAAAGGAAAATTTTTAAAACTTGGTGAAGAGGAAAGACAAAAGTAACACCAAATTTAACAATGGCCAATGAAAGAACATCTGCATTTACTAACCAATTTGTGACCAACTGGTGACCAGGAGATCTGCTGTATAAGACTAGGGAGTTTCTCATTTAAAACCAACTCTCTAGAAGAAAAATGAAACAGAAAAGAAATATTTATGATTCACTGTAATCTCTTCTTTCACTCTCCCAAAACCAGTATTAACCCCTGCTAGATTTTATATAAAGTCACTGACCTCTTATTTAAATCATATATGTCATATGAAGCTCTGTAGGAATGCCTCCAAATCTGTAAAAGAAAACAGGTGAACATAATGACATTCTGTACATAAAAATCTGTTCTTGACAAGCTAGCTAAATGGACAAGATAATAACTTAATACTTCCTATATTTTATGTAAAGAAATTCCCATCCTAGAACTGCCTAGTTGTCGTTATTAAAATCATGTCTTCTGTATCTGTTATGTTTGGAAGGAAAAAAAAATACTATTAGTAGTTTAAAAAATCCTCTCGGGGCGGCTAGGTGGTGCAGTGAGTAAGAGCGCCGGCCTTGGAGTTGGGATGACCCGAGATCGGATCCATCCTCAGAAAATGAGCACCCACACACAAATAATGACTGGCCATGTAACCTTGAGCAAGTTACTTAACCCCAATTGCTTTAAAAAAAAAATCCTCAGGGGCGGCTAGGTGGCGCAGTGAGTAGAGCGCCGGCCCTGGAGTCAGAAGGACCTGAGTTCGGATCCAGCCTCAGACACTTAACGCACAAATAAAAAAAACCTAGCCGTGTGACCTTGGGCAAGTTACTTAATCCCAATTGCCCTCCAAAAAAAAAAAAAAAATCCTCTCTCCTAAATCCCTATCCTGTATTTGCAGGCTTTCTAAATATACATAAAGTTTAGTAGAAAATAAAAGAAAATAAGACTGGTTCATGATATTTTAATTTGTAAATGAGACCTAAGAATATGAAGTATAAAAATAGTTTTTCTATGATGATTTTTTAATTTAACATTTATTGGCCATATATTTGGCAAACTAGATTCTGCGTTGTTAATAGCCATGAGGTCCTCGAAGTGTTTACTTGATATTTTGTTCATTTGCAAGGAATGGAGATGCTTAATATGGACACAAGATGTTTCTGCTTACGACTCCCAGATGACACGTCTGGTCTTTTCTGAGTCACAAATGAGTAGCTTCCTTAAAAACTTCCCTGAATTTGTATAATAATAATAACAACAATAACAAATCTAACATTTTCCTAGGTTGTTTTTTTTTTTAAATAGTTGCATGACACCTCACAAACATGAACATTTTAGAGTTTCAAAACAACTACTTATCTTACTCCGCCTGAACAAAGCCCTGATTAGAGATGTCAAATTTCAGGAAACTTTGGGCCACTAGCTACCTCATTTCCTTTTCTTTTTTGGGGGGGGGTGGGGGGTGGGGGAGGAAGGGGCAGTTAATAAAAGGAAATTGAAAGTGGAAATTTTCAGGAAAATATAAATACATTCAAGGCTTACCACAACAGTAGTAATATTATATTATAAATTTAAAAATACTAACAAGTATTTTTTCCAGATATAAAATGTATCACGAACAATTTGATTTACAAATTAATTTATTTGGTATTTTAACAAAGAACTATACTCATGTTAATCTTTTTTGTGGATTTCAAGTTATTATTTCAATGCTTTTACACTGGCTGTCCCTCATGGCTAAAATGCATATCCTTCTCACCCTTGTCTCTTAGAACTTCTTAAAAATTTAGCTAAACCATTATCTGCATAAAACCCTTTCCTCTTTTCCCTGTTAGACCTCTCCTCTCATGGAAAATTATCTTTTTAAATTTGTAGATTTTTGTAAATATTTTGTCTAAGTGTATATATTTCCATCCCCCAAATAAAATGTAAGCTCTTATATAACAAAGACTTTCATTTCTGCCTTTATAACCTCAGCACTGGACATATTAAAGGCTGCTGTTCAGTCATCTTCAATACTTCATGATCCCATTTGGGGTTTTGATAAAAAAATACTGGACTGCTTGTCATTTTCTTCTCCAGGTAATTTTACAGATGAGGAAACTAAGGCAAACAGGGTTAAGTGACTTGCCCAGGGACACACAGCTGGTAAGTACTGAGGCTAGATTTGAACATAAGAAGATGAGGTCCAGATCAGGACCAGAAGAAGTTATATACGATTAGTTACATGATAACCCTTTATGACTTCCCACACATACCCATTCTACTCAAGATTAAGTGGATTCTTTAATATTCCCTCCCTTTTCTTTTCTTGCTAGAGTTCTTAACTCTTTCCTATGTCACAGAACCCTCCTCTGAAGGCTGAAGAAGACCTGAAGACCATGCACCCTTCTCAGAATGATTTAAATAGTATTACAAAGAAAACCAGTTATAATGAAACAGTTATCAAAATATTTTTTTAAAACAAAGTTCACAGTCCTCAGGTTAAGAACTCATGCTAAATCCTTATAAGAAAGACAGTACAATAGCTACCAATCACCAGGTCAAAAGGCAACAAAAGGAAGAACTAAAGCAAAGTTGTATTAGTCTTTGGTTTCTTGAAAATAGCAGCCCCAGGGGCTGCTAGGTGGCGCAGTGAGTAGAGTGCTGGCCCTGGAGTCAGAAGGACCTGAGTTCGGATCAGGCCTCAGACACTTAACACACACACAAACAGAAACCTAACCGTGTGACTTTGGGCAAGTTACTTAACCCCAATTGCCCTCCAAAAAGCAAAAAAAAAAAAAAAAAAATACCAGCCCCTAGAAACAGTCAAGCACTTTGTACTGTAAAATAAAACCCTTGCTTTTCCTTGTAAAGGAACTAATGCCAAATATCATTGTCAAATATTATCAATACCAAGTATTTCTACCATGTCGTTTTTAGTACCATTACACTTACATACAGGTATATTTATTAATCCCAATGGGGACAGACAATTAGAAATACATTTGCATATTTGATTCATAATTTATAACAGTTCATTTTATAATCCAACATTATAAATCCTTGGAGAAAAATTGATGAAGAAAATTTATTATGCCACAAATTTTCCTTATTTTCTGGGACTTTGTGTCTCTAGAAAGTCTGCAGATACTTCTTTAAGTACAAGTAAGCTCCTACAAGCAGAATCAAGACATTTAATTATCCCATGTGCACTGAAACCTTTGAAAAATTAAATCCTCAAGGAAATGTTTTGTCAAAGAATGGGAACTGACTTTGAGACTAGAAAGAAAACAACCAACAGCAACAAAAAAATACTTCTCAAATAGAAAAGTGTTAACAGTGAGGTTGTCTACAAATCTATTTTGGCTGGTCTTACTCAACATTTTAATTATTTCAGAGACGAATTACACAGTAAAATTTTTCTTTTGTAGGTGACACTGAGCTGTTTCTCACTAATGAAATATTTAACCAGTGGGAATGACCTTGTAAAAAAAATTTCACAACCCAATGAGTGGGAACTAATGGAGAAGGTAAGCTCAAAAGTGGTTTGCATTTAAAGTAGTGCATTTAGGGGCGAATGTCTATGTCTGTATACTTATATACATACATTTACATATGTGTATGTTCATATGTGGAAATACTATGTTAAATGGGCAGATGATATGTATACATGTACATGAATGCATGCATATATATGTATGTGTATATATATATATATGTAGTACATATAATGGAATAAAATTATAGGGTGATAAATTTTAAGACTGAAAAAACCTTAAAGTAAAATCTAACAACTATGACCTTGAAAGGCTATCTAGGAATCATTTGGGTTTTTTTGGCAAGGTCAGCCCCATTGGTTAAATATTTTACTACTTTTCCTAAGTTCAGTGTCACCTACAAATGATTGATTTTACTGATTTCTCTTGAAAATAATTAAAATATTATTATTTTAGTCTTAGGTTGCAAGCTCCTTAAGGGCAAGGACTGTCTCTTGCCTCTTTTTGTATCCTCAGCCCTTAGCACAGTGCCCAGGACAGGGTGTAGTAAGTGCTTAATAATAGATGTTTACTCATCTTTGAGAGTTAGTTAGTTGCCTGGGGTCCTGAGAAGTTCAGTTACTTGCCAACAGCCAGACAACCAATATATATCAGAGACAGGACTTCAAATCCAGGTAGTCCTGACTCTGAGGCCAGCTATCTATATCCAATGGGTTGCATGGCCTCTATCCTAGGCTTGCTATGAAGATCAAATCTCTTTGAGAACAGGGACAGTTTCCATTTGTTCCTTTATTCCCCCAGTACCTAGAATTTGCCTGCCTCATTATCCTTTGATTGCCTGAAATACAGAGTATTGTACAGAGGCTTGCATTCTTTAAGTATCTGACTGTATGACGAAGGCAAGAAATATAACCTAACCCTTGTATAAAACCAGAGTAGCAATGCACCTCTTATACTGCTCATCATTTTAAATTATCACAAGAGAACTAAACTAAATGAAAGCAATTATAGACAATTATAGACAGGTTTCCATATGAAGACAGACTTTTAAGATTAGAACTCTTAAATTTGGAAATATGAAGAGAGGACAAGCTGAAAGTTTATCAAATTGTGAAGGATATGAATACAGTGAATATAGAATTATCAAATCCTATGGAAAAAGATGATTCTAAATAAGAAAAAAGACAAAAGCAGCTGCTATTTTATACAGAAGTTAAGAAATCCATGGAACTCAGTTGTCATAATCAACATCATCAATACCCTTGCTATGACTAATAACAAGAACTATAAAAATTTAGGCATACAGAGAGGGGACAACAAGTATGTCACCACCAATTGTTCTTCCCCTTTTCCTTGGAGGAAGAGAGGCATTTATTTCCTGTGAGCAACTAAGCATAAAAATGAAAGGCCAACAAACAGAAAGAACGGAAACAACCTTCAATGAATGAACTCTTTTAACCAGCAAGGAGAGTGGAGTTATTACAGTTGGACAACCTCTTCACAGTCTTATATGTGCTTATAGAAATGGCACCAGAAAGAACAAAGAAAGGAACTGAGTTTATGAAGAGGTTTGTGCTGGAAGTGAAATACTTGTGAAGGTAATGAGGAAACAATTCTGGGAGGCTACCAGAGATAAGGAAAAATCTCAAATCCCGGTAATACTTTTACACTGGCTGTCCCCCCCTACCTGTGCTTTTTTTCCCCGGATTTTTTTTTGGGGGGGGGGGGCGGGGTAAGGGGGCAAGGCAATTGCTATTAAGTGACTTGCCCAAGGTCGCGTGGCTAGTAAGTGTTAAGCGTCTGAGATCTGATTTGAACTCAGGTCCTCCTGACTCCAGGACCAATGTTCTCTTCACTGCACCATCCAGCCACCCCTCCTCTCTGCTTCTTAACAACCCTGCTTTAGGAGGCCTTTCCCCATCACTCACCCACCCATCCATCCACTCTCTATGGTGATCTTCCTTCTCGATCTCTTTGTATCTTCTATATGCCTATTTATATTTTGTCTTCTCCACTAGAATTTTAAGCTCCTCAAGGACAGGGCATTTTTGTGTTTTTGTCAGTAACTCTAGCCTGTGCTTGTTTTATTCCAAGAATTAAAAATAAAATAAAAATAAATAAATTTGTAATCCTAAAAACAAGAGAGAAAATATGACATTACAAAACAGACTGTTATCTTTATAGTATACAACTTGAACTCTCTGTGTTGAATCTTCTCCTTGACAGTTAGGGTCACCTTTGTCAAGCATATGTCTCCCATTTTTGATGTATGCATGAAAAACATCTTATTGAAGGCTTCTGTTAAGGAGGCATTTTTGGCTATCAAATTAACTTTTTCTATATAGTTCACAAACAAAAGGTATGGTAAGATCTTGTCTTACCCTCATCTTTCAGTCCCTTGTGTAATAAAGACAACAGTCTGTTTTGTAATGTCATTTGGAAAACCTTGCCATTTTCTACTAATATAGATGCCGTTGATAAATGTACAAATTCTGATAAAAAAAATTATGTAGGTGGGAAAACGGGTATATAGATTAGTCAGTACTGATCTCTCACTTGAACTTTTTGTTCCAATCAAACTATCAATCAACATATATTATTAACCAATTCTTATGCGCCAGGCTAGACTTACTTTTTTTGCTTAATTATTTTTATTAATAATATCATAGTATAATATAATAGCATTTACATGGCTCCTTAAAGTTTGTGAAGGGGTTTACATATATTTCAAGAATGTTTTAGAGCAAGTTATTGATGGTAGATGAATAATGGGTTGGTGAAGACATCTAAGAATCCAAATATTTACAGAAATCATATAATCCAACTGCTTCATATTATAGATAAGGAAAACTGAGATCCAGAAAGACTACACTATGGTAAAATAATTAATAAGCAGCAGTCTCAGGATTCAAACCCAGGTCCTCTGACATCAAATTGGGACTCTACAATGCAACTGCACTCAGGGCATAGCTTTCTTAACTCTGTAACACTTGAAATAAGGAGAGAAACCATGTCCTCCAGCAAATAATCAAGACCAGAATATTAAACAGGATCAGGAGCAAACTGGGTCTGGCTCAGCATGGGATTTATCACCTTTGATAGTTACCTCCTAGAAGAATGTTGGAAACTCAAGTCACTGAAAAAGGTAATGAGTCTCTGGTGTAAAAAAAATCTTCTAACAGGATCTAAAGTTATTCTACTAGATACTCTGGGGAAGAAAATGGCAATAGAAAATAACCTCACCCCCTGGTGCTCCAATTCAAGGTAATAATATAAATACTGGAAAAAACAAATGCACACATATAAACTCAAGAGACAAAAGTAAACATAAACAGCTACTGCTCATCAGCACCAAGTCATTAAACATTCTCCCAAATGCCTGGCCCTCACTTTTTTTTTCCTTTTCAGGAGGCAATTGGGGTTAACTGACTTGCCAGGGTTCACACAGCTATTAAGTGTCTGAGGCCAGCTTTGAACTCAGGTCCTCCTGACTCGAGGGCAGGTGGTCCATTCACTGTACCACTTAGTTGTTAACCTCTGGTCCTTATCTCTAAACACCTGCTGACATTTTAAAAATATTTTCTTTTTAAAAGGGTGGTTGTTAAATTGTCATCTTTGACACCTGGTCTCTTACAACCAATCAGTTGCTACTGATTCTCTCTCTCCATTAATTTTTTGTTTCTACAAGATCCTTTCCATTTCTACTGCCACTATATTAATTCAGATCCTCTACCTCTCACCTAGACCACTGAAATAATCTATTTCTAGGAATATGCTGGTGAATGTTAAGCAGTTCTCTAGGTAGAGGGGGGTGGACACACAACACACTTAAATTTAGTCTACATTATTAAAAGTTTTTCCATAATGTTCTTATGTATAGACCATGAACAAAACAGTAAATGAAGCCCTAATTTTTAACATCTACCAATTTTTGAAGTGAAATAAATATTGAAAATGAAATATTCATACTGAAAATTTAACAATCAGGTTTTGCCAGTGGTACAAAGCTATTCCAGTACACCACTATATCCCTGCTTCTAATCTGCATTATTGAAATTTTCTCCATCATGTTCTTAAGTATAGAAAATCAATAAACCAAACCCCAATTTAACATTTGCTAATCTCTGAGGTGCAAATGCTCACACTGAAAATTTAACAATCAGGTTTTACCAGTGTGTAGTGGCAACCACACTGACATACCCAGAATGGTTGCTCGCATAGGTTCTTAGATCTGCTTTACTAGGAAAGATAGCTGTGTAAGGGGTCAACAATCTTTTTAATTACATTTACAAGTTCAAGCGAAGTCAGCACCCTGAACTTCAGAGAAAATACAGAGTAAACACAAGCAGAGAAAGACCAAGAGATGATCAACTATACACCTTACATACATTTCCTGGATTGAGAAAGACTGAGCAGTTGGGGAGCTCTGAACATAGGTATACTCAGAATCTCAACCAGAGAATCACAAGAACCTTCTCATAAGCGAGCCCCCAAAGCAGAATAGCAACTCAGAGTATATATACATTTCTCAGAGCCAATAGGCATCACACCCCTCATGACTCAGTACCTAAGTAGAAATTAACAAAAGGTTGGGCCAGCTAGATGACAGTGAATAGAGCACCAGCCCTCAAGTCAGGAGGACCTAAATTCAAATCAGGCCTCAAGACACTTAACACTTACTAGCCATGTGACCTTGGGCAAGTCACTTAACCCCAGCTGCACTGCCCTCTACCCTCCAAAAAAGAAAAAGAAATTAGCAAAAAGTGTAGAAGCCTTCCAATAAGCAAGTTTCCATTAACATTACACAGTGGTACTAAGCTGCTCCAGCACCCCACTGCCCATTTCCCATCTATTCTAAAGCACAATGCTTGATGACATTGCCCTCTCCCTCATAACCTTCAGTAGTTTCTCATTCACTAGCCTGGCATCTAGGCTCTACATAAGCTAGCTCTAACCCAGCCTTATCTGCTACTACTCCTTTTACTCATCCTATGCTCTCATATTGAATGCTGTTCTTTGAAGACATCCTGGGTATTCTCTTCTTTGATGCTCCCGTTCCATCATTCGCTTGCATCTAGCATGCTTCCCCTCCTTCCTCTCCCATCCTTCCCCACTTTGTCTTCCTGGTCTAACTAAATCTTATCAGATCTTTAAAGTAATAAATTCTCTTCTGAGCACCAGGCCTCCCCCCTTTAAAAAACTAAAGCCTGTGGCTCTCAGCTTTTAAAGAACATCTCTTATGGCACTTAAAACATCAATTCTCATAGTACAGTTGCTCAGATAAACTATTTATTTCGCTTACTAGGCTATGAGCTCCTTAAGGGCATATATCTAGTCATCCCAGTTATCTCCCACAGCTCTTCCTATCTGATAGATACTCAATAAATATTTGTCAAAGGAATAATTTTTCATTACAACTGTTGATTCTAGAAGAGTGTTAACTTTCCCTACTGCTAAATTTTTTTTCCTACAATTGCTTTTCAAATACTTTTTTAAAAAATCCCTTCAGGGGCGGCTAGGTGGCGCAGTGGCGCAGTGAATAGAGCGCCGGCCCTGGAATCAGAAGGACCTGAGTTCGGAGCCCGCCGACACTTAATCCGCACAAACAAAAACCTAGCCGTGTAACCTTGGGCAAGTTACTTAACCCCAATTGCCCTAAAGGGACAGCTAGGTGGCACAGTGAGTAAGAGCGTCGGCCTCGGAGTTGGGATGACCCGAGATCAGATCTGGCCTCAGAAAATGAGCACCCATGCATAAATAATGACTAACCGTGTAACCTTGAGCAAGTTACTTAACCCCAATTGCTTTAAAAAAAAAAAAATCCCTTCAAAGTCCTTACTGAGGAGTCTAGATGTCTCTGAACAAGGGACATTAGCTGAAGTCAGAAGCACCAATACAGGCTGCTATATGCTATTAATCTACTGTGGAACTCAGCAGAACATATAAAAGAATCAGAAAATTTTTACTGTTCAAATGGCCTTTCCCTTCTTTATCGTAAAATATTATTTCACTGCCTATTGTAAATAACAACACCTGCACTCATTACCATGCCCAATTCTAAGATTCATCGAATATTAAAAGAAATTCATTACCTCATTGTAATCATGCTCAAAAAGCACAAATTGACGGTCAGGAGAGACATAATAATTAGTTATTATATATTCCAATTTATCCTGCCAACAAAGAAAAAATAAATAAATTCAGGAATGTGTAATAGTAATATTTTACGGAAAATATTTCTCCAATGTATGAAATAACTATACGGTTAAGCATACCGTGATGCTGCTATCCACGAGATTATAACTAGTTCCCGATTCAACATTAAACACCATGACATTGTTTTCTCTTTTATGAAGATATTCAGTATCTAAAGAGAGAAAGTAAGTAAGGTTTAATGTCACTTATAAATTTATTTAGCACACAGCAAATGAACATCTCGAACAAAGACTTAAGATTAAGGAAGTAGTTCTTAAACTATAACTTTTTTTTTCCTGTAGAATTTCATTAGCTGCAGGCAAATACCTTCTCTTCAACTTAGCCTGAGAAAGCTGCCTAGAGTACTTAGAGATTAGTGTCTTGTCCAGGGTAACAAAGCCAATATGTATCAAAGGTGGGATTTGAATGTACTTCATGCTGGCTCTGAGGCTAACTCTCTCCACTGTCTCTCTTCTCTAGAACTAAGAAATATGTTTAAGTGGGGAAACACTAAGTGGGTAATATATTTATGCACAGGTTCACCTGAGCTTAATATAATTCATTTTTATTTTTTCCAGGAAAACCTGGATTCAAGTTCTGCCACTGATTGTAACTGTTGGGTGGTCCTAAGCAAGGCATTTCACATCTAAGTGCTCTAAGTAGTTCTTTAAGACTGAGTGGATGAGCAAGTTAAAATATACTTATCCAGTGCTCCCAACTCAATGAAACCAGAGGTCTAGTCCTGATCTTCCATTCAGCTTGATCCTTCCTTCTTGTTTTTATTAAACTTAATAGCTTGCAGATTTTTCCATTATTTCTTTCACCCTCTCTACTTTACTCTTTTGTCTAGGGCAAATAATCCACCATAATGTTGCAAAATCCTGAAAAACAGGAATGGTATCTTGATATTTTAAACATTCCTCCAGGGCACCTCCCTAACCTAATTTATAAACAAGTAATTTTGGAAGCAAGAAGGAATTTTTGAAAAAGAGAAGAAATGTTTACCTGAAATCCACCTTACAGTGTAGGTCTTTATTCTGTAATTGTTTTTTAAATAATCATCCAAGGAATAGGTTTTCCGATGGTCATCTTCAACTTCTGTTATTAGAAAGGAAACACATATTTTTGTAAGGTGCCAAAAATTCGCTTTTCAAATAATTTTCAAGGGGAAAAACTAAGCCAATTTATCAAAAAAAAAAAAAGCTTAACCATTTTTTTTTTTGCTTTTTGGAGGGCAATTGGGGTTAAGTAACTTGCCCAAGGTCACACGGCTAAGTTTTTGTTTGTGTGTTAAGTGTCAGAGGCCGGATCCAAACTCAGGTCCTTCTGACTCCAGGGCTGGAGCTCTACTCACTGCGCCACCTAGCCGCCCCAGGAGCTTGATGAGGAAGACCAGGGTTCGTACTTGACAACCTTGAGCAAGTTACTAAAATTTCCAGTGCCCCAGACAACTCTCCAGGACTCTAAGCTGCCCCCTCCAAAAAAGAAAAAAAAATAAGATTTGTATTGTTTCCTCACCATAAATTCCCTACCACCAATGAAAACACAGATATGAAGCAAAAACAAAAAAAAAATCCCAAAGTATGATAATAAAAACAAAGTTAAAAAAGAGATTAAATTCTGCAGTGAGGATGAATGTCACTGTTATTGTATGTGCATGCATGTGTGGGAGGCTTTCTTGATCTGGTAAATGTTTTTTAGGCAGGTCCAAAGGTCCTCTTTTAAGACCAGTCGCCCATATGTCCCCTTTTATATTGTGCTAAAAGATCACAATCAGGGTGGCTAGGTGGTACAGTGAATAGAGAGTACAGGCCCTGGAGTCAGGAGGACCTGAGTTCAAATCCGACCTCAGATACTTAACACAAAAAACTAGCCATGTGACCTTGGCCAAGTCACTTAACTCCAATTGCCTTACCTTCCCCCCTCCAAAAAGCCAAAATGCCAAGAAAAAAAAAAAGAACACAATCAAACTCTGGACTCCATCGATACATACAGCTATCAAGCCTTCAAGAATTCAACTTGGTGCTTCCCCTTTCTGATTACAACCACCTTGCTTTCCACCTATGCTTCCTCCCCCACCCCTGAAAATGTTTGCCCTCACTGTAACTTTATTTTGCCACTTTCCATTAACTGTGTCCATAATCCTTCACACCACTCAGATACAGTCCTCAAACTCCGGCCCTACCTTGCTTCCTTAACCTTCTACTCCATCCTTTGTGTGAATCCACAAACCTGGATCACCCCCATTCCTCTCATAAGAGCTAAACTAATCTGACCCACTACAAAGTCAAACTGACAAACCTCAATGAGTCTTCATTGTTGTTCAGTAATCTTTTCTAATTGATCTTGCTAACTGCCCAGCACAATTTTAAGAGAATAGCTATTCTAAAATGAACTTTGTTTTCTTCCATCTTTCCTGATGTAATAATAGTTAATAATATAGCTAATATTTAAACAGCATTTACCATATGCTAAGCACAAATATTATGTTATCTCATTTAATTCTCACAAAAACCTTGGGAGGCAAGTGCTGTTTTTATCCCCATTTTACAGATACGGAAAATGAAGCAAAAAGAGGTTAAGAGACTTGCCCAGAGTCACACATCTAGTGTCTGAGCCTGGATTTGAACTCAGATCTTCTTGACTCCAGAAATGGCATTTTATCCATTATGCTCACATTGCATAGATAGGGATAGATTTCTATCTTCTAAATGTCTCTGTTTTTGTCTTCCCAATTCTTCCACCTCAAAGGAAGATGGGTCCTCTTTATGAAGACTCTTTTACCTGATCCCCTTGATTCTGCAATAACACAACACTCAATACCCCAGGAAAACAGCAGAAGGACCCAAGAAGATGGCCCAAATATCATCTCCTCCCCTCCTCCCCGGCAGTGCACAGAGCCCAGGCCCAACACAAAGTCCAAAATAAAAAGGTAAGCTAGCTATAAGCACTAGTAGCAAACAAGCAAGCAAGCAAAAGAATTCCACCAATGAAGAGGCTATTATTGTGATAAGAAATTCAGAAGAGAATGACTCCAAAATATCTGTAGGCAAAGCCTCAAAGGAAAACAGAATTCCTGGAAGAAATAAAGCAAGAGATTAAAGAAGCTAAAAATTGGTTTTAAAAAAATCAAATGATAACACTAGAACAATAAAAAAAACTAATGATAATGCTAAAGGAAAGAATGTGAAAAGAATTGAGAACTATGGAATATTTGGGAAGAGAATTAACTGGGATCAAGAAGTAGAGGGGAAATATTCCCTGATAATTAGAATTGACCAAATAGAAAGTAATGACTTCATGGGACAACAAGAACTAAGTCAAAAGACAAAAAAGGAGGAGAAAAATAAGAAGAAAATATATGCTATCTCAGCAAAAACAAAACACCTGGAAAACAGATGGAGAGAGAATTTAAGAATCACTGGACTACCTGAAAGGCATGACCAAAAAAAGATCCTAGACATCATATTTCAAGAAATCATAAAAGAAAACTTTCCAGATCTCTTAGAACCAGTGCATATAATAGAGAAACAAGGTCCTACGGTAACTTCCTGGGGAAAAAAAAAAAACAGACCCAAAATGAAAACCCCCAGTAATGGCTATAGCCAAAATTCAGAAGTTCTAGGGCAAAGAAAAGTTTTTGCTCTGTTGTCCCTCTTCTAGGGACCTATGTAATCAATGTGATTCTGACTGTTAACACCGAAATCCTCTTTTTCCAAGTAGAGAAGAATAGGGACTCCAGAAAAAAAATCCCCTCTCCTAGACCTATACAGTCCACAAGAGTCAGAACTGACTTGGCCCTGGGTTTGGTCATCTTTCAGTTCTTGAGTGCTGGAGTACTCTGATTGCATGATCCTCACCAGCCCCAGTCCCCAGTGTCTGTAAACCTCTCTGTTTGCCTATCTATGCTAACTTGAGCCAGAAAATTGACTTACCGAGATTTTTTTCCCTTAAATTTCCTGGTCAAGACTTAGTCTAATACATCTAAGTCTTTGTGGAGGAAATGTGTTGGAGGAGCTGGGCTATACTTCTTCCTTCTAGTCTGTCATCTTCACAAAATGTTTTCTTATTCTGAGTGCCAGGTGTGGATGCCTGATGTTTGTGTGACGGGTTAGGGCCCTCTAGAAATGACCCAAATGCAGATGTTCTCAGGAGAGACCCCGAATGAATGCACAAGCTCTCGGGACTAAATCATATATGCCTCCTAAAAGAAAGCGATCTAGGACTCTGACCTTTCACCATCAAAACTTAAAACTTCTGACTCAAGCTCAAGATGTGCACTTTTCTTTCTACTACTGAATATAAAGTCTACTGAATATAAAGAAAGTCATAGACCAAAGCATAGAAAAATATGAGATCTACAGTTGAGGGCAGCTAGGCTGTCAGGTCTGAAGTCAGGAAGACTTCTCTTTCTCAGTTCAGTTCCAGCCTCAGGCACTTACTAACTGTGTGACTCTGGGCAAATCACTTAATGCTATTTGCCTCAGTTTCTGGATCTGTAAAATATCAAACCACTCCAGTACCTTTGCCAAGAAAATCCTAAATGGGGCCACAAAGACATGAATAAAACAACAGAGCAACAATAGCAAGGAAAGTTACTAAATATCTAATCTAAGGTCCTAATTTTATAGATGCAGCAATTGAGGACCAGCTAGGGGAAATGTTTTCATCTCCATACTGCTGCTTCCCAGGTGTCAACAGTCATATTACTGCCCTAGTTTAAACTGATTTGCTACGTCCTTATAAAATTCCTTTCTATTCTGCTTTGTAAGAGGCTAACTTTAGCTTTCCTGTAATCTTTCATCTATAGAAACCCAGGCAGTGCTGAATCACTTTAAGCATTACAACAAAACACACAATCTTCATTTTTGCCTTGCTTTTGATCACTCTGGAAAGTGGGAAATTATTTGTAAAACTTCTGAAGAACATGGTTATGATGTCTATGCCAATTGCAAGTCATGACCTCTTCACAGATTGAAATTTGGTGCCAAGTTGACATCATATTTCAAGTCTCTTAAAGCAGTTCTCATTTCTTCTTCCTTGTCTACTTGTCACTTTTCAGTGCTGGCAAGTAAAGCAAATTGCTACATTAGCAGATGATGGAAAGGCTTTTAGTGTTTTTACACTTTTCCTGGTGGAGATTTACACGATATTCATTAGTCTTCAGTCTTATCAATATATTAGCCCAGTTTTTATTATGCAAATGAAATCAGCAACATAGTTTGAATTCAATTTCCAGAGCCTTAGCAAAGTGAAAATTTCCCCAAAAGAACAGAAGAAAAAACTTTAAATTCAATGATTGTCAACCTTCATATATAAAGCTTATCTCCTATATTTTTAAAGACAAAATGCATAATTGTCTTACCTCATATTTTATTCAAATGTAATTAACAATGCTGTAATTTTGCAACTCAATTGTTAAAATGCAATAAAATAACAGGTTTGGGGTAAAACAGTCTACTATACTTACCAAAATTAATAAACTTTAAAATTTAAGAGATAGGTACAGGGTACTTTTAAGTTCATACAAAGACTAACTTTGAATTTACACACTTCACATCCTAATGCAGTTCATCTGTAACATTAGATGATGCTGAGTGATGGTAACAGACGCAGATCTCACTAAATGACATTTATAGACAAGCATAGATATTCTAGGCATTACATTAGGAGCTAGAGATACAAATATAAAGTGATGCAGTTTCTTTCTTGGAAGAGTTTACATTCTACTAAGGGGATATAACATAACTACTGGGACCCTGTAGCAATCCTTTTCCACAGCCCCACAGGTAGCAAGAGTCCCTAAGAAAATACCTCCTCAATATATTTGTACAAAATTATTTATAGCAGTTCTTTTTGTAGTGGCTAAGAATTAGAAATTGAGGGGATACCCATTAACTGGTGAATGGCCTAAACAAGTTATGGTATATGATTGTAATGAAATACTATTGTATATAATGTATATAATAATTATATGTAATGAATATATATTGTATATTATATATATAGTAATGAAATACTATTGTGCTATAAGAAATGAGGAACAGGATGATTTCCAAAAAAACTTGGAAAGACTTATAGGAACTGATGGAAAGTAAAGTGAGCAGAACCAGAATATTGTATACAGTAACAGCAATATTGTACCATGATCAACTCTGAATGACTAAGATTATCTCAGCAATATAATGATCCAAGGCAATTCCAAAGGAGTCATGAATGAAAAATGTTGTCCACATTCAGAGAAAGAGCTGATGGAGTTGGAATGCAGATTGAAACATACTATTTTTCACTTTATCCTCAACCTTTTTATTAAATCTTCTTTCACAACGTGATTAGCATAGAAATGTTTTTCATGATTGCTCATGTACAACCTATATCAAATTGCTTTATATCTCAGGGAGAGGGGAGCGGAAGGAAGAAGGAAAAGAATTTGGAATTCAAAATTTTTTAAAAGTTAAAGTTTGTTTATGTATAATTGGGGGAAAAAAAGTTAAAAAAAAAAAAGACTAAGATCTCTTAGGCCCCAATACTTCCTTGAGTAAGGAAACCTGAGGTTCAAAGTCCCCTACTCCCAGACTGAATGATTCCAAAGATGCTCAGTGGAAAGGAAAAAAAAAGGCCCTATTGAGAAAGAGGAAATGTCGGATGGGTAGTAGGGCCAAGTAGGTTGGGTCTGGGGTCAGATGGTCTTCACTTGTACACACCTTGAATGCAGAGCTCTAGTCCACATGGCTGTGTAGATAGCCTCAATATGCTCCCAATCCTCTTGAACTCTTTTGTATACATAAATAATTTCTGGGTTGTAATCCCAGTTACCACAAATTCATTGAGTTAGTCTCACTTTTGTTGACTCTAATGTTAACTTTTTAGCTAAAAAAAGTAGATGCATTTTTGTGGGAGCTATACTTGAAAACATCCAAAATTTCTGGCCATGGCTTTGCCAAACTGTATTTGTCATCAGTAGAGAAGCAACCAGAGAAAGACTGAAGATTAGTGAGAGAATAGAAATGACTGCTAGAGAACAGACTGAAATAGGGTCACTCATGCATGTGAATAATATTGGCAAGGACAAGGACCACCTCTTCCTATTAGACAGGTGAAGAAAGAAATAAAAGTGGAAAGAATCTGAGTAATGTGAAATGAGGAAGAAGGGATAATAAGAGAATGTTCTTTGGAAAAATAGCCTCAAATTTTTTTTTTTTAATGAAAGGCAGAAAGAGGGTAGATTTGAAAAGGAAAGATCTGAAAAAGGTCCTATGGTGAATGGGATAACGAATTCAATAGGGAAGTATAAAAGGTGTGCCTTACTGTAGTATGGGTCCAAGTGAGATTATGTAACATAAATAGGTAGTAGACCCAAATAGCATAGTTTCATGATTTTCTCCTACTTCATTCAGCCAATAAAGGAGTAGAGATGAAAGTAGTGAGGGGCTGGAGCCCAAATTCTCTTGATTCCAAATCCAGTGATTATACTATTGTTATATTGATTATACTACAATGCCTCATCAGGGACACATCTGGCTCAGAATTCTGATATGTTATTAAGCAAGTTTCCTGTCAAGTACACACCACCATCACCCAGTAAACAGCAAAGACAATTTTCTATTGATACAAAGGGAGGTCTTTGCAAAGATAGCATTCTTTTTAAATATTCTTCCCCCAGCTCCTCAATACCATGGGATAAACTTGAATCTAGTCTGAAATGCCCCAGTCTAAGCCACCAAAGCTAAAACAATGTCTGCACAGCATTCCTATTGATATTTCCCAGTCAGAACAAAGGGAATCATCTCAGCCTCTTCAATGACTTTGCATGGCATAGCAAAAAGACTACTTGACTGTCAAGTCAAATTCGGGTTCTACTCCCACTTCTCCCAATAATTCTCTGTGTCACCATAAGCATGTCACTTTACCCTTCCTTTATCTTACCAATAAAATGAGTGGATTGACTCAAACCTCAAAGTCCAATATACTTTTAAAATTCTATGACTCAGTGTTTCTTCAACACTGAGGGCACTAGTAAAATATCTGAAGATAGCAAAGAGTATTTATTACCATGATAAAAAAGCAAATACTGGTAGCTACCAACGCATCTGCATCTGACTGGCTTATACCCTCATAGCTGGCAATTTAGCAGTCAGAATCTTTTTAAGTTTCAAGACAATGTTGCAAATCTCAACTGCTTTCGTTATAATAGGAATTTTGATAAAATATGGACATATGGGGTGGCTAGGTGGCACATGAATAGAGCATCGGCCCTGGAGTCAGGAGGACCTGGGTTCGGATCTGGCCTCAGACACTTAATACACACACACACACACACACACACACACACACACACACAAAATTAGCCGTGTGATCTTGGGCAAGTCACTTAGCCCCAACTGCCCTCCAAAAAGCAAGAAAATAAAATAAAATATGGACATAAGACACCATAGGAGGACAAGGAACAATATTTAAGACCTCTACTGGGAAGGGATTAAGTAGTTTTATGTGATCATTCCAATCACTTCTACAAAATGGTAATAGGGATGTAAGTGGAATTCAATGGAACAATAAATTTTTTTTAATTAAACCTTGTTCTATTAAATAGTCACATTGAGTCCTGTCTTATTTTGTCTCAAATATAAACCTCAGACATTTATTTGCATTTGAACTTTTATCAATGATAAATAGCATTTATTAAGGATGAACAGCTAGCTAGGTGGCACAGTGGATAGAGCCCTTGAATTCAGGTATGTCCTCAGACACTTATGAGCTATGTAAATCTGGTCAAGTCACTTTACCCTGTTTACCTCAGTTTCCTCATCTGTAAAATGAGTTCGAGAAGGAAATGGAAAACCACTCCAATATCTTTGCCAAGAAAACCCCAAATGGGGTCACAAAGTGTCAGACATGACTGAAAAACAGCTAAACACAAAAGAAAAACAAGGATGGAGATTTGATCTTTAACTTGATCATTTATACTAGCATTTTCCATTGCTCCACTGTCATGTCTTCTCTTTGGCCTTGTGCTCTAACCTAATCTCTAAGTTTCTCTATAAATAGACTATTGAATACTTTCATCTGATTGCCCCAACATTAGATAAACTTAGAGTGTCTAAAACCAAATTCACTAGTCATTCACTCAAACATAAGAGAGAGAAAGATGCTTGAAAAAAGAAAAGACTTTCAATAGATACTCAAAACCTTGGTTTAGGGGCTGGCAAACATTTTTTTTAATAAAGAAAATTCTGTTATCTTTTGTTTTTACTAAATTTCCTCTTGTACCCTTCCCCCCTTCCCCTCTCAGAGAGCCATCCTCTATAAGAAAGCAAATGTGGGGGAAGTGGTAGAAATTTTTAAGGGAGAGCTATAGAGTGTGTTAATATTCTTGGCATATAATTTTTTGAAGTGCTACATTCCATCAAGGAGAGGGCATATCTCCCCAGGGCTGGAAGGATCTTATACCAACCTTCTTCTATGCTGATTTATATATTTTTTATTATCATACTAAATACATATTATAAAGTACAGTGAAAGTCCAAATAATAATTAGGTAGTGTTTCCAGAGGCCTCATCATCCTATAATGAATGAGTAACCTAGAATACCTAAAGCAATAATCTTCTCATTAACACAATATTAAGGGTTGATCAGATTAAGTTACCTACATTGTTCAAGGCAGCAAGAAAAGTAAACTGAAAGTCAGAGAAAAGAATGACAAACAAGCCTGAGGTGAGGCTTGGAAGGTATATTGCCAAAATACTGCCAAATAGGGCAATACCAGTGGGGTATCCCTCTATTCTATATCTAAGATTCCTAGGGCAAAGCGCTGTTTGTCTCCTAGGCCAGTGATTCATTGTTCCCAGTACATAATGTTGTTCAGTTGTTTTTCAGTCATGTCTGACTTTGTGACCCCATTTGGGGTTTTCTTGGCAAAGATATACTGAAATGGTTTGCTATTTTCTTGTACATAATGTACTTACCTGTTAATAAGAACAGCCAACATACAAGTATAGACTCATTTATATCATTTGGATTAAGAAATAGTGGCCAGTACCCCTTGTAACTTCCCTCCTCCCACCCCCCCACCCGTTCCTTCCAAAGCATTCAGGGTTAAGTGACTTGCCCAAGGTCACACAGCTTGTAAGAGGCAAGTGTCTGAGGCCAGATTTGAACTCAGGTGCTCTTGATTCCAGGGCCAGTGCACCACCTAGTTGCCCACCCCCCCTCACCTTTTTGGCTAAAGACTGAAATATTTATTAAAAATGGACAATTTTAATGTTCAAAACTTCATGTGAGAGAAAGTTTTTAAAAAACAGATGAAAAGCTTAAATGTGATTATCACACCAAATTCCTATTGGGAATTATCTGGACTCTTCCTTCTGCTTTATCCAATATCCTACATCCAATCAGTTGCTAACTATATCCAGTTGGTTTCCGTCAAGAGATTAGGAGACACCCTGTTTTCCAGAGCTAAGGCTGAGCAAAAGCAAATTGTGCCCTGAGCTTGGCATAACAATCATTTGCGTTCACCCTCTGAATGAGCTCAGCCACAGCAAAATCCCAGAACTGTTTCATATAATTATTGTACTTCTCTGACCAGCACCTGCTGGTTCTCTGAGCTCAGATAGGCACCTGCTATATCCATGTTCTGGTCACGAAGCCACACTTGTCACATTGCTGTCGTTACTCCTTGTCAGGGCTGTAGATCACTGCCCAGCCAGCATATGAGTTTGAGTATTGAGATCTCACTACACTAAAGCAAGTCCCCCCACTAGGGGCAGAGCTCTGGCACGTGTCCTTTCTTGCAAGCAGTTTCCCTCACTTTAAAATTAAATTTCTATCTGACTCCTGACTCTCCTGTCTCTAGCCTGCTCTGTTTGGCTCTGGCCACCCAGAGGTTGGAGACTGGGTCTGTCTAGTTGATATTACTAACCTACCTATATCTAATTAGTTACTAACTCTTATCAAACACACCTTTAAAATGTTTCTTTTAGGTGCAGCTAGGTGGCACAGTGAATAGAGCACCAGCCCTCAAGTCAGGAGGAACTAAATTCAAATCCTGCCTCAGACACTTAACACTTAATAGCCATGTGACCTTGGGCAAGTCACTTAACCCCAATTGCCCTGACCTCCCCCCTCCAAAAAGAAAAAAAAAAGTTTCTTTTATCTGTCTCTTCATTTCATCTCTATTAATAATCATTTTAATTCAATTATTCTTAAACTAGATTACTGAAAGAGTTTTCCCACTGGTCTCTTCACCCAGTTCTTCCCTACCCCCACAGCTAATCCATTTCACCAACTAACACCAGGTTAGTATTAAATATCACTTTTGTGTCCTCAGTCTATTGCATATAAACCTTCAATGGCTCCTCATTACCCAGAAAATAAAATTTCTGATTCTTTTAATGGAACATTCAAGGTCCTCCACATCCTGGCCCCTTCCACATTTAAGATTTTTTGATTCTCTAATTCTATCCTATTACAACTGCATTTCGCCAAAATTAACCTTCCACTTAATCCAAAGTCAGATAAAAACATATCAAGGTACTGAATTATGTCAAATTTAAGAGATGCCTGACTATTACACAAATAAGAGTTCCTAATTCTAATAGGGAAAAAATGTAAATGGTAATAATTAAGTTTTATATTTGTACCTATACCAAAATATGGGATGGTTATCACTGCAGGATGAGTCAATGAAAAGAACAGAATGCTAGCCTTGGAATCAGAGGCACTGGGTCTGAATACCTCACTCAACCTCCCTCTGGGAGGATGGGGAAGTCACTTTGTCTCTCTGATCTTCGGTGTCCCCATCTCTAAAATGAGACTGGCCTAAAAGACTTATAAAACCTCTTCTACCTCAAAATCTAAGCTTCTAAAAACTTATAGTCTAACAGATGTATATTATAGCAATCCAACTCACATATGAAATAGTTTTAAATGCTAAATATCCCAGGCCTCCTTACTCCCATAAATAAGAGCTTGATGTCTGACAGCCTAAGATCCACAACTAGTTCTTACTCTTCTGACATTTAAAGTCCTTCATAAAAAAGATTCTCTCCTATTTCTTCACACATATTTTACATCCTGGCACTACTGCAGAGGCCTGTGAAGTACTCCTGCCTTATCTCCATCATTAGAATCTTGATTGTGGTTCAGTTAAGTCCACAGAAACAAGAGATAACACAAAACATCAAATTAACAAGTGAAAAAATACTATAATAGAAAATGAATCAGGGTGAAACGGGATTATGCAATATAGAGATGTGGTTTAGTTTTGCGAGGGCACATTTTCATATGCATAAGACTATATTGAAACTGGTTCTTATATTACGGGTTATATTAAGTTATATTGATTAATTAAGTTATATTGATGTGTGATTTTTACCACAAGAAATCTCTTGTAATCAAGTAAAGCAATTAACTAAAACAAGAAAGAGAGCAACCTCATTAGAAAGTGCTTGCAATATTCCACATCTGGAGTACCCCTCCATCTCTCTATTTTTAATTGTTTTTTTTTAATTAACAAAAATCATTTTCTCTTCCTCCCACCTCCCATCTCATTAAAAAAAGAGAGTGAAAAGGAAAACAAAGTCCTTGTAACAAATATGCCAAGCCAAGCAAAACATTCCCTCAACAGCTATAAACAAAAATATCTATATCTCACATTCTGTGCCCTGAATCTCTCACATCTCTGTCAAAAGGTGGATAGTATGTTTCATCACTGGGTTTCTGTAATCATGAACGGTGCTTGTATTCATCACTTATTATAGTTTTCAAAGTTTGTATTTGAAGTTTTTTTCATTATATACATTGTTCTTGTTCTGATTATTCATTTTTCACTTGATAAAATTGTTCTTTTCTACAATATTAATATTGAAATGTACAATGTTCAGAGTAGCTAGGCCCTGGAGTCAGGAGGCCCCAAGTTCAAATCCAGCCTCAGCCATTTAACAAAAAAACTAGAAGTGTGACCATGGGCAAGTCACTTAACCCCAACTGCCCTACCTTTCCTGCTCCAAAAAAAAAAAAAAGCAAAATGTTCTGGTCCTGTTTGCTCTCATCTGTATCAGTTCATAAGTCTTTCCCTGTCTCCATATCTTATGGCACATTAGTATTTCCATCACATTCTCATACCACAACTAACTCAGTTATTCCTTCTATTGATGCGCATACCTTGAGTTTGCAAATTTTCTGCCACTGCAAAAAAAGCTGTTATTAATGTTTTTATACATTATAGGACCTTTTCTTATTTCTTTGACCCGTTTTGGATACAGGCTTAGCAATGGTACAGTTAGGTCAAAGAGTTTGCACTGATTAACTTCTATATAATGCCAAATCACTTTCCAGAAAAGTTACGTTCACTCACAGATCCACCAACAGTATACCACTTCATACATACATAAATATACATATATACACACATAATATACATATACATATATATATATATATATTCAAATCTGCCCTCAGACACTGACTGTGTGACCCTAGGAAAGTCTCTTAATGCTCTTTATCTGCTTTCCTGTCTGTAAAATGAGCTGGAGAAGAAAATGACAAACCACCTCCAGTAAAATGACCAAAAAAATTTTGGCAAAAAAATCCCCAAAAGGGGTCACAAAGAGTCACAAGACTGGAGTAACCAAACGATAACAACAACTTTCAAAGATGCCCTGCGTTTGGCCTTTCTTCTATTCTCTTCTGTGCATTTAAAAAAAAAAAAAGGTGCTTCAGTGATACTTCCTCCTCTGACTACCCAAGCTCTATCACCTCTCTCTAACCTACCACCACACCCTTCCCAACCCCCCACCCCCAGACAAAGGATTAATAAATGGTATTGGTTCAGGAAAGTCCTCGAACTGTTGAAGGGGCCAAAGAGCCTCCCCCAATCCATTTATTTCTTGCTACTGCTAAATACAGAGAGGAAAGTAAGCTTGTTCTACAGAAAGACGACTTGGGTTTAAATCCTGCTTCTGATGAAGTTGGACAAATCACTCAGCCCCTCATTTTCCTCATCTATACAATGAAAATGTTGCCTGAGAAGACTTCTGAGGTCCCTATTCCAACTCTCAACCCATCACCCATCAGATTGTAAACTCCTTGGTAGTGGGAATTATCTTTTGCCTCTTTTGTATCCAAAGGCTTAGCATAATACCATGCACAGAAATGTTTACAAATTGATTAACTGAGCCTATGGTCCCACCTCTTCACTCCTACTTACCACAAATCCTCTAGAATAAAGTCTGCATCTCGACTACCCCACTCATTCTTCTTTGTTTTGAAATCTGGCTTTAGTTCCCAAAATCTTCTCTCAAAGGCAACCACTGAAAACTTGCTTTTGTCAATCTCTTTCCTAGACCTCTGGACGCACATTTCACAGTCACCCTGGCCTTCCTCTCAGATCACTTGTTCAGTATCTTAACTGAAGACTCCTCCCTACTTGGTACAGGGCACTCTAAGGGTCTCTTCTCTAACTTCTAATCTCTCTCTATACTCTTTCCTTGGGGATTTTACCGGATCCCATAACTCCAACTATCACTTCCTCCCAAAGGTGTCCCTGCCCCAACTCCATTTCTGAGCTCCAAACCACCATTTCTTTCTGCCCGTAAGAAACCTCCACCTGGGCGTCCCCCAAACACCGCACTCAACACGTCCCAAAATCTTCACCACAAAACCTCTTCCTCCTCCAGACTTCCTTGTTTCTCTTGGTGGTACTAGCATTCACAGAGGTCTGAAACTTTGCTTCTCACCTCTCCTCCCTCTGTCATATCCTGCCACCAAGTCCTGCCCTTCCTATCACTCCCTTCATCTCTTCCTTTTTACTCATTTATACTTCCTTATACTCATAGCATGCTAGTTCTGGCCCCTGTTATTTCTCACTAGAAATATCCTAGTAGCCCAATAATTTATTTCACTCTATCAGGTTTCTCCCCATTCCTTCCCATTGCTGCCAGAAGAATTTTCAAGTTGTGATCACTTATTACTCCTGTTCAAAACGGTACATGGAACTACTCAGCCTGCCTAATCAAACTTGGTGTGGCGTTCAAATTCCTTCTATCTCAAACTACTGTCTACTTTCCAGACTTATCTTACACTACTACTCCCCTGTGATCTAGCCAAATCAGACAACCTGGGCTTTCCCAGATCTGATATCAACTAGCTATATATATATATATATATATATATATATATATGTTGTTGTTCAGTCGTGTCCTACATTTTGTGACCCCCATTTGGGGTTTTCTCGGTAAAGACACTGGAGTGGGTTTCGTCATTTCCTTCTCCAGCTCATTTTACAGATGAGCAATTGAGGCAAACAGGGTTAAATGACCTGCCCAGGGTCACACAGATAATTATGTGTCTGAGGGCAGATTTGAACAAGAAGACGACTCTTCTGATAAGGCCCAGCACTCTCTCCACTGTACCACCTACCTGCCCTACCTGGCTAGGTAACAGTGGTCAAATCACTTAACTTCTGAGACTCATCTTATATGTTGAACAAATTACTGAGAATTTCCCTGGACTTCAGATGACAACAATAGTAGCTGACATTTATACATGAAAAATGTATGAGGAAACTAGCATTTCTACCCCCATTTTACAGATGAAGAAACAGGCTAAGAGGAGTGATGTGATTTGTCCAAGGTCACACAGCTAGTAAGGTTGTAAAGTCAGAATTTGAACCTAGATTTCTGGACTCCTGGTCAAATGCTCTTTATCTCTATTCCTCTATATCTCACAGCCTCTGGTTTAGAAAGATGGTGGTGCTTATCAGACTAGTTAACATGACAAAACAAGGAAGTGATAAATGTTAGAGAAGATGTGGGAAAATTGGAACACTAATGCATTTGCTGGTTGAGTTGTGAACAGATCCAACCATTCAGGAAGAACAATTTGGAACTATGCCCCAAGGGCTATAAAACTGTGTATACCCTTAGATCCAGCAATACCACTACTAGGTCTGTATCCCAAAAGGGCTAGTTCAAATGTTAACTTATCCCCATACCTTTTCAGATTTCCCCAGTCAGAAAACAATCCTCTGACCTCTTAGAACATTTTTAGAACTCTCTAGTGCAATGGAAAGGACACTGTGTTTGAAGTCAGAAAACCAGGGCTCAAAATCTAACTGCTTATTGTCTGTGAGGGCTTCAGTTTCCTCATTTATAAAATGAAGAAGGAAAGAAGCAAACATTTATCAGATGCCTGCTTTGTGATGTTAAGTGCATTATATTATCTCATTTAATCCTCACAGCAATCCTGGGACTATTATTCCCATTTTACACTTGGGGAGACTGAGACAGGTGAAGTGCCCATAGTCACAGAGCTAGTAAGTATCCAAGCTAAATTTGCGCCTGTTTTCCTGATTCCAGGCCCAGCACTCTCTTCTGAGCCATCTAGATACTTCTAAGAAGGGAAATGAACCAGGTGGCCTTTCATGTCCCTTTAAGCTCTAAATCAGGGAACCTGGAATCCATGGATAGACTTCAGAGGGTCTAAGAACTTAAATGTTAAAAAAACAAAAAACTCACCTCATCTTTATTTTAATATAATTGTTTTCCTTTGTAATCCTACATATTTTATGTACTTAAAAAACATTATTCTCCTATGGTTCTATAAGAAATGATGAGCTGGTGGATTTCAGAAAAACCTGGAAAGATTTACATGAACCAAGGCTAAGTGAAGTGTGCAGAACCAGGAAAACATTATACTCAGAAATAGCTTCACTGTGCAATGATCGACTATGGTACTCAGCTCTTCAATACAATGATCCAAGACAATTCTAAAAAACTCATAATGGAAAATGCTATTCACATCCAGACAACAAAAAGTTGAAAGTCTGAAACATACTATTTTCACTTTCTTTGTTGTTTTTTCATGGTTTTTCATTTTGTTCTCTCTTCTTTCATAAAATGACTAAATGTGGAAATGTGTTTAATGATTGCCCATGCCCTATATCAGATTGTTTGCTGTCTTGGGGAGGAGGGAGGGACGGAGAAAAATTTTGTACTCAAAATCTTATAAGAAATGAATGTTGATGGGGCGGCTAGGTGGCGCAGTGAGTAAGAGCACCGGCCTTGGAGTTGGGATGACCCAAGATCAAAACCGGCCTCAGAAAATGAGCACCCACACACAAATAATGACTAGCCGTGTAACCTTGAGCAAGTTACTTAACCCCAATTGCTTAAAAAAAAAAAAATGAATGTTGAAAACTATCTTGGCATGTAATCAGAAAAAAATATTATTAAAAAAAACCAACACTGACCAACTATGACAGACTGGACTCTTCTCAGCAATGCAGTGATATAAGTCAATCCCAAAAGACTCATGATGGAGAGAGATGTCTACATCCAGAGAAAGAACTAGAAAGAACTGTGCTTGAATCCTGATGGAAGAAAACTAATTGATCTTTTTCTTTTCATTGTTTGGTTTTATTTCTTCTTTACCATTTTTCATCCCATCTAGTACAATATGCCTTTGTAACTTGACTAATAAAAATGAAAGTATTTGTAGATCCTGTACTGGACTATAGGCTGTTGTGGTGGGTGGGGGGAGGGAGGGAAAGGAAATTTGAAACCCAAGGAACTGTGGAACTGAATCATGTAAACTAAAAATAAACAAATAAAAAAAATGACATCACTAAAAAACCCAAAAAACCCCACCATTATTCTGAGAAGTCCACAGACTTCATCAGATTTCCCCAGAGGCCCAAGGAAACATAAAGGATTAAGATCCCCATTCTAGTTCTAAGATCCTATTATCTAGTTTTGTTTTAAGTGAATTCATACATCACATCTTAACTACCTAATTTAAACTTCAAGAGGGGTAGAGATACAAAAACTTACTTAAGTGGAAATAGCTTATATTTGGTTATGATTTAAGGCTTAGAAAGGGTTACTTTATATGCATTTTCTCATTTGATCCTCAAAACAATCTTGTGTGCTAAATAGCCTAACTCTTACCATATACACAATTCTACAGCTAAAAGGATCAATTCAAGTGACCTGGCCAAGGCCACACAGTTCAGCATAGCTAGGGACTCAACCTCTAGTCTTCAAATTCTATTTTTTTTTTCATATAGAAAGCCAATGAACTGTTTGATAAAGAATCATGTACTGCCAACATAATTTCCTAGGTAAGCAATATGGCTTATATTTTTAAACCAAAGAACCTAATTTTCATGTAATTTTAGTTTTGTACCTAGGGATGCTGCGAACTCAGTGATTCTAGGTACAGGCTAGACTTTACTCTTATGAAGTTTTATGCCGGTGTCATAATGAACTGTAAAGCCCAAAGGTCAAAACATCCTACAAAACATTCATTTACAGATGTATAAACATATTAACATTAAGGCATTACAATGATAATTATTAACTCAAAGAATCTACTATCAAGGCATTTCCAAAGTAAATCCTCAATCAGACTGAGTCATGATACTGCTATGTTTTTTGAGCTGTGTGGGCAACGACACCACAGCTCCATAAGGGAATAAAAAAATCCAGTCAAAAAGCAAAAGCAAGTACCATTAGTCAGTCAGCAACCTTTTCCTGAACACTAAGTGTTAAACTGAATAACTAGGTGGCACAGTGGAAAGAGCGCTGTGCATGGAGTCAGAAAGACTCTTCAAATCTGTCTCAGGCATCTACTACTAGCTTTTGTGCTCTCCTGGTCAAGTCACTTAAGCCTACTTGTTTGCCTCAGTTCCCCATCCTGTAAAATGAGCTGGAGAAAGAAATGGCAAACCATCCAGTATCTCTGCCAAGAAAGGACCACATGAGATCACAAACAGATTATTAATGCAAAAGAGGCAGCATGGTTTAATGGCAAGGGCACTGACTAGGCTACAGTGGAGCAGTGGATAGGGCATTGAATCAGTAAGTCCTGGGCTCAAATCCTTCTTTATACACTTTCTAATTGTGTATGCCAGTTTCCTCATCTGCAAAATGAGGGAATTGGATTCAGTGGCTCTAAGGTCCCTTTTAATAGCTAAATTGGTGATGTTATGATAGATCCTATGAAAACAGAGGACATGAAGTCAAAAGCCCTGCTTTACTTCCTACTACCTGTGTGACCTTAAGTAAGTCACCTAACCTCTATAGGCCCATTTCCTCATCAGCTACAAAGAAAAAAAGAGGGGGAGAGATTTGGACTAAATCTGGATCTGTGAGATCCCTTGGATTTTTAAATTAATGATCTTTTTTCACTTCTCACAACCCATCAGTTACTAAGTTTCACCAAGTCAAATAGCAGAAAAAGTGTTAAGTTTGGACCAACAGACCTTGGTTCAACTGCTAGGGTTTCCATTTAATTTCCTGTATGACCTAATAACCTCTCTAAGCTTCAGTGACTTCCTCTATAAAAAATGAAGGACTTGAGTTAAATGACTTCCAAGATATCTCTGAACTTAAATCTATGATCCTATTACCAATGGCACCCTCCTAGTTTGGTCCTCAATACCACTCACTTAAGATTTTTTCAGTTAACTCCTTACTGGTCTTACCACTTCCATTCTTCCTCCTCTCCAATCCATCCTTCATACAACAGCTAGAATAATTTTTCTTACACACAGATCTGGTTGTCTTATTCTTCTGCTCTAAAATAAAAAAGGACCCTCAATAACATCAATATTAAAGATTAAAATCTCTATGCCTTCCTTCTATTTCACAACCTAGCACTACCCTCTTTCTGGTCTCATCTCAAACTGCTAGTCTCCAAGCCCTCTAGTCTACACTCCAGCCAATCCTAGATAACATCCTCTCTAAAGGCATATCTCACCCATATGTCCCCTTGCCCCTTTGCTCAGATCATTCTCTATGCCTACAATGCTCTGACCCCTTTGTCTCTTGTACTCAGTTTGTGTGTCTCTTCTTTTCGGGAATTTAGCTGCTCCTGGAATTAGAAACAAAACTCTACCTTCCTCAGATCTCAAAGAGCAATTGCTACTTCTACTCTGATGCATTTATAGTATCATATCCCATTGCTTATAGGTTGATTCTTGTCCTTTGTTCTCAGAAGACCAAAATGACATCACTCTCTTGGAGCTGAGGTACAATGTGTCCAACTGTGGCTGATCAGACCAATGTCAGCCCAAAAGGCTCTACCACAGGTCAGGCGCAAGAGTCCATATGAACATTTGGGAAAGGAGATCTTTTCTAAATGTGGACATCATATGTTTCTTTTGAGTACTACAAATCTCCTTTGCTCATGAAGCATAGCACTTTCTTGAAGCAGGTATGCCATGCCAATATCTCCCATGACACACACTCAATTCCAGAGGGAACTTGAGACCATTCAGGGAGACCATTACTCATTAAAGCTATCTGGACTGGTGTCTTATTTCTCCTGCTGAAATTTAAATTCCTTGAGAGGAGGAGCTATACTTTGTTCTTCCCCTAATTCCTAGCACTGCAATCTGCACATCATAGGCATTTAAAAATGCTTGATTAATTAACAAAAAATATTAGTATTTTATTCAGTTTTTGGATTGCAATTATAAAATCAAAGGCATGGTGAGGAAAATTCCTCTTTAATACAAATCAGCACCAGTTCTGTGATTAGTCACCAAGAGGGTAAGTGACTTGCCCAGGGTCACAGTCAATACATAAAATCAAATGAGATAATGTGTGAAATATTATGCTATCAGAGATGTCTTCTTAACTCTAATCTATTACAGTATACTGCTCCTCGGGTATTATAGTTGCTGAAAAATAAAATAAAACAGATCCCTAGGAACTTAGTATTTATCCTACATTATCTGAATAAATTTTGTCCTTGACATATTTAAATCTTTCCTATAGTTTCTTTCACTTTTGACTCATAAGCAATGTCTCTGCTAAAAAAGGAAGGAGATAGAGAGGTAGACAGCAGGTTAGAGTCGGAGGAGCGCTTTTAGGGTTAGGGTCAGAGTTGGAGGCTTGAGGGGATGATAGTAGGATCTAGTGGGAAAAAAATTAAGCAGGAGCTCAGGAACTTGGCCATGTCTGAAGGCTTCACGTTAAAGAGAGGGGGATGATTCAAATTGCAACATACTACAGAAGACCAGGGAGCATATGATTAAAAGTTTCATTGGAGAAGGGTCACCTCATAATCAAAGAATACAGAAAAAGAGAGTGGGGAATAGACAAGAAGAATTCGGCTGAAGAGAATGACAAAGAATGGGAGAAAGCAGCTAGATGGCAGGGTAGACTAACTGCAAGACTTGGGAGTCTAAGAATCAGTGGAGTTCAAATCCTTCCTCATACACTTACCAGCCCACGATCCTGTGCAAGTCACTTAAGCTCTCTAAGCCTCAGTGTCCACATCTATAAAATGGGGATAAATGCACCCACCTGGCAAGATTGTTGTGAGTTTCAAACAAGATAATGTATTTTTACAGAAAGGCTTTGCAAATCTTAAAGGGCTTTATACATACTAGCTACTGTCTGAAGAAGGAGCTCCAGGCAGATGAGCAGAGAGGGAAGGGAAGCTATGAGAGTTTAGTTGAAGAGATTAGTTTTCATGGGAGAGGGAATGCTTTTGCAGCAATGAAGGCCCAGATGAAGTCAGAGAATATATACAAACAGTCACCCAGTCACCATAGTTGTGTGACTTCTACCTATAGTTTCCATACTTAATTAAAGTTCATTTTCGCTGATTCTTCTTTTTTCAGATTCAACCGTTACACACCACCAGTGAAGGATGTTTGTAGAATTGCTTTTCTAGCAGTTTTTTGTTTTTTCTCAAACTGAGTAACCACAGACTTTTCACCTGAACTCTTTTAAGGGTGGCAGGATACATTTGTGCAAAATGTCTAGTTGATGTGTATAAAGGGCACAATCTATGTATGGCCAGGGAACCAAATGAAGCCATCTGGGGTAGAGCTCAAGTCCTTGACTCTGTACAAGTCCTTAACACTGTACTCAAATAATCAACTAACCTGAGAAGGACTGCAGCTATTTTATTTTTTAAAAAATACAAAAAAAAAAAAAGAATGAAAACACCTCCCTCTGAAAATTACAAAGAGCTCATTTAACACTGACTTTTAAAATTTCAATTGCCTTCCCCCCTGGACTTTCTCGAACAAACCTCAAAAGTCCTATCATTTTTTCTTTTTGGTTTGTTTTTTTGCTTTTCTTTGATCTTATTCTTCATATAAACTTTTCTTTCAATAATGCTAGACAGATCTTTGGTTAACAGTTTCTCTGGTCAAATGGAAAAATTCTGTAAGTTTTTAAGGAAAACTGAGCACTAAAGTAGAGAAAATAAAAGAAGTAGGACATGTTCATTGGCAACTACTTGATAACAAAATTAATCTGTTGGAAAGTAAACAGAAAATGACAAAAACAAGGATAAATTATATTTGGAAGGAGAAATAAATGACCTATACTCTTAAGATCTAGCATAGTGCTTTATACAGATGTGGAAATGGAAAGAATCAAAAAGAAAGCAAAGAAAGGAGGAAGGGAGAGAAAGAAAAAGAGGAAGGAAGGAAGGAAAGAAGGAAAGAAAGAAGAGAAAGAAAGATCAAATGCTGAGTAATTATAACGACCAAGGTTGGCCCAAAAATGAGAAATCCATCAGTCCTTTCTTTGTAGGAGGCAGACTATGGGTATGGAACACTAAAAACTTTCAGACTCAGTGGGCATACTGGTTAGTTTTACTATAACCTCTTTTTAATTCTTTGTTGGAAAGGATAGTTCACTAGATAGAAGAGAAAGGCATATATTAGGAAATGAAGGTCATTTAAAAACAAAAGATTTCAATTAATTTTTAAAAATTAATTTGTTGAATTAAATCAGACTATGGGGCATTTTGCTGTTATTGTTGCCCAAGAAGACTACTGTAGTTATTCTTATTATAGTTATTATTACTGTAGTAATTCTTCTCATACCTATTATTGAATTTTAAGGGCACTAAAGTGTTGGCCCACAAGTGGCTACATTTCTGCTGACCTTCCAAAAACTATCTGAGACAGATTTTTAATCAAGAACTCTCAAATGTGGCAGACAGTATAGATAATGCAATTTCTGCCTTCAAGGAATTTTCATTCTAAAACCAAGTTAGTAACATTAAGACTATGTCACTGAAGTTTATAGTTTGCTTCCACTGTGAGTTTCTGAGCTCTGTTTCTCTTATTCACTGTCTCTCTCATGCTATTCCAGCTGTGCCTGCACAGTCCTGCCCAACTCAGCACTTCAAGTGAGCAAACTTGACCTCCACATCTACAAAACTCTCTAGGGAGAAGCCATTCTGATTGTTTCTTCTTGGCTGTTTTGTGCTTAGCTTTTCACATAATCCAGGGCTTTGTTTATTGTTTATAAAATGTTTTTATTTTTCCCAGTCCTGTATCTTTGTAATTTCCTTGAAACCTGGATTGAAAATGCAGAGGAAATTTCTCAGGAAATAACTCTCCAGTCTCAGTAACTGCTGACATTTTTATTCAAAGCAAAGCCTAGGTCCAGTATTTCTGATGTAATGGAAATGCTACATTCCTGAGTCCTTCTCTTCTGCCCTCCTCCATCCCCTACCTCTCCCTTAATCAAAAGACAGGACTGAGACTAAAAGAGCCTCCTGACTATTCCCTTCAGACTCAAAATACACTAATATACCTGCTTAATGTATGGCAATTTTAAGTAATGAACAATGAAAATTATCATTTTCTCCCACCATGGATTGTGTTTATACAGTTCATTTAAGTATATAAAACTTCACTTTGCAAAAAAAGAAAAATCGGTTTTTGCTATATAAACAGTTTGCAACTGACAGAAAATTGTTCATATAAATGTTAATATAAAGACAGATTCTGTTAATACAAAATGCAATATGGACTGTCATTCCCTTAAATGATCCTTGTAATGTCATTATCTTAGTAATGTCCTTGCATTCCTATTCTTAGGTTATTTACTCTTGATTAGGTAGAGCAGAATCCACACCCTAGGTTCCCCCCATCCAGGGACTTTGCCTTTGGGGGAGGAGGGCAGGGAACCCAGCTCAAACTGGCTCAACCTTCTACTTCCTTGACCCTTCCATTATGATTCATGGCAAGGAGGGCAAAACAGCCAGAATGATGTAATTTTCTTTGCCCAGATGCCTAAGGGCCATTTGGGTCTCATAACTAGGCCTTGCTACTTCACCTATCTCTTCCTCTCCCCTCCTAAAATTAGAAAAAAACTTTTTCATGGATCTCTTTGGTAGGGAAATCCACTGGACATCTCCCAGGGTGACTACTGTTATCTCAATTAAAGATGCTTTATTCTTCAACTCTTGGCTTTGATATATTTCAGGACCTGACACAAGCATAAATCAGACATAGCTTCTCAAAAATGAAGATGGAAAAGTACAATAAACGTAACTAGGATTAACCCTATCAGATATTTTGCCTTTAGCTTTCTTGGTATTTATGACCTCTTTTGCCTGTAATTACAACATACCTGTGAGAAACTACCTGAATAGACTTATGTAAATTGCAGAGAGTAACTATGAACTTTGATTATGGAATTTGGATTGAGGCCATCTAGTTGTTTAGATAACTCTATTTCAAATTCTCTGGTGACTAGGGAAACTATATGAGAAAACTCACTCCCC
Organism: Gymnobelideus leadbeateri; assembly: GCA_011680675.1. Lineage (NCBI taxonomy): Eukaryota > Metazoa > Chordata > Mammalia > Diprotodontia > Petauridae > Gymnobelideus > Gymnobelideus leadbeateri. The sequence continues at coordinate 546,359 of WOXC01004731.1, forward strand.
ACCTGTGTTGGACTAAATGACCTGTGATAAATAATCCCTCCATCCCAGGAATGGAAGGAACCACTCAAGAATTTGAAGGTAAATCTTACAGAGTAGTCTGAGGCACCTGAAGGTTAAATGACTTTAGGGACCTGCCTAAGTCACAGAACCCTATGAACTACACCTATACATGATCCACTTAAAAGAATGGCAGACACCCCCCCCCCCAACTCACTTAAACTTCGACAGCTCTCTTAAAATTACAAAGACTTAAGGCTCTATAAGACTAAAGATACTGCAAGAGCAGTTGCCAGTTTTCACTGATAATGGGGGGGGGGAGGGAAAAAGACAGAGGGAGGAAGGGAAAGAGAGAGAGACAGAGATCCCTACAGACATGAAATCACCTGTCTGAACTAAAAAAAAATCCAAAGTAATGCTTCTTTCTGAGCAAATAAATGATGCATCTTATTCAATGCTGGCTTCTGAATTTTAAAACAATTTAGGAATTTAAAGAAAAGGCTGGATAAAGAGTTCAATCAGAAATTGGCTTAGTGTGTACTTTGTACCTGTTAAATGAAAATATGGTTGGTTGATCAAGTAGAAAAGTGAGGCAGCTTTACATGAGCAGATACCTATATAATGCTGATTCATCCTACTCTAAACATCAACATATAAGCAGTACTGACATAAAATTGTTCCAGCTCCCAACCAAAAAAAAAATATGAGTTTTTGTTTTGCCTTTTAAAACCACATTTCAGCATCCCTGAAATAAACTAAATTATTTCCCTTTTTCCTTAAATCTTGGGGGGGAGGGGAACATTTCTGCCACTCTACATGGAACTGCAGATTAGCTATGATTGGGATCTGTAAAGTCAGTTTCTTTTACTGGAATATTTTCTTGTACAGCATACTAATACCATTCCAACAAGCATGTATTGAGCACTTTGGATGTAGAGCTCTATGATTTGAGATGGGGAATACAAAAACCAAGGAAAAATACTCAGCACTCAAGGACCTTACTTTGCACAGAAGTTACTTAGTCATTAAAAAATTACTTCCCCAGGAGCACAAACAACAACAAAGATTTATTATGTGCCTCCAGGTAGCAAAGCCCAAAGCTAACCATAATGGAGATACAAAGTGTCGATAAGACAGCCCACAAAGCTGACAGTTACAAGGCACTGGAGAAGGTTTTATGAAAAAGCTAAGTATTTTACAGGCAACTTAAGACCCTACAAAAGTTAACAGTCATATCCCAGTGAAGGGCACAATGATTTATAATGATTTTTAAATATCTGCTAGTTCGGTTCCCCCAAAGCCTTGCTGATTTCTTAATTATGACAAGAAAAAGCGACATTCTTGTTCCTATGATTTTATCACTTTAGAGACCAAAGTTTCAGACTTACTTTTTCTGGTGAGCAAAACCGATGTAACAATTATGATCACAATGACGGCAACTGCCCCCAACAATGCTAAGAGACCCCATACTTTCTGCAGAAACAGGAAAAGATGATGAAAATTAGAATGACACACGATTTATGGCTCTATATTGGTTTGTAAATTGGTGCACGTGTTAACCTGAAGGGAGAGAGGAGTCGGTTGGGAGGTTTGTATTGAGGATCTCTGGAAGGGGCCTCAGACTTATCTAAATCCCGACTTTTTACAGAAACAGAAACTGAGGCCCAGAGAAATCAAGGACACAAGTGTCAAAGCTGCTATGGGACGTCAGACTTATGGGCTTCTCAGTTCCGCTGCCTATCCTCTCTACACACAAGAATCCAGTGGGGCAGGCCTTTGTGAATGTCAGTGCCAGAGTTTGCATGTGATTATGACTTAGGGAGATGATTATTTACATCCTTGAAAGCACAAGAACTGTTTCTTTGGTGTGTGCTTGAATGAAAACCAAACTTTTAGCTCTAATTCTACGATTACCTACGACAAACTGTGTGCATTTTTCATCTTGTTAATAAAACCCGATTTCCTGTCCGCCCTCCCCCAACCCAAAAAAAGTCCCCTGGGACAGAAACCAGGAGTGCAAAGGAGCTCAGGCACCTTCCCTTAACTGACTAGGAGAGCTGTGTAAATTCACTTGAACCTGTGCTTAGTATCCCGTGGCGCGCGGAGTATCACTGAAAAGGGAGGACAGTGACCCCAAAAACCTAAGAGCTGAAGAAAAGCAAGACACCATTACTTACTGACCTTCATTTTCGGAGACACCCCTGAAGCTGTTCTTCCCTGAGACATGGCAGAAAGCAAAAGTAAGAGGTGAGAAGCGGGAGCTCAGCTTTTCGCTTTCTCCGGGTGTCACAGGTCGTTCCCAAGTTTCCAGCCCTGGGTTAAACATTAGTAAGGAAGGGTTGAGACCCCGGCTAACACAGTCCCGGCACCCAGCGGCTACAAGGAGGCAGTAGCTGGGCAGCCGCTGGGGCGGAGGAGGAGAGATCTATGGGTCGCCCCCACCCCACCCTCATCTCTACCCTCATCTCCCTCCCCGCCAACCTCACTCCACCCAGGGACAGATGGAGGAGCCCTGTTTGTGGGCACTGAGGCGAGCTGGGGTAGGGAGGCGCGAACTGAACCTTCTGCAGGGAGGGTTCCAGCTGTGTGCGCCTCTGGAGGAGAGAGGAGGGGGCAGATACAGAGTAAGGGCCCTCCTCGCCCACCCCTCCCCGTGCCAGGAGGTGGTGCTTGGCCTTGGTAAGGTCATTTAGGGTCGGGGTTTAGTTTGGGCATGGTCCGGCAGCCTGCGCTGAGCATGTGTGTGAATGGGAAAAAGATCTCTCTCCCTACCTGAGTAAAGCTATCTGCACCTTTAGAAAGGGAGCATGGGGTGGCAGCCTGGAGCATTGGAGAGTTCGAGGAACTATATAAATTTAAAGCTTGAGAGTCTAGCTTGAGTGGGTTCACTACCCTCATGGGCAGAATGCTATCCCTCCTTACCTAGGCTTCTGGGAATCCTTCCGTCCTTCAAGAATTAGCTCTGACCACCATCCACGGAAAGCTTTTTTCAGAAGACCTTACCCTGGGTAATCCTCTAAATACTAGTCTTCTTACTTATCAGAGTTACGCGCTTTATCCCCACCTTGCCTGAGGGGCAGGAGGAATACTTTGTATCCGCAGGGTCAACTAGAAAGGCTGGCAAAGGTACTTAATAAAAGTTACTTGAAATGGGAGGAGGGCAAAGGGGAGTCTGTTAAGGTGGAGATCTGCAGTAGGTGTGGGTAGGGAACTTGCAACTTCTTTGTTTTGGTTAATAAAAATTATAAAGAAAGGCCAGTTCGGAAGTCAGGAAGACTCCAGCCTCTTTCACATACTAGCAGTGCCACCTTAAAGCCACAACCCACTGTCCCGGACAACTGCTGAAGAGTTGAAAAAGAATAGTAGAGGAGGATGGGCAGGGGTAGAAACCGTGTCTATAGTCACCGGGCTGAGCCCTTTGCACTCTGCCTGCCACCTTCACCCCTCAGTACACACACACACACACACACATACACACACACACACACACACACATACACATACACACACACACACAGAGCAACCTTTTATCTCGTAAGACCCGTGTTGAGATGTTAACTGACACCATTTGATCCTAGACACATAAGGTCAGTCACATATCTGTCTACCTCTGAAAAGTAATTTGCATAACTTATTTCCTATATTCTGTCTTTATATACTCATAGCTATGTGGGGAAGTAGTGAGATCTTCCTGAGTTCAAATCCAGCCTCAGACACTAGCAATGTGACCCTGAGGAAGTCACTTAACCCTCTTTGCCTCAGTTCTTCATCCGTATGAGTTAGAGAAGGAAATGGCAAACCACTTCAGTATCTTTACCCAAAAAAAACTCCAAATGGGAGTCGGACAGGCTGAAATGACTCAACAATATGTGTACACGTAATGTCTTACATTAAAATGTAAGCTCTTGGAGGGCAAGGATTCTTTCACTTTTTTTCTTCCTATTCCCACAGGAAGTCACCTAATAATAACAATAAATCCTTAAAAAGATGCTTATTGATTGATATCTAAGAACAGGCTTTGGAGTCAGTGATGAGGTATGGGCTCTGGGAGACATGGGTCAGTCAGTCCTGTGAGATAGGCGAGCACTGTTCAGAAGGGATGGGTGATGGCCTGTTGCCCCCGGCCAATCAAAAGGGAGTAGGGTTCAGATCCCCAAATCTCTGAGTGGTGGAGACAGGTGCCAAGGCATTTAGTGAGGTAATGCTACCCATCCCGGGGAAGCCAGCGGGAGCCCTGGGGAGAGTTCTCTTTTCTTTGTGAAGGGCAGGGCCGCCCTGGAATCGGTTGACCCCGAGAGAGGAGGGGCCCAGCTTTGGAAAGCCTCAAGGTTCCAGCCGTCCAGTGAGCTCTCCTAGGCCCTAGAAAATCCGGGGGTGGTCCAGAGGAGGAGCCCAGGGAGGGTCTTCAGGAGGAGTTAATGAGGTCAATGAGTGAGTAAGGGTGGGAAGTAGCTGGAGGCTACAGATCATGGTGGGCTAGGCCAGTTCAAGGGTGGGAAGTCTAGCAAAGACCTGCCTCATCAAATGGGATAATTCAATCAAGAGTCCAAGGAAAGTTCCCAGAGCCTGTACCTCAAGGACTCAAGGAGAGCTTGAGGGGGCTCCCAGAGCCCATACCTCATCAGGCAGGAGCTTAGTTCAAATCTTGGCTTCCCCAGTCTTTAGGACCCTACGAAGACCATTTAACTTCTCTGGGTCTCAATTAGATGAGGTACAGGCTCTGGGAACACTTGAGCTCTCCTTGAATCTTCCCACTTGAGGCATTTGCCTGAGGCCATAGACCTTTCATTGTGGCTCTGCCCAAATCTTTGTTGCTGGCTTATCCCTCCAAAATCCAGCAACTTCCCATCCTTGATCCTCCCAAAATATCTATACCTAAATCTGTTACACCCTTGAACTGGCCTAGCCCATTATTGTCCATTATCTCCAGGTAGGCTCCTGCAACTTCACACCCTAAATCATTCCTGTAGGAGTCTGACCTCATCTGACTCCTCCTGAAGACCTTCCCCAAACTCCTCCTCTAGAACCCTCCCTAGATTCCTCCCACAATCTTTCCGTATAACAGACCCATCTTGCCTCCTTGAGGTGTGAGAGCACCTGAGAACTATCTAGCACATACTCACTGTGTCAGAAGATTCCGGCCCCCTTGAGCATCATAGATTCCGACTCTTCTTAAGAGTCTACCTAATATGGCGAATCTTTAATAAACTTAGCTTTTCTTTGGCTGAGAGAAGGCTTGAGTTAAATTCATTGGGCAGAACCCAGCCTGTTGGTATTTAGGGGTCTCGAGCACCCTTAACCCTATACCTCATCATTTTATGGTGACCATCACCAAATGTACTTGTTATTTGAATTCTTTTAACTAGCTAATCACTAAACACTCTCATTATTTGTACTCTTATCTTGGTTTCAGTTTTTGATCTATACTTCTGATAGCAAAAAATCATCCCCACAACAAAAAAAATCAAACAGTGAGAGTCAAGTAATTGTCTTCCTGTGCAAAATACATTCATTTGGACCCCTACCCTATTCCGATCAGATCAGTATTAATCAATTTGATATGATTCCATAGGGGCAGTGATTATAAATTCTGTATATTAGACCCCAGATCAGTGAGCTGCAGATTGAAAGTTCATTTTTTTAATCATAAGAAGCTTACTAGAGGTCCTCCACCCTTGCTTTCCTTGTCTCAGTGACCAAGCCCCATGTGGCAAAAGTGACTCAGTTACATGGAAAGTCCTTTCTCTTGTCCAATATGAGCAAGTGACTATCTTATGGCCACTTAGTGGAGATGCTCCATGCTTCACCCAATTTGTGACATCCCCCACTCCAAGTTATTTTTGGCCCTCAAGAGCAAGGTCTATCAACCAATGAGATTCCTGTATTTCACCATGCCTCTTTTGCATATCTGGGTATCAATAACTCTATAAAAACAAGGTCTTGGAAGAAGGGGTTTTTTCTTGTAGTTTGGGGGATTATAATCCCCACACTCCCTCCATTAATCATTAAGATCATCCACATTTTATCATTATCCATCCCTTTTTCTATCTTATCTTTTTTGAGATCTTTTAGCTCCCTACTGAGCGACTTAAAATGCTCTCTTGTGCTTTGAATTCATTGACAATCTTACCTCATTCTTAGCTTTAACATTTCTAACACTATTCTTATATGGAAGTGCCACTCTTACTTATTTGGCTTCTGCTTTCTGAAGTGTTATTAGAACACTGCTGCTTTTTTAAAAATATATCCTAAGTTGTAATGAGCAATGAATATGAAGAATTCACTGAAATATGGAAACACTTGTCTAAGGTGGTGCAGGATAAAGAAAGAAATGTTAAAAAAAACGTGAGTGTGTGCACATGTATATACATGATTTCATTCACTATGTGTTTATGATTTCATTCATTTGTGTGTATACACAAACATGCACAGTATTAGATATGTGTGTATGTACTTATATAATACAGGCATATAATAATACACACAAATGCACATACTGTGTGTGTATATATATATTTATATGATATATGTCTATGTGTGTGGGTGTCTATATATAGCAAGTATATAACAAGAATGTATGTGTGTATACACACACACACACACACACACACACACACACACACACACACACACTGAATGAAATCATGATGGTCACTGAATCCATTCTCCTTATTCTAAGAGTGAGGAAATTGAGACCCAGAGAGATTTAAAGTGACTTGCCCGTGGTCTCAATGCTAGTAAATGCAGAGGCAGGATTCAAACCCAGATCTGGGTTCAAAGTCGAGTGGTCTAGCCAATAAATCAGTCAGCCTCTTGGTATAAAAGAAAACAGCAACAAATAACATAATGAGACATGGCTTCAAAAAAAATTTGGCAATAAAACAAAGGAAAATTTAAATTGATTGATAACTTATCTCCTTATCCATACTCATCTCTTTACACAGCTCCTCTGTTTCTTCTAGAACATAATTGTTTGTTTTTTTAGAAAGAATCTAAGTCTTAAGATCCTGAGACCTTTCTGCTAAGAATAACCTTTCCCTTAGAATTTACTGTTGTGTTCAAATAAAACTTAACAGATTTATTCTCACACTTAAATACTCTCTATTGTTACTGTCTGTACAAAAACCAGGTGGAGCTGAAGAGGTTCATCATAAAATGAGGAGATATAGGGTTAGGGGTGTGCAAGACCCCAAAATACCAACACACCGGGTCCTGCCAAATGGATATGACTCAAGCCTTCCCAGCCAAAGAAAAGTAAAATTTATTAAAAGTTCCCTTGTATTAGACACAGAGTAACTCTGTGCTAGGTCATTCTATGGCCCTCTCATACCACAAGGAGGGAAGATGGGGTCATGTGGGAATAGGAAGAAAAAAAGTGAAAGAATCCTTGCCCTCCAAGAGCTTACATTTTAATGTAAGACATTACAAGTACACATATTGTTGAGTCATTTCAGCCTGTCCGACTCCCTGTGACCCCATTTGGAGTCTTCTTTGGGTAAAGATACTGAAGTGGTTTGCCATTTCCTTCTCTAACTCGTACAGATGAAGAACTGAGGCAAAGAGGGTTAAGTGACTTCCTCAGGGTCACATTGCTAGTGTCTGAGGCTGGATTTGAACTCAGGAAGATCTCACTACTTCCCCACATAGCTATGTAGCTACGTCTTCAAGTGAGTATATTAAGACAGTCCTGAAGGCTGTGGGAGGAATCTAGGGTGGTCTAGAGAAGGAGTTTGGGGAGGGTCAATGAATGATTAAGGGTGGGAAGTTGTTGGAGGCTACCCAGAGACAAAGGGTGGATTGATATTTTGATAGGCTCTAGGGTGGGATGGAGATGGACAATGGAGGGCCTGGCTAATAACTGAGTTCTGGGCCCAGCCACAATGTAAGGTTTATGGCCTCAAGCCAGTGCCTCATCAAATGGGATGATTTAATCAGAATTCAAGGAGGGGTTCCCAGAGCCTATACTTCAAAGATTCAAGGAGAGCTCAAGGAGGCTCCCAGAGCCCATTTGAATCCCATCTAATGCTTACCTGCTATGTGACTCTGGGCAAGTCATTTAACCACTCAGCCTCAGTTTCCTCATTTGTAAAAGGGAGATAATCACACAAAGCTCACAATAAAGTGCTATAGAAATACTAGCTATTGCTGCTGTATTGTAATTATGCAAGTCAGCAATTCAAATGACTATAATTTGTGTTCTGTTCAATGAAAACAAAAAAAAAAAACAATGAAAAAAAACCATTCTCCTCCCCCATCTTCATGCCCAGATCTGAGATGCCCTGTACTCTATCCATGGGCATCATTGCACTTACACACCCAGGGATTCTGTATTTCCAGGGCTGTGCATTGGGTGCTACTGTAGAAAGATTAAGGAAGTCAGAGCTGTGGAGCTTTAGACTTTGCAGTACTTGAAAGGGATAATTCCCTCTGAGGGGATACTACAGAATCACCATCTTGGAGGAGTGGAATCCAAAACCTGGGGTGGATTCCTAGGGGGAAATGAGAAAGAACAGGGAGAAGAAAAGTCCTGTGGAGAGGTTAGGGTTAAAGAAGAAAAGGAAAGAAAGGAGGGAAGAAGGTTGTTGGGTGGAGAAAATCAAATAACCTTCTGGACCTTCTGTCCTGGGACTCTAAAGGGACTAGAAACAGGGCTTCTTAACATTTTCTTGTGTCTTGGAAGAAATATGTGGTAATTCCTTCTCAGAATAATGTTTTAAAATGCATAGGATTAGAAATGAAATATTATATTGAAAGTTATATATCTATATACATATATATTTAAAGTTTACAGACCCTGTATTTGGACTGGATTAAGGCAATTTCATCTTTAAGTCAAACCCAAGAAGAAAATATACTCTCCCATCACTGAATACTTCCTACTTGCTTACTATTGCCTAAAAATGGAAATTACTGGCTGTGGTAACCCATCAGTATCAGTCAGTTAGGATATAAACATATGTCATGAAACAAAATTCCTATTTTATAAAAAGGAAAAGGGTAGAAAGGAAGAGGACAAGGATTACCTGAGGTTAGTATGGATTCAAACAAAGGGGAAGGCATTGTAGAAATGTTATTGATAGAAGGAAGAGAACTAAAAAGAAGAAGGTAGAGATAATTTTTTTTAATACCTGAAAACTTCACTTAAGAAAAATCTTTCCCTTTGCTACTTCAGAGACCAATAGAAACTGTACATGAAGGTACATGGTGTCTTTTGTAGCATCATGGATGAGTACCTTAATGGGAACTATGCAAATGCATTGCAGATTTCTTATTCTTTCCTTAGAATGATATGAGAAGTCTTAAAATAATATAATTATAAACTTGCAAGGTACCTGAGACATTATCTTGGTTAAGCAAACACCAGTATTTTGCCAATAAGGAAACTAAGAACTCTGGGTCAATCAATCAACAAGAACGTATTGTTAGGGATAATTTGTAGTAAAGTTTCCCTGTTCTGAAAAATCAAATCTAGAGTGTCTTCAGCATCCACTAGGCCTAAGTTTAGAGGTCACCTGACCTTATAGGAATCTGTGACTTAGAGCAATGGTGCCACCTCAGCACAAGATTTGCCAAATAAGGATAAAACTGCTTTCCTGGCCTTGCATTGGACACCCACATGTTTCTGTGTCCTTTGTCTCCAAGATAGATTCCCACACTTAGGTTGTGGGCTGGCCTCCCTACCAATGAGAGTGAAGGCCAGTTGGGGGGTTGGGTTTCTCCATTAGAAGGTTATATAACCATGGGCTTGCTTCTACCTGTTGCTCTCTCCCTGGCAGATGCCATTTGAGCCACAGGGGCAGAGGGCCCTTTCTCCCAAGAAAGAATAAAGACCTTTTCTGATTTCAGATTCAGACTCTGAACTCTTTTATCCCACACAGTTTTAAGTAAATGCCATTTACAAGCTTTGTGCTAAGCTCTGAAACAAAAGCAAAAAAAACAAACAAACGAAATAGTTCTTGCCTTTCAGAGGCTTACATTCTATTGGGGGAGACACTGTAGACAGCAATCAGTACATGGGAGATACTCACAGAGAAGATAGTTGGGAACCTTAGAAATGAAGTCACCAGCAGGCAGGAGACCCTGAAAAGACTAAGGGGAGTCTTAGAGGAATCCAGATATTGAGGTGGAGGTTAGGAGAGAAAGTGTTTTGGACAGAGAGGGTGGGGAGAAAGCTAGTGCAAAGGGGAGATAGGAGATGTAGTATCCTGTTTGAGGAATAGCAAATAGACCAGTATGGCTGTATAATAGAGAGAGTAGCGGGAAGCATTCTGTAACACTGGAAAGCTAGGAGAGAGTCCAGTTTATGAAGAGCTTTAAATGCTAAATGTGTGTATGTTTATATGTATATCCTATAGAAAGAGTTATTAACTTTTTTTCCTGCTTTATGAACCCCATTATTAATCTGCTAAAGCATATGGCTCCCTCCCCCTTTAAAAAATATTTTAAATGCATAGAATAAACTACATAAGATTACAAAGGAAATCAATTCTATTGAGATACAGTTGTCACTATATATATATATATATATATATATATATATATATATATATATATATATTTTTTTTTTTTTTTTAATTTGTGGACTCCAAGGTAGTAACTCTTGTAGAGGTAGTGATGAGGTATGGGCTCTGGGAGCCCCCTTGAGCTCTCCTTGAGTCCTTGAGGTATAGGCTCTGGGAACCCCCACTTGAACTCTGATTAAATCATCCCATTTGATGAGGCACTGGCATGAGGCCATAAGCCTTGTGGCTGGGCCCAGACTTCAGTTACTAGCCTAGGCCTCCTTTGTCCATCTACTCCCCACCCTCGGGCCTATCAAAATATCAATCCACCCTTGAACTGGCCTAATCCACCATTGTCTGTAGTCTTCCAACAACTTCCCACCCTTAATCACTCATTGACCTCATCTGACTTCCCCTGAAGACCCTCCCCAAACTTCTCTTCTAGACCACCCCTAGTTTCCTCCCACAACCTTCTGTATATAATGTGAGAGCCCCATAGAATCACCTAGTACAGGCTTACTCTGTGTCTAATACAAGTGAACTTTTAATAAACTTTACTTTTCTTTGGCTGAGAAGATTTTCATTTGGCAGGACCCAGGATGTTGGTATTTTGGGGTTTCCAGAGCAACCCTAACCCTCTTTATGGGTAACCTCTTCAGTGGTACAGAGTTATTGGAGTTTGTTGAGTAAACTAACTTATCTGTTAAAGGTCACACAGACCACTCCTGCCATAATACTAACTCTATTTACTTTTCTAAGCAATGTCCCATTTGTCAAGAGATATTTTGCGCAACAAAATTCAAGTTCAACAAAATAAAGAGAACAATTCCTTTTGTAATAAACATTATTTGAATATGTTCATTTGATATACACCCATTAACAGTGTTCTATGGGACTTGTTCTTTGGCTCTCAAATGCATATATATTCTGTAAACTCTACCAGAGTCCTCTTTTAAACTCCCACAGTATCTAATACCAAGTTCCACAAGGCGTCTGTAATCAATAAATGTTGTAGACCAACTGATGAGAGCATGGATATTAGACATTGTTGACCCCCAAAACAGTTTGTTCTAAGAAAGAGACAAAAGACTTAGGCAGGGTCCATATTTTTATTTCTTTCACAAAGTAGTAACATAAATTGCATGGGAACTACAGTCCAGAATTGTCCAGATTTGGATTTGGGGTTAAGTTTTATGCCCTTTGAAGAGTAGGTGTTTCCAAGGGGTGCCAATCAATTCTGATTGGTCAACACACTGGAAGGTGGGCTATATTTTAAAAAAGGTCTTGGGGCAGCTAGGTGGGGCAGTGAATAGAGAACTGGTCCTGGGGTCAGGAGGACCTGAGTTCAAATCAGACCTCAGACACTTAACACTTACTAGCCTTGTGACCTTGGGCAAGTCACTTAACCTCAATTGCCCTAATTTAATTTAATTTTTAAAAGGATCTTGAGTAGGTGGCTTAGGTCACTTAATCCTTATACTATACCTTTTCAACAGGGGCTGATACCCCACCTCGCTATAGTGGAAATATCTCTTCTATCAGATCACCCCATACCAGACCACTCCCAACCTTGGGCTATCTGGGCAGAAGAATCTGTCTCCACCCAAGCCTAGGTGGCTTCCAATGCAATCTCATTATCAGTAATTTTCTGAAGAACTCTTCAGAAGGGGGATGGCTGGGGGCGGGGAAGCTCTGAGAATAATTTTTCACATCAGGAAATTTGGGTCAGAGCACCTGGGTTTGAAGGCCATCACTTCCATTTATTATCTCTATGACCTTGTGCAAGTGTTTGTGCCTCAGTTTCTTTATCTGTATCATATCATAATCAGATGACTTTTTGAAGTTACTTCCAGCTGTAAACTATGATCCTGTGAAGTTAGACAGATTCCCTTCATTTGTCTCTAAACTGGAATTTTCTCATCTTTAAAATGAAGAAGTCACACTATCAGGAATTTCAAAATGGTGGCACATACCATGATTAGGCTGCTTAAAGCTCCTTAAGTGATTTTATTAGTCCCTTTTTCACATTCTATAGATAATAGGAATAACAAATGTAGGTGAAGAAAAAGTAAGACTTAGACAGTTGTGTAAGAAAGAAATAGCATGTATTATCTTCATCTGACAAATGGGAGTGTTACACCTTAACTCATAGGGTTGTTTTAAGGATCAAATGAGATAATATACATAAAGTGCTTTATAAAATTAAAACAGCTTATAAAATCAGCTCTTATTATTCTATAAGCTTAAAAGACTCCCAATTTATTTTTGAGACCATAAAACAAAATTATCTTTAATGTCATTTCTATCTCCAATGTTCTGTAATTTCAAGATAGACCAGTGGTCTATTTCTTATAAAATGATTTGGTGAAACAGTGGTTTTCCCCCCTTTGGTAAAATGCAATCATATCAGTTTCCAGCTAAACAAAGAAATGTGTGAATGAACAGGTAAAAAAGCATTTCTTAAGCACTTATTATATGCAGAAGCACTGTGCTAAGTGCTAGTGATATAAACAGAAAAGAGGCTAGGCCTTCTTAAGGATTTCACATTCTAAAGGAAGTTCACATTCTTCTGGGGGTGACAGCACTTGTAGCAGCTTTCAACTATGTGATAGAAAGGTCCCATGATCCTTAAGGTACAGTAGCAAAGCAGAAAGTAGTAATGCATTTTCTTTAATGTCTTTTCCACTGATAAAACCATAATCATTTCTGATCTTGAACCATTTGACAATGCCAAGATTATTGATGTCAAGAGCTTTCTTCTCTGGTACCCCAATAGTTGTGGTTGCTAAGGAGGTAGATACTTCAGCTCTGGCAAAAGCCCTTGCCAGCTCCCATTTGCACAAAAGTTGCTTCTCAGGATTATGGCTTCAGAACTCAGTTGAAAGCAGGACCAGTACTCTGCGTGGCTTTGGCATTCTTGGGCATTTCTGGGCATCCTCTTGGGGTTGCCTGTCTATGACAGTTGGTCAGTGCTTAGTGGCGAGATGTAGGTGGACCCGTCTCCGGAGGGATTGTTCCCTCTTTGGGATGGCTGTGAAATGCAAGAATGCTTAAGAGCTAAGAGATGAATCCTCTCCACCTATAGAGGGAGAATCTTTCTCTAGCACCTGCTAATGTTATTTATCCACTTAAATGATACCATTTGGGACCATGGGTAGACAAGAAGAACAACTGTCTCTAGAGGTAAAAAAAAATATATATATTGAAAAAGTTTGCGGATGGTGTCTCTTTTGTCCATATCAGTTCCTCCCGTTGTAGCAGCTCCCAAGTGTCCAGTGACCCCATGCTGACACTGGAGTACCTATAGCTCACAACTATGGTGCCCCACCTCAGTTCATCCTATAAGACAGTATCCTAAAACTTCCAGGCTTTCCTGCTTTTCTCCACAATGAAATTTGTCCCAGCTCTACTAGATATCTCAGCTGCTAATTTGCTAAATTTATTTCAGCTTAAGTGTTAATGGTTGATACTAGTTTTGTGGATTATTCTGCTGAGATTACATTATATCACTCATCTTGAGTCAACAATATATTAAGCCAAAGAAGTGAGTAAGGGTCACCTTGCCTCTTCTCCATCTGGTCTTTGGATAGCCTTTGGGGAGAGGGCGGAGACTGTACATACAGAACTGATGAGACAAGGATATTTGGAGTACTGTTGTGGGCAATATAAAGGGCTCAGAGATTGAGATGTGGGGTAGGAAAAAACTGGACAGACCGACTGAGTCAGTCAATAAATATTCATTGTTGTTTCATCATTTCAATCGTGTCCAGCTTTTTGTGACCCCACTTGGGGTTTTCTTGGCAAAAATGCTGGAATGATTTGCCATTTCCTTCTCTAGCTCATTTTACAGATGAGGAACTGAGGCAAAGAGAATTAAGTGACTTGCCCAGGGTCACACAGCTAGGAAGTATCTGAGGCTGGATTTGAACTCAGGAAGATGACTACAGGCCCAACATTCTATTGATTGTGCCACCTAGCTGTACCATGACTAAACATTTATTCAGCTCCTACTATGTGCTTAGCATTGTACTATGTGATGGGATACAAAAGAAAGGCAAGAGTCTGGGTCCTCAGGGAGCTCCTGACCTATTGGAGAATGGTAATGGAAGGTTCCTTCTTATCAGGGCCTGATGCTGTTTCCACTTGCCTTATTTCATGAGTAATAAGATAGCACAGGAAAGATCTAATTAGAAGTCCTTGACATTGACACAGCACAAAAAGGAAAAATGCTGACTCCCAAGTCTAGACCCCATCCCCTCAATAAGAACTGAGAAGTTTGTGAGTCATCATGTAAAGAGTAACCTAGTGGAAACATGAAGCCATCAATTAGGAATGGTCTAATGGTGGCTGGCTGATTTTAGATGAAGTAGCAAGTGTGTAACCACATGACAGATGTTTTATTATTCATTCATAAGGATTGAAACACTATGTGCAGTAATCCAAGATTGCCTCCTCATTCTTGTGGGAATTTGACTCTATTATTCCAAGATCCTTTTAGCCCTTAGTATCCAAGACTAGATTTGAATTCAAGTCTTCTTGACTCCAAGCCTAGTGCTCTATACACTCTACCACCCAGCTGCCGTCAGCAACTATTTAGTATGTTTCTATTATGTGCCAGGTATTTGGCTAGGAACAAAAGTAGATGTGGAACAGTCCCTGTCAATAAATAAGTTTACATTCTATCAGAAGAGACATAAAGTTCATATGGAGGAAAATACAATATAGTTACAAGGAGATTTTGTGAGGACAACACCTGGTGAGGGGAGGAGGAAAGTCCTCGTGTGGAAAGTGGGGTTTCAGTTGTTTTAAAAGATTCTTAAAGAGAGTACATTGTAGGCGTGGAATAGACAGTACCCTAGGAAGTACCCAGCTTGTCTGGACCTTAGGGAATGCCCAGGGAATAATGTATACAGATGTTGGAAAAGTAGGCTGGAACTGCATAGTAAAGGACTTTAAATGTCCAAGGGAGGAATTTATATTTGCTCCTAGAGATTATAGAGAACCACCAGAGTTTATTAAGCAGAAGAATGACATGGACAGACCTGTACTTTAGGAAATTCAACATGGCAGCAAGGTGAAGGATGGATTGAAATGGAAGACACTTTACACAGAAAAGCCAATATGTGACCTATTATTAGTCCAGGCAAGAGATGATAAGGGCCTGAACTAGTGTGGTATGTCATATTTCGTATTAGAATGCAAGGCCCTTAAAGTAAAATATCCTCTTTTTATCCCACTTATCGAATTAGGCACTCAGTAAATATTCTGTGAATAAATGAATGATTTTTTCCTCACCTTCCATGGATCCATACTAATTGTTTTCTACATGACAATTTTGAGTGTATGAAGAAATCTTTTAATCAACTATACAGCTGGAGAAATACAGCCAAGCTTGTGAGCAAATAATTCTGGACTTCAGACAAAGTTGCTCTGGTTTTATCAGGGTGTGTCTGTGGAAGGGCTAAATTGCTAAATCCTATCAGTTTCATGGAGGAAAAAACTCAAAAGTAATATTGCACACTGTGGAGAAATGTAATCAGAAAGATATAAAGTTGATTAAAGGGCTGAAAAGTAAGGTTAACAAATTTAAAGGAACTGGAATAACAGAGACAGATTCCTATATAAAGGGCTCCAACATAGAATATTCAGTAGTCCCTGGATAAAAGAAGAAGAAAAAATCAAACAGAAAAAGCAATTGACACATAGGAGAGAGTTTCCTAAGTGAAAAAGAGTAGAGTCTAGTTTAAATTCTCTCCACTCAATAAACTATAAAATGGTTATTCTTTGGTCAGGCATATGCTTAGAGAAGAAGAGCCCAAGCTATGCAGGGGCTACCCAGTCCTCATTCCCCCTTTTAAAGTTAACTTTTAGGGGCCGCGAGGTGGCGCAGTGAACGGAGCACCAGCCTTGCAGTCAGGAGGATCTGAGTTCAAATGTGACCTCAGACATTTATCACACTTACTAGCTGTGTGACCTTGGGCAAGTCACTTACCCCCAATTATCTTGTCTTCCCTTCTCCAAAAAAACAAACAAACATTTGTGGAACTGAATGTCGTAAACTAAAAGTAAATAAATAATTTTTTTAAAATAAATTTTTAAAAAAGTAACTTTTAAATACTGAAATGGTAATTAATTAGCTTTGTTTTTCAGGAGGTCTTTAAAATAAGATAGATACTCCTCCTGTAGGTATGGCCCTGCCACAAGGAAACTAAAACCAGTTGACCTTTCAGAGTCAGACAGTTCTATGCTTATTATGAAGAATTGTGTTGTTTTCCCAAATGGACTCACACTTACTGTAAAGAAATTGTTGAAACAAGTATGTTCTTGTTGTTCATATGTTCACCTAATTTATTCAACATTTACTATTTAGACTATTCCTAGGAGGTGTGCACATAAATGTATTATAACCAACATGAGAAACATTGCACTATAGTGGTTAGACAGACAATTTAGGAATGAGGTAGACTTGGGTTCAAGTCCCAATTCAGATAAGTACAGGTTACCATACCCTGGTCAAACCCCTTACTTTCTCAGTGCCCTAAGTAACTAAGACTGTAGATTACCAGCCTTCATTTGTAGATGCTAAGTTTTCTTACCTATAGTTCCCCTAGACCAGGGGTAGGGAAGCTGCCTTGAGGCCACATGTGGCCTTTCTAGATCCTTGGATGCACCCTTTTGACTAAATCCAGACTTCGCAAAACAAATCACCTTAATGAAAGGATTTGTTCTGTAAAACTTGGACTCATACTTGAGGACCCAGAGAGGCACATGTGGCCTTGATGCCACATGTTCCCCACCTCTGCCCTAGACCAATGAAATCAAGGTTCAGAACACCAATTAATACCCCAAAATAGTAGAGCAATGTATGATAAAATGGTTCTCTAAATATTTTATATATGCATTCTTTTCTCTTAGGACTAAATTAGGAGCATCTCCTATCTCCATGCATTTGCATAAACTATTCTCCATGCTTGGAATGTATTCCACTGGAAGCTTCAAAATTTACAAAGTATTTTAGACATATTAATTCCTTAGATTCTCACAAGCACAACCACCTCTTGAGTGAGGTATTGTAGGCATTACTCCCATGTTAGTAGGGAAAACTATGGCTCACTAAAGGCTAAATGACTTGGTCATCATCCTGGCTAGCAAGGCTAGGGATTTGTTCTTTATTCATTTATTTTTTTGGAGAGGGAAGGCAAGGCAATTGGGGTTAAGTGACTTGCCCAAAGTCAAACAACTAGTAAGTGTGTCAAGTGTCTGAGGCTGGATTTGAACTCAGGTCCTCCTGACCACAGGGCTGGTGCTTTATTCACTGTGTCACCCAGCTGCCCTGGCTCAGTTTTTTTCCTATGTAAAATAAGGGAGTTGGATTGCCTTGCAACTCTAAATCCTATTTCTATCTAGGCTCTAGAGAATGTTCACTGAACAAAACCAATAAACTAAGTGAAAATTATTTCTATTTGCATATATATGTCAATAAATGTCAAGAAACAAAAATCTCTAAATAATATTCTTTTAATTAATAACTGTAGTCCATTATTGCTTTGTAGTTTATTAATGTACTCCAAAAAGAGTGCTGAATTTTGAGACAAATAACCTGGGTTCAGATCCTTCCATTGATTGGCCTCCAGACCTCCTTCTCCCTTTCTTCTTATCTCTAAAACCCCGGGGGTTAGAGCTAGGTGACATCTAAGGCCAAGTATGCTAGCAAGTTTATTTGAAATGTAAAAGGATTTTATTCAGAGCTCCAGAACAATAAATTGGGTGGACCTGCCCATTCAAAGCATGCACTGCCTCTTCTAGACAAGAGTAAATGAGGCATCTCTGTTGTGCAATGAATAGAGCACTGGCCCTGGATTCTGGAGGACAGGAGTCCAGCCTTAGACACTTGACACTAACTGTGCGACCTTGGGCAAATCACTTAACCCCAAATGCCCTGCCTTGGGGGGGGCAGAGAAGAGTAAACAATTCCCATAGATGGGTAATCCTCCTGGTTGGTACATGTTTCATTGAGATAGGAATAGGGTCACATTAGCTCCTCTTTTACTGCCTCATTGTTACATTACATAATCTGGGGCCATCTCTGGTTGTCTTAATCTATGTCTTGCCACTAGACCCAGATGGCACCAGAGAAGAAAGTGAGGCTGGTGACTTTGCACAGACCTCTGTCACTTAAATCCAATTTACTTGAAAGGTATACATGCCACCACTTTCCTGATGTCATGGTCCTCTTTGAGAGTGGATGGGATCAGTGCTAATGCAAACCACCCTCTTCTACAGGCTGCCTGCCATGTACTCACAAGTTAAGCAAAGTTAAAAGTTAAAACATGGGGTAACTCAGGTACAGACAAACAATCACACACACACACACACACACACACACACACACCCTTTTGGTGCTAACCATACTCATGGAACAGCACCACAATAGGACCTGTATCATTCCTCTGTCCACAAGATAAAATCCCCAAACAGATACTTTAGCCATTAGAAATTTAGGAGCCAAGAGCTTAGCCATTCCCATGGGGACCAGATTTCCATCCCATCCTTCTTCATAGAACTTGTTTCCTGTTTTACTTGTTAGCTCAGGACTGGTGGCCTGACAATAAGTCTTAAGCTCAAAGAGGGTGAGAATTTGAAAGGTTGGTGATCTTTTCCTAATTAAAAGTGAATGAGTGGGAGGACTCATTCTTCCAGCTCATGTATCTAAGTTTACCTAATTGAAAAATAATAATCACTGCACATGTATAACCTATATCAGATTGCTTATCATCTCAGGGAGGGGGGAGATAGAATTTGGAACTCAAAACTTTAAAAAAACCAACCAGTATTAAAAATTGTTTTTACATGTAACTGGGAGAAAAATAAAATCTTATGAAAAGCAGAATAATAAACACACAAGTCCTGGATGCCTACCCGCACATCCATCAGTGTCATCCCTTCCCCCAAAGACAATCTAGCACATATCCAACAGTTGGTTCCGTTAAAAGCAGAGCTGCAGTGGTGAATCAGACACACATAATTGTTGGGCTCTCCTGTTCTCCCAACCCCAAGGATGAAAAGCAGGGCACAAAAGGCAAACAACAAATACACAGTATATAACCAGTGAAGGATGGGGTTCTAATTATCACAGTCAAATAAACAAGCAGCCAAAGACCACTGATTGGTGTTGGGGGTTCCTTTTCAGTTTAACTGGGTCCAGGGGCCCATAGGGCTTGTTATCTTTCTTGGACCAAGATCAATCAACTGGGAATGATATGTCCAGGCTGTAAACTCAGAAACCTTAGTGGAGGTATGACTAGTCAGCAGAATCTGGAAAAACCTCTACCCTATGGTTTCATCTCTGCATACCCAATCTCAGAGACTTTGGAAATTCATAAAAGTCCCTCTGTAGGTATCCAAATGGTTGAGGCACCCAGTTTCTCCCCACTTTTGCCACAGTGTTCTTCCATGAGGAACTGAACTATTGAAAGGAAGCTAGAGACCACACAATGGGCTCCTGCATAAACACCAGGGACAAATTATGAATGATGGCCTTGCAGTACAAGGGCCTCTGTTCCCAAATCAGTGTCAGCCCAAGCAGAAATGATGAGCACCTTACAGAATGGATAACAGATCTATAACATGAACAGAACTAATAAAATGAGCAAAATTACAATTGGGTGAGTAAAGAAACCCACTGTAACAGTAGTTTTAGTGGGTATCAGGAATCTTCAGGCCAGCACCTCCTGTGCATCTCAAATGTCTGTGCATGGATCAGGGCAGGTTTTTGGAGGCATTTCCTTGACCATCTCCAGGTTCCAAGTCACATGTAAAGATTCTCCAGGACACACTTTTAAGTTTAATCTACATTATTAACATTTTATCCATGACTTTTTCAAATCTAAATAATCAACAAAACAATAAAGCAAGTCCAGCATTGCCTGACTTTGCTTACAGTGAAAATTTAACAGTGAATTCTGGTTGGAGTTGACTCCACATGTGTTCTGTGAGATTTCTTCCACTTCTAAATCTTTTAAAAGTATATTATTCCTTTATTTTGGATTCAGATAACTTTGATTTCCAAATACATATTTTTCTTCTTTATTACTAAATGAACTATCTCTTGTGTCAACTTTTTTAAAGAAAGAGGGAAAAAAAATACTTCAGCAAAACCAAACGAGATCAACAGTGCCTGACAATATATGCAATAGTCTGTACTCATAGTCCACAACCACTGCAAAGAAAAAAAAAGGTGAATTTTCTCACCACTTCTCTTCAGCACCAAGTTTATTGGGCACTAGTACAGCGTTCAGTCTCATTTTCCTTTAGTTCTTTCCATGAATATTGTTGTAGTCTTTATGTATATGATTTTCTTCGTTCTATTTATTGTATTCTGAATCAACTCAGATATGATTTTCATGCTTCTCTTAATCCTTCCTATTTGTCATTTGCTATGGCACACATACTACAATTTCTTTTCTTTTCTGCCTCTAAATCTATAATCCAGTAAATAAAATCCAGCTTTATTATCCTCAGCCCTCAGCTCTGACAAATGTCTCCATGAACTCCAACACATAGGATCTAGAGGTAAACTCCACTTTAGCAATCACCTCTCCACTATCCCATTGATTATTTTTTTTCCTTCTGTGCTTTGCATAGAGTTAAAGGTAGAAAATAGTTGCAAATCCTAGGCATCAGATTCCAATCAGAGTCAAATCAAGACTTGAATTTAACCCCATGCTAGGTACTGGGGCCACCTAAAGATAAAAAATTCCTTATCTACAAGTAACAGAGGGCTTCACTAGTTTAAGTCCTGACCCAGACCACCTCTCTAAGAGCTAAGGACATAAGATAACAAAATTCAAAGGGGCATTAGAGATGACCTATTCCAGCTTCTTTCAACAAATGAGGAATCTGAAGCATGAGAAAGTGACTTGCCTAAAGTCAAATAGGTAATAAGCATTTCCCAGACCACTCCAAGGACACAGGATCCCAGGATCATGGAATTTGAAGGGTCATTAGAGATAATCTATTCCAACCTCTTTTAACATAGAAGAAATCTAAGATATATGGAAGGTGACTTACCTAAAGCCTCATAGGTAAGGAAATAAAAACCAGAGGAAGGATTTAAATCCAGGTCCTTAGATTCTACAATCAGTGCTTTTTTTACTGGGGGGTGAGGGGAGGTGGAGAGAGGGTGAGCTAACCCCACCCAACCAATCCACAAGCTACTAACTGTGATGATGGCAATTTACAGTGAATAGATATTTGTGGAATGAAAGAATAAGAAGGGCATAGCCTTACTACTAGGAGAATTCCTTGGAATTCCTGTTTACCTTAGTAGGTATGTCTTTTTTTCTGCCTAATAAAGTAATTTATATGAGTGCTTGATATCTGCCCTTACATTAAAAGGAGATTAAAAGGGGAGGGGGAGGAATTCTATGTTAATTAGTCCTATTTGAACAGAATGAAATATAAATCAAAGAGTAAGGAGAAAATGTCTTCAGAAAGTCAAATAAAGAAAAGATTAGTACCATTTCTCATTTGTCAGAAGATTGTTAAATATGCTTAGAGTTAAATGCACAAAGTCAATGGAGAACACTGAGGCCTAATAGTCACATAATGTCAAGAATATGTTTCAGATTAGTATTCAAGAGGAAACGTTCCAAATGAAAGAAAATCTCAGTTTTAGTTCCTCTTTTAATGTTGTGTGATGTTTTTAAAATGGATAGAGCGAAGACAGTTTTATGGCTAAGGTGTCCAAGACAGAGGCAGCTGTGGAGAAGTATCTAAAAAGCTAGTGATGAGGTCATGAATTGCAGGGTTCTAGCTCTGCTTTTGATCCATATGGTCTATCTGACCTGAGGCTACTTACTTATCTAGGCTGTGGTCAATTATTTAAGTTGCAGAGAAGATGTCAGCTCCCTTTATAGAGGGAGTGAGTTTCCTTACCCAGGAGTTCCCTAGTGTAGGACTTAAATAGCATTCCCAGCTACAAGAAAAGACCTCCCTCCGCCACACCACTAGAGATCTGCCATTTGGTTGATTTCTGTTGAGAGTTGTAAATTAGAGCAGGAGGACAGGCTATAAATCTCTTCCACCTGAACACAACCCAAACAAAATAACTTGAATATATAACCATATTAATTTTATCTATTAAGAATAATTGTACTTTTACTACTTTAATTTTTAAGTAATGAGTATGAAGTCATGAACCCTTCAAGTTTAGAAATATTTTTAAAAATGTGGTTTTGATAGTAGCTGTTATTTTTGTGAGTTCAAATTTATTTTTAAAAAAACCTTTGAAATTTACAGTAAAGCAAATCTCCTTAAAGTAGTATTTTATTTTTTCTAATTACATGCAAAGACAATTTTCAACATTTATTTTTATAAGATTTTGAGTTCTAGAGTTTCTCCCTCTTTCCCCTTCCCCCTCCCCAAGACAATGAGTAATCTGATATATATTATACATGTACAATCATATAAAATATATTTCCACATTAATCATGTCATGAAAGAAGAAACAGAACAAAAGGGGAAAAAACACCAAAAAAAGAAAGAAAGAAAGAAAATGAAAACAATATGCTTCAATCTACATCCAGACTCCATCACTTCTTTCTGGATAACATTTTCCATCATGAGTCTTTTGGAATTATTGTATTGTTGAGAAGAGTTAAGTCAATCATAGATGATCATCTCATAGTGTTGCTGTTACTGTATACAATGGTCTCCTGGTTCTGCTTACTTCACTCACCATCAGTTCATGAACATCTTGCCAGGCTTTTCTGAAATGCATTTGTTTATCATTTCTTATGGCACAGTGGTATTCCATTACATTCATATATTACAACTTGTTCAGCCTTTCCCCACTTGATAGGCGTCCCCTCAATTTTCAATTCTTTGCCATCACAAAAAGAGCTGCTATAAATATTTTTGTATGTGAAGGTCCTTTTCCTTTTTTTATGATCTCTTTGGGTACAGACCTAGTAGTGGTATTGCTAGATCAAAGGATATGAGAAATTTGATTGCTCTTTGGACATAGTCCCAAATTAAAGCAAATCTGTCTTTATCATAGACCAGAGGTTCCCAAAACTTATTTAGCCTACCACCACTTTAAAAAAAAAATTACTCAGCCACCCCCTAGAAATCTACTTTCTTTAACCCTTTAATAATTTTTTAAAAATTGCATCATTTCAAAAACTATAATTTTTTAATGATACATCTTAAATTTAATAATCCATTGTAAATTTGTGGGGGTGGTTTCTGCATTGAAATTTTGGTGATGCAATGTTGCATCATGTAACTGTATAGTCTCATATTGTAAACAAGTCATTACATGCACATATTCCTGTTGATGCATGCTCCACTTCCCTACAATGTACAGCAAACTCTCTTGCCAACATTTGCTTATTAAGACCTGTTGGAGGACTTGATCACTGATCAATTGTAACTTGCGTTTTGTATGTTTGTGTATTTGGAAAATGATGTAATCAATACATCTTTAAATCTGTTACAACAGATAAAATATGCATGAATGGTTTTTCAAAAGTTTCTTTACTTCTCTTCTTTCCTTATGTTTCCACTGTCACCTTATTTTTATTCTATTTTCCCCAATTGCTCTTGAGGCTACTACTGCCCTTTTGGAATACCTCTTTGGATCAGTCCAGTATCCCCCAGGCGGCAGTATAGCTCACTTGGGGAACCCATGACTCTTGAATTCAGAGCTGGAAGAGAGAGATCAAGCCTTATTTTGTCACTGTGTCATTTTTCAGTCATGTCTGATTCTTTGTGACCCTATATGGGGTTCTTGGCAAAGATACTGGAAAGGTCTGCCATTTTTTATGGGTGAGAAAACGGAGGCAAAGAGGGTTAAGTGACTTGCCCAGGGTCACACAGATAGTAAATGTCTGAGGCTAGATTTGAACTCACAAAGATGACTCTTCCAGACTCCAAACCTAGTACCCTATCTGCTGTGTCATCTAGCTCCCCTCCTCCTTATTTTACAGATGAGAAAAGTGAGACTCAGAGAAGCTAAGTTGTATACCCACTCAAGATCACTTGCATAGTAAACAGAAGAATTGACAGTTGGAACAGAACCTCTCATTTCAAATGCAGTGCTTCTTCCACCTCACGACATCTGCACTCTACCTTCAAAATTCAATAATAAGCATTTAGCTTCATAAAACTTAGAGCTGGAACAGACTTAAATGATCAAATCACATATTCACAAAATGTGAGAGCTAGAGAGACCTCAGAGAACATCTTGTTTAACCCATATCTGACCAAGAATCCCTTCTACAACAAGTGATTTTTTAGCTTCTATTAAAAAACCTCAATGAATGAGGACAGATTTCCTTTTCAGGAACACCATTACACTTTCACTGTTAGAAAGGTTTTCCCTATGTTGTCTGTGTGATATGTATGTCCAGATGGGTTGTCTAAATGTAAGTAAAAGGGAGACATGGAGAGATATCTTTGGAATCTTGCCCATCCTTACTTGAAGAGACCAGAAGAAGGAATATCAGCTTGGGCACTCTTTGCTCCAATGTCTGAGAGGTATATTGAATTCAAATGATATCTATTTACTCCCACTAAATATTGTTAGTCTAGGGACATAATTTTCAGATTCAAAATAAATGCCACTAGCTTCCCTGGTCATTATCCTTTCAAGATAGGGGAGAAGGTAGCTGTTAGCTTTCACTTGCCTTCTCATCAAATGCTAGTTATACTTTAGCATACAATGCCTTCCCATTAAAAGCTAGTTACACATAAGACCATTGCAAAAAGACTAGCAGTTTGGACCAACTCATTTTAGCAGTAGAAGCAAGTGTTCAACACAGCAACTACATTCTTTGAGGAGTTTTTTGGACAGTTCCTGACACAGAAAGAGGACAGTGAAATTTACAATTCCAGAGTTGTGAGTTAGCCTAAGAACACTGGTTTTCCTCTCTTACATGCTTCCTTGTTAGATTTGTGTTTGTACCCACTTGCCCTTCACAGATACTGAGTCCTTTGGAGACAGAATATAATCCACATTTTGCCATGGGCTGCTCAGTGTCCAGCACTAAGCATGATTGGAGACGCGAATAAGAAATAACCAGACCATGGGGGTAGTTCAAGGAAGAATCATGAACTCCATTTAATGATTCTTAGGACAAGGTTTTTATAGAGCAAATGAGACAAAGGAAAAAAGGACTTAAGTTTTACCAACATTATCTTAGTCTGTTATATCCTGGAAGTAACACAGAATGGATAATTTGATAAGGATTTGTTATCTAGGAGACTAACATCTTGGGGTAGAGCCTTTGATCTCAAAATTCAAACAACAGCCTTTGATCTCAAAACTCAAACAACATCCAATAGCCCCTATTAAAAGACCCAAGGAGCAAGCTTAACAAAAAGCCACATCTTGTAGGACCTTCTATAGAGCACATTGTCAAGATTTTTATCTGAGTCCTGGATCAGGCTTCCTTGGCTCCCCATGTAATCTGAGTGCTGAATCAAATATTTTGGCTCTCAACAAACAATACTCAGTGTAGGCTGAGCCAGATTAAAATGCAACTGGGAAATGTATAAATGAAAATACAGCAAAACATAGATAATGTTCATTTGTAGCTTTCTAAGTCAATAAGTCTATTTGAGTTTGGGAGGACTCAGCTACCCAGACTCCCCACCCCTCTTCCAATCTTACCCCCAACAGTCATCAAGGACAGGAGAATATCTATGGTCTTCTAAAGGAAGGAAGGAAACAAGCAATTCTATGATCCTACTATGTGTCAGGTCCTATGCTAAGTGCTTTACAATTATTATCTTATTTGCTCCTTACAACAACCCTGGAAGATAGATGCTATTATTATCATCACCATTTCATAGTTGAGGAAATGGAGGCAAATAGAGGTTAAGTGACTTACCCAGGATCATACAGCTGGTAAGTGTGTGAGGCACAATTTGAACTCACACCATTCTGACTCCAGGTTCCACTTAAGCACCTAGATGCCTTATGCTTAATTAGGATTCTACTTCCCAAATATAGGACTGTACATTTAGAAGTTAGACCTCAGATGCCAGCTTGTCCAATTCCCTCATTTTACAGAAGGGGGAACTGAAGCCCAGGGAGGTTAAGGGACTTGCCTAAAATCGCAAAGGTAGTAAATATGATCCGAACCCTGATTCCTTATGAGGATTCTTTCCATTATACTGCGCTGCCTTGCAGCAAAACCCTGAGGTTTGTGTTTTGTTGTTCTTCTTCTAACCACATTACTAGGAAAAGACAAACAAGTGGGCCACAGAGACTTTTTTTCTAATGAAAGGTTTTCTTTATCCTGTTTTTTTTTTTTTTTTTGGAGGGCAGTTGGGATTAAGTAACTTGCCCAAGGTCACACGGCTAGGTTTTTGTGTGTGCGTTAAGTGTCTGAGGCCGGATCCGAACTCAGATCCTTCTGACTCCAGGGCCAGCGCTCTACTCACTGCGCCACCTAGCCGCCCCCTCTTTATCCTGTTTTAACACAACTTATACTTCACTACTTTAAGTAGGCCTATAATTAAGTGATCTGTAAAAATTTTTAGGGGCGGCTAGGTGGCACAGTGAGTAGAGCGTGGCCCGGGAGTCAGAAGGACCTGGGTTCGGATCTGGCCTCAGACACTTAACGCACACATAAACAAACAAACAAAAACCTAGCCGTGTGACCTCGGGCAAGTTACTTAACCCCAATTGACCTCCAAAAAAAAGCAAAAAAAAAAATTTATTTATAATTCTCAAACTTCAGGCTATCTATGCTCTCAAGCTGCAATGTTAAAAACCCAAGGCTGTCCGTAAAAAAGCAAACTCCCTGCTGCAGCTCTTCTGGGGGGCTCTCACAACTCTGCCCTTTCTCTTTGCAGTCAAAGCAGCAGGAATGAGAGTTTCCAAAAAACAAGAAAATGCAGTTGTGGAAAGAAATGCCAGAAAAGGAGGACTAGAGAAGGCCAGGTAAGGATTGTTTGTCAGGATGCTAACTTCCCCTCTGCCACAAGCACCCCTAGATTGTAAAGAGGGCCATCAGGCATTCTACTTCCTGGCCCAAATAGATCAGTCCTTCTTTTGTGCTGGATCAGGGAGGGAAATAGCCTCCTCACAGCAGACTTACTTCATAAGAAATGAGCAGAGATTTAACCTGGTACAGAATCTAGGAAACCCTTGACCTGTGATGTCATCAGGAAGGTGGGGTGGCAGGGAAGAAGGGAAAGGGAACAAGCACTTACTATGTTCTAGGCACTGTGTTAATTGCTTTGTGAATAGCATCTCATTTGTGGACCCCTATTCACTCTATGTGCTAGTTTTCCTACTTTAATCTGCCCTCATGCCATAGAACTAGGATCCCAGAAAAAAAAAAAAGTCCTGTGCATGTATATTCAAACTCTGAGAATGTACTTTCCCACTGACCACTTCAGCTCTCCAGTCTCCATTAATATAGTTCCAATTACATAAAACTAACAACTCACAATAATGAGACTTTTAGATACTAAACCAAACTATTTACTTAACAAGGCAAAACATTGCAGGTACTTACATATTAAAACAAACACAGGAATAATAAATGCATCCTATTCCACACATAAATGCTGTGGGGAGCCAAGGAAGCCTGATTCAGGACTCAGATAAATATTTCACAATGGGCACCTATAGAAGGCCCTTAGACTTAACTTTGTTAAGCTTGCTCCTTGGGTCTTTTGATGTGGGTTACACTTAAAAGGATGTTGTTTGAGTTCTGAGACCAATAGGCTCTACCCCAAGACTTTAGTTGTTCAAAACCAAAACATTTGAATTCTTAGGTAGTCAGTTCTTATGCAGATGTCCTTGATGATGTGGCTTTGGCTTCAGCCTTGAAGCCAGCTCTCAAGAGCATCCTTTGTAATGCTTTGTAATTGTGACTGCATATGAAAGGGGTTAACTGACTCTTCCCAAGACTTTCTGGCACCTAGAGAACAAAAGCCTTACTGCCCTGCTACTTCCAGCATATGACAGACTAAAATAATGATAAGGATACTTGAGTCTTTTTTGTCTTGTCCTAAGAATTATTAAATGGAGTTCATGATTCTTCCTTGAACTACCCCCATGGTCTGGTTATTTCTTATTCACGTCTCCAATCATGCTTAGTGCTGGACACTGAGCAGCCCATGGCAAAATGTGGATTATATTCTGTCTTCAAAGGACTCAGTATCTGTGAAGGGCAAGTGGGTATAAACACAAATCTAACAAGGAAGCATGTGAGAGAAGAAAACCAGTGTTCTTAGGCTAACTCACAACTCTGGAATTGTAAACTTCACTGTCCTCTTTCTGTGTCAGGAACTGTCAAAACAACTCCTCAAAGAATGCAGTTGCTGTGTTGAATACTTGCTTCTACTGCTAAAATGAGTTGGTCCAAACTGCCTTCCAAACACTTCCCTGGGCATGACATCTCAAACCATATTCATCCATCCCCTGGGTGATTGATTCTCTCCCTCCAAATCATTCTGTTCAGCTGGGCTTAACCCTAAGAGCAACTGTAGCATTCATCACTTCAGGCTTCAGCCAGTTGATGTAGTTCTAATCTGACCTTTGACTTCTCTTTCTCCTCATGGTAGATTCAGACTCTTCTTGCAGTTAACAACCACATTATCTTATGGTTAGTAAACAAATTTTTATCTTACATTTATGTAATGCTTTAAGGTTTGCAAAGTGCTTTACAAATATTATCTCATTTTATCATAACCCTGGGAGAGAATTCCCCCATTTTGGGTAGGTAGCACAGTGGATAGAATGCTAGGAATGTTGTCAGAAAGATGTCATCTTCTTAAGTTTGAATCTGACCTCAGACATTTACTAGCTTTATAATCCTGGGCAAGTCACTTTACCCTGTTTGCCTGAGTTCTTCATCTGTAGAATGAGCTAGAGAAAGAAATGACAAACCACTCCAGTATCTTTGCCAAGAAAATTCCAAATGGGATCATGAAAAGATGGACACGACTTTAATCAATGACATGAGAAAGAAGGGGGGGGGGGAACTGTCCATCAATGACTCCTCCAAGAGGCTACTCTTACTCTTGGCATATCCAGCTTCAGTTCTCTGGTCATATCTTCTAGTCATTATGGGAAATGACTAAGGTCTCAGCTCTTCTATTAGAGTAGTCCACCAGCCGGTCACACTGGGGCCATGAGGTAGCAACTCTAAAACTTTTTTCACTGACTTTCCAAGTTAGGACTGTGAGCTAACAAGGGTGACTCTAACATACAAGTAATCCACACTAGAGCAGTCTTAGGCAAGAGCTAAGAATTTCATAGCAAGGGAGGGGCAGAGTCAAGATGGTGGAGAAGAAACAGGACTTAGGCACAGCTCCAACTTCCACCTTCCCCAATTCATGTAAAGGGGAACTCTGAACAAACTTTGGAGCTACAGAACCCACAAAATGACACAGAGAAGCTCACCTCCCACTGAGGACAGCCCGGTAGCACAGCAGGGAGCCGCCAGCATAGCGCTTTGGGAGCTAAGCCCAGACCCACATGAGCCAGAGGTTTTAGCCCCAGGGCAGCCCGACCAAACACCAGCTGGAGGGACTCCAGAACACTAGCACCTGTGGCCGTTTCCAGAATTATCAACACATAGATGCTAAAGATAAAGTGAGAGGCCAGTGCAGTGTGGACTTTGGGACCAGTAGTTGGGAGTGCATTGGCTTTTGCCCCTGGGAGGAGAAGCTGCTGAGACCTGCAGGTGCTGGCGCCACATTGCAACTTCAGCTCCTGACCTGCAGACTGTAGGGGGACCAAGCAACCAGTCTCAGGGGTAATCGCTCTTGCTTTAACCTTCTTGGATCTGGATTTTGGTCTAGGGTGGAGGTCCTGGGGTGTGTGACCACTTTGCCAGAGCGTGTGGAGGGTTCAGATAGGGCACCCAATTAATACCTCCAGCAGCTGAGAAAACCCCAGAGTTTGGGACAGAAGCTCCCCTGGCTGGTGGCAGAGTTCTATTGTGGCAAAAAGCCCAAAAGTCAAGTAATTGAGTGACCAGGCAAAGGAAGCAAACACCCCCCCCCCCCCAGAAGAATCCAACATAAGACTCCTTTTTGGAGACAAAAAGGATGAAAGCATGGAACAGGAGGAAGACAGTGAAGTCAGAACTCCTGCACCAAAAGCTTCAAAGGAAAATATGAGTTGGTTACAGGCCATAGAGGACCTTAAGAAGCAGATGAGAGAAGTGGAGGGAAAATTGGGAAGAGAAATGAAAATGATGCAAGAAAATTATGAAGTGAAAGTCAACAGCCTGACTGAGGAAAATAACACCTTAAAAAATAGACTAACTCAAATGGCGAAAGAGGTTCAAAAAGGCAATGAGGAGAGGAATGCCTCAAAAAGCCAAATTTGCCAGATGAAAAAAGAATCTCAA
This sequence comes from Gymnobelideus leadbeateri, assembly GCA_011680675.1. Classification (NCBI taxonomy): domain Eukaryota; kingdom Metazoa; phylum Chordata; class Mammalia; order Diprotodontia; family Petauridae; genus Gymnobelideus; species Gymnobelideus leadbeateri. Next base: position 577,242 of record WOXC01004731.1, read on the forward strand.
AAGCTCACTGAGAAGAATCATTCCTTTAGATTTAGATGGAGCAAAGGGAAGCTAGTGACTTTATGAGAAATCTATATGCTGTTAAACAGATCCAAACAAATGAAAGAATAGAAGGCAATGTAAAATATCTCATGGGAAAAACCACTGACCTGGAAAATAGATCCAGGAGAGATAATTTAAAAATTATTGGACTACCTGAAAGCCATGATCAAAGAAAGAACCTAGAAATCACCCTTCAAGAAATTCTCAAGGAAAACTGCCCTGATGTTTTAGAACCAGAAGGCAAAATAGAGGTTGAAAGAATCCACCGATCACCTCCTGAAAAAGATCCCAAAAAGAAAACCCTAGGAATATTATAGCCAGGTTCCAGAATTCCCAGATCAAGGAGAGAATATTACAAGCAGCCAGGAAGAAACAATTTTAATATTGTAGAAACACAATCAGGATAACACAGGATCTAGAAGCTTCTACACTGAGGGATCAAAGGGCCTGGAATATGATATTCCAGAAGTCAAAGGAGCTGGGATTAAAACCAAGAATCACCTACCCAGAAAAACTGAGTATCAAGTTACAGGGGAAAATATGGTCATTCAGTGGAATAGAGGACTTTCAAGTATTCTTGAAGAAAAAAACAGAGATGAATAGAAAATTTGACATTCAGATACAAGAAACAAGAGAAGCATAAGAAGGTAAACAGGGAAAAGAAATCATAAGGAACTTATCAAAGTTGAACTATTTACATTCCAACATGGAAAAATGATAATTGTAACTGATGAAACTTTTCTCAATATGAAAAAGTTGAAGGGAATATATATATATATATATATATATATATATATATATATATATATATATATATATATATAGTCTTTATTGGAGGGTATATAGGCGTATGAATATATATATGAATGTTTATATATATGTTTAGAGATATACATAGATAGAGGGCACAGGACCAATTTAACAGGAAGGGATGATATTTAAAAGGTGAAATTAAGAGGTGAGAGAGGAATATAATGAGAGGAGATGGGTAGAGACAGAATGGGGCAAACTATCTCATATAGAAGAGGCAAGGGGAAAATGGGTACAATGGAGGGGAAGAACAGGAAAGCATAAGGGAATAATCATTGAATTTGGCTCAGGGAGGGAATGACATACACACGAAATAGGGCATCTCACCCTACAGGAGAGTAGGGGGGAAGGGGATGAGAGGGGGGATGATGGAGGGGTGGGCAGGTTGTGGGGGAGGGAAGTTGGAAGCACACACCTTTGAAAAGGGACAGGACCAAAGTAGAGAATAGAACAAGTGGGAGGTGGGGTAGGAGGGAGGGAAATATAATCAGTCTTCTACAATATATCTACTATGGTAATGTTTTGCATTAGCTACACATGTACAACCTATATTGAATTGTTTATCTTCCCAGTAAGGGTAGGTGACAAGGGAGGAAGGGAATGAATCTGGAATTCAAAGTTTTAAAACCAAATGTTTAAATATATATATATATATATATACTATTATTAATACTATTTTACATATAATTGGGAAATAAGAGGAGGGGATATCCTGGGGGACTGCTATTTTGGGGAGGTGGATAGGGGAAAAATGGGGGGAAAATTTGTAACACAAAATCTGACAGAAATGAATGATGTAAACTAGAAGTTAATAAAGCATTTGAAAAAAAAAAGAATTTCGTATCAAGGATCAAGTTCTTCCTCAGGACTGTCTGATTGATTTTTCATAGCTAAGAGGTACCAGGGATAGGCCAGCAAGGTCCCAATATGTAAGGTTCTAGGTGTGGAATACCCCTTGTATAGAAGGTTTCAGAAACTGGGAAGAATAGAGGTGACAGGAATAGGGAGGGATCCAGAGTATTAAAGGCTGCCTCAAACGATAAACATGTTCTGGAATTTTGCTGAGAATAGAAGTCAGGCTCATCTGATTGGCTATTGTAGCAGGAGCACAGGGAAGAATGTAAGGACACCAGAATCAATTTTATTCCATGCTTACAGTGACAGGGAAAACAAGAAAAGCAAGCTTCCCAGGGGAAAGTTTATAAAGTAACTGAATACTTTGTTTTCAGAATAGTAAAAACAAACGCATCTAGTTTCAACAATTGGGGAATTAATCAAACATCCTCCTTCAAAGGTAAACAAGATAAGGAAATGATAATCTGATAAAGTTTCTTTATATCTGTATACACATATATTACTCCATCTAGTTATGCTTCTTGCAGGGTTAGGAGACAGGATCTTAAGATCAGAGATTTAGAGTTGGGAAGGCTATCAATGGCTAGCTAATGAACCTCTTCATTTTACAGATGAGGAAACTGAGGCCCAGGGAAGTTAAGTGACTTGCCCAAGGTCATATAAGCATCACAGGTGAGATTTGAATACAGGTTGACTGTCTCCAGACCAAATTTCTTTACATTACACCATGCTACCTCCTCCATTTAAAGGAACAAGAATGTGTTCTTTTCCATGAAGTCTTATAAAGACCTGTTAAAACTTCATTAGTGGGGGAAGCATATCGCTGCCTCCTTCTCCTCCTAGAGCTCTTTTCATTTTTTGACACTACAGACTGCCTCCTTCTGGATCTTCTTCCCATCGCCTTAATGTAGACATTAATCAAGGATCTTGAAGCTCTTATTTTTCTCTATACTTTTTCCCTGGGTGAGCTCATCTCCTACTTGGACGTCAGCTATCATCACTATGTTGATGACTCCCAAATCTAATCTTCAGTCCTGATCTCTCTCCCAAGTACCAGATTACTTTTTTCAGTTGTCTAGACATCTCTGGGTTTCAGTTTCTCACTCATAAAATGACAGGATTGGAGCCAGTTTTCAAAAAAGGAAACAGAGTTTGAAACTTTAGTCCGATGAGATTGAAAATGATTCCTAGGGAAACTCTTGAAATGGTCATTAAAGAGATGATTGGCAAATATCTAGAAAAGGAAATGGTGATTACAAAAAACCAACAAATCTATCAAGCAAGTTATTAAATGCCTACTATGTGCCAGTCCCTATACTAAGTGCTAGAAATACAAAAAGAGGCAAAAGATAGACCCTGACCTCAAGGAGCATATAATCTAATGGGGAAGATAACATGCAAACAAATATATACAAAGCAAGATAAATAGGATAAATAAAAGCTAATTAACAGAGGGAAAGCATTGGAATTAAGAGAGATTGGGGAAGGCTTTCTATAGAAAGTGAGAGTTTAGCTGGGACCTAAAAGGAAGTGAAGGAGGTTAGTAGTTGAAGCACAGGAGGGAGAATATTCCAGGCATGGGGGCAGCCAAGAGAAAATGTCTGGAGCTGAAAGATGGAGAATCTTGTTCATGGAACAGCTAAGAGGCCATTGCACTGGCTTGAAGAGTATTTGGGACTAAGGTATAAGAAGACTGGAACCAGCATGACTTTGTCAATAAATCACACCAGACTAAATCTTATTTTCCTTTTTGTTGGAATTACTTAATGAATAGATGAAGGAAATGCTGTGTCTATACTTTACGAAGATTTGAGCAAAGTTTTTGATAGGATATCTCATATGTGCTTATGAAGAAGATGGAGGAATATGGATAAGGCAATAATATAATGTAACAGGAATGGGAATTTGAAGATCTTCCCTTTCCCTTAATAGACCTGGGGAGAGTTTGAAGACCTTCCCTGCTTTGAAAGTAAACTCTGTCCCCTAATAGGCTGAATGTAGTCACATGGAGCCTGTGGTGGGAAGAGTTTGCTGAAGGGTGCAGCAGAGCCCACAGGAACCTGGGAGTCAGAGCTAGAGAGATGGTAGAGAGGACACTCAGGCAAGGAAAGAAAGAGGTTTGTGAACAAATATTGATCTTATATTGGTTTGTGAGAAGGCTAAAGGATGGCTTCTTAAGATCTGTTACTATGATGGAATTGGCTTACTGGTTTTGGGATTCAGTTTTCTGGTGTCTAAATACATGTTTTGGTTCTGTCTTCTATATGGAGAATCTGTTATATTTTGCAATCAAGCACTATCCAGGAATATTTATAGTCACTGTCAGTGCTATAAATATTGTACTGGCATTTCATATAATCAGATGGATTCAGAACTGGCTAGATGACTGGACTTAAAGAGTGGTTATTAATGTTGCAGTGTCATCATGGCAAGAGGTCTTCAGTAAAGGGACCTTAACTTGCCCATGTGCTGCTTAACATTTTTAGTTTTGACAAAGATAAATTCATAGTTGGAGCACTCATCAAATTTGCAGATGGCACAAAACGGTGAGAATAGCTAGCACTCCACTTAAAAGAGCCAGTATCTAAAAGGAGTCTTCATAGGCTACTAGAGCATTGGGTTAAGCCTAAAGAGTTGAAATTCAACAAGCCTAAATGTAAAGTCCTGAACTCAGGCACAAAGAAATCAACTGTACAAGTATAGTGGGGACAGAGTGGTCGTGCTGTTTGGAAGGATCTGGTCATTTTAAAGAAGTGAAAGTTCAGTCACTGTAAACAGTGTGAGGGAACAGCCAAAAAAGGCTGGTGCAACCTTGGATCTCTATTGAGAATCACAGCTTCCAGAAACAGGGTGATTATATACTCTGTACCTGTCAGACTTCATCTGGACTATTGTGTTTAATGACCAGGGTGAGAAGGGTGACCAGGATGGTGAAAGGTCTGGAGTATTATGACATTTGAATATTAGATGAAACAACTGCAGATGTTGTCCCAGAAGAAGACTGAGGCGGATATAATAGACATGTTCCAGTATTTGAAGGGCTGGAGTAGAAACTAGATTTGTTCTGTTTGGTGTCAGAGAGCAGAACCAAAAGCAGTGAGTGGAAGCTGATGTCAGGAAAAACATTTTAACTATTAGAAGTGTCCAAAGGCTGTCTTGAGTGACAGTGGATTCTCATTCCTTAGGGGCCTTCAAGCAGAAGCTGGATGTTCATTTGTTTTAGGTATGGTAGACTGGAAAACTCCTTTTTGTATGTGTTAGATTAGATGGTCTCCTATATCTCTTTTAACTCTTCAGTTCTGTGATTCTGTAACTCCATGATCCCTTCCAACTCTGTATCTACGACCCTTTGTCTGATTAGCCCACCAGCACTTCAAACTCAAATCGCCTAAGATTGACTCCTCATCTTTGTCTGAAAACCTACTTCAATTTCTGACTTCTCTGTCACTAACGATACAATACTACCAATTGTCTTTGAATCCTTTCTTTCTCTCCCACTCCCTGTATGTGATAATTTACTATGTTCTGTCAAGTTTACCTCCAGAGTATTGCAGAAATCAGGCACTTCCTCTTCCTTCCCATTACCACCACCCTAGTTCAGGGGAAAAAAGGAAAGAAGGAAGGAAGGAAGGAAGGAAGGAAGGAAGGAAGGAAGGAAGGAAGGAAGGAAGGAAGGAAGGAAGGAAGGAAAAAAGGGAGAGAAGGAGAAAGGGAGGGAGGAAGGAAGGAAGGAAGGAAGGAAAGAAAAAAAGAAAGGAAAAAAGAGAGGGAGAGAAGGGAGAAAAGATGCAAAGAAAAAAGGGAAAGAAAGAAAGAGGCAAGAGAAGGAGGAAAGGAGAAAGGAAGAAAGAGAAAAGAGGATCATTGAAGCATTTTTTAAATGCAGAGAATAGAACAGGAGAAAGGTCAGAAAGACGGATAGATAAGTAGGAAACTTTTTTTTCTTTTTTGCTTTTTGGAGGGCAATTGGGGTTAAGTAACTTGCCCAAGGTCACACGGCTAGGTTTGTGTTTTTTTGTGTGTGTTAAGAGGCCGGATCGGAACTCAGGTCCTTCTGACTCTAGGGCCAGCACTCTACTCACTGCGCCACCTAGCCGCCCAGTAGGACACTTTGGAAAGCTATAATTTGCATTTTAATATGCATAAAAAGAAAAAATCTGCAGTTTCATGTACAATTCTGTTTTTCTGTTCTGTTGTTTTTATGTATATACATATAAATGCGCATACTCATTTTATTTGGTATTTACATTCAGAATAAAAATACACTTAAAAAAATAAAGTCAACAGAATAGTACCTATATCACTGGTCTCACAATTTTATGAGGCTCAAATAAGGTAATGCACTTAAGATACTTAGTAAATCATAGCACACTAAATAAGTGGCAGTCATTATCATCATCATCAACATCAGCAGCAACAACATCTCAACACCTCCTCAGTTCCCTCAGCTATCTGATTAGAGGACTAGATGGCAGAGCAAAAAGTTCCTCACAACTTCCCTTTATAGAAGTCTCAGAATTTTCCAGCTAACTTTGTTTCCTGTCAGCTGCTCTGCTTGGTTTTGATTCCACAAACATCATGCCCTCACATATCCCCTAGTGTCCCTGGTCTCTCCTATCTTCATCTCTTCAACTTTCTTCAGTTTACTGTCTTCCCCCAAGTCGATTGTAAGTTCCATGAGGGCAGGGGCCATCTTTATTTTTTAAGTTTGTATCCCCAGTCTTTCACACCAGATCTGACACATAGTATGTGTTTAATAAATGTTTATTGACTGTCACTATCATCATTATTTTTTTTTTTAAAGCAATTGGGGTTAAGTAACTTGCTCAAGGTTAGTCATTTGATTTATGCGTGGGTGCTCATTTTCTGAGGCCGGATCTGATCTCGGGTCATCCAAACTCTGAGGCCGGCACTCTTACTCACTGCGCCACCTAGCCGCCCCTTTTAGGGCAGTTGGGGTTAAGTAACTTGCCCAAGGTTACACGGCTAGGTTTTTGTTTGTGTGGGTTAAGTGTCGGAGGCCGGCTCCAAACTCAGGTCCTTCTGATTCCAGGGCCGGCGCTCTATTCACTGCGCCACCTAGCCGCCCCTTATCATCATTATTAATAAGATATTTTAATGGATACATGATTTGATTGATGTTGGTTCACCCTCCACTGGTGCAGATTACAACCCTCTCCATATCTTATTCTCTCATCAGTGTTCATTAGTAGAACTGCCATGTGCATGGGAGACATTTTTAGGTCCTGTAACACTTTTGTGGGCACCATTGGGACATAGCTATTCTGCCTCATTCTCACCACATGACTGGACAACCTCCTTTTTTGGTCGTATACATCTTGGTGATATCTTTTATGCTTGACCCTTGACTCATGTCATTGCTGGTAACATTTTGTGGAGTCTTCTTAGAGCCACCTGGTGTCTCCTATGTTGCCTTTTATGGTGCCTGCAAGTTTTAATTCTTTGGAGAGCATGGGTTCCACATTTTATATCCATGTGAAATCAATCATGAAAATATATTCATCTTAAATATATCAATTAAAGTGTATTCGTGTTAAAAATAGGATTTTTTTTGGTAAATGTTAGCCCTTAATAATAAGAGGTAGTTTTTTGTGGGGTTTTTTTTGACTGATTCTTGAAGGTATATAAGATTTTTTCTCTCTTTCTTTCTTTTTTTTTTTTTTTTTTACAAATGCTTTATTAACTTCTGGTTTACATCATTCATTTCCACCAGATTTTGAGTTACAATTTTTCCCCCATTTTTTACCTACCCACCACCCCAGAATAGCAGTCCCACTAGATATCCCCCTCATCCAATCTGCTCTCTTCCATATCTTCTCCCATACCCCCTTCGACTTTGCCATTAGGGCTAGGTGAATCTCTGAGCCCCAATGCCTGGACATCTTATGAAACATTTAATTTTAAAACTTCGATTTTCAGATCCATTCCCTTCCTCCCTTGTCACCCACTCCCTCTGAGAAGATAAGCAATTCAGTATGTGTTGTACATGTATAGTTATGCAAAACATTACCATAGTAGATATATTGTAAAAGACTGCTTATATTTCCCTCCCACCCATCTCACCTCCCACCTGGTCCATTCCCTACTTTGATCCTGTCCCTCTTTGATAGTGGGTACTTCCAACCTCCCCTCCCCCTAGAATGCCCTCCCCTCCATCATCCGCCTGCTCATCCCCCTTTTCCCTACTCTCCTGCAGGGTGAGATATCCCATTTAATATGTATGTGATTCTCTTCTTGAGCCAACTTCAATGAGAATATGGTTTTGCCTTTTTGCCTTCCTGTTCCTCCCCTCCCCTGCAACTACTTCCCCTTGCCTCTTCTACATGAGATAGTTTGCCCTACCCTGTCTCTCCCCATCTCCTCTTGTCACTTTCCTTTCTCACCTCTTAACTTCACCCCTTAAGTATCATCCCTTCCCATCAAATTCAACCTGTACCCTCTATCCATGTATATCTGTAAACATATGCCCATATACCCTTCTTCAATTATTTTCATAATGAGAAAGGTTTCATCAGACACAGTTATTGTTTTTCCATGTAGGAATGTTAATAGTTCAACTTTGATAAGTTCCTTTTGATTTCTTTTCCTTGATTGCTTTCTCAAGCATCTCTTGCTTCTTGTGCCTGAATGTCAAATTTTCTGTTCAACTCTGGTTTTTTCCTCAAGAATGCTTGAAAGTCCTCTATTCTACTGAATGACCATATTTTCCCCTGAAACAAGATACTCAGTTTTGCTGGGTAGGTGACCCTTGGCTTCAATCCCAGCTCTTTTGCCCTCTGGAATATCATATTCCATGCCCTTTGATCCCTCACTGTAGAAGCTGCCAGGTCCTGAGCTATTCTGATTGTGTTTCCACAATATTGAAATTGTTTCTTCCTGGCTGCTTGTAGTATTTTCTCTTTGATCTGGGAGTTCTGGAACCTGGCTATAATATTCCTAGGAGTTTTCTTTTTGGAATCTTTTTTAGGAGGAGATCAGTGGATTCTTTCAACCTCTATTTCCCCCTCTGGGTCTAAAACATCAGGGCAATTTTTCTTGATAATTTCTTGAAGGATGATTTCTAGGTTCTTTCTTTGATCATGGCTTTCAGGCAGTCCAATAATTTTTCAATTATCTTTCCTGGATCTATTTTCCAGGTCAGTGGTTTTTCCCATGAGATATTTCACATTGCCTTCTATTCTTTCATTTGTTTGGATCTGTTTAACAGCATCTTGATTTCTCAAAAGTCACTAGCTTCCATTTGCTCCAGTCTAACTCTGAGGGAATGAATCTCCTCAGTGAACTTTTGAGATTCTTTTTCCATCTGGGAAATTCAGCTTTTTAAGGCATTCTTCTCCTTATTGCCTTTTTGAGCTCTTTTGCCATTTGAGTTAGTCTATTTTTTAAGGTGTTATTTTCTTCAGTCAGGCTGTTGACTGTCATTTCATACTTTTCTTGCATCTTTCTCATTTCTCTTCCCAATTTTTCCCCCACTTCTCTTATCTGCTTCTTTTTTTTTTTTTAAGCAATTGGGGTTAAGTAACTTGCTCAAGGTTACACGGCAAGTCATTATTTATGCGTGGGTGCTCATTTTCTGAGGCCGGATCTGATCTCGGGTCATCCCAACTCCGAGGCCGGCGCTCTTACTCACTGCGCCACCTAGCCGCCCCTTTAGGGCAATTGGGGTTAAGTAACTTGCCCAAGGTTACACGGCTAGGTTTTTGTTTTTGTATGGATTAAGTGTCGGAGGCCGGCTCCAAACTCAGGTCCTTCTGATTCCAGGGCCGGCGCTCTATTCACTGCGCCACCTAGCCGCCCCTCTTATCTGCTTCTTAAGGTCCTCTATGGCCTGTAGCCAGCTTGTATTTTCATTTGGGGCTTTTGGTGCAGGAGTTCTGACCTCACTGTCCTCCTCCATGCTTTGATCCTCTTTGCCCCTAGAATAGGAATCCAATGTTGAATTTTTTTGTTTATTTTGTTTCTTTTGCCTAGGCATGTTGCCACTTAATTATTTGATTTTTGGGCTTGTTGCCACAGTAGGGCTCTGCCACCAGACAGGAGAGCTTCCGCCCAAACATGGGGTCTTCACAACTTCCACAGGTTGGGTGGCCTCTGTAAAGCGTCCACATGCTCTGGCAAGCTGGATACTCACCCCAAAGCTCCACCCCAGACCACAATCCAGATCCAGGCAGTTTAAAGCAAGAGCGATTAACTCCCAAACTGATTGCTGGATTTCCCTACAGTTCGAAGACCAGGAGCTGGAGCTGCCATTGACGCTGCAAAATGGCCTCTGTGCCTCGTTTGCTCAGTAGCTTTTGGCCCCCAGGGGAGGAAGCCAATGGTTTCCCCAAATACTGGTCCCAAAGTCCATAGGGCACTAACCTTTCACTTTGTCCTAGACATATCTGTGCTGATAATTCTGGAATCGCCACAGCTGCTGGTGTTCTGGAGTCCCTCCAGCTGGCTGCTGGCCCAGCCGCCCTGGGGCCAGAGGTAGTTTTTTTAATAGTACTTTATCAGCATCTCATTTTATCTTAACAACCCTAAGAATTAGATATTATTTTGATTCCCATTTTATAGTTGAAGAAACTGAGGCAGACAGAAGTTAGTTGAGTCACCTGTCCAGGGTCCTACAGTGAATCATGTATGAGGCTAGATTTAAACTTGGGTCTTCCTGATTCTAGGTCCAGAGCTCGCTCTTTTGTTTCTTTTTTTATAATTAATCTACAGTATCTCACTTGATCTGTTTCTTTCTTCTGTTCTCTTCTGGAATGAGCTGTATTGAATACTTGAGATACATGTACTGATGGACTTCTAGGAGTGGGGAACCTGCAGCCTCAAAATAAAAGGATTTGTTCTGTGAAACTTGTACTCAGTCAAAAGGCTGCACCCAAGGAAGTAGGAGGCCCATGTGGCCTCAAGGCTGAAAGTTTCCTGGCCTCTGGACTAACCCAATTGGTGACTCATCTACCCGGATGTCATGGTCTGAATAATAGGCACTCTTCATCCATTTGTTTTCTCTTCTATCTATAATTAATCCAATCTCTTTTGTGTGCTTGTGGATATCATTTAGGAAACTAAAGTATTCTGGGGTTTGATGCCATCAGCATACTGCTAACAGAACATCTAGAAGGTGTATCCATTAAGGTGGTATGTTTGATAGAATTTCGGACAGAACGACCAGAAAGCCTGAGTTCAAATCCCAGCTCAGAAATTGACTAGCTATGTGATACTGAACAAGGAATTTAATCTCTTTCAACCTTAGTTCCCTCATTTATAAAACAATAGCACCTAACTCACAGGGTTGTTATTATGGGGATTAAATGAGATATTGTACATTAAATGTTTTGTAAAACTTACAAGGTTATGTAAATGCTAGTTGTTATTATCTATAGGTTGTGTTTGTTTCATTTGGATTTTTAGCAGGGCATCCTCTGTGATGGCAGTAAATATATTGACCAGCGTATGTCTCCTTGTTTTGTGCTTTAGGTTATATTGATGATGAGGATGATTGAGCAGTGATTTATGCAACACTTATTTTCATCTCTTAAGGAATATTATTTGATCTTAATATTTGCAAGGGAGATATATTTTGTTAGGGAGAGCCCTTTATGGTGGCATTTTGCTCCACAATGTTGTGGTAGACTATATATGTATTACAAGTGAGGAAATAAGCCCTAGGAAACAGATATAAACTGTGTGAGAATTAGAGGATGCTATCAACCAATAGTCCCTGTTCCCTAGGCAGCTAGAGCAGAAAAGTCCGTTGTTTCATGCATAAACTGGTGACTTATACCTGGCATTTCCCTCACCCTATGAAAAGTTCCCCTTGTCCCCCCCAATTGAGGCAGTTTGCTGTCTTCTCAGACCTGGCAGATTCTTCACTCTGTGTTAGGTTGCATGTGCCATGTGCCACCCCTGGAAGGTACTTTCTGTGGAGAAAAGGGGAGGCAACAGAAGGCCTTGGAACTTAACTGAACATAATTGAACTAGAAACTGGAAATAATAAGGTATATATCTTTGCACTGAGTTTGACAACTACATACTTTCAGGTTTAGTATATCTTCTTTTATAATCCTTGCCTGTATTAGGTAAGTCATTTGTACCATCTTTATTCCTGAGATTGAAAACTGTACCCATGGCCACCTACTACATAAGTAAAATGCTTTTTTATGCCCAACAAAGGAAAATCATAATGAGATCTCATATTCTTTATACCTTTCAGTCAGTAATGTGATAGTATTGTTTGTGAAAATTTATTTTTTCTTAAATTTTCATTAAGAATATTTTTAGGGGTGGCTGGATGGCGCAGTGAATAGGCCCTAGAGTCAGGAGGACCTGAGTTCGAATGTGACCTCAGACACTTGACACACTTACTAGCTGTGTGACCTTGGGCAAATCACTTAACCCCAATTGCCTTGCCTTCGCTCCTCAAAAAAAAAAAAAAAGTCTGCAATTGCAATCTTCCATCCTATAATGTTTAGTTAAGGAACTTATATCTGATGATAAATGTTGTCTTTGTCTGCCACATCTCTCCACCTGACCTGGACGTTAAATGTTTGGTTTTTTTTAGTTTTTGGAGGGGGGAGGGCAGGGCAGTTGGGGTTAAATGACTTGCCCAAGGTCACACAGCTAGTATATGTTAAGTGTCTGAGGCCAGATTTGAACTCAGGAACTCCTGACTCCAGGGCTGGATCTCTACTTACTGCACCATCTAGCTACCCCAAACATTAAATGTTTATTGAGTGAGATAATCTCTGGGGTCCTTTAGCTTGTTTATCATGTTGAACACTTTATTTAAAGTGGTAAACTTCCCTAAAAAGCAGTAATAACTCCAAGTAGTCTTCACTTTTACCATTTCCCATTTTCCAGTGTCAGCTTCTTTAAATTGGTTGTGATAAAGCTGTTATTATTGCACATAATGTCTTTTAATCTTCCTTTCTTCCACTTTGCTTGATTTTTGACCTTTGTTCTAACTAGTTAATGGTTGGTCTATGTGCAGATAGCTGATATAGTAATGATTCATATCAGGAATTAGTCATCTATTGTTAGTTAAAATGTAGTCTATTTTATTAGTATCATATAACCAGGCAAGCAGGCATTTATTAAGTATTTGTTATGTGCCATACACTCTGTTAAAGGCTGGAGATACAAATGCGAACAAAAAGACAGTCCTTGCTCTCAAGGAGATTACATTATTTTCATTTATTTATTTATTTTTGGCTTTTTGGAGAGGGGAAGGTAGGGCAATTGGGGTTAAGTGACTTGGCCAAGGTCACATGGCTAGTTTTGTGTTAAATGTCTGAGGTCAGATTTGAACTCAGATCCTCCTGACTACAGGGCTGGTGCTCTATTCACTGTGCCACCTAGCCTCCCCAAGGAGATTACATTCTTTTTTTTTTTTTAAAGCAATTGGGGTTTAGGCAACTTGCTCAAGGTTACATGGCCAGTCATTTTTATGTGTGGGTGCTAATTTTCTGAGGCCGGAACCGATCCAGGTCCTCCTTACTCACTGTGCCACCTAGCTGCCCCAGGAGATTACATTCTGATGAAGGAACTTAACACATAAAAGTGAGCTGAAAAGGGGGGAAGAGGGAAGATAACCCATAAGAAGTGTAGGGGCAATATCTGGAAAGACACAAGCAGAACCAGGAGGGAAATAAAGAGTCATTAGCCTGGGCTTCTCCCCAAAATGGAGACCCTGGGTAGAATTCAACAATGGAAGCCATGTACCAATTAGTACCATAATTATCTGCATACACCCCATCATCCATATAGGATTGTAAGGTGTTTATTTAATAGTAAGAGAATTGTAAGGTTTTTTTAATGAAAAGAAATATTTTAAAACTGTCTTTGCCACAGAGAAATATAAGTTCAGTACAATTTTCATCGTTCGATACAAATACAGGAAATGGGTTTAAAATCTCATATGATTTTCTGATCTTCTTACGTAGAGAGTGATGGTCCAAGCTACTGATATAGTCCCTATTGCTTGAGCAGAGGCCCAAGTATAGCTGGTACATTCTCGTCACGTACTGGACAGTGGTTATAGTCTATTTAGACAGAAGGGTGCAATGGAAAGTAAGCTGGGCGTGGAGTCAGAGGACCTGGGTTCAGATTCTAACTGCCGCTTATTGCCTGTGTGACCTTGACCAAGTGTCTTTCCTCATCTATAAAAGGAAGGGGCTGAACTAGATAATCATCACAATAACTGGCATTTATATAACACTTGAAGGTTTGCAAAGCGCTCTACACATGTTAACTCATTTGATCCTCATAACAACCCAGTGAAACAGTTACTACTATTATCCCCATTTTATAGATGAGGAGACAGAGGTACAGAGGCTAAGGGATTTGCCCAGGGTCATACAACTAGAAAACATCTGAGGCAGGTTCAGACTTAGGTCTTTCTGATGGTGAGTCTCACACTGTATCTGCTTTGCCAGCTAGCTAGCTGCTGTCCTTAGATTATCTCAGGGTCTATTCTCAAAGGTCTGTTCTAGTTCTTTGAATTTATGATTGTGGAACACTCCTGTATTACATATTTTCTTTTATTTGAAATTTGCTATGTCTGTGAACTAACTAGGCAGTTGTGCAAGCCCTCCCCTTCAGGGAAACTAGCTACTTTGCCCTACACACACACACACACACACACACACACACACACACACACACACCCCACATGTAGCTCCTCTGGCCCCCACAATCCAAAGGCCAGGTAGTTTGCATTTCATCCTTCCACCAGGCTTCTCAGGTACCCTTAAGGGGACTAAGAATGTCTAGGGTCTCAGCAAATAGCTCAAGCCCCATTGATGGTGTTCCCCCCAAATATAGGAGGGGATCCCTTGAATCCTAATTCCATTTAGTGGCTAACAAATTAGTTTTCACAAAGAAATTTATAATTCAAAAAGAACAATAACAAATTTACTCTTCTAACACATGGGTGGTATAATCACTTCCTTTTTGCCACTAAAGTGGAGAAGAAAAGGGGATCAGGTTCAAAATTCAGCTTAGTTTTAAAGACTCAAGAAGCCAATGAAAGGAGGCTCCATTCACCCATGGGATAGGGGATGCAGAGGTTTCTACTTTAGGCAATCCGGACATGTTCCAAAAGCCCCTCAAGATGCCTCCATTGTTAGGCTAACTGGGCATGCTTAGAAAAGTCCATGTTACAATTCTATACTTCCTCTTGATGAAAATGATGTAGTTCAGTTCCAGAGATGAGGCTAGGAGGCAGAGCTCTTGAACATGATGTGATTTTAGGTAGGTACATTGATTCCCACCCTTGACAGGACCATAAAATAGGTAAGAAATCAATTCAAGTGAAATGAGCCCTCTTTGTCAAGGGTACTAGTGAAGAGGGGCCACTCTAAGAGACCATGGCTATGCTCCAGCACTGTGACTTTGCCACTGGCACAAAATAAGCCTGATATAAATGTTAGCTGTCATCATTGTTCATAACCACCATTTCCAAACAGCTATTTTAGCTCACAGCCAGCAACAGAATTCAGTAAGCATCTTTAATGCTGGGATTCCATCTTAATTATCTCTGGATCTTCCCTAGCATCTAGCAACATGTTCTTCACTAGATACTCAGTAAAAGGTTTGTTGAATGAATGAATGAATGAATGCATGCATGCATGCATGCATAAATTTGTCAAAAGAATTTTCAGTTACAATCAAAATCATTGCTTTCTCATGGAACTCATTGCAATCAAGTCACCAATCAATTAACAAGCACATATTAAGTGCCTTTTATTTGCCAGGCTCTGAGATTTGACTTGTATTAATTGTGAGAGATAGCACACTCTTTCCTTCATATACCACCTGACTTTTCTTTGGTATGCTAGAGGCTTATTTCACTCCCGCACAGAGCAAGCACCTACTCATTTTCTCACCTCAAGCTCCCAACTGTGTTATTGGACTCCTTAACTGATCTGCACACATATGTAGGCATATAGTCCCTGCAATTTAAAATACTCTCAAATGGAAATTTATGCACCCCTTAAGTATTTATGACGAATATGGACATATCAAACCTTTATGCATATTTTGATATATATATAGTGATGAATTTATGACCTCACCAATCTGGATACTTCCTCTAGTGATGCAGATCACGTCCCATCCAAGGCTTTTTAACCTGTGCACTTCTTGTTCCAGTCAATTCTCCATTAGTGGAGAGGAGGGGGCAGGGAGGTCCACTTGTCATGCTAGGAACCTTCTTCCAGATTTCTTTACATTATATGTATAGGAGGCTAGGCAGAAAATCTCATAAAAGACAAAGCACAGCATTAAAGAAATATAGGAGTTGGTCAGGGAGAAATTAGGAGGTAGAACCTGAGTCTAGGGCTCTTTCATCTCTTTCCCTTCCTGTGTTGGCTTGAGGTACTCCCAAGGGTTCCAGTGATCCTTGGGTTTCTAATTAGAGAAGCCCAATGTTGTCTCCAGGAAATTTCCCTAACAGCTTTCTGTTTTCTCCTCTCTCTACATGGAGGAAAGTGGTTGATTGGGAGTCCGGAGGAAGGCACAGGGGACACAGATTGACAGCATGGTGGTCATTTGGGAATGGGTGTGAATAGTGTTCAGTTCTTGACTCACTTCTAGCTCTATGGGTTTTCCATTCAGCTGGATCTCATATTCTGGACAACAGCTGTTCCTTACCTCCTCAGTTTTTTCTTGTGTGAATAGTTATGCCAAACTCACTTAGGAGGTTTTGTAATGTTCTAGGGCTTGATGTGATCAGCACAATATCATACACAAAACAGAAGCACCTGAAGGCCCTTACATCTACAGTTCCTTTTCCACTTGGACAACACACCAAACATGATTAGGGCAAGCATTTTTTTGCAGGCTTAGGTCTTGCCTTATTCATGCCTGTACATGAGAGATGTCTAATTAGAAGAGATCCTTTAAGTCAGCATTTTATTCACTGACCCAAATACTTTTTCCATAGTCAGCAAACAATTTGTAGAGTGAAATCTTCAATTCTTTGTACTTTTCATTCAAAGGTGTAATCATGAAGATGTGGTCTGCTATAGACTGTCATTGGTAAAAGCCTGCCTATTCCCTTCTCAACCTCTTCACCAATGGTACCCTTGATGCAGATATAAATTATTCTCATAAAGATTTTATAGAGATCCAAAAGTAGGTGTACATGTATTCATAGTTATTAATATTTTCTTAATCATCTTTTTTAGTAATAAGGTCTTTGGTTCTTTTAAAAATTAATACATATGTAAAACAAGAACTTTAAGTATTTCTGTGTCAAATACTGTCTACTATAAAACAAATTTTAGAAATATATACTTATACTGAGAAATATATTTTAGAAATATATTTCACTGATTAAAGTTGGGCATTGTGGTTTTGGGGTCAAATCTCCATTAAAATTAAGAATTTTTTTCCAATGCTAAATGCTTCTAATAATGAAGAAAACCCTGAAGTTCTTGGGTGTGCATTAAATTAATATTTTTAGTGTACAAATAACATGCAGGATGGATTTTGCAACTCAATCACTTGTGATAGAAAGGGATGGTAGTAGGGTCTAGAACTTCGATTTCATTGATATTAGAAACTACCAAGAGAGGAACCTTCTTCTACCAATGTATGTCGGCACTTTTTCTGAAACTTTGAGTCTTAGAAAATTGCCTACAGCATTGATAAGTTAAGTGACTTGCCCAAGATGACAGAAACTATTATTCAAAAATGCTTCAAAATTCTGGCCTCCGTGCATTTTTATTGAGATGACTACTCTAGTTTTTCTTTGCTTTTTTGAAGGGCTAAGGAAAAACAGTCATTGAACTCTGTGTACTTATGTGTGTGTGCATACACACACATGCAAAGCAAAGATTTAAGAGCACCTTGGCCTTTAGATTATTTTTATTAAATGTATATGCCTTAGGGACCTTTTGAAAAATTTGCTTAAATATCCTGTTTTTGTAAAAATGTATGTCCCAAGGGCCGATTTTGCATGTTTTTATTGCTTGCTGAATTGTACCCGATCAAGGCCAAGTGTTTTGATGCTTTTGGTTTGGCTCTTAAATCACACTGTATCCTGCAAACAAAGTTCACAAATGATTGCCGGCATTTCTGCATAACTTAGAAGCATTACCAAAGGCATATGTACTATTGCCCTGGCAGACATATATAAATGAGCGCAGTATAACACCTCCATCCTTCAGGCTTGGCAACTCAATGTGGATGTTCATTTTTATAGCAGCTAACTTATTAGCTGTGGATGACGATGTCACTTTGTGTGTTACATTTCCAAGCAGGAGAAGTGTGAGTGAGTTCTAAGACATGTGAAATGAAGGATCAGCTTGCAGAAGCTGGTCTTGAAGGCATCAGAGAGTAAGGATAAGAGCTTCATCATGCCATGTATGAAGGCTGCCAATTCCTTGATTGACAGCTCTCTGTATGGCAAGTCTTGAGGGATTGGGTATTTAAATCTTAATTACAAAAAAGTGTTACAGAATACTAAAAACCAATCAAGGAAACTGGAAAGCGTATATTGTAATGTAGCATTCTATTATTAACGGCTTATGCAGTATGAGTTTGGCTGACATATAGAGCAATCTATGTAGATAGAACAAAAGAAGTCAGAAAATTAATATACAACTAGATGGTATTAAGTAATAGAAAGGCTTCTAGATTTGAAGTCAGAGGGCCTAGATTCAAATCTAGCTTGGCTGCTTGCTACTTATGGGTCCATTTAAGCTTTTTGGGTCTTAATTAACCTGGAAGGCCCCTTCTAGCTTTAAAACTATGGTTCAATGATTAAAGCGTATGTGCCATTGAAATTGTTTTATCTTGTACATTGGTACTGCCCTTGGATATTACATGGAAAATTAGATCTTTATTAATTAATGTTTTATTTTAAAAAACCAAACACCTAAACATCAGTAATAACTCTAGACACCTATATTCTACTCCTCCCACCTCCCCACCTTATAACTTTACCTCCTTCAGAAGGGGTCTTGAGGAAGCATGTAGGATACACAATGGAGAAAGGTATGAGGAGTTAAGGGAAATTTATAAAACTATAATCAGACTCAACAATGGAAAAAGCAAAATGGATTGAGAGGAGGTAGAACTCCTTTGTAGAAACTTAGGAGCAGAGTGAGGAAGCAGATAAATATCTTTTTCCTCTTCACCCTCTTTCCTTTCAATGCAATTATTAGAATTGTAGCCCAGTTCCTTACTTGCACTGTTATCTCTCTAAACTGCTTTTCTCTGGGTTGAAGGACATACTTCATGAAAGAGAGGCTGGCAGAGTAATTTGATGATCCTGGAATGAGAGGGTGATTACTTCTCCCTCTTTCATCTGGAGTCTCCAACAGAGGTTATAATATAGAGGCAGCCTGGAGCCTGTGAACATTTATTTATTTATTTATCTATCTATCTATCTATTTATTTATTTATTCTTTCTGGAGGGCAATTGGGGTTAAGTAACTTGCCCAAGGTCACATGGCTAGGTTTTTTTGTTTGTGTGTGCATTAAGTGTCTGAGGCCAGAACCGAACTCAGGTCCTTCTGAGTCCAGCGCCGACGCTCTACTCACTGCGCCACCTAGCCGCCCTGTGAATATTTTTTTAATATGATAAGTATTTCAATATATTGGTCTCCTTTGTAGTTCTGTCTTCTTTATTTTGTTCATTTGAAATTATTGTTCTCATTTTAAGGGTCTGTAGGCTTCACCAGACTTCCAAAGGAACCATGGCTGATGAAACTTAAGAACCTCTGAGATGCTATAAAGGATGCTATAAGAACATTTGGCCTCTTCTCTTAATTCCAGTCTTCCTTCCTCTGACCTTATCTCTCTACTTGAACCTTTCCCAAATATTCCCAACCAGATTCTCACTTCTAGTTAAGGAATTTCCTCACAGGAGTATATTTTCCTCTTATACAATTCTATTCTACCATCCCATTTGCATCCAGTAATTTGCCTCCATTGCCAGATTCTAGTCATGAGTCACATTCCACAAAATCTCAATGATACATGGTGATATATACTTTCTTGCACTAAGATCTCTATTACATAGACTTTGCCCATTTGTGTATAAGACACCTAAGGCCACAAATATTATTACTGCTACTTTTCTGGATATGGTTTCTTTTGCTATGTTGGGTTTTTCCACTGCTTTTCTTCTTATCGCATACCTAGTGCTTCTTTGTGGAATTTGGATTAGTAGGTATGTCTAAACAATTTTCTTTCTCCCTTTCTTAGTTTAAATATTGACCAATTTCACAAGTTTCTAGACAAATGTACTTTTCCTGGTACTACATATATACTCTATTGCTAGCCAAGAGCCTGCCATTCGGATATCTTAAGAATTGACCCTGAAATCTAAATCTTTTTCTCAGATACCATCATTTTTTTTTTGCCTTTTGGAGGGCAATTGGGGTTAAGTAACTTGCCCAAGGTCACATGGCTAGGTTTTTGTCTGTGTGTGTGTTAAGTGTCTGAGGCCGGATCTGAACTCAGGTCCTTCTGACTCCAGGACCGATGCTCTACTCACTGTGCCGCCTAGCCGCCCCCAGTACCATCATTTTTATAAGCATCTGTTCCATTCCCAGATTCCTTATTTCCTCTGACACTCTTACCTTCATTTGACAGCAGTGGTGAAGCATCACCTAGGGCACTAAAGTCTTTGGTTTCTTGCCTAGACTCCTTAATCCCTAGAAATGTTTTTTGATTCCCTCTGGAAGCACTATCTTCCCCTCACATGAGTGACCAGAAGTGATTGTCACATTTGACAAATCTTAGATGCTCCCTGTCATGTTCAAGATACACACCTGGGAAGACAGCGTTATTGTCAATCGTTTCCATGAAATCACCTCCACAGCAGTTGTATGTTACACGGGGATTTGGCAGCCTCTTAGACTATCATATTCCACAGGTTATTTATTGGCTTACTACCTGTGGATTGCAGCAGGAGCTGCTTCCTCTTTTATTCTCCACGGGAAAAGCTTCAGATTAGTTTTTGTTGTTGTTCAGTCATGTCTCACTCTTCATGGCCCCAGGTGGGATTTACTTGGCAAGGATACTGGAGTGGTTTGTCCTTTCCTTCTCCAGATAAATTTACAGATGAGGAAACTGAGGATGACACTGCTAAGTAAGTGTCTGAAACCAGATTTGAACTCACAAAGATGAGTCTTCTTGACTTCAGTCTGGGCACTCACACTGAGCCACCCACCTGCCCTCTCAAATCTGTTACATAGCTTCAGTGACTGAATTACTCTTCTCTCTCTCTCTCTCTCTCTCTCTCTCTCTCTCTCTCTCTCTCTCTCTCTCTGTCTCTGTCTCTCTCTCTCCTCTCTTTCCCTTTTCTCTCTTTTCTTCCTTTCCTTTCTTTTTTTCTTTTATCCTCCATCCCCTGCCTTCATCCTATCTTCTTAATACAGGTTGGAATTTTGCTCCATTGTTTCAGACTCTTGTTGCTATTTCTTTTCTTCTTGAAATATTTTCCTCCTGTTCTCTCCTAGAACCCTTCATTCTCTTGGTTAACATGAAGAGTATAAAAAGGCAGTTATCAGATGTGGATTCCTTGTATTTAGCCCATTTGTTGTGTTGCTGTCTTCCACGCTCTTTAGAACTGACTAGCAAGTCTTTAAGTGGCAATATTCCCATCCGAAGAATTTTCAGAAGTAGTGAAAGTTGGGAGGTGGGGGAAGGGGGGAAAAGAGAAAGAGAGAGAGAGAGAGAGAGAGTGAGAGAGAGAATTTGAGACTGATGGGGGGATATTGGTGCTACCTTCCATAACTTCTAAGTGTAAAGTGCAGACTGCTTAACATAACGTTGAAGGCCCATTATAATATAGCTCCAACCTACCTTTCTAACCTTATTTCACACAATTACCCTTCATACATCCAACCCTCCAGCCAAACTGGACTACTTATCATTCCTTATATTTGAACCGCCCTTTCCTTGACCTTTGTGCCCATCATTCCCAACGTCCACTAGCTCACTTTCTGAAATCCTGTCCATTTTAGGATCTAAGGATCCCTTATGGCTGGAAGGTACCTCTGACATCATCTAGTCTAAATCCCTCATTTTACATATGAGAAAAATGAGGCCCAAAGAGATCTAAAACGTGAACTGTGCAAAGTATTCTAGTAGCAAAGTCAGGATTTGAACTCAGTTTCCCTGCCTCCCAAACCTCCCAGTACTCATTCTCCTATGTCAAGCTTTTAGGACCAAGGATCAAATGCCAACTGCTCCATGAAGCTTGGCTTGGTTTTCTTCCTTTTCCTCCAACCCCCCCACCTCCACTGGAAGAACTTCCTCTTCACAATTCTCATAAAACTTTGTGTATCGCTTATATACTTATTTTCTATTTGCTTTTCATGATTTTTTTCATTCTTTCTTGGATTATGAGTTTCTTGAGGAAAAACAGTTTTCCCTTAAGGCTTATGCAGTGCTTTGCACATAGTAGGTACTCAGGAAATATATGGTGAATGCTTTTAAAAATTGGCAGTTAGGGCGGCTAGGTGGCGCAGTGAGTAGAGCGTTGGCCCTGAAGTCAGAAGGACCTGAGTTTGGATCCGGCCTCAGACACTTAACGCACACACAAACAAAAACCTAGCCGTGTGACCCTGGGCAAGTTACTTAACCCCAATTGCCCTTTAAAAAAAGCAAAAAAAAAATTGGCAGTTAGATTTTTAATCTTCAAGTTAGAAGATTGCAGAAGCTTGGGTAAGATAAAACTATCACCTGGTACACAGACTCTGAAAAAAAGTAGATGAGAGGCAGTATGGCTGAAGGGAGAATCCTAAACTTGGAGTCCAGAAGATGGACTCCATGAATCCTACCTCTGACACTAGTAGTTTAACCATGTGCCATTCACTTTGTTTCTTTGTGCTTCCATTAATTCATCTTTAAATGGTGATTTAAAAAAACCTGTAATACTTAAGTTAATATTTGTATACACTATTTGTACCCCACCTGTGCTAGAGCCTTCCAAACTCTTATTGGTCTGATAAGCCACAGTTGGACACACGTACCTTGACTCTGACATAGTGATATCATTTTGATCTTCATCAATTATGAAGGACAAAAACGAATACTCAGTTCACAAGGTTGTTATGAGGATGAAGTGAAATATATGTGAAAGTGCTTTACATACCTTAATGGCAATCTAAAAATTAGTTGTAATTATTTACTGGCATTCAGGCAGAATGAAAAGGTCGTTATAGAGTTCAACAAAGAAGTGCTAGGTCCAAGATGCAGAATGAGACATATATTTTTGGATGTAGACAACATAGGAATTGGTTTTGCTTGGCTATGCATATTTATTGCAAGAGTTTTTTTTTTTTCTTTTAAATGGGAAATAGATGTGAGGGAAAGAAAATAAATGATTGTTCATTGAAAAACAAAATGACAGGATGGAAAAGAAGACTTTGGCCATTATTCTACCCCATCATTTCTAATTTAACTTCCTTAGTGAATTAGCAAGCAAAATATGTATTATTGGGATAGATGGATAACAGATTGAAGTTTCAAAACTGTCTCAATGGACTGGAATTCTAGGTCCTCATCAATAAAGTGACATTTAATAGAGAAATATGCAAAATCTTATACTTGGCTTCAGAGGCAACATGATGAGTAGAGCACTACAGTTAGAATAAAAAAGAACATACTTTCAAATGCAGGCACCCGTACTTGTTAGCTATGTTCCCGGGGGCAATTAAAAAAGATTTTCTCTGAGCCTTAATTTCCTCATCTGTAAAATGAAGTTTATATTGCTACTTGTACAGTATATTTTCAAGGCATGTTCTAAAGTAAAGTGTGTGTGTGTGTGTGTGTGTGTGTGTGTGTGTGTGTGTGTGTGTATGAGAGAGAGAAAAAGAGAGAGGAGGAACACCTGACAACATTTCATTTTTAAAAAGGATCAATGGTTTTCATTGACAATAAGCTTTATATAATTCACTCTATAGGGGATAAATTTCTATATCGTGTGTGTATATTCATCCATATATATGTATTGAGAGAGAGAGAGAGAGAGAGAGAGAGAGAGGGAGAGGGAGAGGTAGAGGGGGAGAGAGAGAGAGAGAGAGAGAGAGAGAGGGAGGGAGGGAGAGGGGGAGAGAGAGAGATCTACATAATTTTCATGGTTTTAAAAAGAACACAGGAGGCATAATCCTTCAGTACTCTGCCCTGCTCCATTTATTTTTGGAATATTTTGTTCAGTTTTGAGTACAATTTGTTTATTTCTTTAGAAAATATCTTATTGTCATGTTTTGTTTTTACATTACAGTCTTTGTAACAGAGAAACAATTAAACAAAACTAATCTATGGTGACTGTGGTTGAGACTCAACATTCTGGATGCACCTGCAGAGATCATAAGAGATTGAAGTGAGGTAGTGGCTACAGGTATAGAGAAGTTGAAAGAGGCAAGAGATGTCATGAAGAGATAAAATTAGCGAGAATATAGTAATGGATTGAAAATGTGGGGTAAAGGATAATGAGGGGTCCAAGTGTAAGCCTGAGTGACATGAAGGATGGTGGTGCACTCAACGGAAATCAGAGAAGTTCTGAAGAGGGGTGGGTTTGAGGAGGAATATAATGACTTCATCTGTGTACATAGCAAGCTCTTCAGGGACCAAGGTCAAGAAAAAATCCTAATGGCTCTTTTTTGGCCTGGGCATAACGCATACTTCCAGATGGTTGTGATCTCCTTTCAACTCTCACAAACAGCTGTCCAGAAGACCTGGCCATTGTAATCCTCATTACAAAACAGGCTTTTAACAAACCGTCTCTTTCATTACTCAGCATATTTCCACTCATGGACACCCGCCCTACCACTTCTTGGAATTTCTCCTTCCTTATGTTTGCATTCTCCATCTGGTGCAGATAAGCCCCCCACCCCAAGGCAGATGGTATTTTTTTTTGCAGTGCCTACTCTGTCTTAAGTGTGATGGACTATAATTCTGTAACTCGATTTCCTTAGAACTTTATAATCTGACTGGTTTGTTTGAAAGGCAAGTGCATGTTTTCATTCGCCAAACCCCATTAAAGAATTCTTTAGAGCAGTGGGTCTCAAACAACCACTTTTGCTTTAAAGCAGAGGTTCTCAGGGAGGCATGAGAGGTCAAAACCATTTGCATAATAGTACTAAGATATTTTGATATGGAAAAATATGGAAGGAGAGCCCATGTAAAGAAATGCTTCAGTGTTCTCAATAATTTTTTTCGTTTTTTGCTTTTTAGAGGGGGAAGGTAGGACAATTGGGGTTAAGTGACTTGCCCAAGGTCACACAGCTAGTAAGTGTTAAGTATCTGGGGCCAGATTTGAACTCAGGTCCTCCTGACTCCAGGGCTGGTGCTCTATTCACTGAGCCACCTAGCCACCCCTGTCTTCAATAAATTTTTTGTTTTTTTTATTTGTTTTTTTTTGTTTGTTTTTTGTTTTTGGAGCACAATTGGGGTTAAGTAACTTGCCCAAGGTCACACGGCTAGGTTTTTGTTTGTGTGTGCATTAAGTGTCTGAAGCCAGATCTGAACTCGGGTCCTTCTGACTCCAGGGCCTCAATAAAAAGGAGATGTAAATGCTTGAGGGCTGCTGCTTTAGAGAGTATCTACAGTTAGAGTATTTGGTAATGATAAATGGCTAATTAGCTCAGGAATGTAACTTTTGTGGAATTACAATATTAGAAACTCTATAAAAATATGCATATTCAGCTAGCTCCTTTTGTGGTCTTCTGTGGAACCCAGCAGGTTCCTGGGCTATGTCAAAGTCTAGGGAAGAAACTTTAATGTCAGAGGACTCCAAACCAAGCTATAATACTACCTAGATCTGTAACACCATGTCAGCCTGCCTCCCATCCAATGAACCATTCTGCCCGTTTGGGGCAGGCTAGGTCTTCTCAGTATCAGTTACCATGCAGAAACATATCCCACAGCGTATCAGGTAATTTCAGAGCAAATGAGACTATTGGCAAAGTGCACAAGTCCTACTGAATATCCTTGCCAAGAAGTAGCCTTGATCAATCAGCTGGTGAGTGATCTCCTTTTTGCCTCAGACCTGAAACTTAGGTAAAAGTCTTCCTGGAATGTGCCTTGCTGGCCCTCTATGACTGGTACATTGTTCTTATGATCCGACATAATAAAAGGGCTCTGCAATTTCCCACATGAAATCTAGTTTGACCTCCACTTCTTATTCAATCCTGGGCATAGCTAATTTTCTATCTCTAAGGACTGTCCAAAGACAACAAGAAGCACCATTGTTTTTTTTTTTTCCTTCTATCTCCAGTTTCATCTACAAAGGCTATCAGGGTTATATGGTTGAGGTCTCATGCCAAATTCTCTGTGGGTTTGTTTTCCCCTCACTACTTTTCACTGTTCTGTGCTACCTATAACTCTCTGATCTTTTCTACAATGTTTTGCAGATGAGCTTGCACTCTTGAACAGTTTTGCCTTTGGCTATCATTTCTTCCCCCTTGGCTAGGAAGCCAAGTGTTGGCTGGTTGCAGTGATTTCTGGATTTTTCTGACCTTATTGTGGTGGTTCTCTTACAGTAGATAAACCTTTTTAAATGGTGATAGTCTGAGGCAATGTAGCAGTGAGAAGCCGCTGGGTGTTGAAGTGGATAGAATGTGGGACTTGGAATGAAGAAGTTGCTGTTGTTTTTGTTAAATTGCTTCAGTCTGTCCTCCTCTTTGTGACCCCATTGGGGTTTTCTTAGCAAAGATACTGGAGTGGTTTATTATTTCCTTCTGCAGCTCATTTTACAAATGAGGAAGCTGAGGCAAACAGAGTGAAGTGATTTGATCAGAGCTACATAGCTAGTAAGTGTCTGAGGTCACATTTGAACTCAGGTCTTCCTGAATCCAGGCCCAGTACTCTATCCACTGAGCCACCTAACCTTGCCTCTGACACTCACTAGCTGTGTGACCACTGAAAGTCACTAAGCCTCTTTCTGCCCCTATAAAATATACATACCTCACAGGGTTGATGTGAAGATAAAGGAAATAACATATGTGAACCTTAAGATTCTAAATAGAATAATAGTTCATCTCCATGGGTGACAGGAGAATCCTCTTACATCAACAAAAGTCCAGATCTTGTCCAAAAACAAATTTGCAAGATCCTTTACTGACCTTCAGGATCCAAAACCCCCAATCAGTCCCTGCTCTTAGGGAACTTACATTCTATTAAAGGATGACACACATCCAGTGAAAAATTAATCTCAGGTATTTGGGAAGGAAAAGAGCACTGAAAGGGACAGGGAGCACAGAGGAGGACTCTGAAATCAGGGAAGGCTCCATGGGGCAGCTGGCAACTGACCTAAGGTTATAAGGTGATAACAATTACTGAAAGGTTGTGATTCAGAATGGCACATGCCAGGGACAGTTTATTCAAACGCATATAGGTATGAGAGGAAATTTTGAATAGCCTTGTAACCCATGACCTGGAACCTTGGTTCTGGCTTTATTGAACTGGGTTCAAACTTGGGGGGATTTCTCACATCCCAGCTCTGCCATTTAATACTGTTGGGAAGTAAAGCATCCAACATCTCTGAGTCTCATTTTCTCATCTATAAAATGAGAAGGTTGGATCACATTACCTTCTAAGGTCCCTTCCTGCCCTAAAGCTATGATCTTATACATCTCTCTTTTATTTTTTTGCCTCAATACAGGGTTTCTTTGGGGAAAATTGAAATTAGACTTATTGTCTTAGGTCTCTACAGAAAGGAGAAAGTGCCCTTAGCTCCCATGCAAGAATGCAAACCAACAAACAAAATTTTATTTAGCCTGACCAAAAAAAAAAAAAAAAGGGGAAAAGGACTTGTTTCCAAGCCTATAAAAATATTAACATAATTATGGGGCTTCTATCTTCCCAGGGGACTTATAAAGTCCTCCAGATTTTTTGCAGTACTTTGGGGTTGAACTTACTTTCCATCTTAAGCAAACGGAAAACGTTTGGGATTTCCAGAGTCAACCAATTCCCTTTATCCAGTAAATCATAGTTCCCTTTGTAGGGAACCTATTTATTCCCCTTAA
This sequence comes from Gymnobelideus leadbeateri, assembly GCA_011680675.1. Taxonomy (NCBI): domain Eukaryota; kingdom Metazoa; phylum Chordata; class Mammalia; order Diprotodontia; family Petauridae; genus Gymnobelideus; species Gymnobelideus leadbeateri. The sequence continues at coordinate 604,952 of WOXC01004731.1, forward strand.
AATTCATAGTACTATCCTCAGTGTTGGAGTCCTTCCACTGAGGAGAAGCATTCAGAATACCTAGAAAGTTGCTCCTCTTATTCTGGCCTACACATTCCACATAACTCACAGTATCAGTACTGGGTAATTCCTTCTTGGCCTAATATTTCTATCTTTGCTACACATTGACTCTAGCTCCTGCTTGGTTCAGAAATTCCTCTTCTGGGTCTAGGAAACTTGGTCCTAAAACTCCTCTGTATCTCTGCCACTACCAACCCTGTGCTTGCATTCCCTCAGCCCCTGGCTTCAATCAGAAACAGCTTTCAAGTACTGGGCCTTCTCTGGGGCCATGTTGTTTCCTGAAACAGAACTTGCAGATGGTCAGGCTTCCCCTCAAGGGAGTCAAATCCATGTCTTTGTACATTGTTCCTCTCCTCTCTTGTCCCTTTCATCTCTTGTTCTTGATTTTCTCCTTTATAAAAATGATAACAGAGAACATTGCTCAGGTATTGACTATATCAGCAAATACCCATGCAACAAGTACCTCTGAACTTTATCAAGATAAGGCTATCATTGATAACCAGGATAAGGGGAATTCAAATCTTGCCAAAGAAACTTCCTCAAAGTCAGAATAATGACTTCAACTGAACTAAATTTGACTAGAGGTGAACCTTGTCTAGAGAATATCACAGAGTTCTGAATTCATTCATACATTAGTAGGAATATATGGCCAGTAACTTGGTTGGTCCCTGCTTGATCATTTCTGGTTCCTCTGCCCTGCTTCATTGTGACAGGGCTGAACCAAGATTTGCCTCTCTCCTATCTGGGGGAGTGGTTTAGGTTGTGATGTTTTCACTGGTCAGGTAACCTGCCTTCTCCTTCCTAACTTGCTTTCACTGGAGATCTAATTCACCACACACTGTTACAACAATTAATTTGCTTTTTAGCCTAGAGGTAATATGATGGTCCTTCAATTTCACATGCTCCCTTTCTGTGTTTTATGGAGTTTATGTCAGAAGAAAAGTTATTACACTTTCAATTAGAAAGAAACAGAAAACTGTTGAAGAAACCATTGCATCTTCCACTTGTGTTGTTGGCTATTAATTCCCCAGTAACCCACAAACCCAAAGGAAAACCAGCAAGAGTCTGAGCATTTTCACCCAGGAATCAGAAAAAGATCTTGAAGCTACTTTCGTGTTCTGAAAAAGTTGTTTAAACTTGATTTGAATTTTGCAGTCCTTGAATCCCAAAGATTAAAGTAATTAAACTAGTGGTTGGGATGAGATGACCTCTCAGAACACTCACCCTACTCCTTATTGCCAGACTTTAAAAAAAAATTATTTTCCCAATTACACATGAAAACGATTTTTAACATTCATTTTTAAAAATTTTGAGTTCCAAATTCTCTCCCTCCCTCCCCTCCCTGTCACTGAAAAGGCAAGCAATTTGATATGTTACATATGTCATATAAAACATATTTCCATATTAGTCATGTTATGAAAGAAAACACAGAACCAAAAAAAGTTTGCTTCAATCTGCATTCAGACTCCATCAGTTCTTTCTCTGGAGGTAGATAGCATTTTTCATCCTAAGTCCTTTGGAATTGTCTCAGAACATTATATTGCTGAGAATAGGGAAGTCATTCACAGCTGATCGTCACAATATTACTGTTACTATGTACACTCTTCTGGTTCTACTCGTATCACTTTGCACCATTTCATGTAAGTACAGGTTTTTCTGAAAGCATCCTTACATAATGGTAGTATTCCATTACAATCATATACCCCAACTTGTTCAGTCATTCCCCAGTTGGTGGGTATCCCTTCAATTTTCAATTCTTTGTTTTTATACATATAAATTCTTTTCCTTTTTTTTCAATCTTTGGGATTCAGACCCAGTAGTGGTATTGACCCAGTAGTGGGTCTAAGGGTGTGTATGCAAAGTTTGATTACTCTTTGGGCATAGTTCCAAATTGCTTTCCATAATGGTTGGATCAGTTCACAACTCTATTAGCAATGAATTAGTGTTCTAAGTTTCCCGCATCCTCTTCAAAATTTACCATTTTTATTTTCTTATTATTAGCCAATCTGACAGATGTGAAGTGGTGCCTTAGAGTTGCTGTGATTTTGTAGTTCTCTAATCAATAGTGATTTAAAGCATTTTATAAAATATGACTATAGATAACATTGATTTCTTCATCTGAAAACTGTTCATAACTTTTGATCATTTATCAATTAGGGAATTATTTTTATTCTTATAAATTTAACAAAGTTTTCTACATATTTGAGAAATGAGGTCTCTATCAGAGAAACTTGCTGCCTTCCCCAATACACTGTCCCTTCTATCAGCCCCACCTCCCTTACTTATCCTTTTCCTTTCCTACTTTCCTGTAGGGTAAGAGAGATTTCTATACACAACTGGAGTCCCTACCTTCCACTTGCCCAATTCTAATTTTTAAGAAGTTGTTTTTTTCAGTGATCTTTGGTATATCGCTTTCCAGTTGGCCAGTTCTACTTTTTAAGGAATTTTTTTCCTCAGTGAATTTTGCACATCTTTTTCCATTTGGCCAATTTTGCTTTTCAGGGAGTTCTTCTTGTCAGTGGGTTTTTGTGCCTTTTACCATTTAGCCTATTAGGTTTTTTTTCCTTGATAGCATTTTATTTTTTCCCCTTTACATGCAAAGATAGTTTTCAGCAGTCATTTCTGTACAACTTTGAGTTCCAAATTTTTCTCCCTTTGTCTCTTCTTTCTCCCCTCTCTAAGACATCAAGCATTCCGATATAGGTTATATATGGACAATCATGTTAAACATATTTCCACATTAGTCATGTTGTGAAAGAAGAAGCAGAATAAAAGGGGACAACCACGAGAGAAGGGGATAAAGAGTCAATATAGTATGCTTTGATCTCTGTTCAGACTCCATAGTTCTTTCTCTGGATGTGAATAGCATTTCCCATCCTGAGTCTTTTGGAATTGGCTTAGATCTTTGCATTGCATTAGAAGAGCTAAGTCTATAAAAGTTGGTCATTACACATTGTTGTTGTCACTGTGAACAATGTTCTCCTGGCTTTGCTTACTTCACTCAGCATCAGTTCATGTAAGTTTTTCCAGGTTTTTCTGAAGTTAGCCAGGTAATTATTTCTTATGGAACAATAGTATTCAATTACATTCATATACCATAACTTGTTCAGTCATACTCCAATTGATGGACATCTCCTCAATTTCTAGTTCTTTGCCACAAGAAAAAGAGCTGCTATAAATATTTTTGTACATGTGGGTCCTTTTCCCATTTTTATGATCTCTTTGGAATATAGACCCAGTAGTGGTATTGCTGGATCAAAAGGTATGCATGAAATTAAAACAACTCTGAGGTACCAAATCACACCTATCAGATTGGCTAATATGACAAAAGAGGAAAATGATAAATGTTGGAGATGTGGGAAAATTGGAACACTAATGCATTCTTGATAGAGTTGTAAACTGATCTAACCATTCTGGAGAGCAATTTGGAACTATACCCAAAGGGCTATAAACTGTGCATATTTATAACAAATTTGTTCTAAGAAGTTTGGATTCAGTCAAAGGGTCACAATTGAGGACATAGTGGGTCACACATGGCCTTAAGATTGCAGGTTCTCCACCCTTGATCTAAAACAATTCCAAAAGACTAATGATGAAAAATGCTATCAACATCCAGAGAAAGAACTGTGGCATTTAAATGCAGATTAAAGCATGCTATTTTCACTTTTTTCTGTTTGTTTTTTCTTTCTCATGGTTTTTTCCTTTTGTTCTGATTTTTCTTTCACAACACTACTTATGTGAAAATATGTGTAATATAATTGTATCTGTATAGCTTTTTTCAGATTGCAGGCCATCTTGGGGAGAGGGCAAGGGAGGGAGGGGTAAAAATTAAGATCCTATAATCTTATCATGTAAATCTATATACTTATAAATATTAATATATTAATAAAATGAACTAAAAACAAAAAAAAAGGGTATGCACAGTTTTATATCCCTTGGGCACAGTTCCAAATGTTCTCCAGACTGGATGTATCAGTTCACAACTCCAGCAACAATGCATTCATTAGTATTCCAATTTTCCCACATCTTCTCTAACATTTATCATTTTCCTTTTCTCCTGAATTCCTCTTAAGACATTATTTTAACATAGTTGGTAGAGGAATTTGGAAGATCTCAGTTGAGTCCCTGCCTTTACCCCACCATCTTCACCAGACCTTCTGACAAGGGAGTTCTTATTAATTCAAAATGCAAATAAGTTTAAAGCCTTGGTCTAATGTCTGGAAATGTTCAAAGATCAACATTGTGGGTGTCTCCTTGACAGTGTTGTTTCCTTTATCACATTGCTTCATTGATTTTGCTCCCAATATGGGTAAGATCCAAAAGGGCAGGCTTATAGGGGTTTTGTCTTAGTATCTCTAGGGGATAACACAGATAATAAATGCTTATTGAGTTGAATGGATTGGATTGGATTGAATTGAAAAGATTTCACATGAGAAGGAAGGCAAGAAAAAAAGGAAGGAGGGAAAGGAGTGAGAGAAGGGAGATAGGAAGGAAACAAGGGAGAGAGAAGGAAAAGAGGAAGACAAAGAAGGGAAGGAAGGAAAGAGACAAGGGAACTCCAGTCATATTAAGAAATGCTCAGAGTATGTGATTTGAATGGAAGAAGGAAGTATATTCCTGCAGCATAGCTAGGGCTTGGAGTTGGGGGTGACATCTAGGGAATGGTATTTCCATTCTGTCCCACTTTATCACCCCTTATATCTTTATCAGAAAAGGAAAAAGAAGAAGGAAAGAGAGAAGGAAGGAGAGAGGGAAAGAAGGAGGGAGAGAGAGAGAAGAAAGAAAAAAAATAGAAAGAAGGGGAGAGGAAAGGAAATCTAGATTTTTTTTTATTTTGCTATTTCTTTTCTTTTTGTTCTCATTTCTCCCTCAACTGGTCATTTAGCACATAGCATTATATCTTGGTCCTAGTGCGAAAAAGGCAAGTCAAATGCCACAGATGGTTAACAGGAACATTTTTCAATAGAGTTTTTTATTATCCAATATAGGGAAAATTGCTCCGTGACTTATCCACAGGATAATTCTTCAGATTTCTGGTTTGTTTCAATCTTAATAATGTGTACCACAATTGTTTAATGGGAGTGACAAGGCTGTGCTCTGGGGGATGTTTCCTTTGCAAATGCTAGTGCCTGGATGAAGAATATTAATTGGTGAACATGCTCAAGTTGCAAACACCCATGCAAATTTGGATGGGCATTTAAATTAGACATGTGAAGAAATGCTCAGAGTATGTGATTTGAATGGAGGCAGTAGCATATTCTTGTAGCATAGCTGGGGCTTGGAGTTGGGGGCAACATCTAGAGAATGCGATTTTCATTCTCTCCCACCTTATCATCCCTTGCATCTTTTCACTATCAGAAAAGGAAGAAGAAGGAGGAGGAGGAAGAGGAGAAGGAGGGAGACAGGAGACAAGGACACTCCAGGGAAGTTTATACCCTTTCAGAGCTAAATTACAGCAATCAGTTCTCCTGTACTTCTTGTATTCCCTTCATAACCAAAAGAACAAAAATACAAAGTTAAACAATTACATGAGTTTAGCAGAATATGAGAGAAAGGACCTTTGTAGTACTATAGTTACTAGGACACTAGAGGGGACTCTGGAATGCCAATATTAGCAGCAATCAGTAAGCAAGAATTAATTGAATACCTACTACATTACTGAGCCCAGTACTAAGCTAAAATACAAAATAGATGTCAAATAGCCCTGACTTCCAAAAAGAATCTAACCATCTAAACACTATGTCAATTGAATCTAACAGTATATGCAATATTCCATTCCCATAGTCCCCCATCTCTGCAAAGAAGAGAGGAAGGTGCACTTTTTTGTTGTTGCTCCTTTAGGGCTAAGCTTGGTTATTATAATTGCACAGTATTCAATTTTAGAGTTTATCATCTTTTTCACTTCTATTATTTGTAGTCATTGTGTATATTGTTTTATTGGTTCCACTTACTTCATTCTCATCAGTTGTTAAGTTGCCCAGTGCTTCTCTGAATTCTTCACCTTCACGGTTTCAAAGGGCACAGTATTATTCCATTCTGTTGATTTGTGAACTGGTACATGTTATCATATTAATTTATAATAAGGGAAATACCATTTTGAATAATCATATAGTTTCCACTTTACATAGCATATTATTCCCTAAATTTTAAAAAATAATATTTTGTTTTTCCCAATTACATGTAAAAACAATTTTTAACTTTTTTTTTAAGTTTTAAGTTCTAAATCCTATCATTCATCCCTAAGATGGTAAGCAATCTGATATAGGTTATACCTTAACAATCAGGTAAAACATCTCCATATTAGTCATTTTGTGCAAGAAAAGAAAAAAAGGAAGGAAGAAAGAAAGAAAGAGTGAAAAATATTTTGCTTTGGTCTGTTTTCAGACGCCCATAAGTTCTTTCTCTAGAGGCAGATAACATTTTTCATCATGAGTCCTTTGGAATTGTCTTAGATCATTGCATTGCTGAGAATATCTGTCATTCACAGTTGTCTCTCTTACATTGTGTTACTGTGTACAATGGTCTACTGGTTCTGCTCACTTCACTCTTGATCAGTTCATATAAGTCATTCCCAGTTTTTCTGAAATCATTCCACTAGTCATTTCTTATAGCACAATAGTATTTCATTCCAATCATATACCACAACTTGTTCAGTCATTCCCTATTTGATGGGTATCCCCTCAATTTCTAATTCTTAGCTGCCACAAAAAGAGCTGATATAAGTATTTTTGTACAAGTAAGATCTTCTCCTCTTCTTCCTCCTTCTCTCTCTCCTCTCCTTCTCTCTCTCTCTCTCTCTCTCTCTCTCTCTCTCTCTCTCTCTCTTCCCTTCCTCCCTCTTTCTCTTTCTTCCCCCATCCCCATCTGTTTGTCTGTCTATCTCTGTCTCCCTTAATCTCTTTGGCATACTGACATGATAGCAGTATTGCTGAATCTAAGGACATGCACAGTATTATAGCCCTTTGGCCACAGTTCCAAATTGTATAGCATACTGTTCTTGCCAAGAATCTTTTATAGAATTTAGATCAGAAGGTTTATGGAATCAAAGTATATCTTACCATGGAATATTTCATCAATATAATTTTTTAGTGAGATAAAATCTGGTGCCATTACAATCTCTATTTTACAGATGAGTAAACATTTGTGAAGAAGGCAGACAAAAGTTTATTTAGGGACTTGCCCAGGATAGCACAGCTAGTAAGTGTCTGAGGCTGGATTTGAACTTGGGTTTTCCCAATTTCAGATAAAGCACACTATCCATTTTGCCTCCTAGCTACCTAAGACAAGATTTGCTGGCTCACTGTCTTCCGCCATTTCAGTCAGGGTGCTTCTCTCCCATAGATAGGGTTGGATAAAACCAAGGAATTAGTTCTTCAGCTCCCATTTTCAAGGCTCCTAGCTATTACACACAAAGTCTGGTTTCCATTGTTCCATGATTTCCTGTTTTCTGTGTTTTCTAACCATGACTTCAAGTCTCTTCTACTTTGCTACATCTTTAGAGTCATCAGTGAAACTAAGGGTCACAGGCAAGGAAGGGAGGGGAGAGGGACACAAGAAATTTTACAGGAAATATTTTGATAAACTTTTTTATGATTCCTTTGAGTTTGAATTGGACATGATCCAGTGAAAGAAAAATAAGGAAAGGGACTGTCAGAGGATTTTTCCCCTTAAATTGACATCCTTCAGGGTCTCTCTGCCTTTTAATTTATTGCTTTATTTTTATTAGCTCTGGCTTACAAATAATAAGAGGGTGACAGTTGTAGGAAGCAGTATGACAGGAATTAATGTTTGTTTTAAGTTAATCTAGCAATGAGATGCCAGAAACAAAGAATGTAGTTTCCAACTTCTGAGACTATTTTGTAAAAAGAAAGTGAATATTTTGGTGGGGAATCAAAGTACCAATATACATTTAAATGGTAAGGACATAAAACAAAATTCTATCCATAATCTTCATCCCAAAATATTTTCATTTTAGCACTAAGGAGAGTGAAAGAAATAATATTATTCAATCACTGTAGAGTGATATAGTTCATCTTGTCAGAGTTAAGAGATTTTGGGATGCTGGGACTCTAAGAATGCCATGGCAGAGTTACCTGAAATGAATGCACACACTTACCCCTTCTCTCAATCAAGTGGCAAAGAGTCTATTGTAATGCTTTAGCAAAAGCAGGCAAGGGTCCTTATAGAAACCTGTAAGAGACTGAGGATGGTGCTGGGGTTTATATGGAAAAGAGGCATGGGAAAAGAATACCAGGGATACTAATTTGGTGATCTAAGGGTCTAGGTATCTTTGGGAGCTATAGATGGAAAAGTGTAGGGAGTATACCAGACATTAAAGGAGTTGTTGAAGGCATGGACCTTGGGGATCTGGTGGAAGGAAGAGTCCTTGGGTCAGCTAGGGGCAAAAATCCTTGGACCAGACACCCCTCTGTCTCATCTGATAAGGGAATGTGTTCTGCAACAACAGAAAATTTTCTCATAGGACAGAGGCCTACTAAGAAATTGAGAGGCTTCCAGAGACATGATCTTAAGGTTAGGGCACAAGTACCCCATTAATAGGAGTAATTTCCCCCCAAATTTGGGACATGTGTTTTCATTATGCTTACTAACATCACAATTTTAAATAAAAGGTGACTTAAGGAATATCACTAGAACAGAACAGTATGGATATCACTAATAGAATCATGGTTTATTGATTAGGCCAGTGGTTCTCAAATTTTCTGTGTATGAAGGACCCCTTTATACTCTTAAAATTATGAAAGCCCCTCTCTCTTAAGAGCCATTGTTTATGTGAGTTATTATCTATTGCTATTACCATATTAAAACCATTATGAAAATAGTTTTGGCCTTGTGGACCTTGTGAAAGGGCTTCACAGCCTCCCAAGAGTCTATAGACTATACTTTGAGAGCTACTGGAGTAAACGATAGTCTGGAGAAAGCTTATCACAGGCTCATTGATTTTAAGAAGCTGAAAGGAAAATTAGAAGTCCTATTCCTGTTTTTTAAAGATGAATCACAAAGGAAGTAAATGACAGTTAAAATTTGGCCACAGACTCTATGCATTAAGGAGACATATGTTGACCATTATTACCTATGGAAGTTTCTTAACTTGGATAAATGAATGTGACTGTCCATGAGTTATGCTACCCTTGAAAAATATGCTGCTGCTAATTCACATCATTATATATTCAAGGATTTGAATTTATTTGGGATACATCTAGAGTTGGCAAGTTAACAACATTTTATAATTTTTGCTTGATTTTTGTATACCCAGTGGGTCACATTATCTCTGGTTTTAAATGATAGGCATTTTAATTTATTTTTAATTCAGTTTGATTTTTTCAATTGACATTGATGTTCTCTCCCACTTTCTTTCCCCTGTTGAAAATAAAGAAAAACAAAATGCTTGTAACAAATAGTCATAGTCAAGCAAACAAAAACATCTGACCCCACTGACCATGTCCAAAAAAAAAAAAATTGATATGCTTCAGTCTACAACCTGAGTTTTGTCATCTCTCTGTTAGGAGGTAGGTAGTGTGTTTCATCATCAGACCTCTGGGTTCGTGGTTAGCTATTGCACTGATCACAGTTCTTAAGACTTTCAAAGTTATTTGTCTTTACAGTGTTGATGTTATTGTGTGTAGTTCTGTTCACTTCACTATGGATCAATTTATTATTTTTTCTCAGGTTTCTCTGAAATCTTCCCTTTCATTGTTTCTTATGGCATAATAATATTCTATTACATTCATGTATCATAATCTGTTCATCCATTTCCCAATTGATAGGTGCCACCTTACTTTACAATTCTTTGGCCCTAAAAAGAGCTTCTATCTGGAAGACCCAAATGTACAAAAATATTTATAGCAGCTCTTTTCATGGTTGCAAAGAATTGGAAATTAAAGGGGTGCCCGTCAACTGGGGAATGGATAAACAAGTTGTGGTATATGCATGTAATGGAATACTATTGTGCTATAAGAAACTAGGAGGAGACAGATTTCATATTTACCTGGAGAGGCTTATACAAACTGATGCTGAGTGAGAAGAGTAGAACCAGGAGAAATTTGTATACAATCACAGACACAACATATGTGTGATGACCAACTATGACAGATTGGACTCTTCTCAGCAATTCAGTGATATAAGTCAATCCTGAAAGACTCCTGAAGGAGAGAAATGCGACATCCAGAGATATAACTAGAAAGAACTGAGCTTAAATCCTGATGGAAGAAAACTAATTGATCTTTTTCTTTTCATTGTTTGGTTTTATTTCTTCTTTACCATTTTTCATACCATCTCGTACAATATGCCTTTGTTACTTGACTAATGTCTATTGTGAAAGTATTTTCAGATCCTATACTGGACTATGTGCCGTCGTGGGGTGTGGGGGGACGGAGGGAAAGGAAATTTGAAACTCAAGGAACTATGGAATTGAATCTTGTAAACTAAAAATAAACAAATAAATTTTAAAAAATAAATAAAACAATAAAAAGAGCTTCTATCACTATTTTCGAATATGTGGATCTTTTTTCTTTCTTTTTTTAATCTCTTGCAGATATAGGCCTAGTAGTGATATCATTGTGTCAAAGGCCATATGCACAGTGTAGTAGCTTTGGGACCAAAATTCCAAATTACCTTCCAGAATAGTTGGACCAGTTCACAACTCCACCAATGGTGCATTAATATGCTTGTTTTATTATTATTGATTTATCAAAGTCATTTCAATATTTGTTATTTTTATTTTTATCATTTTGTCAAGTTGACAAGTAGGAGTTACTTGATTCACATTTCTTTAATTATTAGTGATTTGGAGTATTTTTATATGACTATTCAAAGCTTGAATTTTTTTTTTTTTTGACAACTGCATAGGAGCCTGATGTGGTGGTAGAGGCCAATATTCTTTGTTACTAAGAGAGACTAGGGCTCAGTAGAGTTTCAGTAAGGGTAAAGTCAATTGGGTGTCTATACTAAATCCAGCAGCAATACAGTGAGTCTCTAAGAATGGCATTTGGCTAGTGGCAAACCAACCTAAGTCATAAAATGAAAAGATCAAAGTTTCTGTGTTCATCAGCAGTGGCATCCACCAGTGAATGGCACTGTGCTTCCGGCCTAGTGGAGATAGGGAGACCAAGTCTCAAAAATTTTTTTTTGAAAAAAAGGAGAGGAGCAGCTAGGTGGCGCAGTGAGCAGAGCGTCGACCCTGGAGTCAGAAGGACCTGAGTTCGGATCCAACCTCAGACACTTAACGCACACACAAACAAAAACCTAGCAATGCTAACATTAGACAGTAACTTAACAATTACAACCTCAAAAGGAAAAAAAGGAGAAGAGAAAAGTAAGGACAGGTAACATAGAAGGAAGGAAACAAGCAAGCAAATTGTAAAGGCATTTTTTAATGGTAATTTGCTTCCTTTGGCTTGCTTGCTACTACTTAGTTCACAGAATGGGAACTATATTTTTTTTAGGAGGGAGGAAAGCAGGGCAATTGGGATTAAGTGACTTGCCTAAGGTCACACAGCTAATAAGTGTCAAATGTCTGAAGCCAGGTTTGATCTCAGGTCTTCCTGTCTCCAGGGCCAGTGCTTTATTCACTGCTCCACCTAGCTGCCCTGTGGGAACTATTTTTTTAAATTACATTTTATTTTGCTTTCAAATGGAGATCTGTCTTCTTCCTTCTCATCTTCTCTCTCCTTCTACCTCTTGCCCCCACCAAGAAAGCAAGAAAAAGAAAACCTTTGCTAGAAACATGTATAGTAATTCCTGTATTGGTCATTCCAGTCCCTGCCCTCCAAAAAAAGTGTTATTTTGTATTCTGATTCCATTACTTTTCTACCAGGAGATAGGCAGTCAAAGTTTCATCATGTGGTCTCTGGAATTGTAGTTGGTCATTGTGTTGATCAGAGGTCACAAGTCTTTTGAAGTTGTCCATCTTTATCATTTTGTTATTGTTGTTATGTCAGTTGTTCTCCTGGTTCTGCTCACTTCATTTTGCATCAGTCCATACAAGTTTTCCATGTTTTTCTGAAGGTGTCCCTGTCATCATTTCTATAGCACAGTAATATTCCATAATAATCATATGCAAGATCTTGTTCAGCCATCCCCTAATGTATGATTTCTGAAGGGCTTTTAAAGCAAAACAGAGGAATTTATGTTTTAACCTGCCAGTAATAGAGAGCCTCTGGAATTTATTGAACAGGGAAATGACATGGTCTGGCCTGCACTTAAGGAATATTACTTTGTCATATTTATAAAGAATGGGTTCAAGGTGTGGTGGTGGTGGAGACTTCTAGCAAAGAGAATAATTAGGAGGCAGTTGCAATGAGGTAGTGACATCTAGAGCTAAGGTGGTGGATGTGTGAGTAGTGAGAAGGGATGCAAGAGATATGAAGATTTTGCAACTAATTTGGATACATGAGATGACAGAGAGTGAAGATTTGAAGACAACAATTAGGTTGCAAATTTGGAAGATTGGAAGGTGGTCCTTGCAACAGAGAGAGACATTTAGAAGAAGGGTATTTTGGTGGATGGTTAGTGGGTCTCAGAGAGAAGTTCAAAAGAGGAGTGGTTTGGGGGGAATGATAACAACTTTTATTCTAGACATGTTGGGGTTATAATGTCCATGGGATGTCCAGTTTTATATGTCTAATAGGTAGATGGTAGTGTGGTGCTCAGAAGAAAGCCTGGGGATGCATATATAGATTGGTGAGTCATCTGCACAGAGATGATATGAAGAGCTGAAGGGGCCCCTAAGTGAAAGAGTGTAGAAAAAGAAGCAAAGAGCACAGCCATGGTTACGGAGTGTGACATGAATGCGGAATTAACTAAGAGAGCTGAGACAGGTAGGAGGAGAATCAGGTGAGTAGTGTCATGAAAACCCGGAAAAGGGAGGAAGTTAGCAAAAAAAGAGCGTTATCAACATTGCCAAATGCAGCCCAGAGGTCAAGGACAAGGACGGGCTGTGAAAAAACTAACAGATTTTTTTCCAATCTTAGGAGATCATTGGTTGGGGCAGCTAGGTGGCACAGTGAATAGAGCACTAGCCCTGGAGTCAGGAGGACTTGAGTTCAAATGCGACCTCAGACACTTACACATACAAACTAGCTGTGTGACCTTGGCCAAGTCATTTAACCCCAACTGCCCTACCTTCCCCTCCAAAAAGCAAAAAAAAAATGTGGGGGGAATCATTGGTGAGAAGGTGCAGTCAGTGCTAGAGAATTGCCAAAGAGGCAGTGTTATTTTGGGGAATCTTGGTATCTCTGAATTCCAGAAGATAGAAGAGGCATGCATGGATTGGTCTATCAGTTTTAGAAGAGTTACAAGTTCCTTATATAAGAATGTTCCATTATGCAGGAAAGGAGTAATCTGAATAGTTGAGACATGTCTGAAAGTTTGGGTAGTCTTTTGGTGATTTTTATCCTTTGTTATTCTTTGTTAGTCCTGATTGAATTAATAAATGTTTTTTTAAGAGGAAGGAGGGAAATGGCCATGTTTTACTGTCATTTTAATTTCAATTTGAAGTGAGATTAATGTTGCTAGACAAAAGGTGGAGGAGAGAAGAAATTATCTTTTTAAAAACTGAATGTGGTTATCCAGTTTAGTTAGCTTAAGCATTCATTATTTAATAACCATTTCAATTTGTGAATCCTAAATTAAATTTGATTTTTAAAATATTAAACTTAACTTCTGAGTTAAGCAAGACAGATGAATAGAGGAGAGCAGAGCTTTGGAGCTGATGCCCCGATCTAGAGACACTGATATTGTCTAAAATATTAGATATATTGCTCTGAGGGAACATTAGACAAAATTGTAGAGCACTTATTTTAGGAATTTAAGAGCTCCTGTTTGAGCTGTAAGATATTCCAGTCTTTTGGATGTTGCTTAGAACAGTTATTTCACAATTATTTTTTTTTCAAAATCAGATAGAAAGTTATCCATTATTAATGAATAAATAGATTGATTTATTTGACCAATCTGTGAGCTTCAAACCCTTCCAAAATACAAATCACCTAAGGTAAAGCTAAAAATAAGATGAACAAATGTCATCTAGTGGTAAAACTGGGCAACTGCAGCTCTGTAGTGTAGACTATATTAGATAAATGCAAGCTAAAGCAACCAGTGGATACACATCCCCTAAAGATCATCTTGTAATTTTATATGGTAATTGTAGATACGGAAAACTCCAAAGAAGGAAGTTATTTGTTGAGAAAAGAACCAATGAAACACAACATAATGTCATGTGCTTCTGTATGTATCTGAGAACTATTGATTTTGTATCATCAGTAAAGTGTCATTGGACGTTTTTAGAACTGTTATCTTTATTTTCACATTGGAAACAAGAACTACTATGGAAATTATTTTTTATATTGGCAGAGTATATTTTGGGGATTCGATCATTATGGCATTGGAGAAGGCATTAGTATAATATGGCTATGCTTTGTGTTGGCTGCTATTCATCCAACTGTCCCAGGTTTATGGGTTAGTCTTACATTTTCCCACCCCACCTATTTGCCTGAAGTTACCCTGAGGTGGGATGGCTTAGTGGAGACTTTACCACACAGAAAATGGGGTCAAGGAGGATAGTGTTAGATGGAACATAGTGTAGGTACCACTGTAGTTAGGGCCAGTTTGGTTACTTTCTGGACAGGCAAGATTGCTGGCAGAAATAAAACATTTAAACAGGCAGGGCATGGGGGCAGGGTTAGCAGAAAATATAGGCTTAACACCTTGGTCAAGAGGCAAAGAGAGAACTTTCTTTCTTCTGAGGTTGCAATCTGAGGCCAGGATCAGGGAGGGGGACAGCTTATGTATTTTGGTAGCTCTTTCAGCATCTAGTATAATATCTGCCACATAACATTCACCCAACTGCTTATTATCTCATCTTTCCTGATCTCTCCAGTTATTAGCATATCCTCCCTTCTCAATTGCTTTATACAAAGTAATATTTTGTATAAGAGGAGTGTGGCCTAGTGGATAAAGAGATAGCCTTTAGAGCCAGGAAAGCCCGGGTTCAAGTGTTGCTTTTGATATATTCTGGCATTGTGATCCCTTTATGTGGGCACTAAGACTATAGCTATAGAGAAATTACCTATTTGAACTCGAAGTGGGAGTTCTCTGCATCAATGAAATGTCAGGTTTATTATTCCTCCCAATATTTTGTGGGTTTAATTTTTTTTCTTTTTAAATTTTGAACCTTGATTCCAAAAAAAAAAGAGTATTTCCATGCATACAATAGAACAAAAGAAGATTCCATATGAAACCATGAATCTCCATCTTATATCATTTACTTTTTTCCCTTGAAAAGCATACAATAAATTCTACATATTACTTTTATAAATGTCCTGCTTGTCTGAACTTCCCTTCTCTCCTCTGCGTTTTAAAAAAATGTTTCGATGGCCCCCATTTTTTTTGGCATTGCTATTACTCTCCCTCCTACATCAAGAAACTATCTTTACCCCAAGAAACATAACTTCAGGCACTAGAGAAATGGGAAATAATTATAGTCCTTGCTACTTCCTGCCCCTGAGAGGAAACCAAATCTAAATGGTTATGCAATCAGCAGAAAGGTTTCTTAGTGGTATATGAGTGATCTAGGTATTTTGATAGTTTCTATTAGAGAAAAAGACTATAGGACTGACAGTCTTACTTCGCTCTTTCTGAAGTATACCTTTCAAAGTTTGTATAACTACTGCTAATTTGGCAAGCTTGGTTAGGCCTTCACAGTGTGAGTAACAATTATTTTGGTAGAATGTTGGAGAATTTTGCTGCTTCCATCTGCTGGTTATCTTCTAAAATGTAGAGCTGAGAAAATTATATTCTGACTAAATCATAGAATCATACACTTGGAAGGGACCTCGTGAGCTTATCTGGGCCAGCCTCCTAAAGGTCAATGCATAAATCATCTGGTACAGATGGTTGTTTGTCCTATTTTTAAAGATCTCTGAGGATAGAGATTACCCAGCTTCCCTTGGCAGTCTGGTCTTTATGGTCAAGAAGTTCTTCCCTTTGTTAAACGAGACCCTCCCTGTAGTTTATTTCTCCTTCTGTGGACCCAGAGGACAGGTGGCATTCACTCTATAATTACCCTTTTTCTGTTTGAGATCATCGTTAAAATACCCCGTTCTTGTTTTCTAAGCTAAACCTTCAAAATCCCTATACCTTTACCCAGGAGGTTTTGTTTTTATAAAGCCCCTTAATTATTTTTTATAATTAAAAGTTGCTCTTCTCTGAAGCCTCTGATTTCTCATGAATAATAGACAAAGAATGGCCATAAGCATCATGCACTGGAACTTGTCAATACCAAGGAAACTGGGAAGCTCATTCCCTCTCTCTTATGTGTCACACTCACTCCTGCCTTTTAATAAGGGAGCTCACCAGCTACCTCATGTTTAATTCACACTCCGCAATGAAATCTAGAGCTTTTGTTTGTTAGTTTTCCGGCCCAATATTACTTAGAGTTGGTCATCCTCTTCTTATGTACAGTGTCCCAGAATTCTCAGTGCAGTTTAAAGCTGTAATAGCTTATTTACTACTACTACTAGTACTAACTGCAGTACTTTATGAAGGTCACTTGTAGAGGCAGTATGGCTTAATCAGTGTATAGAGAACTGGACTTGTAGTCAGGATGACCTGGGTCATGACACAGACTAACAGGGTAACTCTGGACAAACCGTTTTACTTCTTAGCGCCTCTGGAAACTTGCTGCCACCTCTTTGAGAGGGAGCATGGTGCAATTAATAGGACCTAGTCTTGGAGTCAGCAAGATCTGGGTTCAGATTCTGCCTCAGACACTTACTAGCTGGGAGACCTTAGGTAACTCCATTAATCTCTCTGTGCTTTGGTTTCTTCATCTGTAAAATTAGATGGGTTATACTCAATCATCTCTAAAGTGGCTCCAGATTTGTGATCCTATGTGTTATTAAGTTTTAGAAAGTTGACAAGTTGTGTTGATGGAACATAGGAAGCTCTTCCCTCATAGGAGATCCCTATCCCTATGAATTATCATAGGTATTTTACATATTAAAGGACTTCTGACTGAAGGATTAGCTCTTTAAGGGGAGCTAGAAGGTTACAATGTAGAGCACTGACCTGGACACAGGAAGACCTGAGTTCAAATTTTGCCTCATACACTTATTAGTGGAGTGATCCCAGGCAAGTCACTTAATTTCTGTCTGCCTCAGTTTCCTTATTTGTAGGGAGGGCATAAATAATAATAGCAGAGTTGTGGAGATAAAATGAGATTATTTGCAAAGTACTTGGCAATCTTAAATCACTATGTAAATGCTATTATTTTTTTTAAGATGCTGATGTCATTGATGTCCTACATTTTTCTAATCAATACTTTAAAGCTAAGCTTTAGCATTCTGTATGTGCAATGCTCATTTTCTCTAACTTGGGTCTAGGATTTGGGATGAATATGAAGCATCATGATTTTTAAAAGAAGATGTGTTACTATAAATGCAACTTTCTTGGGAAAAGCAGATTTCCTAGAAATACCATGAATTTTAAGAAGAAAATAGTTCCAGATGTCAGATGGAAATGCTTTCAAGCTGCAAGAACAAAATAGTGATTATTGGAAAACTGGGATATAGCAAGTGATCAGTCAAAGGCAGAAGGAAAGGAAACAACCATAACAATCTTGGGAGGAGCCTCTGTTTTCCCCCAGGAAGTCCTGTTGTCTCTGGAGAGCAGAACTTCTTGAATTTTCTTCAGTAAAGCTTTGGTTTAAAATATTACACAACTTCCTGTACAAACCTCTAACATTCTTTGGCTTTGTGGAGGATTCTTTTTAGCAATGTAATCGAGCATGTGAGCTCCGGAATGGCTGCATATTTCCATAATTTCTGTCTTTCCCCTTTCCACTCAAGTCCTTATCCATTCCAAAAAGAATATGCTGAAGTGACCCTTTTTTCCCACTTCCCTAGCATATTCCAATTCCACTACTCCCAGTAATATCACTGACTAAAATCACAAGACCATACCATCATCAAATTTAAAACTTTAAGGTCAACTAGTTCAATGCTTTTAATTTTATAGATGAGGAAACTGGGACCCAGAAACATGAAATACTTGTATAAAATATATAATATGAATAAAACTAACTCACATTTATATAGTGCTTTAAGATTTGCAAACATTATCTTAAACATTATCTCATTTGATCTTTGCAACAATTTTGTGAAATAGGTTCTATTGTTATCCCTCCCTTACAGAGGAAAAACTTAATGGTGAGATATGTAGTTACTTGATTAGGGTCACCTAGCTATTTAGAAGACCGAATTTTGTCTTTTGCTTTTTTTTTTTTTTTTTTTGGAGGGGGAAGGGTAGGGCAATTGGGATTAAGTGACTTGCCCAAGGTCACATGACTAGTTTTGCTTTGTTGTTTTTTTTTTTGTTAAGTGTCTGAGGCCAGATTTGAACTCAAGCCCTCCTGACTCCAGGGCTAGTGTTCTATTCACTGTGCCACCTAGACACCTCAGAAGACTGCATTTTGAATAGGAAAAAAAGTAATCTACACAAATCAGGACTGCTAAGCAAAAAAGTTTATTTTTTTCTTATGTAAATAAATAATTGAACTGAGTTGATATCCCCTCACTGTGCAAATTATTTATTTGAATTTTTTTCCAATTACATGCAAAAATAATTTACATTTTTAAAAACTTTAATTTTCAAATTTTCTTCATTCCTCCCTCTCTCCTTCCCTCCCCACATTGAGAAGGCAAGCAATTTGATATAGGTTATATATAACACCAATATTTTGGTAAGACTTACTTGCCAGCCTAAGATAAAGAGGACCGCCAAAGTGGCAAAAGCTAGGATCTTTAACTGAGGCCAGGGAATTGCCATTCCAGACACTATGCAGCACCAAAGTAGTGGAGTGCCCTTGAGGGGCAGAAGGGACTGGGATTTAAATACTTTTCAGCTTAGAGGGAATCTCATGGAAGTCATAGCCTACAGAAGTAGTTGGACTCTGGAGTGGTGACATCTGGTGAGAGCAATGGCTCCAGGTGCAGCAATGGGAAATTTCCAGAGATATCCAGAGGTATCACATGACTGACTCCAAAGGGTTTAGACCTGTTTCTACCAAATCAGTAGAGTTAGTCTCAGATAGCCCCTTCTGATGACTACATTCAACATGTTTTATGGTTTACAAAGCATTTACCACACAATCACATGAAACTCTTAACAATATGGAAGGAAGGAAGGAAAGGAGCATTTATTAAGCACCTATTATATGCCACATACAATGCTAAACATTTAATAAATATCTCATTTGATCTTCACAACAATCCTGGGTTGTTTTTTTGCTTTTATTGTCCCCATTTTGTAGTTGTGGAAACTAGGGCAAAGGTTTAGTGACTTGCCTGGAATCACATGGGCAGCTAGGTGGCACAATAGATAGAATGCCAGCCCTGGAGTCAGGAAGACTCGAGTTCAAATCAGGCCTCAGACACTTGCTAACTGTGTGACCCTGGGCAAGTCTCTTAACCCTGTTTTCCTCCATTTCCTTATCTGTAAAATGAACTGGAGAAGGAAATGGCAAACCACTCTAATTCTTTGCCAGGAAAACTCCAAATGGGGTCACAAAGAGTCGGACACAACTGAAATGACTGAACAAGAGCAAGTGTCAGTCATTGATCTGAATCTTAGTGATACAAAGACCAACATGAAACAGACCCAGCACATGTACATTGACAAGCCTATACATCACAGAACAAATATGAACTAGATAGAAGGACTTTAGGAAGGAAGGAAAATAGCAAGTGGGACTTTGTGTAGAAGGCAAAGCTTGAGTTTAATCTTGAAGGAGCTAAGGGATTCCACCAGGAAGAGGTGAAGAAGGCTATATTCTACCTATGGAGAATGGGGAGCTGGAGATGGAGTGCCATTTGTGAGGAACAATAAGGAAGTCACTTTGGCCAGACCCTTTGTAACAAAAGGTAGTGCAAGTATTATTTTCTCATTTTCCTGGAAAATAAGATCAATGAGGTTTTAGGACTTGGACAAATTGCCACAACTAGCAAAGGCAGAACTGAAATTCAAATCTAGGCCTTCCAACTCCAAATTCAGTGCCTCTTTTCATTAACTCTCATGGCCTCCATGTTGAACAAAAGAAATAACAAGTTAGACAGATGGTGACCTCACCAAACCAGTGGCCTTTATTTTAATAGTTCTTTTGTTTTTCATACCAAGTAGAAATTGAGCAGTATATGTTTAAAAGGTGGTCGTAAATGTTGGCCAATATCTTAACAGGAGATCGAAATATAGTAGTAAGAGAATAATAGGCCTTGTATGCAGAAGGCCCAGCTTTGAATATTGTCCTAATATTTACCGTGTATCTTGGGCAAATCACTCAGTAAAGCCTTAGTTTCCTTATATGTAAAATAGAAGTAATGTTGCTCTACCAATCTCACAGGGCTACAGTGAGTTAATAAGCTTTGATACCATGTCAATGTGACTCAATATTATTTAAGTTTTATTCTGACTTTTTAAAATATACATCATCGTTGTTCAGTCATATTTTTCAGTTACGTTCAACTTTTGTGACCCCATTTGGGGTTTTCTTGACAAAAATAATCTTGGTTTGCTGTTTCCTTGCCCAGCTCATTTTACAGATGAGGAAAAATGAGGCAAACAGGGTTAAGTCACTTACCCAGAGTTACATAATGTAAATGTCTGAGGCCAGATTTGAACTCAGAAAAATGAATCTTCAACCCAGCATCCTATCTACTGTGCTACCTACTTGGCAAACACTCATTTTTACGTTGCATTAGTTATGAATGCCTTGCTTTGCTTCTAACTAGTATCTTGAAAGGGAACTTAGAGCCTGCATGGAGGACAGGATGGGGGAGGTCCAAAGGCTTGAGTGGATGAGGCCAAGAGAATTCCCAGCTCTCAGGTTTATAACCTGAATTCCAGAACAGACTAGTCGGGCTAGCTGGGGTTACAATTGAGTGGGTGTATGTACCAGCGGTACTAATTTACATTGAGGACAACAAAGTAAACATCAAAGAGTTGCCTTCAGCTACTGAGAAGAAAACTATGGACAGATTGATACTTTTATCTTGGAGGGTGGTTACCCTTTTCTGAATCATCTACTTGAAGTAAGGGGTGGTTTTTTTTCTGAGTAGATGGAAGGTAACTTTCTTTTTAAATAGTTTTATTTTTTCCAATTACATGTAAAGACAATTTTAAACATTCATTTAAAAAAAATTCTGAGTTCCAAATTTTCTCCCTCCCCCTCCTAAAGGTAAGAATTTTAAATAGGTTACATATGTGCAATCATTTAAAACATATTTCCAAATTAGTCATATTGTGAAAGAAGAAACAGATCAAAAGGGAAAAAAATGAAAATGATAAAAACAGTAAAAATAGTATGCATAGATCTGCATTCAGACTCCATCAGTTCTTTCTCTGGAGGTGGATAACATTTTCCATCATGAGTCCTTTGGATTTATCTTGGATCATTGTATTACTGAAAAGAGCTAAATCTAACATAGTTGATCATCGCACAATGTTACTGTCACAGTGTACAATGTTCTTCTGGTTCTACTTTACTTTGCATCAGTTCATATCAATCTTTACAGGTTTTTCTGAGATCTGCATGCTCATCATTTCTTATGGCACAATAGTATTCCATTACATTCATATACCACAACTTGTTCAGCCATTTTCCAGTTGATTGGCATCCCTTCAATTTCCAATATTTTGCTACCACAAAAAGAGCTACTTTTCATATTTTTGTACATATAAGTCCTTTACCCCTTTCTTCAATTATCTCTTTGGAATACAGACCTAGTAGTCATATTGTTGGACCAAAGAGTATACACAATTTGATTGTCCTTTGGTCATAGTTCCAAATTGCTCCCCAGAATGGTTGGATCAGTTCACAACTCCATCAACAATGTATAAATGTTCCAATTTTCCCACATCTTCTCCAACATTTATTATTTTCCTTTTCTGTCATATTAGCCAATCTAACAGGTGTGAGGTGGTACCTTGGAGTTGTTTTTATCTGCATTTCTCTAATCTATAGTGATTTAGAACATTTTTCAATATTACTATAGAGAATTTTTACTTTTTCATCTGAAAACTGCATGCTCATATCCTTTGACCATTTATCCACTGGGGAATGATTTGTATTCTTATAAATTTGATCCAGTTTTCTATATAATTGAGAAATGAGGCCTTTATCAGAGAAATTTGCTGTAAAAATTGTTTCCCAGCTTCTATTTTAATTCTAATATTGGTTGCATTGGTTTTGTTTATGCAAAAAACTTTTTAATGTAATTGAAATTATCCATTTTACATGTCATAATGCTCTCTATCTCTTGTTTGGTCAAAAATTCTTTGAAGGGAGAATTTTTAGCAAGCAAACTTCCCTCACTTGACATTCCTTGAAGGGAGGGAAGCATGGGCTTTCTGAGACTCTGGTGGTTTTTCTGTTACTGCTGTGCTCCTGAAAGAAGTTGTCAGAGAGAAACAGAACCTCCAAGGTGCTCTTCCCCACACCACCTCCAAACAATTCGAAAGGGGAATCTGAACAACTTCTGGAGCCCCAGCACCCACAGACCGACACAGAGAAGCTAACCTTCTGCTGAAGACAGCCCAGCTGAGGACAACCCCTGCAGGGAGCGGCCAGCACAGCACTCTGAGAGCAGGCAGCACAGCATGCTGGGAACCGACAGCACAGTGCTCTGGGAGCTGAGCCCAGGCCCGAGTGAGCTGCAGTTTTAGCCCCAGGGTTGCTGGGCCAGCAGCTGGCTGGTGGAACCCCAGAACACCAGCAGCTGTGGCGATTCCAGAATTATCAGCACAGATGTGCCTAGGACAAAGTGAGAGGTTAGTGCCCTTTGGACTTTGGGACCAGTATTTGGGGAACACGTGGCTTCCTCCCCTGGGGGCCAAAAGCTGCTGAGCAAAGCAGCACAGAGGCCATTTTGCAGTGTCAGTGGCAGCTCCAGCTCCTGGTCTTCGAAATATAGAGAGATCCAGCAATCAGTCTGGGGGTTAATCGCTCTTGCTTTAACCTGCCTGGATCTGGATTGTGGTCTGGGGGGGAAGTTTGGGGTGGGTATCCAATTTGCCAGAGTGGGTGGAGGCTTTACAGAGGCCACCCAACCTGTGGAAGTTGTGAAGACCCCAATGTTCGGGACGGAAGCTCTCCTGTCTGGTGGCAGAGTCCTACTGTGGCAACAAGCCCAAAAATCAAGTAATTAAGTGGCAATATGCCCAGGCAAAGGAAACAAAATAAACAGAAAAATGCAACTTTAGACTCCTATTTTGGGGGCAAAAAGGATCAAAGCATGGAACAGGAAGAGGACTGTGAGGTCAGAACTCCTGCACCAAAAGCCCCAAATGAAAACACAAGCTGGCTACAGGCCATAGAGGACCTTAAGAAGCAGATAAGAGAAGTGGGGGGAAAATTGGGAAGAGAAATGAGAAAGATGCAAGAAAAGTATGAAATGAGAGTCAACAGCCTGACTGAGGAAAACAACACCTTAAAAATAGACTAACTCAAATGGCAAAGGAGGCCCAAAAGGGCAATGGGGAGAAGAATGCCTTAAAAAGCCACATTTGCCAGATGGAAAAATAATCTCAAAAGCTCACTGGGGAGATTCATTCCTTCAGAGTTAGACTGGAGCAAATGGAAACTAGTGACTTTATGAGAAATCAAGATGCTGTTAAACAGATACAAACAAATGAGAGAATATAAGGCAATGTGAAATATCTCATGGGAAAAACCACTGACCTGGAAAATAGATCCAGGAAAGATAATTAAAAAATTATTGGACTACCTGAAAGTCTTGATCAAAGAAAGAACCTAGAAATCATCCTTAAAGAAATTCTCAGGGAAAATTGCCCTGATGTTTTAGACCCATACGGGGAAATAGAGGTTGAAAGAATCCACTGATCGCCTCCTGAAAAGGATCCCAAAAAGAAAACTCCTAGGAATATTATAGCCAGGTTCCAGAACCCCCAGATCAAGGAGAAAATACTACAAGCATCCAGGAAGAAACAATTCCAATATTGTGGAAACACAATCAGAATAGCCCAGGACCTGGCAGCTTCTACACTGAGGGATCGAAGGGCATGGAATATGATATTCCAGAGGGCAAAAGAACTGGAAATGAAGCCAAGGGTCACCTACCCAGCAAAACTGAGTATTTTGTTTCAGGGAAAAATATTCAGTGGAATAGAGGACTTTCAAGCATTCTTGAGGAAAAAACCAGAGTTGAATAGAAAATTTGACATTCAGACACAAGAAGCAAGAGATGCTTGAGAAGGTAATCAGGGAAAAGAAATCAAAAGGAACTTATCAAAGTCAAACTATTAACATTCCTACATGGAAAAACAATAACTGTGACTGATGAAATCTTTTTTAGTATGAAAATAATTGAAGAAGGGTATATGGACATATGAATACATATGTGAATGTGTGTATATATGTTTACAGGTATACATGGATAGAGGGCACAGGTTGAATTTGGTGGGAAGGGTGGATACTTAAGGGGTGAAGTTAAGAGGTGAGAAAGGAAAGTGACAAGAAGAGATGGGGAGAGATAGGGTAGGGTAAACTATCTCATGTAGAAGAGGCAAGGGGAAGTAGTTGCAGGGGAAGGGAAGAACAAGAAGGCAAAAAGGCAAAACCCTATTCTCATTGAATTTGGCTCAGGGAGAGAATCACATACATACTAAATGGGATATCTCACCCTGCAGGAGAGTAGGGGGAAGGGAGATGAGAGGGGGGATGATGGAGGGGAGGGCATTTTGGGGGGAGGGGAGGTTGAAAGTACCCACTTTCAAAGAGGGACAGGATCAAAGTAGGGAATGGACCAGGTGGGGGGTAGGATGGATGGGAGGGAAATATAAGCAGTTTTTTTTACAATATATCTACTATGGTAATGTTTTGCATAGATATACATGTACACCACATACTGAATTACTTATCTTCCCAGAGGGAGTGGGTGACAAGGGAGGAAAGGAATGGATCTGAAATTCGAGGTCTTAAGATTAAATGTTTCAAATGTAAAAAAAAAAAAGAAGTTGGCAGAAATATTTAGACGATTAGGAACAGCACTAATTGTTGTCAGTCTCTAACAGTGGCCTTAGGGTCCATACTTTAGGACTGTAAAAGGTGAGAACTTGTTGCAACAAAGTCAAAGTCATAGGTGCAGAGTTATAGATTATTATAACATGTAAGATACCTTAACAGAACCTCTTTTCCATCTGCCTTATATTATACATGAGGACACCAAGGCCCAGGAAAGAGAAGTGACTTTCTCAAGTTTTTGTAGTTAGCTAGTAGTGGAGCCTATATTAGAACATGGGCAACTAGGTGGTACAGTGAAGAGAGTGCTAGCTCTGAAGTTAGAAGGGCTTCAGTTGGACAGATAACAGAGTTAAAATCAGGGCTCAGACACTAGCTGTGTGACTTTTGGCAAGTCACATAATCCTGTTTGCCTCAGTTTCCTTATCTGGAGAAGAAAATGGCAAACTACCACAGTATCTTTTCCAAGAGAACTCCAAGTGGGGTAACAAAGAGTCGCACTTGATTGAACAGCAACCTGTCAATTTTGGGCCTCAGGGAAAATAGCACAAAATTTTCCCTCAAATGAACTTTTCAAAGTAAATTCCATTTTCTTGGGGAAATCCCTAGAATGCTCCCTTATTAGGGGAGAAATAAATGTGGGTTGGATATATGTGACCACCCCATAGTCCTTAGGAGTAGAGAATCTAGAATACAATGAAACCACTCCTGGAAGTCAGACAATCAAGTAAGGAAGAAAAGGGTGAAACTGAGGAAGTAACTTCCTGTTTTAACCAATTGGGTGTGTACTCAAACCAGCTGATTCTAAGCTGCTAATTAAACCTGAGTACTGTGACCACCCCCTTGAAAGTGAATCCTACCAAACATTTAAAGAACAGTTAATACCAATACTATACAAACGATTTGGGAAAATTAGCAAAGAAGGAGTCCTACTAAATTCCTTTTATGACACAAATATGATGCTGATATCTAAACCAGGAAGAGCCAGAGCTATAAAGAAAGGGAGAGAAAAGCTATATTCAAATTTCCCTAATGAATATTAATGCAAAAATTTTAAATAAAATATTAGTAAGGAGATTATAGTAATATATCACAAAGGTCATACACCATGGCCAGGTGATATTTATACCAGGAATTCATGACTGATTCAAAATTTAACAACTACCAGCATAACTGACTATATCAATAACAAAACCAACAGAAATTATATCATCTCAATAGATGCAGAAATTTTTTTTTGACATTTACAGCCTTCATTTCTATTAAAAACATTAGAAAGCATAGGAATAAATGGAGTTTTTCTTAAACTGATAAGTAGTATTTATCTAAAACCATCAGCAAGCATTAACTGTCATGGGGATAACCTAGAAGCCTTCCCAATAAGATCAGGGGTGAAGGATGGATTACCACTATTATTCAATACTGTACTAGAAATGCTAGCTATAACAATAAGAGAAGAAAAAGCAATTGAAGGAATTAGAATAAGCAATGAGGAAACAAAACTATACATAGAGAGTCCTAGAGAGTCTACTAAAAACTAATTGAAATAGCAACTTCAGCAAAGTTGCAGGATATAAAACATTGTTGTAGAGTGTAATGGAAATGCAAAGTTAAAGATCTTCCCTGCCCCTAGGTTAAGTGCACCTGGAGCCTGTGGTGGAAGGCTTGTTTTTCAGGAAGCCCACACCTCGATACTTTGTGATTGGGCAGTGGGTCAAGAAAGCTCCTGAGCCAGGAGAAGGCTATATAAATACTGATGGATGGGAGGCTTTGCTTTGGGGCTTACTTTGAAAAGTGTTGTGTGATTTGACCAGATGAGACTCTGGGCAGCCGTTGAGAGCTCCCTGGCTTTGAAAACCCAGATGTTGATGCTTCCCTCTCTGGTAACAGTGATTTGATATTGATGTAATACTGTTGGACAGTTTGGAAGCCTGTCTGCTTGATCTGTCTGTTTCTGTTTTGAAACTTCTGTCTGTATACTTTGAAGTTCAGGGTGCTGACTTTTTTCCCCTGAACTAGGTAAATGATCTATGTTTGATTAATTAAAGTAAGCTTGTTAACCCATTTTGAGTTGCTTTCCTTTAGAAAAGCAGATCTAAGAACCTGTGTTGGCAGCCACCCTGGGGATGTTGGGGTGCTTGCTGCTACATAGAGCCATTTCAGTCATGTTTGACCCTCTGTGACCCCATTTGGGGGTTTCTTGGCAGAGATACTGGAGTGGTTTGTCATTTCCTTCTCTGGATCATTTCATAGGTGAAGAACTGAGGCAAATAGGTTAAATGACTTGCCTAGGGTCACATAGCTAGTATCTGAAGCCAGATTTATACTCAGGTCCTCCTGACTCCAGGACCAGCTCTCTATCCACTGTGTCACCTAGCTGCCCAGGATATAAAATAAAACCAAATAAATCATCAGCGCTCGAGCGCGCGAGAGCACGCGCACACACACACACACACACACACACACACACACACACACACACGGTTATATACACACTATATATATAGTATAACACACATATAACACACAATACATATGCACATATTATATATACACACACACACACACACACACATAACCAATAAAGTCCAACGGGAAGAAATAGAGAATATTCACATAAAATAACTAAACCATTTAAAATTCTTGGGAATCTACCTGTCAAGACAAACCCAAGAACTATATGAACTCAATTACAAAATGTTTTTACACAAATAATGTCAAATCTAAATAACTAAAAAAATAAGAATTGCTCATGGGTAGTCCAAGCCAATGTAAAAATGAGAATTCTACCTAAATTAATTTATTTATTCAGTGCCATACCAATTAAACTACCAAAATTATTTTATAGAGCTAGAAAAAATAGTAACAAGATTCATCTGGAAGAACAACAGGCTAAGAATGCATACGTACATACATATATGCATACACATATTTCTAATGGCTTCAATTTTCTCAATAAAGTAAGAGGAAAAGTCCTTAGCTGAGAGAAGGGGAAGAAGGAACTGTGGGAAGTCTTGGGGAAGGAAGAGCAGATTTGGAATACTTTCTTTGGGGAGTGAGAGGAGTTAATTAGAGAGAATAAAAGGACTATCTTATTACATTGAGTGCCTAATGGAAATGGGATGACATGTATTTATCATGTACCCAGCCAGCAAAGTCCTGAGACTTTCTTCATATGTGTTCTGCATGTTGTGAGTAAGAGCAGAGGAAGTCTATGGATGATGGAAGACTTTTGGCTAGAAATTAATAGTAAGAGGGCAGTGGCACAAAGGATTTGGGAGGAGAGAACAGTATAAGCTCTACATGCGTAGCTATTGTGTTGAGATTGGAGAGGGAGATGTAAATATCTGAGAAAGTACTCAGGAGTGGAGGCATCAGAAAATTCAATGAAGGAAAATAATATGTTTTAGATGTTTAAGCATAAGGAGAGGTGGAATTATGGGAGTTTTTTTGGTCAGAATTTCAAAATCTCTAATTAGGATAGTGGAATGCTTGTGGATAATGGATCATAGTGAAATCTAATGTGTGACCATCCAGATGTGTGACTAAGGTAGAGTGAAGGAATAAGTTATGGGATTTAAGAAATCTGGATAATCAGAAGATTGAGGAATCCAAGGACGCATCTTTGTGGATATTAAAGTATAAGGATACGGTTGGGGAAGAGAGGCAGATAGAAATCAAGGTGCTATACTCCTTGGGATAGAAGAAAGAATGACATAGTGTGCTGGTATTCTATAGCCACCATGATTTGGATTTTCAGTTGAGTGGAATTAAATGGAGGGAATATTGTTGGGAAAAGGAGGCAAAGGGGGAGTCTGATAGTGAAAGCAAAGAATATTAAACACTGTTGTTAGATAGGATATTAAGCAGATCTAAACAGTGTTCTATGTTGTTATTTTGAATAGTATATATAAAATTCCATTATTTTTGTGATGATTTTCATAATTTCTATTAGTTTAATACTTCAAAGATCTATGATTTTATCAGCATTTTCTCCTCCCCATCCAACACCTTCCTAGATGATCTTCAGCATTTGCTGGTAGTAATTCAAAACCTGGTGGCTCCTCTTCTGATGATGAAGCTTATGTACTTAAAAAGACTGGTGAAAGAGGCTCTCAACAGGCTGATTATTTAAAAGCTTTTCCAGACTTGACTGAAACTGCACAGTCTGCATTCCACTGGCATAGCCTTTGAGAACACTAACTCACCTTTATGTCATGATGAGACATCAGAGTAGCAATTCAGTTGTATTCATTTGATTTATTTGGGGAAGTGTGAGGCAGTAAAGGATAAGGCATCTGCTAACATCAGACATAAGGAACACTCAAATTCCATACTGCTTGGCAACTCATTACTCAGAATGGTGAAACATTAGCCAACTGCCCTGTTGATGCCTTTTTAGACTCAGGGCATAACAGTGCCAGAAGAGATCTCTATAACTTGTCTGGTCTGATCTCCTCATTTTGTAGGAAATTGAAGCCTAGTGAAGTGATTTGTCCAAAGCCACACAATTGTTTAGTGGGGGAATCAAGACTTTCCTATTCCTGGTGCATTTTTGTTTCTCCTCTGAATAATTAGCTAAGTTAGAAATTATATTTGTTAATTTTTACTGTCAACCTTTATTTCCAGGGCATGGTTTAGAGCTCTAATTTTAATATCATAATATCTTACCATCATATATTTCATTACACAAATTATGTCCAGGTGAAATAAAACTCTATACAATTAAAGCCTAGTTAAACACCTATATGTCAGTAGTAGCATGGTATAGCCAACAGAGAGAGCTTCAGAGTCAGGAAGACCTGGGGTTTGAATCTGGTCTCTTGAACATGGGTTGTTTTTTGTTGTTTTTGGTAATACCTGACTCTTTTTTTTTTTGGAGGGCAATTGGGGTTAAGTAACTTGCCCAAGGTCACACAGCTAGGTTTTTGTTCGTGTGTGCATTAAGTGTCTGAGGCCGGATCCGAACTCAGGTCCTTCTGACTCCAGGGCCGACGCTCTACTCACTGAGCCACCTAGCCGCCCCTAATGCCCGACTCTTTGTGACCCCGTTTGGTGTTTTCTTGGCAAAGATAATGAAGTAGTTTGCCATTTCCTTCTCCAGCTCATTTTGCAGATGAGGAAACTGAGGCAAACAGGGTAAAAGGACTTGTCCAGGGTCACACAACTAATAAGTGTTTGAGGTCTTCCTAAATCAGGTCTTCCTGACCCCAGGCCTGGAGCTCTGTCCACTACACCACCTAGCTGTCCTTGTGACCATGAGAATAACCCTTAATCACATAAAACTCCAACCAAGAAAGATTAAAAATTGTGCATTGTATCATGGTTTGGTAGCTGAAGTTTCCCGTGGTCAAATAAAATCACAGATGCATACCATAAAAATAGTAAGTATTAGCCCAAGAGTTTTTTAAAAATTAGTTTTGTTTCTATATTTACTTTGGGACAAAATGTATTATATATTAATTTTAGAGTAAGTTGGGGAAAGAAAGCAGGGTATAGTGGATAGAAAGCTGAACTGAGAATCTGTGCTTTCTAATTTTTTAGAGTGATTATTGAAATTTTGAGAGAGTACATTTCAGCAAAAAGACACTGGACTAACTCTTGTTAGGTGTGTGACTCATAGCACCTCTTTAAACCTCTTTGTTTCAATTTCTTAAACTGCAAAATGGGGAAACCTGTTTCAAAGGGTTCTTGTAGACTTCAAGAAAGATAATGCATGCAATAACTTTGTGAAACTTTAAAGTGCTATATAAATATCAGTTATTATTATTAGAATTCCTTCTCCGATTTTGAAATAAAAAAATCTGGGAAGGGGCTAACACTCAGCCAATCTGTTCAATTGAAATTTATTGATAATCTAACATTAAGGATTATTTGTTTTCAATGGTAGTAGTAGGTACACAGGATCAAAAGGAAGGGGTTACGTGTGTGTGTGTGTGTGTGTGTGTGTGTGTGTGTGTGTGTGTGTAGAGAAACAGACCATAGTAAAGAAGCTTGAAAATTTTTATTTAAGGCTGCTGTTATCTTTGAAACCTGAGCATTTTTATGACAAAGGTTACAAGTGGAAAGACCTGTTTTCACATTCCCTGTTGTGGTTACCCCTTCCTTTCTTCCTCTCTGATTACTAATGCAGACGTTTTGTGATTGGAATCACTTATATGTACAAGATGATTTTATAGAAAAAAAATATTTCCATAGCTAAATGTAAACAGGTTGGAATTTTTTTTGCCCAAAATAAATGGAAAATATGAGGATCTGGCACTTTTGTATTTTAAAGCTGTTATTTAAAGAGTCCTTTGACAATAGTTTATTCCAAAAACAATCCTTTGGCTACACAACACTGGAATGAAATTCATTTCTTGGCATGCAAAGCAGTAAGGCTTTAGGATATATTCTGTTAATTTACAGAACAGAAATTTTAAAACATCCCAAGAGGCCAGCAGGTGATGTGGTGGAGATGATCTTGAGTAATTATGCATTTTATTTCCTAGAGAAACAAAAAACAGTGATTAAGGATAGTTATAATACCCAGAGAATTTAAACATCCAATTTTGGAACACCTTTTCATGACTTCAGGAGATGTCACTTTTTGAAAATTTTGATCTTGCAAAACCCCCATATTTGTGGAGGCTGAAAGTTCTTGTTTCTAAAGATTTGTCTTCATTAGATTTTCCACAAATCTTATATTAAAAATTTCCCATGAATACTTAGAAGAAAATAATCAATCTCTCACCTAATTCACAAGCTTTCTTTAAATAATCTTTTAAAAATTTTTTGAGATTATAACCATTATTTAGATATTTACTATAGTTTAGATGACTCTTAAGTATGTCATAATACAATGTCAGAAATGCCTTGGAGTCAGAATGACCTAGGCTCAAATCTTGACTCCTTCGAAGACTAGCTACTTCATCACAGACAAATCATTTCACTTCATTGGCTCAAGTCACTCCCTGTGACTTCAGGTGTGTAGTAGAGAGAGAGAATGATGGCTGAATTTAGCATCAGAGATAGGGAGTTCAAATTCTGATTTTGTCATTTGCTACCAGTGGTACATTGGGAAAGTCGCTTGCTTTGAGCTTCATTTTCCTCACCTGTAAAATCATGGGGTTTGTCTAGATGACTCATTTCCCACCCTCACCCTCTTTTTATCTTTAAATCTGTGATTTTACGAAATAACGGATTCCAATCTGCAGTGATGGATTGAATTTCTACACTGGGGGTCTTCCGCACAGATGAATCATAGATTCAGATCAGATATCTCTCTTTTGCAATCTAGATGACACCGATAAATAACCTAAATAGACTGTTTTTTTTTCCTTTAGTGGAGAGAGTACTGGATCTGGAGTTAGGAAAGCCTGCCTCTGGAACCAGCACTTAACTAGCTGTGTGACCATGGACAAGTCATTTAATCTTTCCGAGAGTTAGCTTCTTTTATCAATAACATGGCAATTAGGGTTCTGTGAAAACTACATTTTACATTGTTGAAAGAAACACATTTTTGTCTGCTAGACCTGTGATTGCATTGGTATGGGGCATTACCAATGAAGAAACTTCTTGTATCAATGCAGGTGGTCACCTGCTCTGAAACTTAAGGCCGCAGAATACTCTACAAACTTTAAAGTACTATAATATACATATTTAATATGTAATACTATATTATAATTTAATATATAATAATTTAGATAGGTAGGTAGGTAGATAGATATATAGGGCATCCCAAAAATTTTAGTACATTTGTAAGCTAACTGCATTAAGACTCTTGGGACACCCTATATTTGAGCTGTTAGCTCCAGTATCTAAAATAATGTTTTGAATTCAATAAGTGCTTAATAAGATGCTGATGGAATTAAAATGAATCAATTTCTAATAGTACCATAATATGGAAAAATAAAACGCTGAGTAATTTTTTTTGGAGGGGGAAAGGCAGGGCAATTGAAGTTAAGTGACTTGCCCAAGGTCACACAGCTAGTAAGTATGTCAAGTGTCTGAGGCTGGATTTGACTCCAGCCTCCTGACTCCAGGGCCAATGCTCTATTCACTGTGCCACCTAGCTGCCCTAAGTAATTAGTTTTTTAAAATGTTAAAATCTTTGGATTCTGTAGACTAAAGCTACAGAATAAAAATTAAAAATATTTATTGATTATATACAGTTAAAAGCCCCAAACTATCTTCTTCCAATGTAGAACATAAGCAAAGGGTATATATTGATTGACTGTTTATGAAAAACTTGTTTTTCAGAATTTAGTGAAATGTAATCAATTACCTGTCAGTAACTTTAGTCTGAAGCAGCCAATTGATGAAATCCCTGGTAGCAAGGTTATCCAGAACCGTATTCATCTCATCAGAGAAAGAACCATCAGCATGTCTCCTGCCAAGCTCTTCAACTATAGTGACTTCTTCTGGAAAACTAAAGAAGGAACAAAGTGGAAACTAAAAACTTTGTACTTAATGATTTATTTGTTTTTTCAACACATGCTTCATGTCTTTATACCTCTGGAAATAGGTATAGAAATCTTCTAGAAAATCTTCACCAATTGATAGCACAGAAACTGCTGCTAAGTCTGCAAGGTAGAGTGTATACCAGAGGTGCCAAATATATGGCCCACAAAAGCCCCAAGTGAGGCCCAAACCAGATTAAATGTGATTGGGAAATATTTAACAAAATAAATAAAACTCTATAAAACAGATAATTTACAGTTTAAAACTAAGTCAGTATGTGCTCCATAGGGATTCTTATGTACATTTTAGTGGCCATGGTTTCTATTTGAGTTTGATGCTATTGGTGCATCCAACTCACTCAGGACCCTCTTTACATTTCCTTTTTCTCCTTTAAACATCAGTTCCAAGAATCAGATGCTATAACTTATTTTGAAAACAACGACACTCTCTAGGCTCATTTGGAACTGAGAAAAATCAAGTTGGTCTTTGGAAAGAGTGGGCATATCTTTGATAGCATTTCTTCCATTGGGAATTTCTCAGAGTATCAGAGATAGCATAAAGGGTGCCAGATTAAAGAATATAAGTAGAGAAGTATGTGACTAGAAAGGAAGTTAGGCAATCCACACAGTGGGAGAAAAAAGGATAAAGGATGGCCTGTTTTTGTGTTCCCTCAGTATCCACCTGATGTCAAAAGGTCTAAAGGAAGGGTCTCAATATATCAAGTAGAGTGTCATGGAATGAGATGACATGCACCTTTAGAAAGAGTGATCACATATTCAGGTATTAAACTAGTGAGGGACATAAACTTTGTAAGAGATTTTTTTTATACTTGTTTTTTTACCATTTTGTTTAGCACCATGCATGGTGGTTGGTCAGTAAAATTTGTTGATTTTGCTGATTTGAACAATCCTTAAATTATCCTGAATTATTTCATTCATTGCTAGATCAGAAACTACTTTTCTGATTTTCTATTCCAGTGATGTTAGGTGTGCTAGTAATGTAAATGATCAAAATAAAGGATTATTTCCTTATCACTTTCTATTCCTTTTAACTTAGCTTTTCTTAGCTGTGACAATTCCCATTTCCAAACATCTCTGCTTTATTGTGAAAGGGATTTTTGGAAGTTAACTATTTTAAAAAAGAGAATAGGAAAAATATTGGGGCTCTTAAAATTTCTCCTAACTTACTGGGTCTATAAATTCTCTTCCTTTTGAGTAAGGAAAACCCCACCTATCAAATAAAAAAAATCGATATTACAGATGTAAGAAATTCTAGGTTTGATATTTAGACCAGAAACAAAAGCAATAAAAAAAGCATTAGATAGATAGAAAGATATATATGGACTCACGCTCTCCTTCCTCGGCCTTTCACCAACCAAGCAATGAATTCCTTCGCAGCTTGACCTTCCAAATAAGAGCTGACATCACTGGTAAAGGTCCCCTCAGCATGTCTCTCAAATTCATCATGGCGTTTGGCAACTTTGTTCCTGAGAAAAACAATGTTTAAATCATGGTTTGTGGCATAAATGTTGTCCTAGTGACCAAGTTAGGAAGACAAGGCAATTCGTTTCACAGATGAGAAAAACTAGTCCTAGGTTAGCTGAAAGTAACTGCCCAAAGTTACCCGACTAGTAGATAGTCAAGCAAAGATTCTTTGGAACCCAAGTCCAGGGTCCTGTGTATTATATCAGACTGCCTCTCAGATTGTTTTGTTGTTGTTCCTACTGCTGCTTTTGGCTCAAATCTAATGATTTCTTTAGTGTAGGGAAGGTGGTAAAAAAAAAAAAACTCTCCCAACCAATGCAGATTGGCACCTTGTCTGTACCTTGGAATCTTAGAGAGTTGTCTAGGACACTGAGAGATTAATTGATTGGCCCAGGGTCACACAGCCAATAGATATTAGAGGTGGGACCTAAACTCAGGCATTTTTGACTATCAGGCCACCTGTCTCTCCCCTACCTCGAGTTGTCTGGGTAAAGATTAAAATAAAGTGAACAATTTGCTTCCCAGAAAGTGGGGTTCTTAACTACCTGGACTAATTGGTAACTAACTTGCTATGTTTTAGTCTCATTCAGCCAAGGCTATTATGTATGATATCAACAACCAAAGAACTTTGAATTAGTAACAAGTATTAAGCTCTTTAAAGTGATTGTTATTCCTTTCCTAATAGTTGCTAATGTTCCAGAAGCATTCTAAGCCTGTGTGTCTTATCATCTAAGATGGGGTTTTTCTTTTTTTTTTTTTTTTTGGCTTTTTTTTTTTTGGAGGGCAGTTGGGGTTAAGTAACTTGCCCAAGGTCACACGGCTAGATTTTTGTATGTGTGTTAAGTGTCTGAGGCCAGATCTGAACTCAGGTCCTTCTGACTCCAGGGCTAGCACTCTACTCATTGCGCCACCTAGCCGCCCCTAAGATGGGGTTTTTCATCATCCTTACAGGACCGGGCCAAGCTGTGCACCATATTTTTGATCTCTCAAATGTGATCCTGAAGAAAGTGAATGAATGAATGAATCTCTCTCTGAAGAAAGAGAAAGAATTTATAGCTTATTTTCCACCTGCCACTGTCAAAGTCTACCTTTTCGGATAATATCTAGCTCTTCTATATAATCTAGCCTTCATATAGTTTGCAAAGCACTTTGCACATGTTAACCTACTTGATTCTCAGAACAACCTGATAAAGTGGGTGCTATTATCATCCCCATTTTACATATGAGGAAACTGAGGTCAGAACAATTAAATGACTTGCCCAAGGTCACACAGCTAGTAAGCACCTGAGGCTAGATTTTAATTCAGGAGGGTGACTCTTCCTGACTTCAGTTCCAGCACTCTATCCAGTTTGCCACCTAGTAGACTAACATGATGGGATCTAGGTTCCAAGCTATGACCTAAGATCACAGGATCATAGTTTTTGGATTAATTTGCTTGCCCTGTGTCACACAGACTTACCTAACTGAGGTAGGATTTGAACCAGATCTTCTTGGCCACAAGTCTACCTCCATATGCATCATGCTATAAGAGCCTTATTATTCTTTTTTTTTTTTTTGCTAAAATACCTGACTGAATGAGTGAGTATATACACCTAAGTCAAACTTTAATATAGATTACGAAGACATTCTGTTAATACTAATAACTATCATTTGCAAGCATTGCAAAGCATTTAGCTGCATGATCACCTCTTATCCTCCCAGCTCTGTGAGATAACTGCTTGCTGTATTTTACACAAAGGAAATTGAAACTGAGAGTATTTAAACTTCCACAAGTTCACACAGATAGCAGGAGTCCAAAGTAGGACTAAAACTTGGGTCCTCTTGACTCCCTCTCCAGTTCTTTATCCATCATGCCACACTGGCAATGTTGGTACAAGAACTTCTCCAGAACTTTGAAGTTGTGCAATGCCCTGTCTCCACAATGCTGGAAAGTCAAATGATGACTGAGAGGTTTAATTAAGCATTGAGATATTCTCAGATTTCTGGGTTTGGAGTGTTATGTCCATAAGACATTTGGATGTTTTCCCACATATTTGATGACACATAGATACAGTCTGAAAGCAGAATAAAGGAATGGGAGAAAGACACAAAGCTAAGGCCTTCCAGGCCTTGAAATGATAACCACTACTTTGTGGAAATCTGCTATATGGGTTTTCTCCAAAAGGATATTAAAAATAGATCTCCAAGTCCTTCTGGTTTCACACATACACACAAAGAAAGAAACCCCCAAAGTCCTCCAGGTCCCCAGCATTAATGATATTTTCTATATCTTATGATTAAATTTGAATCATGAAATCATAGTTGACTGCTTAAACTCAAATATGTGACAGATATTTTGTCCCCCTCATCCATCCACCCTAAGCATTTTAATGAATCATTTCTGATAATGCTCAGGAAACAAATGATTTGAGTTCATTATAAATTTGTCAGAGGTCGTGTCCAAGAAACAGAAAGGAAAGTGAATTGAGTCAGTTTTCAAGTATGTTTTCAAATAGCTGAATGTCTGACATGCCATGCCACACCATGCCATGGATGCAATATGCAGATGACAAGAGACTTACTTTTCACCCTGAGCTTTGCTGGTAACACAGATACAGCCAAAAGATGGTCTTTTTTCTAGTTTCTATGGCTCAACAGGGACATCAAGTGGTTCAAGTTAGCACTGGCCCTTTATAAATGCTTTGTGAATTTATCAGCTGTTCTTTCTGAGGACATTCCTCTAAGAGGCCAGAATGACTCAGGTTTTGATTACCTTTCAAGGTTTTGATAACTTATTGTTATCATCCTTTCTAATGATCGCTGTATATATGGAATGTCTTGATTTGATGGTACTTGAACACAACCTTCCCTTTTCACTTGAATCCCTTCATTTTAATATCTTCTACATATCCTAGATTGAAGGTGTCACAAGTAGTTACGATGCCCTTCCCGAATCTTTTCTTCTCCAGCTAAAAATTCCCAGTTTTTTCAACAAATGCTTTAATGATCTGGACTTGAGGCCCTTTAACATCTTGTAGCCCTTCTCTGGGTACTCTCCAGCTTATTAATGTACTTCCAAAATTTTGGTACCCACAACTAAATACATTTCAGATGTGGTCTGATCAAGATAGAATATAGTGGGGCTCTTGTTCTTATTCCTTGAAGCTATGTGCCTCTTCATTCAGCTCATGATTACAGCTACTTTTTTTTAAGGCTTCCACATTAGTCTTCTGCTTCGTAGTGAGCCAGAGATCCATTAACACCTTAAGATTTTTTTTTTCATCGAACTCTAGCCTAACCATGCCTCCTCCCCTATTCTGTACTTGTGAAGCTGGTTTTTATGAAGCCAGGTGTAAAAATACATTTACCTTTGGTGAATTTCATCTTGTTAGATTCAACACAAAGCTCTAGGTCATAGATTCATAACCTTTTCTATGTCATGGACTCCTTTTGCATTCTGAAACCTAGGAACCCTGTCTCTGAATAATGTTTTTAAATGAATAAAATAAAATACATAGGATTACAAAGGAACCCAATTATATTGGAATACAATTATCCACATTTTTTAAAAAGAATAACAAATTCATGGAACCCCTGCTTAGCCTGTCAAGACCTTTTGGTGGCTGATTCTGTCCTCTAGTGTTTGATAGGTTTACCATATATGCCTTTTAGTAGTTGATAAAAATGTTAAACAAAGGAAATCAATGAAGGGGATTATGTGGTTGGAATACTGGGCCTCTGAGAAAAGTTGAAAGGAATCACGGTCTGTTACTTTTGTTAAAGGGAGAATGGAAACAATGCCATCTTCAAGTGTCTGAAACATTCTCTATGACTTAAGGCAGTCAGATGTTCTCAGTTTTTACTGGGGAAACTGCTTTATTCTGCAACAGGTGAGATTAGATGTAAGGAAGAAACTCTCAGAGCAAAGACTGTTAAATAGTGACATTAAGGTAATTAATAATTTAGATCTAGAGATAGTTTCAATGTCCTGCCTGGTTACATCATGATCTCTGTTTTTCCTTTCTGTCCTATAAAGAATGAAGGATAAGATGGGGGGGGGGGGGGGTTTTGATCACATCCTGCCTCTGGTTTTCCTCACACTGTTCTCCTACCTGGAATGATCTCCCCATTCTTTTCTGTTTATCCATTGAGATGCAGCAAAAATCACCCCTGAAGATTTTTCAACCTATCTCAGCCCACTGTAACTTTTGCCGTCCTCCCCTCCCCAATCTTTCATTTGGCAATTATCCAATACTTTTCTAGTCATGTTTTCAAACTGTTATTTTCTCTCTTATATTGTTTTTAACTTGCCATGTGTTTATAATTAGACTGCAAGTGCTTTAAAGGTTGAGATCATGCATTATCTTCACCATGGCCATCCCAGGTTTATATAGCACTTTAAAATTTACAAAATATATTCCTTAGAACTACTTTGCATACATTGTTGTACCAGCCAGTTTTTGCACATAGTAGGTTCTCAGTAAATATTTGTTGATTAACTAATGATTGTTTTTAGTTCTAAAATTCTGTGACCCTCCACGCTTCACTGAGTGGACTTTTAGTCCCTTAATAGGATTATCAGAATCATATTTGAACTTAGATATTTCTAATACATAACTCCCCTCCCTTTTTTGCTTTCCAAATGCCCTTCGTCTCCTTAAAGATTTTTTTTGTCTTTTTGGAGGGGGAAAGACAAGGCAATTGGGGTTAAGTGACTTGTCCAAGGTCACACAGATAGTAAGTGTTGAGTATCTGAGGCTGGATTTGAACTCAGGTTCTCCTGACTCCAGGGCCTGTGCTCTGTTCACTGTGCCACCTAGCTACCCTACCTTAAAGATTTTGTACAATTCCAGTCTCCATTCAACTTTTACTGATGATTTTCCTTTATTCTCCTGCCTACAGTTCCAACAAGCAATTAACACATCACAATACTAAGAATACTAAACATTGAAATTTATGCTTTACTATCAACTTGTATTTTTGCTCAGTTTTGTGTAATGTTGTGCAGCTGGCATGCCATTTTAAATGCATAGCTCTGATCTTCGTGCTCTACTTCAGAAAGCAAGACCCTACAGGGAAGAAACAACATCTTAATAGGCACTTAAGAAATGTTTGTTCTGTTCCATTCATTTGAGCTGAATCTGCTAATGGCACTTGAAGAAATTTGCTTGGGTAGGGTGTTATTAAGGACACCCTCTCAAGCTACATGGATTTGTTCTCTATTTGGCTAAATTGGCTTTTATGTTTATACCTTGAACAGGTCAGTTTCTGAGTATCTGTGGGCAGTGGAGAAGAAAGTGAAAATCAGTGAAAAATCCATCACCCTT
This sequence comes from Gymnobelideus leadbeateri, assembly GCA_011680675.1. Taxonomy (NCBI): domain Eukaryota; kingdom Metazoa; phylum Chordata; class Mammalia; order Diprotodontia; family Petauridae; genus Gymnobelideus; species Gymnobelideus leadbeateri. The sequence goes on from WOXC01004731.1 coordinate 645,289, forward strand.
AGAAGGAAAAACAGTTTAAAAGAGAGTCCTTATTGAGAGGGCTTAGGAGGGGAATACAAAGACAGCATATTACTAGAAAGTGGCATCTTAGCACAATGCTGGCACGAGGCCAGGAGCATGTGGCCACTTAATACAGTTTAATGACCTAATGAAGAAGGATGGGATTCAAAATGCTTGTATTTGTATGAGAGTCAGAGGAAGGGGGGAGTTCTTTGCCCACACGTTTCAGACACTCTGTTTAGATTTCTTACCCGTTCCGCTTGGTGTTCATCAACCACTGCACAAAATCTTGAGCTCGTCTGGAGTCCAGATATTTGCTGTAGTCACTGGTGAATGTGCCCTGTGAGTGACGCTTGTCTTCATTCATAAGATTGTCATCTAATGGCTCTGTCTGGGAATCTGTGTATGGTCTGTAAAACAAAGTTTTTAGAATTAACACAAATCTGAACTAAGGATTCTATATACCCTAGGAACTTTTTTCTTATCTCCTCTCTAATATCACCCCCTGCCCTTTCCACCAGCTCCATTGAGTATAGGATCCTATGATCAGAGATTTAGAAGTGGAAAGATCATTCTTAGAGGTTATTGAGCATAAACCATTGAAACAGCCTCAGAGAGAGTTGATTCTGTCTACTCAGTTATATAACTTTTTGAAAGGCTATTGTCCCCAGAGCCTCTAATTTCTTCTGACTCCAAATTCCAGGCTATAACTTCTGGATTTATTTAGTGAATGAATTTCATTTGGAATCATATCCCTTCCAAAAGTTACATAACTGAGTAAACAGAATCAAGTTGCCCTAATCAGAGGCAGCAGGGTATATAGTCCAAAGACTATACTGGAACCAGGGAGACCTAGGTCTGAATCATGTCTCCATCATTCACTAGCTGCTTGGCATCTTCTCAATTATTGTTAAATATATTCCTTCCTTTATGATCTCCTGCTTCTGATACCTCAGCTGTCTTGGCTTTTTCTCTCGTAAGAAGAATAAACTTCTTTTTTCAACTAGTCAACCAATTCATGACCATCTATCTTAATAATAAAAAGTAGCCAAAAGTCCAAAATTTTATGTGTGTGTATGTATATATTTAAAACAATAGACTGTTACCTTTCCAACTAATTTTGTTTGCTTATGCTGATAATGAAAAAATATCTTTATGTGAGGACAAACTGACTAATAGTGAAGGACAATGACTTAGAAAAATGTTGAGTGACGGCATCAAGGTAGCCTGAAATTTTAAACCAGTAAAGTGGATAGTGAAATGAGCCCTAGACTCTACATAAGGATAGGACCTGTAATTTTATTGGTAGAGGGAACTTCTTGGTAAGGAAGCTCCCTCTACCAAGGCAGGTTCACACATCTCTGAAACTTAACAGTGTTCTTTTGAGAGTCGTTTAGAGTAGTGAGAGATTAAGAGATTTGGCCAGGGTCACATAATTCAGAGGTGAACCCACTTTCCTTGCTTCAAGGCTAACACCCTGGCCATTACAACATGTTGCCTCTCTAGCAAACAGAGCCATTTAAAAGTGGAATGAGCTGCCTAATCAGATGGTGGACTCCCTCACTCTGGTCTTAACGTGAAAATCTAGGTGGCCACTTGTCAGGAATGTTATTACAGGAATTTCTTGGGGGCCACCTCCAGTCATCCTCATTTATATCTTGCCACTGGACCCAAATGGCTCAGGAGAAGAGAGAGTGAGGCTGGTGACGTTGCATAGCCCTGCCTCACTTAAATCCAATTCACTTGCAAGTCATGGCATCACCTCCTGGATGTCATGGTCCTCTTTGAGAATAAAGGGCAAACTACAGGTAGAACTAAGTGTCTGCTGAGGCTCTTTCTCACTCTCAGATTCTGTTAGTAATAGCACTGGAAATAGAATCAATCTGTGCACCTGGGTTAGAGTTTTGCCCGCATCAACTAATTAACTTTATGACCTTAGGAAGGCTGTGGCCTTTCTAGGTCTTGGACTTCTTATAGTGAGCTACTAAGATAAGGTACAAAAATTATTTCATAATAATGTTGTGCTATATAGATGTGAGCTATTGTTATTAGATAATCCACCTCCCAGCTGAGAATTTTCACTTGCTATTCCTTATGCTTCAAATTTTCTTCCTTCCCCTGTTTTCCCTGGTTTAAGTCTCAGCTAAAGATTCACCAAGATTCATCAACAATCCTTTCCCAGTCCCCTTTAATGTTAGTGCCTTTCATCTGTTGATTGATTACCTCCAATTTAATCTACTGGATATATACATATAAATAGATAGATGGGGCAGCTAGGTGGCAATGGAGAGAGCACTGATCTAGGAGTCAGGAAAAATTGAGTTCAAATTTGACCTAAGACACTTACTAACTGTGTGCCCCTGGGCAAGTCACTTAACCCTGTTTGCCTCAGTTTGCTTATCTGTAAAATGAACTGTAGAAAGAAATGACAAACCCAGTTCAGTATCTTTGCCAAGAAAGCCCCAAATAGATCAGAAAGAGTCAGACAAAACTGAAGATAGATAGATAGATAGATAGATAGATAGATAGATAGATAGACGGATGGATGGATGGATAGATAGATGATAGATAAATGGATAGATTGTTTGTACAAAGTTATTTGCATGTTCTCTCCTCCATTAGACTCTCCTTGAGAGTAGGGCCAATTTTTGTCTTTCTTTGTATCCTCAATGCTTAGCACAAAGTCTAGTGCACAATAGGCATTTAAATACTTGTTGATTGACTGACTGATAATCTACATGCCAATAATACTGAATAGATTGCCCATGATTAAAGTAAGTTACTCTATGATTATTTCATAAAGTAATAGTCTATAGAATGCGAATGTGCCATGTAATGTGTTCTTTTCCCTCTCTACCCTTCTGACTATGAGTCAGGACATACTCTGATTTGTTTTCCAGAAATATAAACACCAGTTTTATCAAATAGCAACATTGTCAAGAATATTAATGATGGTTCCCTGAAAACCAATTCCTTAATCATGGGTTACATGAGTATCATGTATCTTTGACATACATACATACATATACATATATATGATATACATATATTAGGAACATATATAGTTATATGTCTAACATGGTGTTCTGCTAGTTGAGTGTCTGGAATTTTAATACCTGGGTTTTTCTTCTGTGTCTTGAAGGGAGTGTTGCCAACTGCTTTGTACCAGCATTATGAACAATCCAGCCAGGAAGTAAATGTTTTTCATTTTTCCTGCCTGTCAGGAGAGAATAGGGAAAGAAAAAGGCAACCATATTGAATATATTGGGGGTAAATTTGTTTGATTGCATCTAAATAAATGTTCTTGCTAGAAAAAAAAATAGCCAACCGTGGACATAGGATGCAATTGTATTTTCATCACACCTAGTTTGACTTACCTCTATTCCTAATAAGAGAATATAAGCTGTTTTATAGGGTGTCATTGTTGTTTTGAAGGCAAATAAGAGTACAAAAGATATGCTCCATCATTTGGCTCTTTAGTTAAAGTAGGATGCTTGAGTTACTGATTAATAATGTCATTTTCAGACTTGAAATTGAAACATTCAAGTAAAAATTTTTAAATATCTAATGTAGCTGATACTCTACATATGGTTAGCCTGAATGGCACCCTATCCATAATGCTCCCCTTAACGATCACTCAGGCTTTCAATTAATAGGCCTTCATTTCCAAGGATTTACATTATACTGCATTTCAACCATCTTAAGCAGCCTCAGGCTAAAACTTGGCATACCAGCTGTCAGTTCAGATGTATTATTCATTTATATTTTAAATAGTGTAACTTGGTCTAGACTTTGTAATTGTAAAGCGGCCAACAGATTTGAGGTATTTTAGGGTTGTTTGACCTGTTCTAAATAAAAAAAAATATATCATTTTAAAGACAAGAGTAATTTGCACGAAGACCTAATGCTTCTGGCAACTTGAACAATCTTCAATGAAGGAACTAAGATATCTGTGTCAAAAAGAAAATTAGTGCCTGTTACAGAAAGCTTTAAAGTCATCAAGCTATTATTCTTGTATTACTGAGTTCAAACCATATTGTTAATTGATGGGCACAGCCCAGACTTGGTTTTATGACACAGGACATAGTTTGCCAGTGTCCCAAGTTGATGACTCTTTGAATTGAGTGAAAACCTCATGAAAACGGCAGTGCAATGTGGATAGAGCCCAGCAATGGAAGGTGTTTGGTATAGTATAATAGAATGGGCTTGCCTATTTCCACACAAGAATACTAACACTCAATGCTTGTTGTACAGAAACTTCTCATGTTTTGCTAGTCTTGAAAGTCAATCATGGTGTTCTTGCCTTCTTTGATGAAAGGTAATCACATCAGCTGGGTAGATTTAAATTTAAGTCTGATCATGAATATCTGTTAATAATTTGAATGAGCATTTTTATTGTATTTTTATTTATGTTTTAAAGCATTTCCCAATTACATTTTTTTTAAACAAATGCTTTATTAACTTCTGTTTTACATCATTCATTTCCGCCAGATTTTGAGTTACAATCATTTTCCCCCCATTATTCCCCTACCCAACCTCCCAGAATAGTAATCCCACAAGATATCCCTTCCTCCAATCTGCTCTCTCCCATACCTTCTTGAATGAGCATTTTTAGTAGCAGACATTTGGTTTGAAATAAGAATTTGAAAACCATCAATCCTGCGGTTTTAAAACATCTTAACATATAAATTATGTTCGCTATGCATTCAAATATGGAGAAATTGAAATACTTGCAAAAGATTCTATTTTCCTTTGCAAAACCCAGCATGCTCCAGAGAAAGATCAGATAAATGATCTGCACAGAAGACATGGGGATTGACATTCTTAGCCAGTGGTGTGTTGGAGAAACCGTTTGGATGGTTCAAGAAAGACAATTGTTAAATTTTTAGTGTGAGCATTTACATCTGGGAAATCGGCAAACTATAGAAATCAGGATTTGATTTATTGTTTTATTGATTTTTAGCCTTAAGAAAATGATGAAAAAGTTGTCTCTAATGCAGATTAAACTTAAAAGTGTGTCCTGGGTACAGTTTCCTGCCTTCCCTCCATTTGGGTTGTCAAAGTTATCAGCATATTCATGCTCTTAGCTATACATCAACATTGTCCTAACAACTTAGGAGTTACTTTTTCTTTCTTTTATTCATCTAGAAGACTTGCTGAAAGTTATAGTACAAGGAAACATCTCACATGATATTAACTAAAGTTTACAGTTACCAGCTTGTAGTGACTTGAACTAATGGAAGCAGTAATACTTATGACTACACAATAGTTTGGAACATGTCTTAAGAAAGATTGATACTACATGAGTTTGGGGTAATTTTTTTAACCCAAGACCTCAAAGTGATTCCATATCGTTCTCTAGCCCTATCAGTATTCCTGTAAGGGAGATGGAGAGAGAATAGTATTATCCCTATCTGAAAGATGACAAAAGAAAAAATACCCAGAAGGATTCTTTTGGGTTCTAATAGTACTTTGAATATAGATTATCTGGTTTCTACTGAAAGAAGAAATCTCCTGCTGGAAAATCTATTTTTAAAAGAGTAGATTTAAAAATAAAAACTCCTATGGAATTACAGATCCCTTAATAACTCTGAATGTTATTCTCTCATTACTAAAGAAAAAGTGGATACCTATTTTGTATTATTATCAAAATCCTCTTCAACAGGGGAAACATGAAAAGTACTTTTCTCTCCTTTTCATAGGAAACCAGATAGGGATATAATTAGCTAGCTTGGTAAGAACCAAGAAGCTCACTTAGAAGATTTTATGGTTAAGGTTCCATTCTCTCTGGTAATCCAATTAGAATCGAGTAACTAAACAATTAGAAAATTTGACCCTGGATCCAATTTATGAAGATAACTTATTGGTCCAGATTCTAAACTTTATTTTGTATGCCAATTGTATACCAGCTAACTAGTTCTTACAAACTAGTCAAACTACTCTACTAAATACCATCTATTCCATTGGACAATTGTTGCTTTGAGTCTTTCTACTTTGGAATTTTAAACGTGTATTTTAGAAAAATGTCCCTCCCCTTTTCTCAATTTTAGTTAGCATATATTTTTTGGAATATAAAAGCTTTTAGATTATTCATTTTTGTAGGTATTTAATAAATATTTAATTCTTATTAACAAATTTTCTTCAGAGTTAACAAAAGGAGCTCCAAAATAGATGACATCTTGGGATGATAAGCATGAGAAATATTTTCACAGAAAATACCAAAGATTTCATTCCCAAAAATCTGATTGTTTGACAGACTTCGAAAAAAAAAATAACTAAACTCTTTAAAAAAATTATGATGAATCTGCTCCTTCTGAAGATTAGTGCTTCAATTTTGAGTAATAAAGATAATTAAATAAAATAACCCCTTTAATTTACATGATTCCATTGCACTTTAATATATATTTTGTTCTTTAGAGTAGATTCAAATAAATGATTTGAATCTTTTTATTTAAAGGAAAACTGTTCTTCACCCATTTTAAAATGTATTTTTGTAGCAGTCTAATACTTTTTATACAATATTTATTTTAACATTCCTTATTCCTTTTTCTATTTTACATAAAGGATTTAAATTCTTTTAAATTATTTTACTTTCATTCATTCCATTAGATTTAAATTTCTTACCCTTTTCCCATCTCTGAGGGTGAACCTGTATATAATTAATAATAATAATAATAATAATAAAAAGATAAAAATCCAACAAGTTGATCCTTAGTCTTTATGTGCCTTATGCATATTTAATTGTACAGGAAGAAATGAAGTCAGGTTATAGTCATCTAGTAAGATTCTTACCTTCTGACCACGCAGTCAAAAACAGCAGGTGGGGTAAGAGTGAAGAGTCTTTCTTCTGGACCTTAGAAAGTGTCCTGAGCTCTGGATTTCTGCATCTCTCACCCAGCTTTTATAGACTGTTCAGCTCTGCTTAGTGTCAAAGATATTACGCTGACAATATAAATTTCTCATCTGTAAATAATGGGGTTTTGTTACAAGCGATTTCACTCACCCACTCACTTTGCTCATCTATATTCTGTGCATATATCTGGTGGGATCATAGAGATCCGGAAACTTTTTCTTTTTCTCAATCTATTCACTATTTTTTCCCCTGGAAATGTGAAAGATAGTTTGGAAACATGCTCCCCACTTTTAGTGTAGGGGGAGGAAATGGATGCAGTAAACTGTTCTGAGATGGTAGCTGACACTGAAGACACAAAAATTTGAAATACCAATTCTAAGCCTAAAATGAGATTGAGTAAATGCTCCCTTCTGGGTATCAAAATCCCCTCTTTTAGAAACACTATCTAACAATGTTGAATTTCTCATTAGGAAATATAAAAATACAAATAAGTTATACTACTGTGCTGTATGTATTACGTATACTACATCAATTTGAATTATTGTGCAGTAGTAGCAAGTTATTTTTAATAAGATCATATAGCTTCTGTGTTATAAGAGTGCTCAGAGAGGTTATAGAAGGATAACATGGAACAGTGGCAAGACAGGGAGCTATGCTGTCTTCCCTTTTAAAATTTTATTTAGCCTTTTCTTGAAGGTCAGTGATGGCATGAAAACCAGGCTAGATAAGATGTTGGATTGGAGGTTAAGAAATTAAACTGATATAAACTGGTGGGAGAATATTTACATAAAATAGCTAATCCAGATTGATTGATACAATGAGGTTTGAAGTATCAGAAGGTATTGGCTAAAATAATTTGAGAATTGCTTTCTATAACTTTTAAGGAAAAGTATTTTTTGAGGAACCTGGGAAATATGGACTAGTATCTATCCATCTTTGGAACAAACATCATTAAATGACTTAATGACTTAATTGTTAATAATTTAGGGAAACTGTATCCCCTACCTGATGGAGATAAATCCTTGAAATAGGGTTATAATTCTTCCAATTCAACCTGAATCTGTTGAATTTTATGGCTTAGGTCTGATGTTAGTAGATCTAGATTGAATCAATTCAATTCAACTCATTGAACATTTATTCAAGAGTAGCTCATGATTTCAATTTAGAAGAACTAGCTCAAGTCCTCCTGGAAGGATTTAGCAAGTATTATCATGTGAAAATTGATTTTGAACCTGATATGATAGCCAGCCCTCAGGGTTGATTTCTAGCTCTTGGATGAATTATCCTTTCCCTTTGCTTCTTTTCCTCTCTGGTGTTGCTAACATTTCGACCCTTCTGCTGCTTCTTAGCACTTCCACCAGAGGGTGTGAAGGGGCAGAGAAAGGAGGTCTAACTGTTCATGTCATTTCTGATGTTCAATGAAAATTCTTACTAATAATTTCATGGATAAAGTCAGGGCTTTCTACTTACTGACTATGGCATTAAGTTCTCCCTTATCTCTGTCACTGACTCCTTTTATTATGAATGTAGTGTTGGTTTTTTCCCATTAATTTTTCAACAGATAATATAGGGATCGTGTTCATTACATATTTCCCACCCTCTCAACCCCCCAAGTTGGGGGTGGGTTTTCTGAGAAGAAAAGTTTCCTTCTGCCTTTCTCCATATGTGCTTCCCCTTAACTTCTATAGTCTCCTAAGCTCCTCACTCGCTCCAGTCATTAGCAACCTTTGGAGCTGCCAAGAGAGGGGTTTGATTACAGTACTTCAAAAGCAATGTGACCAAGCTCCCGTTGGCGAGTGTGCTAAAGCTACAGTGACCATATTTTCTGAACCAAGAATCAGGACACATGGTTTCACAAAGAATATTCCTTCGGCAAAGCTTCATTAAAAGTACACTTTCTTTTCTTGAAATGGGGGCTGTCCCAGAAAACCCAGGACATATGGTCATGGTAAACTAAATTTCTCAGTCCAACCCTAACTCTACTTCAAACGCAAGCTCAATCCTATCCTAGGAGAGTCAACAGATAACCTAAGTTCCCAAAGCTATCTAGCTGGAACCATGGGAGCAATTAGAAACACTCTCAGACCAAATGGTCAAGAGAGGAAAATGGTGAGTTGCCCCTATATGAAAATAATAATTGATACATAGAATAGCAGTTTCCAAAACACTATGCCTACATTTACATTTTTGCTTCAACATCAACAACTCTGTTAGGCAGACAGTACAAGTATTATTGTCCCCATTTTCCATATGGGGAAGCTGAAGCTCAGGAATTAACTAAGATTACTGTGTCAGAGCCTGGGCTTTGGACTCCAAACTCCATACTGTTTCTACAGGACATTTAAAAACTTGAACAACCTCAGTCTATCTTTCTAGACTTACTCCTCTTCCCACACTCTATGTTCTAGTAAATTTATTGTCCTCTGTATATGACATTCTGTCTTATATCTCTATGCCTTTGCCCAAGCTATTATATTTTTCATTCCTGAAATGCATTTCGACCTCGATTTAATGCACCTCTCCCTGTTACTGCACCTACTTCATATTACTTTGCATATATGTTTATTTACTTTTATGTTAACTGTTGCTTTCTTCAAGTAGAATGTAAGCTCCATAAGGGCAGAGACTAATTCATTTTTGTCTTTGCATCTCTAGTGCTTAGTACAGTGTATGGTGCATAATAATGGCTTATTGAATGAATGAGATGAAAAAAATACATGTGATTTTAAGACGATTAAATTAACTTAAGACAAAAGATTAAAAAAAGGGGGGTGGAAAGATTTAACAACAGGTTTTAAATGGCAAAAAAAAAACAGTCCTAGGCAAGATAAAAAAAAAAAAACCAACAAAACCAAAAACAGCCACTCTTCATATCTCCCTGAGGATAGAGCAAATGGAAATGATTTAATGGATAAGAAGAGGGCTCTAAAGGCAATAAAGGGATGAGCTTTCCGATAATGAATTATGGGTTAGCCAGAGAAGGTGAGAAATATCCTTCCTGGGAGATATTTAAGAGCCAATTAGACACCCATCCATCTGGAATGATTTCGAGGGAGCCTGCTAAAGGCAGGGGGAAGCATTATGAAATCAGTAGAGGTCCTGCCAGCCTCAGGGCTCTCTGACCCTGGAAAAAGGTTCAGATTTCATTTTTGGAAAGGGGACGGAACAGCGTCCCACTTGGCAGACTTTGATTTTCCTCAGTTGTTCAATGCCACAGTATAATGAGTTGTTTGAGGCTGCTCTTCTAAGTTTCAGTTGTTATTTTTATGTAAAAGGAACAGGAGAGAGAGAAAACAAAATCACATTTGTACAAAAGAATCTTATCTCATAATTTAGAAATGGAATATATATATATATATATATACATATCATTGAATGCATGTGTTATGCTACTATTTTTCACATATTGTAACTATAAAAAAACAAACCATATGTCATTACATTTATCCAACCTCTTGCTCATCTGGAATGATCTTTTTTTTTCTGGATTTGCAAGAGTTTTTAGTTAAAACACTGCAATTTTTCAAAGTATTTTGTGGAAGAGGAAGCTCTGGTCATTAGAAAACACAAGACTTAAAATCTACACCTTCCTCCAAATACAGGAAAGTCAAAACTGAACTATTTTGACAAGTTCCTCTTCATAACTGCCTTGCTACAATATAGCATAACAGCTCCATAACATAGTGGTTCCAGAGTCAGGAAGACCTGAGTTTAAATTTTGCCCCAGATATCTACTAGCTGTGTGACTCTGGGCACGACTCTTAATTTCTGTTTGCCTCAGTTTACTCATATGTAAAATCAGGAAATGATCAAATGAGATAATATGTAAAGTACTTTGCAAATCTTAAAGTGTTACATAAATACACTTATTAAGATATCTATTCTTATATACCCCTGTCTTTGTGACTTCAGTGGCTTCCTGTTACTACTAGGAAAAATATGAAATCCTTTACCTGGCATTTAAAGTCCACTACAATCTGACTGCCACCTTTCTGGGGTTCTTTATATTTCCCTTTCACATACTTTTCATGCCAGTCAAATTGTCATAAAAGATATTCTAAATACTTGACATTTAGTGTCCTACATCCAGTCAGTTAATTATTTGTTAAATGCTTACTATGTACCAGTCATTGAGCTCAGCACTGGGCATACAAAGAAAGGCAAAAATTCATCCTTGCTTTTTGAGGAGCTTGTAATTTAATGGGAGACATAGCATACAAACAACTTAAAGCAATTGTTTTAAAAAAATATTTTATTTTTTCTAATTAAATGTAAAAACAATTTTTAACATTCTTTTTTTTTTTTTTGCTTTTTGGAGGGGAGTTGGGGTTAAGTGACTTGCACAAGGTCATATGTCTAGTTTAACATTCATTTTTAAAAATTGGGTTTCAAATTCTCTCCCACCTTCTCCCTACCCCCCAAATAAGAAAGCAAGCAATTTGATATGGAATATCCATGTGCAATCATGAAAAACATATTTACATATTAATTATGTTGTAAAAGAAAACAGAGCCCCCAAAAACCTGAAAAAAAAGTGAAAAATATTATGCTTTGCTCTGCATTCATATGCCATCAGTTTGTTCTCTGGCAATGGATAATATATATATATATATATATACATATATATATGTATTTTTTTCCCTTTTTGGAGGGCAATTGGGGTTAAGTAACTTGCCCAAGGTCACATGGCTAGGTTTTTGTGTGTATGTTAAGTGTCTGAGGCCGGATCTGAACTCAGGCCGACACTCTACTCACTGCGCCACCTAGCCACCGCCCCAATGGATAATATTTTTCATCATGAGTCCCTTAAGATTTTCTTGGATCATTGTATTGTTGAGAATAGCTGTCATTCACAGTTGATTATTATACAATATTGCTTTTGCTGTGTATAATCTTCTCCTGGTTCTGCTCACTTCACTTTGCATCTATTCAAATAAGGTTCTTCAGGTTTTTCTGAAAGCGTCTTACTCATCATTTCTTATTGCACAATAGTATTTTGTCACAATCATATAGCACTGCTTGTTCAGCTATTCCCCAATTTATGTATATCCCCTCAATTTCCAATTCTTTGCTACCACAAAAAGAATTGCTATAAATATTTTTGTAACAATAAGTCCTTTTCCTCTTTAAAAAAAATCTCCTTGGGGTACAAACCTAGTAGTGGTATCGCTATATCAAAGGGTTTGCACAGTTTTTTTTTTTTTCTTTTGGAGGGCAATTAGGGTTAAGTAACTTGCCCAAGGTCACACGGCTAGGTTTTTTGTTTGTGTGTGCGTTAAGTGTCTGAGGCTGGATCCGAACCCAGGTCCTTCTGACTGCAGGGCCGGCGCTCTACTCACTGCGTCACCTAGCCGCCCCATGGTTTGCACAGTTTTATAGCCCTTTGGGCATAGTTCCAAATTGTTCTCCAGAATGATTGGATCAGTTCCACCAACAGTGAGTGCATTAACCTCCCAATTTTCCAAATCCCCTCTAATATTAAAAACATTTATTAAGCACCTGCTCTTCCTCATAGTATCATAGAATTTAAGAGCTGGAAGGACCTCAGGAGCTATCTAGTCTAGTCTATTCCTTCTCACTAGAGGTCTTAAGGAAAACACTGAATAACAATGTATCAGGTATGTGATAGTTTGCATATAGGTTAGACTAGATAGCTCCTGAGGTCCTTCCAGCTCTTAAGTTCTATGATATTATGAGGAAAGAAAGAGCTGTGTAAAGCATTGTATGTGTGTACATATGAGTTATTCTAACCATCTTGAGATACCCAATGCTACTGGTAATATTTCAGTGAGAATACTATATAGTACTTTAAAGATTAGGTTGACCAACTGTGAAAGACTTGAGTGCTCTCATCAATACAATGATCCAAGAGAATTCCAAAGGACTCAAGATGAAAAATTGCTACCCGCCTCCAGAGAGAGCAAGCTGCTGAATTCTGAGTGCAAATTGAAGTATAAATTTCTCACTTTATTTTTCTTGGTTTTTCTAAAAAAAACCCAGCTAATATGGAAATATGTTTTGCATGACTTCTCATGTATAATTGATATCATATTGCTTGTCTTCTCAGTGGGCAAGGGAGGGGTGGACAGAGGGAAATCGGAACTTGAAATTTCAATAGAAAAGAAAGTTATAGACACATAATAAAAAGTTATAAACAAATAATAAAAACAAATAAAAAAATTAAATATGACCTAGGCCATTATCCTTGTACCCCATCTCCTTTCATCACCACCATTTTTAAAGCAGGGCTACCTATTCTATCACAGGAAGCTAGCTGGCTATGTTGTTTTCCAAAGATACATAGAAAAGTGTCTATAGTATTCCCTGATAATTTATTCCAGGGTCTCACAAATTGTATAGTCAGAGATTTCTTCATCTCAAATCTGAATTTCTCTTCCTGAAATGTAGCCATATTCTATTTTGCCTTGTAGGGATGGCTATTTTGTTCTTTCTAGAGAGCCTAGAAGGATCCTTGCTATGTGTCCTACCTTGTAGTAGAAAGTAGTGACTCTCTCCTTCCAGTTCCCATAGGTCCTTGGTATCTCATCAACATTGCCTTCTTCACATACTCATCACATTAGTTCCTTGATGGAAAAAAATGGTTATTTAAACATTTTTGTATTTCTCACAGCACTAAGACATTTGACTTAGTAAAAAATAATAACTCAAGAGTACAAAGTATTGCTTTGAAGTTTACAAAATACTTACCTCTCAACAACCCTATGAGATGTTGCAAATATTATTATTCTCATTTCACGAACTGATAATCTAAGAAACTAAATTACTTATTCAGGGTCATTTAAGTAATGGAAAGCAGATGGTAAAGTGCAGTAGGAATGATAGATTTGGAGTCAGAGGATCTGATTTCAAATTCTGACTCTGCCCTAAGTGACCATAGACAAGTCATTCAGTCTTCCTGGGCCATCAGATTCCCAGTCTGTATATAAAGAATTAAGGATATTGTTCAATTTGATGAAGCTATAGGAAGGAAGCTCTTAATCTATCTTCTGAATATAAAATGAAGAAGTTGAACTAGATGATCTCTAAGTTTTCTTCTGACTCCAAATCAATGACCCTAATATTTGCCTAAGCTGATATTTAAATAGAGGGCTTTGCTAACTGAATCAGTACTTTTTTTATACTACCATCACCTCTGTAGAAATGCTTTTTGATTTGATTACAAAGCACCCTACTGACATCTGGTGCTATACTAGACAAAGGTATAAGTCTTTTTGCTATTAAAATTTAGATTTTAAGGAAGAAGATGTTAATGTAGACAATTATGTAAAGGTCCAGAGAGGCTGGATCTACACACAGCCAAACATCTAGAAAAGAAGTAAAAACCATAATCATTCATCCAGATGATTGATCTACAATGATACCAAGCATCTAGATGCTTGACTGAATATTTATTTTTCACTTGGAAATTGGCCATAATATAGATGTTGTCTTAAACATCAGAATAAACAAATTTAAACACATTTTCTTATAAAAAGCATATATTGAAATCTTTGGTTTTTATATCAACGTTATTTCTGAATATATGCCTCTCCTTCCCCCAACTCATCAAGCCAATCCTTGTAACAAATAATTTAAAAAAAATAAAGAAAAAGATCAGTTGAACAAAATCAATTAATCTAGCAACTGTCTGATACTTTATGCAATGTTTCTCACCTATAATCCCCTACCTTTACAAAGAAGAGTAAAAGAGATGAATTTTCTCATCTCTTCTTGAGGTTCATTATTTCTCTCTTGGTTATTATAATTATTTAACTAAGCACATATTTTTATAGACATTGCAGAACACAGTTTTAGCAAAAAGACCCTGGATTCCTGAAATTTGGCCAAATAAAAAAGACTGTATATACATCAAAAGTATATACTGTACAGTGTTTTTTTTTTTTTTACAGAAGATATCATTTGCTGGATTGGTGTGGAAAAGCATGAATAATAAAAAATGTAACAAACCTTTCTTTTATTCCCCCATCCTCCCAAACAAATGCAGAAATAATGTCCACTTTTTGAAAGTTAGAATTGTATAGTGGATAGATAGCTGATCTTGGAGTTAAGAAAACGTGAGTTCAAGATCTACCCTTTCAGGATGAGAAGGGGGATGATGGAGGAGAGGGCAGGTTGCCGGGGGAGGGGGGGGAGGGAAATTGGAAGCACACACTTTTGAAAAGGGACAGGGTCAAAGTAGAGAATAGAACAAGTAGGGGGCAGGATAGGATGAAGGGAAATATAGTCAATCTTTCACAATATATCCACTATGGAAATGTTTTGCGTAGCTACACATGTACAACCTATATTGAACTGCTTATCTACCCAGTAAGGGTGGGTGACAAGGGAGGAAGGGAATGAGTCTGGAATTCAAAGTTTTAAAATCAAATATTTTAAAAACATATTATTATTATTATTTTTACATGAAACTGGGAAATAAGATATACAGGCACTGGGGTATAGAGATCCATCTTGCCCTACTGGAAAGTCGTAGGAGGTATGGGGAAGGATATAAGAGAGAGAAGATTGGGGGACAGGGTATACAATGGGATCACTGTTTTGGGGTGGTGGGTAGGGGAAAGAGGGAGAAAATTTTTAACTCAAAATCTTGTGAAATGAATGATGTGAACTAAAAATAAGCATAAAATTTAATTTAAAAATAAATAAATAGCTGGATGATGACTTTCAGAATAAAAAAATAAGATCTACCCATCTACCCCTTCAATATACCAGATGTGTGACCCCTGGGAAAGTTTAACCCCTCAGTCCCCCAGGCACCTTGTAGAGGCAAGTACCCCAATATGCCCAGGGTGACTGCCAACACAGGTTCTTAGATCGCTTTTCAAAAGGAAAGCAACTCAAAATGGGTTAACAAGCTTACTTTAATCGAACAAACATACATTACCTAGTTCAGGGGAAAAAGGTCAGCACCCCGAACTTCAAGAGTTACAGAACTTACAGATCAAACAGACAGGCTTCCAAACTGTTCAATCATTATATCAATACCAAATCACAGTTACCAGAGAGGGAAGCATCAACATCTGGGTTTTCAAAGCCGGAGGGGGAGGGGGGGGGCCTCTCAACAACGGCTTCCCAGAGTCTCATCTGGTCAAATCACACAACACTTCTCAAAGTGAGCCCCAAAGCAAAACCTCTCCTCAGGGTTTATATAGCCTTCTCCTGGCTCAGAGAATGTAACAATCTTCTGGACCCACTGCCCAATCACAAAGTATCAAGGTATGGGCTTTCCTGAAAAACAAGCCTCCCACCACAGGCTCCAGGTGCACTTAAGCTAGGGGCAGGGAAGATCTTTAAATTTGCATTTCCATCACACACCTTTCTAAGACAACCAATTATAATGAGTTGATAATCTTTATAACTGCACAGAGGAAGGACTTCAGGGTGTTGGTAGGATTCTCTAAAAAGAATTTACACAAACTTGTGAAAAAGATAGCACAGAGTAAAAAAGAATGAAGGAGCCATGCTCTGCACCACTGGGGAGGGCACCCAAATTGAGATCATAGGTCCATCACAATATTTTAATCTGTTGGGATCCAATATTTCCTGCTCTAAAATTGCTATGGAAACCAATAGGAAATTATAAGTTGCTGTACTTTAAAAAATACCTTTTAGGAACATATTTCATGAACAAAGTAAAACCACACATATTGTGATTTGCGAAAATAAGGCAATTAAAAGTCATCACACAAAATTACTAACTCAAACTCAGCACTTTAATTTTGGGAAAGCTTAGTCTCCCATTCAGTCATAGTGTTACCATTGAGTTGTCTAAGTGTTGCTAATAAAAACAGAGAATGAATTTAGAATCTACCCACTGTATACTTTTGTCTATCACTGTAGTGAATTTTCTGTGTACGTGAATTGGAGCTAGAGTTACACCAAATGCTGATAATTTCCTACATAATCTCTAGTTCTCCTGAAATGCTTTAGAGCCTTTTCATAGTGCTTATCACGTTCTGCATTGATATTTGAGTTATTGTTATTTCTGAACCAGTCTTGGGCTCCCCGGGAGACTGCAAACTCCTTGAAAACATTAACCTTTATACCATCATATATATGTATATATATATGTATATATATATATATATATATATATATGTATTTTTAAATAATAATACCAGGAAGAATTGTGGGTCAGGTGAACAGCAAAATTAAAGACTAGACATTTTCTCTCATGTCCATGACAAAACAAAAATTCTGCTCCAAATATAAAGCCATTTCAATTATTTCCATGATCTAAGACACTTGGAATTCAAAAGAAGGTTAAAAAAAGAGCAAATCCCAGTAACTGATGCTTTCTGACCCTGAGGTCACTTAGCCTTCATCTCTCACCTCCTACACTACCAGCACCAAGGCTCCACCAATAGACCCAAAGACATGACAAATTTACACCAAAATAATGTCTGTACTCTAGTCCACCCTTTCTCTTTCCAGTGGCATAGAGCTGGCTCCAGGATGTAGAAGTTTCCTCAAGCCTCAGCTGCCTGCTTGGCTACATACCTTTGAGAGTAAAAGCCTGGGGAGGGGGGGAGGTGTGAAATCTACAAGCCCTAGTACTGATGTGGAGAAAGCAGCTTCTGTCAGTGCCAGGAAAAACAGGCTTTCTGAATTGTTGGGTGCAAGCAGGATCTGAACTTTGGGTGCTGGACCAAAGAACTAAGGAAAAGAGGAAGTAAGATAGGACACCAACACAGGGCACTGTCCATGTGGGGAGCTATACAGCACTACATAAAGCCTGAACAAAGAACACAGCATCCAGCAGATAGCAGTTCTGATCACCTAAAGGTCAGTTGGGGCAGAGACTCAGGTTGGCTAACCTTGGATTGCCCAACGTTGGAGTAGAATAAGATGTTTTGAGATCCAGTCCTTAAAGAAACCACATTCAGAGGGGAGGTAGTCAGAAGTGAGCAATAAGGAAAATAAGAAGGGGGTGGGGGAACAACTGAAAGTACCAAAGATTCCCAAAAAGAGAAATCTCAAAGGCCTTGAACATAAATATATACATCAATGGGGAAAATGGCAACAGAAGAAAATATGACCTCCAGATCTAGTAAATGAGTTCAGACGTCTTTGAATAAATTCTGCAAAATGAAGGAAAATGATCCAAAACCCAATAAGAAGAGGAGCCTGTGGAATTTGAGGAGAAAATGGAACCACAACACATTCTTATGAATGGTTTAAAAGAGAAATGAGAATTATGAGAACAGAACTTATGTCCTGCACAATACAAAATAATGAACAGACTGGAAAAACTTGAATTTGTAATGTCAAGCCTCAAGAAAGAAATAAAGAGAGAAAACTAGATTGAGAATGCAAATACACAGAAGTGAAAGACAACTTAGAAGGAGAAACAAAAAACAAGAACATTCAAAGAAAATATGCTCACTGTGTAAGCAAAACATATAGATCTAAAAGAAAGGATATGTAAAGACAACCTAAGGATCATAGGTCTCCCAAAAGAACATGACAGATGGGTAACTAGGTGGTGCGGTAAATAGAGCACTGGTCCTGAAGTCAGGAGGACCTGAGTTCAACTGTGACCTTAGACACTTAATACTTACTAGCTGTGTGACCTTGGGCAAGTCACTTCACTTAACCCCGATTGCCCTGCCTTGCCCCTTCCAAAAAGACAAACAAACAAAAAAACAAATACAGAGAACATGATAGGGAAAAAAAAACAAATAAACCAAAAGCCATTAATACCATAATGAAGGAAATAGTAGAAGAAAATTGGCCAGAACAAATTTCAATTGAAATAATTCACAGAATACTTGTAGGGGGGAAAAAAGCTACAAATTCCAAGATACTTCAATTAGAAAACAACAAGTTCTGCAAGTCATCAAAAGAAAGATCTTCAACAAAGGAAAGGACATTGGAATAATGCAAGACTATCTCACACCCAGGAGAAAAAGGAGGGAATGGAATAATGTGTTCCAAAGAGCACCTGAGTTCAGGATACTGTCCAAGGTGCCCTTTCCTGCAAATCTGAGCTTACCCATACATAACAAAAAATAGATGTTCAATGACAAAGAAGAATTTGAAACATTTTTTTGGAAATAAAATCAGAACTGAACTGTTTGCTTCTCAAACATTCTAAAAAATAGAAATACAGGAAGAATGAATAAATGCAGAAAGCAACAGAGTGACAACAGAAAGACTAGTAAGATATTTCTTTCTAAAAGTCCACAAATAGGAGTGAATGTGGAAATCTGGCAGAGGTGGAGTGGGGAGGGTGAAGAGGTGGAATGAAGAGGTGGACAGGGGGCATTATGGACAGAACCTAGTGACACTTCACCAGTAGATGAGTGCTTCTTTTGTGGGATTACATTACAACATGGGAGGGTACATCAAGGGGGTGGAATAGGAAACAGAGAGGATGTGCTAGATTAAAATAAAAAAATAGCAATGATGGGAAGGTGATCTCTGTGATCTCAGAATAAGAAAAACCTACAGGGGAGTGGGTAAGAAGGAGAGGGTGAGGAATTTTAAAAGGGAAGAAAGAAAGGAAGTCTTACTTTGGAGGTGGACGGGAATTCCACTGATGAATGATTCTACAGGTAAAGGGAGATGATAACCTTACATTGGATGAGGTCTGAGGGATCTAGTGCCTGAAAAGTCTATTTATCTGGGAAAGAGAGCAATTAGAACTCCTGGCGGTAATTGATACCTAGAGAAGTGGGAGAGCATGGACACAGGGAAAAATTTTTTGGGCAAATGCATGTGGGGGAAAAGGTCAACAAGAGATGGTATAGATTAAATGCCCTACCATGGGGTAGTGTCCTCTCTGACACCTGCAATAATAGGTATTGTTCTGGGAGTGAGGTACAATGGAAAAGAGGAATCTATGGGGTAACCTTACAAGGCAGTGGCAGAAAGTGCCTAGAGAGCAGAGATTAGAATGTATATCTTAGAAACTGATTGCATGAAGAATAGAGAGAAAAGAGAGAGACCAGTTGATTGGGGAGGGGGGTCCATGAATCAGAGAATGAGGGTCTAGAGTAAACAGCAAGAGGAGATGAATAATGAAACAAATGAAAGAAATCCTTTTTTGAAAGGAAGACAAAAAATAAAGTAAGAAAATACCTAATGAATAGGACTGGCTGAAGAGGAGGAGAAGAAAACAGAGGGGTGGGGGAGAAACACATAACTAGTTAAATGCAAGAGAGCAAAACGAATAAAACCCTAAAGTGAAAGGGGTAGCAAGTGAGAAGAGGGGATCAGAGGAATGAGAGAAGAGCTGGTAGGAATAATGCCACCCTGAAAAAAAAGATTCAAGTGACCAAAGGAACATAATACTGTATAGTAGAAGAGGGGAAAAATTCATAACCTGAAAAATAAAGCAATTTTAGGTATAGATGGAGGAAAATATAAACCTAACTCTTATTGCTTTAAATGTGAATGGATTAAATAATCCAATAAAATGAAAAAGAGTAATAGATTGGACCAGAAAGCAAAACCCCTAAATCTTTTGCTTTTAAGAAACACATTTAAATACTAATACATACACAAAACAAAACCAAGGGAATGGAAAAAATTTACACTGCATCAACTGAATTAAAAAAGCAGGTAGTAACCATCAACCTATCAAACAAAACAAACACACAATAATAATGTGAAAAAAAACATATCAAAATTTCTGAGATGCAGCTAACGCAGTTCTTGAGGGAAAATAATAGTCTTACAAACATACATTAAAAAACATAAGAGAAGATTAATGAGCTGAATATGCACTTAAAACATTAAAACTAGAAACAAAAATTTTATATAATTTATAAATAAAACTAAAGCTGGTTCTTTGAAAAACTAATAAAGTTGATAAACCCTTAGAATATAATCTAATCATAAATAAGAAAGCAGAAAAATCAAGTAAATAAAATAGCAAAAGAGCAAGGTGAAATCACAGTAAAACCAGAAGAAATAAAAAGAATAATCAGAATATATGTGCAGCTACATGCTAACAAAACTGAGAACACAAAAGAAATGGAGGAATACTTTCAAAAATAGAAAATACCCAAACTTTCAAAGGACCAGATAGAGATGTTAAAAACCAATCTCAGAAAAAAATAGATCTAGCTGTAAAAGAACTACTTAAGAAAATAATCTGGACTTGATTAATTCACAGGAGAATTATATCAAACTTTTAAAGAGCAGTTAGTACTCATACTTCACAAATTATTCTCAAAAATTGAGAAAGAATACTTTTTTTTTGCTTTTTGGAGGGCAATTGGGGTTAAGTAACTTGCCCAAGGTCACATGGCTAGGTTTTTCTTTTTTGTGTGTGTTAAGTGTCTGAGGCCAGATCCGAACTCAGGTCCTTCTGACTCCAGGGCTGGTGCTCTACTCACTGTGCCACCTAGCCGCTCTGAGAAAGAATACTTTTATGAGACATATAATCCTAATAACTAGACCAGGGAAAGATAAAACACAAAAAGAAAACTATAGGTCATTATCATCAATGAACATTGGCTGAAAAATTTTAAACAAAATCCTATCAAACAGATTATAGTGATTTATCTAAGAAATCATTCATTATGATCAAGTGAGATTTATACCAGGTGTACAAGGATAGTTCAACATTAGGAAAGCAAACAAGAAAATTAATCATATTAAATCCAAAACAACCAAAACCACAACCATGATCATCTCAGTAGACACAGAAAAAGTCTTTGAAAAAGCACAATACCCTTTTATGCTAGAAAACCTTACAAAGTAGAGACATCGAGGGTGATTTTTTTTAAAGTATCTACCTAAAATTAAAGGCAAGTGTCATGTGCAATTGGAATACACTATAACTTTTCTTAGTAAATTCAAGAGTGAAATAAGGATACCTGCTCTCTCAACTATTTTTTGATAATTTGGGGAATGTTAGTAGTGAAAACACAATAACTACAACAGTTTAAATGGGAAGAATGACACATCAAAAATTAAATGTAACACAATTTTAAAAAGATCAAATAGGACTTGAATAAACAGATATGAGAAAATTGCTCCAACCTACTCCTTCATGGAGGCTAGGGTGTTTAGAGAGGACTTATATCCATACATTGTGCTGACTTTTTTCCCCTACCTAAAAAATACTATTTGTCTTATGGGATGACTCTGAGAGAGAGGAAGGGATACATGAGGTACCACAGTTATGTAAGAAATAGAAAACATCAATAAAAAACATAATAATAATAATAGGAATTGCCTGCAAATATGACACTCAATGGGCATCACTGAGATAGTTGAAAACTTATTTGGACAGCTTTTCAACTCATCCAAGGATGCTGTCATTCAAGGATGGTTCTGGGTCACTTTCCTTCCTCCATAATAAGTTTGGAATCTGGGTAATGGTCTCCTTTTCCATCCTTAAACCCTACTCACTTTGAACATCCTAGGGCCTCAAACTCCTCAACTCCCATGAGGTTCTGTCACCATTCTATAACAACCATCCATGGGAATGGTTATAACTTGGAGTTTATCACACTATCTGACCTTCGTTCACTGGATTCCTAGTTATGGATCTGAGTGGGAGAGAAAAGGATCAAGTTGGAGAAGAGTAAATTTAATCACTCTGAAACTCACTGAATCTAGGTGCAAGTTGTCTGCATACTAAGAAAGGCATGGTGTCTCATACTAGGAAGGTGAGAGTTCTTGCTATATTCTGCCTTGGTCAGATCAAGTCTGGAGTATTGTGTTCATTCTGAGTGCTGTACTTGAGGGAAAGTAAGATTGACAATTAGTAAGATGGAGACTGTCTAGGGACTGGCCACCGGTGTGATGTAGAGACTCAAGATCATGACATCTGAGACTCAGTTGAATAAAATGGGGGTAGACGAAAAATTGCGATGATAAATTTAGGATTGAAAATCTTCATAATGACTAGAGCTGTTTAAAAATGGAATGGGTTTCCTTGGAAGACAGTGGGTTCCCTCCTTATTTCAGGTACTTGGAATAAGACTAGCTATCCATTTGTTGGATATTTTGTAGAGGGTAAGGAGCCTTCTTTAGTTATGGATGATATTAGGTGACCTCTTAGGTTGCTTCCAACTCCAAGATTCTGGAATGCTATAAGCAGATTGCATAAAAGATGGTTGTATGAAATAAAATTGAAAAAGAAGAAAGGAACCAGACTGTTTAGGGCTTTCAAATGCCATGATAATGGATTTTTGTATTTATAATACATGATGGGGGAGGGCAACTTAATGTTTTTGATCACATAGATCAATAGATCTATGTATGCATAGGAATGATAACTTTGGCAAAAGCATAAGGGATGAATTAGGAAGAGTAGAGGTTGAAGGTGGACTACATAGGGAGACCAGTTGGGAAGCTTATTACAATAGTCAAGGCAAAAAATTATAAGGAATGGGGATGAGGAGAAATATGTTTCAAAAACTCTATAGAGGTAGTACCAATATAATATATTAGCAGACTGGATGGAGAGAGAGAGAAAGAAAGGCAGAGAGAGAGAGAGAGAGAGAGAGAGAGAGAGAGAGAGAGAGAGAGAGAGAGAGAGAGAGAGAAAGAGAGAGAGAGGAGTTGAGAGGAATAACAGATTTTTTTTTGCCTGAGTGACTATAAGAATGGGGGCACCTTCAAAAAAAAGTTGGAAGGAGGAGGTACAGGTTTTGGCAAGAATGTAGAGTATAGATATAGTTTTGGGACTGACTTTGAGGTGTTGGTAGGAGATGTTGGTGGGAAACTCCAGACAGCATTTAGAAGTTCATGACTAGAACTCAAGGAACAGATTAGGAGTAGAGATATGGATTTTTGTAGTCTTCTGAATAATGCCATGAGAATAGGTTACATCACAAAGGAGAAAGCATGGAGAGGAAACCAAAGAGATTTATGGATAGAACCTTAACGATCTTTAAGGAATACAAGGAAGAAGAGGACCCAAGGAAGGTGAAGGAGAAGAGTAGTCAGAGAAGGAAGGATAAAGTCATGATAGAAGAGAATTCTTGAATGTCAGAGCTGGAAAGAACCTCAGTATTCATCTTTTTCAGTTCATACCTGAACATAAATCTCATCTACAACATCCCTGACAAATGAACATTTGATAGATCTCCTGTGATAGAAAATCCCTAACTTCCCATATAGTTCATTTTACTTCAGGATAGCTCTCACTCTTAATAAGCTTCCCCTTACTTTGTACCTAATTATGAGCTATTACAGAAACCAGGAGATGAACAATTTCAAGAGAAAAGGGATGATTACTAAGTAGTGTCAAATGTCAAGCTGTGAACTCGTTTTTATTTGGCAAAATGACTGTATATGTTAGGATTGGAATGAACTTTTAGAAAGACTCAGGCTTTTTCATCTCTTTTTCTATGTGATGCTTCTACTCTGTGTCTTTGACATCCATGTGTTTAAATTGAAGGACATTATCTCATCTCTTTTTCATCCACATGTTGTTTGCCTTTTTATTTTTCCCATATGTTGCATGTTTTCACTTACTCTTGGGAAAAGAATGAATGTTCTTTCTGTTGCAATTTCAAAGCCTTCCTCAAAATCATCCTCCAAGTTTCTTTTCCTGAGGGCTACAGAGGACTGAATTTCCTGTTAGTTCATGACTGTTTGTGTCCACTGGCTTACTCCTACTCCTTCCTTAGGTATGAACATTATTCAATATTTAGTCTATGTATGGTTCATAACCTCAGGACCACAGAATGATTAGAGGATATCTATAAACTTGGATAGGAAAAAAATTCATCTTTATTTCAATATAGTTGGTTTTCTCTGAAATCCTACGTATTTTATTTTATGAATTTTTTGAAAATCATTTTAGAAGTCCATAGGCTTCACCAGACTGCCAAAAGGATCTGTGACACAAAAATAGTTAAGAATACTTGATCTATCTTCTTAACTTCAGGATACTATCTGTAGACATCCTGACCCATCTTTACAACACAAAATCTTTAAAATGTAGTAAAACTGACACATATGAATAATTAACACCAAGAAAAGAAGGATGATTCCCATAGGGCTGATATTTTGCTTTTAGAGAAGACTACCCTTCTCCCCACAGTATCTTCAGGGGTTATATGGAGGGTTTAATATGAAATGCAACAAGCTAAGTAACGCCACTCTCACAAACATGGCACAAAAAGAGATACCTCTGATGTTTCAAGCATAGAACAAGGGCCTAGTTCTATGATTCCTGGGAAGTTTTCATATGGATTACTTCTTCTAGAATGGGACTCCCAGACTCCTGGAAGAGAGAACTTAAGGTTTAAGGTCCTGGCTAGGTTTTGATGGGCAAAGACTAAGCCAAGAAATATTGATAATACCAATATGGTAAGGCAGCTTTCTGAGCATCAGTGAGAGCTTATGAAAGAAAGTTGACTACAATTTGGAATGCAAAATTTTATTAACTTCTGGTTTACATCATTCATTTCTGCCAGATTTTGAGTTACAAATTTTCTCCCCGTTTTTTCCCTACCCACTGCCCCAAAATAGCGGTCCCACAGCATATCCCCTCCTCCAATCTGCTCTTTCCCATGTCTTCCCCCACACCCCCTTCAACTTTTCCAATAGGGCATGGTGGATTTCTACGCCCCAGTGCATGTATATCTTATTTCCCAATAACATGTAAAATAGTATTAATAATAGTATCTATCTATCTATCTATCTACATCTATATCTATATCTATCTATCTATCTATCTATATTGAACATTTGGTTTAAAAACTTTGAATTCTAGATTCATTCCTTCCTCCTTTGTTGTCCACCCTTACCGGGAAGATAAGGAATTCAATATAGGTTGTATATGTGTTGCTAATGCAAAACATTACCATAGTAGGTATATTGTAGAAGACTGATTATATTTCCCTCCCTCCTATCCCACCTCCCACTTGTTCTATTCTCTACTTTGGTCCTGTCCCTTTTCAAAGGTGTGTGCTTCTAACTTCCGTCCCCCCCAATCTGCCTACCCTTCCATCATCCCCCTTCTCATCCCCTTCCCCCCTACTCTCCTGTAGGGTGAGATACCCTATCTAGTGTGTATGTCATTCCCTCCCTGAGCCAAATTCAATGAGAATAAGGTTAAGCCATTCCCTTATGCCTTCCTGTTCTTCCCCTCCATTGTAACCATTTCCCCTTGCCTCTTCTATATGAGATAGTTTACCCCATTCTGTCTCTCCACATCTCCTCTCACTATATTCCTCTCTCACCTCTTAATTTCACCTTTTAAGTATCATCCCTTCCTATTAAATTGGTCCTGTGCTCTCTATCTATGTATACCTGTAAACATATATACATGTGTATATATTCACATATGTATTCATATGCCCATATACCCTCCGATATAGACTGTATATATATATATATATATATAGTCATATATATATGTGTGTATTTCTATTCCCTTCAACTATTTTCATACTGAAAAAAGTTTCATAAGTTATAATTATCATTTTTCCATGTAGGAATGTAAATAGTTCAACTTTGATAAGTTCCTTATGATTTCTTTTCCCTATTTACCTTCTCATGCTTCTCTCGCTTCTTGTATCTGAATGTCAAATTTTCTATTCAACTCTGGTTTTTTCAGCAAGAATACTTGAAAGTAGGGGCGGCTAGGTGGCATAGTGAGTAAGAGTGCCGGGCCCCAGAGTTGGGATGACCCGGGATCAGATCCAGCCTCTGAAAATGAGTACCAATGCATAAATAATGACTGACCGTGTAACCTTGAGCAAGTTACTTAACCCCAAATGCTTAAAAAAAAAAAAAGAATACTTGAAAGTCCTCTATTCCATGACTGAACATATTTCCCCCTGAAACATGATACTCAGTTTTGCTGGGTAGGTGGTTCTTGATTTTAATTCCAGCTCCTTTGACCTCTGGAATATCATATTCCAGGCCCTTCGATCCCTCAGTGTAGAAGCTGCCAGATTCTGTGTTAGGAATGCAAAATTTTTAAAATGTTGTAGCAACAAGCACCCCAGCATCCCCAGGGTGGCTGCCAACACAGATTTTTTTAGATCTGCTTTTCTAAAGGAAAGCAACTCAAAATGGGTTAATAATCTTGTTTTAATCAATCAAATATATCATTTACCTAATTCAGGGGAAAAGGTCAGCACCCCGAACTTTAGAGTATACAGATCGGTTACAAGCAGAAGTTACAAGACAGAGAAACATTTCAAGCAGACAGTCCTCCCATTACATCCATACCTAGTCAGTTACCAGAGAGGGAAGCATCAACATCTGGGTTTTTCAAAGCTGGGGGCTCTCGATGGCTGCCCAGAGTCTCCTCTGGTCAAATCACACAATACTTCTCCAAGTGAGCCCCCAAGAAAAGCCCCCCATCAGGGTTTATATAGTCTTCTCCTGTCTCAGAAAATGTAACAATCCTCTTGACCCACTTCCCAATCAAAAAACATCTGAAAAACAAGCCTCTTGCCACAGGCCCCAGGTACACTTAAGCCTACCAAATGGCCTAGGGGCAGGGAAGATCTTAGAAAGATGGCAACAACATAAATTTACATTCCCATTACAAATGTTCAAAATTGTTTTTATATGTAATTATGGAAAAAGAAAATATTAAATAAAATTTAAAAAGAAAGTTGACTATACTACTAGGACTATTGAAATAAAAATATGATCTAGACCACACAATTAAAAAAAAACTGGTGTAATGGCAAGCACAGAAATAGTTCACACCTTGTTTCAGCTATTAAACTAACACCTTGTTTCAGTTCAAGTTTCTTTTGAGCCTTGTATCAAGTCTGTTAAGAAACAGAACCTGTGAACCCTGCAACTTGTGAACCCTAGAACTCATAAACTCCTGCAACAGGAAGGGGAGGAGCTAATGACCATATATAAAGGAGGGGCCCAGGCTAGAGATAGCAGAACTGAGAAGAAGACTCTTGTGGTAACAGAGTCAAGAAGGAGAAAACTTGTGGTATCCTGGCACTCTGTTTGTCTGCTCTGTCTGTGTTGATGTTTGCTTGTGATACTTTGTACAGAAGTCCTGGGACCTTACTGGAAGTCCTGAAAGAGGACTTTCTGGTTGTATGTTTACAGAAGTCCTGGAGGAGGGATTTGGAGGTCATGGGACTTTACTGATGATTTTTGCTGACCTCTTGGACCTTGTTTGTGGGTCTGTGTTGATTTCTAAGTTGATGATTTGTGTTGAGTTCTCAGACCTTGTTGGTG
Organism: Gymnobelideus leadbeateri; assembly: GCA_011680675.1. Taxonomy (NCBI): domain Eukaryota; kingdom Metazoa; phylum Chordata; class Mammalia; order Diprotodontia; family Petauridae; genus Gymnobelideus; species Gymnobelideus leadbeateri. The sequence continues at coordinate 673,301 of WOXC01004731.1, forward strand.
GGTCTGAGTTGATTTCACAGACAGATAGTGAATTGATGATGGTTCTGGCAATGTGCATGAATATTATTATGACTCTGTCAAGCTTTGTTTTCCCAGAAACAGGAACTGTGAAGGACTTGAAGTGGACTGGACACTGTGAAGTTCAATATGAAACAGGAACTGGATGAAGAACTGGACAAGGAGCTGGACAGGGAACTGGGAGCTGCCTGCCTTTGAACCCAGGTGACAGTTGGAGCTGGAACTGTGAAAGAAGAACCATGGAAGCTGAGAGCTAACCTTGAGTCAAGCTGAAAGAAGACTTTACTTGGATACTTACTGTGTAATGACTGAGAAGATTATGATTTACTCTGACCTAGGGGTAGAGAATTTTGACTTTTGTACTTTGTGGTTGAATTAAGGATTTTGTGATTGACTAAATGAATGTACTCTGTTTAAACCACTTTGGTGAAAACTATGTGGATATTTTAGTGATAAGTTGTTAAGTTGTGACATAGTGAATGCTGTATTTTGATTTTCTATGAATGTTTTGCTCTGATTTGTTATTGAATAAATCGAGAGTTCACTATACTGTGTAATCAGAACCTTGAAAGCTGTTCACAGCATCAGTCCTCTGGAAAGCTGCTCATGTGTGGCTTTACAACTGGGTGCTTGTCAACATTCCTAAGTCAGTCTGTATGTCCAGTGGTCAACAATAAAAAGCAACACCAAGCAAACAAACAAAAAATACTTTCAAGTTTTGACTTTCTGTGTCAATAAAAACCTCACAATATTGAAATAGCATCCAAACAATATTTTTTAAAAATACCCATTTGAGACTTATGAACTCTGATCAACACAATGACCGGGCATGGTTCCTAAGGATTCCTGATGAAACATGCTGCCCACCTCTTGATATAGAGGTGATGAACTCAGAGAGAAGATTGAAACATTTTTTTTTTTGGAAATGGTTAATTCAAGAATTTTTTTCACTTGAATGTAAATGTTTATAACATGGGTTTTGTTTTTTCACGTTTTCTCAATGGCAAGGGAAAGTGGGAGAAAGAGATAAGAGACTAAAAATAAAATAAAATTTTCATTTTTTAAAATACCAGTTTGCATAATATCTTGTATATCAAGTGTGCTTTGAAAATATTGAATCATGATATCCTATCATTTCACAAGTAGAGGTGGTTATCTAATTCCATTCATGCCCCCCCAGATAATGTTCTCTACAATAAGCCTCACAAGGGCTCATCCCGCTTCTGCTTGAAGACTTCCACTGAGCTGTGCCTCCCAAGGCAGCCAATGGTACTTTGGGGATGACTCAATTGTTAGGAAGTTTTTCCTTATATCTAACCCAACTTTACCTTGAGAGAAGAGTTTCCTGAATTGATGAAATTATGGATCCTTGAGGTACCATAATCCTTGTTACCATTGAATTACTGAGGCCCTACCATTACAAGAACTTACTATTTATGCATAAAGTTAAAATATTCAGCGATGTTTCAAATGATTTATTGAACTTTTCTGAGCTCTCAAAATCTTTGCCAGCCAATTTGCATTTTGAAATATCATAGTAATGGTTCATCTGAATATAGGGAACAGGTACAATGTTAGTTAAGTACAATATTTAGTAAAGTGTATTTTTATTTATGTAATTTTATTCAAATTCTTTTTCCCCCAGTGCTCAGCTTCTTTTTTAATTATGCTTATCACGTTTGTTTCGTTTGTCTACCTTCTTTGGGTGATGCCTATTTAAGGTTCTGATCAAGTCTTTTCCTTTTGTCTGATCCCTTACACTTGCCTATGAAATAACTTTCAGTCTCTATCTCACTTCTTGACCAAGAAAAGAACACAGCAGTGTCCATCATGACTCAAGATTATTGTTTTCAGAAGACATACAGAAGATAAGTAAGGTTGCTTTCATCTCTGACAATTTAAATTTGGAGAGGGGGATGTGGAGGGAGGTGAAATTTCATTGATATGGCCAATTCCCAGTGTAGAAACTCCTCCACTTTAATGCAAATCAATTGCTTATCTGTAACCCATAGTCTTAAAGGATTTCTTTGGTCACTGACAGGTTGAATAAATTGCTCATGGTCACAAGGCCAGGTATGTGTCAGAAGGAGATCTTGAATCTAGGTCTTCTAGGTTAGAAGGCTGATGCTTTATTCTTTGCAACATGCTGCTCCCCTCTAGTATTCTATATAACAACATTTTTTACTGTGGACCCATTTGCATGAATTTCAGGGTTAGAGAAGGTTTGTCTTCATCTCTATCAAGAACCCAAATCCTTTGTGTGAACAGAGACTTCTATTTTTAGCATTTGCATATTGAGTTCTGATAAGTTGCCTTCCCCCTAAGAATTATTTGCTGCTCCTTTGACAGTCTGACAAACAGTAATAGACTTAAGGAAAGGAGACATTAAGCTTGATACCTACAGGTTCTAAACCAATAACTTCTCAATGGGAACAAATAAGGGTGGATCAACATTTATTTTAAGTGAGCAAGAATTTGGTCTCTTACAATAGGAATATTAATTGATACGGGAAAGGGACTTAAACTGGCCAATGAAGCAGACAGTGAGGTATTTGAGGAAGGTCTTACTGAATAGAAATGAATAGAACAATATGGATGATAAGTTTCAAGAGATGGGTATTATACACAAGTTATATTCTATTTTGAATATGAAAATCTGGCTGTTTCATTTTCACACAAAACTAAATTTAGTGGTGTATCTGTCCTAATTAATGACATGCAGTACAGTAAAAAGAGTGCTGGCTCTGGGGTCAGAAGACATGGGTTAAAATTCTGTCTGACAGATTTGAACTTGGGAAGATGAATCTTCCTGACTCTAGGCCCAACTCTCTATCCACTATACCATCCAGTTGTCCCCAGAGTCAGGCTATCTGAGTTCAGTTCCTAACCTCTGCTATTTACTACCTCTGTAACTTTGGTCAAGTCACTTAGGAAATCTTAATTCCTCATTTGTAAAATAGATTAAGATGGCCTCTGAGTTTCCTTCTGAATCTAAATATATGCTGCTATGAACCTATGCAGACATGCCCTAAATATATTTTTAAAACTGTTTACTTTTTTTCTGAAGTCCTAATTCTTTTCTTTCAAACTAAGAATGCTCTGATAAAGGCTACTGCTTCTATCCTCCTAAATTAGATGTTAGTCTGTTCCTAGTTGCCCAGGAGCATACTACCCATCATGCTCAGGGCTGTTTGGCAGCCTACCTCTCACAGTCCAGTGGAAAGTGACTCACCCAGCTGCACTTTTCCAGAGTTTTATTGGCCATACTCAAGATATCTGAGAAGAGTTTCTCTTCTACTTGGTAAAATAAAGAGCCTCTCTTCAACTTGCAAAATTACAACCTAATTGAAAGTATTGTTCTTCATTGAATCCTCTCAGAAGGCCACATAATCACCATTTTAATTAGCCCTAATTCATTTTACATTTGCTTATTTTGCTGTTAACTTTCCCAGAACTGTAATTTTTTTTACAATTAGAACATCTGAATTTTAATTACATTACCATCAAGAAGCTCATTAAAGTCACTTAATTGGCAACATTTCCAAAAAAACCTTAGCTGAGTTTAATATATTTTAAAGAGTTCCTGTCAAAGTATAATTTAACCATTACAAACAGCTTGGCAACAACATTTGCATAAAGATCTGTCAGTCTCTGAAAAATGCTCAAATGTTGGGAAAATCAGATTCGTTACTCACACATTTCCTTTAATGAAACAGACTAGAAGGGTGGGAGGGGGAGGGAGAGATGTTACATATCATAGGGTTTACACTTTGCAATCCTTTTATAGCCATAATGAACCTGAGCTCTCATGTTTGAAAAGTTTCCTATTCAGAAAGCCCCATGAGGGGCTTCCCTCCCTATGCTCCTGCCTCTCTGTGCCAGTCCTTCCCTTCTCATTCAGTATTTTAAAATACTGGATCAAAGGCCCTATGTAGATTTTGATTCCTGCAATGTTGACACCTGAAACATTTACCATAGCTCAGAGACTCCACCACTGTTGGACTGTTTCTCCTTATCTCATTCAATATATTCATGTCTTTTATTGTATTGTCTTGTAATGCACATATCTGGCAGCTCTCTAGTTTGTAAGCTTTTCAAGTACAGATTTGTCCCCCTTTTTAATGTATCTCTGTACCCCAGTTTGTTTCCCATAGAAGAGGCTTAATAAATGTTTATTGAATGAATGGATAAAATATGTATTATTTACCAAGGATGATATTTCTAAAAGCACTAATTGGAACTTTGAACTCTTTCCCTTTCTTCATCCCTCTCAAAAAATCCCCAACAACCTGAAGGAAAATGTAATGATGGAGAATTATTCTTATCACTTAGCTTGCATGATATCTATCTTTCCTGAAAATAGAAAATGTGTGATCCTTTTAACCCTCCCTTATTATCATTTGGCACAGTTCTTTCCTTTGATATTGTTCCAGTTTGTTTGCACTTTAGCTGTGGATTCCAACCCAGAAGGAGAATCCAATAAAGCTAACTACACCAAGGTCCCTTACAAAATTTGTTAGCCAATTTACTGGATCTTAGTTATGTATGTTAGTATAATATACAATCTTTTTTTTCTGGTAGTGTATGTTTTTCTTAAATCTGAAAACCCATTATTAGTACATCTTGTGCCTTATTCTTTAGCCATTAGGTATTTTGGAGCAGTTCTGAAAACAGAGTAATATATAATAAATAAAGATTTATTACATATTTATAGCAATCAAAATATTATGGCTGCTATATATTTTATTAGGTACTAGCTTGTAATTTTCTCAGGGAGAGAAAATAAGTTGATTTCTCAGGAAGATAAAATAAATTGACTCAATTCAATAGGTTGTTTGATTGTTTTTCTTTTTGAGTGTAGAGAAGGTTGATTTGGCTTATCAGAATCATCCCTGGGAGTTTTTCTTCTCTGATGCACCAAAATGTTCACTTTTTTCCTAGAATTATTGGAATTTTCCAAGGAAGCTCTGGTTCCATCCTCCTTGCATTTAGCTGCATCAGAGGTGATGAACTCCCTGGGATGGTTTCTACAGGGCAATTTAACCTCAGCTAGGAGAGTAAAATTATTACAACCTTTCTTTTAAGGCTCTATTTTAGATAAGTCTTAGCTAATACCCCTAGAAAATCTGTTATTTAATCCTATTCCTCACCTCTAGTACAGCTCCTATTCAAGGAAAGGAGGGGTTTGTGTTAATGCTTAGAAGAATTCTAGGGGCAGCTAGGTGGCGCAGTGAATAGAGCACCAGCCCTGGAGTCAGGAGGGCCTGAGTTCAAATCCAGCCTCAGATTAACACTAACTAACATTAACTTAACACACACACACACACACACACACACACACACACACACACACAAAAACTAGCCATGTGACCTTGGGCAAGTCACTTAACCCCAACTGCCCCTCCAAAAAGCAAAAAAAAAAAAATTCTACATTGGCCTTTCTGGACTAGTTTCTATAGAGGGAGACAGTGTCTTCCCTGTGTTGTTCCTTATATTGCTCCACCTTTATAATATCCTTATAGATCTTATAGGATCATCAGTCTAGAGTTGGAAGGGACCTCAGAGACCATCTAGTCCAACACTATTTCTCTCTCTGTCTCCATTATACACGTGAGGACTCTGAGGACCAAGTAGTGACAGGTAATGAGCATCACGTGTGGAATTTCAACCTGGGTCCTCTGAATCCAGAGTCATTACACTTTCCACTGTGAACCTATCTAGATTTGGTCCATATTCAGGATTAAAAGGGCAATCAATTATTCATGTTTGCCTCTTCGGAATGACCTACACAAGTTCCCTGACTTCATGAGAACTTCTTTCTTATTATAGGTAGAAGCTGCTTGCCTGGAAGCTGCTCCACATGTGTGGGTGTGGATGTGGGTTTGTGGGATAGACCAGATTTCAGCCATTTGGTCTATTCTGGTGACAGCATTTCATGAGGAGACAAATAGATCTTCCCCTTGCATCTGGGAATAAGTATTGTCTCTGCCTTCTGAGCCCTAAAAGGAAAAAATTCAGCTGATTACAGTAAAACCTACAGGTCAAATCTGTGTCCAAGGCAACAGTGTTAATGATAAGTCCTCACAAGGGTGGCCTTGTGGTTCCTGGGAAATTACCTAGTCTTGAGTAAATCCTTTGGTTTCTTGAAAATCAGACGACCCATATGTTTCCAATTGATGGTGTCAGCTTTTGGCACTAGGGATTATGGTTATTACATTCACTTTTAAAACTTACTCCAGACTACAGAATTTAAACTCTCAGCATGATCACATAATCCAATGAAATTTTTTCTGCTCCTGGGTTTTGATCACTCTTTTCTTGCATTTGGAAATCTAGATTGTCATAGTAGTGATGCTAAACACATTTTCAGTGTTTCAGAGTCATTTCTTAAACCAGCCCAAGCATAAAATTCATATCTAATCCTTACCTGGCAGTTATGATAAAATATGTATCATCAAATACATTCTGATATTTGGGGGCATCTGGGTGGAGATATATGTATAGCTATGTGACGGGGGAAAGTCACTTAACTTCTGTCTCATTTTCCTCATCAGTGAAATGGAGATAATGATAGAATCTATTTCCCATTGTTGTGTTGTGGATCAAATAGGAATATATATATATAAAACCCTTTAAAAACCTTAAAGCGCTATATAAGTTCTGGCTATTATTGTTATTTTTATCATTATTATTATATTGCTAAGAGAAATCCTTTTGTGGGAATCACATTCCCTGAAGATAAAATAGCAGAGCTTCAGATAATTTAAATTTCAGGATATCTTGCTGAATCCAACCTTAAATTTGTTCCCCCCCCCCTTTTTTTTTTTGCTTTTTGGAGGGCAATTGAGATTGAGTAACTTGCCCAGTGTCACATGGCTAGGTTTTTGTTTGTGTGTGTTAAGTGTCTGAGGCCAGAACCGAACTCAGGTCCTTCTGACTCCAGGGCTGGTGCTCTACTCACTGCACCACCTAGCCACCCCCTCTTTTTTTTCCCACTTCTTAATGAATAGAGGGCTGGCCTACGAGTCAGGACAACAGATTTGAGCCATGCCTCTGACAGATAACTGTGGCATTATTTAGCAAGTTATTCTTAGTGTACTAGTAACTCACCAAAGTTATAAATTACAGAAAATTGGCAATCTGCATCACTGGAGGGAGGTACCATACCAAGGAATTCCCCACACCAAAGAAACAAGGTCCAGACACAAACAACAACAAACTTTTCCTGAATAGTCCTTTTATGCCCATTGTACTTTTCCTACTATTTGGAGCTTTAATGAGATACTCAGGTCAATTATTCCAGTCTTTCTGTTTTCTCAGAGACAGTTTGTTTTTATTTGTTCTCTCCAGCCAAGTACTTCTTTCTGACATAGAACCTGGGACTTAAATTTCATGGAAGTTGACAAAGGAATAGCATTTTAACTTGAATTCAATTCAACAAACATTTATTTATTCTGCTAGAGAACATGTAAATGAAACAGGTTATCAAAAATCCTGCATCAATCCAAAGCAAGACTTGGGACTTCATCCTCTCATATAGTATCAAAAGATATATGTAAACACAATTTAATTTAAACATCTCAAGCCCTCAGTTGGTAACCAGCCACTAGAATATAATTTATTAAAGTGGCTACAAGAGCACACCCTTAATATTCTCACAGAAACAAGCAAGGGAGTTAAGAAGTTTACATTAAGATTTTGAAGACACTGACATGGATTTTATACTTCCCTTCTGTCTCCCTCCCGTTTATTAGTCTGACAAAGAAAAACATTGCTTTAGGAAGTGGGTCATGTGTATATAGAGATGATTAGTCGACAGGCCTGACAAGCCATGATTCTGGTCCGAATACCACTAAAATAGAAAGGAAAGAAACTCATTTATTCCAGAAAAACTGAGCTTTGAATTTTTTTCTTTCTCTTGGTAAAAAGAAGCATTTTGACTATATACTTTCATCATCATAATAGTAATACAAATAATATCTAGTATTTATGTAGCTCTTTAGTTTTTTGAAGTGCTTTCCTCAAACAATAGAAAATAATAAAACACTTTTTAGAAGTAAGCCATTTAAGTTAAGAAATTTTTCAGTATCTCTTTCAAACCTTTACAAATGACTTTCATATTCTTTAAGAAACTATTTTGAATCTATAATATATCAGATATTTCCTAGTTGGAGGAAAAGCAAATCTAATATAAATGACAATCACCCTAGAAATTCATAATACTTAAAGAGATTGTATCATGGGATAACTTGATAATTTTAAACTTTAATGTGGATGAAATTACATTATAATTAATAAAGTTAATAAAGAGAACAAGTTTTTGTAAATCTATGCTATGCATATGTTACAGAGCCATAACAAGGTTGAGGTCACTGGGGCTTTGTCCCACTATACCAAAACTTAAAGCATACAAAAATTTTATACACATTCTCCTTCAGCACCTAGAAGCTGTTATGGTAACTAACATTCAAACAACCCCCCCACCCACAACTAAATATATCTTGGTTATTTCTTGTATTATTTTCCCCTTCATGAACTACAAAGTTGATTTAAGGGCAGCGTTTTTGCTGCTTTCTCTGGAAACATTTTGTACTGTTTGCCTTGAGAGCCAAAGTTGCTACTTAGGGCTTGGGTGACTGTGTAAGTTTTGGTTTCTTCTCAGCAAAATAAAGATTTCAGAAAGGTCCCTCGTCATCATTGGTTAATTTTAAATTTAGTGCCTCTCCAAAACAGAGAATCCCCTTTTTTTGGTGGGTACTTCTTTGATATAAGGAGTAGGGTCAATATTTATGCTTATGGAGAATATAAAATAAAGGAAACTAAAAGAAATCCTCACCCTTGCTCAGACTCTATTTCCCCTCTACTTCACTGGCCATTTTCCTCATGCAACCTAAAGTCAAATTAGCAGTTAGCCTTCAGCAAGGTTTCGAGTGACTGAGGCTTTGTATAGGACGCTGAAATCTCTTGGGGGAGGGTTCCCAGGTGATGGAAGCTTCCTCCCCACACCAGTTTGAAAACAGCTCTATTCCTTGTTCTTTATAATTCTTTGCTGAGCTGCACCACATGGCACATCCACTTCTCTCACTTGACTACCAGTATGAGGGTCCTATTGCTCCTTTTTGTGGGGCCTGTCTTTCCTAACCAACCCCTTGGGGATTTGAACAGAGCTCTCTGGAGGATGGCCCTTCCCCTCATGGCCGCATCTATATTGCCAATGTCCCCTGTGCAACAACTCTGTTTTACTTCAGGTGAAAGAATTCTTATCTAAGGCTCTGTAGGCCATCACAAAGTGACCTATCTAGGTCTTATTTCTATTATTATTCTATTTTTAAAAGTTTTTTTTCCTTATTTATTTTATTTTTAATTTATAAAATAAAATAAGCATTTCCATAACATATATAATAAAAAGATGATTGTACATGAAACTGCAAGTCTACTATGCACAACTTGCTATTCCTTTCAAATCCACAACAAAATTATCATGTAAATTTATTTTCTTCCTTCCATCCTCCTCTTCCCCATAAAAGTACATTTCAAAATTCTCCCTCCTTTGTAGTATTCTTTTGTGGTTCTCATTTCTGAGAGGTGTTCACTGACTTGAACTTTCAGCTTAAAAAAAAATCACTCTAAGCCATTCTTGGTGTAAAGTCTTCTGCAGAACTCCAAGAAGGTGAAGAATAGCCAATGGAAAGCATAAGAAAAAATGGACAGCCTCTTATACCTTACTGTTGTCTTATTGTATAGATTTTCAGGACAGATTTTTAGAGGATCCTATAAGCATCTCCTAGTGTAATTGCCCAGTCAAGAGCAACAATGGGATTTCATCTGATTAAAGTAGTGGCAGACATAGTAAATTTTCTATTCTACAAATAGGAGAACTCACTATGATTTGGTTAGGTGACATCTCATTAGTTAATTGTTCTGGTTAATTGTTCAGTTGCTTATCTGATGCCCTGAGCATTTTGGATAAGCATTACTTGTTCCTTCATTTAAAAAACAAAACAAAACAAAATAGGATCTTTAATAAATAGCCAGTCTCCTACTAATATCTATTCCATTCCATTTCTTTCTTAAATTTACACGCAGAAAGAGCAGAGTCCAATAAAAAGATGATTTGCTCGTGTCTCTCTAAATTTGTCTTTTTTTTACCTTTTTGGAGGGCAATTGGGGTTGACTTGCCCAAAGTCACATGGCTAGTTAGTGTGTCAAGCATCTGAGGTCAGATTTGAACTCGGGTCCTCCTGACTCCTGGGCCAGTGCTCTTTTCACTGTGCCACCTAGCAGCCCCTCTATAGCTAAATTTGTATCATAGCTAGACGAGAAAGTAGGAGTCAGGAGACCACAGAGCAGGTCAGTTAACCTATTTCAGCCTTAGCTTTCTCATATGTAAAATGCTGATAATTCCTGCCCTATTTAACTGATATGGTCATTATAAGGGTCAAATGATATAACCAAGGTAATAACACTATGTAAGTAAGTATAGGTAATGTAACAGGTAAGTGTAAGACATAATGATATGGATGATGTTCCAAGTGAACTGGGAGCTGATTAGCTCTCAAGGTGTGAAAGCATTGGCCTCGTCTGCTCCATGAAGCCTTCTTCCTGAGTTTTCCTTCCTCTCAACTCAGACCACACTTTCTAACTGTACCATATTTGCAGTACCAGCTAATAGGGTATATTGTATTCCTTAATCTTTTTGTAAGTATGGCATTTGGTTCTCCAGTAAGATTGTATGCTATTGAGAGAAGGGATTAACAATGTTGGGTTAATAGAACAGTATAGTTAAAAGGGTAGAGGACTAAATATTAGAAGACTTGTGGTCTATTTCTAAACTAACTCATATAGGACCTCTGAGATAGTGGCCAAATCTAAAAAATATTGTACAAATATGAGAAGCTTAGCATGTTAGTGCTGAAACAGGCCTTAGAAATAATATTATCTGGACTCCTCTTTTTACACATCAGGAACCTGAGGCCCAGACAGAAGTGACTTGTTCAAGTCCTTCAAATCATTTGTTGAAAACTGAGTAACAAAATGGAGATTGGAACCTGGTCTCCCAACTCCAAATCCTGTCCTTTTTCTGTCAGGTTTCACCGAATGTTCTGATTTTTGCCTGGGGCCTACAGTGCTGAAAACAAATAATAAGAAATTATGTACCATTGCTTGGAAATCCACTTGTGCATTCACCAGAGCCTTAGCAATCTGTGCTGAGTTCTGAAAGTGTACATTATCTGCAAGAGAGAGATTTGAAGTGCTATTAAAACCTGGTAAATATCAGAAAGCATGGAGTGACAATACACTGACTGGAAATGAACACCAACAATTATCTAGTCATAGAGATGACACCGTCAGCAGTGAGTAAGCGAACTTCTATATGGAAATGTCCTTGACACCTCTGTACTGACCCTGAGCACAGGCATAGGAGGATGCTTAATGTTGCTCAAACAAAGTGATGCTGGCTCAGTATTTTTATGTGTAAGAGTCTTTCTTAAAACCTCACCATCTGCTGTTCCATGGATGAGAAGATAGTCGACATTTTTGAAATATTCTGCCCTTGCCATCACTGTTGAATTCTGCAAAAGAAAGAATATTATCAGCTCAGTAGCTGTAAGTTCTAACACATTGTGCCCATAGAAAACCACCTAAATTAGCAGCCAGAGGACCAGGCACTACTATTGGAATTATTTATTACATTGGCTGAAAAATGTTTAGGAATTAAAGTATCACATTTTCATCACCTCTTAAATTACCTCAATTAAAATAATGTAAATCTAAAATATTCTTAGCTTGTAAAACTACAAGAGTAGCAAGGTATAGAATAAGACATTCATTTTTTGGACATGGCCAATTCAAGAATTTGCTGCTTGAGTATGCGTATTTGTTATGAAGGTTTTATTTTTCTTTTTTTAAATTGTTGTTTGGGGGGATGGGGAGAAAAAAATTAATGCTTGTCAAGAAAAAATACTGTGAAAATGAAATCAGTAACTTACTGAAACCAAAGATCTGGTCAAGTCATACCTCTACTCAGAAATATTCAATGGCTCCCAATTGTTCAATGAGTAATTCAGATTCCTTTGTTCTATATTCAAGGCCCTCCACAATCTGGCAGCTCCCCATTTTATCAGTCATATCTCATATTAGTTCCTTCTATGACTATCATGGCCTAGACTAACTCTCCTATACTCTTTTCCCTGAAGCTGTGCTTTTTCTTACATTCTAGTCACATTTTATTGACTAGAATGTCATTTCCTCCCCTTTGCCTGTTGAATTTCTACATATCTTTTATAGTCAAACCCAAATGTCACAAAGGCTTCCTGGATCACCTTTTTTTTTTTTTAAATTAATGCTCTTTCTCCCTTTCACAGAGCCTTCCCCTTTGAACCTGATATAATACTCTGTCTTATAATTCTTGAATGCACTTTTTTTTTTTTGGAGGGCAACTGGGGTTAAGTAACTTAAGCCCAAGGTCACATGGCTAGGTTTTTTTTCTTGTTTGTTTTGTTTGTGTATTAAGTGTCTGAGGCTGGATCTGAACTCAGGTCCTTCTGACTCCAGGGCCAGCGCTCTACTCACTGTGCCACCTAGCCGCCCCCTTGAATGCACGTTTAACATAATATTCTCTGGTATAGCTGTCTGTTCTTGTCTTCTCCCCTTACTAGATTGTAAGTTCCATGAAGGTAGAGATTTTTGTATCTTTCTGCATTTTTCCTTTCGTGCCCAGTGCTCACCCACATGTGATTGATAAATATTTATTGACTGAATGTTAATTGTACACATAAACAATGCCTTGAAGATTTATGTCTGAAGTAGAGGTGGAGGGTACCACAACAAAAAAGAAACAATAGCTAAATTCCATTTAATTAAACAGTTACATTAAACATCCATTATGGCCAAGCAAAATGATATTTTTTGGCTATATTCTGCTTTACAAGAGATAAAGAGTTGGATCTTTGATTAGTTGTCCAGAGTTTAAAGCTTGCATACCTAAATGACTCTTTCAAAATTCGTTAGCACAGTTGAAATAAAAATCACAGAATGAAGAAAATATAAAACTCTTACTTTATAGTGTTCAAGATTATCTGACTTTGTGGGAAGACCCATGAAGCGCTCGGTGTAGATAGATGCTGAAATACATTTTGTAAGAGTTTATAGCTCCACATGTTACTTTATTTTCCAGTTAGCCCATACCAGTGCTTCCCCCAGCCCATCAGATTAGTTTGGTTGAAATTTGTGACTTTTTTTTTTAACCATGGTCTAATGATCATTAGAGCTCTGTGACAGGGCTTCCCCTGTTGGACCAAAATAAGCAGTGCTTATTTGACTAAACTGGACCCACAGAAAGGAAAGGATATGATTAAAGGAAGCAATATATCCAACATGTTGGGAGATTTTGTTGCTATAGGAAGGGGTGGGCTTCAAGTCCCAGCTTCTCTACTGTCACCTATAGCCTTGTTAAAAAGAAATGGGTTACCATAGAGAAGAATGACATCTCCAAGATAGCATTCTCTAGAAATATATCCAAAGGGAGATCTTTGTTATTGTTGTTGAGAGAACCCCTTAAAACCGTAACTTTTCCTTTCTTACTCTACCTCTATTCAATACCTCAGCTCCTCCTCTTCCTCACCCCTCCCCCTTCCCAAGGGAAGATAAGATTAACTAGGGAAAATTCATTTGGTCAATTACTAAAATGAAATCGAATCACTTAATCACTTAATCACATGAATTTTGACAGTTTTAAAAGGCTGCATGTGGAAGGTGCAGCACTGAAGTAACATCAATGGTTTTAGTTTCTGGAGCTATTGAGTTGGCACCTTCAAGTTGTATAGGGTAAATTCATGACATCTCAGCCCCAGGGCTTCACTTACACCAGATGTGTTTGGAAGGCTGTTATGATTGCAATGTGGTAACATGTAAAGTTATGGACTTGATTGGGTTTTTAAAGATTAGGTTCAAAGGTGGCACAAGGCATTTCAGAGAAAATAAGAATTATGAAAATATAAATGAGAATTTACTCTTAAGACAACACATTTTCATTGTTGTAATGCAGTTGTGATGATTAGATTTAGATAAACATACCCATTTGTGGATTCTTATTTTCTGCTCATGATGGGGGTAGATTTGGCTGTAATCATGCTTTGTTTTGTTTTTTTGTTAGCAGCTTCATATATAGGGTGATTTTGTGCTAAATGATTTCCCACTTAACATTTATGAGATGCTTCCATACCATAATATTCCCAGCTGGAGACTGGAGCCACTGCTATCCCACATTTGAATAGACCAGTTCCAGATCCAAGGGCCAGTGAAGATACATATCCACCATAGGACTGAAAAGAAATTAATCAAAAGTAAGCATCATATTTACTTGTCTTGACATTTTTTTGCAAACATTTTACTGCTAAAAAGGGGAGGAGAAGTTTGAAATTATGGGTTTGGATCTATACAAATCGAACCTCTTAAAACATGGTAGGAGTAGTTAAAGAACTATGAACAGTAGTAATGGGAAAAGTTTTGTTTTCTCTTCTGAATTGTTTCCTTTCCATCTAGTCCTACAGTGATCCCATTATAAGAAAAGGCATTTTACTTGAAGAAATTACAAAAAGTAATGAAACCATACTCCTAAGGAAAAAATGCCAAGTACAGGTCCACTATTTGCAAAAGCCATGAGGAGCACAGTTTACCCTCCCTTTGATCCTCTCCAGTTAGCAATCCTGATCAAAGGAAAAGAAAGAAGGCGAGAAAGTCCTTCTTGATTATGTAACCATCAAGTACATTTCTGAATGTCCTTTTGGACAAGTGTGTTCAAGAGTCTTACTAAATTCAACAATTGACTGATGAAACTTTTGGCCAGTCCATATTTTTAGCTTCTGAAAAAAATGATCTGGAAATTGATCAGAGACTGCAAATGAATGAAATAATACTCATTTATCATTAAGACTTTATTTTCAACTCCTGAAAAATGCCTTTAAAAGGTCATGGTTACAGAACATGCTCATTAGCAAAAACTCTCCTGAATAAAAAGAAGCCATCTAGATGAAGGCATGACAAGGTCCTGCCTGAGAAGGAAGAAACTCTTTAAAATAAACTTTGATAGAGAAAAAATGTATTTTTTCTTGTGTGTTTTTTAAGACAGAATGAGCTAAATAGTTTGGAAATCATTTTGGTAAGTGACAATATTATACCTATTTCAAGCTTTCATTTGAAATGTAAAAATAATTTGTTCTGATTAGTAGACTAACAACAACTATTTTGGGAACTGAAGCTATTTCACTCTTAATTTTAGCTTCTAATGACTATAGAATGAGCTTGGGTTCTTTATACAAAGGGCCCTCTAGAAATCTCATTATTGTTCTTGATTTTATTGAAATAGTTCATACCTCCCATCGAGAAATAATGTACCATGTCACTTCACTTCTAGACCTGCAAAATGGCCAGAGAATGCAAAGTAATGGAATAATACTCATAACGACTTTTATTTCAGCCTTTCAGGCCAGTCTTCTGGAAGAATTTATCTACCCTCTCTCTCTATGTGAATGATCACATTGATTTAGATGAAATGTCCAGATTCAACCTAAGGTGAATCAAATAACTTGAGCCTATAGAAAGAAAAGTCAAAATTCCCTGAGAGACAGAATGACCATGGATGCACATTTTAAATCTCACCCAGTTTGGAAAAGTAAGTCTGCAAGTAGAGATGACTTTTTCTGCTCTGACATGTGGGTGCGCCTCCCAGGCAGAGTGGGCACCGGAGGTGAGAAAGAGCCCACTTAGCAGAGCTGAAATGAGAATTCTAGAATGCTGTCCTTTGCACTTGGAGACATCTTGCCATTTTGTTTAAAGTATAATTTAAAACATAGTTTCATTTACATAGGAAATCTTGTTGAGATTTACAAAATTCTTTATGCGAACATGTCCTAGAGCAAACCCAGTTGGTTGGGGAGAAGGCTAGGTGACAGACCAGAGGGTAACCTGACTGTAGGTTCTACCCCAGATGGGGAGAGGGGGAGAGATGCAGTGGCACAGGAAGGGACAATCAGTCCCACAGAGACATTATGCTCAGAAGTGTTTGGGGCAGGGGGAAGCAGCTCCGGGAGAGAAGTGCCATATCGACAGAACTCAACTTAGCAGGAGGACTTGCATATTCTGTTCTTCTAGTGGTCTATGGGGGCTTGTGGTAGCTTTAGGAAGGAAGCAAAAGATCCCTCTTCCCCCAATGTTAGCACCCTGAAGCAAAAATTCATGTGTCCGGTGTTATTTATGGCTCTGTATAGCTATGACATCAAGGTGGCTGGATGGTATAGAGGATAGAGCACCAGTCTTGGAGTCAGGAAGATCTGAGTTAAAATTTGGCTTTAGATACTCGATAGGTGTGTGACCCTGGGCAAGTCACTTAACCCTTATTTGCCTCAGTTCCATATCTGTAAAATGGGGACACACTGGAGAAGGAAATGGCAAATAATTTCATCATCTTTGCCCAGAAAAAGTCCATGGAGTCACATAGAGTCAGACACAGCTAAATGACTGAACAAAAAAACAACCACAAAATAGCTATGACAAGTATGCTGGAATCTTTTCCCACTGGCCCTCTGCATGAGAGCCTTAAAAATGCAGGTGTGGAATCTGTCTTGTTGCCTAATCCCCATGTTCACTGTTGATGATCTCTATTGATCAGCATTGACTTTAGCTACTGGAAGAGAAAGAAACCCATCTTCTGAACTACTGTTTGTTCATCACCACCTAGCCAGACAGGCTTCATTATATTAACTACATAAAGTCATAACTTAACATTCTAAGCCCAGTCATTCAGATAGAACCTACACTTGTACTTCATCTATCTAAATGACTCAATTTTCCAACGTACTAAAAACAAACAACATGAAATACAGTGCTGGGCCTATATTGAGAAATCAATAAATATACTAAATTTAATTGAAAAGTGGACAGTTCATAGCAATGGAAAAAGGTCTGAACTGGAGCCCTAGCCCTGTTTTCCCTTTCTAGCTGAGTGACAATGTCAGTCATTTGCCCTTCTTATTTCTGAGTTTTCTCTTCTATAAATTAAGTGGGATAATGGATAGAGTGCTGGACTTGAAGTCACTGAGTTCAAATCCTTCTTTTGACATTGATTATGAGTAAGTCAATCCAATAAGCATTTCCTATGTGTCAGGCATTCTGCTAAACACTGGGTATATAAACAAGTGCAGAAATGTCTCTGCTTTTAAGGAGTTTGTAGTCTAATAGGGAATACCACATGTAAAAAACCCAAAATATATGCATCATAAATTGGAAATAATCTCAGAAAGAAGGCAATAAGATTAAGGAGCGGAAAAGACTTCTTGCAGAAGGTGAGACTTTAGCTGAGACTGAGGCATGCCAGGAAGTGGGATGAGGTAGGAGAGAGCTCCAGGCATGGCAGACAGCCAGTGAAAATGCCCAGAGTTGGGAGATGGAGAGTCATGTTTGAGGAACCGCAAGGAGGCCAGTATTGCTGGATCACAGATATATGGAGGCGTGCGAAGTGTAAAAATGCTAGAATAGTAGAAAGGGGTCTGGTTATGAGGGGCTCACAGAGCTACTGTATATACCAAATGAGATAATACATAAGGGGGCATTATAAAACATTAAAGCACTACTTAAATGTTAACTTTATTATTATTACTGTGAGATTGAAGGAGTCAGGCTAAGATGACCACTTAAAGTCCCTTCTGGTTCTAACATTCAATGTACACCAGACATTTTACACGTTAAGGCCAAAAATGTGAAAAAGTGAGGATACATGTTACTCCCCTAGAAGACCGAGGCCAAGCGTGGTGACAGTCAGTTAAGCAATTTGCCACTAAACATTTAAAAAATGCTTACTATGTGCCAGTAAATATGCTATGCGCAGGGGGTAAAAGAAAGGCAAAACCACAACCGCTACCCTCTTACTTCTAATGGGGAGGCCACATGAAAACCTTTACATCTAAAAAGGATCTGAGGTAAGTCAAAAATATTTACAAAGGGAAAGTGCTGAGAAGAAGGAGGGAGAGGGACTGTGAAATGCTTCCTACAGAAGGTGGAATTTGATCTGAGCCTGGAAGGAAGCTAGGGAAGCTAAGAGGCCAAGGTTAGGAAAGAAAGCTTTTTGGCCATGAAAGAAAGGCAGTGAAAAGCATCACCGGAAGTAAGTATAACCTTTTCCCATAACCCCTACCCCTCCAGTGCATGTACCTGGGGGGCAAAGCAGATACTATTCACCGTTTTCAACAAAATCTTATTTTCTCATTGGTCTAGGAGAGCTTCTTAAACTGTGGGTTTAAACTTATAAAAAATTTGGCAGCAGTAAAAGGTTTCTGAACACGCAAGGACCAAAAATTAATTCAAAACCAAACAAGTAATGAAACAGAGGTGTTTCTGGTAGTGTTTGCCCATGTTGCATTGGGCAACTTCACTGCAGCCTTGGTTCTGAGAACAAAGCAAGTGCACTTTGCACTTGCGAGTGCCCTCAGGCCATGCAACACCAACAAATGCTGCAAAATGGCAAAAAAGGGTCAGGGGTTGAAAAAGTTTAAGAAACCCACTAGGTAGTTGAGGAAACTGTAGTGTTTGGATTATTTAAGACCAAATTGCCTAGGTAATAATGTCTATGTAGAAACAGAGCTTGAGCTGAGAGAAACTAAAGGCTTGGTGCTGAATTAGATATTATATAGAATCTAAGATACCTAAGATTCTATATAATAGATGCTGGAGTCTAAAAACACCTGAGTGAGAGATATTTACTCTCACTCAACCACAACTTCTCTGGCCAAGCAAAGGTATCATCTGTCTCACCTCTTAATTAAATCTTAATTATTTATATCTTACCACCTCTTATTTCATTACTCATCACCCAGAATTTAAGCTATATCTTGGCTGCCCACCCAGACATGTCTCTATATTTTTCTCTCCCTTCATCTCCTTCCAGTTTAGGGTTTGGCTCCCAGCTGGTTTGGAAATGAATTTTATTCATTCATTCATTCATTTGTTTATTTATTTGAGGCAATTGGAGTGAAGTGACTTGCTCAGGGTTACATAGTTAGAAAGTGTCAAATATCTGAGGATAGATTTGAACTCAGGTTCTCCTGACTCCAGGGCTGGTGCTCTATCCACTGGGCCACCTAGCTGCCCTGGAAATGAATTTTACTACTCAAACAGGAATTGAAATTGTGTTTTCAATCAGTTAATTAATCAACAAGAGTGAACTGTGCTAGAGGTACAAAGACAAAAATGAAAAAATGAGTTTACATTCTATCAGGAGAGCCATTATGGAAATTTTTGTGGGAGGAAATAACAGTTGAGGGAATCTAGAGAGGCCTCATGTAGAAGAAAGCATTTGAACTGAGTCTTTAAAGGAAACTAAGTATTCTCAGAGGCAAAGACAAGGAGGGAATACAATACCTGGGCAAAGGCACAGAGATAGGAAATGAATGTTGTATATGAGGAACAGTAAAGAGGCCCTTTTAGATGAACCAAAGGGCAGTAATTTTAATAAGCCTGGAAAGGCAGGTTGGATCCAGGTTGTAAAGGGCTTTAAATTCCAAACAAAGGAGCATGTATTTTATACTAGATACATATACACAGGGATATGTATGATCCCTAGTTAATAGGAATCTAATGTGGCTTATTTAGCCAGGGAATGACAGGGTCAGACTCGTGCTTTCAGAATATCACTTTGGTAGGTGTTTGGAGGAGAAATTGGAGATGGGGAAGACTTGTAGGAAGATCAGCTAGTGTTGATAAGAGGAGGTTGGTGACTATATGAGTGGAAAGAAGGGAACAGATGTGAGAGATGTTGTGGGAGTAGAATTGACAAGACTTGGCAACTGTATGGATATGTGGGGTGAGAGAGAGGAGTTGAGACTGAAAGCCTGGATGACAAGAAGGATGGCAATTTCCTTGACAGAAATAGGGAAGTTCAGGAGAGGGATGTGCTCTGGAGCAAAGATAATCAGTTCTGTTTTGGCAATGTTGAGTTCGAGAGGCCTAAGGGACATTCTGCTGTGAATATCTAATAAGCAATTGGTATACATATACCTATATATGTACACACATATACATATATACAGACACATATACACACAAGCATACATGTACACACAAACGCATACACATCTATATGTCATTTGGGTTGGATGTGTTATTCCTTCCAAGATTTTTTTTGTACATCTAAATAGAGGTGATATTTTAGGTGTTGGGGAGTTATTTGTGCAGAAGGGTGAACCCTAATCATTGCCATCCTCCAAGAGCCCTTTATACTTATATGTCCCTTGAGAAAGATAAGGGAATGAGGAAACAGAGCTTGTAGTTTAAAAAAGTTTGTTATTATTATTAAAACTTTCATCAAAACTTTAAGCAAAGGAAAATGACTGTGATTTCATATAATTGTTACACCTAATATTTGGGTACTGAGGTAATTTACTTTGGGGATTTCAAGATGGCTACACAATAAGGAAATTAATTTCTGAAATACCTCACTGGGACACTTCATCTATTACCACATTCCACTTGGTCTGGCTAGGTGGTTCCCACTTGTCTGTTTTAAGAGGAACCAAATAGCCAATTTCTGGAGATAATTTTCCCTTCATTCACAATATGAGTGGTTTGGCCACTCTGTTAAGGGTGGGGATGAATCCTGCAAATTCTGTTTCAGGCTTGATTTCCCTTACTCCACATCATGGGGGCCCTTTAGAGAAAAGATAGCCAAGAAAAGCAAGCAGAGCAAATAGCTATAAAGTAACAGCCGTTAGCCGGTCAGAGTACAAGTCCAGCTGAAAGGGAAAGAAAATTGGAAACTTTCTTGAGCTGTAATTAGAATAATTTGTAATCAGAACACCAGAGGATATGCCAATATTTTTCATCAATTCTCATTACCTCACCAGCTGTGCCCAACACAGGATGCCACTACTATCAGTTAGTGTGCCTTTTTTTCATACTTGAAACTGCTTTTCCAATGAAACGAACTATCTCTATGACCTACAAATTGGAAACTGAAAGCTACTTACTCCCCTCTTTTTTTTTTACAAAAATGGAAATTAGGTCTGGAGAAGGAATTTGCTTGCCAAAGAAAATATGAGAAAGCCAGGATATGACTGGATTGGGTTGTATATTAAGGAGGTTACATTTTAAAAGTTCACATGCCAAAATAGCAGAGGGCTAGTGAAGCATAAGTGAATAGTGAAAAAAGATGGACACACTGAAAAAAGATGTCTAAAATTTAAAAAGAAAAGAAACCTAAATCTCCTGAGTCTTCCCAGTTTTTATAATCTTGTCCCATCTTCCTGAAAACATAGTAGAGACCTGACAAATGTCAGTTAATTTAAGTAGTCGGATTATTTTATCAGTGGAGAGAGACAATTATTAATTTTATCAATGGAGAAAGACAATTCACAAGAAAGAAATTCATTAGAAATAAGAAGGGTGGGCAGCTAGGAGGCACAGTGAATAGAGCACCAGCTCTGGAGTCAGGAGAACCTAAGTTCAAATCTGGCCTCAGACACTTAACACACACACACACAAAACTAGCCATGTGACCTTGGGCAAGTACTTAATCCCAATACCTTCCCCCCTCCAAAAAAGAAAAAAAAAGAGAAGAAAAGAAAAGAAAAGGAAAGAAAGAAGGGGGAGGGGTCTAAATGACCTAAATTGACTGTCCCCAAGTCAATCCATCCCCCACAGATCTGCCAAAGTGATTTTCCTAAAAGGCATTTCTTATGTCACTCCCTCACACAATAAATTCCAGTGGCTCCCTACTATCACTAGGAGGAAATATCTCCTCTTGTCAGCATTTTAAAGCCCCTCACAACTTGTTCCTAATATACCTTTCCAGCTTTATAATATACTAACATTGCCTGCCCACCTTGTATCCTACAGTCTAGTCAATCTGGTCTTCTTATTGTTCCTTAAATAGGGCATTCCGTTACTCATCTCCATGTCTTGTCCTCCATGCCTGGAATGGAGTTCTCACTTCTACCTCAGGTAAATCTTGGTTTCTTTCAAGATTCCTCTTAAGGGCTACCTTTTGCATAAAGCCTTTCCTGATTTCCTCAGCTGTGAGTAACACCAACCTCTAGCCCCTTGTATATATTTGCTGTTGGTTTTGTGTTTCCCAATATATGCCTCTCCTGATAGTAAACTCCTTGAGGACTGTTTTACTTTTGCATGTTTTTCGAGCACCTGGCACAGACTGGCAAAAGGGCACTTAATAAATTCTTATCGATAGATTGATCAAACAATATTGCTAAATTTTCACTTCACTCTATGGTGGAAAATAGTATCAAGGGAACCATACAGAACATGTTAGAAAATAATTATAGTTACATTGACTATCAGGCATAGAAATATACAAAACAACTTACCCAGCCCCATATGGCTATTCTCTTTTCATCAATGAAACCCATTTCTATGAATTTTCTAAAGTAAAGGAAACACATGTTAAAATATGTACATACTATACTTATTATGAATTATATTTATTCAAGAGCTAAATAATTTTTAAAAGGTCAATTTTTTTCTTTTTAAACTTATTGACCCTAATGCAGAGTTTACATATGATGACAAGGCTATTAGCTTCACTTTCTACAAAGGGCAAAAGAATTTCAGGCCCCCTAGTATCTGTATTTCAACATAATTTGTTATTCAAAATAATTTCAATATAAGTTTCCTTCATAATCCTATGCATTTTATTTTATGCATTTATAAACATTATTCTGAGAAGAGATTCATGGAATTCATTGGTCAATGTCAAGAAACAAACATGAAAGGAGTGGATCTTGGGCTTATTTAAAAGGACCTCATTGCAGAATTGCCAAGTACCTAGTGATGGCATGTGGTCTACACCAACTGTGGTTTAATTCAGTGCTGGTTAGGAAGAAACTTGAGAAAATTCCCAAGAAACAGATGCAGTACCAGAATGAACCTGCAGAAAAGCAATGGCACAGTGTCCATATTCCAACAGAAATAGGCAAAAAGACAGAGGTAATGTAGATAGAGCCATAAAATGTTCTTTATTCATGCCGTTCAGGTTTTTTGTTCGCTGCCATCTGGGCAGAGGGGTGAGTAATTGTGATTTGTTGACTCCGTGAGTTTCTTAAAAGGATTTCAGACACATTCTCCCTTGACTCTAATGTTCACAGTGTGTAGGTTCCAAAGGTGTGGATGACTGGCAAAGTTATCCAAGCAAAGCTGCCATAATCTCTATGCATAAGCAAACAGGATGAGGTACTGTTAGCCACAGCTGTCACCTGGAGCTCTAGGTGCAACTGAGGATTTGGGAGGGAGAAGTAAAGCATCAGTGTCCATGCAAATGATGTTGCCAGGAAAACAGAGAAAACAGGCATCAAGTTGGTACTTATTTCAGCCATTCCTCCACAGCCTGGGTTAGATTCTCTGTTAAGGTGGAAGATGTTAAATGATGGAGGGGAGACTTTTTAATATCTTAAACTTTTTTTCTTTGCCTCTGATGCTTGATGGCCACTTCTGAGATATAAAATGCAATTTATGGCTTTATGATAATCCAGAAGCTATCGATGAGACCGCTTTAGATGGATGAGAAAAAGCAAATAACAGATGCTACCTGGGAACAGTGGAAATTCTTAATGGCCCCCTTCCTTGTTTTATCCTGAAAAGGAGGACTCGAACAGGAAATTAACAGGGAAATTAAACAAGAACGCATATTGTATTAAAAATAAGTCAAAGGGCTATCACATAATCTAAATGCAATAAAATACACTCCTGAATTCTTTTTTTTTAGAATGCCAAACAGAAGAGTTTATATTTGATTCTGTAAGTAGCCATAGGAAAATATTGCATGGGAGGTTGGTGGGGGTTGTATGATTAGACCTACACTTTAGGAAAATCATTTTGACCACCTGGGTGGAGGATGGACTTGAGTAGTTAGAAACTTGAGGCAGGGTTTGTGAGATTTTAGGTGAGGTACTAAGAAAGAATACAAGTGCTCAATGATCACAACTCAGACAGAGTGTCACTTTCCAGTGCTTCAAATCGATGGACAAGCATGGTCTGTGGTTCTGGATCACTATCTTTATATCTGACTGCTGTTATTAGGCAGATTCATAGGGACCAAGGAGGAGGGAAAACTTTGGGGAAGTCAATTAGTGAGTGGACAGACCATGATACCCTTCTTTCCCCACCCCCCTATCACTCCCTCCTCTCTGCCACTGTTAACCACAAGGACATTTTGATTAGAAAAGTTTGCTGAACTAATTATGATTAGGACAACCTTGTAGACCCTGCCTAAACAAAGTTAGCTTAACCAGTTTTTGAGTCAATAGGAACTTTCCAGTGCACAGGTGGACCAATTAGTGGTCAAACATGGAGTCACTTTTTCCAGCTAGAGCCTAGCAGAAAGCCAATCATCACAGGGATTATTAATTAGGAAGCTATTGCAACAGTCCAGGTGAGAAGTCATGAATATAATGTATTCATTGCATTGTATTGTATTGTCCAATAAATTTATTGTCCAACAGTACAAGTTCAATGATATATCCAATATTGTATTGTATTGGATATAACAAAAGCAATCCAGATGGGAAAAATCATATCCCTTTTATTATACTTCTTTTGAGTCTTGTGTTTGAATGTCACATTTTCTATTTTTCATTAGGAATACTTAGAAGTCTTCTATTTCATTAAATATCAATTCCCCTCCCCACTGTCATCCTCACTCCCTAGGATTATACCCAGTTTTGCTGGGTAGGTTATTCTTGGTTGTAATTTTAGCTCCTTTGCTTTCTGGAATAACATGTTCCAAGCCCTTTACTTCTTTATAGTGGTAGATACAAAATCTTGTGTGAGCCTGACTGTAGCTTCACAATATTTTAATGCTTTCTTTCTGAGTGCTTTTAATATTTTTGACTTGACCTTGGAGCTCTGGAATTTGGCTATAATATTCCTGGGAATTTTCATTTTGGAATCTGAGGAGGTTATCAGTAGATTCTTTCAATTTCTAATTTGCCCTCTTGTTCTAAGAGATATCTGGGCAATTTTCCTTTCCAATTTCTTGAAATATGTCTAGGTTTTTGATCATGGCTTTCAGGTAGTCCAGTAATTCTTAGATTATCTCTCCTTAATCTATTTTCCAGGTCAGTAGTTTTTTCTATGAGATATTTCACATTTTCTTCTATTTTTTCCTTCTTTTGACTTTGATTTGTTGTTTCTTGATGCCTCATGGTGGCAATAGTTTTGACTTGCCCAATTCTATTTTTTTTTCGTTTTTTTTTGGAGGGGGAAGGCAGGGCAATTGAGGTTAAGTGACCTACCCAGGATCACATGGCTGGTTCTGTGTTAAACATCTGAACCTGGATTTGAACTCAGGTCCTCCTGACGCCAGGGCCGGTACTCTATACACTGTGCCACTTAGCCGTCTCCCCCCAGTCATTTATTTATTTATTTAGGTTTAAATTTTTTTTACTCTCCCTCCTTTTTAAATTTCTTTTTTCTTTTTAATGTTTTTTACTCTTTATTAATTTGTTTGTTTACTTTTAATTTACAGGATTCAATTCCACAATTCCTTGAGTTTCAAATATTCTCCCCCTCTCTCTCCTCCCCTCTGATTGCCCCCCCCCATTCTATTTTTTTTAAAAAGCAGTTGGGGTTAAGTAACTTGCTCAAGGTTACACGGCTAGTCATTATTTATTCGTGGGTGCTCATTTTCTGAGGCTGGGACCGATCCGGGTTCATCCTGACGCCGGGCCGGCGCTCTTACTCACTGCGCCACCTAGCTGCCCCTCAATTCTAATTTTTTTAAGGAATTATTTTCTCCAGTTTGCACTTTCATACCTCTTTCCATTCAGCCAATTCCGATTTTTAGTGAGTTATTTTCATCTGTTTCTTTTACCAAACTGTTAATTCTCTTTTCATAATTTCCTTGCATTACCCTTATTTCTTCTCCTTTCATTTTTAAAATCTTTTTTATGCTCTTTTTTTAAAAAAAAAATATTTCTTCTCGGTTTCGGCCTCAGACACTTAAAAAAAAAAACATACACAAACCAAAACCTAGCCGTGTGACCTTGGGCAAGTTACTTAACCCCAATTGCCCTCCAAAAAGCAAAAAAAAAAATTTCTTTAGCTTTTCCAGAGATTCTTCTTGGACTTATGTCCAATCTGATTTGTTTTTGTCCTCTGACATCTTGGCTCTGCTCTCCCCCCCCACCAATCCTAAGGAACTTTGGGATAGATGTTGATTTAGATTACAGATATTTATTATGCCCTCACTGTGTGCAAAGTGCTTGTGGGTAATGACAAAGGTAATGGAAACACTATCCCTGTCCTTAAGTCAGTGAACAAGTATTTATTAGCACCTGATATGAAGCAGACACTAGGACAGACAATAGTCTGTCTTTTTGGTCATATATATGTATGTGTGTGCATTTGTATGTGTGTATGTACAGGTGTATTTAAATGTATATATTAACATATTTAAATGTATATATATACATATATATATACTAGCCCATAATATGTATTGGTCAGTATATATAACAAGCACCGAGGATACAAAGAAATTCTATAGCCAATCCCTGCTCTCAGAGAACTGAAGTCTCATGGAGAAGACAACATGAAAACAACTATGTACAAACAAGATGTATAGAGGATCAATTGTAGATAAGGAATTGGAAAGGAAAGTAAAAGCTTTCATGTTTAGCTTAGTGAAATTCACAGGTTATTTTAAAAGGGTATTTTTTTTGGTTCTTGGCCACCACTAGACTCAACTTTTACAATAGGCAGTATACGAGAATGCACTTTCTCCTAAACTTGCAAGAACAGATAGGTGCCACGGGGGAGAGAGTGTTGGACTAGGAGTCAGGAAGACCTGAGTTCAAATCCAGCCTCACTTGTTTGCTCTGTGACCTTGGGCAAATTACTTATACTTTGCTTGCCTCTGTTTCTTCATATGTGAAATAGAGATAATGGTAACACCCGTTTCCCATTATGGTTGTGAGGATCAAATGAAGAGATTTGTAAAGTGCTTTGTGAATTTGAAAGTGTCATTATATAAGTGCTAGTTTTTATTATTTATTATTATTACTCTTCCTTCTGACTTTACTAATTCTGATAATGACCCCACTATTCATCTAGTTTCCTATGTTTGAAACCTTGGAATAATTTTTGATTCTTCTTTCTCTATTTCTGGTAATGAATTGGTCACCAAGTTCTATCATTTAATATCTGTTATGTCCCTCTATTCCTCTTTGTTGTCACTTTAAGACTGTGGTACAAGGAGCGACTAGATGGTGCAATGAATAGAGAACCAGCCCTGGAGTCAGGAGGACCTGAGTTCAAATCTGGCCTCAGACACTTAGCAGTTACTATCCATGTGACCTTGAGCAAGTCACTTAACCCCAATTGCCCTGCCTTCCCCTCCTCAAAAAAAACAAAACAAAACAAAACAAAAAAACAAGACAGTGGTACAGGCTATCATTACAACCCATTGGGACTATGTCCTCTTAATGGATCTGCCCAACTTTACCCTGTCTGCCCTCCAATACATCCATTATGTCACTGCAAGACTAATCTTCTTTATTTATGTGTTCATCTAGTCATGTTATTCTTCTGTTCATCAATCTTTAGTGGCTCCCTGTTTTCTACATAGTATTATTCCTACCTGAAAAATGAAGAGCATTTGCAATCTGGTAGCACCTTACTCTTCCAATTTAGGGGGGCAGCATGTAGTAGCAGAAAGAATATTCACTGAATCAGAGGGCCTGGGTTCAAATGTTACCAGTGTGACTGGGCAAATAATTTAACATTTTGCGGCTTCAGTTTGCTCATGTAAAATGAAGGAGCTTGGACCAGATGACCTTTAAGGTCCTATCCAAATTTTGCTTTATGATTCTTATTTTATACACATTTCTACTGACCACATGCTTTATAGTCCATTTAACTATACCTGGTTTCCACATATTATGACCTCACATAGTGCTTTATTTCTACCTCTCTAATTCACTTATTATATGTTATTTAAATATATGTGTACTAGTCATGGAATCTACAGTGCTATTCTGGCCTCCTTCCTGTGCTCCATTCACAACATTTTATCTCCTACTTTTTCACAAATGGTGGCTGTTCATGGAATGCTCGCTTTCTCCTAACCTCTGTACTTGGTATCCTTAGTTCCCCTTCAAGGCTCAACTCAAGCACCACCTCCCCCATAAGGCCTTTCCTGGTTCTCCCAAACGTTAGTCCTCTCTCTTAATCTCTGAAATTCTTTTGTTTTCACTCATTGGCTTTCATGCTTTAAACTCCAGGAGAATGTATGCTTCTAGACAATGAGGGCTGGTTAATTTTGAGGCTTTGTTTCTCCATGCTTGGCATGATGCATGGTACTTAATAAATGGTGTCTGAAGTGCATTAAATGAATCCAACTACAAGCTTTGTTAGGGCAGGGATCTAAACTTGCTGTCTCAACAGGATAGCCTGCATGTTGATTTGTATTAAGATGGAAATGGATAAGAATTCAAGTAATTAATTGGAAAAAAATCTCTTCACTGACATATTATGTAAAAATATCTGAAAAATATGTAATCTGTTTTAAAACATTCATTAGGAATTTGATTTATTGAATTTATGATTTAGGGTATATTATGGTTTCAGTCATTTCTGTGGATTTCTGACAGTCAGCCCATTGGTGGTTTCCTTAGCAAAGATTCTGGAGTAGTTTGCCATTTCCTTCTTCAGCTCATTTTACAGATAAGGAATTGAGGTAAACAGGGTTAGGTGACTTGTCCAGGGTCACACAACTAATATATGTCTGAGGTTGGATTTTGAACTCAGGAAGATTTTTCCTGATTCCAGGCCCAACGATCTATCAACTGTGCTGCCAAGCTGCCATATTTATGGTATACTGGCCTCTAATTTCATATGCAAGTGCTCCCTGCCTCTCTTTTTCCCCCAGTCTCCTCACTATACCTACCAACTTGCCCCACCAAACTTTCATTGATACATAACTTCTGGGAATAGTATTATTTGTTCAGATAAATTTGAAAAGTTATGAATTATATTTGGGTATTGAAAGCAAAAGAGGCCATACCCATTATGTTGCTCTGCTAACTTGAAGACCATAAAACATATCCTGTTTAGGGTCAGACCAATTGCAAATTTTGTATTCTGATGGAAAGTCCCGAAGCAGATGGGCATTAGCTTCCATCATTCTATTCCTGCCAATCACCTCCTTCCCTGCTTTAAGTTTTTGTGGGGGGGAGGGAGGGGTGTGGTAGAGTGCAAAGAAATATTTATTGTTGCTTGAGCTTTTTTAATTTTTTTTAATCAAATGCTTTATTAACTTCTAGTTTACATCATTCATTTCTGCAAGATTTTGAGTTACAAATTTTCTCCCCGTTTTCCCCCTACCTACCACCCCAAAATAGTGATCCCACTGGATATCCCTCCTCCAATCTGCTCTCTCCCATATCTTCTCCCATACCCCTCCAACTTTCCAGTAGGGCACGGTGGATCTCTATGCTCCAGTGCCTGTATATCTTATTTCCCAATAACATGTAAAGTAATATTGTTAATAGTATATATATATATATGTATATATATTTTAAACATTTGATTTTAAAACTTTGAATTCCAGATTCATTCCCTTCCTCCCTTGTCATCTACCCTTACTGGGAAGATAAGTAATTCAATATAGGTTGTACATGTGTAGCTATGCAAAACATTTCCATAGTAGATATATTGTAAAAGACTGACTATATTTCCCTCCCTCTTATCCCACTTCCCAGTTGTTCTTTTCTCTACTTTGATCCTGTTCTTTTTCAAAAGTGGGTTGAGCTTTTTTTTTTTCTATTAGAATAGCGAGAATTTATGACTGAGGTCTCATTTTGCACAAGATTCAGCAGGACAAATTCTATTCTTTGGGGGGAATAATGGGGGAGACAATGGAGGGATTATATAGTGCCTGGGTAACTATGAGCCACTTGGTGTCTCATTCCCAGACACTCCTCTGGGAGAGTTCAAACTGTGGTTTGGATCCTTCCCAGGATAATCATTATAATTCTATCCTTTTTTTTTCTTGGCTTCTCAAAGCATCATGTTCCCTGGCTTACCTTTCACCTTTGTAGGGCAATAGCTTTCCAGCAAAGCCAACATACCACCATCCTGAAGTCTCTACTGTTGCAAGAAGAACTGTTGCATATATGTTCCTGGTAGCCAATAAAGTTCCTTGATTTCTGTATCCTTTAAGTGCTCATGAAAAGAGTCTAAACTAAAAGCTCTTGGGACCCTGGATTTATTCACTATGTACAGTTCTTATCTCTAAGTTTCCTGAGGGAAGGGACTCTGTCTTTTGCATCTCTATATTCTCCAGGGTGCCTAGCACAGTGCTTTACAGTGACCTACTAAACAAATGAATCCTAAATCCTACCTTTATTTGAAAGGAATTCAACACACAGGTTAATGGTTCCTCAAATACAATGCCTCAGCCTAGTTCTCTCCCATGATCTTTGCTTCCACTCTACCTTAGATACTTGTAGGATAGGAGTACCCTTCATCTGGCCATCACCCACAAGTTTTCCACATTCATGTTTAAGATCTTTGAATTTCCTTTACTCAATCATCTTTTATCTTTCCGTCTCTCCTATGGTGAATTCCTGCCACACCTACTCGTCATCTTCCCTGCGATTTCCCTCAAAGCTGTCCCAGGTCATCACTCTTGTGCTGCCTGCAGTTCCTCCCTTCCTAAATCTCAGACCCTTGGGGAATCAGTTCAGTGCTTTACTATTTTCTACTCTAAGCCCTTGTTTTTTGCTTTTTCTTTATGTCAGTAATGCTTAACATAGTGCCTTGGAACACAGTAAGTTAATAAAAATGTCAGTGTATCGAGTGCTTGAATAAAGGAATGAAAGAAGAGATATCATGAATGAAATTCAGTTTTTTTGTAGACTCTAGATCAATAAGATGGAAGAAAGCAAGGATATGCAATAACTAAGCCCATCCTACTCTCATCTGTATATGAATCCCATTATTTAATTGGTGTTGTTATGGTAACCAATGAGATTTGTGCTTTCCTGTTTTGTGGTGCTAAAACTGAAGGAGGCTGGACTGGATAGTCTCTAAGGTTTCTGTAAGATCTAGGACTATGATCCTATGATCCTCTGTTTATCAGAGATAACATATTTCACCAAGACCTGTCTGTGGTGTTCACATGTAATGTGCCCATACTAACCAAAGAACATAAGAAGATGCTAAATATTTCTTGAGCAGCCTCATGAGCACTCATTCTCCTTAAATTTGCATGTTGCACTTTATAGTAGTAAGTAAATATAAATAAAATAAAATGTGGAATGACCTGTGGTCCAAAGAAGTTTTTTTGTATGTGGCTTATCTTGTTCGTGTGGTTGAGTATATTTCTTTCTTTCTTTCTTTTTTCTTTTCTTTTCTTTTTTTTTTAAATACTAGGACCACTGCCAAAACAAGTAAGTTTTTAGCTCTACCAACCTTGGGAAAGATCCTATTGAATTACAAATGAGACATAATGTTCATCCTTGTATTTTAATGTAATCCTCAGGATTACAAGACATTTGGAACTTGTAAACCAAAAGTTGGTTTCCATTGCATGATAGAATACAAAAATGTGAACCACAGTGACAAAAAGCACACAATGCACTATGGAATAATGGTTATAACATGGTTAATAATGTTAATATTCTTATTAAAGACAGTATTAGAAAATACTGCCATGCAAGTTTATATTACATAAGGAATCTGAAATGGTGAGGTCCAGGTAAATCTGATGGGATTCAGTACCATACCTGTGCATTGGCTGTATTGGTAATCTAATAACTTACCTATCAGTTTACCATTTATTATTCAAGCAAATCGATATTATTTGAGGTATATAATTTATGTGAATATGAATATTTGTGAAAAAATACATCTCCACAACAGGGCAGAATAAATACAAATTAATGAATCTTGTATACTTTTTAATATTAAAAATAATCCTTTTCTGGTTAAATATACTTGAGACATAAGTTATTTGTATCAAATACCATTTGTGTGGAATATATATGATATATATATGTATATGTTATATATATGTGAATATATATTCCTTTCCTGGCAGCTATTAATGTCTTGAAGGACTTCTAACTTAAAAAGAGGGGCGATAAGGTGATGCACTGGATAGAATAAAATCTGGTCTCAGCTACTTACTAGCTATGTGATCCATGGAAACTCATTTAACCCTGTTTAACTCAATTTCCTCATCTGCAAAATGAGCTGGAGAAGGAAATGGAAAACCATTTCAGTGTCTTTTATCAATAAAACCCCAAATGCAATCATGAAGAGTCAGGCACAACTGAAAAAAAAAATGACAACTTAAAAGAAAACTTTAAGCAAATCAATGTCAAAAATAGTAATAGTAATAAAGATAGAGACAGGACCTGTGATTTTATTGTTTATATGTAACTCTCAGTTGATAAAACGTCCCTACCAATGGAGGTTAGCATTTTTTCTGCATCTTATAGTCATAGAGAATTGCTTAGAGCCCTTAAGAGCTAAGTGATTTGTCCAAGATCCCATAGGCAGTGTATGTTTAAAATGAGACTAGATCACAGATTTTCCTGGCTTTGGGGTTAAGTGACTTGCCCAAGGTCACACAGCTAGTAAGTGTTAAGTATCTGAGGCCATATTTGAACTCAGGTCCTCCTGACTCTAGGGCTGATGCTCTATTTACTATGCTACCTAGTTACCCCAGCAAGGCACTTTACATGTATTAACTCACTTGAGATAATTTAATTGCTCTTCCTTGCTATATAATTGCTGTTGGTCTTCTGGTGTAACACCTATGTGTGATTTATATGAACAAGATTGAATTAGTTTAGCTTTGTGAGTTATAATTGCTTATTTTTTCAACAAATATCCCTTGAACATGGACTATGTAAATGTTCTGTGTTGGACATTGAAAAGAACACAAAAATGTATGTTTTCAATATTATTTACCTATATATGAAACAATAACAAGAACTCAGAAACTATGGATTAAATACCAATACGTCTTTATGGTGGTGCTTCTGATTAATGTTGCTAATGACTATTTTCTTAATATTTCTGACAAAAATGAAGGGAGCCAAAATTATATTTGGGAATGAATCTGGATGAAAATGCTAGATTCTGAAGCATATTTTAAAAATTCCATCTATCTTTCCAAAATCAACTCTTCAGGGGTGGCTAGGTGGTGCAGTGAATAGAGCACTGGCCCTGGAGTCAGCAGGACCTAAGATCAAATCCAGCCTCAGACACTTAACACTTACTAGCTATGTGACCTTGGGCAAGTTTCTTAACCCCAACTGCCCTCCAAAAAGCAAAAAAAAAAAATTAACTCTTCAACGATATGTGTTTCCTGAAAATATGCTTTCTGAAAACAAAGATAGAGGTTCAGAAAATGTTTGTAAGGCCATGGTGTTCCCTAGAGATAACTGGTTTAACAACAACAATCATCTTTCATATAAAAGTCTTTAGTGTGGCAGTACTCTGAACTCAAACCCCTACATCTATCTATCTGTCTGTCTGTTTATCATCTATCTATCTATCTATCTATCTATCTATCTATCTATCTATCTATCTATCTATCTGTCTGTCTGTCTATCCCTCCATCTGTCTGTCTATCTATCTATTCATCTATTTATCTATCTACCTATCTATCATCTATCTGTCATAGAATTAGAAATGACTGAAAAGAAATCAGATGTTCTGATTTCTTGTGGACCATCTTTATAATTATAAATAGTCAAATTATAATGATGACAGTTCTGTCACTCATGAGATGACCTTCATAAACTATTGGGAAATTTAGAAGATTGCTTCTATAAGAGTAAGATGGATATAGTCTTTGTCCTTCCACCAATATAAAGCAACTGTTAAATACTCTTTGGATCTCTTCTCTTGAATCTTTTTTTCCAATCCTGGGAAAGAAATGTTCATCATCTTTAAAGTCAGTGAAGGTCTAAGGCTAAATTAGAAAAATGGGGTACCAGGAAGGCCAAAAAAAGGCAATGAAAATCAGTAAATAACACTTTTTAGGCATCTACTAATAGGCATATGGCAAAGCACTCACTTTACAGCAGATATTTGATCCTCAACTTCATAAACTCCTAGCTTCCGATACACAGCATGCAGCAATTTGTCACCTTGAAAAGCTGTTCCTCGGCCATCCACCAAGGCAACAATGATGTCTTCTTTACTTGCCAGGTATGTTATCCAGCTAACTGAAAATAAGGGTCTCACACTCTGACTGCAAGGACCACCATACCTAAAGAAAAAGGTAAGATTAATTTTTTTCTATTGGTTTTGATTTCTATCACTGAAATCTACTCACCATAATATATATATATGTCTATATATATGTATATATATATACATCACAGCATACTTTCTTTATAGTAAAAAATATAATAACACTAGAGATGATTAAAAGTAAAATTATATAGAAATGAAACAATTAAAATGAAGACCACACTTTTGTTAAGGGCTCCAAAATGGAAACCCTTTGAGCACACTCTCCAAAAGGAATTGAGAAACCTATGGGGTTAACATGTCAGGAGAAAATATATAGTGTTAGAAGTATCTTTTTGCCATCTGTTTCTTTCTGAAAGATGCATTTAAAAAATATGGTGTCTTAAGGACACTGTGTATGGGTCAGCAGTAATTTGGAGTATGTAAGATTCTGTTGGATGTCATCCATTTCTAGTCTCCACAGTTTAATAATTTCATAAGATTTATATATGAAAGGCACCCAAGAGGTTGTCTAGTCCAATCTGTTAATTGTATAGACTTACAAACTTGAAGAGACAAAGAGATAAAGGTCCTTGTGTAGTGTCACATAGGTAATAATTGGCAGAATCAGGATTTGAACCCAGTATTGAAACCCATGATTTCAGACCCAGCCCTCTTTGCATGAGAAAAGATGCTTTTTAAACCATCCCATTCAAAAGGCTAATATTATGACTTCTGATGTTTTCAGTGGAAACTTTTTATAGTAAAGGTATTTAAGGTATTAGCAGTGGAAATAGAAACAAGTCCTTCTAAAATCACAAACCCTGCCCCATTCATTTTTAATAGATATGCTTTATTTGTAGGGCTAATATAAAGCAGTGGATGGAAAGCCAGGAAGATCTCGTTTCAAGTCTAGATTCTGACATGTCTTAGTTGGCTATATGACCTTGGGAAAGTTGATGCTGTTGAGCCATTTCAGTCATATCTTTGTGAACCCATATGGGGCTTTCTTGGCAAAGATACTAGAGTAGTTTATCATCTTCTTCTCCAGTTCATTTTACAGATGAGGAAACTGAGGCAATGTGATTTGCCCAGGGTCACACAACTAGTAAGTGTCTGAGGCTGCTTTGACCTCAGGAAGATGAGTCTTCCTGACTCCAGGACTAGCACTCTATCCACTGTACCACACAACTGCCCCTTGGGAAAGTTACTTAACCTTTAAATGTTCTAGAAAACTATAAAATGGCAAATTGCAGAAAAAGTGAAGACCTGCATTGGTAAAGGATGTTTCCTCACTTAGGAGTCCCCTATACTAATAAAATAACACTTCTAGCCTTCTCCCCTAAACTTTATTTGCTCTGATTTGTGGAAGAATCAAGATAAATCTCTGAAAACAGAATGAACACATACAGCTAACAAGAAGAGAGAAGTTTATTCATTTTCATCAAAGAAAAACCTTCGATCAAAAGATTTACAATACTAAATTTCTCTAACAAAATAAAGTGCTACATACACCTGAATTAGTAGAGGATACTTCTTTGATCTGTCAAATTGAGGTGGAAGAAGCATCTTGTACCACAAAGCTGAAAAAAAAGAAAAGCTTCTTTACAAATTACTCAAGACATTTTAATGGTAATGAGTTAGAATAATAGCCAGCATTTACATAGTATTTTATAGTTTGCAAAGTGCTACACATTATTTCACTTTATCCTTACAACAACTTTGGGAGGTAGAGGCTATTATTATCCCCATTTTACAGAGAAGAAAACTGAGGCAGACAGAGGCCCAGAGGCACACAGGTAATTGAGGGTTGGAAGTGGGCTCTGAGCTCATCTTCTTGCCTGCAGGTCTAGCACTCACTCTATCCCCTGTACCACCTAGATCCCTAATATAAGATACTGGAATTAATGCCTACTCTAGGGGCATATCAAGAAAAATTAAAATCAAGGAAACTTGTTAAAATAGCCAATGTTGAAAAAAGTGGTAACAAAAAGTTGGAGCACTAGAAGAATATGCTATCAACCAAATGTTGAATTCCTTTCCTTTCAGTTCGTTAATACTTGGAGATGCTTAGTAGATCTCTAAAGGTTGTCAGGCAGTGATGCCTTAGAGTACACTGAGCATTCTAAACTCTACATCTATTCTATTGCAGCTAAAAAAAAAGAAAAGAAAGGAAGAAAGCAATGACTATGCCAACAGTAGAGGTGAATATGTGCATTAACATTGTTAAAGGTCTTACTAATTCCATCCACTTCGAGTTTCTTAATTTCCTCTTTGGGCATTTGGATATCTTGCAGAGCCGTCTCTAAATCTTTATTTTCTTCAAGTATTTTAATTTCTTTGGGAAAAAATAAAAATGTTAATTATGACTAACTTTATCCATGAAGAAAACAATTCCCTTTCCTTGAATTCAGGCCCACTCTTTGGATTTACAGTATGCTAAGAATTGAAAGTGGTTGCGGACTTGCATGGTGACAAGACAATGCTGAAGAACTCAGATCTCTGCACCTGCCCAACTATTCCAAAATAGACTTTTATTCATTTATGTACATTTCAGGTGGGGAAGGACCAACTGTACTGCTTTTTGGTCTTTTTTTCTTTTTTTTTGATGGGGTGTAGGGAGTGTGGATTTCCACCTGTTTGTCTGGCATCCTAAGGACATGAACTGACTGTATTTTCTCCTTCTGTCCACTAAAAAATGTACTAGAAATCAAATTCTTTTGCATGCTAAACTTCAGGGATTTGCAAAAATCCACTCTGTACTTAGCATGAGGTTTAACAGTCACTCAACAAGCATTTATAAAATACTTATGATTATCATACTATTGCTTTTATAAATTTTATGCTTCACTCATTCTTTGTGTGTAGAAGTCACCCTAGGCTCTCAAAAGTTATCCAAGCAGAGAACAAATTCTGGCAAGTCTTACGAAGCAGGAAAGGCTTCAAGTATAAGTCAGGCAGCAGATGTGGTTGCCTGTCCCCCAAAGACCAACCTATCCAAGTATCCAAGAGGTGCCTTAGCATTAGTGTGGTTACTAGGGGATGAATTTGTCCAGCGGAAACTATTCAATAAGTGATCTGCTAAGGCCTGGAGAGGTCTGGTCTGACCCAGTGAGAGGAGTATTCACACTGGTAAAATCACAGAACCTTCAAAATTTGATGTTAAAATATTTAAGTAGAGCTAACTTCTAACTGCAAGATGTTTCTTTAAAGACATCTTTCTTACAAGTTCTATTTCTTGGCAAAAATTGCTACAGACTTCCTTTCTGTCTTTGATCTTAAAGAATCTAAAAAAGAGGCACTTGTTCCACTAGAGATCATTTATGTTTTATTCTTTTGATTTTTGAAACAGAATAAATTCATCGACCCATTGCAGGCCTGCAAAATTGTTGGAATATATACATGGGTACCCAGCAATAGATGGCCTCTTCTGAACTACAACAGCCACCCTAGGCTTTCTAGGGAAGCTGTTTATGCAGAGTTAGCCACATTTTCTAAATGGGGGTCTGGATGACTCATGGAAAATGGCAATTGACACAAGAGAAGAACATCCTGTAGGCTTTTGTTTTTGTGCTGTTTCTTTTTTTAAAATTCCCTTTGAGGATTAGGAACTGGAGGAGTATTTGCAACTACATCTAAGTTTGCCAAAAGGCTTCCATTATAGCCCTCAGTTTTCGTATACTTCAAACATTCTGATAAAATAGCCCTCTTTGGCTAAAACATGCAATACGTAATCTTACCCCAAATGCGAATATTGTAGGGGTGGTTTGCACAAAAATCCATTGAGATATTTGAAATAAACTTAAGATTTGGAAGTAGAATTGTGGGTAATTTAAAAATAATTAAACTTCTGGATTTTAAACTTCAGAGTTAGTTAAACCAACCAAGAAAATGACATCAGTGTGATTCCAAAAGTTATTATTTGAGAATGGGCTATATAACCTAGAAAGGAGTGTGAATTCACAATTTTAACACACAAGTTCTAAATTTTCATTCCCCTCAACATGACTTCTGTACATGGAGTTGCCATTGGCTCAAAAGGCATACTGGGTACAGAAGGCATATGGGATGTTGAAAAGAATGATAATCTCTACAACTTTGGCCTCAAAAACAAACAAGAAAATTATACGCAGACACCTATATTTATGCTCTAACCCACACTGCACATATGTGAAATTTTGAATCACTGGTTAGACTTCAAAATAAGTCCTAAACTCCTTGGTTTATGCAGTACAGCTTAGTAAATGATGCCACAAAAATTATAACTGAGGCATTATGGAATTTTTATAGTTTAAAGTAAATACTTCAAGCCAGCTTTGAAGTTCATTCTTGCATTTAATAAAATAGAAAAGGTAAAGTCCACGTGGCTTTTATTTCTTTGTTTTCCTCTAGAGAAGAACACTGGAGTTCAGTTCCCTTTGTATCTGGTATGAGCTAAATAATATAACCTTGAAGATGAGAATGTTTGCAAATCCTCCTGTCTTCTTCCTTTTTTTTTTGAGTATATTTTTAAAGGTAGAAGAGAGCGTGTCCCCTGGGAAACATAACTTTGATTTCTTTTCAATCATCAATCAAGAAGTATTTTCCAGGCACTGTGCTGGGCACTGGGCATACAAAGACAAAGAATGAAATAATCCCTTCTCCTGTGGAGTTTACATTCAAATGGAGAAAACCACAAATATTTAAGAAGCATGTGTGTGTGTATCTTATATATGCATATTTCCTAAATAAAAAGTGAATAAATACAAATCTTTCCTCATCTAAGGTGAATGTTCCCGTCAGGGAGTCCTCCTCACTTTCTATACTTTTTGCCAATATCATTCAGTCATTCC
Organism: Gymnobelideus leadbeateri; assembly: GCA_011680675.1. Taxonomy (NCBI): domain Eukaryota; kingdom Metazoa; phylum Chordata; class Mammalia; order Diprotodontia; family Petauridae; genus Gymnobelideus; species Gymnobelideus leadbeateri. The sequence continues at coordinate 712,402 of WOXC01004731.1, forward strand.
TTTACACATCTTCAAGTACCACCTATAGGCTGATGACTCCTGAGTCTACATGGGGGAGGAGGCAAAGTCCTTTAGTGTAGTTTTAAGGTCTGATAGCTTAAAATTACATGAAGATTTTCAGGACACCCTGTATTGGTCTCTTTTCTGTGCCCCAGAATTCCTGCTTCCTCTAGGACATCTTTATACAGTTACCTCAATGTCCCACCAGCACCTCAAGCTGTATACTCCAAATCGATATTTCAGACCTCCAGACACCATGCCCAGGAGGTACGGCATCTGGGACTAGGTTAATGCTTAATAAATGCTTACTTATTGATGGACTGATTTATCTAATCTGTTTCAACCTTAGAACCTTGGACCCAGACTTCTTTACCCTCCTTGGACACTGTCACTTTATGTGTGGTGTTTCTCCCTATTAAAATATAAACTGCGTGAGGGCAGGTTATTTTTGTTTTGGTTTTACATTTGTATCCTCAGAGCTAAGCTAAGTTCCCCGCACATAGTAAGTACTTAGAGTATACCTAGTTAATACTATTTCTTTGATTCTGTACCCTAAACCTGCTCTTCTTTCTGATTTAGCCATTTCTCTCTGCAGCAGGATTCACCTAGATTCCTTCAACCTCAGTCTTGTATTCCACTCCTCGGTCATGTCACGTATTAGCAGTTACAAAGACCTGTTGATTGCACCTCGCTATCTCTTACATCCATCCTCCTCCTCCTCTCTCTTTCCATTGTCACCATAGGAATACCATCTTATTTTCATAGGATCATAGATTTCAAGAGCTAGAAGGAATTTTAGAGACCACCCATTTCAACCCCATATTTTACATATGGTGACTTGCAAATTGAGAAAGGTATTAAGTAGCAAAGATGGAATTTGAACCAGGTCTTCTAATCTTCAGATCTGGTACTTTTTTCCATTACACCCACACAATCTCTGACTGACTATGTACATCTACTAGTGCACTGACTTCCTAACAGATATTCTTACTTCTGTTCTCCTCCACTCCAATCCACTCTTCATTATCTGCCAGGCTAATCTTTGGGGACCAATCTGGTTACACCACTTACCTGCTCAAATATCTTGAGTGCTCCCTATTTCTGATTGTTTTTCATTTTGGACTATTTTGGTTGAAATTTAAGGTCCCTAATACTCTGTCACCATCCTTTTCTAGCTTTATTTCAAATTATTTCTCCCCATGTACTCTGTAGATTGACCTAACTAGATGAATTTTTGCCTTCTGACCACACCCTGAATTATCCTGTCTCTCTGCATTTGTTCAAGCAGCAGTTGTTTCCCAAATGTTGACTCTCTGTCTCTTTTTGCTAAATGAGTTACTACTCAACCATTAAAGCCCAGTTCAAAAGTCACATCCTCCATGACACTTTCCTTGATTCCCCATTAGTGACATCCTTTCCTCTTGGCCCTTTCATAGGACCTTGTTTGCAGCTCTGTATTTCATTGATTAAGTATCACTACACATTATAGTTCATTTGTGTTTGTATTCTATCCTTTAACCCTGTTGTAACCTTTAGGAAGGCAGGAATTGTGTTTTATCTAAACTTTGACTCTCCCCCAGTCCAAAGTTTGGCATAGAATAGATGCTTAATTAAAAAACCACCTTGGACTAGAGCACTTTATAGTGGGATATACCAACTATAGGCTCAAGGGAAATAATACAATATAAAGTGTAAAATAAAGTACCTTGATCACTGTGGCCATCATACAGGGTGGAAATAGGAACTCCAGGGCCTGCATGCAAAATAAAAACAAAGACAAATTTTATATTTAAAGCATTGCTCAATTTTAAACAGAAAATCTGACATTTGGAGATAACTTTGGTTTGTCTCAGGGTTTCATGCATCCTTTCATTTTGCAGTTATTTTTTTCCTGTAGAGAGGTAAACATCACCTTTAAAAATACATTTAAGCAACACATGAGATCAGAGCTCCATCAAAGAAAAAGATTGAGAGAAAAGTGGCTTTTCCTGCACTTCCCAAGAGTATTTCCTAAGAGTTAAGGTGCTGTTACTAAGGTGACCCCAGAAGTAAAAATGTCAAATGGGCTTCTGGGAAGGTGTCATATCATATTGGTTAAGATGAATGGTTTTTATGTGGTGACGCTGACATCAAATAATCTTCGCAACAGTGCTCGGGATGGGTTTTCATTCTGGAACACTTGCTTCTCTGCCTAGTTGGTTGATTTCTGTGAGTCCAGCTCATCATCTTTTTTCTTTAATGTAAAGATAAAATTCAGAAAGGAATTTAAACTTTTCCCACTCAAATATATCCACTTTTCACACTGAGCTTGTAACTCTCCAAACCAGATTGTGAGTTTGAAGCTAAGTAACTATGTATAGAATTTAACATTGTTGATATATAAATATTGAGGTTAATGATATACCACCTTCATTTATCTATGAATAAATACTATAAAATACTATGCAAGTAACAGATTAATTAGATAAATATTTTCAGATGGGCATGGGTTAAATGCCAATGAAATTCTGTTTGGGATGAATAAAGGAGGCATCTGTGAAGTATATAGGATTTTCTTATTGTATTTTTAAGGCCTACTCCCTGTTAAAATCATCACCTGAAATAGATTGTTATTTTTTTTTCTTGTCAGTCAAGTCATAAAGAGAAGGGAGAAATAAGCATGAATTCCTAGAACTTAGGCTATCATTTTATTCTGTATAATTTCTGTGGGGTTGTGGAAGATAGTATAACATTATACCTCCATGTTATAAGAGAGGGGCAAGACTTCATAAAACCCATGAGCATGGAATTTTGAGCCACTAGCCTCTTAAGTTCTCCCAGGGTCCTTTAGGCCTTTGATAATTTGGGAGGGGAGGAGCAGGACACAGTATAGTTGACATTTATATAGAAATTTAACATGGCATGTGATCCTCACAACAATCTTGTGAGGTGATAGCTGTTACTATCCCCAAAACAATCTTGTTAGCTAGAGGCTATTTTACCAATGAGGAAACCAAAGCTAACAGAGAGGGTGAATGTTTTATTAGTAAAATATCTGAACCTCAGTCTACCTGACTTCAATTCTGGTGCTCTAGTGAACAAAGATAGCAGCTTCTCCTGATAGACCCCATCTCTGTAGGCCCAGCCACAATGGTACCCATTCTTCCACTCATAGATTTTGAGGTAGCTCCCTCTTTAGAATGTTCTAGTGGTGGGGCGGCTAGGTGGTGCAGTGAATAGAGCACTGGCCCTGGAGTGAGGAGAACTGAGTTCAAATATGGCCTCAGACACTTAACACTTGCCAGCTGTGTGATCTTGGGTAAGTCACTTAACCCCAACTGCTGCCCTGCCTTCCCCCCCTCCAAAAAAAAGAAAGAAAAAAAGAAAAAAAAAGAATGTTCTAGTGGTGTTAGCATCTAATTATTTTCAGTAAATAAGGCAGTCAACTAGCATTTATTAAGTGCCTATTAATATGTTGTGCTAAGCGCTGTATACAAAGAAAGACAAAAAATAAAAATAAGCCAAACCCAGTCACTGCTCTCAGAGAGCTTTCAGTCTAATGGAGGAAATCGAGGAATGATAATAGCTAGCATTTATATAGCATTTTAAGAATGAGAAGCACTTTATCAATTTTATTTCATCTTATCTTCACAATAAATTTTGGATGTAGGTAGGTGTTATTATTAGCTCCATTTTATAGAAGAGGAAACTGAGGCTGAAGGAGATTAGTTGACTTACCCAGACTCACACAGCTAGTAAGGGTCTAAGGCTAGATTTGAACTCTGGTCCTTCTGACTCCAGGTCCAGAGCTCTATCCAATGTGCCACTGACCTGTCCTAATAGTTCGAACAACTCATTAGTGTGATTTACCAACATACTTGGATCCTTCAACTAGGATTTCTTTCACTGATCCTTATGAACAGGTAAAAGTTACAAGTTTAATGATTCTTAGATCTTCTTCAGTCCTACATGGGTTTTTCCTACACTGGCACAGTGAATCATTTTACTGTATTTGCAAAAACACCAGATGAGGTGGTGCTTTCCACATGGTTCATTTTTTTTGCCAAATATAAAATTACCATACTGAACAGGAAGCGTGGGTAGTGGTAAGAGCACTGAGCTAGGACCGCTGGGTTCTAGTCCTGGCTTTGTTACTAACTTGCTACGTGGCCTTGTGCTGAAGTTTTCTTATCTATAAAAAGATAATTAATGAGACTTGCCTTACCTACCTCACAAAGGTGTTCTAATGACAAGAAATAATAAATATGAAGATAAACTAAAAAGGAGTAACATAAAAATGTGTTATATATGTGTCTAGATGTTCCATTTTCTGATGTTTTTCAAACATGGTATAAATGGAAAAATAATTACCCCAGGAGTCAGGAGACCAGGATTCCAATCCAATCCAATCTGTCACTAACTAGCTGAGTGATCATGATCATGTCAGTTCACTTGTCTTAATTTTCCTTTTCTCAGAAATAAGGAAGTGGGGTGGGACTAGATGCCACCTGACATCTCTCATAGCTCTAAAATTCTATGAGTCTGTGAATTATAATAGCTAGTGTGCAAAGACTTTACAGTTTATAAAGAACTTATTTACACCTTATCTGATCTTAGCTTTCTAAAAATCTTACATATGAGGAAACTGAGGTTCAGCGAGCTTCAGGTGTCTTGCCCATGGTCCTGTTAGCTGGGATTTCTAACACCAAGTCCAGCACTCTGTGTTGAGGTTTAAGGTTTAGGAGTGTTTGAGACCCCAAAATACCAAAACTCTGGGTCCTGCCAAATGAATTTGACTCAAGTCTTCTCTCAGCCAAAGTAAAGCAAAGTTTATTAGAGATTCACCAAAATGGGTAGACTCTTAAGGAGCCTGGGTATCTGTGATGTTTGTATTGGACAAGCGGGCCAGAATAATCTGACACAGAGTGAATCTGTGACTGATAATTCTCGGCAAGACTCATCTTATATACCAAAAGACTGTGGGAGGGTTCTAGGGGTAGTCTAGAGGAGGAGTTTGGGGAGGGTCTTCAGGAGGAGTCAATGAGGTCAGACTCCAGTAATGAGAGATTAAGGGTTGGAAATAGCTGTAGGCTTCCTACCTGGAGATGATGGACAATGGAGGGCTAGGCTAGTTTAAGGGTAACAGATTTGAGTATATATATATTTGGGAGGATCAAGAGTGGGAAGTAACTGGACAAAGGAGGGCTAGGCTAGTAACACAGTTTTGAGTCTAGTGATAATGAAAGGCTTATGGCCTCAGGCAAATGCCTCATCTAGTGGGAAGATTCAATCAGAGTTCAAGGGGGTTCCCAGAGCCTGTACCCCATCACTCTCTTACTAAATTCCACAGAAAGAGGCCCTGCTTTCAGGATGTTAGACATAAGGTGGGACAGGTAATAATGTATGCCTTGAGAGATCACAGTATATTGGGCATGGTTTTGAATAGCTGGGTCTAATGTCCAAAATATTTTTAAAAACAGTTATTTTATGAAAGCATTTCATGTAAATTGTCATAGTCTGTCATGCTGAAGAGAATATTTTGGGACAGAATTTTTATTTACTTTCATGTATCAAAATGATCTTTAAACGTAGTGTATGTGATTCTTCTCTGGTTTAGCTGTGTGTCTAGGTAGGAGGCATATTACAGGTTAGTAGTGGCTTTATACCATACTGTGTGATTTAGTTATACTGACCTTTCCTTTGCTTCTCAAAAAAACGACTGTCCACCTTCTCTCTCTGTCTTTTTTGTTTGTTTGTTCTGGCAAGGCAATTGGGGTTAAGTGACTTGTCTAGGGTCACACAACTAATAAGTGTTAAGTATCTGAAGCCAGATTTGAACTCAGTTCTTCCTGACTATATTTCTTTTCATAATGGCCATGTCATATGCCTCTCTTCTCACTTCTGCCTCACGTCTTCCATTAATACCCATCTCAAGCAGTATCTTCTATATAGAGCTTTTCTTGATCTCTTTTTTTTTTGTTTCTCTTTCATTTGGTTTATTATTAGTAGAGAATTGTCTTAAATAGTTCCAACTGTAACAAATCATAGTGACCTCAGATGGATCAATCAGACTGTAGTGTGGGCTGAGGGAAAGGGGGTGTTAGGGACACCCCCAGATATCACAGTCTGTATTAAATTCCCCCTCCCCACCCAACTCCTTTGTCCCTCTGGACCACTGAATCTTCCCCTTCCCATCACCTCTGTTCATAGCAGTCCCCACCCCAGATCTCCACATAATGGTTATCTGGACAAATAACTTCAACAGCACACCCTGCCCTCCAGCCCAGGCCTGGGTAAAGAACCCCTGGGGCTTTGGTGGGGAGGGTCCCCTAAGCTCAGCCCCTTCACCCTGCAGAGCAATAGCAGCATCAGCAGCACATAGGGTGCAGGATGGGAAGAAAGGAGGGACAAGGGCTAGTGCCCACCTTCCCTAACTCCTTTACATTTAGCTACATTCCATACATTTGTATTTATCCTCTTTCTATTTATGCTGCATGTATATCTTATATATACTTATCTTCCTCCATGCTAGTTGGTATTATTTGATTCTTTATACTTGTCTCCCCAGCACCTAGCACCTTGTCTGACACATAGTAGGCACTTAATAGGTATTTGTTCATTAACTGACCCTGGGAACTAAAGGAAACCCAGTGGTCCCTTGAGTAAAGACAAGATTCCCAATCAACCCTGTGGTTCCATTTTTCAGACCTCCAGGAGAAACCCCCTGCTCTACTTTTTGGTTTCCTTATTAAGGGAGAAGGGAGAAGGGAATAAGCATTTATATAATGCCTATGGTATGCCAGGCAGTGTGCTAAAAACTTTAAAATCATTATCTTGTTTGATCCTCACAACTCTGGGAGATAGGTGCTATTATTATTCTCATTATATAGTTGAGGAAACTGAGGCAAACAGAGGTTAGATGACTTGCCCAGGGTCACAAGCTAGTTGGTGTCTGAGGCTGGATTTGAACTCAGATCTTCCTGACTCCAGACTCAATACACACTATCTAATGTACCATACTTCATGGTCCTTAGCAACTTTTAGGTCAGCACAAAGAGACCTACTATAAATTAATTCAAGGAGAAGTAATTGGAGGGTTAGAGAATCCCCAGCAGTCAGTTTGGGACTTCACTAGAAGCTTGTTGTGTCATGTGAATTCCCAATCTGCTTTTCAAACCTTGTAGCATCTAATTTCTTAGGGCATCTCTTTATGGGTTTTGTGACATGCTTCTTTGCTTGTCAGACTATTAGTGATGTGTGAATAAAATATTGCAGGCCAGAAAATGCTATATATCAGGAAAATATTTATATCACGTAGACACATCCTATGCCATCAATTTGCTGGGAGTTGTCTGATAGAAGGGAATAGTTTCTCTGTTGGAATTCTAAACAAGTAATCTCTTACAAGTACAGTTAAAATATTCATAGGCACACATATAAGACTAGAAGGTATCTCAGAACTTCTAAGGTCACAGTTTTATCTTCCACTTTTGGGTAATCTGGTACCAGAACAATCCAAGAAAGACGTTTGTTCTAGAACAGGAGCTCTTAACCTATTCTGGGCCATGATCTTCCGTGGCAGTCTAGTGAAGCCTAAGAACCTCTTCTTTAGAATGATGATTTTAAATGCGTAAGATAAAAATATGGAGGAAAAGAAAACCAGTTATATCAAAATACAGTTATCAAAAAATCTTAAGTTTTAAGTTCAGTTGAAGATCCCTTATCTAGAGGTTTGTAAAGAAGAAACTTAAAGTCCTTCCCTGGGTAACCCAAATCCAGGAGCCATTCCATCAGGAACTCTTTTTACACAGGGTCAATCCCATTGATTTTTGCCCAGTTACTTTACATACCATAGCACATAAGTGAATAGTACTTAGCGAAGTTGCTGAAACTTGCTGAATAGTATTGGCATCTTTCTTTCCTTAGAACACAAGTGAGGCACTGTTTCCTTGGAGGATAGCTTCCAATGCTAATTCTAGGAGGAAATTAAAATAACATGAAACTAAAGTTTTTCAATTGTTTTTATCCAAATGTATTGCATCATGTAAAGCACCTAATTTAAATATCAAGACACCAAACCCACTCCATTTTCTACTGCCAATATGGCTTTTAGTGATTTCTAAACAATACATTTTTTCCCCATAGCCTGATTTATATCTGGGTGAGTATAAAACTTGAGGATCATGGGATTACAGATTTAGAGTTGAAAGGAAACACATAGGCCATCTAGTACAATTCCTTCGTGTAAGGGAACTGGGGTCCTGGGAAGTTAAATGTTTTGCCTGTGGTCACACAGGTAAGCATCAGAAGGAGGACTGAACCCAAGTATTCTGAAGCTCTTTGACAGTGAACATCAGAGAGAATGTTCAGACACCTTTTTGGGTATGGAAGGGACTCTCTCCATGGTTTTCTGTAATGTTCCAGGTGCTGACTAGTTAAGGATTGTAATCTCCTCTTCAGATAGCTTAACATTCAGTTCAAACATATAATTGCTTGTTCTACATTTGTGCATAGAAATCTACAGAAAATGAGCTGGTTAGTGGAATGAGCAGAGCGCTGGGCAGGTTGTACAATTAGAAAATTATCAGAAAATTCTGCCCTTGCTCTCTTCTTCTGCTTCCTACCACTCATGGTGGAGTGTCTTAGCTCATATAATGGCTTATTTGCAGTGTACCTTCCTATCTTTTCCCCTTACTCCTCCTCCAAAGTAAGCTCTGTGCAGTGGGCAATAAGACCCTTAAACTCTGGCAAGAAGGGCTTGTGTCCCAGTGAACTTTGGAAGATAGGAGAGGCAGCTTGTCCAATACCCAATGACTCTGGCCTATAATTATTCAGAGACCTTGCCAACCTTACCACTGACTCCTGATTTTAGAATAGGCTATACTCGACCTTATTGGGATGCCACTGGTGCTTCTGGATAGCCTGTCCACTTTAAGGTTTTTGGCTTAGACTCTGAGGGATGACTGCAGTAACTGACTTCAAGGACCTCACTGACTTCCACTACCTTTCCAGGGCCTCGAACAAGGGAAGAGGTTTTCTACTTGAGGGACCCATGCCCCCTCATTCCTGAAACGGTGGGGTGGTAGTTGGAGTGGCCCCTGCAGTCTGCCTGAACCCCTCATAGAACTGCATGATGGCACTAACTCTGAGATCTACACATTGAAAGTGGGAGCCCTATCCCCCCATAAAGGCAGATTTGAAACCACAGGACAGCCAATTGCATCATCCCTCACCAGGCTGAGACTGACCTGGCCCCTTCAGAAAACCCTAAATCCTGGCCCACCCCACCTGAACATTTTGAAGAAACATTTAGATGTGCATTGATTGGACAAGAAACAAATATAGAAATATTTCTCCCCAACCTATTATAAATCTGTATCAATAAATCAGCATACCTTATGTGGATCCTTTATATTTGTAATACATTTTAAAATCTAATTTATATATAGAGAGGGGCCTGCAAAAATATTTACTGTTCTTCCCCATCTCTCCCCTTGCCCCCAACATATATAGACCCTAGGGGTGGTCTATGGACCCTCTAAGCATGCACTGATTACTGTAGAACCAAGAGAGGAGACAGGATAAATGAGTAGGCAAGAGACACAGCTCATTATTTTGGATATATTATATATTTAATTATTGTCTTTTCCATTAGAAACAGGGCCTATTAGAAAACAGGGACACTTTTGCCTTTCTATTCCCTACTGCTTACCACAGTGCTTGTTGATTGACTGAAGATTATTTGTTTTTGAAAATGTACCATTTTGAGCTGAATTATTTTCATTGTTTTTTCTCCCTGTGGCCCCACCCAACTCTTCTGCTTGTTTATTTTTTCTTATTACTTATCTATGATTTTTTTATCTTTTTGCCCTTTAAATTATTGTTCTGGTTTTCTGGCATAGATTTATTCAAACATCTGTGAATGTAAATAATAAAGAGAATCAAGCAAATTTTACCTATAAATATTCCTCCTCCCGGGGTAGTCTTCAAATTCATTACTAGAATAGAACCTGAAAATATATTCAAAAGTCATAAAATCTGCATTGATTTAATAGTACAGAGTAATGGTAGTGATAACATAGTAGAAGTTCATTTTTATCTGGTTTTCTATTGATCAAACTCTCCTTTAAACTCTGTTCTATATGGCAAATTGGATGGTTATTTTGAGATGATAATGATGCTGATGAAACCTTTAAAGATTCTAAAGTGCTTGGTGAGTCATCAGAGGGCTAGATGGCACCATGTTAGGCCTGGAGTCAGGACAATCAATCTGAGTTCAAATTCTTTGTAACTCTAGACAAATCACTTGAAATTTTCCTCCTTTTCCTCACCTGTAAACTGGAGATAATAACAGCACCTACCTCCCAGGGTTGTAAGGAACAAACGAGATAATATTTGTAAAGTGATTAGCATAGTGTTTGGTAGAGAGTAGCCACTACACAAATGTTAGCTAATATTACTGTCTTCATCATCATTATTATAATATAAAGAATTATATGTTATAGAATTATAATAATAAAGAATTATATATTATATATAAATTATATACATAAAATATTATATAAAGAATAAGTTATACTAGGTAATATCTTTGGTTAGCACTTATTTGCATATTTAAATTCTAATAAATTTGCTTAATTTCTAATAAATTTGCTTGATATTTTATGTTTATGACATATACAAAGTATCCCAAAAAGCTCCTGAGACACCCTGTCTAATAAAGCACTCAGTTGCAGGGGATGGAAGATAAGCAGTATAGGAGTTTAAAGAAGGCAGAGCTCTATGGGGGTGGGAGTGTTAGAGCAAGAACTGATGGAAGAGGTGAGGCTTGAGTTTGGACTTGAACAATTGAAAGAATTTGGGCATATGGGGAGAAAAAGCAAGAATATTTCAGATGCAGGAAACAGCCTGAGCAAAGGCACAGAGTGTGACATATATAAGAAGTGAGAAGACTGGATGGGAGTAGAAGATAGTATGTGAATGAGTAGTGCGAGATATTTGAATAGGTAAGGTAGGGTCAGTTTATGGAGGACTTTGAACACCAAACTTAGGAGTATAGGCTTGATCTGGTAGACAACAGCAAGGTATTCATAGGTTTTTGATGAAGGGAGCACAAAAACAATATCTTATGATAGTTGATGGTATTTTGTAGAGAAAAAAACAGTTAGGAAATTATTGTAGTCATCTATTTGGGAAGTAATAAGAGTTTAATTGAAATAGGTGGCAGTGAAAATTAAATGAACGTTCTGAAGAACAACCCATTCTCATAATAGTTAAGAAAAGCCCCTCCCATGGACACTTGATATAGAGGGAAAGCTGGAGTCAAGGATGGTCATGTGGAAAACAGTAGCAGTTTAAAGGAATTGTCACACAAATGTATTTCCCTCTGTGGATTTACAGTAGTTTGGTTCTCTGCTCCATGACTTAAGTTCACTATTACTAGTAATTATTAGAAGTAATGATTAATTCGCCCAGATTATAAAGTATTAAAAGGGAAATGGTACATACCAGACATTCTTTCTGAAAGAGAATATTCCTTGAGTATGGTTTTTTTTTAATATTCCCTTTCTCCCTTTGACCCAGCAATACCACTTCTAGGGTGGTATCCCAAAGAGATCATAGAAGTGGGAAAAGGACCCATTTGTACAGAAATATTTATAGCAGCTCTTTTTGTGGTGGCAAAGAATTGGAAATCAAGGGGATGCCCATCAATTGGGGAATGGCTAAACAAGTTGTGGTATATGAATGTAATGGAATACTATTGTGCTATAAGAAATGAGGAGCAGATGGACTTCATAATAACCTGGAGAGATTTATATAAACTGATGTTGAGTGAGAAGAGCAGAACTAGGAGAACCTTGTACACAATTACAGACACATCACATGTGTGACAACTAACTTGGATAGACTGTGTACCTCTCAGCAATGCAAGGTTATAAGATAACTCCAAAAAACTCATGATGGAAAGGGATATCCTCATCCTGAGAAAGAACTACAGAGTCTGAATGCAGATTGTAGCAAACTACTTGCTCTTTTTTTCTGTTTTATTTTGTTTTGGTTCCTCTTTCTCATTGTTCAACCCACTGGTTATCATTCTTCTTTACAACTTGACTAATGTTTAATGTGAAGGTATTTGTAGATTCTATGCCAATCATGCATGAGGGGAGGGGGGAAGGAGGAGGAGAAAATTTGAAACTCAAGGGACTATGGAACTGAATGTTGTAAACCAAAAGTAAATAAATTAAAAAATATATTCCCTTTCTGAGAGACAGCCTGGCAAAATGGAGAGAGGACCAGTCTTGGTTCCAAGCTGCCCCAGGATCAAAACCTACCTCTATCCCAAGTGAGCTCTATGTGCATGGGTAAGTCATATAAATTCTCAATTACCCAGGTAATTCTCTAAGACTGTAAATCACAAGTGAGTTATTGATCTGCATTGGTGAAATGCTTCCAAACCAGGAGGTAGAAATGAATATACCCTTAAAATCAGAGACCAAGGTCCAAAACAAAACAAAATTATAATTGTTAACATTCACATAGCACTTTAAGGTTTGCAAAGTTCTTTACAAATATTATCTCATTTTATTCTTATAACAACCCTGGGAAGTAGGTGTGATTATTAGCTGCATTTTAAAATGAAGAAACTGAGGCAGAGATTAAGTGACTTACCCAGGATCACACAGCTGGTGAATGTCTAAGGCTGGATTTGCACTCAGATGTTCCACATTCCAGGTTCAATGCTCTATCTACTGTGCCACCTAACTGACTCTAATTAGAACTGTCTTAATGAAATTACAGCTTTTTCTATATGGCTTCAGAGGAGAAAGATAGGATCAATGTGTGGAATCACGGTAAATATTTAACAAATGCTTGTTGATTGAAATTAAAGGGAGTCAGATTCTGGTTCAGGAATGAAGGATTTCCAACCTATTAGCCCTATCTAAAAATAGAATGAGCTGCCATTTAAGGTAATAAGTTTCTTGTCACTGGAAGTGTTCAAGTGGAGATTACACGACCCGTTGTCTGAGGATTCATCCACCAGGTGGAGGAGCTTGTATCAGTGGCCTCTTAGGTCCCTACAGCTCTGAGATTTTTAGACTCCGTGGCAGCTGCCCATAGAATGTTAAACTATGACAAGGAACCAATCAATCTCGAAGGGTATAGACTAAAAGAAACCAGGCGGTAGCATTTTTAGCTCAGTCTTAACACCAAGAAAAACACAAGCCGCACATCGTGCTATACAGAATACTCACAGTGAATCCTGCGTTACTTTGAATATGTTTATGGCCTCCCATTTGCCACTTGTAATTTGTATCGCATTTTCCTATAAAAAGACAAACATTATGTTCTGTAAATCTCAGTGTTATTTGAGCAGCCTCAAATGAATGCTCTCTGAGGAGCTAGTTCTTGGAAGGAACGTACCACAGTGTCATTGATGTAGTGAATGTGTTTGTAACCGTCCTTATCGCTAAATATTTTGTAGTATGAAATGCTGTCATAAGCAAAAACAGGTGCTGAGACAAAGAACTGAAAGATACGAACAGAGATTGTGGTTAAGTCAGAAAGAGCTGGGAAGAAAGGCCATTTCATTAATGGGCATGTAGGGTTACAGCCATTAGAATCCATTGCTTTCCCTGCTCATCCGTGGTATACATCAGAGATACTGTTTGTCACATACAGAGAATTTTTGGTAATGGTTTTTCAGCCGTTAGTCATACACGACAACTAACTCGCTCTTATTTGCTAGTAATTAAACACCACGTTTGTGACATTTTCATCACTGTACTTTATATTCTCCCTATCTTGGCACTTTGAAATATGAATTTAAAATTCAAATACATTTACCTAACATAACCTCTTCATTAAGGGATTACAGGTCATTTAGCTTGCTGGTCACAAGTCTATGCTAATAGCATCATGAAAACAGTTCTGAAACATTAAAACAAGCCAGATATGGTAGTCTCTGCTGTTTGGGAGGCTGAGGCTGGTAGATCATTTAAGTTCAAGAGTTCTGAACTACAATAGGGCTAAAACCAATAGGCCTTCTACACTAAATCCATAACCAATATGGTGAGCCCCTGGAAATGGAGAGCCACCAGATGGCCTAAGGAGGAGAGAATGAGCCAGGTCAGAAAAACAGAGAAGATTAAAGTTCCTTTATTGGGATTGCGCCCATGAATGGCTGTTTACTCAACTTGGCTGAGATACAGAGACCCAGTCTCAAACAAAACAAAACAAACAAAAACCATGAAAACACTGAAGACAACAGGCTATAGTTCTTATGGGGTCATCAGGCAACTCGGTATTTTCCATACTAGTCTAACTGTCCAGGGCAGCTCTTACTCTACCTTGTGGCTGCTGGGAATTTTCTAGCCCATTACCCACCATAGGGAGACATAAGGGTTGTTGAAAATTATTGGGTTTGGGGACAGATTAGGGATATCATTTTCCAAGAATTCTAGATTGATAGTTCTGCCTTGGGTAGAAGTTACAAAATGGTGCTCCTTGTTCTTCCAGTAATGGGGGACAGGGATAATCTAGATAATTGAATTCTTTAGCAAGTCTTTAACACCCCTAGGCTGTTTGATCATCTGCAGAATGTTAATATAAACTATAAAATGAGGCACTTACATTAGATGACTTCTAAGATTCATTCCAAAGCCAAAAATTTATAATAAATTCTTACAGCATATCAACTAAGGTCTCTTTTTGTTAATAATGTGAAATGGTATTGCTATGAAATTATATATATACATATATATATGTATATATATGCACACATACACACATACACACACACAAAGATTCAGCCTTTTCCTCTAATAAGCAGAAATGATTTTTAAAACTGTTTTTAAGCTCACTTAAAAAAATCTTCTCTGGTTATCTTTTAATTAAAGTGTATCTAAGAAGCAAAATGGCTTACAGATAATATTTTTATGCTAAAAAAACTACCAGCTACCTAGTAAATTCAGAGTTAGGAGGCTAAGAGCAATAAATCTGCCATTTGCTACTTGTGCAGTAGTAGCTGGGGGCGGGGGGGGGGGGCAGTTGAATGGAGCTATAGTGCATAGAGTGCCACACCTGGGGTGAGGAAGACTCAAATTCAAATCCAGTCTGAGACACTCACTATGTGACCCTTAGGGTGTGACTGAATCTTTGTCTCAGTAACTTCAGCTATAAAATGGATGCAACACCTACTTTGCAGAAATTGTTCCAAGGATTAAAGGGGATAGTATTTGTAAAGTACTCAGCCTGGTACCTGGCACATGGGAGGCATTTATTAATGCTTATTTCCTTCCAGTCTGGCCTTGGGCAAATTCCTCAACCTTTCTGAATCTCAAGTAGGCACATCTAGAAAGTAATGGAGTTGGAGTAGATGACCTCTGAAGTCTTTTCCATTTCTAAATCTATGATCTTAGGGTCCAGGTTACTTAATCTTTTAATTGACCCCAGAAATGTCTGTTGTTGAAGTTTTGTGGCCATCATTTCATGATTGAGGTCTTCTGGTATGGTTGGTCTTCATTTTGCAATATGTACTCCTCACTGAGCCAAATCATGGAAATTCCTTATTTATGACTTCATTATAACTTTTAACTCTTAACAGAGATTCCTCAATTTCAAGAACAGAGGCTCTTTACAAATTGGTTCCATCATAAAAATCAAAACCAATGGTTTATCACCAAATTCTTTTAAATGTTTATTGCCATCTTTTGTTTTTATATTCCATTCATTTCCAAATATAATGCCTCCCTTTCACTCCCAAAGAGCTATCCCTTGTAACAAAGAATTTTTTAAAAAGAGGAAGATAAAGAGAAAAAAGCATTAACTTGAATATTAAATGGTCTCAAAATATTTCAGGACATTTGGTGGTAAAGATGAGCAAAAGGTTTTTTGTAGCCCATTCAGTGGGTTATTTCTCTGAGGAGGTGAAAAAAGTACGGTTATAACTTCATAATGCTGTATAATGAAAAATGGTGTAGAGCTTGGTGACAAGAATTAAGAATCAGGAAAACAGGAAGAGCATTTATGTTAAGCAAAGATTGTGTTATCTTCTTTACTCTTTCCAATGCACACATCTAAGTAAACAATACTTTAGCTGAGCAGGTAACTCAGGTGCAGTAAAGAGAGTGTGAAATATTTCCGAGTTCACATTTGGAGAGCAGGAGCCCATAATGCATTTTGCATTAAAAGTGGCTGCCCAGTGAGTCACACCTGTGCCCTAGATAAGCATCCAGAGCAAGATCTTACTCAAAGCAAACCATGACACAGCCTCTTCATCTGAGTCATTTATCAGGCTCAAATTTCTTGATAATTTGTGCATCTGGACGTAAAAGTTTATGAGCCTTTATTACTTGCTTGCTAAGGAGGAGTGCTTACACATGGCATGGCTGGAGATTGTAGTTGATACATGTGAAGGAAAGAAACAAGAGACATAAAAGTCCTAGTTCTTTCAACCTAATTAATGGCTAATCTCAGTCTACATCCAATCAGAATGAGGCTTGGAACCATCCAGAAAAATATCCACTTTGCTTAAACCTAGAGGCTTTGTTGGAAATATAAACTGGGTAGTATTCTGTGTAAATTATCAAAATATTTCATTGATCTAAACATTATGCTTCAAGTCCTTTTTCGTTGCTATTGTTCAGTCATTTCAGTCATGTTCAACTCTTGGTGACCCCATTTGGGGTGTTCTTGGCAAAGATATTGGAGTCACTTGCCATTTCTTTCTCCAGCTCATTTTACAGATGAGGAAAATGAGGTAAAGAGGGTTAAGTGACTTGCCCAAGGTCATATAGCTAGTAAAAGTCTGAGGCTGGATTTGAACTCAGGTTTTCCTGACTTCAAGCCCAGCACCTAGTGACTGTACCACCTAGTTGCCTCCTCTCCAAATTCAAGGGCTGGCATTCTAGATAACTTGACTAATCTCTCCCTCTTTTTAGGCTGTAGCCATATAACATACTAAATGTTTAGTATACATAATATACTAAAAAGTTGAAAAAAAGAAATAACCTAGGGTTATGTTGTTTTTTGTTTTTCCTTCAGTACAACATCAAGAAAGTAGCTGGTCTGATATTTTTGCTCTGAATTGTTTGGTATTTTACATATCTCAAACAGGGATCTTGGATAACATAGAGCTCCATGATAGGAGTCAGGAAGATCTAGTTGAAATCTAGCCTTAAACACTTATTACAGATATATGACCTTGACAAATCCCTTTACTTCTATTTCTCTCAGTGTCCTCATCTGTAAAATATAATAGTACCTACCTCCCAGGACTGTTGTGAGGACAAAATTAGATATCTGAAAAGTGCTTTGTAAATCTTGAAGAGCTATATAAATGCTAGCTATCATCATCATCATCATCATCATCATCATCATCATCGCCATCATCAGCATCATCACCATCATCATCATCACCATCATCATCATCATTAATGGAAAGAGCCCTGAACCAGCAAGCAAAATACCTGGTTTCAACTCTTGACTCTATGATAGCTATCTGACCATATATCAGTAATTTAATACCTCCGAGTCATTTTCTTATCTGTCAAATGTAACTTATGAAATGAGGACTTTATATTCAGTCACCTTTGAGATCCATTCCAATGCTAAAATTTTATGCTGCATCCTAAAGGCACATCAATTAAGATAATTGTAAAATATGTAATAGGAAATAGTATGTTGCTATGAATATATTTCACTTATACATACAATATGATGGCAGGGAAGCATATACTTGGTTTGGAGTCAGAGTCCTTGTTCTGATTCTCTATGATTCTCTAGGCAAGTCTTTTTTGGAATTCAGTTTTTTCTTTTGTAAAATGAGAATGTGGGACAAGGTGATTTATAAGGTAATCCCCTAGGTTTAAATCTATGAGAGGATAAATATAATTAAAAGTTTCTGAAATCCAAAATTTTGTCTCTATTTGATAAATGGTCATAGGATATGAACAGGCAGTTTTCAGAAAAAGAAATCAAAGCTATCTATAGTCACATAAAAATGCTCTAAATCAACATAGATTAGAGAAATGCAAATTAAAATAGCTCTGAGGTACTATCTCACACCTATCAGATTGACTATTGTGACAGAAAAGGAAAATGACAATATTTGAGGGGATGTGGGAAAATTGGGACACTGATACGCTGTTGGTAGAGTTCTGAACTGATTCAACCATTCTGGAAAGTAATTTGGAACTATACCCACAGAACTATAAAACTGTGAATACCCTTTGACCAAGCAATACCACTACTAGGTAGATCTGTATGCCAAAGAGATTTTTTTAAAAAGGGAAAAGGACCTATTTGTACAAAAATATTTATAGAACTCTTTTTTGTGGTGGCAAAGAATTGGAAATTAAGGAATGACTGAACACATTTAGGTATATGATTGTAACGGAATACTATTATGATATAAGAAATGAAGAGCAAGATGATTTCAGGGGAAAAAAAGCAATATACAAAGATTTAAAGTGAACTAATGCAAATTTAAAAATCTGGGAAGACTTCTATGAACTGCTACTAAGTGAAATGAGCATAACCAGGAGAACAATGTACAAAGCAACAGCAATATTATCAAGATAATCAACCGTGGAAGACTTAATAACTATAATCAACACAATAATCTACCACAAACCTAAAGGACTCATGATGAAAAGTACTGTCTACCTCCAGATAGAGAACTGATGGATTCAGATTGGTATATTGAAACATATTTCCCCTTTACTTTATTTTCCTTGCCTTTCTCCCCAGAAAGTGTTTATTACAGAAATCTGTTTTGCATGATTCCATGTGTATAGTGGATATTATATTTCTTGCCTTTTCAATGGGTGGGGAAAGGATGAGGGGAGGGAGAGAATTTGAATTCAAAATAAAAATGTTGAAAAATTTTTGATCTAACATTTAAAAAGATACTTCAAATTTGCTTAAATAAAAATAATGAGTTTTCTTCCCTTTGGATTGTGAACAGGGTCAAATGTGAGATAATGACATATGGAGTATGTATATAAAAATGTAACTTCTTTTTAAACAAACATAGGGACTGTGTAGCCATTTTCTGTTGTCTTTAATAAAGAGACATCCTCATACCCTGAGCTTCTCACAGGATTACTTAGGAAGTATATTTTTATATCTTCTAAATCTAGGAAGTCCATTTGAGAGGACCAAGAATATAATAAGATTTTTAAAGAAGGTCATTCTTTTACTGAGTTCTTCCTACTCATTGTGAGAAGCCTAAGAGTCTTCTGTATGCAGAGCATTGTGCTAGGCACTGGGGATTAAAAGACAGATGCCACCCTAAAGTCACTTTAGGATAAAAAACAGTTTAGAACTAGAACTGGAAGGAACCTCAAAGTCCAATTAGTCCATTTGTCTCATTTTACAGATGAGGAAACTGAGGTCCAAGCAGGTTAAGTGTCTTGTGTGAACTCACACAGGTAGAAAACTTCAGAGAAAGAATTTGAACCCAGGTCCTCTCACTAAAGCCAGGAATGTGTGTCATAATGTATCAGAGTATGAATTCAACAAGGCATCTCCATTTTTCTGAATAACTTATCTATAGGTTTATTTGGGATGTATTGTAAATATATTAAACAGAATATATTATGTATATATATATGAGTTAGATAAACTTTTATGAAAGGGCTCTTTTATAATGGGAAAATAATGGGAAAAATTGAATCTGAAGGTAAATGTAAGGTAAGGTAAAGGTAAGTAAATGACTTTCAAATAAATCTGGCAGATCTTCATTTATAATTTAACTGTCAGCTTGCCTCTTGTAAGTTTCCATATGTACAAAGCATTTCACTCTATGAATGAATTTTAGATTTTCATTATCCATGTATCCTGAGTTAATGAGTTAAGGGTGTTGAGGGTTTCTTTTATGCAGCCTAATGTATCCATATAGTACATAAGGAGGCTTCCTACCCAGCTATTACTTGAATATAAGCCTACTTCTATGGGTAAAAATAGCATCTTTATCCTACTTTTCAGGTGAGTTCAAACAGTTTTATAATGCTTTTCAGGGATAGGTGACTTTCAATGGGATACAATGGAGATGAGTATAACACAGTTTCCTCCCTGCATCTACTTAGATCCAGGGATAAAAACTACCCAAAGAAGCTGAACAAAAAAGATCACAATAAACACAAAAGCTAATTTTGAGCAGTCATGAATATTAGAATACTTTACCTTCCTTGTGGGCTTCATTAAAAAAAAAAACATTTTCAGTCCAGGTTGCATGGAATTTAATACAGAAAAAGCTATTTTTAAAGAACTTTCTAAAGAAAGAACTATTCTCTATAAACCACCTGTCCAATCAATTTACTGTAAAAATCCCATTTGCTTTTTCATCTTATTAATCAGTCAAAACTATGAAAAACTATTTAAAATACCTCTGATGAATACCAGGAACCTCACGATGCTTCAGTTCTGTTCATTTTGCTCTCTTTTAAAATAATTTTTGGGTGGGTTCAGGAAGAAGAGTTTAGAAATGCACGTTCAAGTGAACAAACTAAGGTTAGGGCATGAGGCAGCTTTCTTCCTTCTAATATAGCCCTAAAAATATCGAGCCTGAAATCTCATTCTGAAGATGCACTTTTCAAATTTTCAAATTATCTGGCACAAAATTACTTAAGGAATCACTTCCTTTGTGCTTTTTACCTTTAAATGTGTCTATGAAAACAAGTAATGCCAGTTTGGATACATTTCAAAAATTCCTTTGATAGCTGAGTATCTGTCAAATTTCATGAAAATATTAAGGTAAAGAGCAAAACCATACTCCACCAGCCCATCCGGTTCTGCTTTCTTCTATGTGCTGCTGGCTCTGAATAACAAAACAAGACATTAAAGATTTCATTACAGTGATGATCACTAGATTTAATATTCCTAAAAATGGAAATTAAATCACTTTTATTAACTATGTGCAAAGCACTGTAGTAGGTGATTAACTTCTAATGAGAATTTGAAGATGATCTAAATGAGCATTAAAAAAAAGTCATTTGAAGCATAATTATACTTGAAATGTTGGCTCTTACTATAGACATTTCATTACATTTTTCTCTATAGCTGCCAATACATTGATGCCTTTTCTCCCAAAGCGCAAGGACTCATGTTCATTTCAACATCCTGTGGAGATCTGATGCAATTTAAGTGCTTAGTATAGTAGTGGAGAATAGTCAAATCTCACAGTGGGAATCATGCTAGATTGTTTCCTTCCTTAGTCTCTGAACTCTGAGGAAGGAAACAGTTAATTTGGGAGTCATCCTATTTTTATATATAATCATAAAAATGTTCCAGTTAATTTTTTTTAATGTATCAGTGGTAGGATCATCTTTAAAACATATTTATACATAGTAAGACTGTCATTTTCGTGAGATTACTATTATCAAATTGATCATTTTGATGTTTTTTGCCCTCTCAGTATTATCTCAGTCTGTCTTCCAGGATGGAGAGTAAGTACAACTTTTATTAAGAATCAATATTGCTAACTTTGTGATCTGGGTTATCTTAGTATCTTGCTTTTCTGTCTTATTTCAGATATATCCATGAAGTTTTATTGATACTGGTCATTTAACCCTTAAATTCTTTTATTGGCCCAATATCCTTATTAGTCAAATAAATATTTGTTGGATCACTGACAACTCCTGTGTCCTCAGATCTCGCCAAAGATTTGATTACAGAAAATTTACACTTTGAAGATGAAATGTTTCAGAATATGAACATTAGTAGACATTACCTAAACATGAGATCTTCAATGAATTTCAGTGTCTATTTTATGGACATAACATTAAAATGAATATTTCAAGATGTTCATTACTTATTAAACGAAATTTTCATAATTTACTAAATGTTTTTCTGAGAAACTTTGGTCTTTATTGCTTACCCTAAGGCTTTAAATAAATGTTATACCTAAATGACCACAGACATTTATATGCAAACTCCAAATGCAGTCATTATTTCTAAATTTCTGTATGTTTAACATACCCTAAGCTCCATAAAGAAAAACATAGTAGGAGAAACAAGTGTTTTCAAAATACCTAGGACTAGCAAGAAATTGTACCCTTTCCTTTTTTATAATATTATGTTGAAACAAAGATATCTTTCCATTTTTTGTTATTCATCCTTTATTCTTTTTTTTTTTTTTTTTGCTTTTTGGAGGGAGGAAAGTAGGGCAATTGGGGTTGTGACTTGCCCAAGGTCACACAGCTAGTTTTGTGTTAAGTGTCTGAGGACAGAGTTGGACTCGGGTCCTCCTGACTCCAGGGCTGGTGCTCTATTCACTGTGCCGCCTAGACTCCCTTCAGCTTACATTCTTGAAAAGGACCAGTAACATGAAGGAGAGAGACCAGAAAAGAAAACAATTATTATATACATTCGTTTGAAGTCATCAAAACCTAAACAGAGAGCTGCAGAGGGATAAGTTGAGGCTATTATTGGTTATTCAATGAAAGCCAGAATGATTTGGGTTTAAAGGCATGTCAAATAGCTCCATTTACAATACAATGGACTTTAAAAAAAACCTGTCTTTTCTGAGCTATATTTCAAGAAATCAAAAATGAAAACTACACTGGACAAAAAGTAAATTGTCCTATGTTTTTGAAAAAAAAAAATTGGAGGAGAAGGAAAAGAAGAAATAGCAGCATTCCCGTACTTCTGCTCAAACTGGAAGGCTGGGTCCCCAGAGGGCAGCTACTACTCTCAGATAACATAGTAAAGTTAATGCAAAACATTCTTCTAAGGACCTGGTTCACTCCTTCCCACAAATACATACAGCATCCATGGGAGGAGCAAGCTTAAACTTAGATCATAATAGTAACGAGGCTCATGTGTAAGAAATATGTGTATCTCACTTAACACTGAGCTAAAAAAAAAGCTTCCAGAAAATTTAAGAAATAATTTAAGTGTCTTGCAGACAAAGTAATGATTTAAAAAATATTTTTAGCTTGAGTTATTTTGACTTTTAGAGGACCTGAAATATTTTTACATAGAATTTTGATAACTTTTCCCTTGCAAAATGTGTCCTGTTTTCTAGATGGAATTAAATGATTTACTTGAATCCAAAGGTTGTTTTTTTTTCTTGTTTCATGAATGTTTATTCCACTTGGCCTAATGAAACATTTCTTACTAATTAAAGATTCCATGAACATCCTTCTGTTTCCAGGTCTTCCTATATCCTTGCCTTTCCCTTTTTTTCTTCCTCTTCTCTCTTGAATCAAACTTATAAACCACTTCACTTCATGTCGTCCTCAGTCTTCTTTTTCATTATCATGTATTTGTCAAAAAGGCTCTTCTGCATCATTTTCCCCCACCTTGCCCTAATTTATTTTCTTGTCTTTTTTTTTCTACCCTCATTCTATAAGATTTCAATACTGACCTAATTTCAGTTTCAGATTCCTAACTGTTCAAGTACATTTTATTCTTTTATTTATTACCTTTCTAAATTCCATTTTGTATGTATTACATTTTTAGCATAGTGGATAGTACCTAGAATAAATATAATTATGAACTTGTATTATATTATTTCAGAAAAATAGCAAATTTGTAAACTAACTTTTTTTTGTAGATTACCAAGTAATCATAGCATTAAAACTAACATAATGAACTCTAGCTATAGAAACCTCTGGTTTTGTATATTCATTTTAAGAAAATACAGCAATGGTTTTGATGCACCATACCTTTGGACACTCCCAGTTTTGTGTGTTTTCTCTGAAGTCACATATAGACAGCACTGTAACATTTTGGATTCGTTTTAGCCATTGCAAACATATTCGTTCATCTCTTACCCATGTGAGCCAACTAAAATAATAATCACTGTAAATAAGACAAAATGGACAGTTATCATCATTTGGTCCAGATTGTGAAATCACAGCTATAATCATAGCAGAACATAATAATAACTATTGTTGGCATAGCCATTTTGAAAAGATGGTGTTATGGGATATTTATTAGATATGACAAGATCAAAGGATCATAAACTTAGAGGCGAAATCAATCTTAGAGTCCGTGTGGGAGAGTGGAAAGAGAGCTGACTCTCAAGTCAGAGGATGTGGGCCCGAATTCTGCTAGGCAACTACAGATGTGAGCTTGGGAAAGTCAGCTATCCTTTAAAGTCCTTTGTTTCAACTCCTGAGTATAAGGAGAGGATTAGATCCTATGATCTCTAACTTCCTTTTCAGTTTTAAATCTGTGCTATCATTCAACCTCTTCATTTTGCATATGAGTAAAGGAAGACCCAAAGATAGTTAAACGATTTGTCCACAGTCACACAGTGACTAAGTGACATCGCCAGGAACATTGATGTCTATAGGAAACTTTGCCATGCACTGGGATAGACTGCCCAATGATGGACCCAACAATGGCAACATCAACAACAATGGCAATAATAACTAGGATGCTTATTGAACTTAAAGGTTTGCAAAGTGCTTCGTGTATCCCGTCTCATTTGATCTTTGCATCAGCCCTGTGAGATACTTCGATTATTTCCATTTTACTTAGGTTGGGAGTGGCCACATACCTAGCAAATGTCTGAGAGGAGATGCCTAGCTAGTAAATGTCTGAGATTCAGGTCTTTCTCGGTCCAGGTGTGATGCTTTATTATACCAGAGATGTCAAACTAGGCCAGCAAAACTCCCCAGTGAGGCCCAACCAGATCAAAATGTAACTGGAAATGTTTAACTGGAGAAAGAAAAATATACTACAACATGGAGAGTCTTAATTTGTGGTTTTCTAAATCAATATGCTGCCCCAGGGATCAGGAGACCTTTCTATTGGAAATTGATACCACTATATCACTAACTAGTTTCCCTCAAGGAATTGTTTTGGGGGAAAGAATTTAAGAAATAATGTCGAAATGATAGATTTATTCAGTAGGTTAAAAAAATTATCAAACTAGCTATTTTGGTGTAACAGTTGGGGCCATGAATTTTTTGCTTTTTTTAGGTTTTTTCAAATTTTCCATTTGAAACCTTCAAATTTCACCTTTCAATTATTGTGAATTGAACAACTACACTACAGTTGTTTTGTACATAGAACAATAGAGAATTTTTTTAACAATAGAAAATATTGATGTGAAGAATCATAGAATATTAGAATCAAAAGGCACCATAGATATCATCTAGTATAACTCATTTTACAGAGAAGGAAACTGAGGACTGCAGGATTTGTAACTTGCCTAAAATCATATAACTAGTTTGTGGCAGAACCAGGCCTGAATACCTGGTGTCTTGTCTATTAGTTCAATGATCTTTTCACTTGTTTTATAAGGTGGTGGATATTTAATGATTAATAATTAATTCTTAATTGATTACCAATTAATTATTGTTTTATAAAACATTACCTCCTCAATACATAGTCTTATTTTTTTTTAATCTGTATCTGTGATTTCATACCTGTGGAGAATTCCTGGAGTAAAAATTATGCCCACTGGTCTAGATTGCCAAATTTTCGTTGCTTATAGCAGTTAAAAGTAATTTGCCTATGGTCACATAATAAATAATAAAAGCTAATATTTATATGAGGTTTGCAAAGCAATTTACAAATACTATCTCATTTTATCCAGTTAGTAAATATCTTGTAAGATTTAAACTCAGGTCTTCCTGATTCCAGGTCTGTGCCTCTATACTAGTGTAATCAATGTATGTGCTCACTTTTCCCACTAATGTGTGTAGTTATGGAAGAGTGAACTCTAAGTTTTTTGGAAAGAATGTTTTGTCACTACTGTTCATGCAATGTTAATAAGCAAATGTTTTGATTTGAGCTAATTATGTCCCATGACTGATTACTAATGGTAAACACATTTATAGGAGCTCATGAACTGTGTTTTTCAAAGGGCAAACCCACAGAGTACCTTGAATGTGGAATAGTCCCAACCCCCAACCCAACCAACAAGCATAAGTTGGGCGGGGTTTAACTCAAAGTTGTGTTATACTTAAAGTTTATTTGACCTGTATCTTGTATAACTTTTAAAAATATAGTTTCTATATGCACATGTTGTAGTCTCCATTTGTGGAATTTAAACTCCTTTAGGCATTGGAGAGTTTCGGTTTTGGCCTGGTATCCTCCCTGCCTAGTACATCACCAATGTTTAAGAAATGCTTGCTGACTGCTTTAAAAGAGAGTTAATGGTTACAGGTATTTGTTTATCTTATCTATACTTAACACAGACTGACAAGCCCTAGATTATGACTTTCAAAAATGAGATATGAATTCCTTAACAAAATCCAAAGCACAATAATTTAAATAAACGTAAGAAGAATCAGAGAACACAGTACCTTGATGAAATCATTGCTGGAACTGGTACTTCTCTGGGTCCTACATATTCAGGATAATTGGTATCAATAATAAATACCCTAACAATAGGATTTTTAGCCCCAGCCTGTCAAGACAATGAATAACAGTTTATAAAAGTCTATTTCTTAGTAGTGTTTAAGGATACTAAGAATGTTTCAATAGGGTAGCAAATGCAAAGCATATAATAAAATCATCATAAAACCACATTCTTATCACCCCACCCCCAACACTGTTCATTTCTGTTTCATTTGTAGGGAATGAAGAATGTTGCATCAAAAAGTGTACACGGAAATAACACTTGAGGTGCTTAACTTTGAGTGACTTTTGATGCTTTCATGCTTAAGGCATGAAAACTGCATTTTGGGGGGTGAGAAAGAAAGATTCTCTTTATGTATCACCATAGCAGATCTTTTCCTCCCAAGAGACTCTTTCACATCGACTAATTCTCTATCTGCAAAAGAGAGGGCAGGGACTGGGAGGTTATGTATGGGACAGATTGAAATCTGGACATTTTGTGTTTGTGTGATGAGATTCAGGCCAGGACAGCTCTCACACAGAAGTATACCTGGTCGCTCCTGCTGTTGCTACCACCCTTAGGAGTAGGATAGATTTGCCTCCAAACAAAATATTCAGAAAGAATTTATTTTGTATATGCCTTTTGGAAGGCATATGCTTACATGTACATGCTGTCTTTTGATAGAAGGTAAATTCCTTGAGGACAGGAACAATATTATCTTGGTATCCTTTGTGCTTAGTACAATGACTGGCATAGAGAGATGCTTAATAAATACTTGTTGATTGATTGAAAAGAAAATTGTGCTAACAGTAATTTGATTGTCTTCTACTCAATATGTTAGCACAGGCTTACAGAGCCTAGGCTGCAACTTCCTAAAAAAGAAGTGTGAACTCCTCCTAAATAAAATTCAAAGTATAATAATTTCAGTAAAAGAAAACGGGATAGCCCCAGGATACACAAATTTTTCCTTTTACCCCTCCTGTTGTGTCCTTCCCTCACAGTGCCCACTATTCTTCATACACAGACATTTTTTCAAGTCCTCAAATTATTTCACTTTAGTTAGAGGGAATCTTGGAGGAAAAAACCATATTTGAATCCAATAAACTTCAAATATAAAGTCTCACATTATACAATTTGGCTTGAATCAGATTCAAACATTGCTCAGCCTGTTTCAGGATTTAGGATTCAGGACCAGGTCGGCTAAGTCTTCCCACCCCTCCATCCTTTGGATCAAGTTGCCTTTCTTTAAAAGTCCACCCTTCCAAGCACCCCGCCCCACATCTGAACTCAAACTTCTCTCAGAGCTCTTCACCCCCAAGGAAACAAGGTCCTTATTTGAGCCCCAATTTCTTCTTCGATTTCAGTCCCTTCTCTCTTCTTGGCAAAGCTCAGCTTCCCTGATCTGCTCCTGCTGTCTCAGCTTTTTCAACCCTTCCTGATGTCACTGAAGCCACATGTGCTTCCATATTCAATCCCCTGAAGGCACCATTAGTTTCCAGCCTCCCATCCTGGATCTCTACGCCTACTCAGAGACTACCCAATCTAGGCACACTGTTTCTGGCTGATATCATTTCATAAAAACTATTAAGTACTCCTTCAAGTTCATTATATTTCAATTATTTTGTCTCAGGACAGAGTGGGTTTATTCTTAAATTTACATAAGATTCAGGGAAAAAGGGAAGATTAAAAAAATGTTTTTGCTACTACTTGCATTCATGAAGACACTGTAGCCTAAAAAAGAATTTTTTTTAACCCAGGACAGCCCAGAGTAGTCATTGACCCCATAATGGTGTTCTTTTAATGCTTAGTCTTTGAAAACAACTAAGAGCAGCTCTTCTAAATATATTTCAGTTTCCATATCTAATGGGAAATTTAATTTTTTAATTCCCTTTTTCGGATCCCTTATAAAAGTTAGATATGTTGTCTATGAGGAACTCAGCTCTTCTACTCTCGTGGTCTCTAGGCAGCTCAGAATCACAATGAAGGAAGTGTCACTAAGCTTTGCCCAGGCCACAATTGCCCAGGCATTACCAGCATTTGTGGTACTTCAGAAGTGTAGGAACAATACACACAGAAGCAGATTGCACAGGCTCTGGATAAGTGCCAAAATTGGTTTTATGGACTTGGATTCATATTAAAGCCCTGCCACTTAGCACCTGTGCCACCTTGGGCAATGCACTTACTTAACCTTTGTGGGCCTTAGTTTCCTCATTTGTAAAATGACCCCTGTTTGACCTCTAAAATCCCTTCCAACTCTAGATCTATAATACTAATTAGCAAAAATAGTCAAATGAGGGAACAATAAGAGGAGGTGAGACAAGTATTTAGTAACTACCTCAAGTTTGCCAAGCACTAAGTTGGGTGCCAGGGAGACAAGAACAGAGAACAAAGCAATTCATATTCACAATGAGCTCCCATTCTAATGGGGAAGACAGCAGGTACACATATAAATATAGAGGGAATAAATGCAAATATATTGCTGTTATTGTTCAGACATTTTAGTTGTGTCCAGCTCTTCATGACACAATTTGGGATTTTCTTGGCAAAGATCCTAGAATGGTTTGCCATATCCTCCTCCTCCTCCTCCTCCTCCTCCTCCTCCTCCTCCTCCTCCTCCTCCTCTTCCTTCTTCTTCTTCTTCTCTCTCTCTCTCTCTCTCTCTCTCTCTCTCTCTCTCTCTCTCTCTGTCTCATTGTTAAATACACGGTAGTTTGGGAAGCTGGGCACTAGGCACTGGGGGTTCAGAAAAAGCTCAATCCACAAGGTGAGAGGCTGTATGAGCTAGAGGTTAAATGGGGGGATATTCCAGGAAACAGTGGACAGACAATGCAAAGGCAAAGAGATAGAATTGGCATACTGAGTGTGAGGAACCACTTTCAGTGGATCACAGAGCAAAGAAAGTTGAGTAGTAGTCAAAGAATCTGGAAAGAAAGTCAGTCCAGGAGGTATATAGGTCTTTACAAAGGCATTTCTATTTTATCCCACTGGAGTTGACTGAGTAGAGGAATCACATGGTCAGATCTGCATTCATAAACAACGACTTCTTCCCTTCTTTAACCCATCCAATCCTGTTCTCTCATGTCAGTGTCTGAGGGTCTCTGATTTCTTACCCTGTGATAATTGCTCTGCCCCCCTCAACTGGAAATGCCTTTCATGTCATTTGTCCAGGTTTGGTTTATAGTGATTGTTCATAAAGGAAAGCTAGGTGGCTTAGGAAATAGAGTGCCAGGCCCAAAGACTCATCTTCCTGAGTTCAGATCTGGCCTCAGACACTTAGTAAATCACGTAGCTAGTCACGTAACCCTGTTTTCCTCAGTTTCCTCATCTGTAAAATGAACTGGAGAAGAAAACGACAAACTATTTCAGTATCTTTGCCAAGAAAACTCTAAATGGGGCCACAAAGAGTCAGACATGACTAAAAAATGACTAAACAAAACTTGAGCTCAAAAATTCCTAGCCAGGATTCTGTTGGATCCTCTATTCAATATTCCTCTCTGAGTATAGGGAGACAGAACACAAAGCAGAGAATAACAACTACAAAATTTTTAAGCTAGAAAGGGTAAAGAGATTATTTAGGGATTACTTATCTCTCTCTACTCTCTGCCATCCCCAACACACACACACACACACACACATGCATATGCACACACACATTCTTCATAGATGAAGAAAGTGATGCCCTTAGGGTCTGTAGTTCTGTATTAGGCAGCCCATCTGTCCTTATAGCTAGAGAGAGTTAAGCCAGTGCCTGCCTGAGAGAAGAATCAATGAAGTTGGCATTTAAGCCTCTCTCTCCAATTCACATTTTAAAACACTTGAAGAAGGGTTAAAAAAAATGGAAATTTGAATTGTGAGCTTAAAAGTTAAAAAGGACCAAAGTGAAATTTAGCTTATTTCCTCTCAATAATTTAGACCATATGCTTTCCCAAGATGTATGTTGCAAAGGCAGCCTCATGCAGCACACCCAGATGTCCGAAGTATTAGAAGTTTAAACAAAGAATACCCCATAAGAACAAGAAGTTTTCCAAATGTGTTGATCCCACCTTTGTTCATGTTATTATTGTCTGTGTTTACACCAAGGGAATAAAAGCATCTGTTAAAAGTATTCAACATACCTTTGGGTAGGGGATATTTATTGTTCTAGGATACTGTTCATCACCATAATAAGAATATGTAATAACTGGTATATCTGTATCATTAAATTCTGCATATGCTAAAAACCTTCCATTTGGAGACCACCAGAGAGCATATTTTATAGCAAGCATTTCCTCTGAAAAATAAGCACCTCTATATTAATTACTGTTATAATTTACTTTTCAAAATAATTACAGATATTTTCAAATAGCTCTTTGTTGACTAAAAGAATTCTCTTATAGAACTGACATGCTACATAAAATAGGTTCATTAATTTAAAAAATCAAATATTTGTGGTAAACAGGAATATTTTATCCTTGTATCCCGTGTCAAAATTTTAATCCAATTATGGCCAAGAAATTTCAATTAATAATCTATTGTATAGATTTGGGGGTTTTTTTGGAGGGGGGAAGGCAGGGCAATTAGGGTTAAATGACTTGCCCAAGGTCACATGACTAGTAAATGTTAAGTGTCTGAGACTGAATTTGAACTCAGATCCTCCTGACACCAGGGCTGGTGCTCTATTCACTGTGCCACCTAGGCACCCCCATGGATTATTTTATATGACTATTATACATTGCTTCAAAGTTTCTAAAATGCCTTACTTAGATTATCTGATGTGAACCTTACAACCACATTGTAAAGGAGCTATGATAGATATTGCTTATGCTCATTTTAAAAAATGAGGACGCAGAGGCTCAGAGAGGTTGTTACCTTATCCACAGTCACACAGCTAATAAATGTCAGAAATGGGATAGGAGCCCAGGATTTTCTAACTACATGTCTGTTACCCTGTCTATTACCCCATACTAAAACTAGAAATCTCTTTCTTAATAGTGGATCCACGTCAGCAGCAGTGATTTCTCAGAACCATTCCTGGTTTTAATAGTACTCCTGCAGCCTGAACTGAGGGAAACAGGCTTACACTGGAATGTGGGGCCTCAGTGAAAGTGGGAAGAATGGGTCCCTAAGGGAGGCTGTGGAATTGCTTTGTAAGCTTTCTTTTGACAGCAAAAGTTGAGATGGATTTTTAATACAGGAAAGAGCTGGATCTAATTACATTTCTACAAGTCCCTCTCAAACTTGAGATTCTCTAATTCTATGGTTCTATACTCAGATTTCAACAGAATTTTCTTGGTGCAAATGTCTCTTTTGGAAGCATTTGCCCTCAGAAGGAGGGCAGAGTATTTGAGAACCATGGAAAATAAAATATGGTCTTCCACTCAAGAACCCAGCATTTAGCACAATCCCAGGCACATAGTAGGCATTTAATTATTGATTGATTGCTTGATCTAGACAGATAATAATGCTGCTGCTAATAGTAATATTA
This sequence comes from Gymnobelideus leadbeateri, assembly GCA_011680675.1. Classification (NCBI taxonomy): domain Eukaryota; kingdom Metazoa; phylum Chordata; class Mammalia; order Diprotodontia; family Petauridae; genus Gymnobelideus; species Gymnobelideus leadbeateri. Next base: position 744,147 of record WOXC01004731.1, read on the forward strand.
ATCTTTTAGCAGTAGAAATGGTTGTCATTCACATTGTACTTTAAGACTTGCAAGATGATTTTTATGCATTTATGAGATCTTCATGAGCACCCTGTGAGGTAAGTACTGTAGCTATTATTATGCCCATCTTATAAAGGAGTAAACTGGTGCTAAAAAAGGTTCACTCCTCTCCCCTTTTTGGAGAAAAGAGGAAATATTCCTTAACGTAAACACTGGAAAAATGTGCAGACCAAATTCACTTTATAATTAATCTGAGGCTTCTGCCGCTGTGTTGATATTAATAATAATCCATAATAAATCTCCTTGACTCTCTGCTTTGATGTTAGGAAGAGAAAATCTAACAGAGGCTCAGAGATCTTGGGATCTAGATCCAGATCTTGGACCTGGACCTGTGATCTCATTGGTATAGGGAGCTCTCAGTGAAGAAATCCTCTCTACCACTGCGGATCAGCAATTTCTTTACAGTTTATGGTTTTAGAGAGTTTTTTGGGGCCAATGAGAGGATATGGCTTCCCCAACGTTACATATCCAGGAGTCAGAGGTGGAACTTAAATCCAACGTTACCCCAAGGATGGCCTTCTAAGTCATTATACCAGGATGCCACTTAACTAATTACCTCTGATTCCCTACATCACCTGGTGCCACATTAGCACCTACCTAAATATTGATAGAACCCAGCCATACTGATCTTATGAAGTTATTTTCAAATAAGAGGTGAAACAACAACCACAGCAAATACATTAGCTTACCTTCATAGACCCAATCAGGAATTCCATTAAAAATCTGATTGTCTTTCCCAGTAGATGTTATTTGGACAGGTATGTCTCTTGGGGTTTGTTTCAAATAGATATTGTTTTGATAGACATATGCCTAGAGAAGAACACAAGTTTGTTAGTGAGTGTAATTGCAAGGGAAAATGAAAATGGCTTTCTCTTTAAAAATGATTATTATTGAAACCCAGTTAACTTGCTATTGGTTTATATGCAATGGAGCTCACATCTGAAACATTAACTTAAGATAGACCCTACTCCAAATGTTTCCCTGTAGGACCAACTATAATTTTTGTGGAAAAGGTTTATTTCAAACCCTTAATGATATATTATGTTCTCTCATTAACTAATAGTTCTGAAAATGGATACTTTTTTCCTACTAAAGTATGATATTCAGATCTCTCATTATGCATGAATAATTTATAGAATGCTTTATTAACCATTCTAGACATAGTCTGGTTTCTGCACTTAATCTAAGAAAGTTATAAAAATATTATTTTTACTTATGTTTCTTTTAGAAACTCATTTTTCAAAAGATAAAATTTTTTAATGTGAAATTATGAACCCAAGTTTTTATTGACTTTTTAGATGTATTTCAATTGATCAAAACTGGTTTAAAAAAACAGAAGAAATTATAAATGGATATTCACTAGTAGAATATGTTTCTTGAGGTGAGGGCCTATTCATTTTTTTTGTCTTTTCACTCTAGTGCTTTGTACATAGTAGGTGACCAGTAAATGATGAAAAGAATTCCCTTCCAGGGAAGTAAATTAAACAAACATCAAACTGAAACTATTTTTGGTGGATTGAATAGTAAAAATTATTCTGTATATTAAACAATTACTAACCAATTTACTTCCAACAGGTGACCAACATAAATACTGAATTGGATGAGGAAGTTCATTTTCTCTTGTAAAATCTCTAGAAAGAAAACAAACATTAATTATACAATGAATAACGGGATATCTATAGAAATAGCTGAAACCAAAGTGGAAAAACGTTAAATACCTATGCAAGGGAGTATGGTGTATTGAAGAGATCACTGACCTGGGAATAAAGAATCCTGAACCCTAGTTCTTGCTCTGATCCCAACTAGCTAGGTGACTTTGAGCATGTCAACGTTTTGAGGCCTCAGTAGTCCCACCTATAGAATATGTCGACCAGCTGGATTTAATAGTCCATATGGTCCCATCAAGGCTCTGAAATTCTATAAAATAGTGTAACCCACCTTTCAAGTCACAGAAACCCAGGATGCACAGCAAAAGACATTTGGAAATAATTTCAGAGGCTGTGAATGTCTGTATGTGACTGGGATTTAAAAATTATAATAGAACCAAAATTCATCTTCAACAACTGCATTTATATGTCCCAATGTCTTTGGGCTAATATGCAATTCACATTTTAAAAAATATAGATACTATTTGAAAATTTGTGTAAGGGTTTGCCTTAAATCAAGCTTCAAGTAGAAATAAAAGAAGAGAAACTTTGATTTCTGGCTAAATTGAAAACCAGTTTTCGTTTTGGGCAATGTGCCTTCATATTTCAAAGGCCTCCACCCAAGGGAAACTTTCATTCTATGGCCCAAAAAGACTCACTTTAGTGATTGATGTCACAGTGTTATTTAGGGAGTACTAGTTCACTGGTTTTTATTGTAAGTTTTCCAGAGAAGGTTTGGCAATGACCTTAATGAGTGATGAGAACAGTGAGATGCCTTCAGGTTTACCATGGTTGTATATTTTTCCATTTATCATTCCTGACTATTGTAGTAATGGGTGCATTTGGGCCAGTCTAACAGTGAAGCAAAGCAAAATGCTGCCTTTATAGTGCTATCTGAGAGACAGACAAAAAGATCTATCTGTTCAAAACTGTCTAAGCAGACTGGGGTAGTGGAAAGAAAACTCCTTAGAAGGAAGGAGATCTAAAAATCCCTCTTCTGCTCTATATTAGGTGTGTGACTGAGCAATTCATGTAGCCTTTCTGAATTCCAGGTAATTCTCTAGCACAGTAAATTGCACAACTAGTATTGGTATGCATTGGTAAAAAATTGGGATTTCCCTACACAAGCAAGATTCCCAGTAGTGTCCAACCTCTGCTCCCCCCTCCCCATCAAACTGATCTTACTACTGTACCTAAAAATCTCAGATAACTTGCCCCTTTGAATTGTGTCTGAAAAACTTTGTGAAAATGCAAATCTTAGCAGAAAAGAGCAATGCATTAGCAGTCATTAACACCTTAGGTTGAATTTGTTTATCAGATTAGTTAGTATGAAACTTAAGCTCCATATAGGAATGGGGAAGAAAACTTTTTAAACAGTAAATGTTTGGCACTTTTTATTTTTCATTCACCTACAGTTTTTTCCCTCTTTAGGAGATAGTTAGAGGGATAATGCAGCTGTGTCCCAGAATCTATGGAGGAAGGTAGGTATCATTTTCCAGGCTTATTTGAATATCAGAAAATAACCTCAGGGATAGTGTTGTTCACTTTGTAGGTTGAGAGAGCGACCTGGTAGCTGAGGTTCAAGAAGCATAGAAGTAAATCTGGTGTTTGTGGTGACATTGTACTCATTCTGTGTTGCAGGGTGTTTGGATATCATCTATATTTTCCAGCACATACCTTATAATAAAGACTATTTTTTTTAGAAGGAAAGACCCAAGCTCAGCAAAACTCACCAAGATATTAAAAAAATTTATATTATATACAGTGTTCCACACAAACAGTCCCCCACCTATGCAAAGTAGTGGGAGGTACCTCCTCATATTTCTCTTGATTATTCTAATTTTATCATATTCAGTTTTAATTGTTTTTTTGTTGATCTTTTCATTTACACTGTTGTAGTCATTGTGTATATTGGTTTCCCAGTTGTCTTTGCTTTACTTTATATTGGTTCATGCAAATATTTCTTTGCATTTTTTGCATTCATAATTTCTAATAGCTTTCCATTACAATAATATTCCATTACTTTCACATTCTATAACTTTTATTCATTCCTCAAAAAATGAGCACAGATTTTGTTTCCTTATCTTTATTACATGAATAAGTTCTGTTATAAATTTTTGTATATACTATTTCTTATTAACCTCTTTAGGATATATGCCCAACAGTGGAACTTTTGGGTCAAAAATTGGGGACATTTTAACCACTTTTTTTTAAGCAATTGGGGGTAAGTAACTTGCTCAAGGTTATGCGGTCAGTCATTATTTATGTGTGGGTGCTCATTTTCTGAGGTCGGAACCTATCCTGGGTCCTCCCAACTCTGGAGCCAGCGCTCTTACTCACTGGGCCACCTAGCCACCCCTAAACACTTTCTTCACATAATTCCAAATTGCTTTCCAGAATGGTTAAAGAATTTCATGGCTCCACCAGCAATGCATTAGTGGAGCCAGATAACTTAAAAGGGAGTATAGAGAGTGAAGAAACATTTGGAGAATAGGCACCTTCTCATGAGCTGGAAAGCTCAGTATAAGGATCCTGGATATTTATGAGAGGAGAATGTTGAATGGGAGTACCCTGTTACATTAAGGCAGACAAGTGGATCTTGCCACAAACTTTGCTTATTTTGCATATCCTTTAAGGCTTGCTTATGAGCCTTTTATGAAATTTTTATGGCACTGTCTTATTTTTCTGAATGTTGAAGAGTAGTCTATACAATTATTCAAGTAGACTTTTAAAAAAATATTGATATTTATACTACTGGGTCTCTTCCAACTAGTGGTGACATCTTTACAGCTCAGCAAATACTCATGTTTCTGACGTCTGTATGTGTATTATTTTAGAATGACGGAAATCATTTCAGGAATCTTTTCCTACATAAGATGAATTGAGTCATCTTTGTTTTTCAAGGGTTGTTGGAACCATGCACATCTTAATTGGGTTCTAATTAAAGATTCCAAGATGATCCATTAATTTGGTTTTGAGGAGAAAAATTTTTGACTGCATTTACTATTTAGTAGTTAAAAATTTAACATGGTACTGAGATGCATGGAATGCAAGAATTGTGAACCAGTCTGCCATCTACTTTACTTGAAACCTGAATTCAATTTTTAGGTCTATTAGTAAAGCACAGCATGGAGAATTTCAGCACAGTAGAGTAGAACAATGAAAATGACTAAATGTTTGAAAAGACCTCTCTGAAAAAGGGTAAGTTTATTAATTTATCTCCTGACTTATTATAAATTCCCTGATAATATTTGCTTTCCCTCTGTTCCTCTCACAGTATCTTCCACATAGAAGGTGTTGATTTACTTAATATGCAGATAAGGAGGTTACAGGGCAATTTAATGAGTCTTTAAATATATGTATTGAATAAATGACTATACACATTTACAACATAAGAAGAGATAAAATGAACAAATAGCAGTCAATGGGATTTAGATTACGTAGAAAAATACATCAGTCTACTAAAGGACATTATGATTATTCTTCTCAGGCTCTCTAAAAAGATGTGAGCAATAACATTATAATACTTTAATGGATCAATAATGTTATTGTTGTGTATTTTCCATCTAATGATGTTGATTACAACCCATACATCTCTATTCTTCATATGAGAGTCTTAGCTGTGTCTTCCCATGAAGCCTCTATAAAAGATCCGCTCATTATATTGGAGGCCTTCTTCATCATTTAAGTTTATATTTGGAGGCAAACATCTAAGAATGTAAGTTGCAAAGAAAGTGCTAGCCTGAAGTTGTAGAGGGAATTTCCTTATCTGAGAGTTTCACTATACTAATAAAATCAAAGATCCAGCACCTATCCGTTGCCATGGTGTACACCATTATAATACTCAAGCTATCTCTTTTCCTTCTCCATTATGACTAGCCTTCTTCAGAAGAGCATACATTTATTGAATGACATCTTTTATGCCAATTGTCAAAGGTAAGTTATCATTGATAAAATGCCACAGCTTATTTATGTCTACTTTCTAGATTGTGGTGTTCCACGTGTCACAGCCAGATAGCATCACTAGGAAAATATTGAAATTAAAAAGGTGATTGAGAATGACTAAACTGGTTGTAAAAATAATGAAATGGAGTATTTCTTTGCTATAAGAAACAATGAATTTAATGAATGCAGAGAAATGTAGGGAGACTTTTTTTATGAACAAATGCAAAAAGAAATAAGCAAAACTAGGAAAACAAAATATGTGTAGTATGGTGTCCAGGCTACTTCTCCTTCTCTGGCTCCCACTCACATTGAGAGGGTAGCTAATGACTTTTATAAACATATTCCTGAGGGTCCAGGATTCCTAATACTGCTGTTCATGAACTCTTTCTGGGTGTTCTTCCCATTATTTGTAAGTCAGGCTTAATTAACTTTTAGAAAGGTTATTTACTAAGCAAGTGCATCTTAGTAAAGCTAGAATACTTACTAAGCAGCTCTAGGAAGGACAATTGTTGCAAAAAAAAAAAAAATACTCCATACTGGAGGTTGACTGTTCCCTTAAGTGTCCCTTATAGTAAAAGAGTAGTAAGCTGCATATATAGAAAATCTGTATGCCAAAGGGATGATTTATAACTCCTTTTCTCCCTTCATGAAGAGTTCATTAAGTTCCCCTCAGGAGTAATTCTTTGCTGGTCTTTGAGAGACTTGTGGCTGCCTTTTTGTGGTGTGTGTAGTCAATCATTGCCATGTCTCTTGGTACGTGATGCTCTGGTGGACACTGCTACCAAGGCAGACCAGACTTCTAGATCTTCCAACCTTTAAAAGTTTACAAAATCAGAATCCATTCAATTCTGTCTCTAGATTCTCAGTTGCCTTTTCTTGAGAGAGCTTTCATTTGCCAACAGCATGTCTTTCTCTAGTGCCAGCTGGGTGTATAGTGTCCTAATAGGCTAGTTACTTAGTGGAAATAGTAAATGGGAATGGGATAGGAGAACCCTCAAGAGTTATCTCCCCTCTCAGGGAAGCCTGAACTTAGAGTCTCTTCCCACTCAGCTGACTAGCTCCAAACTTTTTACATGCAGTCCAGGAAGCACTGTGATCTTCAGCCAATCACAAGGTATTTCCTGTGTGACATCATTTGTCTTTATCCAATTTATGCATACCTACTTTATTTTTGACTGACTCAATTGAGCTATCTGGGCTTTCTGGGATTAATGGGGGGGGCAGACTCTCCTCTCCTTACATACACAGTGGCTGTAATGATGAAAATGGAAACAAAAACAATAATAAAGTAATTGAAACTGAATATTGTGAAATTGTAATGACCAAGCCTGGCCTCAAACAAGAGCTATGAGGACGTACCACATTCTCTTCTTTCCTGAGATGAGGGATTATGGGTAAAGAATAACACATGTCATACTGGACTTAGTACTATTAGTTTGCTGAACTGGTTTATAGTTTTAAAATTTTTTAAATTTAAAAGGGATGGCTCTTTGGAAGATAGGTTGAAATTTATAATGGGAAAAGTAAATGATAAGAAAACAAAAGAATGAAAATTTTAAAGATAGATTTTGTTCTTCAGTTGAGAGTCCAGATTAACATACTGATTTCTAGCTATGGAGCAATTTCTATGAATAATCTCATTTGATTGATCCTCAGGACAAACCTGCTAGGTGGTATAAATATTATTCCCATTCTATGGGTGAGGAAACTGAGGTCCAGAGATTTAAAAGTGACTTGCCTATCAACACATGGTTAGCCAGTAAGGTAACTGATCTCGGCCTTTTACTTAGGTCTTTGCACTCTAAATTAGCCTACTATACCCTGCTTCCTGTAAGTAGTTTGAGACTGGGCACATGCTTCCCAATAAGAAGGTCCCTTCTAACTCTGTGGTTTTTATCATCTTAAAAAGCAGAGAAACATACATCATGTCAAGATAAGTAAACCCTTAGGAATATATATAGCTTATTCCCTCTTTCAGGTAAAGCCATTTTAAGAAAAAGTCAAATCAGCATTCCCTTCCCTGATATTTTTCTTCTTTGTGGAAACTTAAATGTGATATATCCACTCTCCAGAAGCAATAGGCTAAAAAATTAGGTATGGGGCAACTGGGTTGTGAAGTGAATAGAGCACTGGCCCTGGAGTCAGGAGGACCTGAGTTCAAATCCAACCTCAGACACTTAACACTTATTAGCCGTGTGACCTTGGGCAAGTCACTTAACCCCAATTGCCCAGCCTTCCCCCCTCCAAAAAAAGCAAAAAAAAAAAAATAGGTGTGTTGGGAAATGATGTTTAACTTTTTCCATGAAATGATTTTATTGCTGAAGTATAATTGGCAAATCATTTCTAATTAGAAGATGCATTTTAGGTTGGAATTTCCAGTGAAATATCAATGGCTGTCTCAAATATAGTACACTTTTAGAATAGCCTGTTTGAATTGGAAATATTAGTAAATGAAGATCCAATTCAGGTGCTTCTCCATGAAGCTTCACCTGACCTCTCCCCTCCTCATTTTGTAACCCCAAGCTGAATCTCTTTTTCAAACCTCACAAAGCCCTTTATTTAGACTAATGCAGTGAAAATCCTTTTAACTTTAAACTCAAGTTACATTACTCTTATTCCATTTCCACACTGTTTAGTGACTGGAATGTATTTCAGGTTGGCCTTTGCTTTGAGATTCACATAATGTCACTTAAAGAATTTTTATGGAATGAATGACTGAGACTGTAAACTCATTCATTCTCCAGTTGCAGATAATGATTTGTACATTATCTATCTATCTATCTATCTATCTATCTATCTATCTATCTATCTGTCTGTCTGTCTGTCTGTCTGTCTGTCTGTCTGTCTATCTATCTATCTGTCTATCTATCTAGTCTGTATTTAATAAGTGTTGGATAAATTTGGAATTAAATCAAAGAACAATTAAAATGAAAGGGGTAAAGGCAAAGAGGAAAAGGGGAGAAATTTTATCTAAAAGAACAGATGAAGAGAAGATATTAGAATAGCATGAAAGTTGCTAAAATAGGAAGAAATTATAGAATCAAAACCTCCAAAATTTTGGAACTAGAATAGAGATCAATGCTCTCCCAAAGACCATTATATAGATGAAGAAATTGAGACATAGCTTAGAAAAGTAAGGAATTTGCTTTAGGTTAGAGAAAAGCAATCAGTAAAGAGTTGAATGCAAGATGAAAGTCCAACATCTTGATAGTTAGGGTTCACAGTATTCAACTAGCACGAATATTACAAAACCAATAAACATGAGAAAATGGATATATTTTGTTTCCTGATGAAAATTAGCACTGATTTGCCTCTTAAAAAAGCAATAAAATAAGAAATTTCTATTCCCAAATTAGGATTTCCAAGAGAAGTTTCTACAAGTTAGCTTTCACTATCCTATTCCATAATTCTGTCCTATTCCATTCTCATATATTGTATTATATTTTATTCTATTATTTTCTATCATATCATATTACATTTCAATGTTATATATACACATATGTAAATAGACATCTTACCCATTTATAAGGTCAAAAATATAATATGTTGCTGTGTAGGAATATCTCCAAAGCTGTCAGATTGAATAAAGAAAAAAATTATGATAAAAATAATTACCACGAGAACCCCAATCAATCTTGTAAAATTTAGGAATGTGAAAGTAACATTATCATATAGATAGTACAGGATTGAACACAATAATACCCCATTCAGCATTGATGGCCTTTGCATCTTTTTTTTAACCATATACCATTGAGTTCTAATCCTATAATAATTTTACCTCATACTAACTCTGTCTTACCTGTTCTCAATTTAGATGAAGTCAAAAGTACTACAACATTAGTCACCTTAGGTATGAATTGAATTAGTAAATAGAGTGGGAAATTTTAAAAATTTATTTATTAAAAGTAAACATTTATTGAATAAGCAATCATAAAGGACATTTTTATTCATTCAACTAAGAATTACATGAACTTTATAATACCTGCATAATGTTTACACTTGCATAATGCCTTCATGTGACATTATGATACATACTTTGAAGCTAAAAAGCATATTATGTGAATAAATTAAAATGCAGCCATGTGTCTGAGAGCACTCTCATATGGGTCTATGTTAACCAAGATCACTGGATAACTTGGAGTAATAATGTTATGAAGAAAATGGAGAAGAATGTGGTAATAAAGGTTAGTTACATTCTATCTATCTATCATCTATCTATCTATCTATTTATCTATATATGTAGTGATTTTGTGAAATACTGGCTTGCACACTATTGGTTGTTTTTCAGAATAATAAAAACAAAAATGTGGTCAGCAAAGAAAATGACATTTTTGTGTGTGTTTTGTTTCGTGTATTTCTCTAGCATGTGTGCTAGGTAGAGATGAAAAGTATCATTCTTTTCAAAAGATTCTTGAATGTTTGGCAAAGAAATTTCTCTGAGTTAAAAAAAAATGTTTTATCAATGGTTTTACCAGAAAATAATGACTTACCATCTACCTGGAAGATTAATAATCATACAAAGATAACTGTAATACAAAGTGATGAGGATGGACAAGAATGAATTTTTATTCTTTATAGTAAAAATATGTGGCAAAATAGAATTCAGAATAGTATTTTGAAGCCAAAAGTAAAGGAAAAATTGGACCTAGAAACTTAAGATGCTTTATATATAGTATTTTGGCTCAAATGCCACAAATCAAAAATCTAGTTTGACAATGACTTATGATAATGTCTCCAAATTCCAAGTTATAGTATGAAGGGAATAATGACTAGCTATTTTCCATCCTTACTGAGATTTTAAAAAATTGATGAGACTCTAGTGAAAATAGCTCTGAGTTGAGAGTTAGAGGAAATGGTATTTAGTTCTGCCTCTAACACTGACTGTGTCGGTCAACATTTCTGTATCTTCGATTTCCTACCTTCACAATTAGTATAATAATAAATGTTCTTCTTTAAGTTACAGGATACACTGCAGGATGGAATTAGAATTTCTTTATTCATAAGGGGATAGTGCTTGAACTGGAAGGGAACACAGAGGTCATCTAATTCAACCCCTTTGTTTTATAGATGAGAGAACTGAGGCCTAGGTGAAGTGATTTGTCTAAAATCACAAAGGTCAGACTTCTAAATGATAGTTTAGAAACTTTTAGAGGATAACCTATTCAGAAATCAGGAATTATATGTACTGATTTTATGTTGGGGGAATATTTTTACTTTGAAAACAAATTAGAATTCATAAAGGCATATTTTAAATATAAAATTGTATTTGACCTAATTCTCCCCGTTTATCAGGACTAACTTTGAAAGAGAATTAAATACTTCTCTTATTCCTATGAAGTATTTCCTTAGCTACCTGGTTTCGATGAACTGAAACCTGGAGACAGCTCAAGAATATCCTGGAAAACTCAATTATATCTTCTCTTTCTATCCTAAAAACCACCTTGTTCAGTCATTTCAGTTGTATCTGACTCTTTATAACTGTGGGGTTATATCTTTGGCAAAGATACTGGAGAGGTTTGTCAGTGCCTTCTCCAGTGGATTCAGTGGATCCATTTTGTCAGGCAATCAGAGATGAAGTGACTTGCCCAGGGTCACACAGCCAGTGTGAGTCTGAGAACAGATTTGAACTCATGAATATGAGTCTTCCTGACCCCATGCCAGGTGCTTGATCCACTGCGCCACCTAACTGCCCAAAAAAGTAACTAGGTACTGGGAATTCTGAAGGTAAAGAGCAACTCGGGAAGTCTAGTTTATGTAGAGGTATTTCCCTAGCCTTTTCTACTTGCTCTTGCAGACGTAGCTATTGAACAAAATTGTTTCTAGAGTTTGTTAAATAATGGGTTTGAGAACGTACATGAATAAACACATCCAGGTAGGCAAATTATGCAGCTAAGGTAAGAGCATACCTTTGAATAATCACTTTCTAGATAAACAAACTGCCGATCAGATGATAATCCATAATTTGAAGCATTCACACTCTTCTGAAATTATAAATAAACTGATTAGAGGACAAGAAAATTTAACCAAGTTGTTTACCCTGCATTTGAATAAGTTGAACACCTTTAAAGAGTATTATTGAAAAGTATAGATGTATGTGATATTTTACCATGGTGCTATTGCTCAAGAGGATAGATGTTTCTCCTGTTTCAATATCATACAATACAATGTTATCATCTTCAGACTTTTGGAGGTATTCATGTGCTGTAAATGAGAAGGGAGAAGAAGCATGTGAATCGACAGTGACCTTTCTTAAAGGAAAATGAGCACTTCCCTAGGAAGGAGGACACTTAGGTTTCAGCACTAACTTGTGATAGGGCCTTAGGCAAGTGCTTGACCTTCAGTTTCTCTATCTGTAAAATGAAATAGTTGAACCATAGTAAGATCCTTCTAGCTCTAACTCTTTGTTAGGGTATAAGCATGCACATTATGATTAGTACCAAACCTCTGTAGTTATAGTTACTATTGAAATATCAACATGTTAACAAGATATCCTTCTGCAATTGAGAGTGGAAATCTAAACTGCATTAGGTACAGAGGCACACTTCTTTATGAAACTTAACATTTTTTTAAAATTTGCTTTCGGGAACAGAAACAAAACAATCAAACATAAATGTTTTGAAATTACAATAACCAAACTTGGTCCCAAAGCAGAGCTATAAAAGGGCACTTCTGGACTTCTCACTCCTCACCTTTGCAGAAGTGGGTAAGGAATGTTGTATATAATGTCAGACTTTTTAGATATATAGGTAGGTTTTGTTGAACTGGTTTCCCCCCTCTCCTTTTAAGTCTTTGTTGTAATGGATCTGTCTCTTGGAGGGAAAGGGAATAGGATACATTAGGAAATCTAAGTGTTATAAAAAAAAGGATGTTAGTGTGTGTATGTGTGTGTGTGTGTGTGTATGTGTATGTGTGTTTAATTCATCTTTAAGGGTGACCCTAGATATCTGAAAAACAAATGCAATGACAATCTTTTTAACTTTAAACTCAAGTTATATTACTCATTCATTTACATACTGTTTAGTTACTGGAATATTGTTTTTATCCATTTACTTCATTTCCATTATTAATTGTTGTTTGTCCTTCATTTCAAAGAGGACCAATGACTTCATTTTGACTTGTGCATAAATTGCATTTAAGTGAGGGAGAGTTGCACAAAGTCCTCAGTCCCACTCTCTCTTCCAGAATCACTGAAGTCCAGTGGAAAGACAAAAGTCAAGATGACTGGTCATGGCCCAGGATGCAGGGCATGACCCTGGCTTCTTTGATGTCTGATCCAACTCGAAGCACTCCACAGTGCCTGTTTCCACTGCTTTCATAGCCATTGCAACAAATTATTTTCATCTGCCATTCCACTAAGGAAATCTTTGTGTGCTGGATTTGTTATATCCCTAACTCAGTTTGAGACCTGTCAGTTACCCTTAACCTGGTTTAGCCATCTGCCAACACACTTTTACCAGGGTGTGGTTGCTGCACATGCTACAGCTTCTTGGAGTACAGGTAAAAGTTGAGGGAAAGGTGGACACCAAGGGTGGATGAGCAGCCCTGAAAAGGGCTTGGGAAGCCCTCTCTCCTGAAGTGCTAGTCCTCCCTGAACACCCCATACACTCCTCCATTATTAATTAAAATATATCTATATTAACTTTCACTGTTATATTTCAGCACATATACTAAGCACAACAAAATAAATACCTTTGGTGAAAAGTAAATACCTTTGGTGAGCATTGGTTACTGCTTTCACTATGTCAATTACAGATTGCCACTCTTGCCATTATTGGTGTAAAAATCACCAAATGCTGTTGCTTTTATGACCTTTTAAAAGTTTGCTAAATCAGTTTAGCAAAACTAACCAAAATATTGAAAAAGTCTGACATTATGAGCATTTAGCTCATTGTTGGTTAGGTTAGATTCTCCCCACCAACCCTTAACACACACACACACACACACACACACACACACACACACACACACACACATGCTTATTCCTTCAATAATCAAAACTATCTAGTGGCATTATGTTCTCCTGCTTATATCCCACCCATACCCCTATATGAAAATTTATTACCATAATTCCAGACCAGAAAAACATGTCCATATCAGTCATTCTCAAAATCAATTTTATTATAAATTGTAATTGTTATATCATGTGTGGCCAAATTTTAAACACCTTTATGGAAGTTTACTTCAAATCTCTTAATTGATTTCATTGTTACACAACCAAGCCCACATCTATATTTATACGTATACTGAATTTTTGTGTTTTGAGAAAATTTTTCAGGTTTTATTTTAATTTACATTTTCTAATTTAATTCAATTTAATGCAATACACATTATTAAAAATGCACGTACCCAAAACTCTCTAAAAGCACTCTCTGCTCCCATGGAGCTAACAGTGAATCTTAGAGGGATGTGAGTCATACAAAGATAACTGTAATACAAAATAATATGACTTCTAAGGCCTCTTCCAACTTAAAATTTCTTGCTCCCAGCACTTTACACAGAGCAGGTGCTTCATAAATATTGATTGAAAAAGTTTATTAGAAGGGTGTCAACCAAGGCCTAATATGATGTCTAAGGGATAAAAGACAAATTGCCTTTGTTTTCACTTTGACTGATATGGCTTCATGCATTCTAAAGATGTTCTAGCACTGGGAGAACTCACACAGCAATGGTACACACATTAAGAACTGAAAGACAAAAACACAATCAAGACAATCAACTTGCCTGAAATCCAATTTGGAAAAAATGTTTTGTAATGAAAAGTTCCATTCAAAACATCTTTTAATGTGAGGGCTCTTGCACTTCCTTCTGACTGGTGGGCTTCAGAAAGAAAACATCAAAATGAAGATACTATTAGTGACCAGATCAATGAACACCAATAAAGAATAAAGTTCTATTTGCCTTGTTTTCTCTCCAACACTTCCTATCTCTTCCTTATGTTTAAAGAATTAATATGCACTTAGAATATGCCAACTGGCCAAAGCAGTTAAGCTCCTCAAAGGAATGTTTAAGGCCTAGATTAATAAGTAAACATGTATATTTGTGCATGTGTTTATGTGCAAGTGAGCATATGTATATGAGTTTACATATATGCATATTATATGCATACACACGTAAAAAAAAGAGCAAGAACTAAAAAGGAACAGTATTTTGCCTTTTTAAATTACCTGGATTACCCATTTTTTCTCTAAGAAAGATTTTACTCTAAGAAACTCATATGCCAATTCAAGGTTAAACTATAACCATGCAAAAATATATTTCTTTTTTAATTAATTTTTTTTCAATAAGCAAAAAATGATTTTATCTGTCTCCCACCTTCCTTTTTTCCACTGAAATAAATAAAAGAAAAAGAAAAATCTTGTGACAAATATACACGGTCAAGCAAAACAAATTCCCATAATGTCCATCTCCCAAAAATATCTCGTGTTCTATGAGTTGATCAGGAGGTGGGTGACTTTCTTCATCATCTTTCATTTGAATTTATGGTTGTTCATTATGTTGATCAGAATACAGGAATCTAATTCCAAACAAATTCTCTGAAACTCTATTTTTATTTTAAAAACAATGCTCAGTGAATAGAGCACCAACCCTGGTTTTAGGGGGACCTGAGTTCAAATGTTACTTCAGAATCTTGACACTTGCTGTGTAACCCTGTGCAAGTCATCTAAACCTAATTGCCTTGTCTCCTCCCTCCCTCTCTTCCCCCCAGTGCTATAATTTTCAGCAGTAGTGATTGAAATAGTACATCTTTGTAGGTCTGAAGATTTAGAGTTCGGAGAGACCTCAGAAATCATCTAATCCAGGGGTAGGGAGCCTGCAGCCTTGAAGCCATTTGTGGCCTTCTGGGTTATTGGGTGTGGCCTTTTGACTAAGTCCAAGTTTACAGAACAAATCCTTTTATTAAGGGGATTCGTTCTGTGAAGTTTGGATTCAGTTGAAAGGCCACACTTGAGGACCTAGAAGGCCACATGTGGCCTCAAGACTTCAGGTTTTCCACCCCTGAAATGCAACCAGCTTATTTTTATAGTTGAGGAAATAAAGGACCAAAGAGTTTATAGCTTTTTCAAGGACAAACAGGTAGTAAGTGGCAGAACCAACATTTGAACTCAGGGCCTCTGATTCCATACCATTCTCTTTGAGTCTAGAAAAAAAAAGATATCCCAGAAGTATAAGTAGTTATTATTCTTCAAATACCTGTTCCCTATTCCTTTCCTCTCCTCTTTCCTTTTATTTTTATTCTCTTTCCACCCTAAATCACAGCACTAAAATATATAATTGGGGAAGGAAGTGGGGATTTAAGGTCCCGTGACTTTGACTATATTCAAAAGTCTTTATTTCAGTTTTATAGTCATATATGTAAGTATATATGTATATATGTCTTTTATACATAGCTTTATATGATATTAACCAGAGTAAAGAAAGTTTTGTACCTTTTGCATAGTTTATGTATGACCTTGTTGCTAATTTGCTGAGTGACCTTTGTTGGCAAGTCAATAATCTCTCTCTGGTCCTCAGTTTCCTCATTCATAAAATGATCTGGTTAAATTAAATGATCTCTAAGGTCCCTTCCTGCACCAGTATGCTGTGATTCTATGACGCTGAGTTGCACCTCAATTAGAATCCTTTGTACCAAAAGGCCTGTGGGATAATAGAATCATAGCTTTAGGGCTAGAAGGAACCTTGGAGGCCATAGCATCAAACTCCCTGATTTTATAAGAAAGTGCTTGTGTCTTTATTAGTGCAAAATAGCTGGTTGTATAGTAATACACTCAGCTGATTACTCCAGCCATTTAACCAATTAAAACTAATGTAGTTTTGTTCCATTAATCTACATGGCTGTTAATGCTATACACGTATGTATTTTTTTCCCTAAAGAAAGTGATGTCAAAGAGTAGATATTGTGAGATAAGGGTTATTAGCTCCTTTTCAGCCAGGAAGTGGACCATCAATAACATCACATTTTTCCTTTTTTAAAAATTTCCTATAATCTGCTTTCTCACATTTCCTCTCCGTCCTAATTAAGCTTGAATTTATTCCATGATTATATACTGCAAAAACTCCTCTGTTTAATTGAACTGTTATCCATGAAACTCATACCATTTGTTTTATAAACCCTATTCAACTGACAGTAAACCATTTAACCAAAAACAATAGCATTAGAAAAACGATTCATATTGGCCTCATCCAATTTTTCTTCGAAATCCTACAAACAAATAGCAATCTGCTCCTAATGTAATGAGGAGGAAAAAATCACAACACAATTTGCAGTCAAAATGATTTTCCACTTGAAATATACTTGAGCTATGTCTACCCAATGCGGAAATGCTGAAACATATGGATGAAAATTGAAAAATTCAGTCAAATCATTTTGATGTTGGGAAGTACAGATATGTGTGTATGTGTGTGCATGTGTATAAATAATTGACTAAAATTTTCACTTTTCTTCTGAATTTTCATCCATCACGTAAAGATAATTTTAAAACTAACCTTTTTTTTAGACCTAAACCTATTACTTGGTTTGTAGGTATGATCTTCTATAATGAGCTTTATTTCTTCATAAAGATACTTCGCTTATTTTCTTTACTTGTAATCTTGCTTTTTTAAGCAATCTGTAAAAAATTTATTTTAATCCTTATTGAACCATACTATAGAGTTCATCAAGATATTTCATATAAATTAGTACATTATAGTATATATATAGTACACATAAAATAGTACGATTTACTTTGATCACATTTTAATTACAATATGGATTGTGTCTCAGATTGTATATGAAAAAATACCTATTGCTTTTAATGATAGCAAGGTATTTCCCAAGATAAAATCCTTTCTTTTTAACTCAAATATTCTCATGATAAAGCTGTCTGATTGCAAATCTTAGAATCTTTCAAAAAGTCCACAGTCACAGGTGACTCAAAGGGCAATGCAGAGGCACATATTGTGCACAAATAGGCTATAATAAACTGCCAATGATGACCTATGAGCAAGAAGTGGGAATACGAGATTTTAAGTTTTTTTGTTCAGGACTTATGATTTCATAGGGTGAGTAACTTCTGACATGGAAACTCCTCTACTTATACAGTTCAGAAATTCATCTCTAACTTAAGAGACTTAGAGATTTGCCTGGGATGTTGAAAGGTTGAGTGACTTGCCCAGGGTGACACAGGTAGTCAAGCCAGACTAGAAGCCTTGTCTTCTTGACTTTTGGGCTATCTCTCTATGCCCTATGATCTCCTTCCTCTCAGTAAGTGTATAGCTAAAGGTGGTGGGTTGGTCATGCAGTGAGAGGGAGGGAGCACATGGATAGCCTCAGCACTGTTCTGACACCCATCAAATCTAAAGATAGATAGATAAATGAATGAATGGATAGATAGATAAGTGAATGAATGAATGAACAAACAAGCAAATAAATAAGGAGGACCTCCAATACACATTCTTTGAAGAGAAATTTTGGGAGAAAATTGTCAAAAATCTTAACTGGATTAAAAGGTGTAGGTGGGTGCTCCAATGAGGCATTGAAGAAAGTATCCTGTTTTTGTCCACTAAAATTTTACTCTAATGTCCCACCAAAACATAGTAGTGACCCTGGTATCTCCAAATATATACCAGTAAAACACAGATTCCAAAACTTTTCTTTTTTTTCTTTTAAATAGCATTTCATTTTTTCTAATTACATAGTAAATAGAATTTTTATCATTCACTTGTTATAAAATTTTGAGTTCTTAATTTTCTCCATCCCTTTTTCCCATCCCCCCTCCAGGATGGTAATTAGATATAGGTTATATATGTGCAGTCATATAAAATCCAACAAACATTTAATGCTGAAGAGGCTTCAGCTGACATCTTGACAGCTGATTTTACATCATCTGAGAACCAGCCTAGTTATATTTAACAGTAATAATAATAATTTTTATATAGAACTTTCATATTCATAAAATACTTTATAAATATTGTCTTATTTCATCCTAATGAATCTGGGAGGTAGGTGCTATTCTCATTGCCATTTTTAGAAGAAGAAGAAATTGAGGCAAAGAGGTTAAGTGACTTGTCAAGGGTCACAAAGCTAGGAAGTATCTGAGGCCAGATTTCAACTCAGATCTCTCTTTAATCCAATGTAACACTCTGTCTTCTTCTTTTTTTTTTTAAACATTTTTTTTTGCTTTTTGGAGGGCAATTGGGGTTAAATGACTTGCCCAAGGTCACATGGCTAATTTTTTGTGTTAAGTGTCTGAGGCCAGATTTGAAGTTGGGTCCTCCTGACTCCAGGGCCGGTGCTCTATTCACTGTGTCACCTAGCCTCTCCCAACACTCTGTCTTCTGTGCCACCTAGCTGCCTTGGTTCTCAGAGCCTCATCATCAGTGCTTTGACCATCAGGCAATAAAACTTCTACCTATTAAGCTGCAAAATGGTTCCAATCTGCACATGGAAGAGGAACCTATATAGATGAAGTCATAAATCATTGAAATATTAGGATTCTGCTGCAGTAGAAAGTATTGTTTGTTTTTGGAATATAGGTTATCAGCCTATTTTTATAACTGAGACATTAAAACTATTAGCATAATCATAATTAATATTTATGCTAAATAGCACCCATTATTAACATATATTTTAACAAAATGTGTTTAACTTATCTTTCTAGCTAACTGACTATTTTCCCTCTCATCTCATTAATAAAAAAACATACAGTTCTTTTGGGGATCCCAGAGTCCCTACTATGACTTCACTCTCAGGAGCAGGGTTTTTTTAATGCCCTAAATTTCTCTTACTTGCCCAGGAAAATGATGCATGAGAGCACGTTCCATCTTCCTTTCTAGCTAGTCATTTCTTTTATATGGGTGGGCGTTGTAAGTGCCATTGATCTTCAGGGAGAGCTTAGCATATGTTCTATTATGACTCAGAAAATATCTGTAAAGCAATTAGTAAAGGGCTTTATTAATCCTGTTACCATTTGCTATAATGAGCTTGGTCTACACCATCCTTCCATCCTCAAAGGGTAGACCGGGTTCTTAGAAATCATGTGCTGACAAGCCAGCAAACTTCATGCCAGAGTTAGGAGGTGGGAGAGAAGGGAAAGGAGGACAGATGGGTTGTCATCATTCCTCTCCAGACTGCACTTGCTAATTCATCTCCATGGGACTTTCGCTCTCATTCCACAGAAAACTCTTCATCCTGGAAGCTTACTCTTCTACTGGATTAATTACATTGGAAATACTCTCTGCACCTTCAGCCTCTCCCTTTGATTGATTGGTTCTTCCCAGAATCTCGATTTAAGGCGGAGGCTCAGGCTTAGCATACCTTAATTCCTCTCCATGTTGCACTCCTGGCTCATTGCTACAGGACTTTCTTAACCATGCCCCTACTCTGGGTGCCTTTACCACCTTCCCCACCCTTTGCAGCTCCATTTTGTGTCTTGTCTTCCTCCACTAGAATTTAAGTTCTTTACAGGTAATAGCTATTTTATTTTCTTCTTGTATGTGTATTTGCAGGGCTTAGCATAATGCCTGGCTCATAGTAAGTGATCAGTAAATGCTTATTGACATAATGTGAGTTGGTGAGTGCTCCCTCCAAACTCTGTAGCATGCTGGTATATAACTGTATATAGAACCCACGGAGGCAGGAGGCAGAGTAGAGCCAGAGGGAGCATTGTGTACCAACCTCCCTTGAAGGGAAAGAATTTTAGGTCAGCATTTTATATTTGGCAAGTATAAGTCAATTTTTTAACATTTCAGTTTATTAATATTAGCTAAAATGTATGTAGAGTTAGAAGGTTTGCAATGTGCTTTATAAACGTTATCCCATTTGATCTTCACAATATGTGGGGTAGGCACTGTTATTATCCACATTTTCCAGACAAGGAAACTGAGGCTGAGAGAGGTTAACTGACTCAGCTTGTCAGCATATGAGACAAGATTTGAACTCAGGTTTTCCTAGCTCCAAGGCCAGACCTCTACTTACTGCTCCACACAGCGATCTCAGTTCGCCAGCTGTGCTATCTAGTGGACATGTGAAGCATAAAAGAAGGAGGGAGAGTGCTGTAAAAGCGTATGCGTAGTAGGGTTTGAATTTAGGCCCTACTAAATTGGATTCTTCATCAGTAGAGAAGGATCCTAAAGACATAGAAAGCAAGGAAGAACTTTTTCACGAATCACTTACCTATTTTTCTTCCAGATCATAGATCTAAAACTGTAAAGGGCCTCAAAGAAGGCCCATAGTCTCTTTTTAAACTATAAATGAGCAAATTAAAGCCCAGATAAATTAAGCAACTTATCTGAGGTGACATAGAAAGGAACAGAGGCAAGATTTGAACGAAGGTCCTCTGACTGCAGAATCAAGACTTTTTCCACTGTATCTTTGGCAAAGGTTGTGTGAATTGTCTGGGGCTTTATTATGGTGTTGCTTTTTTTGGTGAAATATTTTTAATTCTTCTAATTTAACTTAATCCAATTCAATAAACATTTATTCACTACTTATTATGCACAAAGCACCTTTGTAAGGCTGAGGATAAAAAGCTAAAAGAAAACATCCCTCCTCTCAAGGGGTTCACATTCTCTTGGGGTAAAATGAAAATGCTTAATGTATTTAAACCCTGATTTCCCTACTTTATATGGTTAAAAGGCTGCTAAAATGTCACCCTACAAGCAGAATTGACTTTCATAAAAATCTTTATGGTAATGCCCCATACAGGCTTATTGCTAATCCAATATTTACCTTGACACAAATTTTCACCTTTGAATTAGCATCTATTTTTATTGAACTTGACAGGTTTTTCTGCATTAATGCAGACAAAGAAATAATATCAACAACCAATTTGACATGTGTAGTCTAGAGTAAATAAAAGATTCTGAGGAGAAAAATGCTTTGTTTTTTTCTGTTTTTCCTCCCATACTTGTCCTTGCCCTCTACACTGATTCTTAGTTGATATTTTGTGTAACTTTACCTAACTGTTCATTCATGCCTCCATTTAGTGCTTTTATTCAGCTATTTTATAAATGTATGCTATATCAGTGTAGACCCTCAGATTGCTAATTCTCAAAAGCAGGACCAATGACTGTAACTTTGTACAATTATATATAGTTTGTACATACAGTTTGTATAGATGTATACACTTAGGCTCTAATAAATGCTTCTTCAAAGCTAATGGAAATGGTTGATAGGTAGTGGGGGGCAATCATAAGCGTGCTGGATTTGGGTCAGAGGACCTGAGTTTGAATGTTAGCTCTGTCCTTTCCTATCTATGTGGACTAGGCAAGTTAAATTAACCTCTTTGGGCCTCAGTTTCCTTAGCAGATAAATAAGTGGAGATGGAGGGGTGGCTAGGTGGTGCAGTGAAAAAAGCACAGGCCCTGGAATCAGGAGGCCTTGAGTTCAAATCTGGCCTCAGACACTCAACTAGCTGTGTGACCTTGGACAAATCACTTAACCCCAATTGCCCTGCCTTCCCTGCTGCAAAAAAAAGTGGAGAAGGACGAGATGATCTTAAATGATCCCTCTAGTTCTAAAACTTGTTATCCTTTTATGAAAATCACCTGAACTTCTTCATTCAACATGTATTTATTAAATATCTCGTGTACATTAAAAGGTGCTGAACTTAATAGAAAGATAACTTAGACAAAGTGCTTTTTTGTAAGGACCTTAAAATCTGGTCAGAATGATAAAACATTTATACAGATAAATAGAAAAGAAGTTAGAATATGACAATTTATATAAAGAAGGAATAAAGGTTGATGAGACCAAATGAGGGGTGTGTTTCTGCCTGCAGAAGATACTGCCATTTTCACAGAAAAAGGAAGAATTTGGTGCTTTCTGTTGTCTTTTGTGGACTTTAGATCTAGAATTTGGTAGCTATGCTCCTGTACTCCTGACTAGATGAAAGAAATGAGCATAGATTTAGAGATAGAAGAGATTTCAGGGGCCATCAAGTGTAACCCTTTCATTTTACAAAGGGGGAAATTGAGACTGAGAAAGGTTATGACTTGCCTAGGGTTACATAGCAAAGAAATACGTTCCAGCATTCAAATTCAATTCTTCCCAACTCTAAGCCAAGCACTCTAATCTGCTACCTCAAATGAGAATAGATTTGAGATGCAATACCCTGCTCTTTCAATGCTGGAGATTTAAACATGGTATAGATGCTCTCTTCATAGGTCCTACTGAATTTTTTTTCCTAATTGTAAACCTAGAGTGACTAAATCACCAGAGATTGCAAGTACATGTGGTTCAATACTCTCCAACTCTTCATGAACCCATGAACCATATTGTCCAGGGGTTTTTCTTGGCAAAGATGTTGGAGTGGTTTGCCATTTCCTTCTTTAGTGGATTAAGGCAAACAGAGGTTAAATGACCACAGTCCACACAGCTAGTGTCTGAGGTTGGATTTGAGCTCAGGTCTTCCTGACTCCAGTCCTAGCTCTCTATCCACTGAATC
Source organism: Gymnobelideus leadbeateri (assembly GCA_011680675.1). Lineage (NCBI taxonomy): Eukaryota > Metazoa > Chordata > Mammalia > Diprotodontia > Petauridae > Gymnobelideus > Gymnobelideus leadbeateri. Next base: position 767,221 of record WOXC01004731.1, read on the forward strand.
CCCTAGATGCCTACTTGAAAACATGAAGGTTTAATAATAATGAAGTGGCCTTGGGGCAACCATGGGCATAGAGCAAGAGGAAGCAGGGAGGGGGAACGCTGTCCATCATTAATTAAATCCAAGGATGTCATTCAGTGTAGTCCACCAAGTGTAGCTTTGATGCAAAAAAGCTAAAATAGTAGATCTGGGGTGAGGAGTAGAAGATAGGCCATAGTCTCAAAGAAGTGAAAGGGGACTGCGGAGGAGACTACATGCAAGATGAACAACAGAGACCAAAATACATGGTCAAGGAAGTACTTGAGTAACTGCTCTGGAGTAAAACAAGCCAAATAATTGAGAACAGTAAGGTAGGATATCTTTTTTTCAGGGTATATCGCAGGCCAGGCTGAGCAACAACATTTCTCTGGATGCATGGGCTATGGTATGAATGATCATTTAAAGAATTAGAACTCCAGCTCCTGCCAGGCACAGATCCCCATGGTGCCAATTTATTGGTTTGGGGAATTGCTGGAGGGGATGAGGAGATGAAGAAAATGGAGAAAGCTACTGAGTATGCAAAGCAAAGGGAGCTTCTGAAGATGAGCAGTGGCAGAAACAGTTTTAAATTTCTGGCTTTGACACAGAGGAAGAGAAGGAAACATCTAAGCCATGGAAAAGCTGTCTAACTGAAAGGGGCTATAAGCAATGCCTGAGGTGAGTGAAGCTGGGAGGCTCCCTTAAATATGTCAGCCACTGTATATGATGTAGAAGATGTAAAAGAGTACCGGTTTTGGAAGCAGAGGACCTGGACAGAATACCAGTTCTTCTATCTGCATGGCTTTGGAAACATCCTTACTTCTCTGGGCCTCATTTTCCCCAGCTATAAAAAGAGGAGTTTGGCCTAGATTATTTCCCAGGTGTTTTCAAGCTCTAAATCCTATTTTCCTGTGCTTTTCCAAGTCAAATTAATTGACTTCAGACTGAAGTAATATTCTGAATCTGAGATGATATTTGAGAAAAAAATAAGGAATTGTTCAGAAAGGAAAGTCTATAGTTCCCCTAAAGTATGTAGAGAAAAGTGAGATTGACTGGGAAAGTCTTTGTAACATGGTAACTGGTTCTTATTATTAGGGTCATGGAATCATAGATTAGAGGGCATCTAGTTTAAACCCCTGATTTTATAGGTGACAAATCTGGAGAGGAAAAATAACTTGCCAGGACAGATCCTGTTCCTCAAGTTCTCATGTGACAATAAGTGCCAGAAAGGGAATTTTCATCCAGGTCCTCTAGGTCCAAATCCAGAGCCTTTTCCATTATACCAAAGAGCATATTATGTTTTTAGGGACAAAGTAGGAGGTATATGGAGGACTGAAGAAAGAGCTTGTGTTTCTCACTCCCAAGAACACAAGGTGGTTTAGGGAAGCTGAGTATAAATAGAAGGTAATGGCAGATGTTTATACCCCAAAGAGATCAAAGAAAGTGGAAAAGGACCAATATAGAAAAATATTTTATAGCAGTTCTTTTTTGTAGTGCCAAAAAAAAAAAATGGAAACTGAAGGGATGTCCACCATTTGGAGAATGACTAAACAAGTTGTTATATATGATTGGGATGGAATACTATTATACTGTAGGAAATGATGAAGGGGGTGGTTTCAGGGGGGAAAAATCCTGGGAAAACTTATATGAACTGATGCAAAGTAAAGTGAGTAGAACCATGAGAATAATCTGCATGGTAACAGTAAGATTACAAAGATAATCAACTTTGAAAAACATGGCAATTCTGATAAACATAATAATTCATCATAATTCCAAAGGACTTGTGATGAAATATGCTGTCCGTCACCAGATAGAGAACTGATGAATGAGTGCAGATTGAAGCAAATTTGTTTCTTTCTTTTCCTTCCTTCCTTCCTTCCTTCTTTCCTTCCTTCCTTCCTTCCTTCCTTCCTTCCTTCCTTCCTTCCTTCCTTCCTTCCTTCCTTCCTTCCTTCCTCCCTCCCTCCCTTCCTTCCTTTCTTTTTATTAAAAATGGCTAATCAATTTGTTTTGCATAGCAATGAGTTTTGTTTTTCTTGCCGTCTCAAGAGATAGGAGAGGGAGAAAATTTGAAACTGAAAAAAGACTACTTAAAAAGTTTAAAAAGAGGGGGGTAATAAACAGCAGCTAGATAGAAATCAAGACTTCCCTAATACAAGCTAAGTTTTCTCAGTTTGTTGGTTCGAGAAAAAAAAAGAGCTTTATAGAGAATGATATGAATTAAAATCAACCCAATGCAAAGGGGTCTAGGAGAAGTGCCAAGTGGATATACCCTGTGCTAAGACAACACTGGAAGTAATATCCCTTTATTTAAACGTCTAACTTAAAGACCTAATGCTACATGTACCAGGTTACAAAACAAACAGCACAATTCTGGTTAGATCAATACTTTCAAATGCTGTGGAATGTGGAATGTTGTCAGGTGTTTGGTCCAGGAATGGCAATCTGGAACCCTGCCAGCCTTGTCCCTTATGCAACATGGTGACTAATTATCTCCTTCAGGCCCCAACTTTCTGGGATTATGATTTCTCTGGGTAATAATAATTGCTAGCATTTATTTAGCACTTTATTATTTGCAAAGCACTTATACTATACATTCTCATTTGTTCTTCATAACATCCTTTGAGATTGTATAGCTGCTAACTTTTCCCAATTAAATTTCAAAGTAAATGTTTGGTTGATTAACTCACTCTCTTCTCCCCTCCCCCAAAAGCCCATCGCCACAGTTTTTATGTGCAACTACTGTCTGAGAAAAATAAATTAACTCTGACCAGGATATGATTTGGAGAAGACAAGTATGACAAGTATGGAGAAGACAAGTATCTCCATTTTATAGACAGAGAAACTAAGACTGAGGGAGGTTACATGATTTGTCTGTGGTCACACAGTTAATAATTGTCAGAGGTAAAACTCAAACCCAAGTCTCTCCTGACTCTCAATTCCAGCATGCTTCCATTACATACCACAAAGGCTGGAGTGTGGGATTATGGGAAGAAAGTGATTTTGTATCAGTGTGAATTAAATTAAATGACTTAATTTCATGGCAAGGAAAACAACTGAATTCATTGTTTTCTCTCATGGTATCCATATTTGATGTTGTTCCCTAATTGTTTCACATATATAAGAACTATCTCCCTAATTATAATGTAAATGAATGCATTGTGAGGACTGTCCTATGTTTCTTTTATAGCCATTAATAATATCAAAGCACATAGGAGGCATGCAATAAATATGAATGAATTTCAACTTCCCTCTCCTAATATTTCAACATTAAAATGTAATCTTTTGCTTATGCTGGAACCATACTTTTGGCAACTATCATTTATGATCTCTAATAGTTGAGCAGAAGTTGAAATGAATTTTAAAAACATATCCTTCTTCTAAATTTATCTAGCACTTACTTGATTAACACTTAATTCTTGACAGTGCCCTTATACTCAATTTGTTGGCCCATCTTTTGCATAGTTACTCATAAACCACTTAAACACTAATTAACTGTGTTTTAATTATTTGCAATTTTCTGACTTTTATGTGAGTGCAAAACAGAAAATTGTTTCAATTATGAATCCAAGAAATTACAATTCACAAAAATGATTCACAAACAAGTTAATGATTCTTTCATCTTCCTTTTTCAACTCTTTCTTGAAACTTTATAATCATACTTATTTGGAATTCAGTTGATGTTATTTTATTATTCTAGACTTAGAGGTCGAGGGCAAAATCTTTAAAAAGGCTGTGACTTTATTAATACGTCTGATGACCCATTCCCCCCTTTTTTTACATTCATCAGTATGGCACAATATGGTTAGGCAAGTCCATAAATGCCTGGGATAACACTTCTCCCCGTCCCTCTGACCCTCATACAATGAGGACCACACAACAGCCCTGAAGTGAAATTTCCTTATCTTGTTTACAAAGTGCAGAGTAGGGCACAGATGGCACATATCTCCTACCTCCATAAAACTGACAAAATATCTGTTTGTGCACAGTCACCAACCCCATCCCTGATGTGTAGCCATTTACAGAGCCAGCACTTCAGTGATTCTAAAAAAGGAATTCTAGATCCAGAGATAGAAGGGACCGCAGAGGCCAGAGTCCATTCTCCTCCTTAGGAAACTGAGGCCTAGAGAGGTTGTATGATTTACCCAAGGTCACACAGGTAGTAAGTGTCAGAGCATTTGAACCTAGGCCCTCTGTTTTCTCTTTCCCTTGTATCACACTGTCTAAGATGTGGTCCTGTTTTCGAGTCACTGGGCTTATGGCAAAAGAGGCAATAAATGCTTACTTCTACTCTTTGTATTAATCTCCTAGGGCAGCCCAGGTTTAAGAAAAATAACCCCACTAGGCTCACTACTTATATCACACTTTGGTCCTTTCTTATTGGTCTCTCCACAGTTCCATATTTACATTTTCCTAAGTACTGTAGTACTTATTGTCCCCTCTACTAATCACCCTGTGGCCAGAGTTGATCTATCTCTACATAAAAATGAAAGTGATGAAATTGGCTTTTGGGGAGGGGGGGTTTACACTACATTAATCAACTATTTCATTGAAAGTTAATTTTGAAAGTAATTAACTGATTATGTAAAATTCATTTCCATTTTTCTAAACTTGATAATTTAAAAGGAATTAGGTTTCTTTTTCCCCAGACTTCAAGAAGTCTTTCCTTAGGTTATCACTGAACTTCTTTTGACTACCTGTTTCAAATGCAGTTTGCTGATGAGCTATCTTTTGAGTGACTTGGAATTTAAGAAGTTGGCTGTGCTGTGAGCAATAGATTAGAATTCCAGAGGATCAGAGTTCAAATCCTTCCTCTGATTCTTGTTCTCTGTAATTTTGGGCAATTGAATTCATCTCCCTGTGGCTCAGTTTCCTCAGGAAACGAGGGCATTGGATTCCATGGTTTCTTTCATCATTCCTTCTAGCTCTAAATCTATGCTCCTATGATTTGATTGAATAAGTCAGTTTTTAGAAAAAAAACCAGTTATTTTCAAGTCATCGTATGTATACAAAAATACTGTTTTTATTAGGGGTATTTTCTGGCTATTTTGAGCCTCAAGGTCATTTAGTGGAAACAATCCCATGAGGATAAAAAGCAAAAACAGAAAACAAACCCAATCTGAAATAATGGGAAACATGAATTTAAGGACATTGAGAGCCTCTGTTTCCAGCTACTACTCCAATCAAACAAACTAAACTAAACTTCAGCCTCCTCCTTAGCTGTTTTCTAAGCAGAATATTTTAGGCAAGGTGGATAAGTTATGTCAGTTAAATCAGAGAGACAGAGTATTGTGGGTATGTAGTGGCAAGAAGAAGTGTAGTGTGTAGAACTCTCTCTGATCCTGGCCAAATCACTTTAACAAACTCCTTGACTCTCAGTTTCCTCATCTTTAAAATAAGCTTTTAGCATTGTACTAGAAAGCTGATGAGGTCCCTTTCAGCTTTGTATCCATGGTCCTCTGGGCTATTAGGATTAACTAGGATGAACAATTAATTAATTAATTAATTAGGATTAGATTGTCATCTGAGGACCTAGATCCAGAAGCAGAACAGAGGTGCTAAATCTTTTGGTCTTTAAGTATTTCTATAGTCAGATATGACTTTTGAACTCTTAAATTAAAATTATTTTTCCCTATTTCATGCTAGTCTATGATTTAAGTTATAGTGATCTCTAATTTGTCGCTGACCATAAATACTGAACTCTTAGGATGGAAGTGAAATACCTGGTCTCAAGTGTGCTTTAGTATTTGGGTGCCAGGGTTAGCTGAATGCAATGTACTAACTAGGTGGTTATCTTAAACACACCAACCTCTGTCTTTCACTGCTAATGGCTTGTTTCTTTGTTAAGTCTCTTTCTGGGTTCAAATATAGTCTGAGCTATGAATAGACTCAGAAGTTATTAAAATTTCAGAAATTCTCTCTTTAATTGCCTAACCCTTGCCTCAGTCAGAGCTGGGGAAAATTTCTCCCTTTTGGAGTAAGCCTCCTCTTTCTCAAACTTGAACAGCACACTTATTGACTTGAATGAAAATCATTACATATATCTCAATTATTTAATAGTAGAGGAGGCAATAAGAATTTATATAGCACCTACTACTATGTGCCAGTCACTGTGTTAAGTGCTTTTACAAATATTACCTCATTTGATCCCCACAATAATCCTGGCAGGTAGGTGCTATCATTATCCACTTTTTACCTTTGAGAAAACTGAGGTAGATGATTTGCTCTGGGTTATATAACCAGTGTTTGAAGTCATATTTGAACTCAGGTCTTCCTGATTGACAGGCCCAGTGCTCTATCCACTGTGTCACCAACTACCTTGGATAAGAACAATTTCAGATGGCATAGGAATAGAAACAGCTTCAGAGTCCAGCAACAAAGTCCTGCCTCTGACCTATTGGCTGAGTGACCCTAAGTTATTCACATAACTTCTCAGTGTCCTGGGAAACTTTCTAAGACTGTAAGTTTCAGAGTAGGCTCCCATCTGTATTGGTAGAACAAGTTTCTTCACTGGGAGTTTCTGATACTAATGAAATCATGTGTTCAATTAAAAAAAAAAGATATTGGTGGTTAAATTTCAAAACTCAAAGGATAGTCTATTCTTTTCTATAGGTGCAGATATCATAGCTATGCAGGCATTTAAGTGTGTGTGTATGTGCCTAGAATGGAGTTGGAGCAAAATATACTCTTTCTGTCCCCAAGTACTCATTTTGAGGGAACAAATAGAAGTGGTCATTTTCATGTTCTCTTGAGTTACTAAAAATCAGGTGCTATTTTCAACTAGATTGGCACTCAAATGGGTCAAAATCAGTTCTGAACTACCACCTGCAATTGTAAATTGACACAAAATCCCTCAGGTAAAATCCTGGTCTTATTTTCCCTGTGTAACTCAGTGCCAAAGGGACACCTCAACAGCCTAACAGCCTGTGAACATTCCTTTGGGACCAGATAGCAGCAAGAAGTGACAAAAAAGCGTTGAAGACAAGAAACTATTTTTAATAACGACATTCTGAATACTGCTTTTCACCCTCTGTTAAATCCTATCCCCTTTCTAAATCTGTGAAAATTCTGTGGAAGTTTTGCATATTTGCAAGGAATGTATTTTCTGAGGCCCATTTTCATTGTAGTCCTTGAAAGCTCATGGAGCATTCAGGCTGTGTGTGTTTTCTTAACTTAAGAATTATACCATTTCCATTTGATGTTCCTATTGCTATCAATTTACTTCCAGCTGAAGGGACCTCTTGGCCAGTAGAATACATTATCCGTGTATTTCCCAAACACCAGAGCCTGAAGCGTTTTGGGTTTTTTTCCTATTGTTTAGAAGGTAAGGCTTACATAGATTTATATAAGGAAGCTATGACACCAAATCAATAGATTATCCTTATCTGGACATTTAATTTAGAATTCAAACCACCCACAGGGTAAGTGAAAAGTATTTGCTTTCCAGTGAAAAGCTAAAATAAAACTTAATCTAAGCTATTCATCTGGTGACACTTTCCTTTTCTGCCTGCCCACCATGATTGGTTGTTACCATAATACACACTCATTTTTAGAAACTAGTATTCTTTAGTTCAACTTTGAATATAAGATCCAACTCATTCTCTGGTCTGGGCCCAAATTTATGTCTTTTAGCGAGAAAGCCAATACCTAAGTATTACTGGGCTACTTACTCAATTCTTCTACTGTTTAAATGAATACTTTCATTTTCTCTACTATACATAGATACTCTTGAGACTTTCAGTCCCACAAAGATGATTTCTTTTTTTCTAAGTAAACCTGAGAACAAGGTTTATGAAGTACTGAAATTACTTTTGAATCCATTAAATCAATGTCATTTCAAATAGACAAAGTAAATTCATATGGGATGGGTGATACTTAGCCTTGATGGGTCTTGGGTGTTAAAATTTCACCTTGAATCTCTATATTGATATCTTCATCAGTTTAGTATATCTCTAATCTGTGATACTAATCATATTATATGAATTTTTAAAGCCTTATGAATACTAGCATGCTACCTTTAACAAATAAAACCGCAGGAGATTTTTAAATCATTTGGGAGCATGGCTACCACATCACAAGTTTCTAGATATTATGGGGAAACAGGGTAACCCCCCGGGAAGGTCTTACCTCTTGGTGGACGTAAAACAATACAGACCACAAGCAAGGCGAGTAGAGCACAGGTGACGACTCCAAGGACAATTTTGAGCCAGAGCTACACACACAGACACACACACACACACAAAAAAAAAAAAAACTAGTTGTATTCTCAGGGTCTGCTTAAAAGTTGAAACGCAAAAATGTGTTTGCACCTAAATCCTCCTGCTCCCACCCTGCAAAGCATTTGATTGTGTTCTTCCACCGATCTGACTGTAATTGCTGGAACTCCTCCAACTCTGAAACTATGTTTCTACAGTATATTCAGCACAATTTCCCATCCCCGGCCCCCTCCAGGAAGTAAATACTAATGGACAAAAGTCTCACCTTCTAAACAGAAAAATCTCCTAACAATAGGTCCAACACATTTTCTTTAAAAGACATCTACTTTCCATATACTAACCTTCATTTTTCCAGATGTTTCTGAAGGAAAGAAAATCCTCTCTTCGGAGTGTGGGTCACTGAATCTATGAGAGCAGTAAAAAAGAAGCAGTCTGTTTTCCCAGTTGGAGGCCAAACCCAAGACCAGATTTTTTTTTTCCGCGTACTTTTGAATGCTGTGCCAAATTTCAAAGGATTTCTGTAAAATTAGAAACAGATTTTGGGGGCATTCTTGGCCTTAAAATGACCTGTGGGTGGCTCTAGAGAGGTTTTATAGCTCCCCCATCCTTGTAAATTGTACACCAACATCTGCTTACGTTGACATATAGTTTTGTGTTTTGTTTTGTTTTTTTTTAAATACATGTCCAGTTTTATGTTTCATTTTCCCCTGGAAATCACTTGCAGTATGCTTTGGAAAACCACTGGGTTTAAAATAACTTTATTTGCAACTAAATGAAGGATTAAAAGTAAAACACTGCTTTTTCTGTATGTGTACTGTCTGACCAACTTTTAACAGCAGATGACAATGAAGGACTATATAAGGAATAAAATTAACCTTGTCTACTCTGTCTCTATGGGGAGCTTAAGAAATCCTGAAAAAAAATAACTTTCTCTCAATCCAATCCCTTTGTCCGTATAGTTCCACATGCAATTTGTAAAATATAGACATTCTTTAAAAGTAAAATATCATAATTAAATTAAAGATTTAATAATTGATTGAGTATGAGTTAGAGATGTATGAACATATTATAAAAACTAAGATTATAAATGATTCATCAAATACCTATGAGAAGAGTGGGAATGACTGTTAGAAATGTCCTATTTTTTCCTCCTGAAATAAAATGGACTTCTAGGTGGTTCTGGAATGAGAAACCCAAGAATATGGAGAGTATGTTAAAGTTGGCCAGTCAGTGTTATTGTTTGCTATTTATTTTAGCCTTCTGAAGGAATGGGTACCAGCTGAGTTTTTCTCTAGCAGACTGGGAAACTTACATGAGAGGTTTCACACTCAGACTTTCCCTAGACACACCTCATTGAATTCCAAGATTATGAAAACTTCTGCTGAGGAAAATGAGTCATTAGGCACTTACTAGCACAAAGATGTAGCCACCACAGGTTTCTGGAAGACATCTCCATTTGCAGATGGCCAGTAAATGACATCAACCTTTCTGGAGCTGTAGCAATCAATAAAGGTCTCATTATTACTAGGTGGTGCTTCCCAGTGACCCAAGTGGCATCCTTGATTTCTTGACATCTTAAGGAAAAAGCTCCTAGTCTCTTCTTGGCCTTCAGGCAAATTGTCCATTTGTGGTTCTGCTTGGGATGATTCGTTTTAGTTTGGAAGTTGTTCAGAGATAATGTTCTGGGCAGTTCTGCTCCTTCTCTTGCCTGTTGGAATCTCTGATTCCACTCCAGGGAGCTGCATGCAACAAGCTTAACAGGGTTTTGTGCTCTGAAGTGAAAACCTCTACAGAACAGCTCCTCTTTAATAAATAATTAGAGGGTAATTAAAATAAATATTATTAGCTTTGGGAATGAGAAATTTCATTGCATTGTGACTGGTCTGGGTTACAGATGAGTTCTTCTATGGTGGCAAGTAGGAGCCAACAACAAAAAAAACCTCATGTGTCAGGCTCTCTCAAGAGAAAGGCAGTGTTCTGGGATGAAGCACAAACTAATTTAAGTCTAAACTGGTAAAGGAAAACTATGAAGGTGAGAAGTTTCTTCTTAATGTTTTTCTTTTTCACTTGATAGCTTAGACTGGCTAAAATTTAGAGTCATGTAGATGATTCAAATGGTGACTTCTGACATACATCTCCTTGTTACATCTCTTTAAAGGAAAACCAGTAAGTTTTGACAAAAATAAAACTGACATTATGCTTGTTTTATCATTTCAGTATATTCTAGAAAAATCTGTACATTTTACTTCTATTCCAGTAACTCAAATGTGTGCTTTTGTTGGTGTATATACTCCCTCCATTGAAGCAAACTGCAGTCTCTCCACAATTTAGCAGGTAAATCATTCATTCATTAATCAATCATTTATTAAAGGCCCACTATGAACCAGGTATGATGCTATGTATTAGAGACACAAAGACAAAATAAAGCAGTCCTTGCCTTCTAGAAGGTTGTATTATATTATGGGGAAACAATATATACAAGGAAAGTAAAATACAAAATTAAAAAAAAGTAATTTCTAAGTCGAGTGGAAGGCACTGGCAATTGTGGCAAATGGGCCAAGTTTTTAACAGTTGCAGTAGCTGAAAAAATTTACCACGCTGTGGCCGGCCTGGTGTTGAGCTTGTCTGAACATAGCCTGTTCCTCAGACAACAAATATATCAAGTGGGGCTAGGCCTATACCAGCCTTTCCAACTTAGTGGGACCTGACAGAGCTTGTGCTGAACTGGCTTAACTTCTTAGGACCCTGGGTTGCCTCAACACTGATGAAGCAACACTAGAGAACTTTAGCAGAGGGATCCTCTTTAGAGGTGATTATTAAACATGCCAAAACAATGATTCTCACAGAAGCCTACATGATCATTTAAAAGAGTGTGCCTTTTAAAACACAAGTTTAATGAATAAATAACTTTAATCATCAGGTTATTTATTCATTGGACTTTTGGGGTCCAAATTCAGAATGAAAGTGAAAACCAGAATTTCTTATTCTGACCCTTTCATTCTTTATCAATTGTCAGTTCAAGTCAACAAGCACATCTACTATGTGCAAGACACTATCAGATACTGATACTACAAAGACAAGAACTAAACAGTTCTTACTCTCAAGGAGCTTACATTCTAACAAAAGGATATAACTAGACAGATGGAATAGTGGATAGAGAGCTAAACTTGGAGTCAGGAAGATTTGAGTCCAAATCCTGCATAAGTAAGCTCTGGGACTTTGGGTAAATCACTTAACTTCTGCCAGATTTAGTTTCCTCATTTGTAAAACAGGCATAATAATAGCACCTACTTTATAGAGTTATTATCTATGATAATATAGTTGTCTATAAAAGGATCAAATGAGAGAATACACATGAAGTACTTTTCTGCAAACCTAGAAGCTCTGTATAGTAGCTATTATCTTTACAACAAATGAACAGATAATTTAATACAAGATGATTAGAGAAGGGAGAGAATATTGACAACTGTGAGAGCTGGAGTGATAAGAAAAAGTAACTCAAGGACCGACACCCAAGTTGGACCTTGAAGAAAAATAAGGATTCTGAAGATCAGAGATATGATGAGATAATTGGGGGTGGGGATGAACTGAATTCTGAGCTAGGGGATGGTTTTCCTGAATGTACTGTGATAGGGACTTGAATGCTAGGTCCAGGAAACAGCTAGTGGGCCAGTGAAGTTGGAACATGGAATGCATGAAGAAGAACAATAAGTAATATGATTAGAAGTGTATTTAGAGGCAGACTGTGAAGTTCTGCCTTAAATACCTGATTGAAGTATTTGTGTTTTCTCCTTGTACAAAGAGGAGTCATTGAATATTTTTCATGGAGGTCAGATCTGTGCCTTAGGAAGATGGATTAGAGGGGTTGGAGACCAAAAGCAAGGATACCAATGGGAAGGCTTACAATATCCAGGAAAGAGGTGATGAGGGCCTAAACTAGGGTAGTGCAATATAAGTTGAGAGAAAGAGAAAAATAAAAGAGATTTTGTGGAGGTAGAACCAGCTTGACTTGGCAACTGATAAGGAAGTGAGGGAATCAAGTATAACTTGGCAACTAAAAATGTGGATGACTGGGAGGGTGTTAATGCTTTCAACAGAAATAGGGAAGTTTGGAGAAGCTACATGTTTAGTGGGAACATGATAAGTTCCATTTTAGACATTTTGAATTTGAGATGCCAACAGGACATCCAGGTGGAGGTATTCAACAGGCAGATGGAGATACAGGACTAGAGTCCAAGAGAGATTAAGGTTGGTTAGTTAATAGACAGGACAATTGAATCCCTGTGACCAAATCAGATTGCCAAGGAGTAGACTATATAGAGAAGAAAAAAGCTTCAAGGCAGAGCCTTGGAGTCACCTGCATTTAGAGAAGAGAGGATAGATCATCATCAAAGGAAATAGAAGTGTTTTTTTAGATGCCAAAGCAGGACAGCATATCCAGAAGAAGGAGAGAATCACAGAGCATGCAGAGCCTGACTGGTTGGCCATCATGTACCTGAAGTGGAGAGTTCTAATTAAGAACCCCCTGTACTACTAGGAAAGAAGTAGCAATGAATGTATTAAATTGTGGCTAAAATGACCTATTGTTATCTAACGATGGTAGTTCCATTCCTGTGATTTAGTCAAAACCAGGCCATTATTTCATTATTTTGCTCTGGAACAATGGCTGCAGCCATCTCTCGGCTATTTCTAGGGTGAAAGCCAACACTGACTTGACATAAGGCATGAAAAAGAGAAGTAACCGTCTCAGGTTGCCTCCCAGAGTGCATCGAAAGCACAACATCAGGACTAACACCTCCAAGCAAGGCTATCTTGATGTGGGAACAGAGAAGTAAAGAAAGGGAATCACTGCTATGATGGCACGTGCCCCATTTTGAAAATAAGCATTATACCCACATACTTTTACCCATTCCCCATTATCACCTCTCTTAATTTACCACTCCTCTTTACTATCTAATCAATCAACAACAAATTGATAAGCCTTTATTAAGCATTCATTTTATACCAGGCATTGTGCTAAGTATTGCGGTTACAAAGAAAAATAAAAAATGGTCTCTATTCTCAAGGAACTTACATTATTATACATGACAACATTGCAACATGCATATACATAGGTGGATAAAAATTCAAATAGAGGAAGGGGAAGAAACAACATTTATAAAGTGTCTACTGTATATCAGGTACTGTACTAGGTGCTTTGTAAATATTAGTTTTGTTGATTCTCACAATAACCCTATGAGATTGGTGCTATTATCCCTATTTTACAGTTGAGGAAACTGAGGCAGACAAAAGTTAAGTGACTTGCTCAGGGTTATACAGCTAGTTAGTCTCTGAGGCCAGATTTGAACTTAAATCTTCCTGACACTAAGAGTTCTATCCACCGTATGACTGGATACTGGATAACCAAAGAGGGGAAGGCATTATATAGCATCTGCCAAACATATATAACCATGGACACACAGAGGCTACCAAAGGGATACATAAAACTTTTTGGATTTAGATGACCTCTAGTCATCTAAATGACCCAGCTTTACCTTTCTATAACAACTTGATTTGATTTCAAAGTCAACAAATAGAACACATGTAAGGAAAACATACAGTAAAAAGCTTTCCAGTTTGTAATTAATACCTATTCTCCTAATAAACTACATAATTAGATTCATGATGTTTTATTATAGTGAAAGCTGTTTTCAACTTTTGTATATGGCTCATAGAGACCCTGGAACTTATTTCACCAGCAAAGTAGATTAAGGAAGAAACATTAACAGAATAATGTGATTCTCTCTAATGTTGGATCCTGAAAAGCTCATGAAATGTAATGGCTCCTTCATATATGAAATATGTCATATATTTCACATATTAAAACTTCAAAATAGCAGCTGCTTGGGCACAGTTAAATACTAGCAGGCAGGAGTAAAATTGCCTAGATGGTGTTTGTGTCTGTATTTTCTACTTTGATAAAGTTTTTTTGAGATGAAGTGTATTTCACTAGCAAATTGGACCTAGAGTTAATGTGGTCTGATTATAGAGACTTTGTGTATGATGAGGCTGTTAAATGACTTTTAAGACTCCTTCAACCATTCAAATTATATGATTATTTGTTATTAAGAGTCACTGCTCCCACTGCAAGAGGTCAGTCAGTCCACTAGAATTTTTAATCACCTACTATGTGCCAGGCCCTGCTTAAAGTGCTAGGGATACAAAGAAAGGCAAAAAAAAAAAAAACAGTTCTTGCTCTCAAGGAGCTTGTAGTCTACTCTTATGGTGGAAATTGCATGGAAACAACTATGTGTAAGCAAGTATTCAGATATATAATTAATAAATATAAGATATATAAATTGGGGGTAGTTAGAGAGGGTAAGCCCTAAGATTAAGGATGAGGGAAAGGCTTCTTATACAAATTGGGAATTTAGTTGGGACCTGAAGGAAGCTAGAAAAGGCTGGAGGTAGGGATGAGGAGGGAGAGCATTCTAGGCATGGGGCACAATCAGTGAAAATGGTCAGTTAAGAAAGATAGTCTCAAGTGTGAGGAACAGTAATAAGATCAATGTCATTCTGCACATGTATTACTTATAAAATTGCTTGCCTTCTCGATGAGGGGGGAGGAAAATAAGGGAGAAAGAGAATCTGGAATGCAAAATTTTAAAAAATGGATCTTAAAACATTTTTACGTGTGATTGAAAAAATAAAATATATATATTTTTAATCAAGTTTTAAAAAGGATTGGTGTCACTAGAACAGAGAGTATGTGTATGGGAGTAAAGTGTAAGAATATTGGAAAAGAAACGGGGTAACCTGATATAGGGTTATATAGGGTTTTTAAAAACATAGGTCTTGATTCCGGAGATAATAGGGAGTCACTAGAGCTTTTGAATGGAGGGAAGGTGATATGGATAGACCTGCATTTTAAGGTCTTGACAGCTGAGTGGAGGATGAATTGGAGTGGGGAGAGAGTTGAGGCAGAGAGATCAACAAGTAAGCTATTTTAATAGTACAGACATGTGGTTATGAGGGTGGCAATGTCAGAGGAGAGAAGGGCGTGAACACGAGAGATGTTACAAAAGTAGAAATGGTGGGATTTGACAAATGATTGGATATAGGGGTAGGGAGATGAGAGAGAGAGGAGTCAAGAATAACATCTAGGTTTCAAGCTTGGGACCCAGTCAACATGATTTTGTGATTTTTTTTTCATCTTCATTCAGCAATATGTGAGTAGGTGCAAAGGCAGCAGATGGTGAGGGTAATTCAAGGCTGGGGTTTGGTAGGGCAAGCTCTTCAATTAGGGCGTGAGGTTTGAGAAGACAGTTGAACTAGTTTGCCCACGTGTCAAGTTGGGGAGGGGATTCCAGAGCAGGCCAGGTTATCACCTGGGAAAGAAATGAGGGGAAGAGAGACTAGAAGTCATGTGAGGATGAAGAGCAGGGTTTCAAACTGTAAGACAGAGGAAGAGGTGGAATGACAACAGATTATGATCAGATAAAGGCATTTCAGGGTTTATGAACACAATTGTGGAACACTTAAAATCAAGGTTATGATGAGCTCTGTGTGGAGCTGTGATGGAGGAATAGGTTAGGAGTGAAGAGTAAGTTGAGGAAATGGGAGGTGAATGTCATAACTTGGATATATCAAAAGGCCTGTGATTTCATCAGCCTATATGATCCTTCCACTAACAGGGATCACAACCTCTCCCTGACCTCATAAAAGGACCTAATGATTGCAGGGCTAAAAGAAATAATCAGGTGGCCAACCATTTGATGATCTTCCATTAATTTAGCTAGCCTGGGCAACAATCAAACCAACAGTCCCTTTCCAGAACCCAACCTTAAGGCTTTCATTTTGGCAGACCTCCTAAGAGTTTGTGATCTACTGGCATAGCCTTGGTAAACCCAAGGTGACCACCAAGCCATGAAGAGCCATCAGAATGATCCATGAATGTACTGCAGTACAAAAATAATCTAGATGGCCCTCGGTTATTTTACTAAGTTTGTGACATACAAGAAATGGGAAGCAATTTCCTAGTTTACTTTGGGTGGTCTGGCCTTTCTTATAGGATACAATTATGCAGATATAGAAAAAGTTGGAGAAAAGAAATTAGGAATGAATTGTTTATAGAGAATGGGTCAGGGAACTGAGGTAGAGAGATTATACAAAATAAATTGGAGGGAGCATCATGGAGAAGGCAGAGCCCTGCAAGATGCCCATCATGGGCCCAAGGTGGTGTTGTTGAATCATTTCAGTCATGTCCAACTTTTTTGTGACTCCATTTGGGGTTTTCTTGACACAGATGCTAGAGTCATTTGTCATTTTCTTCCCCATTTTACAGACAAGGAAATTGAGGCAAATAGGATTAAGTGACTTGTACAGGGTCACACAGCTAATAAGTATGTGAGGCTGGATTTGAACTCATGAAGACACATCTTTCTGATTCTAAGCCCAGTGTTATATCTACTGTACCACATAGCTGTCCAAGGTGAAAAGTTCTTAGTGAATGCTCCCTGTGCCCAGGAATACCTATGTTATCACTAAAATTAAATAATTATTTAATAATAATAGTTTAATTCCTGTGATGATCTTTGAGAGTACCTTTCAAAATGTACTGCAGGTTTTTTTTTTAAAACTTAAGAATTAGTAATGAGATCCAAGTGCAGCTATTCATTTTTTCCCGTAAGACTTGAGGGTAGCTTACTAGGTATTTTGTGAGAAGTATCAGTTTTATGGATTAGTAAAGTGAGGATTAGCCTTATCCTATATCTATTTCCTCTTGCTGTTGTATTTCATGAGCTTTTAATTAGAATATCATTGTCAATAATAATTAGATTGCTAATTAATTCAGAGTACCTTAGAGTGACTTGTTTTCTACAAATGCATCTTTTCTATTTATCAGAGTAATCATATAGTCTTAGATCCTAGAGATCACAGGGAATATTTGTTATCCCTACTTCTTTATGAGATCGATGAGCTGAAACTATTGATGAACTAAAAACTATTAGGATCGAGGGCTTTAAAAAATCATTTATTTATTTTTAGTTTTCAACATTCATTTCCACAAGATTTTGAGTTACAATTTTTTCTCCCTGTCTTTCCCCTACCCCCCACCCCAAAATAGCAAGCCTACTGAATACCCCTTCCCCCAATCTGTTCTCTCTTATATCCTCCCCCATCACTCCCCTGACTTTCTAGTAGGGCAAGATGGATTTCTATACTCCAGTGCCTATATACCTTATTTCCCAGCTGCATGTAAAAAACAAATTGTTTTTTTAACATTTGTTTTGAAAACTTTGAGTTCCGGATTTTTTTTCCCTTCTTCCCTCCTCACCTGCCCCCACTGGGAAGATAAGCAATTCAATATAGGTTGTACATGTGTAGTTACCCAAATCATTTCCATAGTAGTTATATTGTGAAAGACTATATTTCCCTCCATACTATCCCACCCCCCCACTCATTCTATTTTCTCCTTTGACCCTATCCCTTTTCAAAAATGTTTGCTTCTAAGTACCTCCAGTCTGCCCTCCCTTCTATTGTCCCCCATCTTATCCCCTACCCCTCTATTTTTCTGTAGGGTAAGATACCCAATTGAGTGTGTATGTTATTCCCTTCTGAAGCCAAATTTAATGAGAATAAAGTTGTCCCATTCCCTTTCACCTTCCTGCTCTTCCCCTCCACTGTAATAATTTTCTCTTGACTCTTTTATATAAGATAATTTACCCTAATCTACCTCTCCCTTTCTCTTCCCAACAAATTCCTCCCTCACCTCTTAATTTTATTTTTTTAGATATCATCCCTTCATATTCAACTCATCCTGTGCCCTCTGTCTATGTATACATTAACATACATATGCCCACACTCACATGTGTTTATATACACATATACCCTCCTATACATACATATATGTATATGTATATATATATATATTCCCTTCAACTATCCTCATACTGAGAAAAGTCTTATGAGTTACAATTATCATTTTTCCATGTAGGAATATAAATAGTTCAACTTTAATATGTTTCTCATGATTTATTTTTCCTGTTTACCTTCTCATGCTTCTCTTGCTTCTTGTATTTGAAAGTCAAATTTTCTGTTCAGCTCTGGTTTTTTCATTAAGAGTGCTTGAAAACTGCCCTTTCCCTTTCCTGCTGCTCAAGGAGCTGGCCGCCACCATGAATGACACTATAACCATCAGAACCAGGAAGTTTATGACAAACAGACTTCTTCAGCGCAAACAGATGGTTATAGATGTCCTTCATCCTGGAAAGGCCACAGTGCCTAAGACTGAAATTCGAGAAAGACTAGCCAAGATATACAAGACAACTCCAGACATGATTTTTGTCTTTGGATTCAGAACCCATTTTGGTGGTGGCAAAACAACAGGCTTTGGCATGATTTATGATTCCCTTGACTATGCAAAGAAAAATGAACCAAAGCACAGACTTGCAAGGCATGGCCTATATGAGAAGAAAAAGACATCAAGAGAGCAGCGAAAGGAACGCAAGAACAGAATGAAGAAAGTCAGGGGTACTGCAAAGGCAAATGTCAGTGCTGGCAAAAAGAAGGAATAAAAGGCACTATGGATTATGTTTATCTGTGAAGATAATTTTTCACCTGGCCATGAATAAACTATGTAAAACTTCAAAAAAAAGAGTGCTTGAAAATCTTCTATTTCATTGAATGACCATATTTTCCCCTGTAGCATTATACTCAGTTTTGCTGGGTAGGTGATTCTTGGTTTTAGTCCTAGCTCTTTTGACTTCCAGAATATCATATTCCAACCCCTTCACTCCCTTAATATAGAAGCTGCTAGATTGTGTTATCCTGATTGTGTTTCTACAATACTCAAATTGTTTCTTCCTGACTGCTTGCAGTATTTTCTCCTTGACCTGGGAACTCTGGAATTTGGCTAGGAGTTTTCTTTTGGGGATCCTTTTCAAGAGGCAATTGGTGAATTTCAATTTCTATTTTGCCCTCTGGTTCTAGAATATCAGGGCAGTTTTGCTTGATAATTTCTTGAAAGATAGTGTCTAGGTTCTTTTTTTGATCATGGCTTTCAGGTAGACCAATAATTTTTAAATTATCTCTCCTGGATCTATTTTCCAAGCCAGTGGTTTTTCCAGTGAGATATTTTACATTGCCTTCTATTTTTTCATTTTTTGGATCTGTTTTGTAGTATCTTGGTTTCTCCTAAAGTCATTAGCTTCCATTTGCTCCAATCTAATTTTGAAGGAATTATTCTCTTCAGTGAGTTTTTGAAATTCCTTTTCCATCTGAAAAATTCAGCTTTTTAAGGCATTCTTCTCCTCATTGGCTTTTTGGGCCTCTTTTGCCATTTGAGTTAGTCTATTTTTTTAAGGTGTTATTTTCTTCAGTGTATTTTTAGGTATCCTTTAGCAGACTGTTGATTTACTTTTCCTGATTTTCTTACATCATTCTCATTTCTCTTCCCAATTTTTCCTCCACTTATCTTACTTGATTTTCAAAGTCCTTCTTGAGCTCCTCCATGGCCTGTAATCAATTCATATTTTTCTTGGAGGCTTTTGATGCAGGAGTTCTGACTTCATTGTGTTCTTCCCATTCCATGCCTTGATCCTTTTTATCCCCAAAAAGGGATTCTATGGTCTGTTTGTGCTTCTTCTGCTAGCTCACATTGACTTTTGAGCTCTTTGCCACAATAGAACTCTACTTCCAAAATGGAGAGAGCTTTGTCCCAAATCGCTGGGGGTTTTGAAGCTGCTGAAGCTATTAGGAGGGCACCCTTTCTACAGTCACCACAAGCTCTGGATCACTGGCCACACACCCCAGGACCACCACCCAAGACTGTGATCCAGATCCAAGCAGGTTAAAGCAAGGGTGATTACCCTCTGAATGGTTGCTTGGTCCCCCTACAGTCTGCAGGCCAGGAGCTCCTGAGGCAGCCATGTGGTGGAGGCTGCATAGCCACCGCACCTTTACTGCTTTTCGCCCCCGGGGGTGGGGCTGGACCACGCTCTTCCATCTCCCCCCTGCTCCAACAGATTTCCATATCGACATTTTACTTTGTCTTTGGCATTTACGGGTTGAGAAGTCTGGAAACCACCTCAGCTGCTGTTGATTCACTCTCCTGAAGTCTGCTCCGGCAGATTTGGACTGCTAGTCTGGGCCACCCCGGGCTCAGTGAGGCTCCCAGCTCAGCTCCCAGCCCAGTACAATAGACCTTTTCTGTCAGCCTTCCAGGCTGCCTTCAGTGGGAGATTTGTTTCTCTCTGTCTCTCTATGGGTTCTTTTACATGTATTGGAAGGGAATGGGAGGTCACGCCAAGTTTGTGCTTCTACTCCACCATCTTAGCTCTGCCCCCCTGAGGTTTTTTTTAATAGATAATATGCATCTATTTTAGGAATTGACTTAAAAATGGCAACCAATTAATAAAATTACACTATTAAATTAAAATATCATATAATGTCTATTATGTTTCCACTTGAAATATTTCTTTTTTATGTTAACTTCTCTGCTCTTTAATTCTTGCATTTGGGCCTTTTACTGAATACAGCAGGCCCTCCTTTGAGTAACAGTCATCTTTGCTATTACAATACATTGCTGTAATGATTATTCTTAAGTTTACATAGAAACATGGACTTTTCTCTTTTTTAAGGTTTTATTGATGTCTTTTGCTTTTACATTATAGTCATTTCCAAGTATATCACCAGTAGCAAAACTGCCATCTATCTTCTATTTCCTCTATCCCTCAATTTAACAAACAGTCAATAAGTATTCATTTGGAACTTACTATTTAACAGGCAAAATATAAAAATAATTAAGCAAAACCAATCAATAGATGACCATGTCTGACAGTACACAATAGTTTATATTCATAGTTTCCAATAAGCACACCTCTTCAAAGAAAGGAGGATGGTACATTTCTCCAACTCTTCTCTCGGATCAAGCTTGGTCATAGAACCAGGAACCATTCCCCAGTTGATAAATGGTCAAAGGATATGAAAAGGAAGTTTTCAGAGGAAGAAATTAAACTTATCTATGGTCATATGAAAAAATTCTCTAAATAACTATTGATTAGAGAAATGCAAATCAAAAGCATTCTGAGGGATCACATTATGTCTATCAGATAGGCTAACATTACAAAACAGGAAAATGATAAATGTTGGAGAAGTTGTGGGAAAATTGGAACATTAATGCATTTTTGGTAGAGTTGTGAACTGATCTAATCATTCTGGAGAGTAATTTGGAATTATGACCAAAGGGCTATAAAATTGTGCATATCCTTTGATCCAACAACACCACTTCTAGGTCTGTATCCCAAAGAGATCATAAAAACAGGAAAAGGACACACATGTTATATTATCAATCACCTTAGCACACTCAGGATAGTCTGTGAGCACAGGTTCTTTGATCTGCTTTTAAAAGAAAGACTACTCAAAAAGAGATTAACCATCCTACTTTTAATTACATCCACTAGTTCAGGGGAAAAGTCAGCACCCTGAACTTGGAGAAAATATAAGCAGAGAAATTACAAGTAGAGAAATCAGCAGAAAGACCAACAGACAGGGCTCCAACTATTTGAGTAAAGCAATATTGCTATACACTTTACACATTACTGGATTGAGGGAACATAGACAACATCTGAGTAGTCAGAGGACTCTGAACATACAGCTACTGAGAGTCTTGACCAGGAAATCAAAAGATTCTTCTCATGAGTGAACCCCCAAAGCAAAATGCCAACCTCCCAGAAACAAAGACTCAGCCCCTGATTGGTTCAGAGACAGTAGGCATAAAACCTATGTGACTCAGTGCAGCTGTGAATTATCAATGTTCAAAGGAGATAAATACTTCAGATGTTCACAATTTAGCCTGAACCTGTGAAACTGAACTCCAAAAATAAAACAACAAAAATCCCACCTTGCTTGCACTTACACATGTACAAAAATATTTATAGAAGCTCCTTCTTGTGGTGACAAAAAATTGGAAATTGAGGGGATGCCCACCAATTAGGATATTACTAAATAAGTTGTGGTATGTGAATGTAATGGAATACTATTGTGCTATAAGAAATTATGGGCAGGTAGACTTCAGAAAAACCTGGAAAGACGTACATGACCTGCTGCTCAGTAAAATGAACAGAACCAGGAGAACACTGTACATTTTACATTGTACAGCCACATTGTACAATAATTGACCTTGATAGACTTAGCTCTTCTCAGCAATGCAAAAATCTAAGACAACTCCAAAAGACTCGTGATGGAAAATGCTAAAGAACTTCGGAGTCTGAATGCAGATGGAAGCAGTATTGGCTCTCTTTTTCCTTTGTTGTTTTGTTTTGTTTCCTCTTTCTCATGGTTCACCCCATTAGTTCTAATTCTTCTTTACATCATGACTAATGTGAAAAAAAGAAAAAAGAACAATGAGCCATGATCAAGTCAATTCTGCCACTGTTCCTGAATGGGGTGAATTAATCTAATCCCCTATCACCATTCCTGTAACTTCCCTATCAGAGTGCCTCTCCCTGACTGCCATTCCTTTATGCATTATATCTCCCCATCAGAATATAAGTTTCTTGAGATCAGGGACTATCTTTGTTTTTGTATTTGTGTCCCTAGGGCTTAGTGTTTACCAATTGTTGGAATTAGTAAATGGGTTTTTTTTCACCCATTTGCTCATTTCCAGGGTCAAAAGGAGTGATAGCACTTGCAGCTGCAGGGGAGTAAGAAACCTAGTCACAGTTCTAGGGCCAGGAGGAGTACTAGCAATTGTGGCTACAGTAGAAAAAGGTCCCTTCCTTAGTGAAAGACTAGAGAATTGGCCAGGAGAGCAGTGACCACTCCTCTAATTAGATCATACCACTTTGGAAGCACTGCAAACTTATAGACCCCGAGAACTGGCTCTGAAAACAGCGGCACCAAAAACTTGAAGCTTGGGACAGTGGCCCTTCAGTCATCAGGAGAAGAGCCCAATTTCACCATAATAGTAACAGTCAAGAAATGGGCTGGGAAAATGATTAAACAAGAAAAAAAAAAAGAACCTGACCCTAAAAAGCTACCATGATGACAGGGAAGATGAAGATGAAAATTCAGAAAAAGACAATGATGTTAAAACAGCTGCAAGCAAAGTCTCAAAGAAAACTGAATTAAACAAAACCCAACAGGAATTCCTGGAAGAGCTCAAAAAGGATTTTAAGAATCATATAAGAAATGTAAAGGACAACTCAGAAAAGAAATGAGAGAGATGCAAGAATGATGAAGAATCAACAGTTTGGTAAAAGGAGAACAAAAAAAAATTGAAGAAAATATCACTTTAAAAAAAAGAATTGGCCAAATGGTAAAAGAAGCACAAAAATGCACTAAAGAAAATTCCTTAAAAAGCAGAATTGGCTAAATGGAAAAAGAGGCACAAACATTCACTGAAGAAAAGAACTGCTGAAAATAGAATTGGCTAACTAGAAAAAGAGGTACAATAGCTCACTGAAGAAACTAACTCCTTAAAAATTAGAATAGGGAGAATGGACACTAATTACTCCATGAATCATCAAGAAACAATAATGCAAAATCAAGAGAATGAAAAGATAGAAGAAAATGTCAAATATCTCATTAAAAAAAACTGACTTGAAAAATAGATCCAGGAGAAATCATTTAAGAATTATTGGACTAGGGGAGGTTAGGTGGTTCAGTGAGTAGAGCACCAGCTCTGGAGTCAGGAAGACCCAAGTTCAAATCCAGCCTCAGACGCTTGACACACTTACTAGCTGTGTGACCTTGCTCAAATCACTTAACCCCAATTGCTCTGCCTTCCCTCTCCAAAAAATTAAGCGAATAAATAAATAAATAAATAAATAAAAGAATTATTGGACTACCTGAAAGCCATGATCAAAAAAAAAAAAAAAAGAGCCTAAGCATTATATTTCAAGAAATTATGAAGGAAAACTACTGTGGTATCTTAGAAGCAGAAGGTAAAATAGAAGTTGAAAGAATTCATCAATCACTTCCTCAAAGAGATTCAAAAAAGAAAACTCCCAGAAATATTTAGCTAAATCTTAGAGCTCTCAGTTTTTTTTTAATTCATGGAATAAAAAAAGCATTTCCATAACACAGTACAATAAAAAAGATGACTGTACGTGAAACTGCAAGTCTACTATGCACAACTTGCTATTCCTTTCAAATATACAGCAAAATCATCACATAAATTTCTCTTTTTTCTTCCCTTCCCCCTTATTTTCTATAACAAGAAAATATTGCAAGCAGCCAGTAACAATTTAAATATCATAGAACCAAAGTCAGGATGACACAGGATTTAGAAACTTCTAAATTAAAAGATCAGAGGGCTTTGAATATAATATTATGAGAAGCAAAGGAGCTAGGATTACAGCCAATAATCCTACCCAGGAAAATTGACCATAATCCTTCAGGGAAAAATGGATACTTAACGAAATAGAAGACTTTCAAGCATTCCTGATGAAAAGATCAGAGTTGAATAGAAAATTTTACTTTCAAATACAAGACTTGAGGGAAGCACAAAAAGGCAAACAGTAAAGAGAAATCATAAGGGATTCAATAATGTTTAACTTTTTACATTCCCATATGAGATGATGATACTTGTAACTCCTAAGAAATTTATCATCATTAGGGGAGTTAGAAGGAGTATAAATAGAGAGAGGGCATAGGTGTGAGTTGCCTATGATAGGATTATTTCTTTTCTTTTTTTTTTAAGCTTTTTGAAGGGGGAAGAGGAAAGCAGTTGGGATTAAGTGATTTGCCCAAGGTTGCATGGCTAGTAAGTGTTAAGTGTCGGAGGCCAGATTTGAACTCAGGTCCTCCTGACTCCAGGGCTGCTGCTCTATTTACTGCACCACCTAGCCACCCCAAAGGGATTATTAAAAAAATTAGAAGGTAAGAAAGAGGGATGTAATGGGAGAAAGGATAGAAAGAAAGGGGGAAAATTATTTCACATAAAAAAGGCATGAAAGGAAGAGCTTTTACAATGGAAGGGGGAAATGGTGTAAGGTGACAGGCAATGCTTAAAACTTACTCTTATTGGAATTGGCTCAAAGAGGGAATAACATACATACTCAGTTGAGTATATATATCTATTTTGCCCTACAGGAAAGTAGAAGGAGTAGAAAATAAGAGAAGGAGTAGGGGGATGGGGACTGATGGAAGGGAGAGCAGATTAAGGGAGGAAGTAGTCAAAAGCAAGACAGACTTTTGAAAAGAAACAAGGGGGAGAGAGAGAGGGAAAAGGATAAACAGGGAAAAACTAGGATAGAGGAAAATACACAGTAATCATAACTGTGAATGTGAATGAGATGAAAAAATGGAAGTGGATAGCAGAATAGATTAAAAACCAGAATCCAGCAATATGTTGTTTATAAGAAACACACTTGAAACAGAGAGACACACACAGAGTAAAAAATAAGGGGTTGGAGCAGAATCTATTATGCTTCAGCTGAGGTTAAGAAAAAAAGCAGAAATAGTAATTGTGATCTCAGATAAAGCCAATGCAAAAATAGACCTAATTAAAAGAAATAAGCCAGAAAACTACATTTGTCTAAAAGGTACCATAGATGATGAAATAAAGTCAATATTAAATATCATAACATTCAAATTCATAGAGGAAAAGTTAGATGAGTAACAGAATGAAATAGAGAGTAAAGCTACACTATTAGGGGACCTCAACTTTCCCCTCAGAATGAGATGAATCTAGCCATAAAATAAACAAGAAAGAAGTTAAGGAGATGGATAGGGTTTTAGAATAGTTAGATTTGATAGACTTCTGGAGAAAACTGAATGGGAATAGAAAGTTGTACATGGCACCTTCACAAAAACTGACCACATGTTAGGGCATAAAACCTCACAACCAAATGCAGAAAAACAGAAATATTAAATGCATCCTTTTCACATCATGTTGCCATAAAATTACATTCAATAAAGGACTATGGAAACATATCAAAAATTAATTGGATACTACATAATCTAATCCTAAAGAATAAGTGGGTCAAGGAACAAATCATAGAAATAAGAATTTCATTAAAGAGAATGACAACAATGTAATAAGACACCAAAATTTATGGGATACAGCCAAAGTAGTACTTAGGGGAAAATTTCTATGTCTAAACACTTACATCAATAAAATGGAGAAAGCAAATCAATTAATTTGGTATGCAACTTAAAAAAAAAAAAAACTAGAAAAAGAACAAATTAAAAATTCACAATTAAACACCAAATTGGAAATCCTGAAAGTCAAAGAAGAGATCAATAAAATTGAACTAATAAATAAAACTAAGACCTGCTTTTAGGATTAAAAACAATAAAATAGATAAACCAATGATTAATTTGATTTTAAAAAAGAAAGAAAACCAAAATACTAGTATCAAAAATGATAAAGGTGAATTCACCATGAATGAAGATGAGATTAAAGCAACTACTAGGATCTATTTTACACAATTGTATGCCATAAATCTAACAATCTAAGTGAAATAGATGAATATTTTCAAAAATATAAATTGTCCACATTTACAGAAGAGAAAATAGAATATTTAAACAACCCTATCATAGAAAAAGAAATTTACTAAGCCATAAGTGAGCTCTGTAAGAAAAAAATCCCCAGGACCAGATAGATTCACAAGTGAATACTACCAAGCATTTAAAAAAACAATTAATTCCAATACTGTATATGCATTTGGAATAGACAAATTCCTTTTACAACACAAATATGGTGCTGATACCTAAAAAAAGGAAAGGCAAAAACAGAGAAGAAACCCCATAGGCCAGTTTCCCTAATGAATATTGATACATAATTTTAAATAATTATACATTAAATTACATATAAATTAAATAATACATAATTTTAAAATATTAGCAAAGCGATTATATCAATATAACACAAAAATCACGTTTTGACCGTGTGGGATTTATAGCAGGCATGCAGGGCTCGTTCAATATTAAGAAAACTTATCAGCAAAATTGACCTTATCAATTAAAAAATAATATGATTATCTCAATAGATGTTATCATGTACATTTTTCTTGTTTTAAAAATATATTTTATTTTATTTTATGGAATGAAACAAGGATTTCCATAACATAGTGCATTTAAAAAGTTGCACATAAAACTGCAAATCCACCATGTACAACTTGCCATTCCTTTTAAATGTATAATAAAGTTATCATGTAAATTTGTATATAAATATGTAAATTTCTTTTTTTTCTTTCCTTCCCCCTCCCACCAGAAAAAGCTTTTGACAAAATACAAAAGTCATTCCTATTAAAAAATACTAGAAAGCATAAGAAAAAGTGAAGCTTTCCTTAAAATGATAAGTAATATCTATGTAAAGTAATCAGAAAGCATTCTTCTGCAATGGAGATAAGCTAGAAGCCTTCCCAATAAGATTGAGGTGAAGCAAGAATGACAATTATCACCACTATTACTCAATACTGTACTAGAAAAATGAGCTATAGAAATAAGAGAAGAAAAAGAAATTGAAGGAATTAAAATAGGCAATGAGGGAAAAAAAAAACTATCACTTTTTGCAGATTATATGATGGTATTGTCAGACAATACTAGAGAATCCATTAAAAAACTAGCTGAAGGGGCAGCTAGGTGGCGCAGTAAGTAGAGTGCCGGCCCTGGAGTCAGAAGGCCCTCAGTTCGGATCCAGCCTCAGACACTTAACCCACACAAACAAAAACCTAGCCGTGTGACCTTGGGCAAGTTACTTAACCCCAATTGCCCTAAAAGGGGCGGCTAGGCGGCGCAGTGAGTAAGAGCGCCGGCCTCGGAGTTGGGATGACCCGAGATCAAATCCAGCCTCAGAAAATGAGCACCCACACATAAATAATGACTAGCTGTGTAACCTTGAGCAAGTTACTTAGCCCCAATTGCTTAAAAAAAAAACTAGCTGAAGTAATGAACAACTTTAGGAAATAAATCCATATAAATTATCAATATTTCTATATATTACCAACAAAGTCTAGCAGTGAAAGATCAAAAGATAAATTTCATTTTAAAAGGCTGCACACAATATAAAATGTGTGAATGTGTAACTGCCAAGACAAACCCAAGAACTATGTTGTTTGTCCTTTGTTTTCAAAGAGAACCAATAACATCACAAAGTGATTAATTGGATTTAAATGAGGAAAAGTTGCACGAAGTTGTCAGCCTCAGTCTCTCTTCCAGAGTCACAAAAGTCCAGAGGCAAGACAAAAGTCAAAATGACTAACAATGACCTGGGATGCAGTGGATGACCTTGGTGTCTTTGATGCTTGACCAAGCTCTAAGCGCTACACAGCACTTGCTTCAGCTGCTTTCATGGCCATTGGAACAAATTGTTCTCATCCTCCCATTCTGTCAGGTGAAGTCTTCACATGCTTGGGGTAGACGTACTCCTAACTATGGTAGATATGGTGTTCAGGGAGGATTAGCGCCTTTGTTGTGAGGGCTTGCTGAGCCCTTTTCAGGGCTGCAGATCTACCTTTGGTGTACACCTGTCACCAAACTCTCATCTGTGGCCCCAAAAAGTTATAGTATGTGCAGTGACCACACTCCAGTTAAATCATCTCAGCAGATGGGCTAAAGAAAGTTGAGGGTAAACTACAGGCCCAGGAACTACATGAACACAATTACAAAATACTTCATACAAATAAAGTCAGATTATAAGCAATTGGAGAATTATTAATTGCTTGTGGGTAGGCCAAGTCAACATAATATAAATGACAGTTTTACCTAAATTAATTTACTTATTCACTGCTATACCAAACTACCAAAATTATTTTATAGAGCTAGAAAATATAATAACAAAATTCATCTGGAAGAATAAGAGGTCAGGAATATCAAGGGAATTACTGAGGAAAAAATGTAAAGGAAGGTGAACAGATCTCAAACCGTATTACAAAGCAGTAACTATCAAAACCATCTGGTACTGGCTAAGAAATAGAATAGTAGATCAATGAAATAGATTAGGTACACAATATACAA
The DNA here is from genome assembly GCA_011680675.1 of Gymnobelideus leadbeateri. Lineage (NCBI taxonomy): Eukaryota > Metazoa > Chordata > Mammalia > Diprotodontia > Petauridae > Gymnobelideus > Gymnobelideus leadbeateri. The sequence continues at coordinate 796,398 of WOXC01004731.1, forward strand.
CAGTAATTGATCATAGTAATCTAGTATTTGATAAATCCAAAGATCCAAGGTTTTGGAATAAGTACTCACTATCTGACAAAAATTTCTGGGAAAACTGGAAAACAGTTTGGCAGAAACAGTATAGACCAGTATCTTACACTGTATACCAAGGTAAGGTCAAAATGGGTACATGATTTAGACATAAAGGGTGGTGCCATGAGTAAATTATGGGAGCATGGAAAATTTTACCTGTTAGATCTATGAACAAAGGAAGAATTTATGACTGAGGAACTGATAAAAGGTTGCTACAGGATACAAAATGGATAATTTTGATTACATTAAATTTAAAAAGTTTTGCACAAACAAAACCAGTGCAGCCAAGATTAGAAGGAAAAAAGGAAACTGGAGGAAATTTTTTCTAGCAATTTTCTCTGACAAAGGCCTTATTTTCCAAATATATAGAGACATGAGTCAAATTTGTAAGAATATGAGTCATTGGGGTGGCTAGGAAGTGCAGTGAATTGAGCACCAGCCCTGGAGTCAGGAGCACCTGAGTTCAAATCCAGCCCCAGACACTTAATACAAAAACCAGCCATATGACCTTGGGCAAGTCACTTAACCTCCATTGCCCTACCTTCCCCCCTCCAAAAAGAAAAAAAAAGAATATGGGTCATTCCCCAAGTGGTAAATGGTCAAAGGATATAAGCAGGCAGTTTTGGGAAGAAATCAAATCTATCTATAGTCATATGAAAATAAGTTCTAAATCACTATAGATTAGAGAAATATAAATTAAAACAATTCTGAAATACACTTCACACCTATCATATTGGCTAAGATGACAAAAAAAGGAAATGACAAATATTGGAGAAGATGTGGAAAAATTGGGACACTAATGTGTTGTTGATGGAGTTGTGAACTGATCCAACCATTTTGGAGATCAATTTGGAACTGTGCCCAAAGGGTTATAAAACTATGCATACCTTTTGACTCAGCAATGCCAGTAATAGATCTGTACTCTAAAGAGATCACAGAAAAAGGAACAGGACCTATATGTATAAGAATATTTATAGCAGCTCTTTTTTTGGTGGCAAAGACCTGGAAATCAGGAGGTGGCTTATCAATTAGGTAATGGCTAAAGACATTGTAGTATATGATTGCAATCGAATACTATTGTGCTGAGAAATAACAAGAAGAACGCTTTCAGACAAATCTGAGAAGACATATGAATTGATGCAAAGTGAAGTGAGCAGAACCCGAAGACATTGTACATAGTAGCATCAATATTGTGATAACCAACTATGAATAACTTAATTACTCTCTGCAAGCAACGATTCAAGACTATTCCAAAAGACTTATGATGAAAAATGTTATCTATCTCCAGAGAAAGAACTAATGGAGTCTGAACACAGATTGAAGTATAGTTTTTTTACTTTATTTTTCTTCCTTATTTTTGCTCTGTTTTCTGTTAACCATGTTACAAACATGGCTAATATGAAAATATATTTTGCATGACTGCACATGTATAATCTATATCAAATTGCTTTCTCAAGTATGAGTGAAGGGAAGGAAGCAGACAATTTGCAACTCAAATTTGTTTTAAAATTTTTAAAAAATGTACATGTAATTGAGAAAAAATAAAATAAGAGGGAAAAAAAGAGAAAAAAAGAATTTGCCAGTAGTTTATGGAAAACAAGTTCTCACAATAAACATATGGCACTCTTAAAAAAAAAAAATCAGTGCACAACATTTCCTTGTTCCTCCTTCCCAACCTCTAACACTGCTTAGAGAGTTACTTTGGCTGGGAAATAGGTGCTTTAAAATCCCAGCACTAATATTTGTATCAGATATAGATGTGAGCATGGCCAAAAGACTAAGGGGGATTTGTCATTTATAGTTAGTCAATTAACTTTGAGTTGGAAAATTGGAACTGGTTGTTGAACTTAATTTTCCCCATGTCTGTACTGAAAGATGAAATGGGTTGGATAATCTTACAGACTGACAAAAGTACAATTACATCATACCACAAACTAAAGGCAAGGCAGAAATTGGAAAAGGCCCCAGAAAAGAGGAGTTTTGTGACCCGAAACCCTTAAAACCTTACTACTCGGCACTTAACGCAACCCATTTTCCTGACCTTTCTAGAAAAGAAATTCAAGCATTTTATTTGGTTTGCGTCCTCAGTGACAAAAATATCAGTTAGCTCACTCAATTAGTTAAAAAAAAACCCAAAAACTAGTTAGTTTAAAAAAAAAAACTGACTGACAGGGTGGATAGAGAAAGATAAAATAGCCAGAGTGTATTATAGTCTTTGGTTTGGGGGAGAGGGAATGTGGGGGAAAAAGTTTGCTTTACAGAACTCTACTAAATAAAAAGGACTCTTGAGTTATTCTAAACCTGACCATTGGAGTAAGAGAATTCTATCAAATGTAATTTAGCAATCAATATATGTAAAGTGAAAGAAGAAAAATCAGTTGGTTGCTAAATAAACCTTAGAGATTAGGGAAGGAAATGTTTGTGTGTGTGTGTGTGTGTGTGTGTGTGTGTGTGTGTGTGTGCATGTGCGTGTGTGTATGTATATATACATTTATATGTGTGTATATATACATATACACATATACATATATACACACATATATACATATACACATATACACACACATATATATGTATCTATATAGCCCCAGCTATGTGCCAGGCACTGTCCTAAGCAGTGTTTGACAAATATCTCATTTATCCTCATTTTACACTTGAAAAAAGACTGAGGCAAACAGAGGTTAAGTGACTTACCCAGGGTCAAACAGTTAAATGTCTGAGTTCTAGATTTAAATTCAAATTTTCCTGATTCCAGGCCCAGTTCTCTTTCTACTATACCACCAGCAGCCTCTAGTATTAGATAATATACCACTAATAAAACTGGTATAACTATGAGATAAAAATTATGCTAAATTATAAATAACATTTAATGCAAAAATTACTTTTTTTCTTATCTCCAATCGTGCTATATTTTTATATTCTTTATATTGTCACCAACCCTACTGGTGACAGTATAATGTAAATTATATATATAGTATTTATATATTATATTATATATGTTATATATAACATATAATATAATAATATGAACTCCACCTAATGGTGGAGTCCCTGTTTCTCATTTCTTTTTATTCTGTTGACTCATTCTTCCTTTTCTCTTGAGAATATTTCTTTCCTCATATAATTCCCCTCTTCAAGAACTTACAGTGGCTTCTTATTACCTGCCAGATATGCTTTAAACTCCTTAGTATCTATGCTTTCCAACTGGCCCTTATCTATTTAGGATTATCTACCACTCTTCCTCAATAAGGCATCTATTTGACCCTAATTCTTCCCTCTCCTTCCCTTCCAACATTGGCACACCATACTCATGGATCACCTTGGATTCTTGTTCATGTTGTTCCCTCTTTCTCCTTCTTTGTCCCTTCCCCAGGTCAGCAAGTTATCTGTCCTTTGTCTATTCCAATTTCACCATTTCTTTAAAGTCCATCATCCCATCTCTTCCACAAAGTTTTTCCCAGTCTGATCTTTTCTATCTTTGATCTAATAGTCTGTACCATACAACTGACATGATGCTTTATATTTTTGTGTAATTCATATCTCCTCAAGAAAATAAGAAACTCCTCAGGTTCACAAACTTCCTTTTTTTTTTAATCCTTCATCTGTTTAGCATAGTCTTAGGTATATAACTAACATTTAATAATTTTATTGTGATTTGTCTTGGCTTACTTCAATAAATATGTATTAAGTGTTTATTTGGTTTTTTGTTTTTGGAGGGCAGTTGGGGTTAAGTGACTTTCCCAAGGTCACATGACTAGTTTTTGTGTTCAGTGTCTGAGGCTGGATTTGAACTCAGGTCCTCCTGACTCCAGGGCCAGTGCTCTATTCACTACGCCACCTAGCCACCCTGTATTAAGTGTTTATTATATGCAGAACATTATACCAGGCATTAGGGAGAGAGAAAAGAAAGAGTTTGCCCTAGAAAAGCTTACAATATTCTTGGAGATAGCATGAGAAGGAAGGGAGGAAGGAAGGAAGGAAGGAAGAAAGGAAGGAAGGAAGGAAGGAAGAGGAAGGAAGGAAGGGAGGAAGGAAGGAATGGAGAGAGGGAGGGAGGAAAGACATAAAAGAAACAATTAGAGAACAACCGTATGCAGTAATAATACTTTGAATTTATAAAGATCTTTAAACACTTTATATCTTCCTAAACAATAGATCACAAATCCACTTCTGGTGGGTGTGCTTCCCCTTTAGAAACCCCTTCACAAATTCAGTAGAGTTAGTTCTTTAATAAAGGTAACTACTATAAAGGCAGGCAAGAGTTGTAGTGACAAAGCATTTCCCCTTAATTCAGGGGCACCGTCTCCTAGAAATACATAAAAAGTCCAGGAGGAAGAAAGAATGGACTCTCTTAAAGTATAGGTGATAGTGAAGCTATGTGTGTAGGGAACACATGTGACTGAGGCAATTCATAATTGTCTCCCTGGAGGATCTTTAGATATGCTCTGGAGGGCATGGTATGAATGATAGATGAGTTACTCTGATGTTGAGGTGAGTCTGCTCTTTGAGGAACACAGTGTCTCTCTCTGTGGTACTGGTGGCTCAACTGGACTTGCCTTTCCTTGCAACTCTATTTTAGTACTCTTTGGAAAGCACATGAATTCATGTTTTGAAATTTAGACATCCCATGAGATGGTAGCTAGATGGGACAGTGAATAGAACACTGGATCTGGAATCAGGAAGACCTAAGTTCAAATATGGCCTCAAACACTTACTAGCCATGTGACCCTGGGGTAAATTGCTTCTCCTGCCTACCTAACCTGTCTGTAAAATGGGAATAATGATAGTACCTATCTCTTAGGGTCATTGTGAGGATAAAATAAGACAAAAAATTGTAAAGCACATTGTAAACCTTAAAACACTATATAAATATTAGTTACTATTATTGTAGCGTATATATATATTTAAAATTTTTTTCCAATGGTATTTTCTATGCTTTGAGTGCACTGATGGTAAGTGAATTAATTGGCAATAGTAAGAGAAATGAATTCAGGCACAAGATTCAGTTTTTTAATTGCAAAATCTGTAATTTTTCTCTTGTAAGATTTGTTGTTTGTCTGGATTCAGACCACGAAATGATCTGGCTATCAAAATACTTTTTAAAGACTTTGTGGTTTTGGGTTCCGTTCCCAAATTATCTTGTTAGTGAGTTGGTCATACACCCCTGAGTCATTTCCTTTGTGGAGTACAGAGTTTATACATTGGAATAGAGTAATATTTGAAAATTGCAAATTCTCATGAAAGTATTCTTTGTCTTTTGGGGCTATTTTTCCCTTTGGTATTTCATTTCATTTCAAAACTAAATTTTATTTTGAAAACTTATGATTGAACATCAATACAATAAATGGAACTTTTTCAATAGCTTTAAATCTTAATTAAGACATTACTATTTATAAAGTATTATGACTTTTTGGTCAATTCTTCTAGGTCACTGTCAAAATTCTATAGATTTCATTTTCAATAACTTTTCCTCTTCATAGTTCTCATGTATTTGATTCTCTGGGTTCTGCTTTTTACTTTATTTTTTACTTTGCCTTATTTCATAAAGGTATTTTTTGATTTGGGGGGAGGGTATTCTTCCTACTTGACAGTTTTGATGGAATTATAGTATTATATTACATTAGTTTACCATGACATAGTCAATAATTCATATATTATTGGAAATTAGGTTGCTTCCAGCTTTTTTTTTTGTAATAAAATATAATGCTTTTATGAAAATCTTTGGACAGAGAGTTCTAAAACATTTGCAGACCATATTTCCAATAATGGGATTATTGGGTCAAAGGAAACAATCGTTTTTGTAAATTTTATAGTCAGTCTTGTGCCAGATTGTTCTCTAAAACATTTCATCTCTATAACCCTTTATAACCCAATGGACATGTTAATCAGGGTTCCAATTTGAACTGAACTTCAGGAAAGCACTTGCAGTTACAGAGATAATTGAGATGTATTGCAATGGTAAACAGGAACAAATTTCAACCAGCAGCCCAATCTGCAGTAAGTATAATGCAGAGTAGCCCCAAATATCTGTATACCATCTCAGATGTCGGATTCCCATTTACAGAGGCATGGCAGACTTTATATCTAAAATCTACTAGGAATACACTCTGGCAGTCTAAACTACCATGTCTCTAAACCTAAACTGTGTGGTATCCACAGGGGAGAGGCCTTTATACCTCTTAGGAGCTGGGTAGAAAAGTACCTGGTCTTTTAATTGAAGCCATTTTACATAGGATGATAGGTTTGTGGCTTTATCACTTTTTCAAGGCCTTATTAGCCAGTTTTTCATAGATGTGTGCAAAACAAAAAAGTACAAAAAAACCCAAACATGAAACATGGGCTCAAAGTGAGGGATACACCCCTACCCTAAACTAGATGAGAAAGTCAAGAACTAACTAATTCATTTCTTTTTTTTTTTTTTTTTTTTTTTTTAAAGCAGTTGGGGTTAAGTAACTTGCTCAAGGTTACACGGCTAGTCATTTGATTTATGCGTGGGTGCTCATTTTCTGAGGCCGGATCTGATCTCGGGTCATCCAAACTCCGAGGCCGGCGCTCTTACTCACTGCGCCACCTAGCCGCCCCTTTAGGGCAATCGGGGTTAAGTAACTTGCCCCAGGTTACACGGCTAGGTTTTTGTTTGTGCGGATTAAGTGTCGGAGGCCGGCTCCGAACTCAGGTCCTTCTGATTCCAGGGCCGGCGCTCTATTCACTGCGCCACCTAGCCGCCCCCACTAATTGATTTCTAGAGTATGAAAAATAAGCAGAAGAGCAAAACAGAGGAGGGTATGTCTGCCACCTAAAATAGAGAGTCTGTAGAATCTGGGCCTTTCAAGACATTTCAAAGCTTAATAATTTCACACTGTGGTCCACCACACCCTAACATTATTGAGCTGTTTTCTATTCATAGGATCAATCAGAGAGCTTGAGCTAGAAAAGACTTGCTTCAGAGATAGGATTTGAACCTAACTTTTCTGACTGCAGAGTCAGGGCTCTTTCCATACCAGCAAATTACTGGCAATTGATGTGAGGTGGTACCTCATAACTGTCTTTATTTGCACCTTTATTGATGATTAGGGAAGCAGAACATTTTTTCCAAGTATTAATGACTTGTGTTTCCTTCTGTGAAAATTGGCTTCTCATATCCTTTGACTATTTATGCCCTTGTTATTTTAGTTTTGCTATTCCACCAGAATATAATACTCCCCATCTTTCTTCACCTATAGCAAGGTCCTATTTTCTTAGCATAACTAAACTTACCCATTATGTTCCAATTACCCTGCCATAATGGTAATGGGAATTTGAAGATCTTCCCTGTCCTTAATTGGTCAAATGTAATCACATGGAGCCCATGGTGGGAGGAGCTTGCTGAAAGGGTGGAACAGGAAGGGTGGAGCAGGAAGGAGCAGAGCTGGGAGAATGCAGAGTGTATTATTATTATTATTATTGCTTTTTTGGAGGGGGAAATTAGGGTAATTGGGGTTAAGTGACTTGTCCAAGGTCACATGACTAGTAAGTGTTAAGTGTCTGAGGCTGGATTTGAACTCAGGTCCTCCTGACTCCAGGGCTAGTGCTCTATTCACTGTGCCACCTAGCTGCCCCTTTCCTGTGGATTCTTAATCAGGAGGGAAAAAAATCCTTCTTTTCCTAGTCTGGCCTTATGTAACAAAATTAACTTACCATACCCGTCCAATCAATGACTTGAAGAATGGAGAATGTACTTTTAGAACAAGATAAATACCTTTTAGAGTAATGATAACCTATAATTCTATAAATCTGAACATAGTAAATTAATTTCAGAAATGTAGGGTAGGCTGCATGATCAAGCTTTGATATTATAAGACATGAGGGAGACAGGATAAGTAGCTCTGAGTATTGAATAATGGTGATGAAAATAAAGCTATATGAATTCACTTCAGAAAAAAAGCAGCAATGTGAGTAACCCATTCATTTCAAATATCTTCATTATGTTCCAATGCTTGAAGCTGAATATGTTGTGTATCAACTTGTACTGCTTATTAAGATACCCAAAATGTATAGACTGATAATTCATTGATCTATTTCTTTCTTGCATACATAAATAATCAGAGTCAGATGGAACACAGAGGGGAAGATAAGTACAAAGGAGGACAGAAGACTAGTTTTTTTTTTTTAGAGCACCTTTTAAAAATTTATTTTATTTTATTTTTTTTATAATTAAACAAATGCTTTATTAACTTCCGTTTTACATCATTTCCACCAGACTTTGAGTTACAATCATTTTCCCCCCGTTATTCCCCTACCCAACCTCCCAGAATAGCAGTCCCACAAGATATCGCTTCCTCCAATCTGCTCTCTCCCATACCTTCTCCCATACCCCCTTCGACTTTTCCATTAGGGGAAGGTGAATCTTTGTGTCCCAATGCCTGCACATCTTATCTCCCAATTATAAGCAAAAGAGTATTAACAATAGTATTTATATATATTTGAAACATTTAATGTTAAGACCTCGAATTTCAGATCCATTTCCTTCCTCCCTTGTCACCCATTCCCTCTGGGGAGATAAGTAATTCAGTATATGTTGTACATGTCTAGCTATGCAAAACATTATCATAGTAGATATATTGTACAAGGCTGCTTATAATTCCCTCCCACTCATCCCACCCCCCACCTGGTCCATTCCCTACATGATCCTGTCCCTCTTCTATAGTGGGTACTTCCAACCTCCCCTCCCCCCAAGGATGCCCTCCCATCCATCATCCCTCTTCTCATCCCCCTTCCCCCTATTCTGCTGCAGGTTGAGATATCCCATTTAGTATGTATGTCATTCTCTCCCTGAACCAAATTCAATGAGAATGTGGTTTTGCCTTTTTTGCCTTCCTATTCTCCCCCTCCCTTGCAACCACTTCCCCTTGCTTCTTCTACATGAGATAGTTTACCCTACCCTGTCTCTCCCCATCTCCTCTTGCCACTTTCCTCTCTCACCTCATAATTTCATCCCTTGAGGATTCTCCCTTCCCAACAAATTCAACCTATGCCCTCTATCCATATATAACTGTAACCATGTACACACACATATTCACATATGTATTCATATGACCACACACCCTTCTTCCATTATTTTCATAGTGAGAAAGATATCATCAGTCACAGTTATTGCTTTTCCATATAGGAATGTAAATAGTTCAACTTTGATAAGTTCCTTTTGATTTCTTTTCCCTGATTACCTTCTCAGGCATCTCTTGCTTCTTGTGTCTGGATGTCAAATTTTCTATTCAACCCTGGTTTTTTCCTCAAGAATGCTTGAAAGTCCTCTATTCCACTGAATGACCATATTTTCCCCTGAAACAAAATACTCAGTTTTGCTGGGTAGGTGACCCTTGGGTTCATTCCCAGTTCTTTTGCCCTCTGGAATATCATATTCCATGCCCTTCAATCCCTCAGTGTAGAAGCTGCCAGGTCCTGGGCTATTCTGATTGTGTTTCCACTATATTGAAATTGTTTCTTCCTGGCTGCTTGGAATATTTTCTCCTTGATCTGGGGATTCTGGAACCTGGTTATAATATTCCTGGGAGTTTTCTTTTATCCAGGAGGTGATAGGTGGATTCTTTCAACCTCTATTTTGCCCTCTGGATCTAAAACCTCAGGGCAAATTTCCTTGAGAATTTCTTGAAGGGTGATTTCTAGGTTCTTTCTTTGATCATGGCTTTCAGGTAGTCCAATAATTTTTAAATTGTCTCTCCTGGATCTATTTTCCAGGTCAGTGGTTTTTCCCATGAGATATTTCACATTGCCTTCTAATCTTTCATTTGTTTGGATCTGCTTAACAGCATATTGATTTCTCATAAAGTCATTAGCTTCCATTTGCTTCAGTCTCACTCTGAAGGAATGAATCTCCTCAGTGAACTTTTGAGATTCTTTTTCCATCTGGCAAATTCGACTTTTTAAGGCATTCTTCTCCTCATTGCCCTTTTGGGCCTCCTTTGCCATTTGAGTTAGTCTATTTTTTAAGGTGTTGTTTTCCTCAGTCAGGCTGTTGACCCTCATTTCATACTTTTCCTGCATCCTTCTCATTTCTCTTTCCAATTTTTCCTCCACTTCTCTTATTTGATTTTTAAAGTTCTTCTTAAGGTCCTCTATGGCCTGCAACCCGCTCATGTTTTCCCCTGGGGCTTTTGGAGCAGGACTTCTGACCTCACAGTCCTTTTCCCGCTCTATGCCCCCAAAATAGGAGTCTAGGGTTGCATTTTTCTGTTTCCTTTGCCTTGGCATGTTGCCACTTAATTACTTGACTTTTGGGCTTGTTGCCACACTATGGCTTTAAGGCCAGATAGAGGCATTTTCGTCCTGAACATGTGGGGGGCTACTTCTGTTTCTGGCAAGCTGTAAAACCACCCACGACTTCCACCCTAGATCACAATCCAGATCCAGGGAGGTTAAAGCAAGAGCGATTACCCCCCAAGACTGATCGCTGGATCTCCCTACGATTTGCAGGCTGGGAGCTGGAGCTGCCTCTGAAAACTACCAAATGGCGTCTCCTCAGCGGCTTCTAGCCCCCAGGGGAGGGAGCGAACGCATTCCCCAAATACTGGTCCCAAAGTCCATAGGACACTAACCTTTTACTTTGTCCTAGGCATGTCTATGTTGATAATTCTGGAATCGCCACGGCTGCTGGTGTTCTGGGGTCTCTCCAGCTGGCTGCTGGCCCTGCTGCCCTGGGGCTAAAACCTCGGCTCACGGGGACCTGGGCTCCACTCAGCTTGGCTCCCTGCGCTCTGCATGCTGCGCGCTGGTCCTTCCTGCAGGGCTGCTGGGCTGTCCTCAGGGGGAGGTTAGCTTCTCTGTATCGTTCTGTGGGTGCTGGGGCTCCAGAAGTTGTTCAGAGTCCCCTTTTACATAGTTTGGAGGGAATCTGGGGGCAGAGTGGCTTGGATGAGCTGTTTCTACTCCGACATCTTGGCTCCACCCCCTCCAAATGCCCAGGAGATTAGTTTTGAAAGAGGTAACTACTTTCCAGGAATGTTTATTTTGGGAAGCTTATATCACCCAAATGGCTTATGTAACCTTGTTATTAAGGGCTTCTTTGGCAAATGTCAAACTGATTATGAAGGAAAATCTTTGAAAAATAAGCATGCCTCATCAATAACATTTGAAGTGTTCAGCATTTTGCCAGCTCAGGAATTCTTTCTTATGATGTAGATGGTAATTGTTCTTAGCAGATAGCATTGCATTGTTGTAAAAGAAAAAAAAATCACCTAGTGGCCAACCTTCTAGCAATGAGCCTCTCCAAGCATAGCTAGGTTTGTCCTTAAGATTACCAGCCTATGGGGCGGCTAGGTGGCGCAGTGAATAGAGCGCCGGCCCTGGAATCAGAAGGACCTGAGTTCGGAGCCGGCCTCCGACACTTAATCCGCACAAACAAAAACCTAGCCGTGTAGCCTTGGGCAAGTTACTTAACCCCAATTGCCCTAAAGGGGCGGCTAGGTGGCGCAGTGAGTAAGAGTGCCGGCCTCGGAGTTTGGATGACCCGAGATCGGATCTGGCCTCAGAAAATGAGCACCCACGCATAAATCAAATGACTAGCCGTGTAACCTTGAGCAAGTTACTTAACCCCAATTGCTTTAAAAAAAAAAAAAGATTACCAGCCTATACCCCATCAACAGACTTTTAGTCATGTCCTCCACTGAAGTGTTTACTCCAATACCTAATGGAAGTAAACCTTGATTTTCAAGACTAGAGTTGTGGCAGATCCCACCCAAAATAGATAATCTTCTTTTATGGGACCCCTGATGGAATAATAAAATGTTTACCTTTATGTAGCACTTAACAGTCATAAAGAACTTGAACATACATTATCTCATCAAATCTCTTTATTAATTGACAAACATTTATTAAAGAACTTTTTTGTGCTTAAAGGCATCTGTGGTAGGCAGATTTGAAAAACAAAATAAGACAGAGTATCGCCTACTTATTGATTCATTTCTTCATTCAGCAAACATTTATTAAGTGTGTGAAAAACACTGGAGAAGACACAAATCTTTGATAAGGGTATGGTGCCAGCCTTTGTAAAGTGTAGAATCTCTAGTAGGAAAAGATGTTTCAAGCAGAGATAACCACAACACTCAATCAATTAATCAATCAAGAAGCACTCATTAATCATGAGTTATATACCAGGCACTGTACTAGATGCTAGAGCTGGCAAGACAAGGAATGAAATAATCCCTCATGTCAAAGATCTTACCTTCTAATGTGTATACAATGAAATATGTGTGTATATGTATGGTGAATAAAGAAATGTATGCATGCAAGGCATAGGCCAGAGCTTAGCTCTAGCTCATACCCACTTATCTCCCTGGTGTTGTCGGGTTGGGGGTGAAAGTGGGTGCTGCTTACAACCAGATCCTCCCAGTCAACAGAGGGTACATTAGAAAGTTAAGACTAAATATTATGTGAGGTCTGGGGAGGGTTTGGGGTGAGGAATGGCTATTGTCACAAAAATTCTAGGGAAGGCAATGTGTTGTAACAGAAAGAGTTTTAGACAAGTCAGGTGAGTCTTTGAATCTCATTTCCAATAATTACCAGAGGTCAGTCACTTAATCTCTCTGAGGCTATTTCCTCATCTATGAAAGAAATGATACTGATAGTACCTGCTCGCTTCATGATGCTATTATAAAGGCGAAATAATGTAAAGTGCTTTAAAGTATATATAATGCAAAGTACTTATGAAGTACTTTACAGGCCTAAAAGTACTATTTAAATGTAAGCAATGATAATTTTTGTTATAGAAAGAGAAGCCTTCCTGAAGTAGGTAGCATTTGAGTTACACTATAACAGCTGAGTAAAAATACAACATGGTTAGGGGCCAGAAAATAATAATCCAGTTTGCCTGGTTTATTGGGTGTATAGAGAGGAATAATGTGCTTTGGCTGAAAACATTTTTACTACTTTCTGTTCCAGGTTGCATGTTAGGGAAAGGACTTTGATTTTAACTCAAGTAGAGAAAAACTTAAGATTTCTGAGCAGAAAAGTGACATGACTCTGTGTGTGTGTGTGTGTGTGTGTGTGTGTGTGTGTGTGTGTGCGCGCGCATAAAAAAAGACTATTCTGGCCATGGCATGAAGGATAGATTAGAGGGTAGCCAGAGGTGAAATGGGAATACCTGTTAGGAAGCTATTGCAATAAATAAATAATCCATGAAGGTGGAAATGAGGTGGAAAGTACATTACTTGAGAGGAAGGGGTGAAAACGAGAGAGGTAATAGAGATGGCAAACATTAAACAGAGATAATGGGAGAAAAGTTAAAAAGAACCTTAAGGTTGTGAACATAGGAAGCTGCTTGTGCCGCAGAGAGAAATAATGCAGCAATAACACAGAAATAATACAATAATACAGAGCAAGGGGTGGGGGAAGATATTAAGCTCAACTTCGGAGATAATTGAGTTTGAGGCACCAGTGGTGTCCTGGATATAGCTTAGAAGCAGACCCAAAGCTCAGAAAGGTCAGGGTGCACTCCACGTCGCCCGGCTCTGGTTCTTGCTTCAACAGTGTTTGGACGGAACGGATCCGCGGTGCCCCCCAGCTCCCCTCGCTTTTTAGATTCAGCTTTCTGCAGCCCACCAGTTCGGAGGACCAGCCGCTCCCTGCCAGCCCCTGGGACCAGCCGCCTCCTCCCTCAGCCCTCGGTGCCATGAGCTCTAGCTCCCAGATCCGCCAAAACTTCTCCGAGATCGAGGCCGCTGTCAACCGCCTGGCCAACCTGTTCCTTCAGGCGTCCTGCTCCTACCCGTCCCTGGGTTTCTACTTCGATCGGGACGATGTCGCCCTGCCTAGGGTGTCGCTTTTTTTTCGTGAGCTGGCGAAGGACAAACTCGAGGGCGCCGAGCGCTTTATGCGGCTCCAGAACCAGCGTGGGGGCCGTGTCCTCCTCCAGGCTGTGCAGAAACCTGCCCGAGATGAGTGGGGTCGCAGCTTGGATGCCATGCAGGCAGCCCTGAACCTGGAGAAGGGCCTGAACGAGGCCCTGCTGAAGCTGCATGCCCTGGGCTCGAGCCAAGGCGATCCACAGCTCTACGACTTCCTGGAGAGCCACTACCTAGGTGCGCAGGTGAAGCTGCTGAAGCGTCGGGGCGACCACCTGACCACGCTGCGCCACGTGCAGGCAGACCCCCAGCCTGGGCTGGGCGAGTACCTGTTTGAGAGGCTGAGCCTGAAGCAGGACTAGGGGAGCAGCCCAGGCAGACAGCCCCAGGGCCCAACCAAGACAGCCCTCAATAAAGCTTGCTGCTCTCAAAAAAAAAAAAAAAATAATAATAATAATAAGAAAAAGAAAAAGAAAGGTCAGGGTGAAAGATACAGACTTGGAGACATCTGTATGACTTCCATGTACTGCCAATACATGGAATGAGGTGGTGGCTGAAGCCATGGAAAGGAAGAAGTCTATAGTCTAGTTGGTAAGATTACAGTAAGGCAAATACATAAGCTATTTTTAAAGGACATAAATGGATAAAATATGAACAATGTGTAAAAAGGGTTTATGGGAGGAAGTTACCTCTTCTGATTGGGATGGTCAAAAGAGGTTTGATGGAAAAATGTAACATTTCATCAAAGGCCTTGAAAAATATATATAATTTTAAAAGGCAAAGTGTATTTTGGCAAGAACAAAATAGGGGCAATTTGGGGGAGAGGTTGTGATCAGACTTGGGCATTAGGGAGACTAATTTGACAGTAGGGTATAGGATGGGTTAAAGGGGAGACTGGCTGGAAGTGGGAAGAGCTGCTGAGAAGCTATTGGGGTAAACAGTGAAGAGGTAACAAAGGCCTGAGCCAGGCAAGCTGTAAAGAAAGGGACAGGATTGGATGCCAGATCATAAGACGCTAAGATCAAAGATTTAAAGCTGAAAGGGACCTTAGCTTCCAAAGACTCCAACCCCTAAATTTTACAGATGAGGAAGCTGAATGACAGGGAGGTTAAGGGATTTATTTGCCCAGTCAGAGGCAGGATTTTTATTGCAGAGGTGAAATCAATAGGACTTAAGAGACTGAAGGGGGATGGTAAGGGAAAAATAAAAAATGATTTCAAGGTCTCAATATGGGCAAATGGGAGAATGTCACTGAAAGAGGTGAATAAAGAAACCAACAACCACATACCAAAAGATCAAAAGTAAACAGAACAAAATGATCAAGGTCAAGTACAACTGAAATGAAGAGGTATGTATGAGAAGTTATCCCCAAACCATCCTTTCATGGATGCAGATCCTTAGGTGTTACATTAAAAAAAGCCAAAATATATGTGCAATGGAATCATTTGCATTGATTCCTCCCCCCCCTTTAAAAAGTACTATTTACAATGATTCAAGACAATTTTGAAGGACGCATGATGAAAACTACCATCCATCTACAGAGAGAGAATTGATGAACTCTGAGTGCAAATTGAAGTATAATTTTCTCACTTCATTTTTCTTGTGGATTTTTTGGTGACATGGCTAATATAGAAATGTTTTGCATTATTTCGCATGTATGAATCATATTGAGCAAAAGAAATTTGGAACTCAACATTTTAAAAAAGTAAAAATAATTTTTAAAAAATTAAAAAATATTATTTGCTCTCAATACTGGAGGTAACTATGATGGTGTAAGACATGGAAGACATCAACAGAAACTTATTTTTTTATAGAAAGAAAGAGATGGATAAGTCAGAAGGATGATGATGAGTTTGGTTTCAGACAAGTTGAACTTGAGGTGCAAGGGGATGTCTAGTAATCAATTATGAAATGGGACTTGGTTTTGTAAAAAGTGTTGAGTACAGTACTTAGATATTTGGGAATCATTCACATAGCAATAATTTTTGAAACCATGGGAGTTGGTGTTATAAATTATGAGTCAGGCATATGACTCCATTTTATAGATGAGTAACAGAAGCTTAGAGAGGCTGAGTCTTGCCTGAGGCTCCACAGCTAATTAGAGATGGAGATTGACTTGAAGCTCAGGTCTTCTGCTCCCTCTTCCCAACAGAGCCATTCTCTTTCCATTCCCCTACACTGCCTCTCACCAGATAAATAAGCTTCATTATATAATGTTAAGCATATTTGGAAAGCATCTGGATTGCAATTTAATAGCACTGGTAAATATCCCCCTCCCAAAGAATATTTCTGCTCTTGACATCAAGGACTCTAATGTAGAAACCAGCGGATCTGGTTTATAATAGGATTTTGTAAAGTATAAAGTAACAGCATTCTACTCTGCCCAAATTTCATCTTCAAAGGAGATTTTTATGGAAGACTAATATCATGCAAGAAAAGGATTTTATGACACATTTGGTAGCAAATATTTAAAAATTTTAAAGAACTGCAAATCTGTTTTTTATTGTTCTTTTAAAAAAAATAACCAATGACTTGGAAACTATATGAAGTAAGGAGTTCAAAAACATATCAAAGACAATCAAACCACAAGTACTTATTAACTAAGTCCCAATTAGTGTGAATAAATGAATTTCCTGAAGTGGTCACATTAGTAAAATTCACACTACATTTTTCCACTGGACTAGAACTAATTACTGTATTTTACATAGCTAAAATTTGAATAGTGCAAATTCAAATACATATACCTGTTCACTAATAACATAGATAATATGAAATCTGACAGTATACCCTTCTTCAAAGAGCTCAAAATGATTTAAAGAAATGTTCTCATTCATTCTCCCAGTGCTCTGGTGTAATCATTGCAAAAATATGACTCTGTATTCTTTGTAAAAATATAAAGTTCAAAGAATTTAGAGAATATCAAGTCCATATTAATCTTCATCTTCATCTTTATCACTAAACATACAATGTTCTGTGTAGTCAAGTTTTGGAAACCTCATAGGCAATTCCACCCACTTTTTGTACTGTTTCTTTTGGGAATTATTTTTAAAAGCCACCACAAAAATTTTTATCTTGAGAAAAGGTAAATACATAGGACCACTTCAGGGGGATTCCTTATTCTAACTAATCAGAACACTGATGGACTCAGGGCCAGGTGCTGGGTTAGGCACTAAAGATACAAAGAAAAAATGAAACAGTTCAAGGAATTACCAGTTTTACGGAGGGACACAGCAAATATATAAATAGGTATTTACCAAATAGACTTTAAAAACTGGGGGGAAAGGGAGACACTAAGCTGGGAGTGTGGTTCTAACAGGAAGCTTGTCTAGTTGATGCTTAAGCTAAGGAGGAAGTGAATTCCAGGCACAGGGGTCAGCCCGTGTAAAAGCATGAAGATGAAATATGGAGTATACCATGAGAACCAGTAAATCCGGTTTGGCTGTATATGAAGTGAGTACTGTTCAGTAAAGCTAGAAAGGTAGGTTGGCATCATGTTGTGTAAGGGCTTTATATACACCAAAAACCTGAGTTCATACCTGATCCTAGAAGCAGGAGAGAAACATTGGAGTTTATTAGGGAAGTTAGATCTGTGCTTTAGGGAAATCACAGCCATGTGGAGGATGGATTGGAGAAGAAATGTGAAAGAAAACAATGAGGGGGCTATTCTAGTAGTACACGTGAGTGGTTTGTGAACCTGAACTAGAATGGCCATATTCTATTAGCTTGGTTGACAATGAATCCTGTGTTTTAAAGGAATGAAATTTTCTCATATTGATACTCTTTACCATTTAACATCTGACTACTCCTTTTTGAAGCTCAATGCTTTTCCATTACTCCTGGCTAGATCAACAAAACAGTCATTACAAGTACTGGAGGCCAAGGAATGTGTCTAATTAAAAATTTTCAAACCTCATAGATTTAGTTAGCCCCTATGGATGCTCAATAAGTATTAATGAAAGTGATAGAAAATTTTCTAGTTGTGATTACAAAAGACATGAGTGTGGGACTCCCTTCAGTGCTAGGATAAACATCTGAATAATAGCTACAGTGTGTAATGGATGAATCTAGGAGTTATTAACCCTTTTGTGGGTCACAGTTTCCTTTAGGTGAAGCCTATGGACCCTTTCTCAGAAAAATGTTTTAAAATATATAAAATACATAGGATTGCAAAGGAAACCAATCATGTCGAAATGCCATTATCAACATATTTTAAAAAACAAATTCATAAATTCCCTCTTTAGTCTATAATTGATTTTCCTTTTAATATAGGTAGTTCTTTTTAAATTCTGTCAGTTTCTTGGGTAGGCATCTAGCTGCTAGGCAAAGGAAAAATTTGAAAACAGTACCTGAGCTCTGAATATTACATGATAATTTAACACTGTCTGTGTTACAAAATTAACATTTAGACTAAAAGAAAGAATAATTAATTTAAATTCAAACAACATTTATTATCTACTACATAAGACAAAAGTAAAACAATCCCTGCATTTGAGGAGTTTACATACTATGGGGGGAAATAATATGTACATACATAAGAAAATACAATGTAATCTCAAAAAGAATAAAGTGCAAATAATTTGGGGGATCAGGAAAGGCCTTATGCAAGAGATGATACCTGAATTGTGTTCTGAAGTAAGCTAGGGATCAGCAAAGATCAGTATGCAGTTTCTCTGGAATAACTCTGAGAACTGTGGTTCCTTAGAAGATTCTATACTATGCTTCCTTTTAGATTCTCTTTCCACAACAGTATACCTATTTTAAGACCCACTGGACTGACGTGTTTCATATATTCATCTAAGCAATCTGCAATCTATGACTACTCATCTTTATATATGGTTCATTGAGAATGGGCAGTGAGGTGAAATTGTAGCCAAACAAAAATGCAAAAAGAAAAATGTGCACAAATTGTGCATCCTTATTAGATGTTAATGAGTTATTTTCTTTGCTGTGACTTACACTGGGATGATATGGCACCATTATTAAAAAAATACAAATTAAAAAAAAACAACCTACATGCTCATTCATGCATACTTCCAATTAAGCACTTGTCAATCAACCAATAAGCATTTATTAAAGATCTACCAAGTGTCAGACACTGTGCTAGGTTCTATGGATACAAAAACAAAGAATTAATTCCTACTCTCAAGGAACTTCTATTTTAAAGTAGTGATTCATGACCTGTTTTGTGTCATGGACCTCTTTGGCAGTCTAGTGAAGCCAATGGATTCCTTCTCAGAATGTTTGTAACTGCATAAAGTAGAATACTAGGTAGAGGAGCAGATAGAGCACTGGGCTTAGAATCAGGAAGACTCATTTTCCATGAGTTTAAATCTGACCACAGACATTTACTAGCTGTGTGACCCTAGGCAAGTCACTCAAATCTGTTTGCCTCAGTTCCTTATCTGTAAAATGAGCTGGAGAAAGAATCGACAAACCACTCAAGAAAATCCCAAATGGAGTCATAAAGAGTTGTACACAACTGAAACAACTAAACAGCAAAATCTTGTACAGTTTCCAGATGCCACTTGAAGAGAGTTCTTTCTCTGTAGTCTGTAGAAATTCTTTGGAGGAATTTTTTTGGTGAGGTTTTTTTTTTGGGGGGGGGGGAGAATAGATTAATTTATCCCTTTTGCATTTCATATGATAAATTTTGTTGATCAATATCCATCCAGATCTAGATATCATAAAAAAAATCAAAAGAACATTGTACTAATTAAGTTTAATCTATGTCACTGATAAAAACTGATTGCCCCTCCTGGTCCTCATGTTTTTGTGGGGAAAGGGAGGAGTACCACAGAAAAGTATTTCAACTGGGATTGTTGTGTCTGCTTTGGAAATGTTCAATGACTCACATATACAATGCTTGCCTGTTCTCATTAGCTTTTATGGGAACTAGGAAATATGAGAGTGGAATAGCCACAAGATGACTGCCACTCCTGAAAAGAAAGAGGTAAACATTATCTCTTTGCTGCATAAATTAGTAGAGATCAGGAAATGAAAGTTGGGAATAAATAATAGCAATGACTGATATACAGGAATGCTACTTATTTAGGTTCTGATTTTCTAGGACTTGTCTGTTTCATTTCTTTTCCTTCTGAGTTCCTGTCTTTTTTGGTAATATTCCTGACAATTGTCATGACCCTCACAGAGAACATTCCGGTAGTGAATTTCAAACCGATACTATTCTAATTTCTTCAGCATTATATGATATTAGCTCCTATTTTTTTTTCGCTTTTTGGAGGGGAGAAGGCAGGGAAGTTGGGGTTAAATGACTTGCCCAAGGTTACATGGCAAATAAGTATTAAGTGTTTGAGGTTGGATTTGAGCTCAGGTCCTCCTGACTCTAGGGCCGGTGCTCTATTCACTGTGCCACCTAGCCACCCTACTAGCTCCTATATTAATCAAATATGGCTTTGTGAATTTTTTTATACCTGCTCACTAATAACATGGATAATATGAAATCTGACAGAATACCCTTGTTCACAGAGCTCAAAATGATTTAGAAATGTTTTCCTTCGTTCTCCTAGCGCTCTGTTGTAATCATTGTAAAAATATGACTCTGTGTTCTTTGTAAAAATATAAAGTTCAAAGAATTTAGAGAATATCAAAAGTCCATATTAATCTTCATCTTCATCACTAAATGTACAATGTTCTGTGTAGTCAAGTTTTGGAAACCTCATAGGCAATTCCACCCACTTTTTGTACTGTTTCTTTTGGGAATTATTTTTAAAAGCCACCACAAAATTTTTTATCTTGAGACAAGGTAAATCTAAACCTTTGTTCACCATCATAGTTCCCCAGGCCTGGAAAGAAAAGAAAAGAAAAGACAAGGTATAAATGATATACATAGTATATGAAGTCTGATTATTGGCTGAAAGGACAAAAACAACAGACTTACCTGTCCACATTGACTGCAGATGATCTCACCATTTGTTTGATAGTCTGCTAATTTCTTTTGTAGTGCTTTATTTTCTCTTACAATGTAGAGTTTCCTAAAATTTGATAAGGGATATCAATCAAGTACTTTTGTATGTGCTCAGTCTGAATTGGTATTAGAGCTTTGCCCTGCCAAACCAAGTAGCAGGATGTACACAATGTCCCAGGTACTCATCTTCAATCAAGAAGCACAACTTCATGCTCTCTACTGTGGTCTTTATTTTTCAACATTTACTCAAGTTCTTCTGAGTACCTCAAATAGTTGTTTTACTCTGTTCTGTCAAAAGATACCCCTCCAATCTTAAGAGCATTGCTCAGATTTTCTGAATGCTTTTTTCTAGTTTTGATGCTCATTTCCCCAAGGAGAGTCTATATTCACACATTGGTCTTGAACTAGCTTCATGGCAGTAGACAAGTCACTTAACTTCTGCCTTCAGTTTCCTCATGTGTAAACTGACGGGTTGCATTAGAAAATAGTGGATTAATACATTTATATAGTATTTTGGTTGCTCAATTGTTTCAATCATGTCTGACACTTTGTGACTCCATTTGGGGTTTTCTTGGCAGAGACACTGTCATGTATATAATCTCATGTCATAACGATTTTGTGAAATAAGTAGTATAGATATTAGTTTCATTTTACATATGAGGATATTAAGGCTGAGAGTAAGTAATATTTACACAGTAAGTAAACATCAGAAGTTGTGTGAAATCTAAGTTTTCCTGACTCTAAGACTTTCCACTATGCCACACCAATACCCAGGATCCTTTCACTTCTAAAATCCAATTCATAATTCTAAGACTACATTCATTTTTAAAATCTCTCGCATTTGATTATGAATCCATATGAAGCAACCATATATAATATTTAATATAAATTTATAGTACCCACTACAGTGTCATACATCAAGGGATCTCATTAGATTCTTTTTTTTTGGCTTTTTGGAGGACAATTGGGGTTAAGTGACTTGCCGAAGGTCACATAGCTAGTTTTTGTGTTAAGTGTCTGAGGTGAGATTTGAACTCAGGTTCTCCTGACTCCAGGACCAGTGCTCTATTCACTGTGCCACCTAGCTGCCCCCAATTTCATTAGATTCTTAATAACAAACATTAGATGTTTTGTGTACACTACATTCCTGCTCTTTTCAAAGACGCTGAGCTTAATTTAAATTAAAGGATGGATGATCATTTCTTGGGTGATATCCAAAAACATCTACTTTGGATATTTCATTGTCCAAATGATGCCATGAAATTAAGATTGTAACTGATGTAACTTCTAACATAGTTCTGAAAAACGGGCAGAGATATCCTAGAGCAGGGGTGGGGAACCTATGGTCTTGAGGCCATAGGTCTCAAGTGGCCCTTTAGGTCCTCAAGTGCAGCCTTTTGACTGAATTTCAGTTGGATTTAGTCAAAGGGTTGCACTTGAGGACCTACAGGGCCACATGTGGCCTTGTCCTAGAGGTATGGTGAGTTAGAATGATATCCCGGCCTTTTTTTTTTTTTTGGGTGGGGTCATGAGTATCATTGCATTGTTTCAATGACTGGCAGTTAAGTTCATTCTGTTACCCATTCACTTGTGGAGAGAAGGAGGTGTTTGGTTTTTTTGTGGGAACAGCTTGTTCTCTAAAAGGTTGTTTTAGAACACTGGAGTGGATGGGAGAGCAGAGAATAGAAAATCTTGTAATCAGCACATGCTGAATGCATTTTAAATGCATCTACAATCAAAACTACAATACACCCCTTAAGAAAAACCTCAAAGATTAAGTGGGAGATACTTACTTAAACTCCTGTGTCATGTTGACATGATGCATGCTCTCAATCACTTGGATGTTTTCTCCAGAACAAGCCAGCACACTACAGTTTTTACAGAAGAAGGTTATTAATGATGGATTGTCCTTGAATTGCTTCGCAAGACTTTTCTTAGTTTTCATTTTCTTTTCCATTATACTTTGCATTTGTAACTCCAAAATCTGCACCAAAAATAGAATTAAAAGTTGGACTTTTAAAATCCTGGGATACTTTAAAACCTCTAGGCTTTGGGTCACTTACATGCCGTGAAAATACTGACCTGTCTATCTTTGCTCTGATGAGTATAAGCTTTATCAATTTGAAGAACAAACATATATTACTTAGAGAAAATAAACACTTGGTTCTTGTGCCTTAGCATAGCATTCTGCACAGGGTAGGTGCTTCAGCAATGATTATTAAAGTTGTTGAATGTGAGGCTCAAATGAAATGATGGATATGAAACACTTTGCAAACCTTAAAAGTGATATGTAAATACCAGTTAATATTAATAGTATTATTAGCCTCTAGTCCTTAAGCCTCCAATCTGACTACATTCCCTGAAGCTTCTGCTGCAATCCTCCTAGGCTCTATACAACAATAAAGAGGTGTGTTGGTAAATATTTAACAACAGAGCCCTGGGCGGGGAGAATGTATACATACATTCTTAAAAGTTTAATTCCTATTGTTAACATTTTTAATAATATCACAAATCAAGCCCTGATTTATAGCAGCTGCCAATTTCTGAACTGTAAATGATCATACTGAAAATTTAACAATCAGCTCTCACAAGTGGCTGAAGCTGGCTCCAGCATACCCTGCCAGTAACTAAAAGTAATCAGTCAATAGGTGATGACTGGATTAGGACTCAGAAGTCAACAAGCATGCATTTTTTAAGCAACTGCTTACGTGACCATCACCATGTTCGGTGCTGGCAATACAAAGCAAAAATGGAAAAGTCCCTGACCTTAATAGGGTTCTGTCATATTAGGGGAAACCCTAGGTGTATACACACACATACACACACACACACACAGAGAAAATAACAAGTAATTTGAGGGAGGGCTAGTAGATGTGAGGTCAGAAAAGATCTCATATAGAAAATTTAGCTTGAGCTGAATGGTGGAGGAAGGTAAGGATTCTATGAGGTGGAAGTGAGGAAAGAGTATATTCATGTTGGGAGACAGATTTGTGTTCTAGTTCCAGCTAGAGCAGCTACACCACTTAATAAAGGCAAAAATTTGGGCAAGTTTCTGAAACTTTCTAGGTCTTTATTTCCTCATATGTGAAATGGAGCAGATCATAATGACTTCTTAAGTCCTAGATAGCCATAACATTCTAAGAGAATTAATGTGCTGGTTCATTATTTATTTTTAAGGACTACCTATTAAAAATTTTAATTCGAAACTGTTTTTTCTTTGTCTCATGCTACTGGGAGCACTTTTCTCTGTTAATGAAAACCAATATTAATGTTAGCTCAAAGAAAACAAAACACAATGTGACATTTAAAAAGGTTCAAGAGACATAGTCTTTGGGTAATTTAATCATTTTATTAACAAGGCCAGTAGGTTATTAATAAAAGGATAGTCATTTAGCCATCTCTTAGACCAAAGACAATCATGGCAATGACTTACAGTTTATATACCCTTCAAAACAGTAGGTGGTCTATCAAACAGCAATCAAATCTAATTGGTTAGTGTGATTGGAATTGGGCTATGTTAAAACGAAGGGCTGAGTATCTCTTGGATAGGAAAAGTATCTCTATATTAGGCCACCCATAGCTTTAGACTGTCAATTCAGAGAATTCAAACAGCAGAACACAATAGTTCCCACCAGGGTGGGGTGTTGAAGATCTAGGAGAGTTAATGCAAGCTCTTTATCAGTAATGTCCTAGAGAAAAACTGAACTCTTAAAATGAGGCATTTAGAAGGAGGAAAGCCTCTGAATCACCCCAAGATATTGGTTATTAATAATCATTCCTCACAAAGATGACTCTTCCAGGACAGGGGTTCTTAACCTTTTCTTGTGTTATATATTCCTTTAACAGTGTGGGAAAACCCACGAAGTCAAGAATAAGGATCCATGATAATAATTTCAGAATGTTTTAAAATGCATACAATAAAATACATAAGATTACAAAGGAAACAAATAATATTAAATATTTATTTGTCTGTGCACATGTTGGATTTTCTCAGGAGAATATAAGCTCCTTGACGGTAGAGACTATTGAGTTTTTTTGTCTTTGTATATAGAACACCAAGCACAGTGCCTGGAACATAGTAGGCACTTAATAAATGTTTGTTGAATTGAATTGGCAGGGAATTAATTGGTCAAATGGATTTCAATTTTCTAACACTGAATTACATATATTTTTAAAAACCCTCATTGTTCCTCCTCCTGGTGTATTCTGCCCTGGGCAGGTGTCTACCTTTGCCTCCCTAGCTGTATGAAAGGACATGATTCCACAGTAAAACTGAATTCACCGATGGCAGGGATTTTATATGTGCTGTTAAAATTGCATACTTGGTTTTGGATTATTTCTAGTTTAGTGTAGATGCACCCAAGTTCCTAGGATGACCACAGAACTGGGAGCTGACCATGCTGTACGTATTATTTATGACCTTTTTCATTTCAATGGACACCCGGTTTTTATGGGAAATGTCACTTCTTTGAGGGAGTCCTCCCTGATCCATCTACCCATGAATGGCCTCACTTGTCTCTGAATGCTCAATGTACTCTGCACCTCTTTAATATACATTTATTATATATATTATATATACCATGTTATATATAATATATAACATGGTATATATAATATATATATTATATCATGTTATAAAGCACTGAGTTGAATATATGTTTCATACCCTTCTGTTAGACTGTAAGTTCTTTACATCATTAATCAAGCTTCATTCTTCCTTATATTTGTTCACAGCACCATATATATGTACATACATATTTATGTTCACACGTATAAATGTACACACACAGAGATAATACTTAATGTATTTGTTAAACTGAACTGAATTACAGAGGAACTCTGAGCATGTACTGACAACACACAATTGTAACTTCTATGGGACATATGGATCCTGGACCCATACTGTCAGTCAACAAATATTTATTAAGAACCTGCCAGGGACTGTGCTAAGCTCTGGGAATACACAGAATGATAAGAAACAATGCCCATCCTCTAGAAGCTTACAGGCATATTCTAATGAGCAGTTTTTATCTTTCAAATGAAAGTTTCTTCATCAAATTGTTGCATAAATCCCTCCTTTCTATCATGCCAGGATGAGGTCAGTAACTCATTCTATTGACTGGTGCTTATGGAAGGTTGCTAAATGTCCTTCTCTATACCCAAGCTTTAAGCATTACTTTTCTGCATACCTCAGGATGAAAAGAAGGTTATAGGCTATCTTGAATACCTGATAACTATATTACGCCTGGGGGTTATGAATGACTAAGCTAAATTTTAGATGAATGCAGAGGATCAAAAGAAAAAGTAAATTCTAAAGCAAGATCAGATCATATGGACCTCATAAGGCTATATGGCACTGACTTAATCAAATATAAATGACTTTTATACATAAGGTAAAATAATATGAGGAATCGAGGTATTATGTTCACTAAGATGTTAGCTGGGCTGATCATGCTAGAAGTGAATATCAAGACATTTACAGTTCATTGAACTGAAGAGAGAAGGCATTCTAGCATAGCACCATGTTCATGTGGGCGCTTACGAAGTACTATGTGATGAATCACACACAGTAGGCAGAAGAAACTTTTTAGGAATACACTAAGACTATGTAAGATTTACATAAGAAGCTGAAAGAACAGCCCAGAAATATCACAAGGGTATGAGAAAAATGAAAATAGGGCAATAAACATTGTGATGATGATGATGGTGGTGGTGGTGGTTGGCACTGTTGCAATCAGATTAAGTATAGAGGAACTATAAAAATAAAGTGGAAGGTGCTGGGTAAATTCTAGAGAGAAGGAGTAGAAGAGCATCTCTTGTGCCTAGAAATTTGGTTTGGTTTAGGAAGTTTAAGGTCAGGAACAGAGTAGACTGAGTGCTTCAGAGAAACCAAAAGGATGCTGAATAAATTCTGTATCTACTGTATAGATTGAGGCTTGGTCTAAGGAAAGCCTGGAAAGTCTAGGTTTGATCTAGAAGTTGCTACCCTGGAATTAACTTGATTAACTCAAATATTTAGGTATGACTTTCATTTCTCACTAAAAACCCAGTTTCTCAATTGCCTTAATGACTACATTATAAGGTCCATAAAGGCAGAATCTAAACTTTTCTCTTTTCTAACATCTATCACAGCATCCTATAGGCAGCAGAAATTTAATACATATTTATTAAATATCAGGACACATTGACTGAAATAATAATTTCCCAATGGTATTATTAGCCCTAGGGGGCAACTAAGTGGTGCAGTGGATAGAGTACTGGGCTTGCAATCAGGAAGCAATCTTCATGCTTTCAAATCTGGCCTCAGACACTTACTAGATGTTTGACCCTGGTCAAGTCACTTATTCCTGTTTGCCTCAGTTTCCTCATCTGTAAAATGAGCTGGAGATGGACTGCAAAAACACTCCAGTATCTTTGCCAAGGAAATCCTAAGATGGGGTCAAGGAAAGTTGGACACGACTGAAACAACTGAACAACAACAACAATTATCAGTCCAGAAATATTTAGTTTGTCCTCTGATCTGATCACGGGAAGTCGAAAGTTCTAAAGATAATTTTGTTGTAGGATGGTACTAGATTTGGGTTCAGATCCTGGTTTATAGATACCCTCTGACAAGTCACTTAATTCCTTTGAATTTGTTTCACCAATCTATAAAATGAGGGGGTTGGAATAAAATATCTCTAAATTTTCTAAATCCTAACTCTGTGTGACCCTGGGTAAATGTGTTAAACTCTCAGTGCTCTAAGTAACTATCTAAAACTTGAGTTGCAAAGAAGGTATTGATCTTTATTGCAAAAGGGAGTTTCTACATCAGGAAATTTCCAGTATCAATGGATATAGATCTAGGCCTTAGGCCTATTCCTATGATCCTATGATCCTTAGATGGGACAGAAGTCTGACTAAGTGGGTTTGGACAAAAAAACAGTCCTCTCCATAAGGCAACAAGCACTGACTTGGAATCCACAAAATATTATTCAGGGTAGAACCAGACTTCATGTTTAAATAAAATAACACCCACACCTATATATTCTGGTTACTTTCTTCCCAAAATATTGATTTGAGATTATGTAGATGCATCTTTAGATCCTCTGAAGTACTGAATTTCCTTACATTCTTCTACAACAGCATGTAAGTCCTTCATTTTATCACCACCTATACCTTAAATTACATTATGCTGGAATGTGGAGATATTGTCATTGCAAATATCGGTTGTTTCACTCTAGTACTACAAACATTTGCTGAACTGGTGAGTTACACTAGTCCCCTTGGGTTAGGGTTAGCATTAACTGATGCTGCTGAGGCCCTTCTTTGGTATAATCTGGCGTATATGATTCATTTGAGATTTCTTGCATCCTACAGAAATCTGAAAGTATATTTCTGTGTTGATTCAGATTTGGGAAGTCCAGCATTACTCACTATTTCTGGTGGAAATATATCTTTCCTCCTCTAGTAATAGAGATAGGTATCATAACCACATGTAGACAATTTTTTTCTTTTTGTTTTTTTGTTTGTGACTGGGTCTCCTTAATTCATTAAGACCACTAATGGGCCCAATTCTATTCACTATTGATTGGCACAGGACTTTTCACCTGCTCTGTTTTTTTTTTTTTAAAGCAATTGGCGTTAAGTAACTTGCCCAAGGTTACACAGCTAGTCATTATTTATGTGTGGGTGCTCATTTTCTGAGACCTGATTCAATCCCGGGTCATCCCAACTCCGAGGCCAGCGCTCTTACTCACTGCGCCACCTAGCTGCCCCAACCTACTCTGTTTTCAATCAAGGCTGGTTTTCACACTTATTAGGTAGCCCAGTGGCCCCCAACTCCCTGGCACTCACCATACTGGTGCAACAGTTTAAGTAGACATCCAATTGGCATGGCCGACTCCAGTTTACAACTCCAGAGCTCAGGTGATCCACCAGACTTGGCCTCCCCAGTATCTGGGATTACAGGTGCAAACTATCATGCCTAGTAAGAATTCTTTTAAAAGGAAAGGGATAGGGGTGGCTTGGTGGTGCAGTGAATAGAGCACTGGTCCTTGAGTCAGGAGCTCCTGAGTTCAAATCTGGCCTCAGACACTTAACATTTACTAGTTGTGTGACCTTGGGCAAGTCACTTAACCTCAATTGCCCTGCCTTCCCCCACTCCAAAAAGAAAAAAAAAACAAGGAAAGGAAAGGGATATTGTAGAGAGGAAGATTCTTGTACAGATACAGATTACACTATAGGTCCCTACCAACTGAGATTCTATGATACTCTGTGAAAACTAACTAAAAAGTAAAGATGGCCACTAGCAATACCTTATGAGAGTACTCCACTGGCTTCATATTCTGAACCCGGTCAATAGCTTTATGCATCATCTTCTCACGATACAAGTTAACACTTTCACGTTCAACCACTCCGGAGCCACTACTTGCCACCAATACATATGTGCTTTCATCAGCTCGAGCTCGACCTCGGGCCTATAAAAACATTAAAGAAAATAATTATTTATGAGAAATCCTGGCTCTACCCATCTCCCTTTAAAAAAATGCAAGATGGTAGTACTCTTTGCCCCATGATCATTATGCTGGAAGAGAAATGTGCAATAAAAACAACAGAAGTCAAGCAGGCTATTGCACATATTTGACAACTGATCTGACGTACTATTAGTTGTGTGCAGAGTACTGGGTGAGGGGGGGCCTAAAAATTAAATAAGACATTGATTGCTTCGATGTGACTTACTTTCTAGCAGGGAACTATGACACATATTCAAACAACTAGAACATAAGATATTTACTATCAGGTCTTCATACTTTCCAGTATTTGCCTCTTTGAATTCATAATTTTTTTAAAAATACCACCAATACAAAATACAATGAAACCAGCCTCTTCAGTGTACTTGCAGGATTTTCTTAGCAATGATTTTATACTTTTGCTTTATTCTATACTTTATTTTTATACTTTTTTGGAGTACTTTACATGTTTATAGTCTAAACTCTGTTGGTTACAATTCACTTAATTTGTAGATTGGTACGTACTTTACCTGTCAAGGCTTGGCTTACTGAAAATGCTGGTATCAAGCATTCTTCTTATGTGAAATTGAATTTTCAAAATGAAAGAAGAGGGTATAGAGGGCATATGCTGAATTCCAAAAATATTTGGGGATTTAAGAGTACAAACAAAAAGCATAGCTTAGCAGCAATGGCATACATGTCCACTTTATTCCCACAGATTCTTCCATAAAAGTTAAAATTTAATATACACTCAGATAAAATACTCTCACAATTGGTCTTTTTATACTGTAAGATAAAAAAAAAGAGTGGGGAGGCTAGGTGGCACAGTGAATAGAGCACTGGCCCCGAAGTCAGGAGGACCTGAGCTCAAATCTGGCCTCAGACACCTGACACACACAAAAAAACTAGCTGTGTGACCATGGGCAAGTCACTTAACCCCAATTGCCCTCCAAAAAGCAAAAAACAAACAAACAAAAAGATAAAAAAGAAGAAAGAAAATCAGATATAAGTTGGTAATACAAAATCTGATGATTTTTTTTTCAATTTCTAAAGGGAGGTGGGCATAAAAGTAGAGAATTCTATAATGATTATAGAGAAATCCAGTCTAAGTCATGTTTTAATTTAGAAATCTTTCAGTGTTCTAGAAAATCCTGAAGGCTGAGTCAATGGCCAAGAATAGAGGCAGTACAGACATCCTAAGAATAAAATGGCCTATTTCCACCTTTGCAAAAGAACAACAATACTACATTGTTTAAAGTTTTAGTAAACAGAGACAAAAAAGATTCAAGTATCATATGTCTTAAAAAATGGGCTGAAGCTTTTAATACAATAACTACATTAATTAAACAAAAATAAAGCTATTGGTCTACACTTCCTCTTTTATCAGGAAAACAAAATAAAACAAACATTGAAACCATTATCCCAGACCTAGAGGGTCTCATGAGCTCCCAGCTGCTCACTGATCACCTCTATGCAGCTAGATCTCAGTTCTCTCTCTATATGCAACCCCAGTCTTCCTTCTAAATTCTAGTCTCACATCACTAGCTTCTTAGTAGACATCTCCAAATGGATGTCTTGTAAGCATTTCAAACTTAACATATCCCAAAGAGAGCCCCTTATCTCTTCCCCAAAAAGAGAGTATCTCTTCCCTTCTTCTCCTGACATCTTTATTTCTATTGAGGACACCATAATTCTCCCCATCACCCAAGTTGTCACCTTGGATCATCCTTCATTCTTCTATCTTCCACATCCTTCACATCCCAGCAGATGCCTAGTCTTGTCAGTGTCACCTCCATAACATATCTTGCAACTGGCTTCTTCTCTATACTTATCACCCTAGTTCAGGCCCTGATCACTCCCTTGCTTGAACTACAGCCTTCTTTTCTCTAGCTTCTCTCCTCCCCAATCTATCTTCCA
This sequence comes from Gymnobelideus leadbeateri, assembly GCA_011680675.1. Taxonomy (NCBI): domain Eukaryota; kingdom Metazoa; phylum Chordata; class Mammalia; order Diprotodontia; family Petauridae; genus Gymnobelideus; species Gymnobelideus leadbeateri. The sequence goes on from WOXC01004731.1 coordinate 827,639, forward strand.
TATATCTGACAGCCTGATTTTTTTAGAACACAAATCTGACCATGACCTCCCAGAATTCAAGATGACCCAGTGGCTTTCTGTTGCTTCTAGGCCAGTAAACAAACTCCTGTGATGTCTTTTATAGCCTTTAACAATATGGCTCCGTGGAACCAATATTCTTGCACAAAATCTTCCATTATATACACTACATTCCAACCAAACTCCTATGTACATGACATTCTACCTCCCATCACTATACCTTTGCAGAGACTGTCCTTCATGTCTGAAATATCTTCCTTTCTCACCTCTGCCTCAAACAATTCTTACTTTCATTTAAAGTCCAATTTTAACTGTCCTAGAAAAAAGATTATCCTGATCCCTCCAATTGCTAGTGTCCTCCCCTTAAACATTTCTTGGCATGTGTGTGTGTATATTACAATTTAATTGTATATTACAATTGTATATTATAATTGTAAATTACAATTTAAACTCCTTGAGGTGAGGAAATGTTTCATTTTTTTTGTATCCTCAGTGACTAGTATGATGTCTGGCATACAGTTGGCATTGCTAAATATTTTTTAAATTAAATTGAAGAATTATATCTATATTTCTCTCTATAGATAGATGTGCACATCTATATATACATACATATACATATCTATATCTCTGAATAAATATAGATATAGATATACATACAGAACAGGGAAAGAGGAGAGAGACAGAGACAGAGAGAGACAGAGAAAGTGGCACAGTGTAACGTGGCCAGAGAACTGGTATCAAAGCTAGGAAGATTTGGGTTCAAGTACCTAACACAAATTGCCAGGGTGACCTGTTCAAATCACTTAACCTTTCAGTACTCTTGAGTTATTCTTTAAGACTATAAGTTACAGGATAAGTGCCAGTCTGTACTGGCAAAGTACATTTCCTCTTCTGGGAGTTTTTTTTAGACCAATGAAATCACAGATCTGGTCCCAGTTCCCATCTACATAGAACAAGGGAGACAGTTCGTGATACATTAATTTATTGCCTGTATTGGGATAAGACACTTGGACTATCTAGACTTTGGGGTTTTTATTAGTAAAATGAGGATATCTATATGAATTCTAAGGTCACTTTCAGCTCTAATATTCTATTCTTCTATAAGTATGTTGCACTGTTTGAAGACAAATAACAAAGGAAAATAGACAAAAGGAAAAAATAAATAGAAAGAAATTAAGGTTGACTAACTATACCTGTAACATGGCTATTTCATTGGTGACAAGACCATAACGGATAATAATATTACATTCTTTTATATCCAGGCCTTCTTCAGCTACTGTGGTAGCAATAAGTAGGTTTATTTTTCCAGTACGAAAATTATTAATTACTTCCTTTTGTTCATTCTGCAGAAAGAGTTCAAAAAGTTAATGTTATATTGTTGAACATATTAAATATTTTCCCCACTGGAAGAATTATTCTAAACTGAATCTTGGTATAAATCAAATGGTGTCACTAGTTTAGGGCTTTGAGCAAATTAGGATCTGATTTTCATTTTGATTATATGACACATTAAAAAAACATTTTCATTTTTTAGTCTGGAGATTGGAAGACTATAATTGTAAGCTATGGAGATTAAATGGTGGGTATACTGGGGGTGGAAAGGAAGTACCTTTGAATGGGAATATTAGATAATCACTAAAACACTGTAAACAATATTTATGCTGCATTAATTTCAGAATCTTAGACCTTCAAAAGCCCAGCATATAGCGGCTCAATTGGATATCTGTGATCTCTTGTAAGTCAAAAAGAAAGTTCCAAAGAGAAAAGTATATAGCATCTGAACCTTTTGAATTAAATAAACATACAATATAAAAAAATCAAAGCCACTGAAGTTTTGAAAGTGATTAAATCATAGAATATTTTACATGAAATTATTTATATTATTTTTTCAAATTAATTTAAAACAAATAATTACTATTTCAATTTGAAATGAGTTCTATGTATGATTTAAAAACAAAACCAAAATATTTTCTGTAAACTTGACCTCTTAAATGATGAAGTGAATTAGTATGAAAATATAGTGGTAAAATCAGTAAGCATTCATATTCAAGACAAAATGCTGGTGCAAGTTAAGTCTTCTTTGGTACTGATATTTACATTTTGGAACTCTTATCCTTTATTATAGTTTCCTTTCCATAACCTCCACAGGCTCCCAGTACCCTCATAAACTACCACCATTCAAATTCTAAGATAGGGCACTAGTGCCCTATTCAAGTCTTTCAGGATTATCACCCATTTCTTGCCATCATTCCCATGTACCAGAACTTCTCCTTTTAAATATTCATTCAGGAAATGCTCTTTTTTAGCTGATAATTTAATGAAATACTTAAGGATAATTATCAGAAAATGACATGAGAATGTATTCTCCTGGTTTTATCTGGGGGCAAATCCTGAATTCCCTCTACTTCCAAAGGAAAGGATTTACAAGAATAATTCATATTTATATTGTACTTTTCAGTTTATGGTGTGTTTTCAACCCCAAAACCTTTTAATATAAATTATTATCCTATTTTAAAAATGAGGAAACTGAAGGCTCAGAGGGGTCTCATGATTTACCCAAGAACATGGGTTGGTAAAGTTGGCATTCCAACCTAGGTCCTTTTATTTCAGATTGAAGACTCTGTGCCTTGACACTTTTCTAAAAGTGGAAAAATCTATGTGCAGCTGGTTGCTTTTGTTCATTTGCTAAACACAGATATTCTACTTTAGCTCCCAGAGGGCAGTGAGGCACTTCACTTTTGTCTTTGTGTCTCCAGTGCCTAACACAGTGTCTGGCACATAGAGGCACTTAATAAGTCCTTTATAATTGAGTGATTGGTTGGTTTGCAGCAGGAAAAAGTACATGTAGGATTTTCAAGAGAGAGTCTTCCCTTTAAGCCTAAGGTCATCTTTGTTAGCTTCTGTCAAGATGTAAGCTAGAGAGTTGCATTTACTTTTAGCCAAATCCCAGGTTCCATTTCTGAGGTTAACGACTTTTACAACTATGATATTCAAAATGTCTATCATTTGGACAAGTGTAGGTACAGAATTAATTGAAAGGGATAGACTTTATTGGATATTGAGTTATAATAAACATCTGTCCATGCCTCAAGTCTGCTCAAGAAATTAAAGGATAAATAGGCTAATACCAGAAATAAACAATATTGGAATACCCCAATGGAACTTATATAAGCTATATATAAGTATCAAAGATATTTCAATGTATCTGTGATCTAATTAATATGGGTATTCTATGTAATGATGCAGGTTATGACCTATTCACGTCATTTTCTCCTTGGTGACTCTTGTCCATTCCTTCCCAAAGGCCTTACACAAGGGGTTCTTCTAAACCAGGATTTCTTAAACTTTTCCCATTTGCAAACACTTTTCCAGTTCTCACAGCACTCATGGTGTTGTGTGGCCTGAAGGCATATAAAGCACAAAGTGCATATGCTTTGTGTTCAAAACCAAGGCTGCAGTAAAGTTGCATGATGCAACACAGGCAAGGACTGCCTTGAGTTCATTACGTTTTTTATTTTGAATTAATTTTTGGTCATTGTGTGTTCAGAAACCTTTTACTATTGCTAGATTTTTCAAGACCCTATACAGGGTCATGACCCACAGTTTAAGAAGCCCTGTTCTAAGTCAGCTGGGACCCTTTCTCTAAATCAGTACTGTTTAACTCAAATATGTAGATATAAATATAGTTGCCTACAGACCACATAGGGACTAGAAAACCACAAATTAACATTATCTACGTTTTATGTTTTTCTTTATTTTGTTAAACATTTCCCAATTACATTTTAAACTGGTTTGGGTCATACTCGGGGGTTCTTCAGGCTTGCTGGGACTCTTCTGCTCTAGACTGACACTGGGTGAATCACAGCTGAGCATTCCAGAACCATAGACCACTGGAACACTGGCATAAATTCCAATAACATAGTAAACAAGTGGCTAAGCTAACTATCACCTGGGGATAATATGCCTATAATTGAATATCATTCAGAGTCATGTTATAGTAGTGAGGCAACTAAACCTCTAACTATTTGAGTAATGACACTAATTCTTGCAAGGTAAAGTCATTCTTGTAATATGGTTTCTGGAAGTGTGTCAAATAATGATTTATTGCTGCTTTTGGTTCTGCACCAGATCTGAGACCAGAATTGAAGGGTTTGGATCACTGGAATTAATACTGTAGCCACTGTATAATAAAATCTAGATCTCTATTAAAATCCAAACCCTATCTCTTCCCTTCTTCCTTCCTTCCTTCTTTCCTTCCTTCCTTTCTCTCCTTTCCTTCCTCTTTCTCCCTCCCTCCATACCTCCTTTCCTTCCTTCTTTTTCCTCCCTCTTTTTCTGTTTTTCTTTTTTAATCTACTTATCTTGCCTAGATTGGAAGTATAATAGTCACTCTCTCAGTTTCTGACTTGGGCCAGTTCACCCTTCTTTCGGTAGTCCAATGGCTCAAGGAATATTCCAGTCTCAGTCTCTAGAGGAATAGGGATTATAGGTATTCACCACTATACCCAGCCAGCTTTCAAGAACAAAATTCAAAAAGAAAGTACAAATAATTCACATAGAAATTAAATTACAGTAAAGGTTTAGTTTAGTTAATAAACTCAATAGGATACCTGTGTCATGGGTTTAAATTCACTGCTATGTCCAGCCCCAATCAAATGATGAGCTTTTACTCCTACTTCTGCAAATTTTTCAATGTCGTTAATCCACTGAGAGAGAGCAAATGCACTTTGCCGAGTTTTGGTAAAGATTATTCCTCGGGCTACAGATCCATCAGTTTTAGTAAACTCTTCCATTATGGTGTTTCGTAATTTGGTGAGTTTTTCATTTTCGTGATCTGGAGTGATGGCCAGTTGTTTCAATTTTTTCTTATTTTCTTTAAGAAGCAATTAGTGAAAAAAAATCAATAAAATATACAAAATTATTTCAAAAAATTCCTGGAATTGGGAACTGAAAAGTATCTTGACTACACAAGGATTCAAGGTTCAGTTAGTGTAACTTAGATGTGGCAAAAAAATTCAGTACTAGTCATGTTAAAACAACAATCAATTACAAAGCCTACACTGTGAAAATTTTAGTCACATCACAAAGAAACAGGATAAAAACAAAGAGCTCCTCATATTTCTTTTTCTCTGTGATTCTTTGAAGAATCCAGTATATACACAAATATGCAAAGAATCTCTGATTTTATCAGGATATGGAATTCTCACAACCTATCTATGACTTAGATGATAAACTATAGAAAGCTGTTCATGAAACAAGGAGGTTAAATGAATTGCCTGGGGCCACAAACCTAGTTAAGTGTTAGAGGCAAGATTTAGTTCTATCTAAACTAGTTAGAAGTAGGTTCTTACCAAAGAGATAAGCATGTGTGACTCATACATGAATTCAAATTCAACAAATATTCACTAAATCCATATTTTGAGCAATGTAGGGCAGCTAGGTGGCATAGCAGATAGAGAACCAGTTCTGAACTAAGGAATCTTCCTGAGTTCAAATCTAGCCTCAGACACTTACTAGCTGTGTGACCCTGGGCAAGTCACTCAACCCTGCCTACCTCAGTTCCTCATCTGTAAAATGAGCTGGAGAAGGAACTAGCCAACCACTCCAGTATTTCTGCCAACAAAACCCCAGGGGTCACGAAGAGTCAAACATGACTGAAATGACTAAATAACAACATATGCAATGTGTTGTATTAGTCACTAGGCACATAAAGATAAAAAATGATATTGTCTTCAAGAAGCTTACAAACTAAGGGAAATATTACATAATAGTATATACATATTCACAAATAAGTATTATACAAGAGTTTGATAAAGGCAAAGAAGAAACTCAAGCACGAAAGCTTTAGAAGAAAAAACACTTTCTATTTGGGGATAGAGGTTTTATGGAGAAAGGAAGTGGCATCTGAGCTAAGAAAGGAAGATTTTAGTAGGCAGAGATACAGAGTGTGCTCCTGGGATGGAGGAACATAGTTGCTCAGAGACAATAAAGTATAGAAAAAAATTGGAGAACAGAAAAAAGTCTCTTATGGTTGGAAATTGAGAATATGTCAAGGGACATGATCAGGCTTTGAACTGGAAAAGAAGATTGGAGCTACAGTATTGGGGTGATTTTTTAAGTTAATGTTAATTTTTAAAATTTTAACTTTAAGTTAAGGTTAATTTTTTAAATTAATGTCTCTCCCAACAGAAAATGACTTCAGAGGTCATGTATTCTAAACTACATCTGACTGATCTCCCTCCTACAACTTCCTCAACCAGTAGCCTTCAATGGAAGACATCAAATGAGGAAGGAAAACACCATTATCTCCTGAAGTAGCCCATTCCACTTTTGGATAGTTCTAATTGTTAGGAAATTACTCCTTACATTAAATTTAATTCTGCTTCTCTGCAATTTAACAGAAATTGATTCTTACCATAAAACAAATTTAGAAGAAACAGATCTGTTTCATCTAATTTCAATAGTTTCCTTTTATTGTCATCTTCCTCCTCTTCCTCCTCCTCACTATCATATTCTTGGGCTGCTATCTTCTTCTCCTTTTCATCATTATAGAAACTTTTGAGGTGGTGGTATGCATCTATCATTCGGATTGTGTCATTGATTTGTAGGGCTTCATTGTACTTCCTCAAATGCTCTGCACAAACACGTCCTTTGCGATTCCCTTCTTTAGCAGCTTCAAAGAAAAAAAATTGTGACATTAAAGAAAATATTGCCTAGGGTCATGTTATACACATCCCTGTATAAAATGCTAACTCTTCCAAATCTGTTTCTCTTTGAGGCCAATCCCCTATGCCACCCTGTATCTGATATAACTAGTTGGAAGTTTTCTAGACTCTATTGTTGCTTTGAAAGCATGCCAGGAGACTATAAAGCACAAATGTGTATTAGTAATGCATCTACATCTGTACCAGGCATGCCCTAAGTAACGGGGTCATGTCAGACATTTCTACTTTCCACAGAATCAAAGCAACCATTACTCCCACATAGCACTTATTTTTACCAATATGGCTATAGACTCAAGGCACAACCTGGGAGGAAATACACACACACACACACACACACACACACTATCCACTCTCTTGGCTGCTCTCTAATGAGGTTGGTGTGCCAGGAGGGCACACAGACAAGGGCACACATCCAGTGACCAAAGATGACCACAGCCATGGGCCTTGCCACAACTAAAGCCCCACACATGCACATGCACAATAGATAGATGGCAGCCTACATGGCAGCCTACAGCTAAGATACAGATATAGACTTCCCCCTCTACTTTCACACTATAATGTTCTACAACTAAGGTTTATAAAAGGCCACCCTCACAGATAAAAAAATTACTTTCTAACATATATATATATGTATATACACACACGTGTGTGTGTGCGCACTTTTTTGTGTATATACACACATATATACTATATGTGTGTATGTATTTCTATATGTACATGCATGTATGTATTTGTGTATATGCACACAGAATATATAATTCTGCTATATATAATCATATATACATATATACATGTATATACACAAACATGTTTGCATTCATAGATACACACAGAGGGAGCCATAGCCATAGCTATCTCTATCTCTATCTCTATCTCTACTTCTATGTCTATATCTGTATCTTAGCTACAGGCTGCCCTATGTATCGTGCATGTGCATGCAGGTATATATGTGTATATGTATGCTAGAAGCAGGTTGCTTCTGAATGAATGGAAACATTAAGGTACTTTCTTCCAGGGCCAGTAGCCATACTTGCTCCCTTCCTGATTCTATGGTTCTGCTGCACTGCCTTTCCTCTTGTGCAAACATTGTGAATCCATGAAATCATAATAGTGCTGTCTCACTCCACTAGAAACTCTGCATTAGGAGGTAGCACAGTATGGGGCAAAAAGGGTGAGTGATTTGGAGTCTGAGGTCTTGCTGAAGCCCATCTCCACTTCTGCCACTTACTGTGTGCCCTTGATCAAGCCACAATCTTTCTAGGACTCAGTTTCATCTTCTGAAAAATGAGAGGGCTAGACTAAATTACTTCAGTTCTTATGCACTGAACATGGATGCATAGGGATTGTTTAAGTATTAAAATACCCCCAACACCCACTGAGCCCTATGGTTTAAGTATATTCTTAATAGAATATGATTCTATTCCCTATCAAAGGAGAAACACTACTGTACTTCCGAATTCTTGGGCTGCAACTTGCACCCTCCCTTGAAGCAATTAAGTTACATTGCTTGCTTTTCTTTAAATAATACCGGGGAAAATGTACTAGGTCTATTTATCTTTTAATATCAACTTATGATATTTATCTTGAAGGCTTTTTTGGGGGCAGCATAGCAAGAGAGAGATGATAAGGAGGTCAAGATACTGAATAGCCCGGTGCCTCTTTCCTCTGACAAAATGCCAAGAAATGTTGGTCTTTATCCTGACTCTGTAATACAGCTGGAATGCACAGATAAATAAATCTAAGAAAATGTACAGTATTAAATAGGAGTTTCTAAAACATTAATATGATAAATCAAATTAAAAGGTACTGAGTAAAAACCCAGATTACCTCTTTTTTCCTGATGAATGACCCATTGTTCATAGGTTTGTGTCCCAAAATCAGATGTTGGATTCATTTGACAAAAGTTTTGAATGTTTGTCATTATTTCTAGAAGTTTCTCTTTAAATGGATTCTAAAAATAAAAAAATAAAACAATCATAACTTTTATATTGGTGACTGATTGGCCTCTGTTAAAATAATATCTGTATTACTACGTACTTCAGCAGAAATATTTAGGAAAAGAAAAGAGCATATTTCTGATGATGCAGAGGAGGTGGAGGAGGAGGAGGAGGATGTGCCAGGTATTGTGCCATGTCCTTTACAATCAGTACCTCGTTTTATCTTCACAATAACCCTGTGAGGTGGGTGCTATTATTACTCCAATTTTACAGTTGAGGGAAACGAGGCAGACAACAATTAAATGACTTGCCCCATATCACATGGCTAGGAAGTATTTGAGACCAGATCTGAACTCAGGTTTTCCTAACTCTGCATCTAGCTCTCTATACACTGTGCCAACTAGCTGGCCAATATGTCTATGTGTCTAGGCTCATATATGTTCTCTTTCTCTTTTTGTCTCCCTCTTAGCCTCTAGTCTCTTTCCCCCGCCCCCTACTCATTCCCTATTTTTCTATCTCATACACAGAACACATCAATATACACTGCCCCTGTTGGAATAAGAAATTCAATAGTTTCATAGAGTTAATGAATGATAAATAACTTTCATATTTGGTGGGAAAGTCTATAATTACACTTAAGAAAAACATTTCTCTTTGAAGAACTGGTCTCACTTTTATTTTTTTATCACCTTAAGAGAGCTGAAGATTAGTATAAAAGCAAAAATAATTTTTAACTTCTCAAAAATCAGAAACTGTTCTCATACAAACGAAAAGCAGAAACCAGAATTCAATCCACCAGGGCAGACAAATGAAACAACCAAAGAAGAGAAGAGCACTAGTGCTAATGTGTTGTTATAGAAGTTGGCATACTTGATTTTTAAGGGTTTTTTTAAGTTAAGTAAAAATATAATGGTTTTGAATAAAAGACAAAAAAAAGTAAACTTCAAATGGTGGCTCTACATATACGTGGAAGCAACACAAAAACACGTTAGGTCAAATATATATTGATTTTAGTTTTTAATCTTATTCATAAAATTATTGACTAACGATGGAATCATAATGGCCCAAACTGAGGCTTGTACTTAGGTTGTCTCAATGAAGTGAATTAATTGTAAATGCAAAGGCACAGACCTTGCCTGAATCAATCATTCACTCCCAGCCCAAAGGAAGTAACTAAAAAGATTCTGTGCCCTTATACCTTATCAGGTGAGAATACCTCTACTGAATCAATCAATCAAGGACATTAGATCAAATATGAGAAGTCACTGATCTTTGGAAGGACTAAAAGTCATTATTTGAAACTGAGTGACACTGCATAGAAGGTGTATTGAGATTGGCTGAATAGATTCAATCATTTCTGGTGGGTCTTTTATAAGATAATAAGTTCAGTTCAGACCCCAGCATTCCTGTGTTTAGCAACCTAGAGGAGAGCTTAACTCTAAGTCCTTGAGACCAAATCACTTAAGGATGTCTCTTCCTGCCTTCCTCCATCTCTTCAGAGGAGGTCCTTAAGAACTTTGAAGGCATGGAAGAATTAGACTTCTCATGGATACTCTCATATTTTCTTCAGAAGAGCCAACGGAACTGTTTGAATTTGGATCCCAGGATAAATTATACATGATGAGGAAAGAGCTTCAGGACTCTACCAAGAGCCCAGTAAAATCTATATCATGTGTAAGGGGAACTTACTGAGACTACCATGAAGGGGAGGAAATTACTTCTGGTAAAAGGACTTCTAGGAGCTATGAAGTTACCCAGTTTGCCACATATGATTTACTCTTGAGAGCTTACTTCCCCCCTCACTTTGTATGCACTTATAGCTCCAGTTTGGAGGTATATCTTTACCAACTTACTCTACTATGCTATGCTATGCTACAGTATCATTATACTATAACTATAATTATACTATACTATAACTATACTGTACCATACTGTACATATATATACTGTACTGTATATATAACTATACTATTCTAGAACTATACTATGCTATGCTATACTATACTAACTATACTTTACTATAACTAACTATACTATACTGAACTATACAATACTATAACTATACTATATTATAACTATACCTTAACTATACTATACTATACTATGCTATGCTATACCATGCTATAATGATGGGGTGCTTGGGTGCTTATGCTTTGACCCCAATCCCGAGATCATATTTCTCCATAGCTTCAAAACACTATCCCTAACAGTTTTCTCCCCAGTCCAAGGACACTATGCCTAGCAATTACTCATGAGTGGGCCCCAATAAGACAAATTACCTTTCCCCACAATTACTCATGAATGGGCCCCAGTAAAACAAGCTACCTTTCCCTATCATAGGAAAAAGCTGACCTCTGAAGAAATTCTCTTGTTAAAAAATAGGATTATCTTGTAAGTACAGAATTATCATGTATTGATTCCCAAAGTTATCATATTCAATCCAGAGGTCAAACTATAGACATCAACTCCCAAAGCTAACCTGCTACAGACATTACAGACCAAGAATATACTCCTGAGAAACCCCTTCCCCTGGTTTCTAGTATCGAATTACACCTGTGACCAAGGTTGTGAGTTATCACCTAATTAGCATATCTGCCAGATAATCCACTACTTTTCTTATATAAACTTTAGCATCATTCCTATTAAATTGCAAGTTCATTAAGGAGTTCTGCCCGCCATACTGGTGTTGAAATAAACCTTTGCCAACTTGACTTAAAGAATGCTTTAGTCCATGAAGTGATTCCAGACAACCTTTTCCAGTACTTCAGTCCTTGAGAGGTCCCTGAACCTCTCAAATCACATCAATACTATTAACTACCTTAGTTACTACTTGTTTCTAAAAACCAATTAAATCTGGTTGGCTAATTGATATCAATGGATAATCAACAGGAAAACCACACTGGTAGGGGCTCATGTGCTATAGTATGCTGGCTCCTCAGGATCCCCTAGAGCCTTGAGGCAAGAAGTAGCTGGCCTACCTCTAGACATTTGACCTGCCAGCGCACGTGGAGGGCAGGCATAGTATCCCCAGAGCTTGTTCTATACACACATACACCCACAATAAACTCACAAACGAACAGAACTCATTTATTTTTCATGAGGAGTAATATTTAAAAAAAATCCAAAATAGTTTACAGAAGTTGGGACTACCACCATCCTTGTGTCCCAGGTGGTGCAATGGACAGAGCATTGCCCCTGGAGTAAAATTCAGATCCTGCCTCAGGCACTTACTAGCCATGAAACACTTAGCAAATCACTCAATCTTTGTTTGCTTCACTTCCTCAAATGTGAAATGGTGAAAATAAGAGCACCCACCTCCCAGGATTATTGTGAAGAGGAGATAATAATTTTAAAGCACTTAGCACAGTACTTGGCACATAGTGTTATATAAATGTTAGTTGTTATTATTATTATTATTTCAGAATTTCTGGAAGAGTAACAATGTTTTAGCTTAACAGAAATGGAATTCTGGGGAGGCTAGGTGGCACAGTGAATAGAACACCAGCCCTGGAGTCAAGAGGAGCTGAGTTCAAATCTGGATCCAGACATTTAATACTTACTAGCCATGTGACCTTGGGCAAGTCACTTAACCCCAATTGCCCTGCCTTCCCCCCTCCAAAAAGCAACAAACAAACAAACAACCAGTAATGGAATTCTGCAAGATGATCAAGGCTAAACTGAATTACTACTATAAATTTTAGTTTAGCAAGTGTTCTCTGATAGCTTATCTGCAACAGAAAACCAAAAATGAGAAAATAAGAAAATATTTGTTACAGTTTTTTTCCCTCACTATCAATGCATAATTGCAAAACTGAGGTTTTATTTTCTAATAATTTTGGATGATAATGCTACTTAGGAAGGAAGGGTAAAATAGCCTGTATACTTTTTTTAGCCTGAAATAATGATTATTTTCAAGTTTAAAAACATGTGTATAGATAAAGACAGTACAGAAATTTCAAAACCTACTTCTCTGATGTCATCTGCAATCACAAACTTTTTACAAGGTTCTTTCACTTGTTCTTTTAAAAGGGTAGCATTTTCTTTTACAGTGATAATTGTACATGCATCAAGATTAGCACATATCTGTAAAAAGAAAAGTTTACAATACTTAATAATTCTTCATTCACATATTGGATTCCATTTGAAAAAGAAGTCTTTCTCATGTAAGAAACTGACAACATTCCTTATTTGGTTTGTTTGTTTATAGGTGTTCCAGGTATTCTCTCCAGTTAAGCAAATTCCACACCAGTTGCCCCAACCTGGGCATAGCCTCCTGCCTACTCCTTCCTGCCACATATTGTTGCTTAATGTCCTGGGGCAACTCCACTTCCAGGCTGAACCTCTATGGGCAATGATAACCTATCTGAACTCATTCTTCAATGATTAACATACTTTCCTCCTCATCCCAGTGATTCTGAAACCTAGATTGCCAATGTTCAAACCCTGCTCTTCCTCTTACTTCTTAAACCCCTAAAGCCAGGGGGGTGCTGGAGCCAGCTCCAGCCAGCTTATAGAAATTGACTTTAAATTTTTAGTGTGAGCCTTTACACTTCAGAAATCAGCAAATGCCACAAAAATCAGTTTCATATATTGTTTTGTTGACTGTCTAGACTTAAGAAAGTGATGGAGAAGAAGTTGATAATGTAGACTAAACTTAATAGTGTGCCATGTACATATTGTTGTTGGTTTTTTTCCAGAAAGTCAATTTTTACATATTTATCAGCATACTGCTACAATTTCACTCTTATCTCCCACTCCATGGTCATATTGTGGGAGATGAACTCCTTGTTCATCATTGATACTTTAAGGTTCATCCTCTACTACCAAAACTCAGTAACCTCTTCCAACTCAGTAACCTCTCTTCCTTTGAGGTTCATTTAATCTATATTTAATGCCCAATTAAGATTCCAGAGATCTAATGACCTCTAGAACACCCTCCTTCCTTCCTCAGTGGGTTCAGTGCCTACCTCACATTCTTCAACTCCTAACCTCATGCTAGGGGACTTCAAGATCCATACCTATCTTTCTTCAAACTCCCTAAACAATCAGTTCAATTTACTCATTTCCCATGACCTACTCTTTCACCCCACCACATATACATACGGAGATGTATACAAGATTCTCAATCTTGCTATCAACCAGATGTATACAAGATTCTCAATCTTGCTATCAACCAGATGTATACAAGATTCTCAATCTTGCTATCAACCACAAACATACTGCATCCATGTTCACATGTGCTCTGAGATTCCTTTATTGAAATCAGAATCTATTATCATCCCACTTCTTTTTACATAAAGCTCCAAAACTTGTTCTTCCTTATCAAGGTGACTCATTGGATCTCTATAATGTTAGGCCAGGAGTGAGGAAGACTTGAATTCAAATCTGGCCTCAGACACAAACAGTTCAACTCTACACATCCTCTTCTTTTGAGCTTCTTGTCCCCTAATCCTACTGTAGATCTTGTACAGTCAAGCCCCAACTCTGGATCAATACCCCTTCCCGCATCCACCGCCTTCATTCCAATACACATGCTGATGAATGGAGATGGAGAAAATTAAAATACCATGATGACTGTGTCCACTACAGATTTATTGGGAGATATGATCAGCAACTCTTTGATAAAGATCTATATTAGTGTTCTGGCTTTGGGTTGAGGTTTATCACATGACTGATTTAACACTATACAAAACCAGCAACAACTTGGGCTTGGGGACCAAAATAAAGATAGGAGAGATGGAACTGCATTACACTAACTTTATGAGTTCAGCTTATAACACAAAACTTAATCTGTGCCTCCTTTGCGTAGAACCTCATATGTAATAGATACTGATGTTTACTGAACTGAATTGAATTAAATCAAGTCGACATCTGTTCATATGCCCTGGTACCATGTACTCCTTGTAATTCTTAAACATTTGTGTGATGATAATAGCTAATATTTATTTTTTAAATTTTTATTTATTTTAATTTATGGAATAAAGCAAGCATTTCTATAACATAATTTTTTTAAAAGATGACTGTATAGGAAACTGCAAATTGATTATGTACAACTTGCTAATCCTTTTAAATATATAATAAAGTTATGTGAATTTCTTTTTTCACATAGTAGGCACTATGTAAATGTTAGCTATTAATAATAGTAACTAATAGCTAACATTTATATAATTCTTATAGAGTGCCAGGAGTACTAAGCACTTCACAGATATTAGTTCATTTTATCCTCACAACCACCCTGGGAGATAGGTGCTATTATATCCCCATTTTATAGTTCAATTAACTGAGGCAAAGAGATCTTTGCCCATGGTCACACAGCTAGTTAGTGTTTGAGTCTGGATTTTAACTCAGGTCTTCCTGACTCCAGCCCTAGTACGCTATCTAATCTATAAACA
Source organism: Gymnobelideus leadbeateri (assembly GCA_011680675.1). Taxonomy (NCBI): domain Eukaryota; kingdom Metazoa; phylum Chordata; class Mammalia; order Diprotodontia; family Petauridae; genus Gymnobelideus; species Gymnobelideus leadbeateri. The sequence goes on from WOXC01004731.1 coordinate 842,711, forward strand.
AACTGTAGAACTTCTCTTTGTGGTCACTCTCTGAAGTTATAAAATGTGGAATACAGCACTTCTTTCATCAGAGAAGGTCATCAAGTCTGTGTTTTTCTCTCCATTCTTATTTTTTGTGTGAAACTGATAAGATAGTGCTGTGGGTAGATTTTGTTTAAGTCAGAAATCAGAATACTGAAGATTGTATTAGATAGAAAGCAACTCAGAGGGATGTGCCATTTTCAGACATCCATCTCACTGGGTAATAATACCATCCTCCCAGTGTAAAGTGGAAGTTTTCATACTTAATAAATTCTACCTTTGCTGATGCATATTTCTATGCATGGCCATCTCTGTGTGTAGCTGTGGTGGGGTGGAGGAGGAGGTCATAAGAAATGAGTAAGTTAACCTGAGAATTAGGGTATTTGAGGAAATTTCAGCGTAGACCTTAAAGTCCCCTAGTATGAGTGTGGGAGTTGGAGAGAAGACGATGACTATGAACTGCACATTAAGGTTATTAAATTTACAAAAACATCACTTGAATAGCCTTTCACATTTTGTAGAGCACTTTCAAAGACCATGCGGGCTTCACAAAGGCCATATAATCCAGGTAGGGCAGACAGTATTATCCTATCCCATTCCCCCCCACCTTATTTTTTTACAGATGAGGAAGTGACAACTTAAAGAAATTAAATGTCTTGCTTCAGATCACACAAGCAGTACTGAAGCTGTGATTCAAACTTCAAATCTTGCAAGTGACAAATTTCAAATTTTAACTTGTCTTTTTATGACAAGTACAGTGCTCTTCCCATGATACCTCACTGCCTTTCTGTCAAAAAAAAGAAGATTATTACTTCTGCCCCAGGTTATTAAATATGGTAGTCTTCCACAGTTCATGCAATAATGTTCCCTTTTCAAACATAAACAGGAGAATCAATGTTTTACAGAAAGTTATCTATACAGATTTTCTGTATGAACATATTCATTTCCCTTAAATATAAATCATTGAACACTTCTTCTGTGTTCATTCCATTAAACATTGATGAACATAAATTAAAATTTCAAACCAACACTTCAGCAAAAATTACAATGGATAATTTATCTTTGAACTGGACCTATGATTTCATTAGGATAAGGAAATCCCAGTGAGGGAACTCCCTTTAACAATGCAGCTCAGCACCTCCCTCTGCAATTTATGGTCTAAAACAGTTGCTTGGGTCAGTGAGAGAATAAGTGGCTTGACTGACCACTGTACCATAGCCAGTAAATCAGAGGCAGTACTTAAACCCAGATCTTCCTGACCAGGAGGCAGGCTCTCAGTCCATTATATGACTCTGTTTCTTCTATAGTATACAATATTACTTTTAAATTACTCACTTTCAAAGTAATTACTTACTTTTAAAATATGTTCCTCAGCTTTAGCTTGCTTTTTGGCCCCTCCCACACCAGGTGAAGCTGTCATTCCAAGTATCTGAGGTTGAGGTACCACTGGCTTATTTTCCTTCTGGAATCGACAATTCTTCATCTTTTGTTTCAGATAACGTATCATTATATTATTATAGACAGCTTCTTTGTTGGTATGATGGCATTCATCAATAATGATGAGAGAAAAGTCTAGAGAGAATTAAAATTGTTCAAATTATTCTTTCAAATGAACTTCTCTGAATTCCTACAGAGTGTCAGGATTACTAAGCACTTCACAGATATTATTTCATTTTATCCTCACAACAACCCTGGGAGGAAGGTGCTATTACATCCCCATTTTACAGTTTAATTAACTGAGGCAAAGAGATCTTTACCCAGTTTAATTGTTTAATTTAATTTACAGTTTAATTAACTGAGACAAAGAGATCTTTACCCACTACCCTTTAGTTAGTGTCTGAGGCTGGATTTTAACTCAGGTCTTGACTGACCACTCTACAATTTTTAAAACACATTAAATTATTTTTAACATGTATATCTCTTGGGGGGGATATTTTTGTTTTTTAATTAGAGAGTGGCAACATTTCATTTGTCACAGAATGATAATATGATTTTTAAAGTAACAATCATTATCTTATAGGTTTAATAAGATTTAGAAATAGAAGGGACTTTATAGGTCATCAATTTTATAGATGAAGATATGAGGATTAGAAAAGGGGGTAAAACTTGTCCAAGGTTATGCATATAGTAAATACTAGAAAAAGCATTCAAATCCATGTTTTCTATCCCCAAATCCAAAAACGGTGACTAAATTGTTTTATTCTCTCAAAATGTTGTGCAAGATTAATATTTTACATCTTTTTTAAATCTTCCATTTGTTGTTTTAGTATATTTCCCTTTCTCCCAAAAACAATTGAGAGTGATTTTGTTCCACTAGTAGATTTAATAAAGTAAAATATAGCAGTCCCTAGCAAAAAGACTGAAAAATAAATGGAAAAATGATAAAATACCAACCACACCAAGGTCTCTTTTTCCTTATATTAAAGAACTCTGAACTTCTATTCACAATAATAAAACTCTCTTAGCCAATAACCACCTGATAACTGGACACCATCATCCTCTCCATTCTCTGAATTCAAAAGGGAATTCTCCAAGATTTGAGCTGTACTGATAATAACATCATTGGATTTTACAACTTCTGGGAATGAGATTTTCAGTTGGGAGTCACCACTTACTCCAATGACTTGGTACCATTTCTTCAAGAATGGTTTAAATTCTTTACGGAAATGCTGTTCAACTAATGGTACCTAAATAATATAACCAAAGTAAAAAAAAAGTCCAAGTTAAACTTAATATCAACTCAGCAATTACTGACATCCTACCATGAAAATTCCCCATTGGTGGTGCTCACCTTTTACAAATGCAAACTATTCTTTCTGAGAAGGTGAATAGACTCAAAGAATACTTATCTATATGCCATTTAACTAAAGGGGTCAAAGGATTCCCAAATGGGCGGGGGAACAAATCCAATGCAAAGTCTTCAGTAGACCTCATGTTGGTACCATGTTTGTTATGTCCTATAACAGAAAGGTTATCATGACCATAAAGGGGAAGAAAGTGTGATTGCTCTAGTAAACAGGAGCTTTAGGATCCAGGGCCAGATGATAACTATTGATTGGCCCAATTCAGGGGCCATTTTTTTCATGAATCTTTCCCTGATCCTGTCTCCTAGTTGATTTTTTCCTCAAATTGCTCATAGCAGTTTGCCTCTGCTTTGCACTTATCTCACTTTTGTATCATATTTGTGCATTCCCTTCTCCCTTCTGGACTGTAAGATCCTTGAGAAAAAGGTTCATTGAGAGTTACAATGTAGGTAAGGCAAATGAAGTGTTCAGCAGATGTTTTGCTCTAACCTGAATAACAATACTACCTCCAGACATACTGTTGAATGAACAAATGAATTAAGGATAATTGAAATCATGATAATGAAATTGAAATGGCACAGTGGAGCAAAGAATGGAATGGTGTGGGGACAGACTTTTGACAGAAAGACGTGTCAGGAGGCCATATGTAGGAAGATATAAGGGCTTTAATGAATTTGGGGGGGGGTGTAGAAAGGAAAAAGCAGATAAAAGAGACAACAAAGAGGTAGAAACTATAGAATCTGGCAACTAATTGGATGTGTGGAGTGAGGCAATGAGGGGAAAGAGTAAAAACAGACAGAGATTTTATAACAGTATTATTGGGCTACATGATTGGTGGTACCAAACACATAAATGGAGAAAGTTTGGACTGAATATCTTTGAACAGCAAAGATGGAAAGTTTAGTTGGGAGTATGCTGAGCCAGAGATGTTGCAAGGACATCCCTATAGAGTTACATAGTATAAAATCCAGTCAGAAATATGGGACTAGAGTATAGGGATAGAGATGTAGATTTAAAGGTGATTGTATCTGAGAATAGATGAGATCATCCAAAGAGTGTGTAGAGATAGGAGAGAAGAGGGCCAAGTTTAGAACTTTATCGGTAATTTACATTCAAGGAGAATAAAGAGTCAGCAAAGGAGATTGATAAAGAAAAGGAAATTATGAGGAAAGTGCAATTATAAACATCAAGGAAGAAATAGTTGGTGATATGGAAATTTAAAAACTTGGCAGAAAGTGCTATGCCATCTTTTTTTTTCTTTTTTTTTTTTTGGAGGGGGAAAGGTAGGGTAATCGGCGTTAAGTGACTTGCCCAAGGTCACACAGCTAGTTTTGTGTTACATGTCTGAGGCCAGATTTGAACTCAGGTACTCCTGACTCCAGGGCCAGTGCTCTCTTCACTGCGCCACCTAGATACCCCATGTACTATATCATCTTAAAGATTGTAATCACAAAGGAAGAGGAAAGCTAGATCCTTAGAAAAGCATTTTTTTACATTTAGACAAAAGACAGATGAGTCAATGACCAGAGTTTACATTGGGGTTCACTTATGCTCTGCACTTGGCCATATTCTGTTTCCTATTTTATTCAACAACCCAAAAAGAGAACAAGACATGCTTCCCAAATCTATGAATGACAAAAAGCTAAAAAGAAGTCATATGTCAAAATTGTTTCTCCAGAGCCTAAGACTGTGCCTAGCACATAGTAGATATTTAATAAATGCTATCTGATTGATAATAGCAAGGTAGGGTGATAATGTTGAAAGTAACATAAATATAAAATCTTATATATCTATCTATCTATCTATCTATCTATATATATATATATCATTCCCATACACATACACACACACACACACACACACACACACACACACACACACAATGAACTACATAAGCATAGGATGAAGAAAACCTAGCTTAGTAGTTCATCAGTAACAACTTGTGGGTTTTGTTAACTATAAGGTCCCAGTAAGTGTGATATGGCTGTCAAAGAAAGTATAGTCTTAGACTGCCTAGAAAGAACAAAGGAGTGAATTGTTTCTTCTACATTAGTCAGATTACACCCACATTGGGCAGACCACAGCTAGAGTGCTGGGCACCATATTTTAAGAAGGATGTTGCCAAATTCTGGCTTGTTTGATAAATTACTGAAAGAACTAGGGATGTTCACAATGAGAAAGCTTAGGAAGGAATAATAACTATTTGAAGGACTGTCACATGAAAGATAGATTAGATTAATTCCATCTAACTCCATTGGGAAGTACTGGGATTAATGCATAGAACTTACAGGGAGGCAGCTTTGGAGTCAATATAAGGAAGAATTTTTAAAAATAGAACTATCCAAAAATGGAACTTGATTCCTTCTGAAAGAAGAATTCCAAGCAAAGACTGGATGACTATATGCTTTGGATATTGTAGAAATTCCTGACGTTGTGGGAGATTTGGATTAAGGGATTATTAAATTCTCTTCCAATGATAAAATTCTATTATTATATAACTACATATAAGGGATGGATGAATGAGTGATGAATGAAATCCTGGCCCTCGATGACTGGGAGAATACTAATGTCATGGACAGGAAGAGAGGAAAGACTAGAAATCTAACAGGAATTACAGAAAATAAGCTCAGTTTTGAATTTTCAAGTTTGCAATCCAAGTATAAAGGACAGGTTGGAGATACAGGACTGGTGTTTAGTTTAAGAAATAGGACCAGAGATTCAGATATGGGAATCATAAACACAGAGTTGATTGTTGATGCCATGATAATAGATAAATTCCTTATGATAAGTTTTGTAGAGAGAAATGGAAGCAAGCCAAGAACTGGCCGTTGAGCAACACCAAAAGTTATGGGAATGTAGTACAGAAACAGCTAAAACAAAACATGATTTTTTAGAAAAAGAGAAGTTAAGATAACTTGGGCAGTGTCACTGTACTATCAAAAAAGTGAATAGAAGGGAAAATTTCAAGGAAGGACAACAGTTTCACGAATAGAGTGGGAAGGTCAAAGAGAATGAGAAATATAGTGAATGACTTCAATGCAAAATTGTTCCATACACATTACACATCTCTCTTATGTGACAACTGACTGAATCCAATGAATTACATATACTATTTTTGTGTGTGTGTTGAGTAAAAGCCAGTGTAAATCAGCCACCAGCTACATATATAAAAAATTTTGTGCTCACTAGTCACAAACGTTATGTGATAACAGAATGTCAGGCAATGTCTATTCCTGGATATTTTAGCCTTGATCTAGTAGTCTATTTTCCCTCAGGAACTGAGGCCTGTGTTTTACAACTCCAACAACTCATGGCCATCTACCAATGAATTCCCAGAGCCTTAGTCATAATACTTTCTGGTACATCTAGAGTGTGGTGAGTATATTTTGAAAAAAAATACAAAGGTGCTCCAAAGTCTTAGTTATGTTCATCCGAACAAGCAGAGATTTAATTAATGACTGAAAATTATGCAGTTGTAGAGGATTCTGGGAAGATGGTAGAATAAGGCAGGAAATTACCCAGCTCTCCCAAATTTCATCACAAATAATTTTAATTAATAATTAAAATCAAGGTAAAGCTGTTATCCAGCCTAAGACAACTTGGGAGGATGCTAGAAAAGACCTGATCTCCTGGTGGAAATCTGGCTTGACTGAAGTGCAGATACCTGGGGTAGATACCACCAAATCAATAAAAAATTAGCCCTGGGGGCAGCTGTGTATAAGGCAGCTTCAGTTTAAATGTAGGGATTGGAAAGTTGATCAGGGGAGAATTTCAGGACTCTCTGCTGGTGCTGGATGTAGGGTCCAGATGTGCTGATCAGACAGGTCTGGGCTACAGTAGTGAGGAGGGGTGAATACACACCAGTGAATGTGGTTCCAGAGGGACAAGGACCCTGCTGGCTGTGGTCATTCACAGGACAACAGAATCCTTTGGTTTTGGTTCCAAGACAGAAGGCTAAAATGATGCTTTCAGCCATAAGGACCACAGGGAGTAAGAGAATTTGCAGTAACAACTGACAGCATTTCTAACGGCCTTGGCTGTGACTCAGGGGCAGAGAAGAGTACCTGAGATCAGCACTCCAGATAGATATCAGAAAACAACATCACAAAAAACCCTGAAGTTTAAGACATTATCCCCCACACCTCAGGACTAGAGCCCAACTCTAACACAAAGTTAACAGCCAAGAAATAAGCAGCTAAAAAAAAAGTATGCAAAAGAGAAAAAACCCAACCATAGATAGCTACTATGGTGATAGAGAAGATCTGGGTTCAATCTTAGAAAACAAGTTAAAACAGCTACTTCTACTTCAAAGAAAAATGTAAAAAGGTCACAAGCTCAAAAAGAGCCCTTCGAAGAATTTAAAAGGGACTTTAAAAATCAAATAAGAGAGGTTCAGGAAAAATTAGGGGGAAAATAAGAGTAATGCAAGAAAATCAAGAAAAGTATGAAAAGACAGTAAATCAATTGGAAAATAAGATCCAAAAACTGATGGAAGGAAAATAAAATTATAAATTTTATTTATAATATAAATAATTTATATAATGATATATTTATATATTATATTATTACATAATTATATATAATTATAATTTATATAAAATAAAATTTATAATATAAATTTAAATAAAAATTAGAATTGGGAAAAGAGAACCTGATGACTTCATAAGACACCAAGAAATAATAAATCAAAAGAATGAAAAAATAGAAGAGGATATGAAAATCTCATTAGAAAAACAACTGACCTGCAAAACAAATCAAGGAGAGACATTTTAAGGATTGTTAGACTACTTAAAAGTTATGATTTTTAGAAAAAGTCTAGAGACTATACTTCAAGAAGGAAAATTGCCCTGAAGTTTTAGAACTAGAGGGCAAAACAGAAATTGAAAAAATCCAGCTGAAAAAAATCCCAACATGAAAACTCACAGGAACATTATAGCCATATTTTGAAGCTCCCAGATTGAGAAAATACTACAAGCAACTACAAAGAAATAATTTTAATACTGTGAAGGTACAGTCAAAATAACATAATTATAAAACATTTTTACACAAATAAAGTCAGATTTAAATAACTGGGGAAATATTAATTGTTCATGGGTGAGTAGAGCTAATATAATAAAAATGACAATTCTATCAAAACTAAACTACTTATTCAATGTCGTCCCATTAAATCACCAAAAAGAAATTATTTTATTAAGCTAGAAAAAAGAATAACAAAATTCACTGGAAGAACAAAAGGCCAAGAATATCAAAGGAATTAATGAAAAAAAGTAAAGGCATGAGGTTTAGCCATTCTTAGTTTAGCAGATCTTTAAAGCAGTAATTATCAAAACTATGATACTGGTCATGAAATAGAAAGGTAGATCAGTGAAACAGAGTAGACATACAATATACAGTAGTAAATTATTATAATAACCTTTTTTAACAGATTAAAGATTTATGCTTTTGGGATAAAAATTCACTATTTGGTAAGAATTACTGGGAAAACTAGAAAACAGTATGAAAAAATTGGGTATAGACCAATATCTTACACCATTTACCAAGATACGGTCAAAATGAATACATGACCTAAATATAAAGAGAAATATCATAAGTAAATTAGAAGAAAATGGAACATATTACCTAGCAGACTTATGGATAGGAGAAGAATTTGTGAATAAACAAGAGATTGAGAGTATTGTAAGATGCAAAAATGATAATTTGATTACATTAAATTTTTAAAAATTTAGTACAAATAAAACCAATGTTGTCAAGATTAGAAGGGAAGTAGAAAGTTGGGGAAAAATTTATAGACAGTTTCTTGGATAAAGGTATCATAATCTCAAATATATAGAGAACTTTGTCATATTTATGAGTCATTCCCCAATTGATAAATGGTTAAAGTTTTATATGAACAGGCAGTTTTTCAATGAAGAAATTAAAGTTATATATAGTCATATAAAAATGCTCTAAATCATTATTGATTAGACAAATGCACATTAAAACAACTTTGAGATATCATCTCCTAGCTATCAGATTGGCTAAAATGATAGAAAGGGGAAATGAGGAATACTGGAGGGAATATGGAAAAATTGGGACATTAATACTTTGTTGTTGGAACTGCACTAATTCAATCATTTTGGAGAGTGTAATAACAAGCAAAGAAGTACTTAGCACCTTGGTTCAGCTACTTAAGTATTTAGCACCCTGTTTGAGTTCAAGTGTCTTTGAGCCTTGCCCTGATTATATCAAGTCTTTGTTAAGAAACAGAACTTTTGAACCCCACAGTGGGAAGAACTTGCTGATGCAACAGGAAGGGGTGGAACAAGGAAAGGACCTATGAAGGAAGATGCTATGCAACTCCAGAGAAAGAACTGATAGACATATGCATAGTATGTTTTTTTTTCTTTCTATCTAGGTATCTATCTACCTACCTATCTATTCATCTATCTCTGTTAAAAGGTAGCCTTCTCTAGTGTGGGGTAGGGAAGGAGGGAAGAAGATAGTTTGGAACATAAAAGGTAACAAAAAGTAAATTTAATAAAAGAAAATTATGCAGTCTAATTTAGATTGAATGTAGTTTTATTTTCAATAATGTCATGTTTATAGAGTCTGTAGCATAGCACTACTAAGATATCTCAATGTAACAGCATAAGTTCTAGTCAGCATTTATCTTTTTTAAGGCCACAGAGTATACTTCTTGTCCTTCCTATAGGTCATTAGTCACAAAGGGGACCAAATGAGAGATTGTGAATGGATTAGCACAAACATGTCACTCTTACTGGGAGAAAAAACAGAAACAAAAACAAAAATAAAACCATATGTCCATATGATTTTTTGTAAAAAGAACTCTTTATAAAAAGATAACATGTACAAAATGCATTGTGAGCTACATAATGGAAATGACATAAAAATTTGGGTTTTTACTGCATTTTTTTTCTGAACATATGTTTACTTTAGCATTGAAAAGTATTTAATGTAATTTTTTAATGTAAGGAAAATGTTGATGCTACATTTCAGACCTATCTTTTTAATAACTCAAAGATTGGATAGAAAAACTATGTTCCTCACAAAAATGCTTCATTTTATATTGGGAATGTAAATAAATTACATTGTGCATTTGGGGAATAGAACAGTATTTTTAATGACCTCAAGTGGCTCCCTGACAGAAAGAACCATCTCTTTAACACCAAGATTCTACTGGGAATACAATATGATGATATCATATGGTTGTTGATCACAATTTCCAAAGAATTAAAATTGTAAGGCACTGGCGATACACACAGTAGGTGACTCTAACATATTACCAATGGGACATAGGAGAATAAAAGATATCCAAGGAATAAGTGATCAAAAAACAAGATGAATCAGTCCCTTAGTGAGAATAAGACATAACATATGGATGATTTAAGTGCTGCCCTGGTAACTATATAATCTTAAAAGACTTGGAGGAAAGACATTTGAAAGCTCCTTTAAAGAAAGGAAGACAGAAAGGCATTGACAAAATCTATACAGGATGAGGTTTGGATAGGTTGTAAACTACATTGTTGTAAACTACAACTACTCATGGAGCCACTGAAATACTGAATGTCAATATTAAATCACTATCACCAGTTTATAGTATGGAAAATGATGAATACTGAGAATCTTTGAATTATTGAATCTAAGAATTGGGAGGGGTCATACAATTTACGTAGTCTTATAGTATCACACTCAAACAGAAACAGAACACTGTGAGCTACATATTGACTTAGAAAACCATAAATTTACATTTTCTCTATATTGTCAAGTAATTTTATTTATTTTTTAAATATTTCCCAGTTATATTTTAATTTGGTTTGGCCCCACTCAAGAGTCTTGCAGATTACAGGTTTGATACCTCTCATTTGGTCCAGCCCCTTGAGGGAGGCTATATGCAATAAATTCCAATTTATCTGATAGACAAACAAAAAAAAGCTAAAATAAGCATGTTTTTCTCTAAAATATTATAAAAATATACTATTTTGCTTTCTGAATTATATAATTACTCAGTTGATAAACCATGCATATCATATGTAACCTGTAGTCAATCAGAACCTTCAGTTAGCCAGGATGCCCTATTCCCAAACCTTTGTATAAGTAATATATTATTTTTCTACACACATTGTGCCCAAGGGCACATAGAGTTAATCCTCTATTAAAAAAAAGTATCTAATTCCAGATTTCCATTTTCTCCATTGGGATCATCAATGTTAATATGTTATGATAACTTCTACTAGCACACATTAAATAGTCTCAAGGATAAATGCATTGTACATTCATAAATCATAAGCATTAAAATGTGAGATTTGGGTGTTAAGAGAAAATTTTTTAAAAAATCAATTGGGGTTAAGTAACTTGCTCAACGTTACACGGCCAGTCATTATTTATGTGTGGGTGCTAATTTTCTGAGGCCGGATCTGATCCTGGGTCATCCCAACTCCGGTGTCCGGCACTCTTACTCACTTCATCACCTAGCTGCCCCAAGAGAAATTTTTTTTAAGAGTGACAAGTCAAAGGATATGAACAGGCAGTTTTCAGAGGGCAAAATTAAAGAAATCTATAATCATATGAAAAAATGCTCTAAATAACTATAGATTAGAGAAATGCAAATCAAAACAACTCTTAAGTACCATATCTCATTGGTTAACATGACAACACAGAAAAATGATAAATGCCGGAGAAGATGTGGAAAAATTGGAACACTAATATATTGTTGGTGGAGTTGTGATCTGATCCAATCATTCTGGAGAGCAATTTGGAACTATGCCCAAAGGGCTATAAAAATATGCATACCCTTTGACCCAGCAATACCACTTCTAGGGCTGTATCCCAAAGATATCATACAAATGAAAAAAGGACCCATATGTACAAAAATATTTATAGCAGCTCTTTTTGTGGTGGCAAAGAACTGGAAATCAAGGGGATGCCCTTCAACTGGAAAATGGCTAAACAAGTCGAGGTATATGAATGTAATGGAATACTACAAACAGACTTTATAATAACCTGGAGAGACTTCTATAAACTGATGCTGACTGAGGGGAGCAGAACCAGGAGAACATCATACATAATTACAGATACATTGTATCTGTGATGACTAACTGATAGACTGGGCTCTTCTCAGCAATGTAGTATTATAAGAAAACGCCAAAGGACTCATGATGGAAAAAGGCCATCCACATCCAGAGGAAGAATTACAGATTCTGAAAGCAGATTGAAGCAAACTACTTGCTCTCTCTTTTTCATTTCATTTTGTTTTGTTTCTTCTTCTTTGTTCATTCCAATGGCTATAATTCTTCTTTATAACCTAATGTTTAATGTGAAGGTATGTGTAGAACCTCTATCGGATTGCATGTTATCAAGGGGGGAGGGGGAAGGAGAGGGGAGCAGAAAATTTGGAACTCAAAAACTTGTGGATCTGAATGTTGTAAAATAAAAGAAAATAAAATTTTTTAAAAAGAGTGACAGGCTAGCTGTTAGTTTTAACTTCAAGTATAAGGGAGAAAAAGAATGACCGTTCCCCTTTAACTGAACTATTCTTGTGTGATTTATTGTTACAACAATTGTTGTGAGGCTTAAATGAACTAGAATAACAGCACAAAACAAAACAGAAAAACCAGTATTTAGATGTGCCTTTTTTTACCTTATTCACAAGCACCATAACTTTTCCAGGCTGTGATGCTTGTCTCCTCTTATCTAAGTGGTCCTTGGCAATGTAAACGGCTACTCTTGTTTTCCCACTTCCTGTAGGGAGGCATATAATCACATTCTTTCCTTCTAAAGCTGGTTTGGCCACTTCCATTTGGTAAGACCTGAGGACCAGTTCTGGCTCAGGAGATGCTCTTTTCTTCTTATCCTCTGGGTCTGAATGAAGTTAAATTGGGGAGGGGCAGAGAGGGGAGAGAAAAAAGGAGGGTCAAATGAGGTATACTAGTAAACACTGAATGAGACATGGGCCTCGTCTCCCATATCTCTTTTTGTGTACAGTCTAATTCAAACCTTTTCTTGCTCTGCCGCACAGATGGAGTTTCTGCTCTCAGTTTGCATTTACGAGAGATGAAAAGAAAAAAGGAGCTTTGGGTCAAAAAAATTATTTCAATATCATTCCCTTTAGAAAGTTTTAAAGACCATCTGAGTTTAACAATTGTTTATACTAAATCTATTTATGTATTAATTCTCAAAGAAAAAAAATAGCCTCATTGAAATGAAGTTAATACTGTTCCAAGTTAAATAAAAATCCATCCAAAGTTTTATGAAATCTCTAGAGAAAAGTGAAATTGTAGAACTTATCAGTAGTATATTACATATGCAATAAGCGCTTTCTTCCCACTACCAATGATTCCAATAAAACTAAAGAGAATCCATTAGCCTCAAAAAAAGTTGCTGATGATTCCATTTCAAAATGTATTTTAACTTATTTTGATAGTACTATTTGAACGGTAGGAAAATTCACACCAAACAGTGCTTAGTAATAGTCATCTACTAACCCTGCAGGAAGTTTGCCTTCTGTATGAATGAATACAAACAGATGCATTACATTTAAACTAACATTGGATCATCTGTCTGATTCATTTAATTTCAGTATCATCAAATTCTCATTCTAGCCCACCAGACTTTAAAATGCTATATTTTGAGTTCTTTTTATGCTTATTTTGCAGTTAGTTAACAATTATTAATAATTCATTTAAATTATTTACATTAAAGTGAACCCTTATCCAAGAACACCATTACTTCTTCAAAAAACCTCTTTATAGATCACCAAAATACTAACATTTCACTTATTTTAACTACATTCATCACTTTTTAAAAATACTTTTTGCATAAGAACTAGTACATTTGTAAGAGAAGATATATTTTAAGCAGTGTTTAACTTCAAGATCAGTGTATTTACTTTTGCTAATTTGCTGTTTGAGCTAGACAGTTTGTTAAAAGGTATCAACAAGATCAGTTCTCTTTTGTTTTATTTCAATCTGCATACATTTTTGCACAGATTAAAAAAATGCTGCTTCCATCAAAATAGTTACATGTATTTTAAAATTTATTTATAAAATTGTTCCTCCTGTTGTCTTCCACTCTTCCTACCCAACTCATGCTACCCTATCTGTGGATATTAAGATTCAGAGAAAGACACAGTGACTTTATAAGTCTTCTTTCCCAGAAGGGAGCATAGATCACATTGATATAGAATGTGATTGGAGGAATAGAACTTGGAGAGCATTGAGTTCAACCCCACATATTTTATAGATGAAATTCGGTCTCAAAGAAAGTTATGCGACTTGCCCAACTGTTCAATTTCTCAGGTCCTTTTCTAATTTTAACACCATATGATACTCTTGTTTATTATAAATTCCATAAACCAATCAAAGTAGATTTTTTTTTACTGCTCAAATAGTCAGGTCTAAGTGTCATTCATGATTTTTATATAAGCTTTCCATTTATTACAGTCCCTTTGAAGACTATGAAACATAATGGATAACTACAAGTAGAGGAGGCAGGGATAAGAAGTGTATTCAATGTTTATAGGAGACCCAAATAAAAAGCCTTGCTTACTTAGGAATTGCTAACTGGTCAGCTTGGCTCTTACCATTATTTCCTTAGGTGAGTAAGAAAAAATTTCTCTATATAGTCAAAAGTAGAAGAATTTTCATCCCTCTGTGGTTAAAAGTAGAGAATTGAGCTGATTTTCATTTAACCAAGCTACTAACCAGTTTCCTTTTTAAAAAAATCAGTTTGAACTTTGCTTTATTGTGGGTATTTTTTAAAAATTCATTTGATCCCCTTAAGGAAAGTGAAATCAATTAATGAAAATGACATTTTAAATGTGCAAAGATTTTGAAAATATCCTCCCCCTAAAATAAATATTGAGTCTGAAACCATAAAAATCATCTTTCTTTTAAGAATTCTATAGCTTGTAAATGTCCAAATTAAAATAAAATATTCTTTAAATAATAATATGCGACTGGAACCACACCATGTGGCAAATTTCAGCCTCAAGTTGATTTTGACAGCTGAGTTATTCTTGAAGAAAAAAGGTCTGTCACTGCATGTGTTAGAAATCCAAAAAGCATAACTCCACCTAAAATAAGTAATGATGGAAAAGTACACCATTCCAGCTGGACAGGCTGAAATGCATTATCTACAAATCTATGGGGAATAATAGCTACATATTAAGCAAATATTTAATGCTGAAAATATTAAGATTTTGTGAGAATCATTTTAACCCAATATGAATGAGTCAGAAAGAAAATTGTTATATGTGACAAGGAACCTTTACAAAAGAGCAACTGGTTATACATATAATACACATAGATATGAACAGGGCTGCACTAAGTCCTATTCTGATGTCTCATCCTGGGGGTGAACCAGGATTCTCAAAGGTTCCTCAAAGAGCAGAAACTCTGGTAGCTTCTACCATGTCAGAAAGACTTTGAGTACAGTCCCAGCAAACAGATTGAGTCTACTTTTCAAGAAGGTCCATCCTAGCTATGTATGAGAGGCCTATCACCAGTAGAGCTGGCCATTTGGTGATGAAATTTTTTGGCTTATGAAACCAATGAAACAAAGAAAAACCTCAGTGCTGTGTGGCTAACCTTCTGCTTCTTGTAGTGATGGTGCCAGTGTCAGGAAAGAGGGATCAGATAGATTAGAATCACATTGTTTTGATACTATCTAGAACTTTTTCTACTATGTTGGTATTCTAAATATGATATGTTTGATCAATGACTAGGTAGGCATGCATAGAGAATGGATCAAGAGGACTGACACTCTTGGGGAAGATGAAGGGACAGTGACACATCCTCAGGGTGTGCCAGCATATTACTGAAGGGACTAAATTGCATTAATCTTTATATTCTTGCTATAAATTAAATCAGAAGGAAAAAATGTGGCAGCCAAATGGAAAAAAGGCTTATACTTTCTCCTTGTACATGCAAATAGAAGAATTGGTATAGTTGATTTTGTTCTGTGCTCAAATATAAAAAGAAATATTTCATAGGACATTTCATTATCTCATATTGATGAGCATATAACAACAATAACAGCTAAATTTATATGTGTTTCAAGGTTTATAAAGAATTTTACAAATATCTCATTTGACTCTCATAACAACCCATACGATAAGTGCTATTATTATCCCATAATACAGGTGAAGAACCTGAGGTTTAGAGAAGTTAACTGACTTACTCAGAGTTACACACAACTGGTAAGTGGTTAAGGTGAAATTTAAACTTGTGTCTTCTTGACCCCAAGGATAGTACTATCTCCTCTGTGTCATCTAGCTTACCTGCTTATGAAAAGTATTTTTTAATTCACCAACATTGACTTCAGAGGATGAAGATATACCAAAATTATAAGAAAGAGCTTAATAAAATGCTTTAAACTATATCAATATATAATCGATGCTCAGAAACTTCAATACAAAGATGGGAAAAGCAAGGAAGATATAAAATATACTGGAAAATACAGATCAAAAATAAGGAATTAAAGAAGCCTGATACTCCTGGGAGCCTCATGTCTAACTTATTTCTTCAAAGAGAGAATTAGTAGGCACTAGACATAGCAAGCACCAATTAACATTGAAAAAATGATTTATTTTAAGATACAGAAGATAAGTGATATGGAATCATTCCTGAATCAACCGTGTATTCCATCAAATACCAAAGTGTTAAAACAAATATCAAAATTAGTAAAAAGCTAAAAAATGAGAAATCAGAAAAAAAGATATGGAATACAACTGAAACAAATCAGTCCAGAGCTATTCAAACTAGATGGGATATGGAGAGAAGGACATAAACACAATTACATGGTATCTGAATACAGCGGTTTAAACAATATAAATCAGCTGTGAGGGGAAAAAAAAACCCAAAAGGACTAAAAACTATCTTTATCATCATAAAACGTTTCACTTCTCAAGTAGAAGATATGGTTACCATAGGAAATATGGGTTTAAAAATATAAATTTGCTCATAAAATCTCACAAAGAAAGATGACAGATTATGAGCCTCATTGCCTAATAAAATGGATGAAAACAGCAAAGGATAAAACCAATTTGAAGAAACTTTGGAAACAGATCCAACTAAGAAAATCCATGCAAGGAAATTTAAGGACGAAAATGTAATGACAACAACAAACAGAAGAAAAATGGAAAAGATCTGTGAAGATTTTTCTAACAAACTTTTTCTTTTAACCATCAAGAACAAGTTAGCCAACAAATCTAGTCTCTAACATCATGGTCCCTGATGTAAAGAAGAGGTAAAAATGATACAAATGGAAGAAATGGTAGGAAAAAACCCACAAGCATGGTAAAAGCAGCTGGATTAGACCAGTGTACTAGGAGACAAGCCTGCTTGAGGCAATACAATTGTGGTGATATTGAAGAATTGCTTCACAAGGTATCTGAAAGAGGGAAAGATGCTAAAAGGCAAGAAAAAAATCTCAGATCATATTAGTACCAAAAAAGACAACCAAGAGAACAGTTATTACTGTACTAAATGTCTACTTTTATATAATAAACTATTTTCTAATCTATATATAATTTTTCAGGAAATATATCAAGGGCATCCTCAATGTGGGTATTAGGAGGGGACAGATATACTGCATATAATATTCCATTATATGCCATATCTTTACCATTATACAGTGGACTGGATGATGCCTAAGATATAAGATCTCACCAAAAAATGTGCCATTTTTTTATCATTAAAAAGGTATTTTACTCCAAAACACTGACTTAAAGGTTATTTTCTAACAAGGTGTTTTCCATTGACACATTAAAATGTATTCAAGATTTCTTGAAAGGTATAACAGAGATTCTTTGATTCTTTGATGATTCTTTGACTATAAGTAAGTATCAAGCTATGATAAAACAAAGAGATTTATGCCCTCCAAACATGTTTGTCCATGTAATGAAGGAGATGCAGTCCAGTGTCCAAATTGAAGAGGGATTTTTTCTGGACAATGAGGTCCCCCAAATGCTCCTGTTTTCAGGTAACATCAAGCCCTGGAACACTGTTCTTTGCATCAAGCCCTGAAACACTGTAAAGACTCATAATGACTGAAGAGTTTAGTCTTATCCCTTGTGCAGAAAAAGTCAAGCAAATGAAGAATGTCTGTTGTCCAGATGATGACATACAGTTAGATGGATAATAGAGATTATCCATTGATGTAAATATTTTGAACAAATAGTAAAGTGGATGAATAATAATTAAGTTCAGAATTAAATGAGAATGGGATCATTTGCTTTTAGTAAACTACAAAGTTCCTTTTATAACCTTAAGCTTCTCCCCCAAATACTCATCTTTTTATTTTTATTTTTTTAGGGGGGAGGCAAGGTAATTGGGCTTAAGTGACTTGCCCAAGGTCGAGTATCTGAGGCTGAATTTGAACTCAGCTCCTCCTGACTCCAGGGCCAGTACTCTATTCACTATGCCACCTAGCTGCCCCAAGACCCATCTTTTAAAAAGCAATATTTTACCAGACTGTTGTTTGGCTATGGGTCATGGAACTCTAGGGTCTCTTAGGAATTAATTAAAAACAAGTATTACCCAGTGGTCAATGGAGGATATGTACACAGGATATGTACAAGCAGACTGCAACATATAACAAACAAGGAACTATAAAGATGAACCATAGTAAAGTATGTCACCAAGGAAACATGCTTGCAAAATAAGGTAGGCTGGGAATGTGATAAATTATTTCTAAAATTCCTTCTCATTCTAAATCTATGATATTGTTATCTAAATAAAGACAAAAGTGTAGCACCTATGAATGTGTGTCTTTATTGCCAAAGTTAAAGGTCAAACCTCAATTCATGTCTAAAGTAAGGGGCAAAAATAGCAAATGTAAGAATCTGCAGATTATTCTTTCCCCATCCCCACAAGGAAACTGTGAACATCTTTAGAGCAGGGATTGTTTTTGCCTTTCTTTATATCCCCAGTATTTAGGATAGTGCCTGGCACATAGTAGGTATTTAATAAATGACTGTTAGCTGATCGACTAATTTGCATTTTATAAATATGTTTATGATTGGATTTAACAGGTTTTTCATTTCAGAACAAAAAAATCATCAAACATTTCTTCATATCTCTATGTCATCTAGGAGACTACCTTGAATACTATAAATGCATAGTAAATATTTCTTGAATGAATGAATGTTATTGAAGAGTCCTTACTTAGATAAATAATAATAAGCCTAAGGATCTAAAAGCCTAAGGAGAATCACAGTCCATGAAGGCACTTAATATATGTCACTGTGAAATCTATCAGGAAATGAGGCTTGTTATATAACATGAATGGCGTTTGGTAAGATCTTAAATCATTTTCTTCATTAAACTATTAAGCTAAGCCTATTACCTAGTGAGAAAAGTTTATAGGGATCCATGAAACCTTGAGCTAGTTAGTTCTATATAACTCCTTCTAAAATAAATTGTTCCCATTGTTGTTCCTTATTCCTAATAAATGTACCCATTCAACCTCCCAATGACCTACTTCCTTCACCCTTGCTAACAACCTAATTGACCCAGATATCATCTTACTGTAATATACAGGGAGTCCCCCAAAAAAATCATAGTGTAGTTTACATAGCTTTAATAGCTGAAATCTGCACAGACTTTTGGGATACCCTGTATTGTGTCCTCTTGTACTTTATTTATTTAGTACACTAGGAAGCTTCCTCAGATCTACTCCCCACATCACTATTTTGCTTGATGATACTATTTTCCTTGAAATTCCCTTCAGTGGAAGTGATCCTCTCATCTTCCTTTATGCTTATGGCCAAAAACTATCTGCATATTTCTTACTCTCATCCGGTAAGGCCAGAGCACTACTGCCACATTTACTCAATAACCTCTCCACTTTGGAACCTAAAGATATCTGATTATACCACCCTATTCTCCATCCACCCACTTATTCCTCATCCCCAACCTGAAACAATCTTCCCCCACCCCTCACTTTTCACCCTTTGACATTATTAGTATGGTGATCCGGGAAGTACCAACCTCAATTTCTGACGGTAGGTACTCAAAATACATGACTTAAATACCTACTTTCTATGCAATTACATTGGTATAGAGTACTCCCCGGTGTGGAAAGTCCATCTACCATTGCAGGTTGGCACCTCTCTTCAACTTGTAGTCTTAGAGAATTGACCAGAGCACTAAGACCCTAAGCAACTTGCCCAGGGTCAGAGCCATTATGTGTCAGAGGTGAGATTCCAACCCAGCTTTCCTTGGTTCTAGGGTCAGCTGTCCTTCTACAACAGCACTCTTTTATCTAATAATGGGACTGAAATTAAAGAAGCAATAATAATTTATGTTTAAGTCATACTTTAAATGATTTAAGCCACAATACCCCTGATGTGAGGCAGGTAGTGAAAGTACTATTATCTTCATTTAATAGACAACAAAATTGAGGTTGTTACTTGCCCGAGTCATCTAAGTATATGCCAGAGCCAGGATTTGATTCCTTTTCAACTCCAAATTTATTTCACCACCACACTGCCTTCCACAGGGAAAGGTACATAGTAAATATCAAATAAAAAATACTGAACTGAATTCTTTCTAATTGAAAATAAAGATGGTTTTGAAGTATTATACATAGTTTGATATTCAAAATAACAATTTCTTCTACTGTGATTTTAGAGGTCCAACTATGAGAAATGAAATATGATCAAAAGAGAGTATGAAGCTCCTCTCGATATCTTTAAGAACAACGTACAATTATCCTTCTGGGACGATTCTAAATGTTGTCTCTTCAGTCCAATTTTCTGTGATTTCTCTGAAAATCCCTTCAGTTTTTTATTTATGGGATTCTTTTGAGAGCTTGGCAGGGAACTCCCAAATATACACAGATTCTTTATTCTGTTTCTCCATCACTAGGCTATATAATCAAAAAGGACTGGAATATTTCATCTCTAATATGGCCACCTTCCTAACTCCAATATAGGAACTGTAGATAAATTTAACCAGTGGTCTTCACATAAGCCTTTAAAATATTTTCCCCTATACCAAATGACCAAATCATTTATAATTCCTGTTTCTTTTCCAGCAATATTTACAAAGAAATGAAGTTCTTTTTCCTTTCTACATCTCCTCCGTGAATATGCATTTTTATTATATCATTATCTACAAAACCACATACATTTTAACTCTCATTAGCCAATTCTTTATTAATTCTTGGATTAAAAATATGCCCCTGGGCATTTGGGCACATGTACAAAAAGGAATACAGAATCCAAAAGCATTAAATTAAATTATAACAGATTTCATAAATAAAATAGCCATGACTCTATGGAATTTAGAATGTGCCAGACCAAAAAGACAGGTTCTGAATCTAAATTAGATTATTTAGTTCTGAAAGACTTTTGTAGGTTACACTTCAAAAGAAGGTATATGGCAAAGTTCCAAAACGACCTCACAGTGAAAAAGAATTGTTTCACTTCCATAAATACACTAAGTAGGGTATAAGCAGCAGCCCCCACTCTTCCTACTATATGTTGTCTTATTTCACACTTTTTAAGGTTTACACAACAGTTATGCGGTACCTGAATCACTTCCCATGGTGCCTGAAACACTGCCCATGTTGCTGTTATGTCCAAGACTTTCATCTAAGCAGCTGACACTTCCTTCTGCCAAACTTGTGTCTGATTCTGCAAAGGAAAACATTTTAAAATATTTTAAAAATATTTCCAAGCGTAAACGTATTTTTAACTGCACACCTCTACAATACACAGTACATACAGTTCAGTGTGAGTGGTGAAGGCACACCCAAAAGAGATACTGAAAAGGTAAGGTAAGAGTTTCTGGCCAGCCACATTAAAAAAAAAAATCACCATTATGGGCAAGTAGCTGTTGGATGGGGAAACAAACATTGACTATCACCATGAAATAGTGGTTTCTTAGTAAGTGCAACATAGCGCACACCCAACACACGGAAGTAGAGAAGATCTAATGCCATCATCTCAATGGGAATTACTAGGGTTGGGCACCTTTTTCTGTCTGCAAGTTTTGCCTCAAAGGAAAGAATTGGATTTGATATTGTCTTATCTATCAAAAGATTCTCTGAAACTTACTGGATTCTATATGTTTAAATTTTGTAAGATATTAGTCAAGTCCAGTAATATACTGATCTACTATGAAACTACTATAATTAGACAATAAAGATTCAATTTCAAATCACCAAAATGAATTTCACTTGCTTTTCACTAATAAGTAAGAAGACAGGTTGATTTCAAACTCATACTAGAAGGAGGAATTGAGGTTGGAAATCAACCATGCCTTTTATTAGCATTAAGCTAATCTTAGTAAAAGAATGATGGCTCATCTGAATAACAGATGAAAAGATTCATTATCATCACTTTATACACTTTGATTTCTGAACCCTTTTTGGTTCTCAAAAAAATTACTCTGGAAAACCCTTTCACCATCCCTCCAAATAGCCTCCCTTTGTGCATTTCTCTGAAAGGGTTACAGAAGGGCACTTGTTGAAGAATCAGGATCAATAGTTAAAATTTCTTAAGATGCAAACATCACCTCAGATTATAAGAGATATCTAGATAAGAGATCTCTAGTTTCCTTTAAGGCTTTGCTCAGAGACCACCTCCTTCAGCAGGTTTTTAGTTATCTGTGGACAACCTCATGGAGATTATGTTCTACGGACTTTGTAGGTGATCTGTACTCGTTTATCTGTGCACACTCTACTTGTAGAATTCCAATGTTCCGAAGGGCAGAGGCTGCTGTAGTTTTGTCTTTTTTTTTTTTTTAAGCAATTGGGGTTAAGTAACTTGCTCAAGGTTACACGGCTAGTCATTATTTATGCGTGGGTGCTCATTTTCTGAGGCCAGATCTGATCTCGGGTCATCCCAACTCCGAGGCCGGCGCTCTTACTCACTGAGCCACCTAGCCGCCCCTTAAGAGCAATTGGGGTTAAGTAACTTGCCCAAGGTTACATGGCTAGGTTTTTGTTTGTGCGGATTAAGTGTCAGAGGCCGGCTCAGAACTCAGGTCCTTCTGACTCCAGGGCCGGCGCTCTATTCACTGCGCCACCTAGCCGCCCCAGTTTTGTCTTTTTAACTCTAGGAATTGAGCCAAGTCATTTGTATGTAATAGGCACTTAATAATTGCTTGTTGAATGAATAAATGAAATCAATCAACTTAAAGGCTTGTATTTTGACAATAAAGTGGAAATCATATGTAATTTTCACTTCACTATGGGAATTTTTTTATTACATATGGTTTTGGGAGATTAACACATTTCTCATTTTTATTTCCAGATAGCTATTAAGATCTCTGGTTCCCTAGAACTGCATTTTAGTAAAAAAATCAACAGATAAAAAATAAATATAAAACCTATTTTAAAAACAATTTCTAGATTAAGAAGTACTCAAAGGTATTTTTCCCATTTCATTTTATTCCTCGCCTTTTCCCACTAAATAGCATCTTCCTCCCATTGGTACATCTGCCCATAAAATTCTCCTACTTGACAACTCTATCCCACACTCTCCTCAGAGCTACTAACAAGAGGTACCTCTGGGAATTGCAAAGTGCCATATTTAAAATCTCTCAGCGAGATGTATAGGTTTTCCCATGCAATCATAAGGGAGCCTTCAAATCTGAGTTTTGGAGCTAATCTGTGACAACTGATATGCACAGTATTTTCACATTTGTGTATTTATGTTGTTCTAATATACTTAAACAATATGCATATTAGCAGAGAATTTTCCTGTAAAAATTCTTATCAGCTCTCCTTAACTTTCAAGAGACGTGACGTGCATATTTTATGGATCAGGCTGTAATTCACCAATTTTCATAAGCAAAAAAGATCTCATCCAATACTTGGAAGGGAGAGTTCAACTTAAATCAACAAATATTTATTAAATGTCCACTATTAATGTGCAAGGCCAGGTGCTGGGGACACTAATCTAAAAAAAAAACACAGTTGATGCCCTTGCGGGACTTAAAACATAATGATTCATTTGCATCCCTTACCTCCTTAGTTCAATTGCCACTTGTGTTTTAATAGAGGATTATGGGTTTAGAACTGGAAGGTATCTTAAAAGTCATTTAGTCTAATACCCTCATTTTATAGGTGAGGAAACAGAGCCTGAAGTGACTTGGCCAAGGTCACATAATCTGAGTCAGAATTTGAACCTGGGTCCTTTAAATTCTCTTTCCACTCTAGCATGTTGCTTCCCTTACAAAACCTCAACACTACACAACTCCCTCCATCTGCTTTCTTTTCTCCTACATGCATGCTGCTGATGAATGGTGCCAGAAGACCATCACAAATATATGTTATCTGTTCTATTTTGTAGAACAACTGAGATACATTACATTACAACTGAGATACAATCATTTTACTTTTCCCTAATTAAGTCCTCACTGTGATTGTTCCAAACCCTTTTTCCTTTGCTCAAGCTTTCCACACACTTTTCCTTTGCCCTTTATCTCAGCAAAGAATCCCTGATCATACTTTGCTGAGAAAGAGGTTATTCAGGAACTCTCTCTACTCCCATGTTCTACATACAAAATCCCCTTGACATTGTTCCCCATTTTCTTCCTTTGCTCTAATCTCTGATAAAGAGGTGACCCTTCTCTGTGTGGATCCCAGCCTCACTACTTATACCTTTTATCCCATCCCATACAATCTTTTTCAGATAATTGACCCTCTATGAGCACCATCTTCCTCTAATTTTCAATTTCACCATATCCAATCCCACTTTGTCTCATCAGAATAGATCTCCTATTGCATAAAAGATATTTTGAACTACATGTTCTGTAGCTGTCTCAAATTCAATGCGTACAAAGGAGAACTCATATCCCATCCACCCTCTCCCCCACCAAATCTACCTTGCTTCTGAATATTCCCATTACTATCAAGGGTACCACCATTTACCCAGTCCCTTAGTTTGTAACTGTGGTGCCATCCTGGGCTCCTTACTCTCATTCACTGTACATATCCAACCACTTGGCAAATCTTGTAATTTCTATCTCTACAACATATCTTTCACATGTCCTCTCCTCTTCACATAGCCACCGCCCTAGTTTACTTTTACTTCTCATCTAGATTATTGCAATAGCCTCCTAGCTGGCTTCCCTGCCTTAAATTTCTCCCTACTCTAATCTATCTTCCATATAGTCACAAAGTAATTTTCCTAAAATGCAATGACAATCCCAAAGGACCCACAATGAAGCATGCTATCTGCCTCTAGAGAAAGAACTCAAACTGTCTGAATGCAGACTGAAGCTTGCTATCCTCTTTCTTTTTTTCTTATATGAGTCTTCTACAAAATGACTATTATGGAAATGTTTTACATGACTGAGAATGTATTAACTAGATCAGATAGCTTGCAGTCTCAGGGAGGGGGAAAGGGTAGGAAGGGATAGAATTTGGAACTCAAAGCTTTTCTAGGAAGTTAAAAATTGTTTTAACATGTAATTGGGGGAAAAATAAAATATTATAAAAACTTGGGAAAAAACCCAAAATGCAAGTCTGAGCATCTTGTCACTGTTTAATAAACTCTGGTTTATTAAACGATTGCTTCCAGAATCAAATATAAACTCTACTCTCTTTGACAGAAAAAAAAAAAACCTCTATTTCCTGACCCCTTCTTACATTTGTCTTCTCATACATTACTTCCCTCCTAGTACTGAGCTCGATTCATACTGTCCTACAGAACTCTTCAATATATGACACTATTTCCCATCTCCATACCTTTGCATTGACTGTCCCCTGTATCTAGAATACCTCTACCACCACCTCTCTGGTATTGGTTTCTTTCAAGACTCAACTCAAGTGCCACCATAAACATGAAGCCTTTTCTTCTGGCCCTCTCAGCTATTGGTATACTCCCTCCCTCCCAGAACTCCACAGAATTCTTTTTAATATGCATTATCCTCTCTTTCTCTTTCTCTGATATTGTTTCCCTCATCAGAAAGTAACCTTCCTAATGCAGTGGCTTTGTATCTTCAGCTCTTAGCATGGCTCCTGGTATCTATAAACACTTAAAATGGTGATTGTTTGGTGGACCTCCGTGTCCTTTATCTCTCCTCTTTTTCAAAGAAATGCTTTTTATACTTCTTTTCTCCTCTGGCTCTTCATTCCACTAAATCTTGCTTTGGACCTAAAGCTGTTTTTTCTAAGGCAACCAATGATCTTTTAGAAAAAATTATTTTTATTTTTCAAGTGACCAATATTTTTAATGTATCTTTTGTTTTCATTAACCATCTCCCCCAACTGAACAAATTAAAAGCAAAACAAAACAAATCCTTCAATATAAACTACACAGTTTGGCAAAACAAATTCTCCTAATAGCCACTCTCCAAAAATATATGTCTCTTTCTACATTTTAAGTTCATAACTTCTGTCAGGAGGTGAGTGGTGTGCTTTGTCTTCATTTTTTTGGACTTGGGTTGACCATTGTATTGATCAGTTTTAAAGTCTATATTTATAAATTTATAAAAGCAATTTATAAATTGCTTTCCTAATTCTGTTCATATTTTTCAGCATCAGCTAATAAACTGTCCATTTCAGAATTTGTTACAGCATGATAACATTCTTTTCTATTCATATACCACAATTTGTTTAGGTATTTCCCAATAGAAGGACAACCTTTTGGTTTCCAGTTTGGAGCTACTATGAAAAGAGCTCTTATAAATATATTTTTAAACAAAGAAATACATTTATTCTTTATTTCTTTGAAGTGGAGGTCTAGCATAGCTGGATCAAAAGGCATGCACAGTTTGGCAACTTGCTGGACATTGTTCCAAAATTATTTCAAGAATAGCAGAACCATTTCACAGCTCAACTAACATGGCACCAATGTATCTTTGTTCCCATATCCCCTCCGACATTTATCTCTGTCTTCTTTTGTCATCTCTGCCAGTTGTATGTTTACGATGTGTAACTTCAGTGATGACCTCTGACCTCTTAAATTCTGAGCATTCTTCTTAGTCCTAACCCTCCTTAATCTTGCTGCAGCTCTAACACTGCTACTCACCCCTCCCTTTTTCAATAGTCTCTCCTTTCTGGGTTTTTTTGACACTGTCTTTGCTTCTCCTCCCACTCTGTTTCCTTTGCTAGGTCTTCATCCATGTCCCCTTCCCTTCAGTAGCTAGGCAACACAGTAGACAAAGTGCTAAGACTAGAGACAGGAAGACCTGAGTTCAAATCCCACCTCAGACACTTACAAGCTGTGTGACCTTGGGTGGGTCATTTAACCTTTGCCTCAGTTTCCTTAACTATAAAATGGGGACAATAATAGCACCTACCTCCCAGAATTGTTGTGAGGATCAAATTAGATAACTGTAAAGCATTTAGCACAGTGCCTGGCATATAATGGGCACTATATACTTAATCACTTCCCTTCTCCTTTCTCTTGGGTGTGCTTCAGGGCTCTGTCCTGGGCCCTTATCCTTCCTTCCCTATACTCTCTCAGTAACTGCATCACTCTCATGGGTTCAAATAGTATCTCTATACCTATGATAATCCCCATATCTACATATCTGTCTTATTCTCTCCACTCAGAGCCACCATCACAGTTCAGGTAAGGGTAGCACAGTTGCCAACTCAATATTCTTAATGCATAGCTCTGATCATGTCACACCTTCCAGCAAAAATCTCCAGTGGTTCCATTTTGTCTCTAGAATGAAATAGGAACTGCTCTATTTGGCATTAAAGCCCTTCAGAATCTGGCTCCAGCCTACATTTTCAGAAATATTGCACATTATTATTCAGGCACTTTACATGTCAGTCAACTTAGCCTACTTGCCATTTCCCAAACATGCCATTCTAGCTCCCCTATCCCTATCTTTGAATTAGCTGTCTTGCATGCCCAGAATTCACTTTGTTGTCATCTCTGCCCCTTAGAATCCCTAGCTTCTTTCAAGTTCAAATGCTTCCTCCTAGCCAATGACTATCCTGACCAGTTAATGCCCCCAACCATATTCTACCAATTACTTGCTATTTACTTTATATATGTGTTCATGTTTCTCCCAATATTCTCCTCCCTCCTCCAAAGTAATGGAAGCTCCCCAAGAACAGAGACAATTTTGTTTCTATCCTTGTATCTCCAGGGCTTACTTAGCACAGTGACTAGAACAAATTAGGTGTTTAATAAATTCTTATAGAATTATAGAATCAATCGATAAACATTTATTAAGTGTTTACTGTGTGCTAGTCACTGCACTAAGCCCTGGGGATACAAAGACAAAATTAAATAGTCCTAATCCTCAAGATTACATTCTAATCAGGTAGACATGTACATTATAAATATACGGGCAGCTGGGTGGCTCAGTGGATAGAGTGCCTGGCCTAGAGTTAGAAAGATCTGAGTTCACATCTCACCTCAGAGTGAGGTGAGTGATCCTGGGCAAGTCACTTAACCCTGCTTGCCTCAGCTTCCTCATCTGTAAAATAAGCTGGAGAAGGAAATGGTAAATCACTCCAATATCTTTGCTAAGAAAACCCCAAATGTGGCCACAAAGAGTTGAACATGACTAAAATAACTAAACAACAACAACAATATGCATGTGTGTGTATGTGTATACAAAATCAAAATCTGTGGACCCAATGAAGACCCAGTCCTTCAAGCATATTCAGTCTGAACTGTCTGGGGCCAATTCACATCCTTGATGTTCTAGAAGCAAGTGACATGGAATGAAAGGTCTTGACTCTCCACTTTGGATCATGCACAGGTATTCTGTGACTGTTCTGGCTGCATACTGAATGATGAAGAAAAGCCTTTTAATTAGCTGATGAATTAGAACTGAAAGTCCATCCAAAAGACACTCTCCGGCTTATTCGATCTCATGGTGGAGACTGGTGAACAGACTTCTATAAGCCTTTGGGCCAGAAGGGAGAAGTTACACCAGTCATTTACTCCACGCCCCCCTCACCCCGCATAACTGACATGAAGCCATGAGTGCATAGCATTGTTTCTTCTGTCTGTGTTGTGTTTTATTGTTTCTTGCTATTAGATGAATAAGTGTTGGAAATAGATTGGATTTGGCTACAATCTTATGAGCTTTGAAAGGTTGGACAGGCCACCAGAGAGAGGTCTAGGAACTGGAATCTATATGAGTTTGCCAGCAGTTGAGCCTGGTAAACCAATGTAGCCCTGAAATTCAATCTACTTGACCCAGCCCAGCAGCAGATCAACCAGGCATCTGAGATGTCATGTCTTCTAAGTAAAGTAAAGGAGCGACACCATCCATCAGTTAAGCTACCTTTGGAAGCAAACTTGGTGGAGATGAATCCTTTGTAGCAATTTCATCAAGTTTAATCTCACTCTCCCCAGGGGCTGAGGTGAAGGAGGGAGCATGTTCTGTTTGCAATGTGTTTTTGTTCTTTGGTTCTTGATATATCTTTTTAGTAAAAATCCTTTCGTAAAAGCTGATTCGTGTTTATTGCTTATCAATGATACCAAGGTGATATCAACTAACTGATACTGAAGCAGTAATCAATGGTGATTGATATTGAAGGGAATACACCAGAATATAGGCTTGAATTGACAGACTTAGAATGAAACCCACAGCCCTCAAGGGTATCCCTAGAATCCAGGAAGAAGCTGAAGAGAGGGCAGAAATTGCTCCCCTCTGGGAAGCAGGTGCCCATAATGGGAGGTGAGATAAGGGCTTCCAAAGCTTACTTTAAAGTTCTATACAAAGTTGCTATCATCCTCATCATCATCATTAAAGAGAGAGGATTTAAGTTAGATCTTGTTTTTCTTTTTGGAGGGCAATTGGGGTTAAGGGACTTGCCCAAGGTCACACGGCTAGTAAGTGTTAAGCGTCTGAGGCTACATTTGAATTCAGGTCCTCCTGACTCCAGGGCCAGTGCTCTATTCACTATATCACCTAGCCACCCCTTAAGTTGGATCTTGAAGAAAGGTTTGTATCTTAACAGACTTAAAAGAAAAATTCAAGGTGTTGACTAACTGGATCCCTTTGTTTCAGACCATTTTTCTTTGATAGAATCCACTTAAGTGTTTTCCCTCAACTTCTGATTGATTCTAAGTCTGAAGGTATAACTATCATTAAACTTTAAGTAATTAAAAATATTTGGAGGTATTTCTATAGCACTTTATATACATTCACTCATTTAAATTTTATGATAACCCTGTCAGAAAGGTACTAGAGGGACTGTTACTCCCATTATAAAGATGACAAAACTGAGGTTCAGCAAAAGCAAGATCACAAGTCAGTGTTTGAATCACAAGATTCAAACCCTAATCTCACTTGACTCCAAGTCCAGTGTCCTTTCTATAAACCACATTAAAAGATATCAATTTAAATAGTTGTGGTTCCTTTATAGAATTACAGAATGGCAGGGTTGAAAAGGATACCAGACAACATTTAATCCAATCTGTACCTGAACAAGAATTCTCTCTACAACATCCTCAACAAACAGACATCCAGTCTTTGAAGACGTTTGGTGAGGAAGAACTCATCACCTTCTAAGACAACTTGTCCAGTTCTGGACAGTTCTAAGTTATTAGGAACTTTTTCAAGGCTAAATCTGCCTTCTTCTATTTCTTCTCATTGCTTTTCATACTGCCCTCTAGAGCCAAGCAAAACAAGTCTAATGCCTTTGAATACTTGAAGGCATCTCACTGTTCCTTCTCCCACCCCAGTCTCTTCCCTTAAAAAAAAAAAAAATTTTACTTTTAGTTTACAACATTCAGTTCCACAATCCCTTGAGTTTCAA
Organism: Gymnobelideus leadbeateri; assembly: GCA_011680675.1. Lineage (NCBI taxonomy): Eukaryota > Metazoa > Chordata > Mammalia > Diprotodontia > Petauridae > Gymnobelideus > Gymnobelideus leadbeateri. The sequence continues at coordinate 873,229 of WOXC01004731.1, forward strand.
ATTTTTTCCCCTCCCTCTCCACTCCCCTCTTCCCTGATGGCAGATTGCAGTCAAATACAGGATCTACAAATACCTTCACATTAAACATTAATCAAGTTGTAAAGAAGGATTATAATCAGTCTTCCCTTTGTTATGCTAAACATTCCCTGTTCCTTCTTTATATGACATAGACTCAAGGATCTCCACCATCTTGGTTGACCTCCTATGAGTCAATCAGAGTCCTTAAAATGTGGCACCCAGCACTGAATATATGATTCCAGATGTGGTATAAATGGGCACTAGACTGAACTCAATGCTCTAGCCAGCCCTTCAAAATATTCTGAATATCAGTTCTGTCAACCAGTACGCCATCACTTCCCACCTAGTATCATCTGCAAATCTAATGCACACACCAGCTATACCTTACAACATGCAAGGATTTTTATACCTGTCATCAGAAGGATTTGAAATGCTCCAAAAATACAGCACATAAGATGTATCTATCTATTGTCCATTTGATCTGAAGCATTTTCTAATAAAGATGACAATATCATCTGTAACATCAGAAGGTGTTCCATTAAGAAATGTGACAAAAATAAGAATCCATTGGGATATGAAATTAATGTTGTTGATTTCATCCTACCTGGATGAAATTCCTCCCTGGTATCAAAATCTAGTCATTCTGCCTAGTTTTAAATCTATTATACCAGGACATGATCTTTTAAAAATGTCATTTATATATCTTTCATATGCTTTATATCTTTCAAGTTTCCAAATATTTTAGACTAATACCCAATTCCTAACAGATGAAAACATGTATACTGAAGGAAAGACAAAGGATGAAAAAGTTAACTGCCTTAACTGGTTCACTACATGATACCACAAGAATTAGTTGTTCATATGGTTTTCAACCTCCTCCCCAAGTATTTTTATGGAGAAATAGTTAATTTGGATCAATCCAATGAATCTCTATTTGCCATTTTTCATGCCCCCAAATTTCTTCTTGCTAAATGTTCATAGTTTACAGAGCACAGTTTAGTATCTCTACGTGCTTGCAAGGAATTATTCATTGACAAAAGATTGGGGGAAAACTACTTGGCTAACAAACAGAATATACATTCAAAGTTCTTTCATACATTTTCATATGGATGTTTTATCGAATAGAGAAATAACAAAGTACAGTTTCTCCTGGAAAGCACAAAGTAATATATGAAGAGACTAGAACAGGGGAGGAGAAGATATGGCCTCAACGCACACCTGGACTAGAAAACAGCATAAATTTGTATTAATTTTTTAAAATGTAGCTGAGCAGGTCATAGTCCATCAGAGTTTTTAAAATCCAAAATTGCTATTTCATAGTCAGAGGAACTCATCCTATCAGTGCAAATCAGCAAGTGCTCTTTATCAATTTTAAAAATATTTATCAATTTTATTTATTATTTTATCTATATTTTATTTATTATCAAGTTGTCTGCAGCAATTCAGTGACATCCCTAGGGTCACACAGTCAATTATGCTTGAACCTGAACCCAGACAATCTGGACTACAAGATCAACTTTCTCTATCCACTACTCCATGTTGCCTCTCACTGTATTGAAGTAACAGAAATTAAACTTAAGTTTAAGTAAGTAAGAATTTTAGTAAGAATTTTTAGTAAAATTCTTTTAGTAAGAATTTCTGTGATACTTTATCAAAATAATATGCTATATAACACATATGTGGCATGGCTATAAAGAAATAAGATTTGTTCCACAAGGCATACACACAAATCAACCTAATCAGTTTATACTTGTAAAAATACACATTAAATGACAACTGACAAATTCAATGTGTGATTTAGTAATAGCTTAAAATACCATATTGATGTATTAAGCCAATTAGAGACGCAAAGTAAAATGCAGTGTAGTATATAAAGTTTTTAAATGCCAAAGTTAACACACACACACACACACACACACACACACACACACACACACACACACTTCCTGGCATGAATTAATTTTAGATTTATCTCAATGTGAAGTGTGCCCTCTGCTGGACAAAAATAAAATTACAATAAACAGATAATTCTGTACTGCATATTTATATTATAATATGCATATTTATGTTATAATAATAAAGACTAGATACCGTGTATTAAGCAGAAAATTCTCAAATTTCAGCTTTCTGTGGTGCCTTCCAATGTATTCCCCCCAAGTCTTCTGGATCTGTATATCATCTTATTTATAGGGACCCCCTTTCCCCAGTCCTTTCTTTCCTCTTTTCCTCTCCCCAGTCTCTTCCTTACCTCCACAATCCCCTTTTCCCCAAACCACAAGTTTGCATTGTATAAAAGAAATAAATTTAGGAATGGAGTAGATATAAATGGCTGCTATACAAAATAAACTCAAGCCCCAACTCCACTTTAGGTTATAGAACTGAATCACTATAGTACTAAAATAACTGCATTTCTACCTTTTTAGGGAACTTGATTCCCCATCAAATTCTGATGCTTGGTCCATTCTTGATATCCTGAGGCACCACCTCCCCAGACACACTCATCTGCCATTCACTATTTAGAATGGACCCCTCACATCTGAGGGAGTGACACAGGCATATAAGAGTTGCCCTTTAGGGGCGGCTAGGTGGCCCAGTGAATAGAGCGCCGGCCCTGGAATCAGAAGGACCTGAGTTTGGAGCCGGCCTCCGACACCTAATCCGCACAATCAAAAACCTAGCCGTGTAACCTTGTGCAAGTTACTTAACCCCAATTGCCTTAAAAGGGCGGCTAGGTGGCGCAGTGAGTAAGAGCGCCGGCCTCGGAGTTGGGATGACCCGAGATCAGATCCGGCCTCAGAAAATGAGCACCCACGCATAAATAATGACTAGCCGTGTAACCTTGAGCAAGTTACTTAACCCCAATTGCCTTAAAGGGGCGGCTAGGTGGCGCAGTGAGTAAGAGCACCGGCCTTGGAGTGGGGATGACCCGAGATCAGATCCGGCCTCAGAAAATGAGCACCCACGCATAAATAATGACTAGCCGTGTAACCTTGAGCAAGTTACTTAACCCCAATTGCTTTAAAAAAAAAAAAAGAGTTGCCCTTTTGTTCTATATTGGCATAAGTGAAATCTGGTCATTTTTAATAATATAAAATTTCCTTTTTAAAAAAATCCCCAATTTTTTCCGACAAACATGCTTAAATTTATTTTAGAGTATATGTATATGTACATACACACACACATGCACTCTCTCTCTGGTCTTTTACATTTCCCCCCTCTATTCCAGGGAACATGTGTTCCCTGAGTGCAGAAGGGAGAAAAGCCTCCTCCACCCACCTCCCACATTCTCTCCTGGATCCAATTCAATTAAAAAAAAAAATTATCAAGTATGCACTACTAGTAAAGGCCCTGTTCTAGACCTCAGGGTTGAATCAAAGATGAAATAAAAATAATTACAGCAAAGAGTAGCACATAGTAAATGCATAGGGGAGGTACAAAGTCTCACTAGAAGTTAAAGGGGAAAGAGAACACTTCTAGATGAGATAATAGGGAAGATTTCACAGAGGAAGCCTTCAGAGTTGTCGCTTGATGGTATTTCAAAGGGAAGAAACTGGGTAGGTAAGGGGAGGAGGAGGAACAGAAAAGGATCAGCAAATAATCGATTTAGAGCAGAAAGTGACCCTGGAGACCACCTAGTGCAATCCACTCATGTTACAGACAAAGTAAAGGATCTCCCAAGAACAGTGGATCAGTCAACTAGCATTTATTCAGAGCCAGGCACTGTGCTAAATGCTGGGGACACAAAGAATTGTAAAAGGCAGTCCCTGTTCTCAAGGAGCTCAAAGTCTAAAGGGAAGGCCAGAGGAGGCAAAAGAGGACAGGATGAGCTGATGGAAAGGGGAGTGGCTCAGCTGGGAAAGCTGCCTGGAGACAGATTGTGACAGGTCTTGAATACCTACTGCTCAAGGGGTTACCGTTTTATTTTGCTCTGTTACAAGTCATCATAACTCTTTATTTTTTCAAATGGAGAACTACGCTACCCTGGAAGTAGTGTAAGATGGACCAGAGCATTGGACACCGGGAAATAGAAAACGAGATTATGGAGATCTGTAGACCCAGTTGAGCCTCTTCCTCATGCTCCCTACTCACATTTCCAGCTACCTGTTGGAGAGCTCCAAGTAGATGTTGCAGAGGCAGCTTAAATTCAGTGTTGGCATCTTATCCTCATAGATGCTTCCTAATAATGACTCATCCATTTCTCTTGATGATATCACTACCTACTCAATTATTGGTGTTCAGAAGTCATCACTCTCCCTTTCCCTTTCATTTTCTGCTTCTATTTCACTTTGAGTCCCTACCAAGCTAACCCTATAGTATTTCTTTCCACCATTTCCTCAGTTCTAAACTCTGGCACAAACTTCTCATTACCACCTACATGACTAAGTATTCTCCTTGCCTTCAGTTTCTCTTCCCTCTAATATATCCTCCATCATGCTACAGAACCCTTCAATGGCTTCCAATTATCTGTCAAATACAGCCCAAGATCCTTAGTCTAGAATTCAAGGACTTCCCAAACCCTGGTGTCTCTAAACTTATTTTATGTTGTTCCTTCCATGTGGGTTATGTTCTGCCCAAATTGTACTATGTCCTGTGCCATGTGCTTGCTCAGTGATTTCCCATGTCTGTGCCTTTGTTCATACTTTTCCCTTTGCCTAGAATGCTCTGCTTGTTGAAAAACTACTGATTCTTAATTTCCTGCCTCCTTCAGGAATGCTTTCCAGATCTCTACCAATGGAAATGGCCTTTCCTATCTCCAATGTTACACAGTACTTCAACCAGTTCTGTGCTCTTATTATATTTTATTCCAAATTAGACTTGCATGTTACATTGTATCTCTGTGTCATCTACTCCTTCTAGATCATTTGTTACCTACCTTAGCACTTGGCATAATACTTTGCATACAGTAGGCACTTAATAAATGGCTGCTGAATGAATGTTTATAGTCCAAAAGGTAATGAGGGCCTGAACTAAAGTGGAAACAACGGGAGTAGAAAGATAAGGATGGATGTGTGAAATGCTGTGAGGGTAAAAGCCACAGATCTTGAGATATTTGATTGAGTGGGGATGGGGAAATTACAGAGAAGAAAAAAAAAGAGTCAAGTATGATTTCAAGGAATAGGAGAATTAGGAAACAGATTTGGATTTGGGAGTGGGAAACTGGTGATTTTAGGATACAATGAGAGAGAAATGTCAACAGGAAACTAAAAATTCAGAACCATGGGGAGAAGCCAGGGCTTTAGATAAAGAATCCAGAGAGTTATCCTCAGAGCTGATAGTTGAAACCAGGCACTAAGTGAAATTGTGAAGGGAGATACTATAAACAAGGAAAAAGAAAGAGCACAGGACAGAGATTTGGAATATACCCATATTAAGAAGCTGGAGAAAGATGAGGAGCCCCCAAAAAAGAGACGGGCCAACTCAGTCCAACTGCATGTTATTCACTTTTATGTATACCATATTCTAGTCAAATTGGCTGACTTGCTTTCCCCCACTGGGCACTCCATTTGTACCTCCTTGCCACTGCAGTTTGTCTCCAAGGCCTGGAATATACTCCTTCCTCATCAACACTTCCTGGAATTCCTAGATTTCTTCCAAGGCTCATGTGCCATCTCCATGGGGAAGGCTCTTCTGATTCCCTTAATTCTTAGTGTTCATCCTATCTCAAATATATACTTATCTTTTAATATGTTGTATTATCTCAGTAGGAGGTTAGTGCCTTTAGGGCAAGGTCTGCCTTGTTTTTTTTGTAACTCACACAGTATTTTGCATAATATACACTTAAATCATGAAATAAAAAAATATGAACACCCACATCCACATATTAAAAACGACCAGCCAAATTGGCCACCCTACAGGAAGAGGAAGACTTAGGCATATCCATTCATTGGTTCACTTAGCTATTAAGTACCTATTACCACAAAGTAGATACATGGCAGATCAAAAGGTTTTTTGGAAATAGGGTACATGGTAGGAGAGAGTGAGTCAGAATGTTTCCTTTGCCCAACAGATGAGATGTGGGGAGATTCAGCTTTGGAAAACTGGCTGAGGGAATCTAGGTGTAAATTCTGCTTCAAGCAGTATTGATAGCATAGTGATGCTGGGCAAGTAAATCACCTAAATTCTCTAGGTTTCAGTTTTCTTATCCATCAAATAATGGGATTTTGACTGGATTACTTCTAAGGTGTTTTCCAACTCTGAATCTATTATCTTATGAGAAATGCAATCCTCCATTTACAAATTATTATTAGAAGATTAAATATGTGAAAAGTTATGGAATATATCTACATTTATTTGGTATTTAATTATTCAAAAGATGTAATTTTGCTTGCACTAATCTTACCTTTAAATCTGCAGTTTAAAACTTAAATTTTAAAGCTATATTTCCTAAGCTGATCATTTCAAAGTTGGCCACCAAATAAAAAATTTTAAATGAAGCACTAACCTTTTCCTGTAGGATATGAAGCACATTAAAATTCAACTGAATTAAATTCAGCTCACATTTCATAAGATCTACCATGTATAGGGAGTGCACAGTACTAGATAATTGAGATTTAAAATGGAAAAACTGCAGGATTTGACCTCAAGGAGCTTACAATCTAGTAGAAGGAAAAGGCATGTACACAAATAACTATAATACAAGTCATAATGTACTAAGTGTGTGGGAGGCTTAGAGAGTTAGTGGATAGCAGCTGCTAGGATTTAAGGTGCTACCCTTCAATGCTGTTGTTGATTTTTGGCAGTTCATGGAGCATGCTGTCCATATTTTCTGGGTAAGGTGAGGGGGGGGGTGGGAGGAATAAAAGGAGTTGGTAAACTAGGTGATGATTTATATGGCTGGATGAGAAAGAAATTTGGTTTGGAAGGGAGAGGGGAGATTTATCCAGAAATAAATACAGACCAGACCCAAGATTGGACTTTGATATATAAAAAATGCAGGGGAAAATGCTACAACAGATGGGGGAGGGGGAAGGTATTTCCATAAAGGTCAATTTTTAAACTCCTCCTACAGAACACGATCTACTCTTTGCAAAATATATCTACGATAACTCCCAGAACATAATGTCACCAGATAAACCTTAGGAATGGAACATATGGGGAAATATGAAAAAGAAGGTAGTGAAGTCTGAAAACAAGCAGGTTGGTGAGCTCATTAGCTGGGGTGGAATTTAAAAATCTTCACGTGAAAGAATATATAAATCAAAATAGACACACGTATTCAGATGCATGCGCACTAGGCATTCACACATACCACTCATATACAAAAACTTAACTTTCTATCACTGCTGAATTATAAGACAGTTACAATGGAGTTTCACTATGTGTCTTTATAAATGCAAAAGCACCCTCTGGTGGAAAATGCAGAGTATTTGTTACAGTGAGGAACTAGATTCCTAGAGCAACCATAAAAAACATCCAGAGACAAAAAGTATGGGGGAGGGGGGAGATTTTTGACTTATTTTGCAAATGTGAAAAGATTTTTATTACAAATCCAAATTTATCTTTTTAACTGACTTGACTTTATTCTTTTTAAAATAAGTTATATTAACCACTCCAAAAGCAAAGCACAAAAAAGATATTTTTAAAAAATAGTCATTTGTTTCAATCAATTTAAGCAGCATTTTTCAGTTTTTAGTTAGATATGAAGATCTTAAATTGATTGAAAAAAATGACTATTTATTTTTAAAATCCTGGTACAGAGAGTTTGTGTGGCATAGCTCATAGGCTAGACTTGGAATCAGAAAGACCCAAGTTCAGAACCTGCCTCTTAATACATTGTGGTTTACAGGTTAAGTTAGTTAACCTGAGCCTCAGTTTCCTCATTTATAAAAAAGGGGAAAATACTACCTGTAGTACCTACCTCACAGGATTATTATAAGAAATTTGCTTTTTAAATGTTTTATTTTTTTTCCTGCTCCCTTCAGAAGAGGTGGAATACTAGGGAGAAATTTGGCCTTAGATTCAGTAAGACCTAGGTCCAAATTCCAACTCTCATGGATAAATGTAATTTCTCTGAGTCTCAGTTTTCTCCTCTGTAAAATGGATATGATCATATTTTTTATTACTTTCCTTACAGGGCTGTTGTGAGGTTCAAAGGAAATGACATGGGTATAGCACTTTTTGATCTATATGGCATTATATAAATGTCCATTGTTAACATTCACTAGCAACATAGAAATTGTAGATGAGCTCTCTAGAGTCTCTTCTGAAGGTGGTCAGGAATTTAAAAAAAGAAATATATCCTTAATTGTATACTTCATTCTACGATTTCTGAGAGGGGAAAGATCACTTTAGAAATTTTTTTGGATTCTCTAACTAGGTATATAGGGGGAAAAATTCCAACATGTGCCCTAACCTCTCTTTTGACCTCCAGTTTCACATCTCCAATTTGAACTGAATGTTCTGTTCCCAAACTACACATGTCCAAAACTGAAGTCATTATCTTCCCCACCAAACTCTTGTCTCCTCCTAACTTTCCTTGACTCCTCACTGCCTCTCATCCTCCATATCCAATCTGTTGCCGAGGCCTGTCAATTTCACCTTTGCAACATCTTTTGAATATGCCCCTTTCTTTCCTCTGATGGTGCTACCACCCTGTTGCAGACCCTTATCCCCTCATGCCTGGGCTGTTGTAATAGCCAGCTGATGGGTCAGGCTGCTTCAGGTCTCTCCCCACTCCAGTCCATCCTTCACTCAGCTTCAAACTGATCTTCCAAAAGCATAGGTTTGACCATATCACCCTCCTACTCAATAAACTCCAGTGACTCCTGATCACCTCCAGAATCCAATAAGAAATCTTGTTTGGCTTTTAATGTTTTTTATAATCTGGTCCCTTCTAGCCTTTTTCAGCCTTTTTACATTTTATTCCCCTCCACATAATCTGTGCTTTAGTAACACTGGCCCCCTTGCTGTTCCTTAGACAAGTTACTCCATCTTCTGACTTCAGGCTATCTTGCCCCTCCCCCCCCCCCCAGGCCTTCCTCTCCCACACCTGGAATGTTCTCCATCCTCAGGTATACATCCTGGCTTCACTGACTTCAAGTTTCAGCTAAAATCCTACTTTCTACAGGAGGGCTTTCCTGATTCCCTCTTAATTCTAGTGGCTTCCTTCTCTTGATTATTTCCAATTTATCTCATATATAGTTTGTTTATTCATAGCTATTTGCATATTGTCTCCCTATTAAATTGTGAGCTCCTTAAGAGCAGGAGCTATCTTTTGCACCACCCCCTTTTTTGGGTATTCCTAGCATTTAACACAGTATCTGACAAATAGTAGGTCTTTAAAAAATGTTGTTGACTAATTGATGTGCAAACCATTATAGGCTTTTGAACTATGCTGCCAATCTTCATATTAAAATTCCAAATAACGGTTCACACTTACACTTAATGTGAATTAGAAATACTATCCTAATCCAGTATAACACTAACACAGTTCCTGCATAGGTACTTGATAAATCTTTCTTGAATGAATTCACAAAGATAAGCATGTGTTAAGATTTTTAAATGGGTTCAAAAATAAATATTAGATAGTCCTAAATCTGAAACTGCAGGTCATTTTAAAAAATTTTGCCAACCCCAGTTTTGTCTTTCTGCAAGTGAATTTAGCACATGTAAATATGCCAGATTGATGATTCTAAAAACTGAGGTCTTCTGTCTACTTACAGAATGGGTGCAGCTTGAGTAACAAGTTTTTTTTATGCTACTTTGCTTTTACTGTTCGTGAAATCTTCATAAAATACATTAGAATCTAAAATGAGGCTTATTCAGTATTGAGAAAATACCTAAGGCAATAAGCAGGCAACAATGCACAGTAAAGATCTGGGAGACCTTGAGCATGGTGTAATGGGGCTTTGGAGTGGAGACACAGGTTTGGATCCAGGTTCTGTCACTAATTAGTTGTGCAACTATGGATAAGTCACTTAATTTTTCTAAGCCTCAGTTTCCTTGTCTGAAAATGAAGATAAAAATACTTGGATTGCCTATTTCACATGAGTTTCATGGGATAAGTGTTTTATAAACTTTTAAGCATTATAAATCATGAACTATTATTCCTTCTGTCTAATTCTAAGAATTTTTATAATGGCAAAACCTCCTCCAGTAAAAATGCTACAACAAAAATCTCCATGACAAAATGTTTGCCAAATACTACTAAAGGCTTACTTATGGTAAGTAAATTTGGCGCTATTAAATTTAGGACTATACAATAACAAAAAACTTTCAGTTACTTTAGAGGGTTTGTGTTTGTGGGTGTGTTTACATATGTGTTTGTGAGTGTGTTCACATGTGTTTTCTTTTCCCGCAATGAAATAAGCTCTGGTACAGCCATGCCAAATCATAAGGCAAATGGACCAAACATACATCATAAACAGACATACTTTGCACCTGCTCTAGAAAAAGCCAGAATTTACCTTTGCTTTGGATATATAATTGGACTCAATCCAAACATCCCCAAGATTCTTTACAGTTAGAATGACCAGAGCTATTCTTGATTGGATCAGATCCTCAGATTACTCAGAAAATGAAGCAAAGCAGATGCTATTTCTTTCTGAGCCACTGATCAGAAATCTTTCAAAAACCAAGGAGAACAGGAAGGGTACTGTAGGGCTAGAGGTGGACAAATGCTGGGCTAATTTTCTAAAAAGGAAAGATGGTGAAGTTTGGAAAATAAAATATGCTAGTGAGGTTGATGTTGATTCACTGGATTAGTCTAGAATTTGTTATTAAAGGGATGGTTTATGAGCATTTAGAAAGTGATGCAGTGATGACTAAGAGCTAACGTGGCTTCATCAAGAAGAGGCTGGTCAGTCTAATTTCTTTCTTTATTTCTTTTTAACAGGGATCAGGAACATGCTACATATAATGCTTCCAGAGACTACCATTCATTGAATTTACATACATGGTAAAGTCATATTAACTCCTAACTGTGTCTTTCATGGCATTAACATAACCTTCTAAGGAACCCCACTAATACAGAAAAGAAAGCATAACCAGGAGAATAATACACAATGACTACAATGATGTAATAAAAAATAATACTAAAAGGCTATCAAACTCTGACTAACTACAGTGACCAGCCTCAGTCCTAGATGATTACTCCCCAACCCTTTGATAAAGATAGACTATAGGTGCAAAAGGTTAAATACCAAATCATCACAATCACTGTCAGTTGCTTTCGGTTATGTGATTTTCTTTGCTACAAGGAAGCGTTCTATGGGAGATGGGTATATTGGGAAATAACTGTTGTGCAAAATATAAAAGGAACCAATGAAAATTATTTTTAAAAAGAATTTGGTTAATTTTATTTTTTTGGTTTTCATTCAATTGGCTGAGGTCATATAGAAAGAGAAACAAAGCAAATGAATTTTTTTTTAAGAATTTGAAATTTTTTCAAAAGAAATTTTAATTCTGGAAGATATCATTTGACTATTTTTTTTAATCTTCGAGTAGCACAGTAAACAGGCTGCTGGGTTTGGAGTCAGGAAGACCTGAGTTCAAATACAGCCTCAGATACTTACTAGCTATGTGACTATGGGAAGTCACAACCTCCTTTGCTCTCAGTTTCCTCAACTGCAAAATGCAGACAATAACAGCACCTACTTCCCAAGGTTGTGAGGATGGGAGGAGATCAAGTTTGTAAAATGTGCTTAGCATAGTGCCTGGTAAATAGTGCTATATAAATGCTTATTCCCTTATTTCCTCTCTTTGTAAATCTGATTATATATCCAATGATACACTTATTTATAAATCTAACTACCAGCAAGCTCTGTCCGCCCATCCTGGTCATGGTTCATCATCTAGTAAGTACTAGAGGGATCTATAAAATGGGTATGATAAGTTTCTTTGAAGTATTGTTGCAGGGCTCAAATGAGACAACACATATAAAGTCCTTTGCAAACCTTAAAACCCCATAAAACACTCTCTTATTTATGTATTTTTTGTTAACTATTATTGTTGTTATTAAATCTGATAGTTCAAATAATCAATCTTTTAATTTAAGAAAAAATTTATACAAATACTCCCAGGTAATAGAAATTCCAAAAGTAGTTCATGAAAATAAAGGCAAGTCAAAGGACCCTGAAAGGAAATTAAAGGTAGTTGACAAGTGGGTTCTGAGGTCTCAGGTGCTCCCCACAAAAGTCCTAGAAATCACTTCTATAAATTCTTCTTGTACAAAGGGCCCAAAGCTGGGCCATAAATCAGTACAATGGGGCTAAACTCAAACTACTCCAGATCTGCTTCTCCATTCAAAACTGTCCCAGCTGTCGTAGTGGGAGTGTGTGGGGTTATATCACACCTGCCCAGTTGCTCCACCCTCTGACAAGTTGCCAATAACAAAGGTGGTCAAGATAATGATTATCTTCACAGCCTGCCTCATTCATTTTTATAGCAATGCTAAGGGAGCACCATCAAAACTGCAAAATTAATCCCACTCTTATTGTTGGTCTGCTTAGCTGGCTAGGGCCTGCCCACAGCAGCTAGCAGAGGCTCGCCTGGACATCTGCAGTCTTGCAAATAAGGGAAGGGTGTGTGGAGTAGAATGAATATGTGGGCCAGGATGAGGGGGTGGGCTCTTGCGATTAAAAGCTAAGGTCTGTGATCCTGGCCACCTATATTATTGGCAGCTAGGAGTAAAAGGGTGGAGTATTGTGGGCCAGGATCTTGGTAGAGTTGGGGAGATATGAATTAGCATTCACACACACACACACACACACACATACACACACACACACACACACACACACACACACACACACACACACACACACACACACCCTTGAGACCCCAGGAAACTCCCCTGCCAAGAGTTTTCAATTTCCTTGACAATAGTGTATCAAGGGAAGAGTTTTTACCTAGAGATATTTGTATATATTTCTATTAAAGATATTCATTATTTAAGTTCTCTGTCCTTGATCAATCTTTTGTTCCAGACCAGGAATGGTGACTGGGACCTCAGAAAACAATGTTCTATTTTAAGTCTGTCATATCTAGTGCTCTGACTTTGACTTTAGAAGTTTTAATGAATTGGTTCAAAAAACTGACAAACTCAAAACTCACACAATGTTCTTCATAGCCTTGGATGTAAAACCTCTGGTTTTTCATTATGTCTCACCCTTATTTATAGGGAGAGGAATATGAAGAACTTTGTCAAGGAATAAAGACTATAGAATTCTGCCCTCATTCTTAAATAACATGTTGATACAAAGAGAAATCCCAGTTCCCTTCACTAGTTTTTAGTCTAGCCTTTGAAGATTATAATGTCCAGAGTGGGTTAAAGAAACATCCTTTTCTTTCCCTTTGTTATTACTTCTTATTATATTTAGGGGTATATCTTATAAAAACAGCTGGTTATGCAAAAGCTAAAGGAACAAAGGTAATTCTTCCTCCCTCACCATAAAAAGGCTAGATAAGTCAACGGACCATCTCCAGTCATCCTCATCTAGATCCAGATGGCTCTGGAGGAGAAAGTGAGGCTGGTCTCTCTCACTTAAATCCAATTCATTTTCAAGTCATGGCATCACCTTCCTGATGTCATGGTCCTCTTTGAGAACGAAGGACAAACAACAACAAAATAAATCTCAGAGATGTCAGAGGTTATCTAGTTTAGTTCATATGTGGACAAAATAACTCCTACAATATTACCAACAAATGGCCATCCAGAGTTTGATTTAAGACCTTCAGTAAAGGAGACACTACTACCAGATGGAGTGCATAAAATGCTGGATGCATTGTCAAGAAAACCTGAATTAGAATTCTATCTTTGACACAACAATTATGTGACTGTTCCAAGGCTTACGCTAGCCCCCAGAGTAGACCCTATGATACATTTCATATATGTAAAACACAACAATACATGATGTAAAGAACAAAAGCACAGAGTGGATAAATATTAACTTGTATACAATATCTACAGCATACTGAGACAGGCTGGAAAGAGATCAGAGCTGTCAGAAATTCAGACCATGAGAAAAATAAATGACAATTATGCACATTTTATTAAAGTGCTATTTCTGAGTCTTAAAGTCTTTTCTTTATTGAATTATAACTGTCTCTATATAAAGCTAGCCTCTAGACAAATATTTCACAGAGCCCACACAAGGTCATGGAACAGGGCCTAATAAATCTATAGTCAAGCACAGATTGAGTCAGACTTTATCCTCCTTTCCTTCTCTCTCCTTCACCTACTCAACCAATTACAATGCTTAATGATCTCAATGCATACTTCTGAGAGCATTTGCAATATATAAGTCCTTGCTTACCTACCAAATACTACCCTAGCACTACTGAGAAACAAAGAAAACTGAAGTACACAGAGATGGAGACGAGTATGAAAGGGGCATGTTGGGAAAACAGTGCCAATGCACTTGTAGGAGCTGATCAGATGCCACAAGGGGAGGCCCAATATGTAGTACCTCTGAACCAGCCCGCCCAAGGCCTTGGTCAATCTGAAAATAATACCCTTCAATAAACCTCTAGATTTGGAATATATTTATTTTTGGGCAATGTATTTCCTTACGGAGAGTGTACTTCTAAAGGTAGTAAATCAAGGAGATTTGAGAGGAGGGAAGTATTTGATCTATTTGCTTTTCCATTTTAAGAAACTCTTGTAGTCCCTAAATGGTACTAATTTAATGATCATGGGCAAGCCTGGCATATAATAAACACTTAATAAATGCTAGCTGACCTCTTTCAAGCTCAGTTTTCTAGTCTGTAAAATGGAACTATTTACTGTATTTATCTCACTGTTATTTCTGACTCAAAGGAAAAAGGAATGTAAAGTACTTTGCAAATCTTAAAATTATATATACAAGTGTCAGCTATTCTCTCCTAAGATACATTTAATTTTTTAAAACAGATTTAAGTCATACAAAGATTTTTTCCACCCTTAAATAGAAAAATCTACTTCTCTGTAACTTCTACTCTCTGCCAAAGAGAATAAGATTTACCCTTTTTTCATCCTATAAAGGTTTTTATGACAGCCCTTTAAATACCTCAAGATAGTTGCCATTCCCCCCCCCCCTCCAGCCTTTGCCTTCCCCTATTACACATTCAATTGTTCCTTTAAAGCACTATTCAGGTGATGTGATTTCTAATCACTTCGTCATCATAATTGCCTTCCCTGGCATACAGTCTGGGTTGTCAGTGTCCTTTCTACAACATCACTCCTAAAACTGAACAAAATATTTATGATGTGATCTGACCATGGCAGAAAATGTACACTAGGAATGCTCATCTCCTTTATTCTGACACTGGTTGGAATAGATAGGCGGTACAGAGGATAGAGCATTGAGCTTGGAATCAAGAAGACCTAAATTCAAATCCAGTGTCAGATATTTATCAGTTGTATGACCTTGGACAAGTCACTTACCCCCTGTTTTCAATTCAATAAACATTTATTAATCACCTCCTATGTTCTGGGGGTACAAAAAAGATGCAAAAAATATTTCCTGCCTCAAGAGCTTAAAATCTAATAGGGGAGACACCAGGCAAACAAATATATACCATACAAAGCCAGCTGTATCCAGCATAAATAGGAAACAAAAGAGGGAAAGCACTAGAATTAAGAGGGCTTAGCTGGGACTTAAAGGAAGCCAGAGAAGGCAACAGTCAGGGAGGAGGAGGGAGAGCATTCCAGGCATGGGGGACGGCCAGAGAAAATGCCCACAGCTGAGTTGTAATATGGGATAATAATAGCACCTACCTTGCAGGATTGTTGTGAGAAGCAAATAAAATACATTTGTAAAGCCCAGCATGTAAAAGGAACTCTGCTGGTTTCCTTCCTGCCTTCTTAATATAGACCAATAAAATGTAAGCCTAAACATAGCCTTACACTAGCAATTTTGGCTGCCATGACACACTTGTGACTTGTTTTTAACTAACCTCCCTCCCAGGATTTTTTTTTTCAGAGATGTTATTTAGCCACACCTCGATGACCCTCCCTGTACTTGTGCAGGGGAGGGTGTTTGGGTAGGAAGGACTAGCACTTCTGGTGTGAGGACTGCCAAATCTTTTTCAAGGTTGCTCATCTACGTTTGGTGTCCACCTATCACCAAATTCTCACCTGTGGCTCAAAAAAGCTGTAGCATGCATAGCAGTCACAACCTGGTAAAACCATCTTGACAGGCTAAACCAGGTTGAGGGTAACTGACAGGCGTCAAACTTGCCAGTGAGTTAGAGGGATGTCTATCCCAAGTATGTGAAGACTTCCCCTGTATAATGAGTGGATGAGCACAATTTGTTCTAACAACCATAAAGGAGGAAGCAGGTACTACGTAGTGCTTAGAGCCTGGTCAGATATCAAAGATGCCAAGGTCATCGGGGCATTGCCAGGTATCTTAATTTTTGATGACTCAGGAAGAAAAAGTGCCAAATCTGCCTCACTTAAATCCAATTCAGGCATGAGTCAAGGCATCACCCTGTGATGTCATTGGTCTTGAAAAACAAAGGACAACAATATCTTTTATAGGAACACAAATATTTTATCCTACTGATTCTATTTATCCCTATTAAATTTAGTCTTATTCAATTCAGACTATCATTCTAGCCTGTCTAGGTCTCCTTGGATCCTAAGCTCTGTTGTTGTTTTGTTTCAGTCGTATCTTACTCTTTGTGACCCCATATGTGGGGTTTTCTTGGCAGAGTTTACCATTTCCTTCTCCAGGTCATTTTACAGATGAGGAACTGAGAAAAACAGGGCTAAAAGTGACTTTTCCTGGGTCACACAGCTACTAAGTATCTGAGGCTGGATTTGAACTCATAAAGATGAGTCTTCCTGATTCCAAATCCAATGCTTTACCTACTGATCCACCTAGCTGCCCAAGCTGTTATTCAATGTTAGTTATTCATTTCAGATTAATGTCATCTGCAAATCTGATAAGGATGACATCATACTATCTATGCCTTCATTCAGATCATTAGTAACAATGTTAAAGAACAGGAGATGAAGGCATTCTTGAGTCCTTCCTCCCAGTTGACATTGACATATTAACGATTATTCTTTGATTCTGGTCAATTAGTTCCAAATTCAGCTCACTGAACTATTGGTATGTAGATATAATATAATTTATAATCAATCAAGTCAACTATAATTTTAGGTCTAATTAATAACTAATATTCCAATGTAATTCTCTTTTAGTTGTGAAGACCTGACCTTTATATGATTTTAATGGCCTTTTATCAATCAATTATAAGTGATATAACACAAATATGTAATTATCTGCTAAGACTGCCCATCCCCTCCAAAATATATTTTGTATAAGATACCATGCACAGTATGAGATGCTGTAATAGTTTTTAAAATGTTATTTCAAATGAATCAAAATTCATTTTATTTGAATCATCAAATGAATGAATTATTCATCAATAATGAATTGTAAATCTTAAAATACCACATAAATTAGTGTTATAGGCAACTTCATAATTGCTATTTTTCTTTACACCTAAAGTTACCATGAATAGTTTAAGTTAAATGGTTTTAAAATCTTTTCAAATGCCCCACAATTTGTTTTAAAAACTTAAATAAAAAACACATATTGACCAGAGAAAAGAAAGTTTGTTTCATTCCTTTAAAGCAATGGAGTCAAACTCAAATAGAAAGAAAGGGGGCTACTAAACTATACATAAGGACCCCTGCACATCATATATTAACTTAAAACACCATGTTCTACTGTATCTTATTATTTTTAAAAATATTTCCCAATTACATTTTAATCTGGTTCCAGCTATACCAAAGTATTGCTAGATTATCTCTGCTTTAAAGTTGATTACAATTTTTTTAAATGTTCCTAAAAGCATGTATGCCAAAATTATTTGCCTTGCTTTCTTGGTTCTTGATTTCCTCTCTACCTAATAAGATGGTTATTATTCATTGTTAAAGATTAAATTCTGTGAAGTGTTCATAATATTAAATACTACTATGTTACCTGAAACCACAGAAGAATCTGCAAAAGATGATTCCAATTCATCACTTTCAATAGTTAGGCTATCATTTTCTTGCTCTTGTTGATCCGATAAAGAAATAAGTGTCTCTTCAATGACATGAACATCCTTTGGGGATAATTTCTCAATTCCATTTTCCTTCATATCTGCTTTTTGAGGAAAAATATTAAAAT
Organism: Gymnobelideus leadbeateri; assembly: GCA_011680675.1. Taxonomy (NCBI): domain Eukaryota; kingdom Metazoa; phylum Chordata; class Mammalia; order Diprotodontia; family Petauridae; genus Gymnobelideus; species Gymnobelideus leadbeateri. The sequence continues at coordinate 891,354 of WOXC01004731.1, forward strand.
AGAAATGATATTTCAAGACAAGTTGCTTTTTGTAGACATCATATAAATTCATATCTCTTTCTAATAGAAACATTTCTATTAAGTAACATTTCTGTTTAAAATTGAAGTTTAGCTTAAAATGCTTGTCTTTTTCTCAATTTATAAAAGCTAGGATCATGTATTTTAATCTTATAAACTATTTACCCTCCATGACATCCTACTCAAGTTCTTCCCTGTGGCATGGATGTGATCTTGGGTTTTAAAAAGTTCTATCAGTGATATACATGTTCTGGAAGCTGTTACTAACCTAGAAATATTTCAAGTAGGGTGGTGGTTAATAGCCTATTTCTGCTTTCTGGGACCAGTCTAGCTAAGTACAGGGAGGCTCATCACCTCTAGATATGGTAAAACTTGGTGGTATTGTTTGAACCTTGACTCACTGAGAAACCAGACCTGTTTCCTGGAGACCAGATTTATTTAATGCAAAACTCAGGACATAGATTATATTGTCTAGAAACAATCAGATCTGAAGATTGATGGATAGAATGTAAGGAGTTTCTTCTTGCTAATATCTCAAGGAACTTTGTGTCATATCTGGAAACTGCCCCTATTCTGGTCAATAAGCTACTGTTTCCTTGCTCCTTTGTCTGAATTCTGTATAATATGTAACTTATAGACCCTGGCAGGCGGGCACCCCTTTTTTTGACTCTCCTCTCTAACTAGACAACTTAATTCTAAATTAAGTTCTAAATTATTTAAGTTCTGGGTTTTGTTCCCTGCCATATTATGGGCTGGACAGTTTATGATGAATTCTTTGGACACTACAATCCATGAAACAACAAAAAACACAAAAATGGCCCTCAATCCTGTGTGGCCCACTTCCACTTGAATAGCAATCATGGGAGAATGGTGCTAAACTTGGCAAAGAGTTAAAAACCATGCTATTTTTTTGGAACATATGTAATGTCCTGGTACTCTAAATCTGAGATCTTGTCCAGGGACCAACAAGTTGACATAGTATTAGAGTAACTGTATGTAGTGCCAATGCAATATTCACAGCACCAACAGTCACAATAAATATACCCACACAGTGCTTAATCACAAAACAGACTCTCCACATAGAAGACAGAAGCAAAACATTTTAGAAAACCAGAAAACCAAATCCCAAAGCCAGTAAGCTGATTCTGTCATAGTAGCAAAGAAGTTAATAAAGCCACAACAGCACAGAGAGCCACAGCATCCTTTAGCCTTCCCACAAACCACCATTCATTCACAAGCCTAATTGTCTGCTTGCCTGCTGTCCTCTCTCCTCCCACCATCTAGCTGTTCTGACTCCCAGCTTCTTGTGGGCTCTGCTCCACCCTTCAGCAGACTCCTCCCACCATAGGCTACATGTGATTACATTCAGCCAGTTAGGGGGTAGAGTTTATTTTCAAAGCAGGGAAGGTCTTCAAATTCCCTTGGGCTTAAGGAACAGGGAAGATCTTCAAATTCCCATTACTATTACACTATATAAAAAATATTGACATTCTAATTACCAGTGAAACCAGAAGGCAAAAGTACATTCCAGCTGAGTGGAAGGATGGCTTCCTGGGTTTTCTTGTGGAGACAAACAAAGGAGCTGCTAACAAAGTTGATTTTATTGTACATTCAAAGGCAACAAGAAATATTATTTCAAGGGACATTTTGTCATCTTATATTCAGTGCTCACAATAGGCATTTGCAAAAAGAGCATCATTAAAATAATTGTAGCTTGTGCATTAGTATTTTTACAGAAGATAAGAAGCCAGAGACATTCTACAAAAAATTTCACAGGAACCTCTAGATTTAGTCAACGTCTACTTTTATGCTCAGTTAACTTCAATGCCAATGCAGGCATAAGAGAGGATGGCAAAAAATGCTGGAAAACATGGTTCAGGGGTGAGAAACAAGAAGTGAAAAGGCTTGTGAAACATAAAGAATCCTTGTACCTTTGTATCATGAGTAGTTTCTTTAAGAAAAGAATCTAGAATACAACTGAGGTACCATATTTCAATTCTAACATTCATTACAGTAGCATGAGATCCTAATTGAGGAAGTAGAATCCCATTAAAGAAAACAAAAATGGGAAGAGGAGGCTGGCCAAACTAAAAAAGAGTTGTTCTGTGCTAGAAGCAACATAATTCTGAAAATGATGGGGAAGTAAAATCTCAAAGAATATAAAGGAGAGGATTCCAAAGTTTTTTTTTTTAAACAAATGCTTTATTAACTTCTGTTTTACATCATTCATTTCCGCCAGATTTTGAGTTACAATCATTTCCCCCCCATTATTCTCCTACCCAACCTCCCAGAATAGTAGTCCCACAAGATATCGCTTCCTCCAATCTGCTCTCTCCCATACCTTCTCCCATACCCCCTTCGACTTTTCCATTAGAGGAAGGTGAATCTTTGTGTCCCAATGCCTGCACATCTTATCTCCCAATTACAAGCAAAGAGTATTAATAATAGTATTTATATATATTTGAAACATTTAATGTTACGACCTCGAATTTCAGATCCATTTCCTTCCTCCCTTGTCACCCATTCCTTCTTGGGAGATAAGTAATACAGTATATGTTGTACATGTCTAGCTATGCAAAACATTATCATGGTAGATATATTGTACAAGGCTGCTTATAATTCCCTCCCACCCATCCCACGCCCCACCTGGTCATTCCCTACATGATCCTGTCCCTCTTCTATAGTGGGTACTTCCAACCTCCCCTCACCCCAAGGATGCCCTCCCATCCATCATCCCTCCTCTCATCCCCCTTCCCCCTATCCTGCTGCAGGTTGAGATATCCCATTTAGTATGTATGTCATTTTCTCCCTGAACCAAATTCAATGTGAATGTGGTTTTGCCTTTTTAGCCTTCCTTATTCTCCTCCTCCTTTGCAACCACTTCCCCTTGCTTCTTCTACATGGGATAGTTTACCCTACCCTGTCTCTCCCCATCTCCTCTTGCCACTTTCCTCTCTCTCCTCATAATTTCATCCCTTGAGTATTCTCCCTTCCCAACAAATTCAACCTATGCCCTCTATCCATATATAACTGTAACCATATACACACACATTCACATATGTATTCATATGACCACACACCCTTCTTCCATTATTTTCATAGTGTGAAAGATATCATCACTCACAGTTATTGTTTTTCCATATAGGAATGTAAATAGTTCAACTTTGATAAGTTCCTTTTGATTTCTTTTCCCTGATTACCCTCTCAGGCATCTCTTCCTTCTTGTGTCTGGGTGTCAAATTTTCTATTCAATTCTGGTTTTTTTCCTCAAGAATGCTTGAAAGTCCTCTATTCCACTGAATGACCATATTTTCCCCTGAAACAAAATACTCAGTTTTGCTGGGTAGGTGACCTTTGGGTTCATTCCCAGTTCTTTTGCCCTCTGGAATATCATATTCCATGCCCTTCAATCCCTCAATGTAGAAGCTGCCAGGTCCTGGGCTATTCTGATTGTGTTTCCACAATATTGAAATTGTTTCTTCCTGGCTACTTGTAGTATTTTCTCCTTGATCTGGGGATTCTGGAACCTGGCTATAATATTCCTGGGAGTTTTCTTTTTGGGATCTTTCTCAGGAGGTGATCGGTGGATTCTTTCAACCTCTATTTTGTCCTCTGGATCTAAAACATCAGGGCAGTTTTCCTTGAGAATTTCTTGAAGGGTGATTTCTAGGTTCTTTCTTTGATCATGGCTTTCAGGTAGTCCAATAATTTTTAAATTGTCTCTCCTGGATCTATTTTCCAGGTCAGTGGTTTTCCCATGAGATATTTCACATTGCCTTCTAATCTTTCGTTTGTTTGGATCTGCTTAACAGCATCTTGATTTCTCATAAAATCATTAGCTTCCATTTGCTCCAGTCTAACTCTGAAGGAATGAATCTCCTCAGTGAACTTTTGAATTCTTTTTCCATCTGGCAAATTCGACTTTTTAAGGCATTCTTCTCCTCATTGCCCTTTTGGGCCTCCTTTGCCATTTGAGTTAGTCTATTTTTTTAAGGTATTGTTTTCCTCAGTCAGGCTGTTGACCCTCATTTCATACTTTTCCTGCATCCTTCTCATTTCTCTTTCCAAATTTTCCTCCACTTCTCTTATTTGATTTTTAAAGTCCTTCTTAAGGTCCTCTATGGCCTGCAACCCGCTCATGTTTTCCCCTGGGCTTTTGGAGCAGGACTTCTGACCTCACAGTCCTTTTCCCGCTCTATGCCCCCAAAATAGGAGTCTAGGGTTGCATTTTTCTGTTTCCTTTGCCTTGGCATGTTGCCACTTAATTACTTGACTTTTGGGCTTGTTGCCACACTATGGCTTTAAGGCCAGATAGAGGCATTTTCGTCCTGAACGTGTGGGGGGCAACTTCTGTTTCTGGCAAGCTGTAAACCCACCCACGACTTCCACCCTAGATCACAATCCATATCCAGGGAGGTTAAAGCAAGAGCGATTACCCCCCAAGACTGATCGCTGGATCTCCTCATGATTTGCAGGCCGGGAGCTGGAGCTGCCTCTGAAAACTACAAAATGGTGTGTCTCCTCAGCGGCTTCTAGCCCCCAGGGGAGGGAGCCGACGCATTCCCTAAATACCGGTCCCAAAGTCAATAGGACACTAACCTCTTGCTTTGTCCTAGGCATGTCTATGTTGATAATTCTGGAGTCGCCACAGCTCCTGGTGTTCTGGGGTTCCTCCAGCCGGCTGCTGGCCCTGCCGCCCTGGGGCTAAAACCTCGGCTCACGCGGACCTGGGCTCCGCTCGGCTCCCTGCGCTCTGCGGGCTGCTAGCTGCTGGCTCCCAGACCACTGCTCTGGTCCTTCCTGCAGGGCTGCTGGGCTGTCCTCAGCAGGAGGTTAGCTTCTCTGTGTCGTTCTGTGGGTGCTGGGGCTCCAGAAGTTTTTCAGAGTCCCCTTTTACATAGTTTGGGGGGAATCTGGGGGCACAGTGGCTTGGACGAGCTGTTTCTACTTCGCCATCTTGGCTCTGCCCCTCGATTCCAAAGTTTTGGGAAAAAATATCAAGACTTTATTATTATCCCCCAAAAAAGATGACCAAAGAAATATCAATAATTGCCATACCAGGGGCGGCTAGGTGGCACAGTGAGTAGAGCGCCGGCCCTGGAGTCAGAAGGACCTGAGTTCTGAGCCGGCCTCAGACACTTAATCCACACAAACAAAAACCTAGCCATGTGACCTTGGGCAAGTTACTTAACCCCAATTGCCCTAAAAGGGGCGGCTAGGCGGTGCAGTGAGTAAGAGCGCTGGCATCGGAGTTGGGATGACCCGAGATCAAATCTGGCCTCAGAAAATGAGCACCCACACACAAATAATGACTAGCCGTGTAACCTTGAGCAAGTTACTTAACCCCAATTGCTTAAAAAAAAAAAATAATTGCCATCCCATATGCTTAAGAATAATCTACATGTGCATCAAGCACATTCATGATGAAGATATGATAACTATAAGATAAAGGAATGAGAATGAATAATTAGGCTTTTTCACATGTTAATCTAATAGCAGATCCCGTCTTCCTACAATTCACAAAAAACAAAGATAAATCAAGCCCTGGTATTTATTATTTACTGTAAAAAAGCATTTGCTTCCATAAAACAAAATGCTGCCTTAAAGTTGCTTTTCAATAAACCAATAAACATTTACTAGGCACCTACTATGTGTTTAGTGAACCAGGCACTGAATTAGCTGCTAGGGATATCAGACAAAAATGAAACAAATCACTGCTCTCAAGGAGCTTATAACCTCCTGGAGGAGACAGAATACAAAATAAATACAATAAATTTAAAGGTACTTAAATTCAAGATAAATACAAAATAGCTAGGGAGGGAAAGTGCTAACAATTGGGAGGACTCAGGAAAGTTTTTTGTAGGATACTGTGAGTTGAATTTTGAAGGAGGAGAGGGGTTCTATTAGACAGGATGAAGCATCATGGAGGAATGCCAGTGCAGTCACTGAGAAGGAAATGGAGTTCTATGTGTGAGGAACAAAAAAAGACCAGTTTGAATGAACCTTATTGAGTAGGAAGGAGAGTATATTTAATGAAGCCAGAAAGATAGGATGAAGTCAAATTACAAAGTGTTTTAAAAGCCAAATAGCATAGTTCATATTTTATACAACAGGTAATAAGGAAGCACTGAAATTGATTGATTATGGGAGTGATATGGTTGGATGTGAATTTAGAGAAAATCACTCTAGTAGCTCTATAAATAAGGCATTGGAGTAGAGCTAGATGAGACAGAGAGATGAATTTGGAGGTTACTATAAGAAATAGACCAGGAAAGAAGTAATAAGGACCTGAACTAACTTGGTGGCTATATGAGTAGAAAGAATGGATAGAGAGATGTTATGTATGTAGAAATGTCAAGATTTGTAAAATAACTAGATATACTGAGTGAGGAAGAACGAGGGGTCAAATAGTTGAGATTACGAACCTAGCAAAATGCAAGAATAGAGATGCTCTCAACAGAACTATCGAAATTAGGTAGAGGGGTAGGTTTGAGTGTGAAAGATAATGCATTTTGTTTGATGTCTTTAGCACAATATCAACTGAAAACAAGGGGATCAAAATGGGTTTGAAATGCCATCAGGACATTCAGTTAGAAACGTCCAACCAGAGAGGCAGAGACTGGCTGATCTTTTGAACTTTGAACTGTGAGCTGTGAGCTGCAATAGCCTATATTAATAAGGTATCTGGGCTGCCTAAGGAGGGGCAAGTAGTTCTAGGCTGTAAACAGAACAGGTCAAAGCTGCCTTTCTAATCAACGATTGTCTTGGGCCTCAGAGAAGCCCTTGACCTTTCCACCTGGGTGAGATGGGAGACCCAATCTTAAAATTGGGGTGTGTGTGTGTGTGTGTGTGTGTGTGCGTGTGTGTGTTTTAAGAAAATGTCCTCTAGGCAGTTAGTGATGCAATACTGGATTTTAGAAGAGAAAGCAACTCCTATCTGTGAGTTACCTGAATAGAAAGAATAACCAAAACTATAGTGGGTGATGAGGTCATCAAGAGAAAAAATGTAAATAGAGAAGTGAAGAGAACCCAGGACAGATTCTTAGGGAATACCCACTGTTAGCAGACATAGCATAAGAAACTAGCAACAAAGACTGAGAAGTGAATATATACAATAAGATACTAGGGAGATAATTGTCCAGAATGCCCTTGGAAATTTTTGGAACGCTTTCAATGGCCTTCTTTCAATGATGTTGTATGGGGGAAAGTTATAAACTGCCATAGCCTCTAAAAATTAAAGCTGTTGGTCACTCAAAGGATAATGGACAGACCTATGGTAGGCATGAGTAGGCTGCAACATTTAACCAACAAAAAACTATGTAAGAGAAGAATTGCAAAGGATACTATCAGAAAAACATATATTGGAAAATTAGGTGAGTCACATAGCAAGATGTAGGCATGCTTAAATGAAAAGCTTATGTGACCTAACAGTATCCATACAATGTTAAGTGATCTGAAGAAAGATTTCCCAACATGTTGGGTGGCCCTTCTGTGAAAGATTTAGGAAAGAATATGGACAGGAAACAAAAATTATGTAAATTTGTGGCTGGCTTGCTACTTGTACCATTGGAGGGAGCATGGATATCAATTCTCAGATCCATCAGAGTACATAAGTAACAGTGTTTGTATTTTTAATACAGACATCCTTCATTAATGCCTTACTCCAGCATCCCATTATGGCATGGAATAATCTCATATTCTTAAAGGCTATGGCAAATCTCAACCTGTGGTAAGTCTTATCAAGATGATAAGGCTTCTTGTATAGACCTATTAAGTACATGTCTTGCTCAAGGAACAACATAGCTAAGTTCGTAGCAGAACATCATCATAAAATTGATCACTCAGTGATTATCTATTTATTATTTGACTGCTAATTCATGGAAATGTGGAGAAGCTGTGATCTGACTCCATATGACTGATAAAATTATGTAATTATATATATATATCATCACTAATTGATATTTATACAACCAAAGAACATATGAGATCATATGAGGAAAAGTTTAAAAGCAAAGTGAATGATCAATTTTCACCTATATTACTTATCTATAATGCAAGCATCATTACGCTTTGTTAGTTTGTGTGATTACATAGCACTCATTATTACTAAAAGACAAATTCTGCACAATTTTTGTTTATATTTCTAAAATGTAAACATATTAGACAAAAAGAGTATCAGAATGGGCCAGGAATACTTCTAGAAGTAGTCTAAGAAAGTGGTAAGTAGTAAGAAAGTCCAAGTTCAAGGTACAGCTCTGCCATGCAGTCTTTATGTGACCTTGGCAAAGTCACTGACCTTTTATAAACCCATTTCCTCATTTGTAAACTGTGGATAACTTCTCTGTATACCTAACAGAATTTTCATGAAAACATAATGAAATAATACATTTAAAGATCTTTTCAAATTGATGAGGCAGTATATTACTTGGTCTATTACTTTCACCATGTACTTAAATGTACTTTAGTCAATGATTTACCCCTTATAGTAAATACAATGGAAGTAAGATATTTTCCTTATCTATCACCTCCAACATGAGAACTTTTTTCTATAGGTACAGATCATAACTTAAAAGTCCATAAGACCATCTTATCCTGTGTGACTCTTATATATATATTCTTCTGTGAATTCACCATCGTGGATCTGCCCAGTGCACTGGAGAGCTTATTGTAAATTTTCAAGGGCAAGAAAAAATGCTAACAATTCCCAGAAATTGGAGTCACGCTCTTGTCATATGACTGACCACTACCACCTGCTTTTCCAGGTACAGATGTCCTTGATTATAACTTTTTTTGGTCATTTCTTGCAAGAAAGTCACCATTGTTAATATGAGTATTTATAGCCACCATGTATCTTTTCATGGTCCTGTGTGTCATCTGCAATTTTGGTTCTTCTCACACTGTGGTGTTCCATAATTTGCACCCACATAGCCTCACAAGTAACATATTAAGAATACAGATTGGGGGGGGGGGGCGAGAAACAGCTCAAGATCACTGAAAGTCATTCTCAGTTTCTCAGATGTAATCCAGCTTGCTCTCACCTTCCTATTCAATCACAGGTCAAAGTCACTGTCCATTTAATTTTATGTACTGTTGCACCAAATCAACATACTGCTCACATACTTACATGTCACAATACAGGAACCAAATGGTCTTTATCCAGTTAGGTTTTTTTTCACTAGGGTTCTAGGGTTTTAACTAGAGTGTTGTAGGGTAATGAACACAACCTTACCATCTATAGGGAATTCCTTTTCCCTGTGGACTTTTCCATAGGATATCTTCCTTGACATTAATGAATACTTTTGGTAGGCCTCTATCTCCATGTTTCCTGCCTCCTTTGATATGGATCATTTAAAGATCTCTAAACTAAATTATTTCTGTGGTTGCACCTATCAAGGAATTTTGTATGATCACAATATGAGTATGCAAAACATTTTGTTGTTGAAGAGGAATATTTAAGGCTGACTTCTGAATGTGACTGAGGCTAAGGCTCTGACTTGAGATGAAACTAAAGCTGACCACCAACTCAATTTTTTTTTTTTTTTTTGCAATTGACAACCAATAAACACACTAGGCTGTTTTGCTTTTTCTCTAAACCTTTCAGTCAACTGTATGGCTACGAATGTATAGTCTGCTACAGTGAATTATCTAAAGAAGCCTGCTTGTTCCCATCCAACTTATCAAGGATACTTTCAATCTATCAGAGGAAACAGGAAGCAATGGGATCAATGACACAAGTGGAGAGATTGGTTGCCACTTCAGTAAAGGTCAAAATTGGGGATGCTATCAAGAGGTTTTGAGATATAGAACAGAAGAAAAAAATCAATGGCCTCTCTTTTCTCAATAAAGTATTAGGTGAATTCTGCTTAGAAGTCAGAGAGAATAAAGATTTGCTAAGTTATAATGGAGAAGAGAAGGTCTGGAACAGCTGCCCATGGGTAGTGAAATAAAGAATCTATTAAGGAAGAGGAAAACATTGTCTTTAAGTAGTGATGGCAAAGTTGAGAGTAGATAAACTTGTAGTGGACCCAGTCTGCATGGCTGTATGATTTTATTCAGCAGCCTATAAGAAATGTAAGAGGCAAATGGTGAGTATGATGCAGGATGGGGGGTGAGAGAGTTAAGGGAAGTGTAATATTGAACTGATTCAACTACAGGGTCAAGATTGAGAAGGGAGGAAAATGAGGTTGGAGCAGACAATAGATCTTCTTTATTCATTAAGATTTTTAGTGTGGCTCATTAGGCAAAATCTTTTGACTGGTTGTGAATCTCAGTATGGAGTCTGTCTAAGGTTCTAGGGCTTGATGTAATCATCACAGTGTCATCTGCAAACAAGTATATCAGGAAAAATTCAGGCATCTATGGGAACTCCTTCTTTCATTATGACTCAGCCAAATATTCTCCATGACCTTGGAGAATACTTCTGGTAAGCAGATATATCTCATAGTCTTATGACTAATAAAATAATGATAATCAGAGTATTATTGAATAGAGTTACCTCTGTGATTTCATCTTTCAAAGGAACTTACAAAAATATACATTTAGGAAACACCTTTTCAGAGAAAAGTTTTTAAGGTGACATTTTCTTTACCATGTAAAATGCTTTTTTATGGGATAGAAACTGGATCAGTGGTTTCACTGATAAAGGGAACTCTTGGAAGACAAAACTCACTCAAGATTCAAGTCAGTACCTTTTTTTTTTTTTTTTGCAGGTTATAGTCTTAGAGATGTACCTACCCCTGGAGCACTAAGAGGTTATGTGACTTGCCTAGGGTCATACAACTGGTATATCTTAGAAGAGGGTCTTGAGCTTAGGTCTTCCAAGATCCAAGGTTAGTTCTCTATCCTCTATGCCTTGTCTGCCACTGCTTTTTAAAAATCAATTTAGAGGCAGCTAGGTGGTACAGTGAATAGAGCACTAGCACTGGAGTCAGGAGGACCTGAGTTCAAATCTGGCCTCAGACCTCAACACTTACTAGCTATGTGACCTTGGGCAAGTCACTTAACTCCAATTGCCTTGCTTCAAAAAAAATTTTAATTTAAAAAACAGTGCTATCATACATATACACATATATGCGTATATCGTACATATGTATACATATGTATATTCTGCATTTTTCAGTCAATTGTGAACTTGTGAAGAAGTCTGCTGTAGAATATAATTTATTAAAGTCTGCCTGTTGTCTTCTTAATATCTTCATCTGAAATATGCTTAAAATGTGTGTGGGTCATTCTATCAAGGTTTTCTAGAAATAAGGAAGTAGGAATGTGAATGAGTAGTTATAAATGGCCTCACAATCATCTTTTTTCTTAAGGTAGTAATAGCATCTGTGATTTTTTTTCCTAATTGTATATCTTTGCCTTTTGCTAGAGCATTGATCTGTCAATCCTTTGAAATTTGTACTTTCTTTAACCATAGATTTCTTGTGTGCCTTTTTTATCTAGTTTAGCAGCTTTTCCTATCTTCATCTTTAGTAGCATTTTCACTTATCATAAAATTATAGTATTTAAAGCTAGAAGGAGCTTGAAATATTATCAAATTCAATTACTTCATTTTACATATTTAATCTGATTGTGCACTGGACCTGGTAGCAGGAATACCAGAGTTCAAAATCCAGCCTCAAACATTTACTGGCTATATGATCTTGGTCAAGTCACTCAACTTGTCTGCCTCAGTATCCTCAAGTATAAAATGGGGATTATAAAAATACCTACTTCAAAGGGTTGTTATGAGGCTCAAATGAGATATTTGAAAAAAAAAAAAGTACTTAGCACAGTCTCTAGCACATAGTAGGTGCTATATAATCGCTTATCTCCTTCCTCATTTGAACAAACAAAAATGCCTATCATGTGCAAGGTACTATGCTAGATCCTGGGAGATACCAAAGCCAAAAGCCAGGATCCTTGCCCTCGAAGATCTTACATAGTGGAACCAGAGGAGGGAAATGAAGAGTATACAGAAAATACAAAGCATATACAAAGTATTTAATTTTGAAAGGCAGAGAGCATCAACAACAGAGGGGATGAGGAAAGGCCTCATGTAGGAGGTAGCACCTGAGTAGGCCCTTTGAAGGAAGCTAGCGATTCTAGGGTGAGGGAATGAAAAAGGGCTGCCTTACTGACACAGGGGAAATTGTTCAAAAGACAGATACAAGTGATAGAATGTCATACATGGAGGAAGCTAGTAGACCAGTCTGAGTACATGGAATAAAACTGGAAAGGTTAGTGGAAGGAGAATGTTATATTTTATTGCAGGGGCGACTGAGTCACTGAAGGTTTCTGAGCTCTTGGGAATCCTTAAAAAAACTTTTACTTTACCCTACTATGCCCTCGAACTATCATCCTATATTCTTCTTCCCTTTTATAGTCAAATTCTGAGGAAAAGTAACCTCTGTTTGTACCTCTCTTTTGTCTTCTTCTAACTCACTTTTCTTTGTAATTAAGCATTTTTTTCTCTCCCCACCACTTATCCACCTCAAAAGAAAAAGAAAGAAAATTATTGTAACAAATAAGCATAGTCAAGCAAAACATATTTCACATATTGAGCATGTACTAAAATGTGTCTCAGTTGACTTATTAGTCTATTATTTTTCTGTTGATCCTCTGAAATCATGATTAATAATTAAATTGATTAGATTTTTTCAGTCTTTCAAATCATTTATTATTTATAATATTTATATATGGTATAAATTGTTCTGGTTCTGTTTACTTCACTCTACATAAGTCCATCCAAGTCTTCCTAGATTTCTCTGAAACCATCCCTTTCTTCATTTCTTTCTTTCTTTTTTGCTTTTTTTGCAGGGCAATTGGGGTTAAGCCCAAGGTTACATGGCTAGTTTTGTGTTAAGTGTCTGAGGCCGGATTTGAACTCAGGTCGTCCTCATTCCAAGGTTGGTGATCTATTCACTGCTCCCCCTAGCCGCCCCTCTTTCTTCATTTCTTACATTATGATAATATTACATTACATTCATGTGCTACAATTTTTTCAGCCTTTCCCCCAACTAATGGGTACTCCTTTATTTTCCTGAGTTTTTTTGCCACAGAAAAAAGAACTACTATACATATTGTTGTACATGTCAGTTATTTTCCTATTTTTTTTAACTTCTTGGTGTTTAGGTTTAGTAGTGGTATTGTTTGGATCAAAGAACATGTGCAGTTTAAAAATTGTAGAGCAGCAGTTCCAAGCTGCTTTCCAGAATGGCTATACCAATTCACAGCTCAATCAAGTGCCTATTTTCTAGCAGTCCTGCAAAATTTGTCCTTCTCCTTTTTTGTCAATTTCCCGTTTATTTTTCAACTGTTTGCTATAAGGCTTCTTGCCTCTCTACTCAAGTGAAATTTCTCAATCTAGTTACTAAGGATTGACAAATCGGCAAAACAAAATCAAAATCTTTTCTCAATCCATATCCTTTGTAACATATAAGATGACACTATTAACAACCTCCTCCTAATGATGACTCTTCTTCCTGAATTTTTATGCTGCTACACTGTCCTAGCTCTCTCTTCATTCCTGCCTGTCTGCTCCTTCCCAATGTCCTTTATTGCTTTATCACTCACATCCTGCCCCTTAAACTAGGATGGAGCCATATAGCTCTGTCTGAATCTTCTCTTTTCTCTCTACCTTCACCGGGTGATTTCATCAGTTCTTGTGGTTTCATTTATCATTTCTATGCATTTGACGCTCATATCTTTATATCCAGTCCCAATTACTTTCCCGAGAAAGAATTCCACTCACTAACTCCCCGACATCCCTTAGGCATCTTAAACTCAACATGTCCAAACCAGAACTCCTTTCCTCCAAATTTCTTCATTTCTGTTAACAATACTACTGTTTCTCTAATCAATCAGCCCAGTTTTCAACCTCAGATAATTTTCTTCTCTTCTTCTCTTCCTCATTCCCAATATTCAAAATATTGCCAAGACTTATTCATTCCAGCTCAACAATATATTTAGTGCCTGTCTCGTTCTCTCTACTCACATGGCTCAAATCTGAGTTCAGGTCCTCAATAACTCTTACCTGGACTATCACTACAGCTTCTTAAATGTTATGACTGCCTCATCTCCCCCCATTCATTCCATTCTTCACACAGCTGTCAAAATAAATTTCATAAGCCATGAATCTGACTATCTCACTCTTCTAATCAAGAAATATCATGGAATCCCTATTACTTTGTTAAGGGCTCTTAACGGGTCCTTTGAACTTGTCTTTATGAGTTTCCAAGTTTCCAAAAATACTAGACCCAGAACATGCAGGAGGCCCTCCCCATCCCCAGCTGTTGTTTATCCCCCAAGCTAGATTCCCTGAGCGTCCTTGAGAGGCAAGACAGGCACAAGCCAGTCAGTACCAGGCTGGGAAAATGCTGGTGCACCTGGGGTCCTTTGCAAATAAGGAGACCCCCCCCCCATCTTCATAGTCTAGCAGTTCTCTAGGGAAAAGGATTTGTCTTTTGCCTGTTCCTCCTTGATGGGAATGGTTTTGTCCTGTTCCAGCCTTTACTGCACCTGTCCCCTCCCATGCCACACCCCTTCTTGTTTTTGCTTCCTTTTGTAGTACTCTTATAAATATGCAAACTTCTCTAAGGACTGTGAACTCTTTGGGTTCCATATGCATGTTTATTTCTCTTGAAATAAACCTGGTTTTCACTTAAGCCTTGTAATGGGGTGATTATAGCTTCTAGGATAACTGCAAACTTCTGTGTCAAAGTTTGACATACCCTTTGTAATGTAGTTCCAACCTACCTTTAAGGCTTATTTTATATTATTCCCCTTTACTTACTCTGTTTTCTAATAAAACTTGTCTTTTTTACCTCCAAACCCCTGGATAGGATAGGACACTTTTAGAGGCCATCTTCCCAGGCCTTGAATACAATATCTCTTCATTCTCAGAATCCCCAGCTTTAAGATTAAATCATGTGTAACCTCAGTCTTTCCTGAGCATCCTAGTTCTTACTGTTATCCCTCTCTCTTCAAATAATCTAATGCCTCTAGTATAGGAAATTTATTACAAATTCATAAGACCAAGAATCATTCCCTAATTGATAAATGGTCAAAGGATATGAAGACATTTTTCAGAGAAACAAATTCCATCTATTAATACACATATGAAAAAAATGCTTTAAACCACTAATAATTAGAGGAATATAAATCAAAGCAATTCTGAAGTTCTATCTTATGCCTACCAGATTGGTGAAGTTGTCCAAAAGAAAAAAAAAAGGAAATTGACAAATACTTGAAGGGCTGTAGGAAAACAAGTACATCAGTGAACTCCTGGTGGAGTAGTGAACTTATCTAGTCATTCTGGAAAGTTGTTTGGAACTATGCCCTAAGAGTTATTAAAATGTGCAAACCCTTTGACCCAGTTATACCACAGAGCAAAGAAAAAGTAAAAGGATGCATTTGTACAAAAATATTTATAACAGTTCTTTTTGTGTGGCAAAGAATTAGAAATTGAGGTGATTTCCATCAACTGGAGAACTATAATTGTTCTGTAAAAAATGAGGAAAGAAGAAATGAAGGGGAAGTGGAGGGTGTAATGGAAATGGGAATTTCAACATCTTCCCTGCCTCTTAATAGGCCTGGAGGGGAGTTTGAAGACTTCCCCTGCTCTGAAAGTAAACTCTGCCCCCTAATAGGCTGAATGTAATCACATGGAGCCTGTGATGAAGAGAATTTGCTGAAGGGTGCAGCAGAGCCCACAGCAAGCTGGTCAGAGCTAGCCAGACTCTGCAGGGAGAGGATGCTCATTAAGGAGATAGAGAGGTTTATGAGTAAATATTGATCTTGTATTGGTTTGTGGGAAGGCTGAAGGATGCTGTGGATCTCAGTGTTATTATGACTTCTGAATATCTTTAGTATTATGATAGAATCAGCTTACTGGTTTTGGGATTCGATCTTCTGGTGTCTAAATAAATGCTTCAGTTATGTTCTCTACCTGAAGAATCTGGTATATTTTGCAATCAAGTCATGCAATACTTATAGTCATGATCTTTATTGTGATTGTTGGCACTGTAAATATTGTATTGGCCTACAGAGGGGGAAGGGGGAAGAAAAGGAGAGGGGGAGAAGGAGGAAAGGAGAGAACAAGGAGAAAATATCAGTATTCCCCAATTTCTGCTCTAATTATTCATGTGTGTCCCCTGAGGGCAGCTACTACTATGCTCAGATAATATGTTAAAGACAGTTGACACAAAACATTCACCAAAAACCTGTTTCACTTCTCACAAATACACACAGGATCCATGGGAGGAGTAAGCTTAAACTTAGACCATAATAATATGGAGGCATTCATGTAAGTATGTGTGACAAAGGTTTCACTCACAATACTTGTTCTGGAAGTCCTCTCTGTGTAGAGACCTCATACAGAAACCTTTAATGTAGGAGTTATTTCCAAACCAACTTATCTATTTACTCAGACTATAATCTACTTGTCCTCCCCTAAGGCAAAAATTTTTTGAAAATAAACAAAAATATTTTATATTGTACATTTAGATTGTATTATACAGTGCAATATCATTCTATTCTTTTTATATATTTATAGTATTTCACATTGTATTATATAATATTTTGTATACTGATCATTTGTCAACAATATCCTCCCCTACAATATCTTGCCTAGAGGTCATCCAGTCTAGTTCTTTTATTTAAAAGATAAAGTTGAGACCTTTGGAGGTTAACTGGTGATATCTAAAATTCTTCCAGCCCTCAAACACACTATTCTAATATCCCAGATGCATGGCATTATGTAAACACAAATTTCATCAAATGTGTAATGTTTTGATAAGGTATCAAAATTTGTTTTCATTTGACATCTGAAGAAAATATAAATAAATAACCTTCATTGTCTTCCAAGATGTTGATGCCTGTGAGGTCTTCAACAAGTTGAAAGTATGCAGCTTCACGAAGAATACTTAGAAATTTAGAAAACCAATCTTCTTTTTGCACTATTCTGCTCAGCAGTTCCCTTACCGCACGTTCATTACCATAATTTTCATCAAGCTGAGAAACCTAGTTCAAAAAGAAAAGTAGAATTAAAACATCTAAAACTTCTTAACAAATCCAAAATGATGTTAATGATTAGCAGGAAAAAAATTTGTAATTAGTCACTGTAATTCATAGTTTAATTATAGCTATAATTAGTAATTAGTCACTATAATTTATAGTTATAATTTATAGCTATAAATAAAGGCTTGGAATAGGACAAAGAAATCAGGAATGTTCCTACCTAGCAAGGAGACAGCTCTCACCATCAAAAAGAATGGTTTCCAAACTTTATGGAACAACACTTTCCCTTTTTAAATACATGAATGAATGAATGAATAAGTATAATAAATGAATGTAAGCATCACTTCACTACTTTTTCTTAAAATAACTTATATGGATATTTCCTTAGTTCATATTTTGCTTAAAGTTGAGAAATGTTAAAGCTTTATAATATAAATTATTAGATGTACAACAAAATATATAAAATACATAATTTCTGTAGTCTGCTTACTGTAATATGACCAAAGATTTAGAAACAAAAGGGATCTCTGAAGTCATCTAGTTCAACTCCCTAATTTTGCAGTTCTCAAGTGAGGCTCTGTTGTCCAAGTTGTAATGCCACTCACGAGCAGCTTTCCAGAAGAATGCTACTGTTAACAGCTTTCAAGGTTCTCATTACATAGTATAGTGAACACTCTATTTATTCAATAACAAACCAGAGCAAAATATTCACAGAGAATCAAGGTGCAGCATTCACAATGTTATAACTTACCACAGATAATCAAAATACAGCATTCACAACAATTTATCACAGAAAATGGCCACATAGTTTTTCACCACAGTGGTCACACAGTTTTGAACAAAGTATAATCATTTAGTCAATCAATCACTTAGTAATTCAATCTTTCAATCAACTCAATCATTCAGTCACCCTTAAGGAGGCTTACGGGTCACAAAATACAATAGTCAAAGTTCTCTACTCATGGGGCACACTAAGTTACAAATCAGTCACTATTCAATCATCAGTCACTACTCAATCATCATAAGTAACCTCTTAAGGGGTAGTGGAAAATACACAGGTCAAATCATAATCCTCTCAATCAGTACACTGTATCCAAGTAAAATCTTCTTTCAGCTTGAGTTGAGGCTGACTCTCAGCTTCCATGGTTCCTCTTCCATGGTCCCAGCTTCAACTGTCACCTGGATTCAAAGGCAGGCAGGTCCCAGTTCCTTGTACAGTTCTTCGTCTGGTTCTCATTTCATAATGAAGCTCACAGTGTCCAGTCCACTTCAACTACTTCACAGTTCCTGTTTCTGGGAAGACAAAGCTTGACAGAGCCACAGTAATATTCTTACACATTGCTGGCACCATCATCAATTCACTATCTCCCTGTGAAATCAACTCAGACCCACCAACAAGGTCTGAGAACACAAATCATTAACATAGAACTCAACACTGACCCACAAACAAGGTCTAAGAGGTCAGCACAAATCATCAGTAAAGTCCCAGGACCTCTAAAACCCTCCTCCAGGACTTCTGTAAACATACAACCAGAAAATCCTCTTTCAGGGCTTCCAGTAAGGTCCTAGAGCTTCTGTACAAAGTATCACAAACAAACATCAACACAGAGCAGACAAATAGAGTGCTGGGATACCACAAGTATTCCCCTTGACTCTGCCACCACAAGAATCCTCTTTTCAGCCTCTGCTGTCTCTAGCCTTGGGGCTCTCCTTATATAATCATTAGTTCCTCCCCAGGAATTCACAAGTTGTGGAGTTCACACATTCTGTTTCTTAACAGACTAAAACAAGATGTTAATTCAATAGCTGAAACAAGGTGTGAACTACTTCTGTGCTTGCTATTACACAACTCCAGGTAGGTAATAAGTAGCAGAGCCAAGATTTGAACTCAGGTCTCTTCTCTCCAAATCTAGCATGTTTTCCAAGGCATCATGCTGTATCGCAAAGAGGACAATGAAAACACGATAGGAATAGGCATTCTTTAACCTTCCCTCCACTGCCACTCAAATTCTTTAAATCATACATGTCTCTGGGGCTAGGGATAAAGGAAAGCCTTTTATACCATTTAATTAAGTTCTTTGACACTCATTAAAATCTTATTATTTCAATAAATGTGATAATCATTGCTAGATTCACATGGTGCTTAAAGGTGTGCAAAGTGCTTTATACATGTTATCTCATTTTGTTCTGACAACACCCCTAGGAGGTAGATGCTATTATTATCCCCATTTTACAGATGAGGCTGAGAGAGGTTAGGTAACTTGCCCAGAGCCACACAGTTTTTAAGTGTCTAAGCCAGAATTCAGGTCTTCTTGACTCCAAGGGCAGTCCTCTATCCACACTACATTGCCTACAAGCTTAAATTTCCCCTAAACAATACATAAAAGATTACTTTTTTCCTGTTTATTATTTTCTAGCTTGATGCTTTTAAAATTTCTTTTCTACATTGCTAACTCCCTGAAGTTCCCCCTGTAAATCCATTGTTCCCTTGTATTTGTACCACATGTACTATTATTTGCTGATTTAAGTGATAATTGAGAAAGATGTTCAGGGGGGCGGAGCCAAGATGGTGGAGTAGAAACAGCACTTCCAAGGTGCTCTCCTCCACACCACTTCTAAACTATGTAAAAGGGGACTCTGAACAACTTCTGGAACTCCAGCACCCACAGAGGCCATTTTGCAGTTTCAGTGGCAGCTTCAGCTCCTGGTCTGTGAACTGTAGGGAGATCCAGAGATCAGTCTTGAGGGGTAATCGCTTTTGCTTTAACCTCCCTGGATCTGGATTGCTGTCTGGGGGGGAGGTCTGGGGTGGGTATCCAGCTTGCCAGAGCATGTGAAGGCTCCACAGAAGCCACCCAACTAATACCTCTAATTTGTGAAGACCCTAATGTTTGGGATGGAAGCTCCCCTGTCTGGTTGCAGAGTCCTACTGTGGCAACTAGCCCCAAAATCAAGTAATTAAGTGGCAACATGCCTAGGCAAAGGAAACAAAATAAACAGAAAAATGCAACATTAGACTCCTATTTTGGGGGGCAAAGAGGATCAAAGAATGGAACAGGAGGAGGACTGTGAGGTCAGAAATCCTGCACCAAAAGCTCCAAATGAAAATATGAGTGGGTTACAGGTCATAGAGGACCTTAAGAAGGATTTTAAAAACCAAATAAGAGAAGTGAAGGAAAAATTGGGAAGAGAAATGAGAAGGATGCAGGAAAAGTATGGAATGAGAGTCAAGAGCCTGACTGAGGAAAATAACACCTTAAAAAATAGACTAACTCAAATGGCAAAAGAGGCTCAAAAGGGCAATGAGGAGAAGAATGGCTTAAAAAGCCAAATTTGCCAGATCGAAAAAGAATCTCAAAAGCTCACTTAGGAGATTAATTCCTTCAGAGTTAGACTGGAGCAAATGGAAGCTAGTGACTTTATGAGAAATCAAGATGCTGTTAAACAGATCCAAACAAATGAAAGACTAGAAGGCAATGTGAAATATCTCATGAGAAAGATGTTCAATATGAACAAGATTGTATACCTTCTCTTAATCCAAGACATTCCCATCTTTCATTTATAATACCCTGTAATGGTAATGGAAATCTGAAAATCTTCCCTGTCCCATGGCCCCTTGATAGGCTTAAGTGAATCTGAGAACCTTCCCTGATTTGAAAATATACTCTGCCCTGTAAAAGGCTGAATGTAGTCACATGGAGCCTGTGGCGGGAGGCTTGTTTTTCAGGAATGCCCACACCTTGTTACTTTGTGATTGGGCAGTGGGTTAAGAGGGTTGTGACATTCTCTGACCCAGGAGAAGGCTATATATACCCTGATGTGAGATTTTGCTTTGGGGCTCACTTTGGGAAGAGTTGTGTGATTTGGCCAGATGAGACTCTCGGCAGCCATTGAGCCCCCCAGCTTTGAAAACCCAGATGTTGGTGCGTCTCTCTCTGGTAACTAACTAGGTATAGATGCAATGGTCAGACAACTGGAAGCCCTGTCTGCTGAATGATGTTATTTTCTGTTGCAACTTTTGTTTGTATTCTCTGAAGTTCAGGGTGCTGACTTTTTCCCCTGAACTAGGTAAATGATATATGTTTGATTGATTAAAGTAAGATTGTTAACCTGAGGGGCGGCTAGGTGGCGCAGTGAGTAGAGCGTTGGCCCTGGAGTCAGAAGGACCTGAGTTCGGATCCAACCTCAGACACTTAATGCACACACAAACAAAAACCTAGCCGTGTGACCTTGGGCAAGTTACTTAATCCCAATTGCCCTCAAAAAAAAAAAAAGAAGATTGTTAACCTATTTTGAGTTGCTTTCCTTTAGAAAAGCAGATTTAAGAACCTGTCCTAGCAGCCATCCTAGGTATGCTAGGGTGCTTGCTGCTACAGATCCTTTAATCAGTTTTTAATCCCTCTGATAGAGCTCATATACAAGCTAATCAGAAAGTATTTCTCTAATAGGAATAATTATAATTAATCTTATTAAAAGTCCAGCCTAGGGGTGGCTAGATGGTACAATGAATAGCGCATCAGCCCTGGCGTCAGGAGGATCTGAGTTCAAATCTGACCTTAGACCCTTAGACACTTAACACTTGTTAGCCATGTGACCTTGGGCAAGTCACTTAACCCCAATTGCCCTGCCTTTCCCCTTCCAAAAAGCAAAAAAAAAAAAAAAAAAAGTTTAGCCTACCACTTTTCGTTCTACTATCAATATGCTCATTTGATTTTAAAAAGCAATCACATTTGTGATTCTTTTGTCTTCCCTGAATTCATGCAGATTCAAACTCAAAATACTATTATTCCTTAAAAATTGTGTTTTGTTTTAATATTCATATGAAATTCTTCATCCCATTTGTATGACTTGAGCAGCCTAGTGAATATTCTGGTAAATAAATCCTCTACTTTGGGTGTTGGCAAACTTATCTAATCCTTGGGAAGCAATAGTTTTACCTAATTATCTATTGCAAAAAAGTCTAAATAAATCTAATTTTCATATATATGTATACATACTTGAAATATATATGCATACATATATGTATAATTTGCCACTAAACTCCTGAAAAGCAAGTGAAAACTGAAGATATAATAGTTAAAAAAGCAAAAAAACAAACTTGAAAAGTTGTCAAAAGATATAAGCTGGCAGTTTCCAAAAGATATGTCTAACAAGCTACCAACAAGCACAGAAAAGAATGCTCTAACTATTATTTGTAAGATAAATGCAAATTAAAATAACTCTGTGGTTTTGCCTTACAACTAGGAAATTGGGGAAAAAAATGACAAAAAATGAAAATTTTCAATACTGGAGCCTGGTTTTATGAGTTGCTGGGGACACTGAAAACAAAGCAAAACACCAGCTTCCATATAGTAGCCAACCTTTTGGTGAGGGATTTTTCTATAGTTAGCTAGGCTGGTCCTCAAACAATGAGTACTTAGTCTTTTTTAGGATCTATACAAAGCTGATCTTTGAGGCGTTGAACTAATGCCCCATACTAACATGAATCCAACATCACTTCCATACCACCTTGAGGCCTTGGGGTAAGGGTTCTATGCAGGAAGCATGATAAATGCCAATTAACTATAAAGTTTTGGTACTTAGCAAGATTAAAGTTAAGGAAAAACTTAAGGAACTTTATTTAGCCACAATTGGGAAAGAACTTTCAACAAGGTTACAGCATGAATTCAGTTGGGCACAGCTTCCCTTTCCTCTTTGTTGACCATCTTGACACTCTAGAGTATTCTCCTAAAGTTTTCAGAGATGGGCTGATAGTTAATAATTGGGTTACCTTCTTTTAGTAGTAATAACTTAATCTGTAATTGTTTTTAAAATTCCCTCCTTGGGATCCCCATCAATTGGGGAAGAGCTGAACAAATATGTGGTATGTGATTGTGATAGAATATTATTGTGCTATAAGAAATGATGAGCAGGATGCTCTCAGAAAAACCTGGACTTACAGAAGCTGATACAAAGTGACATGTACTGTGTACAAAGTAGTGGCATGATCATATTCTATGATCAGCTGTGAATGACTTAGCTGTTTTCAGCAATAAAACAATCCAAGACAATTCTGAAGGACTTATGATGAAAAATGCCATCAATCCAGAGAGAAAGAACTGATGGTTTCTAAATACAGACTGAAGTATACTTTTTTTTACTTTCTTTATTTTTCTTGAGTTTTTTGGTGGGTCTATGTTTTCTTTCACAATATGACTAATATAGAAATATGTTTTGCATGACTGTATAAGTATAACCTATATTGAATTGCTTGCCTTCCCAATGATGGGTGCAAGGAGGGAGGAAAGAAGAAAAAAATTGGGACTCAAAGTTTTAAAAATAAATGTTAAAATTGTTTTTACATATAATTGG
Organism: Gymnobelideus leadbeateri; assembly: GCA_011680675.1. Taxonomy (NCBI): domain Eukaryota; kingdom Metazoa; phylum Chordata; class Mammalia; order Diprotodontia; family Petauridae; genus Gymnobelideus; species Gymnobelideus leadbeateri. Next base: position 914,721 of record WOXC01004731.1, read on the forward strand.
GGAAAAATAAAATAATAAAAAAGGAACTTATTACAAAGAAAGAAAACCATATGAAAAAATCTAGTGTTACTTAGTAAGAATTTTGGTAAGGATAAGTTGAACTTTCTATCGTAAATCTAGATTTGGGGAGTGAAATTTTAGCCACTTAACAGTAATGAATAAAAAGAACAACTGGCATATAAAATAAAATTCAATTCCCTCCTCACTTCTTTTGTCTAGCCTGGGAACGGATTCTTCAATGACCTTAAAATCATATCCTCTCCAGGAAGGATCTTCTTTGTGCATACTTAGTTTTGTCTTCTTCCATACAGGTTTTCTTTGTGCCTTCTTCTCTATTTCCTCATGTAGCACACTGGAGCTGGGGGCTGTGATGTTACAGAACAAATGTAGTGGCCCTGTGTTTCCTCAGGGAGATAATCATTATAGAAACTTTCACATGTCTTTAACAGTTTTTGTTTCTTTGGTGTCCTTTCAGTTTCATCCTTTAATGAGTAGAACTTAATTAGGTACTTTGCCAAACTTCCCAAAAACTTGGAACATTTAAAGGATCAGAGTGTCAGAGTTAGATCAAGAAGGGAATCCAGTAGTCCATCTAGTAGACCCTTTTTGCCAATAAGGAAAGTGAGGCTTAAGTTACTTGTAGGCATAGGTCATCAGGGTCAAAGGTATAGTTTGGACTCACGTCCTCTGATTCCAGAAGCAGTAGTCTTTCCACTGTGCCTTGCTTCTTCTATCCAGTTCATCTCATTGTTTTATGATGCAATACTACTTATAATATTTCTCTCTCCTATTCCATCAGATTTTAAAGATGAGATTACATTCTAAACTGGCATTGCCTTAACTACCATGTCTCTGTATTTGGTTGTGGTTGTGTGACTTGTTCTTCATTCTCAAAGAGGATCATGAAATCAGGGAGATGATGACACAACTTGCAATTGATTTTGATTTGCGTGAGGGAGGACTGTGCAAAGTCATCAGCCTCACTTTCTCCTCCAGAGTCATCTGGGTCCAGGGGCCAAACATTCATCATACAGGTCATTTCAGGATTAGGCCAGACCCAACTGGTTAAGGCAGTTTCTAGGCTACTCTAGACTGTTTATTCTGACAACTGATTTACATCAGCTAAACTTCCTTAGAAATTAGAATATCTATATCAATGTCTATTGTTTTATCCATCATTCATTTTTGTCTGCAGGTACAAATAGCTTGTTTAAATCTGTCTGGATGGAGCTGTTTTAATTAAATACCATAACACCTAATATTTTTCCTCTAATTTAAAAAAAATATTGAACTTTTCTTTAGCAAGTCAATGGTCTGATTATATAGTTGATCTGGAAGTGACTCCCACATCAGTAAACACTCATTTCCTCTGTATTTAATAAAACCAGCTTCAACTAAGGTCATCATATCAGTGCTTGCCTTCCTATACTCTTGCTGAAGAAGATATTTTTTATATATAGGTTTGATGCTTCTGTGTAGTCTACAAGCTTTTGGCAGCTTTCACTTGTTAATCTTGAGGCATATTTCCAAACATATTTTTTTCATATTCCCTCATGCCCACCTTTGCTTTGAAGTCATGGAGTATTAAAGTTAATTTGATTTGGAGGTATTTATGGAGTTATTTGTAGAACTGCTCTCCCTCTTTTCTATACTCTGCAACAGGTGTTTGCATATAAGCCACAATTAGTTTTCATGTTGGTTTTTTTGCAAGAGTTCTCAGTAGTATGGCAATATTAAATGACCAAGTATCCCATAAAGTTGTTTCTTATTGCCTTTGGACACATTCACCACCTCTTTATTAAACTCTAGAAGAAGAATCTGTGTTTAATTTTAACAAGAATTTCAATATTGGTAGGATTATAGATTTAGAACTGGAATGGACCTTGAATACTAATACTCTTTATTTTATAGATGAGAAAAACAAAGTTAGCAAGAAAAGTTCATGAGTTGTCCAACATGAGCAGCAGAAAACCTGAGATCAGGACCTAGATATTCTTAATCTAAGTTCAATGCTCTTTCCATAGCTGCTCACTATCAACTCATTTGTTACAAGAAAAGGATCTGACATTTAGGTTACCAATAAGTAAGTTCACGCTTCTAAGCAGTATAAAAACTGTAATTTCTTAACACCATTATGCCACTGTCATTGAAGAAGCAGAATGAGGACTGATAGGATTGGAAGACAATCTTTTATCCCATAGATTGCTATGGCTAAGACATTCATCATCTAATAGTCAGCTTACTAGTGATCAGCCTCTCCATGTGCAGCTAGAATGGTCCTCCAAAAGTAGACTTAATCTGTCAATAAGAATGTACTCACAGCCGCCTTTGCCACATGGTAGAATTTACCAGAGCTGAATTTTGCCAGCAGAAATCTCAAAACCCAGAGTTACCTTTATGCCACAATGAGACCCTGAAGCAGGATATTTGTGGATACGGTACATTTTAACTTAAGTTACAAAAAAATCAAGTACTTTTCACAACAAAGTAAATTAAGGATTTTATATGTGTAAGTAAGATGTGCTGGCAAATTAGTTCAACAGTTTATCCATTATTATCTTTTTAAGCCAGAACGATGTCTTTCTTCATGAATCATTCAGAAAGATACATATAGTCTGTAAAGATTCAAAATTCAACACAAGTGTTTTATCTAGATTTTAAGCCAGTTGAAAAGTATCTGCATCTTAATCGTTTTAAAAAGATACATGGCCTAAAAGCCTGTCTTTAGTAAGAAATTTAAAATTCACTGATACTTCCACAGGCTAATATGGAGTCTTTTAGATGTATACTACCCCTGAAAATGTCAACCATATCCTTTAGTAGAACTAAAAACATATTATAATGGGCAAAGTTATTTGTCTCAGAAACATTCCAAAGGTTCACTTATCTTCCTCAGAGATCTTGAAAGATATAGCTCCTCATTAGTTGTGGTCCCTCTCTTTGGAAATGTTTATTTGGGTGAGGTTATGGGTAGCGAGTCACTCTGGCCTTGAGTGCCATCTATACACAAACACCACCTAACTCTATATCGCCTTTGTGTCAGTCCCCTTGCGTTATTCCCAGCTGTCCTAGGGCTTGCCAGGAATCAGATCTTGGATGAAATCTCACTGGCAGAAATTCAACCCAGGCAAGACAAAAGTGATGCTGATAGGCAGAAGTATTTAGAGTAAATAATGAGAAGTGCCACTTCACTGGCAATTGGAAGAGTGTACCCAGCAAACATAAACAACTTTGTGGTGTTACTGGACTCTGTTGCTTCTGGACTCCCTAACAGCTACCGTGGCTGGAAATGCCATCTTCCATCTCCAGCTGGCTTGAAGGCTGCGTACTTTCTTCCAAAATAAGATTCTGCCACAGTGATGTACACATTTGTCATATCCAGCTGGACTACTGTAATGTGATCTTTCTGGTTCTCAATACACAAAACAATGTTGAGGATTACAGAGGAGTAAAATTAAATAATTCAGTTAAACTGGGCTATCAGATCTATATCTTGGTTTCAGTCTTTGCCAAGACTATAAAAAGTTGATTGAAAATGATCCATAAGATGACCAAACTGAACTGACTATTACAATGATTAATGCATTCCCTAGAACTCAATGGCAGTGATGCTCCAAAAATTAATTTGCTCTTAAAAATTGCTGAATTGTTGATACCTTTAAGACATGGCCTCTGACTTTGGTCATAGAATACATTGCTTTAATGTGCATTCATAACAAGATTTTGACTCTTATGACTAATTTTTTAAAGGTTCTTGTTCAACATTTATTCTGACATTATGCTTTTGGGGTAATTTCCCAAGAAGCAAGCAAAAAAATTATGTTATGGAATCTGAGGAACTCATCTGACTCCTTAAACTGTCAAAATATCTACCAAACTAAATGTTCTTAATTTGTAGTGTGTTCGTGTTCATGTGCACGTGCGTGAGCACACACATGTAAGAGAGAGACATGGATCCCTTTGGCAGTTTGATGAAATCTACAGCCCCCTTTCTTGGAATAATGCTTTTAAATGAACAAAATAAAATACATAGGATTACAAAGGAAACCAATTATGTGAAAACAGTTCATAGATCAAGATACTAGATTTTTATCTATAGATTTTTATCTATCCTAGAATAAGAATAAAGGATTTCATTCTTATTGTGCTTTTTACCCAAAAGGTTTGGAAGCTACAACTAAGGTCACTCATTTCTTGCAGATCTTCATCCAAACCTCATTCTCCACTCTCATCCATTCTTCATTCCTATCCCCCTAAATCCTCCTACCCCAAAGTTTCAACTAAACACCACCCAGCCCTTCCACTGTGCCTTCTAGAATGCCTTTGTCATAAGTGACAAACTTCTTTGGATCTTGAATCTTTTCATCTCCCACTCCTTCCATCTACTAGCTATTACTACTATTAAACCTGGCTTCCCTCTGATGACAGCCTCCCCAGTCACCCTTCCCCAATATTAGCTGCACTTTCATTCGTTCTCCTTGGCTTACTGGTAGAAGAAGAGGATCTGGAATACTCCTTACTCTCCATTGCCACTCTATAGTTCTCCCTCTACCTCCATCACTCAGTCACCTCTTTTCCTCTGAGGTCCGTGCTATTTGTATTTGCTGTTGCTATTGTTTGTCCATCTTTTGAAGAGGGCCAGTGACATCATGAGGGTGATGTCTTAACTTGAGCATGAATTGGATTTAAGTGAGGCAGAGTTGCACAAAGTCTTTAGCCTCACTCTCTCTTCCAGAGTCATCAAAATCCAGTGGCAAGACAAAATCAAGATGACTGGCAATATATTGGGATGCACTGGATGACCTTGGAGTCTACAGTGTCTGATCACATTGTGAGCACTCCACAGTACCTTTTTCAGTTGCCTTCATAACCACTGTAAAAAAGTTGTTCTTATTCTCTCATTCCACCAAAGGGAGTCTTGGAGTCTACAGTGTCTGATCACATTGTGAACACTCCACAGTACCTTTTTCAGTTGCCTTCATAACCACTGTAAAAAAGTTGTTCTTAGTCTCTCATTCCACCAAAGGGAGTCTTCACATGCTTGGGGTAGGCATCCCCCTAACTTACTGACAGCCCAGAAAAAGGCTTGGCAAGCCCCCATACCAGAGGTGCTAGTCTTCCCTTAACACCATTCCCCCCCACACACACACTTATTTACCACCAAATCAAAATCCTGGTAACTATTATCTATAGATCCCCATGTCACCCCCCTTCCTTTCTCAATGAGTTCAGTCTATGGCTCACAATTTTTCTCTCATACTAGGGGACTTTAAAAATATATATTAACTTTCCCCCAATCACCTAAACACTGAGTTTCTCAACCTTCTGTAGTGTTAATGGGATCTTTCTTGACCATTAATAGGCCTGTGACCTGGTGATACAGTCTGAATCACATGGAGCCTGGGTCACATAGGGCTCAGACTGGGAGGAGCTTGCCCAAGGAGGAGGAGGGGAGAGAGAGAGAGAGAGAGAGACCAGGAGAGAGAAAGACAGAGAGAGAGAGAGAGAAAGCAAGCTGTGGGTGGGTGGAGGGAGGAGGAATTTTTGTCTAGGGGAACTTGTTTTTGTGGGGAGGCCTGAAAGAAAGATTTAAGATGTTGGTTGCTCCCTGGATTAGTGATAAATGCCCTGTTAAATCTTACCTGCTGGTATTCTAGTGATGTTCCAAATAAATATTTTGGTTTTGCCTTTGAGGAAGAGAGTTTATTATATTTTGCAAATTTACTCTGGAAATATGCATGCATATTCATAGCGGCTGCTATGGCTATTGCACTGGAGTTGCACCTTCTCACCATGAACCCTCCACCCCACCTAAGCCAAAAATATGGTTATACCCTTGATCTTGTCATCATCTACAAATGTACCACTTCTTTGTTCAAAAATCCAAAAAATCCTCTTATCTAACCCTAATTTATTGGCCTTTCACCTCTCCTTCTGTTTTCTACTCTTCATCCACACCATAATCTCCAATTTCTTCAATGCTCAGTTTTCTCCCAGGTCATCTACTTTGCACTACCCCATGTTGATCCCTTGATGAACCAATTCAACTCTACACTATCCTCCTCTCTTGAATTCCTACTTCTCCTTATCATATTGCTGATTAATTGCTAATTGCTGATGCCCAGCCAAGCCTCAACCTTGGACTCCAATACTCATTTTCCTTGGCTTTTCTGCTGCCATTAACACCATTCGTCACTCTTTCTTCCTTGATGCTCTCTTTGCACTGGTTTTTTTTTTATGATACCATTCTCTCCTGCTTCTCATCCTTCTGACTACTCCTTCTCTGTCTCCTTTGCTGGATCCTCTTCCATATTATACCTTCTAAACGTGTATGCCTCAGGGTTTGTTCACGGGTCCCTTTCTCTTCTCCCTCTATACTACTTCACTTAGTGATCATCATACAGTATTGCTGTTATTGTGTACAATGTTTTCCTGGTTCTGTTCACACTTTGCATCAGTTCACATAAGTCTTTCCAAGTTTTTCTGAAATCATCCTGCTTGTCATTTCTTACGGCACAACAGTATTCCATTACAATCATATACCACAAGGTGTTTAGTCATTACCTAACTGATGTTTTTTTCTTTCTTTTCTAATTGTCATATAAGTTGGAGGGGAACGATTGGGCAAGATAGAGAAGTAAACTTAAGTGACATAAAAATAAGATATAAATTAAAAAGTGTGTATAAAATGATATGTCATTGTTTCAATACTGAGACCAAAGAAAGACATAAGCAGACTTCTTACCCAAGAGAATGGCATGGGTGTGTGGCATCTTTGACCTGTTAAAAGGCACACTGATTCCTGCAATATAGGGCTGTCTTCCTTTCAGTTTTTAAAATACCATTGTCAATTAAAATGTCTATATTATGTGAGTTTTTCATGACAGAAGCAGAGGACCAAACACTACTAACACAGAAAGATGGGACTGGACAGGGATCATAAAGCCCTGACTACAACTACACAGTAATTCCCTTACACCCTCAGAAGCAAAATGCCCCTACTTTTAAAAATAGTGTCTTTAATAGCCCTTTATATCTATTCAGTATTTATTTGGCAGGAGGGAGGAGGGGTTGGGAAGAAGTAAACGAATAGCCCTCTCAAGTCAGGTTGTGGTTTTCTGAGTCATAGATCATAAATCTAGAACTGGAAGACGCCTCAGAAGCTACTTCGCCCAACTCCCTCCTCTTACAGATGAGAAAACTGAGGCCTAGAAAGATTAGGTAATTTGTCCCAGTTCATAAAGGTAGACAAGATTTGAATTCAGGTTTCTTTTCACCTACCGAGCAAGCCATAATGTTTTCAAGGAACAATTCGATCAAATGTACCCCAAAGAATACTTGGAATAGCATACTTCCGTACACACAGGCATGTACGTTTGTAACAAGTGCACACCAAAGAGGGGAAATGACTCTATCTGAAGAGGTACCTACCCTATTTCTGTCTTCCTTCGTTAGCAGAGCCTTTTCCAAGCATTTGTCCATGACATCAGTAGCTTGAAGCTTGTCGACCAGGGTGGGTTGCAAAATGTCCAGCAGCTGGACGCACTTGTCATAAGAGGTCTCTAATGATGGAGAGGGCAAATCATCGAGGTCTGGGCTCATATATCGAGCAGCTAGAGTGCAGCCCCCATTCTTAAGCCCCGTGAGAAACTCCTGAGTCCAGCCAGGACCCCAGGTCCCTCTCTCCAGAGTGCTCAAGAGTAACTCCGCCGCTATCGTGTTTCCCTCAGTAGCAGCGGTTTGCTGAATTTGTTCTTTCTCAACCCTCCCCAGGAAAGTCAGGTAGTCCAGCACTGGCTCCACTCGGATGTACTGTCTCAGCCTGGGCCTGAAGCACAGGATAAGACTGAGGAAATTCTTCTCCTCCGGGGAATACTCTCTCGACATCTTTCACAGGTAGATAGGAAGGGGAAGACAGTCGCCCTGGAGTTGCAGCTGCCCGGCGTTCTCGCCCCGGCGCCCTCCGAGCGAGCGTTCTCTCAGTATCCTCGGAGCTTAGGTCTGCCCCGAAGCTGATCGTGGGACTTAAAGGGCTCTCAGCTCTTGCTGCCTGCTGGGCGATGAGTGCTCTCTTGCCTTGCCCTACAAGAACTCTGCGCAAAAAGACAGACAACTAGCTAGCTGGGCAACTCTGCCCAGCTACTCGCGGAATTGGACCCAGCCAGGTGCGGTACACTGACACTGTCCAGTCCTCTTATCTCTGCGTTCTACTCCCAGCGCCCAAGTTTCTGCTGCTTCAGTCGCCAACCAGCCGGGAAGTCAGTTTTTAAAGTTTGTACTGGGACAGTTTCTGTTTCGATTCCCGGCTTCTGGAGTCTCCGTCTGTAAAGAGAAAGGGGGTGGAGCCAAGCTGTTTGTTGTGGGGAGGAGTGCATACAAACATACGAGCATATATATTCAGGGCTTTAGTGCTTTCTTTATAGACTTCAAGTCTGTCCCAGGCATTTTATTAATGTATATGGTGATAACAATGGATAGAATATCGGACTTGGGTCAGGAAGAGCTGAGTTCAAATTCAGCCTCAGACACTTACTTAGCTTTGTGACTTCAGGAAAGGTTCTACCTCTCAGCTTCAGTTTCCTTATTCAGGGGAAAAGAATTTTACTGGAAAAGTTGCATTTGCTCGTGGTCTACAAAAATGAATGGAGAGACCAATTTTTTTTTTACTTCTCTTTTTCTCTTTTGACCTCTTCCCTGTTAGAAGACAGTGGTTCACAGTAGATCAGGTCTGTATTCTATTTAGGGTGGTGTGGAGAGGGAGCATGTGATTTCATGACCCGGGAACATGGGAACTACTTGTGCTTGTCTACAGCGTTCTCAACATAGATTGGAGACCCCAGAAACCTGAAAGGGATTTTTGCAGCCCAAGAGATGACAGTTCCTAGGGGTAATTAAGTTGCTACAGAAGCACAGAGATTGATCAGATAGATCTCTCAGCCCAAAGGCAAAGTTGATGGACAATAATTCTCATGAGCCCCAATGACCTAAGTAGAGGGGGTGGGGTGAGATTAAGATCTATGTAACAAAAACCTGGGATCTTGCCTCCTAGCCAGAGAAGGGAGACTTCTTGGGTAGAATTGAATTAGCTCTTGTTTTCCTCAAGGGTAAGCTCAAATTCAAGAGTTCCTAAATTCAAAAGAAACTTGATCTTCTAGAGATAATTTTCCCAGACAACATTACCTTTTGGAAAAATAAAGGCCCACATGGACAATGAGACTAGAAGTTCAGTATAAGGTGCCCACGACTTGAAGAAACGTGGAATCTGGACTTTGCCACTTTACACATTTACAGTGATTCAGACAATACAGGGCAGAGAAAAAGGATTACTCGTTCAGCATCTCCCAAACGAGATTACCTTCCATGGGATGTCTATGGACATGTTTGAATGATTTATGTATTTCCAATTTGTTTCTGTGTCCTTTGCATTGCTTGCATTTTCTCTGGGGAGAAATGTAGGCTGTTTATTGATTGTTTATATAGTATCTGGGGATACCCTTTATCCATATTTAGGCAAAACTAGATAAAAGCTATACCTTTATTTAAGATAATTTTTCTAAAGTAACTCTAGGTGGAAGTAATAATCCCAGAATAGAAAATTACTCTCCAGGATCAGCTCCCAGGATTAAACCTCTGGCACATGTGAGCCCAGAGGATTTGGGGAGCCTGGGATATGGGTTATTTCTTAGGTACTCATTTTGAATCGGAGGAGTTGAATTCCAGTTAACTTTAAACACTCAGTCTCCCCATATATTGGGGAACTCATATAAGCTTTTTTTTTCCTTTTAGATAGTGTATTTTGCTCCATCATGGCATGAGTGAGAACAATTCATCTGGGTCTACATTTTGGATCATCTTTTGAACTCCAAGGATCCTTTGGATAAATTATCTGGGATCTATAGTTGCCACATGTGCTGCAAGAACCCATCAGGGAAACTAATTTTTCAGTTTAGGTCAACTTTGAGGGTAAAGGGTCACCTTCTAATCCATCTCAAGTACCAAATCCCTTTTAGGAAGAGTCCTATACATTTTGGGAGCTCATCATATTTTATTTTATTCTATGTTATTTTGGGGATTGTTTTGGAGCTAGATTTATTTGCCTTAGCAAGGAACAAGTAGTACATCTCATAGACAGGAGATTTATTTTTGGAGAAGACTTGGACTGTTTGTTCTCTTATGACAGAAATTAGAACAGTTTGAGAGACACCCTCTAAGAATGTTTGATTACACAGAAGTTCACCTGAGTGCTCTTCTGCTGAGAAGAGAAACTTGGTCTTTCCTTATTATTTTCCTCTATGATTAATTGCTTATTTTACTTTTATTAATTTTGTTTTCTAATTTTTCTAAATGCTTTGGGACAGGCCTTTATCAGCACCAAGGGGAGCTATGATCTTTATACATTTTCATTAGTTGAATACATTTACATGTTGGTATAATTTCTACGTTGAGTAGCAATGGGTCTGGGCTCTCACACAAGATTATTAATTTGGGGAATTGTCTAAGAACTGGGTCTGATAGACATCCTGGGACTCTCAGTTGACAATGGAAGTTCTCAAAGTGTCTGGAAATCTTCTCAGGGGGTCTGTGATGTCAGAACTATTTTTTTAAATAATAATAACAATTAGATTTTAATATCTAAAATAGTAAATATAAATTAGTATTATCAAACTCAAACTCCCTAAACTGTGCATAAGGATTCCAGCTGGTAGCATATTGACTTAGAAAACAAATGAGCATTATCTATGTTCTATTGTATTTAAGATTTATTTTGCTAAATACTTCCCAATTACATTTTAATGTGGTTCTGGCAGCACTGGGGAACAGTGCAGCCAGTAATACAGATAGCTGACCAGAAGTTTGACACATTTGCTATAGGTATAGCCCACAGCAGCAAAACCTCCTTGGGGTTCCCAATAATTTTTAGGATTTCAAACAAAAACTTTAGAAACTGCTAAAACTGTTTTAGGGAAAGCAATCAAGATGAGAAATTTTGGAACTTCCACAAGCCCAAGAGAACTATAGGGTAAGGATAAGGACCAATCAGTGTACCCTAAGGCACACTGGTTTTGTTGATTGGGACTGAAAATATTTAACTGGAGAAAAAAGTATAAGAGTGGAAGATCCAGGGAGTCCCTGAACCACTTAAATGCCCTAATTAACTTGAAGAGCTTAGAGGACAAGCGTCACCTCTCTCCACACTCTCTGAAATCAAGCTCACAGGCTTTTTGGCTGTTCATCTTTTCTGTCTATAGTCAGAAGACAAACCAATGTATACGATTTGGTAGAAAAGAAGAAGATAGTAAACATATGCATTTCTATATTTTTTTCCATGGATGTATTAGTAATACTTACAGTATAGTGGAAATAATACTTGATCTGGATTCAGAGGATTTGGGTTTGAATACTGGCCCTGCCACTTATTACATATGTAACCTCAGAAAAGGGCCAGATAGCTAGGTGGCACACTGGATAGAGTGCTGGACCTGGAGTCAGGAAGACATCTTCCTGAGTTCAAATCTGACCTCAGACACTTAATAGCTGTATGTGCCTGGGCAACTCATTTAACCTATTTACCTCAGTTTCCTCATCTATAAAATGAGCTGGAAAAGGAAATGGCAAATCACTCCAGTATCTCTGCCAAGAAAACCCTCAAAATGGGGTCACAAGGGGGGTTGAAAACTACTGAACAACAATGACCTTAGATAAGTCATAAACAGGACCACAATTTCCTCGTCTATAAAGTAAAAGAGTTAGACTATATTCTCTCTAACATCTCTTCCAAAAGGAAATCATCTAATCTATGTTCCTGAGTGGAGGCACACTATAAATGTTTGCTATTAATGTTGCTCTTATTCAATTCGACAAGCATTTCTTAAATGTCTATTATGAGGAAGGTACTGTACTAGGCACCAAAGGACAAAGACAATAATGAAATATTCCTTGTTCCCAACCAGTTTTCTGAGGGGAAGGAGACAAGCATTGGTTAGGTACCTACTATATGCCCAGCATTGTACTAAGCCATTTGCAAATAATCGATCTCGTTTGACCCTCACTACAAACCTGCAAGTTAGGCATTTTTATTACCCCTACTTTACAGATGAGGAAACTGAGGCACACTGAGGTTAAGTGACTTGCCCAAGTCACACAGTTAGTAAATGCTTGAGACTAGCTTTGAGCTCTATTCCTAACTCTAGGTCCAGGGCTCTATCCATCTAGCTGAACACAGTATATGTACAGATAAACAAATACAAAATATTATCAGTAGACAAGGAAGGTTAACAACTAGGGTGATCAAGACTATCTCTTGATGTGGTTTGAAGAAGGCAAATTAAGCCCCTCCCTGTCTGGAGGGTTCCTAAGTGTAGCCAGAGAGACTCAGGGAGGCAGAAGTAGCTTTGGCAACCAAGCAGACTTTTACTTGGGGGAATCCTCCTTGACCAAGCCATATGAAGGTGCAAGGGCAAACAGGGGTTCCACAGGTGGTGATTAGAGTTCAAGGGACTGAGTCAGAAAGACTCATAAGTTCATGGAGTAGGGGGCTTAAAAAAAGAGATAAGCCACAGAACCATGGTCAAACTGGGCAAGTGATATCTTAATTTCCCATCCTGCTCCATCCCTTACAAAGGAGCTCCTCTCATAAATTGTCTAAATTATTCACTTACTGCTTCTTCTATCCCCTGCAGAAAACCCATGGCCACTGACTTCTTTGATTACTGGGAATGATGCAAGATTAAGAAAATTTTCTGGTAAACAGGAGACTTTTTTTCTCAGTGAAATCTGGGGTGGGAAAGGGTTGGCTTTCTTCAGTTCCCACTGAAGAGTGAAAGCATATATATTATTTTGCCTGCATATTTATTAAAGACAATCATACATCAGATAAAAAATATTTTCCTAGCTTACACAAGTCTCCTGACATTGGGAATGGAAAAAAAATGCTACCACCCAAGTATACACAAAAAGTTAAACAACAACAACCTTCCTAAATAGGCTTAATCTTGAAATACAAACCAATAAGACTGAAGACTAAACACTTTAGGTCCTGAACCAGGTAATAAAACAATTGCAAACTTTCTAGATCTTTGGACTGGTTCATATCAATAAGGCTTGGAGCAAATTTTGGATATGATAAAAGAAATGTGTTTGTCTCCAATCACACCTTTAAAGGCCCACCCTGTCAGATGGAGGCCACAAAGCATCATCTTCTAGCAAAACCAGGAGAAATATGTACACAATTACAGACACCAACTTTGATAGACAGACTATCCTTAGCAATGCAGGGTAATAAGTCACTCCAAAAGACTCATGGTGGAGAGAGACGTCTACATTCAGAGAAAGAACTAGAAAGAACAAAGTTTGGATGCAGATTGCAGCAAACTACCTGCTCTTTCTTTTTCGGTTTTCTTTCCTCTTTCCCATTGTTCATTCCATCCGATACAATCCTTCTTTATAACCTGACTAATGTCTAATGTGAAAGTATTTGCAGATCCTATACTTGATTGTGTGCCGCCATGGGGGAGGGGAGGTAAGGAGGGGGAGAAAATTTGAAACTTAAGGAATTGTGGAACTGAATCTTGTAAACTAAAAGTAAACAAACAAATTAATAAAGAAAATAAATTTTAAGACATCATCTTCTTTTGTTATCTCACTGTGGTCAATGAGTCTCTTCAGTTCCTCCATCACACTCTTATGGACATATGCCTTTTTTTCTGATCATGAGATCATTGCTGTAATTGCTGTGGTTGGCATACCTCAGTTTTCCATCCAGCCTAAACTCAAACTTCAGAAATTCATGGCCGAATTTGCTCTTGTGTCTCCTGTAGTAGCATAGGTTGAAGCCCAGAGCCCCAGCACAACAGAGCCAGATCTGAATCTGTGGGACATGAAGGGGAAGATCTACCTACCTCTAGACTTAATAAGAGGAGCTTTTAAAGAAAGTGAAACAAAGACTCAATAATTGAACACATCAATTCAAGGAAAGTGGGTGGTCAATTAGTTTTCTTTTGTGTCAATGTGAATTAATTTTTAAGTATAACAGATTATACAGAATCCGGTCAACTTCTCACCTATAGGTTACCCAACTTCAGACTTCCACTTGACTCCCTGCTATATATTTAATGAAATCATCCGGAGCTCCTGATAATTTATTTCACATTAATAAACACAATATTTTAATTAATTCACTCAAGCCCCTATTCCATTCATTAAATATTAATTACTTAAATGAAATAGAATGGATAAACTTTCTTTCTCAATAATAATTATTCTTATTTATTTATTATTAAATATTAAATTATAGAATATGCACAATAAGTGAAAGAAATAATAAGCATAAAGACATATGTAACTATTTACAATATTCTGGCCAGTATCATAGCCCATGTCACTTCAAACACTTAATATTACAATAATTGACTACATTACTTGTCTAGAAACTCACTCCATTCATTTCACATCTGGTACTGATTAAAGTCTCTTTTCTCAATATTTCCCTTCAAAATTAGTCCTCTTCTTTTGTCTTATTTTTATTAATAACAGGAAACAGTCTTCCCAAAATACAATGTACTTGCTAGCTCTTTATCAATCTCGACCCCTCTGCAGCTTTTGACACCATTAATCACCCTCTTCTCTTTGATACTTTCTTTTCCACTTTTTTCTGACACTTCCACTTCCTATTTTTCCTACCTGTATGATCATTCCTTCTCAGTCTCCTTTGCTGGATTATCCTGGTTGGTCCCATTATCCACTAGTCCCTTAAAGCTCTGTCTTGCTCCCTTTTCTCCTCTCCCTCTATACTATTGCATTTGATAATCTCATCAGCTCCCATGGATTCAATTATTTCTAGGATGATGATTCTCAGATCTATTTATTTACCCTAATCTCTCTCATCATCTCTAGTTTCATATCTCCAACAGCCTACTAGATATCTTGAATTAGTTGTTCTGCTGACATCTAAACTCTACATGTCCAAAAAATGAAATCATCCTTTTTCCCCCAATCCTCTCTTCCTAAATTTCTTATTGTTGTTGAGGGCACCATCATCCTCCCAAGTCGTGTAAGTTTGCAACCTAGGTGACATCCTCAACTCCTCATTCCATCTCATCCTCCATATCCAAATCATTTGCTGAGTCCTATCAATTCTACCTTCTAAATATTTCTCATATATGACCCTTTCTTTCCCTCTGACCCCACCACTGTTCTGGTCCAAGCCCTCACAACTAGACTATTGCAATAGCCATCTGGGTGGTCTCCCTGTCTCAAGTCTCTTCCCACTCCAGTTCATCTCCACTCAGCTATCACATTGATCTTCCTTGGCATATTTTGTCATGTCATGTCACACACACACCCTCCCAACCCCCAACCCCATTCAATAAACTCCAGTGGCTCCTATTACCTCCAGGGTCAAATATAAAGCCCTCTATTTAATTTTTTAAATTCTTTATAACCTGGACTCTTCTTTACTTCCCTCCCCAGAGTAAATGGAGGGGAGCAAAATTTTGCTCTTCTTTGAATATGATACTCCTCCCAAATCTGGGCATTTTCACTGGCTATTTCCCATGTCTAGAATTTCCTCTTTTCTAATATTGGCCAAAATTAAACATTATAAATGTGAAATTCTCAACTATCTACTAAAAATACTCCGGCTATGTCAATGCTCTAAGCTTTATTTATATGTTTTGCCCTAAAAACAAAGGTTTTTTTTTCTTTCAACATGGGAAATTGAGATTTCCCTATTAACTAACTCTCAAGTTATTTCATATAAATTATTATTATGAATCATTATTTTTCATATTTCATTGTTTCATATAGCTTTTATATATAATTATGTGTAATTATATATCATATAAATATATAATATACAAATTTATATTTCATATAAGTCATTATTACATAAATCAAATTATAAATAATAGCTAACATTAAGCTTTGTAAATCACTTTATGAATATTATTTCATTTGGTCCTCATATTAATTCTGCAAAAAAGGTGCTATTATTATCCTCACTTTATAGATGAGGAAACTGAGGCTGAGAGATAAAACAGTAAGTATCTGAGCCAGGATTCAAACTCAAGGCTTTCTGCACCCAAGTCTGGCACTCTCTGTACTATGCCATCTAGTAGCCTTTGATCAACAGAAGGTGCTACAACAGAACTTGTGGCATAGACCTGGTACAAGGAATAAAATGAGTATTACTTGGGCTATTTATTTTGGAGTGTTGTGTACTGAGTATAATTCAGTTCTCATTCTTTGCCAGGAGTGTAGGGCCTGGTTGGGATGAAGTCTGTGGGGAAAGGGGATGAGGGTAATGACATGACTGGGGGTGTTGAATGATCCTAAAGCCAGACTAACACCACTGGTGTGAGGGCTTGCCAGGTCCTTTTCAGGGCTGCTCATCCACCTTTGGTGTCCACCTGGCCCCCAACTCTCATCTGTGGCTTCAAGAAGCTGTAGTGTGCACAGCAGCCTCACTCCAGTAAAACCATGTTGGCAGATGAGCTAAACCAGGCTGAGAATAACCAAAAGGCCTCAGACTTTTTGGTAAGTTAGGAGATGACTGTTCCCAGCATGTGAAGACCTTCTGTCACCCCAGGAATGGGGAGATGAGAACAATTTGTTCCCATGACCCTGAAGGTGGCTGAAGCAGGTGCTGAGGAATGCTTAGAGCTTGGTCAGACATCAAAGACATCAAGATCATCCACTGCGTCTCTGGTCCATCATTAATCCTCCTGACTTTTGCACTGCCACTAGATTTTGATGATTCTTGAAGAAAGAGTAAAGCTCACAACTTGGTGCAACTCTGTCTTATTGAAGTCAAAATCAAGCATGAGTCAAGACATCACCCTTTGATATCACTGGACCTCTTGGAAAAATTAAGGACAAACAACAATGCCAGATTCCTAGGCCCTTTATGAAAAAGCCCTAAACTTCCCAATGAATCAATCTGTCTTCTGGAAGTAAAATGTTGTAACATATATTTTAGCGTGAATTTAGAACAATGTCTCCTATCACAAAGTCACCTATGGAAAGAGAGAGCTGCAAGGGACTTTAGCAGTCATCTAATCCAACTTCCTCATTTTACAGATAAGGAAACTGAGACCCATGAAGGTTTAATGACTTGTTAAGTCATTTAAGTAGTAAAGTAGGAAACCCTGCTCTGACTTCAGATCAGTGCCCTTTCCATTGTGTTGTTACTGTTCAGTTCTTTACTCATGTCCAACTCTTCATGACCCTCTTTGGGATTTTTTTTAGCAAAGATCCTGGAGTGCTTTGCCATTTCTTTCTCAAGCTCATTTTACAGATAGAAGAAACTGAGGCAAATAGGATTAAGCGATTTGCCCAGGGTCACAAAGCTAGTATCTAGGACAGATTTGAACCCATGAAGATGAGGCTTCCTGATTTCAGGCCCACCTCTAGCCACTTCACCACCCAGCTGGCCCTTTCCATTGTACCAAATGCCTATTTGCATAGCTTTCCCTAGAACCTTGCTGACAAAAACAGGGTGTTTCTCCCCCTTCGTTTGCATAGGGGCTTTCAAGCACAGACCTAACAAGGGTAAAGTTGTTTTATGTTTATCAGGAATCCAAGTGGGAAGGATTCCTGTCTCCTAGCATGTAGGTTCCCAGTTCTTTTTAATATACAACTTTTCTTTTTTTAAATTTTATTTTTGATAAAGCTGCCATTCTTTTCTTGGATTCAATACAACAAATTTTGGCTGAAGCAACTAGCAACTTAATTAGCAACTAATGTAGCAACTTGTAGTAAACATCAACATTTGTCTATGTCATAAGGGAAAAAAGACACCCACATCAAGAAAATGGCAGCTACATTACAATATAAAACCCACATGAAAATAAGTTCTTAAAGCTGCTACTAACCAAGACCTGCAAATATCACTGATCATTACTGATAGCATAGTTGTTGTTGTGTCATTTCAGTTGGGTCTGACTCTGTGACCCCATTTGGGGTTTTCTTGGCAGAGATATTCAAGTAGTTTGCCATTTCCTTCTCCAGCTCATTTTATGATGAGGAACTGAGGCAAACAGGGTAAAGTGACTTACCCAGGGTCACTGCTACCATCATTATTAAAATCACAAAGTTCAGCTTCATGAGAACGGGTTACCCTGAGGCTGGAGAATTGTACCAAATCACTACTCAGGGACTAAACAGATTGAGCAGAAAGACATCAGCCAATGAAAAATACATATTGAGGCCCCCTCCTCGACCTTCCCCGATTGCTCACCCTTTCTCTTTTCCCCTTCCTTGTCCTTTTTCCCTTCCTTCTCCCCCTCCGCCTCCTCATCTCCCTCCTCATCCCCATCCTTCCCTTCATCTTTTCTCCTTCCTCCCTTCCCTGGCCTAGACGATGCCATGGTGGAGACGGCTGAGGAGGCCACAGAGTCTGCCGAGGCGGACATCACCGGGCTGTGCCAGGACATGTTCTCCAAAATGGCCACATACCTGATGGGAGAGCTGACAGCCACCAGTGAAGATTATAAACTTCTGGAAAATATGAACAAACTAACTAGCTTGAAGTATCTAGAAATGAAAGATATTGCAGTAAACATAAGTAGAAACCTAAAGGACTTAAACCAGAAATACGCTGTCCTTCAGCCTTATCTGGATTAGATCACTTTAATTGAGGAGCAAGTAGCCGCTCTCGAATAGGCAGCTTACAAGTTGGATGCCTATTCAATGAAACTAGAAGCAAAGTACAAGAAGTTAGAGAGGTGATGAAAGAATTCTTTAGCACAAAGACTTTAACTACAAGAATGTTTTATAAGAAATATGTGGGATGGGACTTCTCACTAGGCTTCAGTTCCCAAAAGGAAGGGGTGCTGCTGATCCAAGGAGAATCCCAACCCCCACCTCTGGCTGGATGTGGAACTGGCCACCCCCGTGTTTTCTTCAGCCTGTACCCCTGGAACCCTATCTTAGCGTGTGCTCCCTTGTGTGCCCTGGACTGAGGCTCAGAAATCAGGATCAACCCCATCTGGAGCAGACACAGATGAGAGGCTCTCTGCTCCCTGCTCCTCCCTTGCCCCCATTCTGCTCATAACCTGTTCTTCAGGTTATGAACAAATAAATAAATAAATAAATAAATGCCAACCTAAAAAAAAAAATACATATTGAGTGTATGCTATAAGTAAAATACTATATTAACCAAGAGGGGTTCACAGAAATATATAAAATATATCCACTGTTCTGGAGGATTATTACTTAGGGAACCATAAAAAGGGAACAACCAATACTAAGTATTAAATTATGTGTCAAATGAGTCTAATGTCAAATAAATATGATATTAATTGTTAGAAGAGACAGAAAAGTACCTTAGGATGGTCAGAGGAAGTTTCACTGAGGGAGCAGAATTTATATTTGAACCTGCCAGAGAGAGTAGCATTTACATGGGTAGAGCAGAGAAGAGATAGAACTCTAAGAGTTCTTTGCCTTTTTTGTCTTAGGTCTCTTTAGTCATCTGAAGGCCTTATAGATCTCTTCTCAAATAATGTTTTAAAATGCATAATATAAAATACATAGGATTATAAAGTAAACTGAACAGCTAGGTGGCACAGTGGATAAAGCACTAGACCCAGAGTCAGGAAGACTCATCTCCCAGAGTTCAAATCTCACCTCAGACACTTACCGGCTGTGTGACCCCAGCTAGGGAAGAAAACAATAAACCACTCCAGTCAGTATCTTTGCCAAGAAAACCCCAAGTGGGGTCACAAAGAGTTGGATGTGCCTGAACAACAACAAAGAAATAAACCAATTTTATTGAAATTCAGTTATCAAGATAAATATGTGTGTTGTGTGTGTGTGTGTGTATATATGTTTTTTTTTTATTAAGTTCATAGATTATACCTTAAGGGCTCTTGCTCTAAGTGAGTGAAGCCTAGGAGGTAGGAGAGTGCAAGGGTATATTTCAGGAAAAGTGAGAAGACCTATTCACTTTCAACAGCCTATTCATATTGAAGAATTACAGACTTTAAGACTGGAAAGACGAAACTACTGTGGAAGATTTTAACTATCACAATATCAGAATAAGGAGTTTGGATTTTATCCTACAGGCAATGAGAACCACTGAAGGTTTTTAAGCAGGCAGATAACATAATGAAAGCAGTATGTGAGGAAAGTTAATCTAGCTAAGATGCTGCTGAAAGTGTTAATGCTGCCACATGTCATGAAGGTAACTGTCTTCCAGCCTGCTTTCTTGATCTCCAAAACCATCATTTTGCAAGATGAATTCATATCTCCTCAGATAGTTTCCCAGCAGGACTCATGCCCCTGAGCAGCTTCTCCTCACCCCCAATTTTCAGCTTCTTTTTATATGTTGCCCCTCCTCCCCAACACACACACCCAAACTGTGAGCTTCTTCAGGGCAGGGAGTCATGCCTCTCTGTGTTCCTAGCACTTAGCATAGTGCTTTTGCATACTTTTTCCACTATACTCTGATTCAGCACATAAGTTTGAAACAAGTTTTCCCCAGGGCTCTGAAACACAGAAGAAAAGGAAACCTAACCTCTCCTTAGAGCCTGGGTTTTCCCCCAGGGCTGTTGTTTGTCCTTCATGCACAAAGAGGAAGCAAAGTCTTCACTTGCAAGTGAATTGGATTTAAGTGAGGCAAGGCTGTGTAAAGTCACCAGCCCCACTCTCTACTCCAGAGCATTCTGGGTCCAATGGTAAGAAATAGATCAGGACCACTAGATATGGCCCGATGGGGGATAAACGGGTCTGGACCAGTGAAAGTGATGAGGTATGGGCTCTGGGAGCCCCCTGGAGCTCTCCTTGAGTCCTTGAGGTACAGGCTCTGGGAACTTCTCTTGGACTCTTGATTAAATCATCCTATTTGATGGGGCATTTGCATGAGACAATAAGCCTTACATTGTGCCTAGTTACTAAGTGCTAAACTACTAGCCTAGTTACTAGCCTAGCCCTCCATTATTTATCTACTTCCCACCCTAGAGCCTACCAAAATATCAATACACCCTTGAGCTGGCCTGGCCCACCATTGTTTGTGGTCTCCATGACTTCCCACCCTTAATCACTCCTGAAGACCCTCCCCAAACTCCTCCCCTAGACCACCCCTAGATTCCTCCCACAACCTTCTGTATATAAGACCTCATCTCACATTATGTGTGTGAGAGTGACATAGAATGCCATGTGGGAGAACACTATAGAATGGGGAGAATGCCATGGAACAGTGAGAGCGCCATAGAATGACCCAGCACAGACTTATTCTGTGTCTAATACAAGCGCCTTTTAATAAATTTTACTTTTCTTTGGCTGAGAAGACTTGAGTCGAATTTATTCGGCAGGACTCGGCTTGTTGGTATTTTGGGGTCTCCAGAGCAACCTTAACCCTCTTAGTGGGTACCCTCTTCAAAAGGACCCCTTTAGTGGAAAAAGGAAAGTGGGAACAGTCTCCAATTCCCTTCAGCACAACAGTAGCTCCTTAATATTAGACTTGTGATATGGGTTGGGTATGCCTGTGTATCTTGCCCTCTCAGTGCATGAATATACTTTTTCTGCATTGCAAATCTTCCCTCCACAGATTCTGTGCGTGTGTCAGATCACACTGCCTAACTGTACAAAGCCTTGGGCAAGATAAACATCTGAGAGATTTTGCTGTTGTGATTCTTTGTTACTAGATCACAGCATTAGCACAATTTAAAGCTGGAAGGGATCTCAAAAATCAACTAGTCCAATTTTCTCATTTTACATGGGAGGAAACTGAGGTCCAGAGACAGTGTGTGACTTGACCAAAGTCATATAACTTGTAAGCAGAGGAGCTGGTGGTTGAACCCAAGTCTTCTGGATTTGGATTCATCACTCTACCCCACTACTTCTTGCTGAAAATTATATTTTTCATCACATCGTCTCAGTCATTCCCTTGTCTTTGTGTCAAAGGTCAAAGTGAATAGGGTTAGGGGTGCGTGAGATCCCGAAATACACTGGGCCCGGCCGAATGAATTCAACTCAAGTCTTCTCTCAGCCAAAGAAAAGTAAAGTTTATTAAAAGTTTACCATATTGGGTAGACTCTTAAGGAACCTGGGTATCTAACACTTGCATTAGACAAGTGGCCCAGAATCATCTGACACAGAGTAAGTCCTTACTAGGTCGTTCTATGGCACTCTCACCCCACATGGAGGTAAGATGGGGTCTTGTATACAGAAAGGTTGTGGAAGGAGTCTAGGGGTGGTCTAGAGGAGGAGTTTGGGGAGGGTCTAGGAGTTAATGAGGTCAGACTCCAGTAAATGAATGAAGTTGCTGGAGGCTACCTGGAGACCACAGACAATGGTGGGCTAGGCCAGTTCAAAGGTTTAACACTTGAGGATCACTGGTGGGATAATGGAGCTGGGTAATGGAGGGCTAGGCTAGTAACAGAGGTTTGGGCCCAGCCACAGTGAAAGGCTTATGGCCTCAGGTAAATGCCTCATCAAACGAGAAGATTCAGAGTTTAAGGGAGTTCCCAGAGCCTGCACCTCATCATTAAGGCTCATTCAGGTCCATGAAAGAAGTGGGTCTGGAGCTGGTCCTTAAAAGACAAGTAGGGTTTACATAAGAAGAGAGGAAAGCAATCTAAAACAAAGACAGGAATAAGCACTTCTTGTTTCCTTTTTTTACTTTTTTACAATTTTGGCATTTAATTAGATGTATTCACTTGGGTAGGGTAGCTAGGTGGCACAGTAGATAGAATGCTGGGCCTGGAGTCAGGAAGACTCATCTTCATTAGTTCAAATATGGCCGCAGACATATATTAGCTGTGTGACCCTGGACAAGTCACTTAACCTGTTTGCCTCAGTTTCCTCATAGGTAAAATGAGCTGGAGAAGAAAATGTGGTATCGAAAATCCTAAATGGGATTATGAAGAGGCTGACAATATGAAAAAACAAAAAGTTACTTTGATAGTTTATTAAATATTACTTTCTCTTGATTACCTTTCCTTGTCCTTTGTCATGTATTTAAGTCTTTTATCTATCCACTTCTCCCCTTTTATCTCCCCCCACCCCCAATCTTGGGAATAGGAGTCATTTTATGAAGTTCTCCCTCCCTTTTTGTATCCTCATAGCATCCATAACAGTGTGTTAGAAGAGTCAGGAGTGGGAATTTTTGAACCTGAGACAACCATCAGTTTGTTGGAAGAGAAAGAGACACACATTGATCCATGAAGGAAAAGAGGAAAGACTTTGGGATACCAGAAGGCCCCTCCTGGGGAGGTTTTCCACTCCTGTCCCTAACCCAGGAAGCAGGCTATTTGGTAGCTCAATAACTAGGTGCTAAGATTAATGAAGCTATTACTTGGAGGACAATGGCTTAAGTTGATGAGGTGAAGGCTCTGGGAATCCCCTTGAATCTTTGAGGAATAGGCTCTGGGAACCCCCCTTGAAGGGGTATTTGCATGAGGCCATAAGCCTTGCATTGTGGCTGGGCCCAAACCTCTGTTACTAGACTTCCCACCCTTGAGCCTATCAAAATATCAATCCACCTTTGGACTGGCCTAGCTCACCATTGTCTGTAGTTTCCAGGTAGCCTCCAGCAACTTCCCACACTTAATCACTCATTGACCTCATTAACTCCTCCTGAAGACACTCCCCAAACTCCTCCCCTAGCCCACCCCTAGATTCCTCCCACAGCCTTCTGTATATAAGACCCTATCTTGTCTCCATGTATGTGAGAGCACCATAGAATGACCTAGCACAGACTTACTCTGTGTCCAATACAAGTAAACTTTCAATAAACTTTACTTTTCTTTGGCTGAGAAGACTTGAGTCGAATTCTTTCAGCAGGACCTGCTATGTTGGTATTTTGGGGTCTCCAGAGCAACCCTAACCCTCTTTATGGGTAACCTCTTCACAGTGATGACCTTTTTAGTAAACAAATAGAGACTGAAAGGGGAGGGCAGAATGAGGACATTTTGTAGTTGGAAAAAACTGGGAATTTTCTGATACAATTCAGTTTTATAGAAGAAGAAACTGAGATCCCCCAAAAGGAGAAATTCACATAGGAAGTTTATTCAGCTTTTACTGAAAAGGAAATTGAGCTGAAGGGGAGTCAAATACAGCTAAGACTGCACAAAGTTATGGAGCTGGAAGGGGATGCTTTGAGACCACCTATGTCAACCCCTTCATTTTGCAGAGGAAACAGAGTTGATCTCAGAGTAGGAATACCAGTTTTCCTAGTTCCCTTTCCCTAGCTCTTTTTGGCACACAGTTATGCAGATCTGGCTTCCCTCAAGGACATTCTCTGGAAAGAGTAGTGGCTTCATGATTAAGGAAGAGCAGTTGACTCCGTTTCCAAGTTCACCATTCCATCCCATCCCCAGTCCCTATCTCCTCCTAATAACAGGAAAGTTTGAGAGGCTTGTGAGGGAAAATCTTAGAGAGAAAGAAAAAGATTCCCAGGATGGGAGAAACAGAAGTCTGGACAGGAAGGTATCACCTTTCAAGAGAGATTGAAGGAATCCCTCCCTTCCCAAGCCTTACTCTGCCTGGAGTTAGGCTCAGGCTCCACCATTCCACCTTGCCCTCCATACTGTGCTCAGATGTATTCCTTTCTTTGTGGGCTGATCAGGAATTTGCCTTTTCCATCTATGGGCTTCTTGGATGCCTTTTTTTGGGAGAGGAGAGGGGATAGAAAGTGCAGAATAATAGGGTTAATATTAGGATTAGACCCTGAAGGGATGGCCCATCTTGGTTGACTATTCTGCCATTAGCACCTTCCCAACCTTCTCTCTTAAAGAAGTTAAGTGCTGGGGCGGAACCAACATGGCAGAGTAGAAACAGGACTTCCACTTGGCTTCTGCTTCCATCTCCTCCAATACATGAAAAAAATGACTCTAAACAAACTTTAGAGCTACAGAACCCACGAAATGACAGAGAGAAACTAACCTCCTGCTGAAGACAGCCTGGCAGACCAGCAGGAAGGGGCCATGGTCACGCTCTGGGAGCTGAGCCCAGGCCTGTGTGAGCCTGTCAGGAGAGTAGATCACCAGCAGCTATGGCAGTTTCCAGAATTATCAACCCATAAATGCCAAAGACAAATTGAGAGGTCAGTGGACTTTGGGAACAGGGAGTCTGGGAGTGTGATCTGGCCTCTGCCCCACCCCAGGGAGAAGCGGCTGAGGTGTGGTGGCCACATCCATGTGGCTGCTTCAGAGCTCCTGGCCTGCAGATTGTAGGGGGACCAAGTGAACAGTATGAGGGGTAATCGCACTTGCTTTAACCTGCTTGGATCTAGATAGCTGTCTAGGGTAGAAGTCCTGGGGTGCGTGACCAGTGAGCCAGAGCATGTGGAGGCTTCAGAGAGGGCAGCCAACTAATAGCTCTGGAAGCTGAGAAAACCCAAGTGATTTGGGACAAAGCCATCCTCTCTGGAAGCAGAGTTCTACTGTGGCAAAAAGCTCAAAAGTCAAGTAATTGAGTGGCAACATGAGCAAGCAAAGGAAGCACAGCAAGCACAGAAATCCAACTTTAGACTCCTATTTTGGGGACAAAAATGATCAAAGCATGGAACAGGAAGAAGACAACCAAGTCAGAACTCCTGCACCAAAAGCTTTCAAGAAAAATATGAATTGGTTACAGGCCATAAAGAAGCTTAAGAAGGATTTTGAAAACCACATAATTGAAGTGGAGGAAAAATTAGGAAGAGAAATGAGAATGATGCAAGAAAATCATGAAAAGAGAGTCAATGACCTGGCTAAGGAAAATAACACCTTAAAAAATAGACTAACTCAAATGGCAAAAGAGGCTCAAAAAGCCAATGAGGAGAAGAATGCCTTAAAAAGCCAAATTTGCCAGATTGAAAAAGAATCTCAAAAGCTCACTTAGGAGATTCATTCCTTCAGAGTTAGACTGGAGCAAATGGAAGCTAGTGACTTTATGAGAAATCAAGATACTATTAAACAGATCCAAACAAAGGAAAAAATAAAAGGCAATGTGAAATATCTCATTGGAAAAACCACTGACTTGGAAAATAGATCCAGGGGAGATAATTTAAAATTATTGGACTGCCTGAAAGCCATGATCAAAAAAAGAAACTAGAAATCATCCTTCAAGAAATTCTCAAAGAAAATTGCCCTGATGTTTTAGAACCAGAGGGCAAAATAGAGGTTGAAAGAATCCACCAATCATCTCCTATAAAAGATCCCAAAAAGAAAACTCCTAGGAATATTATAGCCAAGTTCCAGAATTCCCATAGCAAGGAGAAAATATTATAAGCAGCCAGGAAGAAACAATTTGAATATTGTGGAAACACAATCAAAATAACACAGGATCTGGCAGCTTTTATACTGAGGGATTGAAAGGGTTGGACTATGATATTCCAGAGAGCAAAGGAGCTGGGATTAAAACCAAGAATCACCTACCCAGCAAAACTGAGTATCATGTTTCAGGGGAAAATATGGTCATTCAGTGGAATAGAGGACTTTCAAGCATTCATGATAAAAAAAAAAAAACTAGAGTTGAATAGAAAATTTGACATTCAGATATTAGAAGAGAAGCATGAGAAGGTAAACAGGGAAAAGAAACCATAAGGAACTTATCAAAGTTGAACTATTTACATTCCTACATGGAAAAACGATAATTATAACTTATGAAACTTTTCTCAGTATGAGAATAGTTGAAGGGAATATTAATGTGTATATATGTATATATACATATATATGTCTATGTAGGAGGGTATATGGGTATATGAATACATATGTGAATGTGTGTATATATGTATACAAGTATACATAGACAGAGGGTACAGGACCAATTGAATAGGAAGGGATGATACTTTAAAGGTGAAATTTAGAGGTGAGAAAAGAATATAATGAGAGGAGATGGGGAAAGACAGAATGGGGTAAATTATGTCATATAGAAGAGGCAAGGGAAAACTGTTACAATGGAGGGGAAGAACAGGAAAGCAAAAGGAAGTAAGTCAACCTTACTCTCACTGAATTTGGCTTAGGGAGGGAATGACATACACACTAAATAGGGTATCTCACCCTATAGGAGAGTAGGAGGGAAGGGGATGAGAGGGGAAATGATAGAGGGGAGGGAAGGTTGGGGGGTAGGGAAGCTGGAAGCACACACTTTTGAAAAGGGACAGGGTCAAAGTAGAGAATAGAACAAGTGGGGAGCAGGATAGGATGGAGGAAAATATAGTCAGTCTTTTACAATATATCTACTATGGAAATGCTTTGCATAACTACACATGTACAACCTATATTGAATTGCTTATCTTTCCAGTAAGGGTGGGTGATGATAGAGGAAGGGAAAGAATCTGGAATTCAAAGTTTTAAAATCAAATGTTTAAAAAAAAATATATATATATATACATACATACATATATATATATATATATATATATATATATATATATATATATATATTCACATGCAACTGGGAAATAAGTTATAAGTTATACAGGCACTGGGGCATAGAGATCCATCTTACCCTCCTGGAAAGTCTGAGTGGGGATGGGGGAGGATATAGGAGAGAGCAGATTGGGGGAGGAGGTATTCAGTGGGATTGCTGTATTGGAGTGGTGGGTAGGGGAAAGATGGGGAGAAAATTTGTAACTCAAAATCTTGTGGAAATGAATGATGTAAACTAAAAATAAACATAAAATTTAATTAAAAAAATAAAAACATGGAAAAAAAGGGGGGAAAAAAGAAGTGCTGTCAGTGACATTTCAAATGTCTGACCCCATAACAAAGCCCCAGAGACCCTTTAAGAAATATGGCTAATGCTGGACTCTACATAGGGAGTCAATAAGACTTGTTAAGTTGAATTGAATCTGTGGTCTGATTGCTGGAACTGATCTACTCCCATCCCCTTGTGTGTCTTCATATAATGCCAATATATCTATCCTTTGATATTTAGCACATTGCGTTGCCTTAGTAATCAGGTGTCTCAGAATTCATGCTTTTAGTCAGACTGTGTCAAATAATCTTTTCTCTTCCAAAATGATTACAAATTCTTGACTTCTGTTACACTCTTTACTGAGTGTAAAGCAACCCTGGCCAGGATGCTTTGGATTGAAATGAAGGAGTCAAGTCCAGGAGACAAATCTAGTTTAAACCACAGTCTTATCTTCTTGTACTGAAAGTTTTCACTGAGTTTGAGAATAATAGGGAATGGAATGGAGTCACTGATCAAATTCTGGATTGATTGCTTATGTCAATGGAATATCTGTCCTGTTGGGAGAGATCAAAAAGTAAAGGTTCAAAGGTAGCCCTTATGTTGCATTTGTAAACTGTATTAAATTAACTAAGCAGTTCTCTGAATTCAGGTTGTTTACCTAGGATATAATGGTTTTTTATAGTTAATTTAGTCATTTCAGTTTTTATATATTTTCTTAGAATTTATGACCAAATCAGGCAGTAATATAATTTAATTCAATTTGATGAGGATTTACTAAATGCCTGCTATGTTCTAGGTATTATACTAGGTGCTAGGGATGGAAAGAAAAGAATGAAAACAGTTTCTATTCCTTAAGAATTTAAGAAGTTCCTTAAGAAGTTTCTATTCCTTAAGTTCCTTAAGAACTTAAAATCTATTTGCCAATGAAAACTAATTTGATGGGCATGACCTCAGCCCCCAAGGATGCAAGTATACAAAGGATAAGACTGAGCATTACCTCTGTGGCACCTCCCAATCCCCTTCCCTCCAAGCTTCTGACAGACTGGCACAATTAAGAGTTAAGTTCACTAGATCCCTGACCCTCACTTCTCACTCTTTATTGGTCAGTGTAGAAAATGCCATCATTTTGTTGGTTCCAGCTGTATTAATATTTTCTGCTATGGATCACAAAGCAATCTCCTATTGATGCCAGTTTGTTCTTTGTCTAAAACTCTAAATATGTTTGAGCCCTGAAGGTCTCTGAGTTTTTAACTAGAGTGTGAAAGTCATTACATGGTTCCATGTTTGGAAGACATTCCACTGTGTGCTGCCCTTGACTTGGGGCCAGGAGTGATGAAACATAAACACCTAGACCTTTTTCTATTGATACCTGTCTTCTTCCTCCACTTGGAGTAAAGTTTTGTTCACTTTTATACCTGTGTCACTCCTCTGTTCTTCATCTAAGTTTTCTGTCGTCACAGAATTCACTGCAGGAAAATAGGTACTCAGATAAGCAACACACTCACTCTCCCTCCCTCTCTCTCCCCCTTTCCCCTTGCTCCCTCTCCCCCCTCTTCTTTCTCTCTTTCCCTTTCCCTCCCTCCCCCTCTTCTCTCTTCCTTCTCCTTTCCTTTCCCCCTTTCCCTCTGTATCATCTGTCATCTCACCTATTTATTAATATCTATCAGTGTGGCTGTGACAGTTCTTATACAGTTATCTTTTTTACTCAGTTTTAATAAATTATGTGACCACAAACAAGTCAATCACCTGGGTCTTATGAATGAATTTAACTGAAAGCAGGTTTCCCAAAAACATGGTGTGAGTGAGCCAAATCAAGATTTTCATAATTTTTAAAAAATATTTCAGAGTGATATTTCCTTTCTTTGCCACTAGGTTAAATATTGAGTCCAACTAGTACAGGCAAGTAAACCTTTCCCAGCTGTGCCTATGGTAGGAGGGGCCATAGTCTAAGAATTTGCAGCTAAGCACTGTATAAAGAGTAGTGGAGATACCACAGGCACTGAGAGGCCCCAGAGATGTTCTCTAACAAGAGAAAACCAAATGGTAGGTGACTTTCATGTAGTACTACCTAGAAGACAAAGTGTATACTATATTCCCTTGATGGATAACTGACAACCTACTTATCTGTAGATTACAGAAAGCAGAGCAGTAAGTTAGATGTAGGTACCACCAAGTGTATACATTCCTCTCAGCCATTATCACATATACAAAATAATTTTGGGGTGGGGCTTTGGGAGTGCTAACAATTGAGGGGATCAGGGGAAGCCTCATATAGGAGGTGATATCTGAACAGTCTTGAATGAGTCTACTCTGGGGGGTTCCAAAAGGCAAAAGTGAGCAGGGAGAAGCATGGGGCCAACCTATGTCAAGGCCCATATAAAGACTGTCCTATTAATTTGCTATCAAGTAGGCCATCTTGGCTTCAATGTGAAGTAGATGAAGGAGACAAATGTGGGATAAACCTAGAAAAATATGTGGGAAGCAAATTTTGCAGGGCTTAATGCCAAACAGAAGAGCTGGTATCATTTCAGAGGTAACAGGGAATTGGTGAAGTTTATTGAGCAGGAGGGAAATGTGCTTTAGGAATATTACTTTGGCAGCTCCATGAAGGTTGGAGCAGAGGAGAGAGACCAGGGGCAGGGAAACTAAAATAGGAGGGCAAGAGGCCTAAACTAGGGCAGCAATGGGAGTATAAAGAAGGGGACTTAGGGGAGAGCTAGGATCAACAAAGCTTAGTAAATGTCTGGATATGGGAAGTGAGGTCAAGGGAAGAATGGAGTCGGACTCTAACTTTGTATGAACCTGGGTGACTGGATAGAGATGGTGGAGCTCCTGATAGGAAAAGCAGATTAAGAAGAAGTAAGTATTTAGGAGGACAGATAACAAACTCTGTTTTGGACAAGTACAGTTTGACTTGCTGATGGTTCATGCAGTTGGAGATGTCCAGCAGGCAGCTAATAATATAGTGCTGGAGCTCATTAGAGAGATGGGGGCTACATCATGAAGTAGACAGGGGAGGCATTTGCATGGAGATGATGAAACCCATGGAAGATGATGAGATCACTGAGAGAGATAAAGGGGTGAAGGAAGAGGGACCAGGCCAGAGCCTCTCAGTAGACCCACATATGGAACATAAGATTCACTCTCTTGTGGTTCGGTGGTTTTGTTCATGTCCAACTCTGTAGGACCCCATATGGGGTTTTCTTGGCAAAGATGCTGGAGTGCTTTGCCATTTTCTTCTCCAGATCATTTTTAGAGATAAAGAAACTGAGGCATGGGGCGGCTAGATGGAGCAGTGAATAGAACACCAGCCCTGGAGTCAGGAGGACCTGAGTTCAAATCTGGTCTCAGATACTTAACACAAAAAAACAGCTGTGTGACCTTGGGCAAGTCATTTAATCCGGATTGCCCTCCAAAAAAAAAAAAAAGAAAGAAACTGAGGTGAATAGGGTTAAGTGACTTGCCCAGGATCACATGCAAGTAAGTGCCTGAAACCAGATTTGAATTCAGGAAGATGAATCTTTTTGACTCAGGTGGGCACTCTATCCATGGTACTCTAGTCACCTGGCTAACCAAGAGTCACTTACTGACTACCTAAAGACTATGTCACTCTGCTAGGTGGAGAGAAGGCTGGGGTTAGAATGTATGTATATGAAGCATGGAAATAATAAGAGTGCTGTCTTTTAGAAGCTTCCCATGGCTGTGGTATATGACCTTTTGGGAATGCCTAGTTGTCCCTACCATTATTATCTTATAATCTCTCAAATTTTGATTTCTGTCCACTGTACTATTTGCATGCTGATTCTCTGCATTTCTATTTTATCTTGTAGTAGAGATTTCCATTTTGTTTCAGTTTCCTTTCTCCTCCACAATGTTTTCCGATTACTTTTGGTTTCATCTTTTCTTTTTCTTTCCTTTAAGAAGTTAGTTTCCTTTCCCAGTCTCTTCAGTTTTATCTCTGAAGTACAGAAAGTAAATCCTGCTGATAGAGTTCTCCCTTCACCTATTCTTAGAGCCCAGAAGGAGAATTTCATTCTTAATATGTTTCAAAGGCCACCACCACAAACATTTTGTTCTTTTAAATACCAATAGAGGGAGGTAGAAGGCAGTCACAGGATACTGCTGTTAACTGACCTTTTATTCTCTGAAGAGATTTTCCACATTTAAGAAACAGAATAGCTTGCAGCTATTTTGACTTTGATCAGATATGACCACTAGGTAAAAACCAGTCTTTGAAATTATATAGCCTGTTTAGGCAGTAATAACCTGCTCAAATGAAACTATAGAAAATTTAGACTAACACAAATAGCTTCCAGATTTTCTCTTTCAGTAGGTAACTAGAATTACTACTACACTTAATCTCATGACAAATGCCACAGTTAATGCATTGGTTTGAAGCACATTTTGTGTCATACCTGCCAGACTGCTGTCCAGCATCGGAATGCTCCTAAACTAGAAATTGGCATATTAATCCTGTCTTGTAAATATAACTATTTCCCAGTTGTTCTACTACTAGTTATCCAATTCATGGATTTTCCATGCCCTTTCTTTTTCTGTTACAGGTCAGAGATTGACAAGGGAAAGAGAATTCTCTAGTAAGGTTTGCTATAGTACTTGTTGTGAGGCTTAGATAAGGCTTTGGAACTGAAAGGAAGGTACAGTTACTGTAAGAATAATAATCCTAGATAATATATATGTAGCACTTCACAATTTCAAAGTTTGGAAAAAGGGCCTACCTTTTTATTGTCACTGCCACTATCACCAACTGAGGTGGATAGGTCAAAGGGCAGGAGTGGCAGTGCTACCCCATACTGTCCAAACCCTGCAGCTATTATCCCAGTAAGAAAACTCTCATGGAGATGCAACTAGCAACTAGGAGTTGTTAGGTGCTGCAGCCACAGCTACTGAAGGTCCAGAAAGGAAAGTTCTTGCCACCAAAGTCCTCAGCACTGTTTAAATAGTTCATCATAAGTGGATATGATTTTAGTAGTGGAATTAATTGTGACATTATAATGTAAATCAAAAGTGAAACATTATCATGTTTTTCCATTGCATTGTAAGGATCACAACACCTATCTATCTGACTTGAAGTTGAAACCTTCTACCTGTTGTCTCCCTATTAGAATATGAGTTACTTGTAAGCACTTTTCTATCTCATTTT
This sequence comes from Gymnobelideus leadbeateri, assembly GCA_011680675.1. NCBI lineage: Eukaryota > Metazoa > Chordata > Mammalia > Diprotodontia > Petauridae > Gymnobelideus > Gymnobelideus leadbeateri. The sequence goes on from WOXC01004731.1 coordinate 947,503, forward strand.
TCTATTCTATTTCATGTTTATTTTTCTATCCATCTTCTAGTACTTAATGTAGTGCTTGCAAATAGTAAGTACTAAGTAAGTTCTTTTTTTTAACATGTCATTCTTCTTGACCACAGTTAATTAAGAGTCAGTCATTCGGATTTTCCCATTTCTCTCCCCCCCACCCCTTATTTTCTTTTTCAAGGTCTGATACTCTTTACTCTGGAATTAAAGACATTCCACAGTCTGACAACAACATATATGTTTAATCTTATTCTCTTGCTCCTTTCCTACTTGAACTGTCTGCTCTAGCTAGACTGGTTTGTCAGTCAGACTTGGTATTATCTATTAAATACACATTTGTAGGATGACCAACAGAAGCATAGCCAGAGTGAAACAGCCTCTAGCTATGGAAGACAAAGGTAAAATTCTCCTGCCCTCATGGGTATCACATTCTACTGGAAGAGGAGTATAAAGTACATACAAATAAGAAGGAAGGAAAAAGCACCAATAAATGGTTAGAAGGGGTATCAGAGAAGACTTCCAGAGGAGTTCAGTTGCACCGGATTGTTACCCCCATTTGGGATTTTCTTAGCAGAGATATTGGAGTGGTTTGCCATTTCCTCTTCTGGCTTATTTTACAGATAAACAAACTGAAACAGTTAAGTGGCTGTAAGTGTTTGAGGCCAAATTTGAACTCAGATCTTCCCGATTCAAGCTTAGTGTTCCACCGACTGCATTACCTAGCTGCCCCAAAGGAAGATGAGGTTTCTGAAAGACTGATGAGTAAGCAAGTGCTCCCATTATATAAATAAATGGAGGTAAGTTTGGAGAACAGCTAACAATCTGGTTAATAAAGAGAAAAAGTATGAAATGAGGCTGGAGAGGTATGGGATATACATCCTGAGACTGAATTGAGTAGGAGGGAGTCTTCCAGCTCTCTCCACGATAATTAGGTCTGAATTGCATACGGAAGTATTTGTGGCAAACCCATTGGGCCTGAGGCAGCAAATGTTTTTCTGAGACAGCAAGGCCTTGATTTAGTGTCTATAGAAAAATCAACTGCTTTCTTGGATTTTCTGAGTTTTCTACATCAAAATGATACTTTCCCTGCCAAATTTTCACGAAACTACATCTCAGAAAGCCTGAGTGAGCTTTGGAGCCAATAGATATTATTCTTCCCTTCTGGTTACCCTCATCTCTCCTCATATTTTGGCACTGTCTCCAATACAAAGGTCGCCCCTATATTAAAGAAGCCTTGGTTCTCTGTAGCCAAGGGCTATGATACATTTTTTTGGTGTTTTTGGAGGAGGGAAGGCAGGGCAATTGGGGTTAAGTGACTTGCCCAAGGTCACACAGCCTGTAAGTGTTAAGTGTCTGAGGAAGCATTTGAACTCAGGTCCTCCTGACTCCAGGGCTGGAGCTCTATTCACTGCACCACCTAGCTGCTCCACTATGAAACATTTTTTAAAAAGTGCAAACTAGATAAAGATATCATCAAAGGGAAAAGAACTTTCAAAGCTCCAAATGAAAGGGTGACTCCTCCCCCTAAGGGAACTGACCATTACAGAGGAAAGTGATCTTTTTGAAAAGTGACCTTCAAAGACAGCCTATTAATCATTTATAAAGTAAAATCTGCACTGAAAAAAATTCTTTTTTGGTGTAGGTCTAACTGCAGCTGGTTTAACTTCCTTCTAAACAGTTTTGACTTCAAATACTTAGAATGCATGGCACATAATAGGCATTTAACATTCATTAATTTTCACTTATTTCATTTCATTTTCATTTATTATTCAATTGTCTCATTTATTCATTTTCATTATTCAGTTACTAATTAAAATAATTTATTTTTTCCTTTACACTAATTCCTCTGTTCCTCAACATCCCTAAATTTCTCTTCCCAGTCTATTATCCTTGTACTTCCTCTACTTTGATTACATTTTCTAATCCTACCAACTACTTGCAGTTTTCTTTAGCAATTTAGGAGAAAACAAAAAACAAAAACAAAAAAAACCCCTCTTGCTGAAAGGTTCCTGTTGCTAAGCAACATCCTCCTTCCCTCCCTTTTTCCTCTGGACAGTCTGGTTGCCATAGTCCCCCCCATTTAGTGAAGACTCTAGTCATTAGTAATCTTGGTTGTTGAAGAAAAATGTAGGTTTTCTTTTTATATAGCTGAGTCAGTCTACTGAAATGGCTTAACATGACATTTGGATTTATTTTAGAAAAAGACTCTTCAGTTCATGTACTGTACTCTGCAGTCTTACTCAACATAAGTTGTTTAGATTATATCTGTACTTCACAAAAGCAACATGAATAGGGTCTGATTGATAAGAAGAGTTGTTAAATACTGAAGGATATACAAAGGAATGTTTTAGGTTCTCCTTTCCTAAGAATTTAAAAAAAATTATAAAATGGGTTCTCATTTACTTTTGCAAGTTTTTGTATGATCCTTTAAAATAAATAAATGTACTATTATCTATTAAATTGTTTTTTTGTGTTATTCTATATTAAGTTTTTTTTTTTAGTTAAGGTCAATTAAACTTAAAAGATATAATCAGGGAATAAGGATTAAACTTCTAATTACATGTAGTAGAGTTGGTCAGTCAGTTAGCATTTATTAAGCACTGACTATGTGCCAGGAAATGTGCTAAAAGCTGGGGATACAAAACAAGCAAGGTTTTCCACTGCAAATTACATTTGCCTTCTCATCCTGTGCATCCCCACCCCATCACATCCAAGATTATTCTCTACAAATTCTAACATTTCTGAACTGAGTCCTCCTTTTGTTTATTAAAAAAAATAATAATTCAAGGCTGCCAATGTAGCATTCAGACCACAAACCTATTATCTCTCATTGATTGGGGTGAGTGAGGTCAAGAAGGAAGCTAGAGGTGAGCCTAAAACACTTCTCCAAGTCCTTTACCATTTAAAGATAGACTATTATAACTAGAAATGACCTTCAGGGTTATCTTTTCATCTAGATTCTTTTCTCTTAATTTATTTTTAAAGAAGAGAAAACTGAGGCTACAAAGGTGACTTGTCCAGGGTCACACAGCAAGTTGGTTACAGAGCCACATCTAGGAACAGTTGTCTGATACCAATTAAGAAAGCATCATGCTATATTGACACCTTTGGCAAAAATTTCAAAGTATTTAGAGCAGATGATTTAGTGTGGAAGAATTTTTTTAACCTTCAAAAACATACTTAAATAGGATGAGAGACATATTATATTGGCTGGGCATATTATATTACTTAGTGGAAGCTAGGTGGTTCAGTAGACATAACCCTGGACGTGAAGTCCAGAAAATTTGTGTTCAAATCTGTCCTCAGACATTTGCTAGCTCAGTGACCTTGGGCAAGTGACTGGACCTCTGTTTGTACAGTTTCCTCATCCATGAAATGGTGATAATGATAGTATCTATTGCACTTCCCACCCCCCAACACACACACACACACACACACTCTATAAGTGCTAACTATTTTTTTTCCTATTCTTTTTAACTGCCAATTGGGGTGAATTTATTTTAAAGACAACATAGCAGACAGAATCCTCGTTCTGGTGTCTGTAAACCTGTGTTCATCAGTAACTTAATATCTCAGTTTTTTTCTTCTTCTGTAAAATGGGGATAACAGTATTCATCCAGTAATATTTCACACTGGGATGTTGCAAAAAAAAGTTCTCTGTAAACCTAAAAGTGCTATGGAAATATCAATTTTTTGAATTTCATTGTTTTCCCAATGTTTGTTGTTCATCATTCCTTTTCCGAAGAGTATCAGTGACATGACAAAGGGACATCTTGACTTGTGTGTGAATTAGGTTTAACTGAAGCAAAGTTGCACAAAGTTGTCAGCTTCACTCTCCCTTTCCCAGAGTCATCGAAGTCCAGTGGCAGGACAAAAGTCAAGATAACTGGTGATGGCACAGGATGCAATGAATGACCTTGGCATCTTTGATGTCTAACCAAGGTCTAAGCAATTCCATAGCTTCTGCTTCAGTCACCTTCATGGTAAATTGTTTTCATCTACCTGTTTATGCCAGGGGAAAGTCTTCACATGCTTGGGGTAGACACCTTCCCAGCTCACCAATGGGTTTGAGGCCTGTCAGTAACCTTCAACCTGGATTAGCCATCTGCTAAGTGATTTTACAGGAGTGTGGCCACTGTACATGCTACAGCTTCTTGAAGCTACAGGTGAGAGTTCAGGTGGATGAGCAACCCTGAAAAGGGCTTGGCAAGCCCTCGTACCAGAGAGGCTAGTTCTCATGAACACCCCATACACTCCAGTAGAAGCAGCTCAACAAATAGAGGACTAGACTTGTGGTCAAGAAGATTTTGTAGTCAGATCCCACCTCTGATATTTAGTTATGTAACTTTGGAAAAGTCATTTAACCTCTCTGAGCTCCCCTTTCCTTTATCTAAAATAATTATAATAAGATCTAGCTCACAGAGTTGTGAGGATAAAATGAGATCATGGAAAGTAAGTTTCAAACACTTTAAATGTCAGAGTTTTTTTTTTTTAATTTGAAGCTGTACATTAACTTATTCTTTTAAAAATAAGAGTAATGGTTTTAAGAGATTATAACAAAGCAGAATTGGCTACTAGGGCTGTTAAAGCGATAGTTTAATTTGTATTTTAAGAAGGGCCAATTTGTGTGCTCAACCCAGCTTATTAGGTGTTAATAACTGTGTTGATTGTATAGGAAGAGAATTTTATACTCCTTCCTGCCCCTCACACCAATTAATATGATCATAGAAGGCCAAGACATATAAGTTGAATCAATTATTCTATCCAAAGTGTTAACTAGGTGTGAATAAGGCCTGGATCAATTTGAGAGGATTATAGGATTTGGGGCAGATGAAAGGCACATAACCCCATACAGGAAAGATCTTGTAATTGGATGAAAAGATCAAGTCATATCTTGGGCTACCAATAAAATGGAAAGCCAATTTGGAGTTGATTAGTTAAGTAGTGAGCCAGTCTAGTCAAAGAATAATTGTTTGCAGGATTCCAGTCCAAGAGTTGGAGCTAAGCCCTGAGAAGGATTTGATCTTTGTTGTTCTCTTTGTTCAGTCATGTTCAACTCTGTGACGCATCTGGGGTTTTCTTGGAGAAAATACTGCAGTAGTTTGCCATTTCTTTCTCCAGCTCATTTTATAGAGGAGGAAACTGAAGCAAATAGGGTTAAGTGACTTGCCCAGGGTCACACAGCTAATAAGTGTCTAAGGTCAGATTTGAACTCAGGAAATTTAGTCTTCCTGATTTCAGCCCTACTACTCTATCCACTGTGCCACCTAGCAGTTGTAGATTTGATCTCTAGGGCTGAGGGAAAATGTGGAGATTAGTTAGTTTTCTTCCCATTCCCCACCCTATTGATGTTATTAGAAAGCCTAGACAAGTAGCAGACAGTGCCTTTAGCTGGAATCAGAGAGTAGACCAATAAACAACAATAAACGGTAAACCTTTATTAAGCACTCAATCTCAGGCACTGTGCGAAGATCTTGGGGTTCAAAAAGAGGGAAAATCCAGTCCCTGACCTCTAGGAACTCACAATCTAATGGAGGAGGTGACAAGCAGACAAATATGTATAAACAGGCTACATACTGGACAAATAGGCAATTAAAACAAAGCAGGCACTAGAATTAAGAGGAGTTAAAGAAAGGCTTCCTGTAGAAGAGGCCTGCACAGTCTGCTGCCCACAGGGCATAAGTGGAAACATCCTCTACATTTTCCCAGGGCAGCCTGAAATCCTTTGGCATGCCTTTGGGCTGCAGGTTGTGCAGGCCTACTGTAGAAGATAGGATTTTAGCTGGAAATTAGAGGAGGCCAGATTAGTCAGTAGGCAGAGATAAGGAGGGAGAGTATTCCGGGCAATGGTGACAGCCAAAAAACTGCCTGGAGCCAAGAGATACAGTTTCTTGTTTGTGCAACAGCTAGGAGGCCAGTGTATTGAAGTATTGAAGAGTATGTGCTGGGGAATAAGGTATGAGAAGGAATAAGGTATAAGAAGACTAGAAAGGTAGGAGGACCCTAGGTTATGAAGAGCTTTTGAATAGAGCACTTTATATTTAATCCTGGTGGTGATAAGGAAGCACAGGAGTTTATGAAGTCAGGGCATAACATGGAAAATTACTTTGGTGGTCGAATGGATGGTGGATGAGAGATGAGACAGACTTGAGGCAGGCTGACCCAACACTGGGTTATTGTAATTGTCCAGGTGATGAAAGCATCATGAGAGATATGGCAGTGTCAGAGGAGAAAAAGCTCCATATTTGAGAGATGCTGCAAAGTTGAAATCTACAGGCCTTGGCAACAGATAGGACATGAGAAGTAAGAGACAGTGAGGAGTCCAGGATTACATCTATAGGCGGGTAGCCTGAGGGACTGGGAGCATGGTGTTGACCTCTACAGTGATAGGGAAAGTAGGAGGTGAAGGAGAATTTAGGGGAAAAGATAAGGAGTTCCTGTTAAATTTAAAATGTCTACTGGACAACCAGTTTAAGATGTTTGAAAGACAGCAGGAGATGTGATATTGGAGGTCAACAGAGAGATTGGTAGATTTGAGGATAGGTAGATTTGAGAATTATCAGCATGGTGATGGTAATTAAATTTGTGGGAGTTAATGAGATAATCAAGGAGAGTAGAATAGAAAAAGAAGAGGGTCTAGGACAGGACACTGTGGGACACTGACAGAGGGTATCATCTAGAGGAGGATCTAGGAAAAGAGACTGAGATGGAACAGTCTGATAGATAAGTGAACCAGGAGAGGGTGATATCTTGAAAAACCAGAGAGAAAAAACTATCAAGAAAGAGAAGTGATCAAACATATCAAAGGCTGCTGAGGTTGAGTTGAGTGAGGATTGAGAAAAGGCCAGTGGATTTGGCAACTAAGAAATTATTGGTAACTTTGGAGCGAGCAGTTTTTTTTAAAAATACAAGGTCAGATGTCAGATTGTAAGGGGTTAAGAAAAGAGTGAGAGGAGAAAAGGTGAAAGCACCTATATTATGGACTAACATAAAATATATCATATCTATGCCTATATATTAATAAACTAATTGTCCTTATCAGGCAACTAATGCCTTGGTAAACTAATGCTTGTTTTTGTATTTACGTCTGTCTGCGAGGTGGTATAATGAATAGTATTGGGCTTAGAGTCAGAAAGATCTGAGAACAAATCTGGCCTCTAGATGTGTGACTTAACTTTTGTTTGCCCAAACTTTCTCATCTATAAAACGGGGGAAATAATAGCAACTACTTCTCAGGGCGGCATTGAGGAGAAAATGAGATATTTGTAAAGTGCTTAGCATAATACCTGGGCACATAATAAACACTATATAAATATTAGCTATAATAATTATTTAAAATGCAAAAATCATTCTTATTTTTTATTGCCCAAATTTGGCCCTCCATCATAGTGGTTTGCCAATCCCTAGACAAAGTTCTTTGAAGAACTTTGGAACTGATTGCATGACATGGGAGACAGTGGCACAGGATCACCCAACATGGTGTGTCCTCATCAAAGAAGGCACTATGCTCTGTGAGCAGAGTTCAAAAGAAACATGAGATGTACAAATTTAGAGAAACCACCCAAAGGCTCACATGTACTCTTTGTGCCCAACCTGTGGTAGCGCATTCTGAGCTTGTTCTGGTCTGGTCAGCCACAGTAAGACACACTGTAACTTGACTCTAACCTAGCTTGGTCATTTTGGTCTTCTTCAAGAATGAAGGACAACAGTCAATCAGACTACATAATGGACAATATCTGTTCTTCAGTTGTTTTTCAGTCATGTCTAACTCTATGACTCCATTTTGCGGTTTTCTTGGAAAAGATACTGGAGTGGTTTGCCATTTCTTTTTCTTGCTTATTTTACAAATGAAGAACTGAGGCAAAAAGGTCAGAGAGCTAGTAAGTGTCTGAGGCCACATTTGAACTCATGAAAGATGAGTCTTCCTGATTCCAAGCCCAGTGTTCTATCCACTGTTCCTCCCAGCTGCCCATAGACAATATGCTAGAGCTCAATTATTATAGAAAAGCCCATGGACCAAGAAATGGGAGATCTGAGTTTGACTTCCAGCTCTGCTGCTGATTAGCTATGTGAACTTGGGAAAGTTAATTAACATTCTGAAACTGCCAGTTTCTCACAGGCAAAATGTAGGAACTGGATGACATGTTATCTAAGGTCCTGTCTAGTTTTTATAGCATGCATTTATGTACATACCTACCCAGGAATACTCACTCAGTGTCTCTAGTTGGGTGACCTGAGACTACTTTAGCTGGATAGCTAATAGAGTAGATCTTTTTGAAGAGCTATTAAAATTAAGTCCAAGAAAAACCTAGCTAGAAACCAAAGCTGTATGTGTGGCTTCAACTTACACAACCCCCAGCCATTCAGTTCATTATCTTAGACTATGAACTTTATTGTACATGGAGTTTTCTCTGCTGCCACCTTGTGGGATTTGAATCATCATTCTCAAAAAGGAACCACATTGAAGTGATTTTTGTCGTTCAGTTTTGTCTGATTTGGCTAGTAACAATTAAGCAAAATGATATAGTATAATATGTAGTTTTTCCATGAATTTTCTCCCCTCTTCACAGTCAAACAGATCATCCAGATTTTCAAATGAAAGGATAAAAATGTAGTTGCAAATTAAACTACATAAAAATAGGAATCTCTGTTTACCTCTATAATTGTACTAATTTCATACTGTACCCCAGTTGTGATACTGAACCAGAATTTTAGAAAGTACTTCGGGAAAATCAAATAAATTTCTAAGTATCCAATTTTAAAATACATAGGACTTGGTCCTATGTATTTTAATGGATAAAAAATCCTTTAGTCCAGAGATAAGATGAAGATAATTCTTTGTATAATAAATTAGTCAGTCAACCAACAAATAAGTATTGCATTTCTATTACTGGCATAGCACTTTTCTAGCTGTAAGGGAACATGAGTCCTTTTCTTTAAGGAGTTTATATCAGTGTGTCTCTTAGGATTGTGTCATTCATAATTTGGTGCTTCATAAATATTTTTAGAATTTAATAACATTCTCTGAAAGCTTAATCTGTGCACATTTGAAAGAAATTAATATATTTCATAAAAAGAATTACCATTTTGTATACAACTTTGCTACATTAGAATTGGTTAGTAATTGGTTAATTAATTAGAATTAATGTCTACTGGACAACCAGTTTGAGATGTTTGAAAGATAGCTGGAGGTGGGGTATAGGAGGTCAACTGAGAGATTGGTAGATTGAGACTAGGTAGATTTGAGAATTATCAGCATGGAGATGGTAATTAAATCCATGGGAGTTAATGAGATCATCAAGGAAACTCTCCTCACCTCCTATCTTCCCTATTATTGTAGAGGGGAACAACCTGGGCCATCTCCAGTCATCCTGATCTATATCTTGCCACTGGACCCAGATGGGTCGGGAAGAAAAAGGGGGTTTAGTGATTTTGCACAGTCCTCCCTCACTTAAATCAAATTCCCCTCCAAGTCTTGGAATCACCTTCCTGATGTCATGGTCCTTTTTGAGAATGAAGGACAAACAAGAACATAAGGGCAATACCACCCTCCCAGGTCCTCAGACTTCCAACCTGCATGTCATCCTGGACTCCACTATCTCTCACCCATTTCCAATTTGTTGCCAAGGCCTATAGATTTCAACTTTTTAACATTTCTCAAACATGGCCCTTTCTCTCTTCTGACACTGCTACAACTATGGTAACATCTTCATTACCTGGACTATTGCAATAACCTCCTGATAGGTCTGCCTGCCTGAATGTAGCAGCAAGTACCCCAACATCCCCAGGGTGGCTGCCAACACAGGTTCTTAGATCTGCTTTTCTAAAGGAAAGCAACTCAAAATGGGTTAACAAGCTTACTTTAATCAATCAAACATATATCATTTACCTAGTTCAGGGGAAAAAGGTCAGCACCCTGAACTTCAGAGAATACAAACAAAAGTTACAAGACAGAGAAACAGATCAAGCAGACAGGCTTCCAAACTGTCCAACCATTACATTCATACCAAATCACAGTTACCAGAGAGGGAAGCATCAACATCTGGGTTTTCAAAGCCAGGGTGCTGGGGGGGGCGGGGTTCTCAACAGCTGCCCAGAGTCTCATCTGGCCAAATCACACAACACTTCTCAAAGTGAGCCCCCAGCAAAGCCTCACATCAGGGATTATATAGCCTTCTCCTGGGTCAGAGAATGTAACCACTCTCTTGACCCACTGCCCAATCATACAGCATCAAGGTGTGGGCATTCCTGAAAACCAAGCCTCCTGCCACAGGCTCCATGTGACCACATTCAGCCTATTAGGGGGCAAGGTATATTTTTAAATCAAGGAAGGTTCTCAGAGTCTCTTAAGCCTATCAAAGGGCCTAGGGGCAGGGAAGATCTTTAAATTTGCATTTCCATTACACTGAAGTATCTCCCCTCTCCAATTTACCTTAGAATCAGAATTAATATTAATAGTGGTTAATAATGTGATTAAATTATGGAGTTTTCTTTACATATAAGACTTTTATTCATCCAGATCTATAAGTAGGAACATCTAAATGTCAACATTTGAGTATTACTTTGTTTCACTGAAAAACTCAAGAAACACTTTTGACTTTTCATAGGATTTAGAGATGGAGGCACTTTAGAAATCATCTAATCTTATCATGTAATTTTATAATGAGAAAACAGAGACCCAAAGATTTGCCTAATATTTGCCTAATATTACATAGGAAGAAGCAGAGCTAGTACAATTCAACTTGTTTGGAGTCTGGATGTAGGCTAATTCATTATTTCTTCATGTCATATTTAAAATTATAATTTGGGTAACACAAGTTTTACCCATCATCCCTGTGGTTCTACATGTTGGATTCTATAGTTCATCTATACTATAGATTCTATAGCAATTATATAGTATATAACTGTAAGGTATGTACTGCCTATATAAATTGTGTCTGTCCAAATGGGTTGTCAAAATGAATAGAGGTGGCTCAGGGGAAGGCACTGATAGATATTTCTGGAATCCTGTTCATCCTTATCTAAGGGAGACCAATTCCTACTTTGAGGGGAGCAGAAAGGGAAAGGGAGATATAATGCATTTATTTAGTGCCTGCTATATGCCAGGGATGAACTAAGTACTTTACAAATATTATTTCATTTGATCCACACAACAACCTGAGAGGTAGGAGCTATTATTGTCCCCATTTTACAGTTGAGGAAATTGAGGCAGACCAAAGGTAAGTGACTTTCCCAGGGTCACACAACTAGGAAGTATCTGAGGCTGGATTAGAACTCAGGTATTCCTGACTCCAGGTCCAGTGTTCTATTCTCTGTACCCTCTAGGGGCCTCAGCTTGAGACTAGCCAAACTATTCTCCTACAGGAGAGGGGTAAAGGACTAGAATTATATCTTTTTGCTGAATCCAGGGACCTAAATAGTTAAGAATGAAAAACATCTTTCCCAATAACTCTTAAGGGCAGAGCCATGGTTACCCCCTAACTTAACCCCATCTTTCTCATCCAACAGTTACACAAAACCCATCATAAACAGTGAATGTAGAGTAAACCCATTTATCCAAGCACATAGCAAAAATAGATTGAAGTTCTATAGAGTATACCAAAAAATACACAAAAGTGAGTGAGCTTTTTAGATCAGAGCTAGATGAAGTCATTCCCTCCTGTCTCTAGGGAGGCAAGTTAGAAATCAGGGACATATTGGGAACCTAACTTTCCCCTATATAACGGCAAGATAGTCTTTTTTTTTCTCTCCTCTGTGGATGGTATCATAGAGATGCTCTAATGTCTCTATAGAAAAGGATGAGGCATACATCTCCTCTCTGAAGCTCTTGTATCAGCTCTATCCCTTACCTAGTCATGCTACGTCTTATCAGCATTCTCTGAGAGTCTCATGCAACATACTTGTCTAGTAAACTTGGATTATACAACTTTGAAATTCAGTATGGATAAATATAAAATCCTAAACTTGGGTTAAAGCAATCAACTACATGCACAAGTAAAGGATGAGAGAGACATAACTAGCAAACAATTCTTATGAAGAAAAACACGAGGCTTTTGTGTACTCTAATCTCAGAATGACTACACATTGTGATATGGCAATCAAAAAAATTAATGTCATCCTAGGTGATAGTAACACAATTATAGAATGAGAAAGGTGACATTCCTGTTGTACTCTGCCTTGGTTAGAATATACTTTTGTGTATTGTGTGGAATTTCCAGAATTTATGTACTATGCTGTACAAAGATGAGATTAAGTCAACTGGGCCTTTACCCTGAAGTAGGGAGGATCCAGCAAAGATGATTGTGATCATTGTTCACAAAATATGTGAAAGTAATGTTGTACCTGGCTTGCCCATCCGCCAACCTCAGCTCTCCCTCATGGAAGTGAGCAAACTGCCAGGTTTAGCTCCGCCCTTCCCCAGTTGGCCTACCTTCACAGAGGTGGGTGGGCTTCTGGGTCAGGGAGACTTGGCACTGGCTGGTGGGAATTTCAAGGTGTGTACTGACCAATCACTGTTCTTGGCCTCTGCAAGTTTCTGCTTATGTAGTACCTAACCCTTGGCTGCCTGGTGTCCCTTTAAAAGCTGGCACATTGTCCTTGCAGGATCACTCTTCGATTTGTGCCTGACCCTGGACAGTCCCATGGAAAAAGTAAAATCCACTTTCAAATTTTACTGTGGGGGCAGGGGGTGTCTCTTATCTCGCTTCTTTTGGCACAACAGTATGTCAGGTTAAAGAATTGTTTTGCATGGGTCCAGAGGGAAGAAGCAGGGTATATTCTTCAAGGGATGCAGATTTTAGCTCATTATGAGAAAGAACTTTTAAACAATTTGAACTGCACAAAAATGTAGTAATTGTCTCTTGGGGCATTCACCAGATGGTTATCGAGCAGAGATTGGATTACCCTTTATCATGAATGCCATAGAAGGGATTCTTGCTCCTGTTGTGTGCTGGAACACATGGCCTCTAAAGCCCCTTCCAACTCCAATATATTGTTGTTGTTAGGCTGTGACCCTATTTGATGTGTTCTTTGGCAAAGATACAGAAGTGGCTTGCCATTTCCTTCTTCAGCTCATTTTAAAGATGAAGAAACCGAGGCAAAGAGGGTTAAGTTGTTGAGGTCAGAGTCAGGAGAGCACTTTGGGTGTGAAAGAATTCACTCAGACCTTCTCTGTATTTATTGGCCATGAGTTCAGGGTGGATCCCAAGAATGCTGGAGTGCTACCTGAAATGAGGAATAGACTTGCGGGTCCTAGTATCCTGAAAGAATTAACTTGAACAATTTCCAAGTTAAAGAAAGGCATTTATTGGGATAATGCACCCAAGCAGGCCTGTTCCCCACAAGTCCCAATGGGCTCTACTCCACATGGGAGGCAAAGCATAGGCAGCAGGCCCTGTTCCCCTAGGAGGCAAAAAAGGTGGTTAGCCCGGTTGAAGGTATGGTTTAAATATAATTTTATGGAATGGGGGAAAGGGACAAGAGAATAGGAGAAACAGGCATGGCTCCAAAATTCCTGGGATATTTGGTAGTCCAGGGGGGTGCCTTTATCATACAGATAAACAAAGAGAATAGGAGAGGGAAAAAGGACTTTAGGATGCCCTCAAGCTCAGGACAGGCCTCACAAAGTACTAGAAAAGCAACCTTTAATATTCTTTTTAACCCTTAGGACACTATTCATATCCACATCCAAGCAACTTGCTCAGGGTCATACAGCCTGTGTGAGGCCAGATTTGATGAGTCTTCCTGACTCTGGGCTGGGTACTCTACCCACTATGCTACCTAGACATCCTCCACAATGTTATGATTGACCTTTTTAGGTTTGTCCTTAATCTATAAAAATGAGAATAGAAATCTACCTCACCCACCTTATAACTTTGTTGTGAAGATTAAATGAAATGAACTGCATGAATAAAAAACATGAAATACATAAAATCCTCTATATATTCAGATTGTTACCAGAAATTTCCTCTATCTATAGGTTGACTTTCTGCATCTACATTTTCTGACTGCATCAAAATACATTAACGCTATTATGATACTGGCTCTAATAATGGGATGAGCTCAGCTGATAGTCACCAATTTCTTTTAAATAATTTGTGTTCTTAAATGAAAGCATTTAAAAATTATCTTGTTATAGAACTACTTTAAATGTTCAAATAAGTTGCCATCCAAAAGGATAATTACCAACAAAAATATTCCATCTTGCTCCATCTGGTAAATGAATACATTTCTGGAATGCTAATTTTCTTATTGAATTTTATCTGTTATTTATTTACATTGATTTTTTAAATATGTATTGAAACTCAAGCCACCTGACTTGTGGTTACCAGACTTATTTTATTTGAATAGTACATTATTTCTTTCATGCTATAAATTATCAAAGGTTTATTGCTATTATTCAATATTTATTATGGATTGAAAGTGAACTCAAAGTTGAACAGAAAATAACAGAGTCCCTATCCTCAAAAAATTTGTGTAGCCTCTTTGTGTTTAATAAATTTTAATAATAATAATAATGAATTGCTTCTTGTTTAGAAAGTATATAATACATATTATATAAAGTATATAATAATATAATAAAAAAGTAGTAACCTTTTTCTGTGTAGACTTTTTAAACTTGTTCACTAAATAACAAAATCTTAGAGTCAAGTTTCTACAGTCCCTGTGCAGATAGCTCTAGTAGCTCCCTATTACCTCGTTGTTTAAATAAAAAGTCCTCTGTTTGGCATTCAAAGCCCTCTTCCCTCCACCTGTCCCTTTCCAGTCTTTTCCTGGAACAACACTCTCTATCTTTGGGCTTTGGACATTTTAACTGGCTGTCTCCAATGCTTAGAACTCTTTCCCTCTCATCTCTACCTTCTGCCTTCCTCAAGTCCCTGCTAAAATGGATCTTCCCTGCATTGATTATTTCCTACTTATTCTGTAAATATTTTTTTAATATACAGTTCTTTACATGTTGTCTCCCCCATCAGATTGTGAGCTCCTTCAAGACTGTGATTTTGTTTTTCTTTGTTTCTGAAGGAGTTAGGACAATGCCTGAGGCATAATAGGTGCTTAATAAATACTTATTAGCTGACAGATTGAAGTCAATAAGCATTTCCTATATTCTAGGCATTGGGTTAAGTGTTGAGAATACAAATATAAGCAGAAAGACAATCCTTGTTCTCAAGTAGTTTATATCCTAATGAGTGAAGACTACACAGAAAAGGAAGCTTGAAGAGGGTAATGGGGAGAAAGCCTTCTTGAGGGTCAGTCCTACTTATAGCACATAGAGAGTCCAGAGAATCAGGAGGAGGGCCTAGAGAGGAATGAAGATATAGTTGGCCTCGACACTTTCCTTAAAATGGAGGTTCCTGGATCATATCCAGTCATGGGCCCCATCCTACTAAGTCTCAGTGATGTTATGAGGTCAGTTTTGTATTAGGCTTCTTTAGTGTGCATTGCTTATTACTCATACTTTGTGCATTGTGAATAGACATTTTGGGCCATGGCCATGATGGAGTATAGGCTCTGGGAATCCCCTGGAACTCTCCTTGAATCTTCCCACTTGATCTGGTGTTTGCCTGAGACTATAAGCCTTCCATTACCTCTATGTCCAAATCTCAGTTACCCTTAACCTAGCCCAGCCCTCCATTGTCTGTTGCCTCAGGCTGCTTCCCACCCTTGATCCCACCCTTAATCCCATTGACTAGGTTCTGGCCTGATTTCTAGTCACCCCAGAACCATCAAGATCCTCCCTGAACCTGTCCTCCCATCACCCCAGATTACTAGACCACCCCTAGATCCCTCCCATAGTCCTTCTATATATAAGATCCATCTTGCCTCCATAAAGGTGCTCAGATTCAATCTAGCTGAGATTCAATATGGCCCATTTGTCAATACAAGTGTCACAAATGTTTAGCTCCTTAAGAGTCTACCCAATATGGCAAATCTTTAATAAACTTTGCTTTTCTTTGACTGAAAGAAGGCTTGGGTCAAATTCATTCAGACTTGGTATGCTGGTATTTTGGGGTCCTGAGCACCCCTAAACCCTAACATTTTAAACTCTAAAATTTGGTTCCCTAAAATCAGGAAAACTTCTCATCTTAAGCTCTTCTCCAGCCAAGATTGGGAGGTAGTAAGCTTCCCTCCTCCCTCTTCTTTCTCTCCAAGCACCTTGGAGGTGCTTTTTGGTTCTGACCTCTAAGGTCCCATTAGGACAGACAACTAGAAGGCTGTCTTGTAGTACTCAGCCTAACATGCTCATGTTCTCAGTCCAGTGATTATATTTGAGGCCACGGACCTGGGCACACCTTCCAAAACATAGAGGACAAGGATGAATACACTATCTGGAAACATATTCCCCCAATTCTCTAGGGAATTAGGAAAACTTCAGGTACTTTTCTGTTTGTTTCTTGAGGCTTACTCCCAGATCCTCTTTTACAGAGGAAGAGACTTCCAGCCCCCACACCTATAATGGGTCAATCCTTTTCAATTCCCAGAAATTTTCCTTTGGGTTGTCTTTTAACGAATTGGGAAAAAAATCAGTTTCTCTAAAGAACTTAAAAAAGAAAAAGCTGGTGTTCTTTAGCAACACTGTTTGGCCTCAGTATCACCTAGAGGACCAGGAAGCATGGCCCATTTTGGGGACTTTACAACACAGTACTCTCTTAGAGTTAGTTATACTGTTGCAGAGAAGGAAAATGGATAGAAATTTCCTACCTAATAGCCTTCATCAAGCTCTCTTGGAACCCTGTTCTCAGAAAAGATTGTAAGATGCTCCTAGATAGAGCCTCCCCACAAAGGGGTAATGGGGGTCAACTGGACATTTTGGATGACCCCCCTTATAACCTCATGGCTTCTGCCAGTCCTTCTCCCTTGCTTCCATTCCCACCACTTCCCCAGTTCCTATTCCCACACCAGTCTTCCCCAACCCTTCTTGCTGCTTCCCAACCTCCCCCATCCCTCTTGTTTCCTATGCCCCACCATCCTTGTCCTTTCCCTCATTTCCCTTCCCTGTTCCTCTAGCCTAACCTCCTTCATTTCCTGTCTCCTTCACCTTCCACATCTCCTACATTGCATCTCCTCCCATGGTCCCTCCCCCAGGCGACCTCCACTCAGGTTCTGACCTTGAGGCCTGCCCCTATTGTAGTCCCTGCAGTATCTCCCACCTTGGCCCTCCCCCCAGGAGACTCCTACTCAATTGGTTTCTACTCCTCTGATCCCTGCCCCTTCTCATGTGCCAGCTGATCTTTCCCCTTCTCAGCCAGATTCCCCAGCCTTGCAGTCCAATCCAGATTAGCCAGCATTCCCCAGCCCTTTCCTCACAAAGACTTCCTATCTCCTTCCCCAAGGCCCAGTCCCCACAATGCCTTCAGGGCTTTTTTTCCCCCTAAGGGAATTGCCTGCCTTGCCCAGTGGAACAATTAGAATGCATGTTCCATTCTCCATTTTGGATCTTACTCAGGTGAAGGAGAAATTAGGGCAATACTCGGAAGACCCCACTAAGTTTACTGAGGGTTTCAGGGACATGTCCCTACAGTTTGAGCTTTCTTGGGGTGATTTACATATGTTCTTTTCCATACTGAGAAAAGGAGAATCTGGGAACAAGCTCAAAGAGTTGGGGATCTTTTGGTTAGCAATGACCCCACAAAATACCCCCCCCTAGAAATAGCTGCTATTCCCACTAGTGACCCAGGATGGGATTATCAAAAGAGAGAGGATAGGGGAAAGAGAGACCATATGATAATTTGCTGTTAGGACTAAGAACTGTGTTTCAAAAGCAAATACATTTTTCAAAAAAATTAAGAGAAATTACATAAGGAGAAAAGGAAAACCCTGCCCTTTCCCAAGACCAGCTGGTAGAAGCAATTAAGTATATGAATTTAGAGCCTGACTCTGTAGAAGGGGCAGCAATTCTTGGTATGCATTTTATAATCAGTCTGCCTCAGATATTAGGAGGAAGCTGGAGAAATTGGCAATGGGACCCCAAACACCTCAGTCCCAATTACTGGAGATGGCCTTTTAAGTTTTCAACAATAGAGACTTAGAGTAGAGGAAAGAGAATGAAGGGAAAGAGCTAGAGAGAAAGAACATGCTCAATTCTTAGCTGCTGCCATGGCCAGGAAAAGACCCAAGGGATACCCCTCCAGGGCACCCCCTCAGAGGAAGCCTAGTGGCTGCACTCCCACTTTCTCCATCCCTTGCTGAGCCCTGGAAAAAATTCAAGGCTGGAGGTATGGTTACCCATTTTATCATGGCTATGTTCTCTGTTTTAACCAATTACTCTGGTTCTACTCACCCCTCAACCAGGCTGGCCATAGGCATTGAAGTGGAAATTCTTTTTGTTTTTTGGAGGGGGTAAGGTATGGCAATTGAGGTTAAGTGACTTGCCCAAGGTCACATGGCTAGTTTTGTGTTAAGTGTCTGAGGCTGGATTTGAACTCAGGTCCTCCTGACTCCAGGGCCAGTGCTCTATTCACTGTGCCACCTAGCTGCCCCATTGAAGGGGAAATTAAGAGATTTCTTGAGACATACCCCCCCCCCCCCCAACCCCATTTGAGGATCTGTTGTTTGAATACTCCTTCCTTATCCTCTCCTCTTGCCCTGCCCCTTTGTTGGGAAGGGATTTGATGGTGAAATTGGGGAGCCAATTTTCTCTAGGTAAGTCTCCCATCTACCTTTCCCCTCGGTTCACCAGACCTCCCCATGTTCGCCTGGAAATGTGGGAGATAGTTGAGACAGTTTCAGATCATGGAATTCCTGGGTCAGCTACTTCTGCGACCCCATCCCTTGTTTACCTCCAAGATCCTAAAGTGTTCCCCTATCACAGTCTATATCCAATTCAGCCTAAGGTCTGGGAGGGACTGCAACCATTAACTACTTAAGGCCCTCACTCACTCCCTGTAGAGTGGGGACCGGACCAGGTTAAAGCTCTTAAGACTTTGAAAACCAAATTAACCACCACTCCAGCATTAGCTCTACCCAATCTAGAAAAGCCCTTCACTCTGTATGTTGATAAGAGCTCAGGGGGGGTTCCAAGAGCCTGTACGCCATCAGCGTAATGACCATCTCTTCCTTTGGATTTTGTGCCCTAATTTTTGCCTCTTTAGTTTCCTTTCCTAAACTCTGTCTCCACCCAAATGTATCCTGGGAATTGCTGCCAAAGTAATTTTCAAGAACAGACCTGAGACCTACTCAGGGTAACTTCAGTGATTCCCTTTTGCTTCCAAATAAAATGTAAGTTTCTCTATTTAGTTTTTTGGGGTGGCTAGTTGGCACAGTGGATGCAGCACTGGACCTGAAGTAAGGAAGACTCCTTTCCCTGAATTCAAATCTAGCCTTACTAGTTATGTGACCCTGGGCAAGTCACTTAATCCTGTTTGCCTCAGTTTCTCAAATGTAAAATGTGCTAGAGAAGGAAATGGCAAACCACTCCAGGATATCTGCCAAGAAAACCCCAAATGGGGTCAGAGACACAACTGAACAACAACATTTAGCTTTAAACCTTATCAAACCTCTCCTCCACATACCCTTTGATTGGCCTTCTCTTTGTTCCTCTACATAATGCTCTGTCTCCTACTTTTTGTGTCATGTACTGGCTGTCCCACGTGTTTGGAATACACACCCTTCTTCTGACTATCCATGTGATGGAGCCCCTATTTTTCTTTCAGATGCAGTTCAAACTTCTTCATGGAGATTTTTCTGATCCCTGCCCAACTATGGACATGTATTTGTATATTCATTCACTTTGTATTTATATTGTATATGTACTCATATTCATACTTCTCCCCTCACCCCAACAAAATAAAATCTCTTTGCCCTGTAAGGATTTTTTTTCATTCTTTTTACTCCTGTCCTCACAACCTAGCTGGGGTGCCTGGCCCAAAGCAGGTGTTTAATAAATACTTGTTGGATGATTGTGAGTTGTTCATCAGTGGACTCTTGAAGAACCAGTCCCACAATCCATGAAATTAAGGGACAGGTAACAGAGAGAAAATGATATAAAGTTGTGCCCCTTTCAGACTCTGGCCTGTACGCATATGAACGGATCAAGAAATTAAGCCAGAGGTCTGGCAGAGACAACAGATTTGTTCCAGGAGTGCCTTTTTTCTTCCAAATCATTACCCTGAGAAAAGGTTCAGAAAGGAGAGAGATAGAGTTCAAAAGAAGAAAGTGATTCTGTTAGCATTTGAGCTGCTGAGGAATAGAATGCCAGTTAAGGAGGGAAAATATAGTTTGCTCTCCGACTTTTTCTTGTTTTTTTTTTTCCTTGTAGATTTATTTCCCTGCATACTTCCTACTTCTGAGGTTTAGATTTTGGGAGAGCAGTTCAGGTGTGAAAGAATTCTTCAGACCTTCTCTGTAGCCATTGGCAGCTTTATTGTGTAAGCAAGCACAGTTCTCCTTAGCAAGAAAACTAAGTGAGACCCCCATATCTGGGGGAATTATGCTTGTATAGAGGTTTAAGAATAATGACAAAGTTTTAGAGGTTTTTATGGAGGTTAAAAATTAAAGATAGGATAGGATGAGGGAGACAAAGTAGATTCTTTATGGTTTAAAGATGTAAGGACAGGAGAAGTCACAGGTTAAAAATTAAAGGACAGAGGAACACAGGATAAGAGAAAAGCAATACTTTTGGTACAAGTTCAGGATAAGGGGGAAAGGACTTTAGGACACCTTCAAGTTACAGAATAAGTTACAGGGCTTCACAAAGTATTGGAGAAGTAAGCTTTAATATTATTTTAACCCTTAGGGCACCACTTGTATCCACAACACTACCCCCACTTTTGCAATGGTATCTGACAGCAGAAACACATGATAGTATCTAATGGAGACACTGTTGTTTCATTCTTTGTACTTCTATCCCTAGCATCTAGCATGGTTCCTGGACCAGAGTTGGCCCTTACTGAATACTTGCTGATCTACTGTTACACGACATTTGATTATTCTTTAGGATTAATGTTTACAAAATTTATCTGTGTATGAGGTATGATTTGGTTCTTATCCCCTTCTCTTTCCTATTAGCATGAGATTAGTCCCTTTTTTTCTTTCATAAATACATGTAAACTAATTTTACTATGTTACTTTAAGTTTTATGAGTTGGCCAAAAGAATGCTTAACATTACCTGAACAGAGAGACAGAATAATTTATTGTTGGCTAAGGGAAGCTAGGTGGTTCAGTGGATAGAGTGCTAGGCCTACAGTCAGGGATACCTGAATTCAAATCTAACCTCTGTGGAAATGGACTGGTTAATGACTTTACTAACCACCTTGATTTGCTTTTATTATCTAAAGGATGCCAGACTAACTAGGGAATTAGAATCAGTCAGTCAGGAGGAAGATTGAGCATCCCTTGAGTTTGACATACCAGAGATTCTTTGCAGTGTTTGACTGCTGAACCTGAAATTCCTTCTGGTTGACCCGTGACTGTAGAACTGTCTTCAGCCACTTCATACCAGCTGTAATGGACGGAACTAGCACAAGCATCTTAGTCCTGGTTTCTGGGAGACTTTTCAGCCTGACCCTATTCCTTGTTCTGTATATCCTGGGGAGCCTAGTGACTTCTGTAAAACAACTCCTTCTTGGGAAAAATCAATCCCCCAGTGACAGAACCTGATTGGGCTACAACATGGTCATTCCCACACAGCTTTGGTTTCTTTTTGTCTTTATAATCTGTGCAACCTAACCCCAAAGTGAGATCAGCTCTGACTGCAGTTCTGCATGCATGCCACCAGCTTGAGAGAAAGAAAACACTCATACAACCTAATTCTGTTGTGTTTCTTAGACCAAACTCTGGAGTTAACACTTCAGATACTCACTAACTATTTGACGCTGGCCAAGTAACTTAACCTCTGTTTGCCTTAAGTCATTGAAGAAGAAATGGCAAACCACTCCAGTGTCTTTGTCAAGAAAACCTCATACAGGGTCACAGAAAAGTTGGAAATGGCTGAACAACAGCAGCAACAACAACAAAGGTTAAGAAAGCTTTGCTGAGAGGAGGGAGGTATGTTTTATTACCAGTTTTCTGGGACAATTACTCATCACTCATCTTTTTCTCCCCTGCTCTTTAAATTAACGGTAGTAATTGTTTATATTACTACTTACTAGACACATACTAGCTGTGTGACCCTGGGCAAGTCATTTAACCTCTGTCATACTTTCCCTAGTAATAACACTTACCTTCCAGTGTTATGGTGAGGGTCAAAGGATATGATATTTGTAAAGTGCTTAGTGCTATGTCTGGTACATAGCAGGAACTTAATTAATGCTCATTTCCTTCCTTCCTTGATATTGTTTTCCTGAGTCTACTTCATTCTGAATTCATTCATATAAGTCTTCTCATATTTCTCTGAATTCCTCACATTTTATTCTATGAAATGTGTCTTGGTTTTGTTTCAATGCCATTTTAAAGGATTTCTTAGGTCTTTCCCTGATCTTTTGATCTATTTAATTGAATAATATTCTTAATTTAATATACATATATTTTACTTAAAACTGAGAGAGTTAATCATTGTTTAGTCCCAGTGGGGTGGAAAAACTATCATATGCACTAATTTGACAAGCTTATTGACAAATAAGTTCTAATGTCCTTTCCATTATAGTAATATTCCATTATATTAAGAGTATCACAGAATCACAGAACTAGAGTTAGAGGAAACTTATAAGCAATCTTTTCCAGAATCTTCATTTTATACCAGTTTGTTTATATATTTCCCAATTGATGGGTACCAACTAGCTCTTTGTTAACACACACACAAAATATTGCTATGTATGTGTGTACATGTATACATAGAGGGCACAGGATGAGTTGATTATGAAGGGATGATATCTAAAAAATAAAATTAAGAGTCGAGAAAGGAATATAATGAGAGAAGGAGATAGGGTAGATTAGGGTAAATTATCTCATAAAAGAGGCAAGAGAAAAGAAAAAAATGGAGGGGAAGAACAGGAAGGTGAATGGGAATAGGACAACCTTACTCTCATTGAATTTGGCTTAAGGAGGGAATAACAGATACACTCAATTGACTATCTTACCCTATGGGAAAATAGGGGGGAAGGGGATAAGAGGGGGGATGATAGAAGGGAGGGCAGCTTGGGGAAGAGGATAGTTAGGAGCAAACACTTTGGAAAGGGACAGGGTCAAAGGAGAAAACATAGTAAGTGGGGGGGCTTTTTATTTAAATAAAAAAGAAAAAAAAGAATGTGATAGTAAAATTTAAAAAATAAAATGAAATGGCCTCTCAAGTCAAGAGTTGTACATCCAAAAATAAAAATACTGCTATGAACATTATGGCTGTTGTTGTATTAAGTTGTTTTCAGTCTTCTCTGACTCTCTGTGACCTTATTTGGAGTTTTCCTGGCAAAGATACTGGAATGGTTTCCTTCTCCTGGTCATTTTACAGATGAGGAAACTGAGACTTAAGGGTTAAGTGACTTGCCTAGGGTCATACTGAGCCGAATACTAGTGTCATACTAGTGTCTGAGGCCTACTTTGAACCCAGGGTCTCTGAACTTCAGGCTTAGCACTCTGTCCACTATGCCACATAGCTGCCTTGAATATTATGGTATATGCATATATAAACCCTTTCTGGTATATATGCCCAGTATAATGATAAATTGATAAAGAGGATGTGAACAATTTAGTAATTTTTCTTACATAAAATTGTCTTCTAGGACAGGTGGATTAATTCACAGCATCAATAGTGTATTGTGTCTGTCTTTCAACTTTCCTTGCAATGACTACCTGTTTTTTGTCTGTTATGGCTAATTTTCTAAGTGGAAAGTGAAACCTCCAAGTCAAGACATCATTCCATGATGTCAGTAGTCATCTTTGAATAACAGTCATTATGAGTAGGTGCAGAGTGCCCATGATGTAATTCCTTACACAGAAGAGCCTGGGAAGCCTACTTTTGAGAGAAGATGATGTGTAAGGAAAATGTCTTGGAGAGATTTGAAACATACGTAGACTTTTGGTGGCTGATTCTATCAGCTTCTTTGGCTGTAGTGGTAGAACTAGAACTAGAATTTGAATTGTGGATGAGTTCAAAAGTCCTGGCTTCAGCCTTTCCTTTCCTTTTAGTTTTACTTCCTTGGCTGACTTCTTCCTGATAAATGACCACTAGTAAGAGACAAAGCTACAAAAGGAAAGGCTTTTGGTTTTCCCCCCACCAAGGCTGGAAATGTGGTCTCATGATCTGCTATCCTCTTTGATGAGAAGGAAGAGAGCTCCTCTCAGAAACTTAATGTTAGGATGGCACCTGGATCATTTATTTACCAGCTCTTCATTTAACACTGGATTTCACTCCTCCAGGTTATATCTTCTCTTCTCTCCCTTTTTTTGTATGGTATTTTCTTTGTCTTCCCCCTGGATACCATGGATATCCTTGAGGGCAGGATCTCTTTTTTAACTTTCTTTGTATCCCCAGCTTAGCACAATGCCTGGCACATAGTACATGCTTGATAAATGTTTATTTTGACCTAATTTTGTAAAATAAAATTTTATAAAAGAAAATTTCAGTTTATATGACTGAATGAACATGGCTTTTGCCTATCTTTTCATTTGTTTGTTTACTTTACACAAATGAAGTTGGAGATTGGAAATTTCTGAGTTTTTAAAGGTCAGGAGAGCAAGCCTTCTGGGAGTAGGGGAATTTGGGAATCAACTTCTTGAAAAGGTTTTACAGCTAATTCAGCGTTAAGGCCTTGAAGCAACAGCTGAGATGAAGACTCATCCTGTAGCTAAATTTGGACCTGGTAGGACCAATGCTATGTAGATATTGTACTAAGTCCACTTTCCCCAGAGATCAAGGTGGCATGCTGGAAAGTGTGGTATAGGCAGCATAATGTGTTAAGAGTGTGGACTATGGGGTGGTTAGGTGGCACAGTGAATAGAGCACTGGCCCTGGAGTTAGTAGGACCTGAGTTCAAATCAAACCTCAGACACTTAACACTTACTAGCCATGTGACCTTGGGCAAATCACTTAACCCCAATTGCCCTGCCTTTCCAGCCTCCACCGAAAAAAAAAGTGTTGCCCTATGTGGTGAGGGACATGTCTATAGCTGTCGGTGTTCTTGGTGTATCTTTGAAATAAATACTCCCTTGTAAAAACTAAATATATATATACATTTCTCTTGATGATGGAAGATTTTCATGTCTGAATTACCATTTTTTTATTTTGTCTCATTTTACTTTATCATTTAAAGCTTTTTCTGAGCAACATTTTCTTTCTACTTCTTCAAAACCATCTGTTAAACTGCCACCCCAATTTCTATTAATAATTTAGTTTCATCTAGAAGTATAAACCTTTAATTGGGTGTATTAATCAACCTAGGTTTTACCAGTTGTTTCTAGAGTTTGTTTGGACCATTGCCATGGACCTTTCTGCTTCTTCCTGTTCAAAATAGAACTGTTCCACGTTTTATAGGGTCAATTTATCTTTTATCCCTCTCCAGGAAGTCCAAAAAACAATGAAATATCTTGCCCCACACAGCTCTTCCTTTAGATTTGCTTATTTAACATCTTTCAAGCAGACTTACTTTTGTTTCTCTGATAAAAGTCTGATCTCATATTACATATGTGACATATGGAACTAATTCAAATATGTAAGAATGAAAGCTATTTGTTCCTCGATGGATTAATGTACAAAGGATATGTGTGTGTATGCATATATATATACATATATACATATACATATACATATACATATATATATATATATATATATATATACATATATATATGGAGAGAGAGAGACAGAGAGAGAGAGAGAGTTAGTTCTCAAAGCAAAAGAGTGAGGGCAACCCACAGCAAAAACTGATCCAAAACACTAATAATGAGCTAAATGAAAATTAAAACCACTCTAAGGTTTCACTTTAAAACCCATCAGACTGGCAAAGATGACGAAAAGGGAAAATATAAAGGTTTTTTGTTTTTTGTTTTTTTAAATCATTGGAATTTAAATGAGAAGGGAAAGTTAACTGAGGAATAAATCCTTCAGTTGTTTACCTGATTGTATTTTAAAGGTACATGGGTATTTTCACGATTTTCCCCCCCTCACAAGGTCTATTTAAACAAGTAATATTCACCAGTTATTTTGACTTGAAAATTAGAAAGCCAATTCTTTTTTCTCGGGGGAGGAGGGAAGTTTACCAAATAGCCCAGTTTGATAAAGGTTATTTATTGTTAGGCAGCTCTAAGCTCTAATGGCCCTTTCAGTTCTAATGTTCTAAGATTCTAATGCTGATTAGAGGTAGCCACAGGAGAGGGCCTTTTTAAGTCCTAGGACTAGGGTTCCTATTACAGGAATAAAATTCTGTGACCCGTGGCAAATCACTTAATCTGAGTCTTAGTTTCCTCATCTGTAAAATAAAGTGATTGAGTTCTAGTATCCTTAATCTACCTTCCCTTTATGTCTGTTACGTCAGAGATGATTTTTTTTGAGTAATTCGGGCTATTGGTTACAATAGGTGGACAACCTTCTGTGCTCTCCTTCCCAGTGTCAATGAGTAAATATTAAGGGCCTGCCTAATCCTTCTTATCTTAGCCAATTTTGTGATTTAGGACAAAGTTCAGTGTCACCTGCATCGATCACTTCCCCTGTACTCAGTAAACTCCAATGGTTCCCTGTTGGTCCTAGGAATGAACACAAAATGCTGTCTGGCATTTAAAGCCCTTCATAACTGGCCCCCTTCTATCCTCGATGAAGTCACACTGGCCTCCTGGCTGTTCCATGACCAAAATACTCCATCTCTCAGCTTCTGGCATTTTCTCTGGCCGACCCCTCAACACCTGGGATGCCTCCCTCCTCCTCTCGACTACTGATCTCTCTGGCTTCAAGTCCCAAATTGAAATCCTATCTTTTACTGAAGACCTTCCTTCCCCAACCCCTCTAAAACTCCAGTGCGTTTCCCGCTATTATTTATTCCGGTTGGATGTTTGCATTTTGCCCACCTCCAGTAGATAGTATACTTCTCGTGGGCAGGGACTGTCTTTTGTCTCTTTTCGTATTTCCAGCTCTTAGCACAGTACCTGGCACACAGAAGGCGCTAAAGAAATGTTTTATTGATTGATCACTGGTGCATGTGGGAACTGACCAAGGCTACGGGATCAAGGAGCACCCACAACTATACAGCTAACATTACTTATAGAGCAATTTTAAGTCTTGCAAAGCACTTTACAAAAATGGCTCCGTTAGAGTATAAGAAGTTAGCATTCCAAGTCACTACCCCTTCAATGATGGAAGGGGTTGATATCTCAGGACGAGAAGCTTTCCAACTCGGCAAGGCCGGGGCCTTGGACGTAGTCCGAGGCAGGTTATGGCTGTGCTGTGCCTCAGGGTCCAGTAAGAAAGGCGAGAGAACTTGTTAAAGCAAAAAAAAAAGCTACCTAACATCCCAGCGACCCCCTGCGACTGAGAAGAGGTAGGGCGCCCTCGAGCCTAAGGGGCAGGACACACGCGTGTCCTCACGGCCGATGAAGGAAGTCTCGCGAGATCCTTAGCCAATCAGGAGCTGAGGGACGGAAGGCGGGGCCGGACGAGGAGAGGGGGGTCGCGGGGCTCAAAGCAGTAGGAAGAAACTCGTTCTTATTCTTCTGTTTCCCCTTACCTTCACTTCGGATTGCGTTCCCCCGCTGCTCTAACTATGGCCTATCCTGGATACGGAGGTGGGGTAAGTAGCCTGGAGCATCGCCCCTGCCGCCCTGGACCTCCGCCCCCCTCGGGGTGTGGCCGTCCCCAGCGGGCGGTGCCAGCGTGGCTAGGCCCCGCCTCCCCCGCCTCCTGCACCTGCTGGCTGCGGGCTGGGCCGTGGGGAGCCGAGGCTGAGCTTGTGCCTCCTCTTCTGGTACCCGGTGCTGAGGCGGTGCTTTCTCCCCCTCCCCCAAGCCGGCCCCACCCCCCTTCTAGTTAGTGGAGGAGGGCACGGCTCTGGGGAGAAGAGCGCGTTTGTTGGGTCCCTTTCCCCTTGATGCGCTCTCTCGGGGAGAAAAGGAGAGACTGTAATTGTGTCGATTTCTGCTTCCCTTAAGTCGGAGATTTGTGAAATTTAGTTTCCTAAGATGGGATACTTCCTCCGTTTGTACGAAGGCGGAGGAAGAAGAAAACACTGCCCAGGTTCCCATAAATCTTTCTCAAGACCCGCCCAACTCTTTTCCTTTCTTATTTTTTTTGGAAATACCTTGTTTCCTCTTCCCCCATCAGACTACTTCCTCTTTTCACTGTTCAGTACTTTTGCCCAGACGAGATCCAGATGAATTGCCTCTCTGTATGTTCGTATCCACACACTTACATATGTGTGATATATTCCTTAAGGGAAGGAACTGTCTCCCTAACAAAGTTTTTGGCAAAATAATTTGTGCAGTGTGCTCGCCACAGAGCGTATTTGAGTTCGTTGTCATTGTCCTGATAAGTTAGTTTTTTGTTTTGTTTTTAACAGTTCAGTACTTAGGTGTAACTTCCTAGGGCATTGCTTATTCGGCACATTCTTAGAAGACAGTGTCTCTTTTACCTCTCTCTTGAAGGAATAAAATATTTAATTTCAGTGTTATTAGGCACTATTATCCTTGAGTTGTGGGAAAAGGGCCTCCGTTTTAAATTTTTTGTTTCGAAATTGTTACCACTCTCTAGGGTGTTAGTAAATTCTCCAAACGATTTGTATGAGATTCTCTCCGTCTTCTTCAAAACTCATTTAACTATCTTGAAAGACTGCATTTCAAGCAAATGATACCTCATTCCAGCTACTTAGTTTTTCTTGGACTTCTCTTAAGTATACTAACTTTTCTGCTTTTCCATCTCCATACTCTGAAAGCTAAATTTCTAAGTTGTTCACATCCGGTAAACCCTGTCCTGGAAAACCATCTCTTTTCATCAGTTAGTTTCTCAAGTCCCTACTTGCTTCAGGAAGATGTTTTTGATGAATTAAAACACTAGAAATTTCTTCTTGTAGGCATGATGAAAGAGTATTTCCCCACCATTTGGTCTGTCATAAATATGGTTTCTAGTGCTAAACTCACCATTTAACTAAATGACCTTCCACACAAAGCCATTTCTGTATATTTCAATTGCTTCTGTGCCATATACATTTTTAACATGTCCAAAATTCATTTGAATTATTTTCTCTTTTGACTGTTTCTTGAGGGAAAGGTACTCATTTTTCTGTAGCACTGAGCACAGACCCAATCCCTGTAGTTGCTTAATGCATACGTTTTGAGAGTAATGTATCACAAGGTTGTGATTATGTAAATATTTTAATCTAATATTAGGATTGAAGCAAGTCATAGCACTTTCATTTAATGAAAGTACTATAGGACTAGGCACAGTCTGATAATTGTAAATGTTTAAAAGAGTTTTTCAGAGCAGAAGTAACTTACCAATATAGATGTAAATAAAATCGTATTTTTAATTTCACGAAATGAAACTTTGAAGTTTTTTTTTAAAAATGTATATAGTTTTCTTCCTAGTTTATCTGTTTAAATCTTGAGGTGTTGGGGCGGCTAGGTGGCGCAGTGAGTAAGAGCGCCGGCCTCGGAGTTGGGATGACCCGAGATCAGATCCGGCCTCAGAAAATGAGCACCCACGCATAAATAATAATGACTAGCCGTGTAACCTTGAGCAAGTTACTTAACCCCAATTGCTTTAAAAAAAAAAAACCAAAACTTGAGGTATCATTTAGGGAGAAAGGGCAAGCACATTTTGACTTAATTTTTTTAAATGATAATTTGTTCATAAATAGTCATCATACAAGTGCCTTAAAGTGATCATAACCAGTCATAACTATGTTAAGCCTTTTAACATGGTAGCTCTAAAAAAAAAAGCTTTAAATGGACAGGAAATTCTTAGAGTTATTAGGGAGTGAACATGTTATTTTCAATTATGGAAAGTGATATACACTCATTGAACTATTTGAATTGCAATTTTATTTTATCTTATTTCTAATAGCATTTCATTTTTTCCCAGTTTTATGGAAAGACAGTTTTTAGCATTCATTTTTACAAGATTCTGAGTTCCAAATTTTTCTCCTTCCCTCCTAAAATGGTAAGCAATTTTGTTATATATATTGTCAGCCTCAGTGCTTGGTATAAGAAGGACAAACATGATTACATTGTCTTCAGTTTTATTTTTCTCAAAGCTGACTAAATCACCTATGGGAGCCAGTCTGGAACTGGTCTCCCTTTGGAGTTGGTTTGCAGCCTTCCATCAGAAGCTGATATTTCATCATCACACAGAGGAAATAGCTCTTCTATCAGACGACCCCCAGGATTTCGGCTATCTAGACAAAAGAATCTGTCTCTACCCAAGAGTTAGCAGGACACAGTGGGACTTTGGACCTTAGATTAATTTATTTGTGGCCTTGGATTGAAGGCTAACCAGGATGAAGACAGTCAATATAATTTTGATATCAGTAATGTCCTTCCAAAGAAAAATTGAACTATGGAAGAGGGGGGGTTGGGGAAGGCTCTGAATCCCTGAGATAATTAAAAATTATTATTCACATTGTGCAATTATGTAAATTATTTTTCCATATTAGTCTTAGTTATGAAAGAAGAAACAAAAGGGAAAAAAACCACAACAAAAATAAAGTGAAAAATGTATGCTTCGTTCTGCTTTCAGAGTCTATCAGTTCTTTATTTGGATGTGGATAGCATTTTCAGTTATTAGTGCTTTCATTAGTGCCCCAATTTAGAATTGTCATTTTAAAAAAGATTTAATTTGATTTGCCACATGATTCACAAAAGTTAAATGGATGTACTAGAATTTGGTCTCCTGTCCTCTTTTCTTCCTACCACAAAACTAAACCATGCAGGTTTTTGTTAAATGACCTTCAGTTAGCTGCACATACACTAACAGAAAATCATTAGCATTATATTTGCAAATACTAGTCCATATGATTTATGGGGCAAAAAATTAACATCTAAGCAAATATATTTTGAAATCGTTTATGAAGTAATACTGATTTAGTAGGTATGTGGAAGATCATTCAGTTTAGAAAAGATTAAATGATATATTGTTTTTCCTTTAGGTAATTTTAGATATTAGTACGTATGTTAAAAATATAGCACATTGGGATTTTAAAACAAGTAAACCAAATATAGTATGGAATAGGGTATAGAGCATGGCTTTAGGAAGACTAAGTTTCCTGTTCCACCTCTGACGTTGACTGTATATAACCCTGGTAAAGACATTAACTCTCATCTGCCTCAGGCAACATTCTAAAAGTTGAAGTCTGAAACATTGCTCACTTTAGTTCTTTTTCTTTTTCATGTGGCTACCATCTTACTTCAGGCCCTCATCACTTTTCACATCCTAGACCACTGTAATGGCTTCCTAATTGGCTTCCATGCCTCAAGTGTCTTCCTACTCTTTCCCACTTTCACACAGCTGCCAAAGTGACTTTCCTTAAGTATAGATCTGAGATCACTTCCTCTCTCAGCCTCTTGGCTTATTTTTTATAAGCAAACTCCTCTCTTTGACTTTTAAAGTCCTTTTAATACTTGTCCTTAACTTGGCTTTCTAATCTCTTATATTGATCTTCTTATTGTACTTCATAGTCTAAATAAACTGGTCTTTTTAATGATCTTCACACATGAAATTTCATCTTTCATCTCTGTCTTTGAATACATTTCCTTTTTTACCTCTGCTTCATAGAATCTTATTTCCTTCAAGGTTCAGTTCAAGCACATCCTTTTATTAATCAGTCATTAAACAAACATTGCTGCATACAAGTCACTATTCTAGGTGCTGGGGACACAAATACAGAGAATAAACAATTGCTACTCTGATGGAGTCTGTATTCTAATAGAAGAGTTGACAAGTACATAATATATAACATATAGGTATGTATAGAATAAATATAATGAGAATAAATACAAGGCAGTTAAAGACAAAGTAGGTAGGGAGGAAAGACACTAGTAGTTTCAGAGGTCAGGAAAGGTTTCATGAAGTACTTGAACTGTACTTTGAAGGATAGGGATTTTGTGAGAACTGGTGAAGAAGGAGGTTCATTCCAGGCATGGGGATGACTAGTGCAAAAGTACAAGTGATTATGTGGCATGAAGGATTGTGAGGAGTTGAGCATAACACTGAGGTTATGAATTGGGGAGACAAGAAAAGTGGTGGTGTTGTCTTCAGCAGGAATAGGGAAGTTTGGAAGAAGGAAGGGTTTGAGGAGAAAGATAAGGTCTGTGTTTGAAATACCTTTGGGACGTCCATTTCAACCAAGAAATAGTTGGTGAGGATGAACTGATGCTCACTTGAGAATCATCTGCAGAGAGATAGTATTCAAACTCATAGGAGTTGATGATGTCACCAAGGGAGCATAAAGAGAAGTAAAGAGAGTCCAGATTAGAACTTTAGGAAAGTTCATAGTTAGGGGTGTGATATGCATGATAGACCAGAAGATAAGAAGAGGTCTGATGGGTAAGAGAACCAAGAAAGAGTTGCAGAAATTCAGAGGAGAGAGTATTCCAGGAAGAGAGAATAGATAATAGTATTGAATGCCGCAGGTAAAAGTATGAGACTGAGAAAAACTTATCAGATTTGGAAATTATGAGAATTTGGTTAACTTTAGAAAAGTTTAATTTGAATGATGAGCTGATTTGGAGGAGTAGAAGCATGAGTAAGGAGAAGAGAAGCAGTGAGTATAGATTGTGTTTTCTAGGACTTTGAGAGCTGAGATAATTTATGAGTCTTTTGCTATAGAATCATCAGTGCAAGATGCAAGTAGTTTGTTAGATTGTTGGATAAAGCAGTGCTAAATTATGTTCTGTTCAACGAATATTAAGTGTATGCCAAGTTGCACACTCTGCTGTCCCTAAGGAAGACATATAGGGTTTAGATAAGGAACTTAACAGTCAGGTCTTGTCCAGACAGTTTTAAAGAAATATTTAAGGCAAGTGATTACAGTGTTCAACAAATATTTAAATGTTAACTGAGACTGGACTAATTTGTGGAGGAAAAAAGCAAGCTAGATTTTGGAATATTAACTTCCAAAATGATTAAACTTAAGTTGTCAGTATTTTGGAAGACTAGTAAGAAAGCTTTGTGTAACTGAATGTTTTTCAGGAATGGTTTATTGGAAATTTTTTGACCTACAGTGACTAAATATTTCTCTGACAGTAACCTTTCGAACAGTTTCGCTAGTTTTTGACAATGCCTCTGGGCATCCTGAAGATCTAGAAGCATTGAGGTTAGTGGGAGTTCTGTTTTTGTCTTCCAAATACATCATCATTATTACAGTCTTCTGCTATTACTATCTTAAAACATTATTGTCATAAACACCCTTTTTGGCAAACTAGTTCTGCTGAAGGAAGTTGATAGAGATAGCAAACAATTTTGGAAGGAATTTAACATTCTCAAGATAGACATCATTAATGTGAAAACCTAGAATGAAGTTTCCTAAAAAAAAAAAAAAAGTGTGTGTGTGTGTGTGACCAGATTGTATTCAGGATATCATAGGGTTTTGAAATCACCAGTTGCTAGAAGTTGTATCCTTAGGGCTTTATGAATTAAGAGAACAATGGTTTTAAGGTTATAGTTAAAACTCACAATTAGAAACTAATAAATTAAGACTTAATTAAATTGAATAATCAAAATCATGAAGAGGAAGAAGATAGAACTGAGGAGGAGGTATTGGCTCTGATTATTAACTTGAAAGAACTTTGAGGTACTAACTTGTCTTGAGAAGGCTAATAAAAATTTTGAGAAGTGATGCATTTGTGAAATAAAGATCCACAATGAGCAAGGGTATTGCTGTTGAATCAAAATGCTATAAATAATTTGCATGAGAAGAAAAGGCTGTTGTTCGAGTATCATTGCATCACTATTTTGCCCTTAAAAGTTAAGCCAAAACTCTGAAGTGACTAAGTAGCTAATTTCTAAAAACAATTAAAGAAGAGGGTTAAAATTATGAAGCTGCTAATTTATCCCTTCATTATTCAGTGCCCACTTTTATATAAGCAAAAATTCAGGCTAGTAAAGGTAGATATTTAATATAACACACACTATTTTTCTGTAAACTTTAGAATAATACAAGAATAACCATTGAAATTATATAAGAATAATGCTCCTTGTGCTTAAGATTTTCCAAAAGTCCTTCTTTAAAATTTGATGTTACTTTTGTTGCTTGTATTTAGTATTTACACCTTACCATAATAAAGGTTATATAGTCAACATTCTCTAAAGACCTTTTTTTAAAACTTTAATAATTTCAATTTTTGCCACTGTGGAATTTATCTCCCATTTATAATATTGTTCCTAAGAAATTAATTGACCTTGTAACATTTTTACCAAGCTAATTAGTTATATTAGGCAAGGTGTGCCTTGTTATCTTACATCATCTTACCTAATCTTATTATGGAGGGAGGAGTGGATAAAAGTTTTCTCATAAATTCCAGGATTTGATGTATAGAGCTTCTGTAGTTGATGAACTTAGAAGTTAATGGAGAGTATTTTAACTCTTTATTACAGGGGTTTTCAGCAGTGCAAATAAATTTCTGTTCTTTCCCTTTTGACCCTCTTTTTCCTACACCATTTGACAAGTAAGTTTAGTAGGTAATACAGCTTTTTAAATTCTTTTTTTCCTTCTTTTACAAGTATGGAGGTTACAGTGGTCATATGCCTGGAATGCAGATGCAAATGGGACAGCCAATGCCAGGAACAGTACCAAATATGCCTCATGGTGGATACTCTGGATATTCAGCATATTCTGGTGGTTATTCAACAAGTGACCCTATGTGGACCTACTTCACTGCTATTGCCGGACAGGTAAAATGCCAAATTCTGTGTGGTGATGTTAGTGTTGGAGAATTGGTATGGCAACATTTGTATTAAAAGGAAACCTGTAATTCTTTATCCTAATCTAAATGTAAATTAATCTTAAATTTATTGAAAATAGTTTCTTTCTTTTTTTTTTTTTTGGAGGGCAATTGGGGTTAAGTGACTTGCCCAAAGTCACAGGAAATAGTTTATTTTATAGTTTATAGGTGAGGACAACTGTAACAGTTTTAGGTTTGTGAAATATGATGCATAAATTTATTTAAGCTGAATAGAAATTTTTTTCCATTTAAATGTATAATTTTAAGTAAAAAAAAACCTGACAATGCAGAATATTTCTAGTTATTGAAAAATCTATTTCTTTACTCTTAGTGTTTTTCTTCCCTTCAATTTAATTTTATTATTTTTTTCTGATTAATAAGTATTTATTTTCTCTTCCTCTTATTACCCTCCCACCCCCAACTGAAGAATGCAAAAAAGAAAAAGAAAATCACCATAACAAATCTATATAGTAATATAAAACAAATTCCCTTATTGGCCATGTCCAAAAAGATATGTCTCATTGTGTATTTTAAATCCATCCATCACCTCTCTGGCAAGAGGTGAGTAGCATGTTTCATTTTTGGTATTCTGCAATCCTGGTTTGTCATTGCATTGATCAGAGTTCTAAAGTATATTAAAGTTGTTTTTCTTTATAATGTTGTTGCCACTGTAGAAATTGTTGCTCACTTCACTGTTTTATTTTGATCTTTTTGATTTCTTTGAAACTATTGATTTAATCATTTCTTGTGGTGCAGTAATATTCCATTACAATTCATAAACCATGACTTGTTTAGCCATTTCCCAACAGTTGAGCATCCCCTTAGTTTTCTTTTTTCTTTCTTTCTTTTATTTTTTGGGGGGGGGGAGGGACTACTTCAGAAAGCTGCTATGAATATTTTTATCTTTATCTGGATTCTTATCCTCTTTCTTTGAGGCATATGACTAGTAGTGGGATTATTGGGCTGATGGGCACAGTTAAGTGAATTTTGGGGCATGATTTCAAATTACTTTCCAGGATAACTAAATCACTTCCCAGCTTCACCAGTAGTGCATTAATTTGCCTGTTTACCCACAGTCCCTCCGACAACAGTTATTTTCTTTTTTTTGTCATAGTTCCCAATTTGATGGATATGGTTATTACATTAGTAATTTTGCAGAATTGTTTTAATTTGCATTATTTTTATTATTAGTGATATGGGGTATTTTTTCATGTGGTTGTTGACAGCTTGATTTCTTTCTTTGACAAGTTCATATCTTTTGGCAATTAGGGAAGAGCTCTTATTCTTATGAATTTGAAGCAATTATGTGTGTGTCATCTTAGATATGAGACATTTATCAGTGAAACTTGGTGCAGAATTTTTTTCCCCCAATCACATATTTTCCTTAAAATTTTAACTACAGAAAATGTAGAATTATAGGGAGGAAAAAATATGTCCCTCATTTTTCTTACCTTTTACCTTTGCACTCCAGGAAATCTTTGCACAGGATTTGTTGTTCATAGTTTTGAATGATAGACAGTATGACTTAGTGAATGGAGGGCAGGCTTTATAATTAAGATGGCCTGGGTTCAAGTCCACTATACTGTTTGTGTGATTCTGGGCAAACCAGTCCAGTCTCTTATTTACTTTGAGACAGGGTTTTAAGAGGCTTAGTTTTTCAGTGGATAGAGTACAGGGCTGGGAATTGGGAAGACTCATCTTCCTGAGTTCAAATTTGACCTTAGATACTTACTAGCTGTGAGGCCCTAGGCAAGTCATTTAACTTTGCCTCAGTTCCTCATCTGTAAAATGAGCTAGAGAATTTAACCTTTCAATGCTTCCGGGACCTCTTTAAGACTATGAAGTTGCAGAACATTTAATGCTTTGCATTAACGGGAGATTTTCCTTCCTTTGAATTATTTTATACCAAGGAAATCGCAGGTCTGTACCTCCCCCCCCCCCAAATATTATAAATACCAAGACTTATATGGATTATAATGTTATGTTGTCTCCTTACCTTCTTCTTTTAGAACTTTTTTGTGCTGCTTTCCTTTTCTATAATTTGAAAGTTAGGAAAATCTTTATTAGTGCTTTTTTGTTAGTGCTTTGGAGTTTGGAATTAAAGAATATTTAACCCATCTACTTTTCTTATGGGGGGAGAAAGTTGATGGGAGATGGGCTTTTAAATTCAGTAATTATTATTTTAAAATATTGTATTTAAATATATAAATTGTTAATAAATACTAAATTAGATCACAGTATCATTGGATATGATATTTCTTATAGGATGCTTTAAGTGTTTTTCTTATAATACTTTATACATTTTTTATGAGGTAAATTGGTAATTAATACTTTTTTCAGGATGTGGAATTTTGCTTATGGGAATTATTACTCTATAATATTAGTGAATTTTAGCATGTTATTAGAAAAACTAACCTACAATAAGGGTTTAGGGTTGCTTTTTTTTTTTTTTTTTGGTAATTTGACCTTATGAATACAGGTCACAAATGAGGACTATTAATTAGGTTTTATTAGTTAAGTCAATAAGCATTTATTAAATGCTTAACAGTCTCTTACTTACTTTGAGACAGGGATTTAAGAGGCCTAGTTTACCAGTGGATAGAGTACAGGGCTGGGAATTGAGAAGACTCATCTTCCTGAGTTCAACTCTGGCCTCAGACACTTATTAGCTATGAGATCCTAGGCAAGTCATTGAACTTTGCCTCAGTTCCTCATCTGTTAAATGAGCTGGAGAAGGAAGTGGCAAACCACTCCAGTATCTTTGCCAAGAAAACCCAAATGGTGTCATGGAGAGTCAGACAGGACTGAAATGACTTACCAATAATAAATAAAGAAATAGGGCTTCGTGGCTCAGATTCAGTATTTTATCTAAAAGCCCTTTTAGTGATTTGTTGTGAGATTAATGGTCAGTTTACTTCTGTGGCTTTAAAAATTTCCCCTTATTGAAATAATAGTACCTTTATCCTTTATACATCTTTTTTTTTTTTTTGCTTTTTGGAGGGCAATTTGGGTTAAGTGACTTGCCCAAAGTCACATGGCTAGTATGTGTGTCAGGTGTCTGAGGCTGGATTTGAACTCAGGTCCTCCTGACTCCAAGGCCTTTGCTCTATTTACTGTACCACCTAGCTGCCCCCATTTCATCCTTCTTTAGGTCATCTTTCCTTTGGAGTAGTTAGTATATATAAATAGTAGCTTAACTATGAGATCCTTATCCAGTTATAGTACTTGGGATGAACTGAATCATATCAATATTCACATTTTGTTATAAAGGAAACCAGAAGACAAAAAGAAAGTTGGAATTATAGCAGAATACTTTGGAGTAAGGAAGAATACCTGGGTTGAAGTTCTACTTATAGCTGTGAGATTCTGGGAAAGTCTTTAACTTTTTCTGAGCCTCAGTTTCCTGCTTCAGAAGATGGATTTAATAAAACTTCAGTATCTATTTCACAAGGCTTCATGAGGCTTACAAGAGATTTTGTATGAACATAAAGCAATCATTAAAAGCACTCTGTAGGGGTGGCTAGGTGGCTCAGTGAGTAGAGCGTCGGCCCTGGAGTCAGAAGGACCTGAGTTCGGTTCTGGACTTAGACACTTAATTCACACACAAACGAAAACCTAGCTGTGTGTCCTTGGGCAAGTTACTTAACCCCAGTTGCCCTCCAAAAAGAAAAAAAAAGCACTCTGTAAATGTGCTATTATTTAAATAGAAGGATGTTTTTATAGGGTCTTCTCAAAGAGGAAAATAAAGGATTAGATTTTATTCTGTTTCCCAAGGCAACTGGAAATGTCAGTCAATTCAACAGATATTTATTTATTTATTTATTTACTTATTAATTTATTTATTTATGCTTTTTGGAGGGCAATTGGGGTTAAGTGACTTGCCCAAGGTCACAAGGCTAGTTTTTGTGTTAAGTGTCTGAGGCTGGATTTGAACTCAGGTCCTCCTAACAGGGCCAGTGCTCTATTCACTGTGTTCCTAGCCGCCCCCCAACAGATATTTATTAAATGATTACTAAATATGTTCAACTTATTTTCCTAAGTGCTGTGTATGCAAAGACAAAAATTAAATAGTCCTTATTTTCAAAGAGGGTACTTATGATAAGCATTTTCAAAAAGGCCACTGTGGAGATAAGTGGCAGTTATTCTCCTATATCTGTTGTAGAGGATGAGAAAGTAAAGAAAATTCTAGAAATTTCTATGCCAGGTTGTCCTCCATACCTAGAATGCTTTTTTTCTTTACCTCTGCCCCTTGGAAGCCCGCACTGTTTTTGTTCTTTTTAATTTCAAACTTAAATACAAAATGAAAAAAGAAAAAAATTGCCATGTGCCCAGCAGACCATAAGAGGGTTTCAATATAAAAGAAAATTTCCTTTCAAGAAAACCTATATAATAAATGCTACATATTATTTTCAAAGCTGCCTAGTTTTTCTTTTCTTCCTTGTTGGTATTCTTTTGTTCTCTGCTGTGCATTTTTTACTTTTTTTTCCCCCTTCTTCTCCTCACCACCTTAAAGAAGGCTATAATTAAGTGTGGAGATATATATATATATATATATATATATATATATATATATATATTCATGGATATCTATAAACATACACACATACATACATATATATATGTATATAAGACTGTTTATACTTATTTCTTCCTATCATCTGTTTATCTGAAGGTGGATCCTCCATAAATCCAAGTCTTTTCCATGTTTTTCTAAAAAAACCAGCTCATCATTTCCTATGCCAAAGCAATATTCCAAACCAATTACATCATATCTGAGAGATTGTTTATGAAAGTTTTTTCCCCTCAGTTTCTGCATTCCTTCTATTCTTGGTTACATAGGTTTTACTTAAACAATAAAATTTTAATTTAAGATAATCAAAATTATCCTTTTTACATTTCAGCAATGCACTTACCTTATAATATAGTTTAAGGTCTGATACTACTGAATCTATTTCCTTTATATCTTTTTTTCCGATTCCTTTGAAGTTCTTGACCTTTTGTATCAAGATTCTTTTTTTATCATAATTTTTAGGTAGTCCGATTATTCTTATATTATTTCATATCAGTCCGTTCCTCAGATCAGTTTTTCTGATGAGATGTTTCGTTTTCTCTTCTGTTTTTTCCATTCTTTTGATTTTGTTTTATGATTTCTTGGTGTCTTAGAATGGCATTAACTTCTGCTTGCCCAATTCTAGTTTTCAAAGAATTATTTTCTTAAGTTTTTGATTCTCTATTTCCAGTTGACTTTCTTTTCATAATTTTCTTGGATTGTTTTTTTTTTTAATTTTCTCTTATTTGAGTTTTAAAGTCCTTTTTAAGTTCTTCCAAGAATTCCTTTTGTGCTTGTGACCATTTGACATTTCTTATTGAAAAAAGGAGTGACTCTTTTAGCTCCATTATCTTCCTCTGAATATGAACCCAGATCTTGTCTATCCCTATAGTAATTATCTGTACTTGGGTTCTTTCTCCTTTGCTTACTCATTTTTATTTATTTATTTTTTGTTTTATTTTGTATTTAGCATATGTTAGTGTAATTAAGTTGTAGTCTCAAGCTAAGGGGAATGTTGCATCAAGCCACAGGTCCTTCTTTTCTGAGGTCTGTCTTGGGGCCCAGCCTTAAGCTCTCCTTTCTACCCCCAAGCCACAGCTAGGGTTCCCAGCCATGTTTTCCTGAAAATGATCTTGCTACCTGCATGTGGTCCCTCCAGGGGCTGCAAACTACAACTGTCCTCTCTGCCCTGGAACTGAAACCAGGGATTCTGCTCTCCTGCAAGTGCCCACAGCAAGGTCCCTGCCTCTTGCTGCTACACTCACCAGGTGTGTGTCAGCACACTCCTTGCTGCCGTAGCCTGGGATTTGTGTAAACAGAACAGCTGTGCTTGGCTTTCCTCAACGGTAGAAGGTCCTTTAGCCTTCTCTTACTCAGTTGTCACCCCCATACTGTTGGCTAGATGAAAGTTTTTAAAGCAGAGGCTGCCTCTCAACCTAGCTGCTACCAGGAATTTTTTGTTGATTCTGCAGAGTGGACCTGGAGGTATTTGCACTTCACTCAGGCCAGATCTCAGTCCCGGGTGGGTTCTTCCTGGAATCTTGTCAGATTGTTTTAGGAGTACAACTGCTTTGCCTGTGTTTATTTCTGCTGCTCCAAGGTGAAGTTCTGTCTTTTTTTTTTTTGTGGAGGAAATTTGGAGAGCTGAAAGTTTTCTGACCTACTCCTTAATCTTCCCAGAATCCTCTCCCTCCACTATTTTCAAGGCTTAGCTCAAGTGTACCTTCATTCAAGAGACCTTTTTTTTTAAAAAAAAATTCTTATCAGTATGTCTAGAATAGAGTTTTAAGAGGAAAAAGGATTTCCAATAGACATTGAGATACTTCACATACTTTTACTTGGCATCCACTTTCTATCAAGTCATGGCGTATTACAGAGCCTCCTAATAAAGATCCCTCCTCCTTCTCCTCTTCCTCCTCCTCATCATCTATAAACATGTATTTAGCATCTATTATGTGCCTAGTACTAGTCTAAGTGCTGGGGATACAAAAAGAGGCAACAGATAGCCCCTACCCTCAAGGAATTTACAGTCTATTTGGGGGCAAAATAAAGTTTGCAAAGCCCTTTCACACATGTTATTTCATTTGATTTTCATAACAACCCTGAAAAATCAAGTGAATGAAGTATGCTTATTAGCTAGGCTGTGATCACAGTTAAAATGGATAGACCATAAACTTGGTTAATTGTTACTAGGGCATGGAGAAACACTGATACTGTACAATTAACAGGGCTCAGAGTTAAAGATGGCCTTCAGAAGGAAGAGAGTGGGCTGTATTACCTTTGCAGTGTTTTTAATAGCTAATCATAATAATGACAGCTAGCTTATAATAGTGCTTATAAGTTTGCAAAGTGCTTTACATACATTATTCAATACAACAAAGGCCATAGAGGGATTCTAACTAGAAAGAAGGCATGGGAGTGGTTCTGTCCGGTCTTCATGATCTTAAAAGAGTATATGTAAAGAGAAGGAACGGGCTGGGGACGGGGGCAGAAGGAAAATTATTTCACATAATCAGCAAGTGCAAGCCAGATACATAAGGAGTGACTAGGTCACCTCCTTTTCCGGTCATGTATATGTATATATAAATGAATATGTATGTATGTGTGTATATGTATGTATGTATACACATTGTTTCTTTAAAGAGATGTTATGCTGGCAATAGGCTGCATACTTTTATGCTCAAGTAACTGTCCCTTGGGTAACCTGCAATTTAATTCTTCAGAGTTTTTGATATTTTATTATTCACTATCATGCAGTATCACAGGAAGAAAGTAGTGTTAAGAAAAATTGGGTTCTGTTTCAACGAGAAGCTTTGAGTTATTAAAAGCTAGGTATAGCAAACTAAATGCCAGATTTGGAGTCAGTCACTTACTAGCCCTGTGACCCTGGCCAACTCATTCAACCTTTCTCAGCTTCAGTTTCCTTGCCTGTGAAATAAGGATAATAGCACCTATTCCTCTCTTACCTCTTAATTTCACCTTTTGAGTATCATCTCTTCCTATTAAATTGGTCCTGTGCCCTCTATCTATGTATACCTGTAAACATATATACACACATTCACATATGTATTCATATGCCCATATACCCTTCTATATAAACACCATCTATATTTCTATTCCTTTTAAATATTTTCACACTGAGAAAAGTTTTATCAGTTACAATTATTGTTTTTCCATGTAGGAATGCTAATAGTTCAACTTAGATAAGTTCCTCATGATTTCTTTTCCCTGTTTACCTTCTCATGCTTCTCTTGCTTCTTGTATCTGAATGTCAAATTTTCTAATTCAACTCTGGTTTTTTCATCAAGAATACTTGAAAGTCCTCTGTTCCACTGAATGACCATATTTTCCACTGAAATATGATACTCAGTTTTGCTGGGTAGGTGACCCTTGGCTTCAGTCCCAGCTCCTTTTCTCTCTGGAATATCATATTCCAACCCCTTCAATCCCTCAGTATAAAAGCTGCCAGATCCTGTGTTATCTTGATTGTGTTTCCACAATATTCAAATTGTTTCTTCCTGGCTGCTTGTAATATTCTCTCCTTGATCTGGGAATTCCAGAACCTGGCTATAATATTCCTAGGAGTTTTTGTTTTGGGATCTTTTTCAGGAGGTGATAGGTGGATTCTTTTAACCTCTGTTTTGCCCTCTGGTTCTAAAACATCAGGGCAGTTTTCCTTGAGAATTTCTTGGAGAATGATTTCTAGGTTCTTTGTTCATGGCTTTCAGATAGTCCAATAATTTTTAAATTATCTCTCCTGGGTCTATTTTCCAGGTGAGGTGTTTTTCCTATGAGATATTTCACATTACCTTCTATTCTTTCATTTGTTTGGATCTGTTTAACAGCATCTTGATTTCTCATAAAGTCACTAGCTTCCATTTGCTCCAGTCTAAATCTGAGGGAATGATTCTCCCCAGTGAGCTTTTGAGATTCTTTTTCCATCTGGCAAATTTGGCTTTTTAAGGTATTCTTCTCTTCATTGCCTTTTTGAACCTCTTTTGCCATTTGAATTAGTCTATTTTTTAAGGTGTTATTTTCCTCAGTCAGGGTGTTGACTCTCATTTCATACTTTCTTGCATCTTTCTCATTTATCTTCCGAATTTTTCCTCCACTTCTCTTATCTGCTTCTTAAGGTCCTCTGTGGCCTGTAACCAGCTTGTATTTTCCTTTGAAGCTTTTGGTGCAGGTGTTCTGACTTCACTGTCTAACTCATGTTCCATGCTTTGATCCTTTTTATCCCCAAAATAGGAGTCTAATGTTGGATTCTTCTGTTTGTTTTGCTTCCTTTGCCTGGTCATGTTGTCACTCAATTACTTGACTTTTGGGCTTTTTGCTACTGTAGGACTCTGTTACCAGACAGGGGAGCTTCTGTCCCAAACACTGGGGTTTTCTCAGCTGCTGGAGGTATTAGTTGGGTGCC
Organism: Gymnobelideus leadbeateri; assembly: GCA_011680675.1. Classification (NCBI taxonomy): domain Eukaryota; kingdom Metazoa; phylum Chordata; class Mammalia; order Diprotodontia; family Petauridae; genus Gymnobelideus; species Gymnobelideus leadbeateri. Next base: position 991,267 of record WOXC01004731.1, read on the forward strand.
CTCTCTAAAGCCTTCACACACTCTGGCAAGGTGGTAACACACCCCAGGACCTCCACCCCACACCCAATCCAGATCCAAGCAGGTTAAAGGAAGAGCAATTACTCCTCATACTGGTCAGTTGGTCCCCCTACAGTCTGCTGGCTAGGAGCTGAAGCTGCCACATGGGTGTGGGCCGTGGCTCCTCTGGAGGCACTCCCAACTACTGGGTCCCAAAGTCCACAGTGCACTGACCTCTCACTTTGTCCTTGGCATGTGTTGATAGTTCTGAAAACTGCCACAGTTTATGTGAAGTCCCTCCAGCCCATGGTTGGTCAGGCCCGCCCTGGGGCTAAAACCTCTGGCTCACCTGGACCTGGGCTTGGCTCCCAGAATGCTGTGCTGGTGGCCTGTTGGGGTGTCCTCAGTGAGAGGTTAGCTTCTCTGTGTCATTTTGTGGGTTCTGTACCTCCAAAGTTTGTTCAGAATCACCTTTTATATGAATTAGAAGAGGTGAGAGCCGGAGCCCTGTAGAAGTCGTTTCTGCTCTGCCATCTTGACTTCACCCTCCTCCCCTATTCATTGTTTTTTTTTAAAAAAGTTTTGAGTTACAAATTCTGTCCCTCTCTTCTTCCCTCTCCTTACCTGGTAAGCAGTCTGATATAGGTTATACATGTACAATCATATAAAACACTTTCATATTAGTCATTTTGTGGAAGAAAACTAAACTGAAACAAAGAAAGTAAAAATAATATGCTTCTGTCTATATTCAGACAATTTCATCATGGGATTGTCATGGATCATTATGTTGCTGAAAATAGCAAAATCATTTATAGTTGATCATCATACATATTGCTGTTTTTGTGTACAATGTTCTCCTAGTTGACCTTACTTCACTTTGTATCACTTCACATAAGTCTTTCCAGTTTTTCTGAAATCATCCTGCTAGTCATTTCTTATGGCACAATAGTATTCTATTAAAATTATATACCACAGCTTGTTTAGCCATTCCCCACTTGATGGGACATCCCTTCAATTTCCAATTCTTGTCCACTACAAAAAGAGCTGCTATAAATATTTTTGTACAAATGGGTCCTTTTCCCTTTTTAAAAAATCTCTTTGGGATATAGACCCAGTAATGGTATTGCTGGATCAAAGGCTGTGCACAATTTATCCCTTTGGGAATAGTACTAAACTGCTTTCCAGAATGATTGGATCAGTTCACAACTCTACCAATAGCACAATAGTGTCCCAATTTTCCCACATCCCCTCCCACACTTATTTTCCTTTTCTGTCATATTAGCCAGTCTGATAGATGTGAGGTGGTACTTAAGAGTTATTTTAATTTGCAGTTCTCTAATTAATAATGATTTAGAACTTTTTAAATATATCTATAAACACTTTAACTTATTTGTTTGAAAATGGCTTTTTCATATTTTTTGACCGTTTCTCAAATGGGGAATGGCTTGTTTTCTTACACATTTGACTCAGTTCTTTACGTATTTGAGAAACAGGGCCTTTATCAGAGAAACTTGCTGTGAAATTTTTCTCTCAGTTTTCTGCTTTCCAATTTTGTTTGTGCAAAACCTTTTAGATTTAATATAATCAAGATTAGTCATTTAACAGTTCTTATTCCTCTCCATATCTGTGGTCCTAAATTCTTCCCTTGTCTATATATCTGACAGGCAAAATTTTCCATGCTTTCCTAATTTGCTTATGGTATCATCCTTTCATCTAAATCATGTACCCATTTTGACCTATCTTGGTTGTAAAGGATTTAAAAATTCGGCCCTCAGTCCTTGGAATATTATAGCAACAGAATAAAAATATAATATTGAAGGGTTAAGGGGAGAAAGAACAATCTTTTACAGTTTCCCTTAGGTTAGGCTAATAGATAACATTATCAATTTGGGGTCCTTGAAATTGAACTGTTTCTTATGCAGGCACATCTCGAGAACACATGTGTTTAATGGGCACCCTAACATTTAAATTCTTGGGGGCAGAGATTTGAAGGAAATTTTGGTAATAGAATTGAGCCAGCATTCAGAGTTCTCTTGTTGATAGTTATCTATATTAATACCTTGTAAAAAAAAAAAAAAGGCCCTGGAGTCAGAAGGACCTGAGTTCGGTTCCGGCCTCGGACACTTAATGCACACACAAACAAAAACCTAGCTGTGTGACCTTGGGCAAGTTACTTAACCCCAATTGCCCTCCAAAAAGGAAAAAAAAAAGATTTTGAGTTATATTTTTTTCTCCCCATCTTTCCCCTACCGCTACCCCAAGATAGCAAGCCTACTGAATATCCCTTCCCCCAATCTGTTATCTCTTATATCCTCCCCCATCACCCACCTGACTTTAAAGTGGGGCAAGATGGATTTCTATACCCCAATGTCTATATATCTTATTTCTCAGTTGCATGTAAAAACAATTTTTTTTTTTTTTTTGCTTTTTAGAGGGCAGTTGGGGTTAAGTGATTTGCCAGAGGTCACACAGCTAGTTTTTGTGTTAAGTGTATGAGGCCGGATTTGAACTCAGGTCCTCCTTACTCAAGGACTGGTGCTCTATTCACTGTGTCACCTAGCCTCCCCAACAATTTTTTTTTAAACATTTATTTTTAAAACTTTTGAGTTCCAGATTTTTCCCTTCCCTCCACCGCCACCCCCACTGGGAAGATAAGCAATTCAATATAGTTTGTACATGTGTAGTTACCCTAATCATTTCCATAGTAGTTATATTGTGAAAGACTTAACTATATTTCCCTCCAATCCTATCCTGCCCACCACTTACTCTGTTTTCTCTTTTGACCCTATCCCTTTTCAAAAATGTTTGCTTCTACCCTCTCCTCTAATCTACCCTCCTTTCTATCATACCCCGTCTTATCCCCTACCCCCTTATTTTCCTGTAGGGTAAGATACCCAATTGAGTGTGTATGTTATTCCCTCGTTAAGCCAAATTTAATGAGAATAAGGTTGTCCCACTCCCTTTTACCTACCTGCTCTTCCCCTCCATTGTAATAGTTTTCTCTTGCCTCTTTTATATAAGATAATTTACCCTAATCTATCTCTCCCTTTCTCCTCCCAATAAATTCCTCTCTCACCTCTTAATTTTATTTTTTTAGATATCATCCCTTCATATTCAACTCATCCTGTGCCCTCTGTCTGTGTATACATGAACATACATATGTCCATACTCACATATATATTTATATATACATACATGGTCATATACATACATATGTATGTATACATATATATGCACATATACATTCCCTTCAACTATTTTCATACTGAGAAAAGTCTTACAAGTTACAATTATTGTTTTTCCTTGTAGGAATGTAAATAGTTCAACTTTAATAAGTTGGTTCCTTATGATTTCTTTTTCTTGTTTACCTTCTCATGCTTCTCATATTTGAAAGTCCAATTTTTTGTTCAACTTTGGTTTTTTCATCAAGAGTGCTTGAAAATCCTCTATTTCATTGAATGATCATATTCTCCCCTGAAGCATTATATTCATTTTTGCTGGGTAGGTGATTCTTGGTTTTAGTCCTAGCTCCTTTGACCTCTGGAATATCATATTCCAAGTTCCTTCGATCCCTTAATGTAGAAGCTGCTAGGCCTTGTGTTATCATGATTGTATTTCCACAATACTCAAATTGTTTCTTCCTGATTGCTTGCAGTATTTTTTGCTTGACCTGGAACTCTGCAATTTGGCTACAATATTCCTAGGAGTTTTCTTTTGAAGATCTTTTTCAAGAGGCAATTGGTAAATTCTTTCAATTTATATTTTGCCCTCTGGTTCTAGAATATCAGGGCAATTTTGTTTGATAATTTCTTGAAAGATGGTGTCTGTCTAGGTTCTTTTTTGATTATGGCTTTTAGGAAGTCCAGTAATTTTAAAATTATCTCTCCTGGATCTATTTTCCAAGTCAGTGGTTTTTCCAGTGAGATAGTTCACATTGCCTTCTATTTTGTCATTTGTTTGGATCTGTTTTATAGTATCTGGTTGTTTTTGTTTTGTTTTGTTTTGTTTTGTTTTTACTTTTTTTTTGGAGGGCAATTGGGGTTAAGTGACTTGCCCAAGGTAACATGGCTAGTTTGTGTGTGTGTGTGTGTGTGTGTGTGTGTGTGTGTGTGAAGTGTCTGAGGCTGGATTTGAACTCAGGTCCTTTTGACTCCAGGGCCAGTGCTCTATTCACTGCACCACCTAGCTACCCCCTGTTTTATAGTGTCTTTATTTCTCATAAAGTCATTAGCTTCTAATTGCTCCAATCTAATTTTGAAGGAGTTATTCTCTTCAGTGAGTTTTTGAATTCCTTTTCCATCTGACAAATTTGGCTTTTTAAGGCATTCTTTTCCTCACTGGCTTTTTGGGCCTCTTTTGCCAATTGCGTTAGTCTATTTTTTAAGGTGTTATTTACTTCATTGTGTTTTTGGGTCTCCTTTAGCAGGCTGTTGACTCACTTTTCTTGATTTTCTTTCATCATTCTCATTTCTCTTCCCAATTTTTCCTCTACTTCACTTACTTGATTTTCAAAATCCTTCTTGAGCTCCTCCATGGCCTGTAAGCAGTTCATATTTTTCTTGGAGTCTTTTGATTTAGGAGTTCTGACTTCACTGTCTTCTTCCCGTTCCATGCCTTGATCCTTTTTGTCCCCAAAAAGGGATTCTATGGTCTGTTTGTGCTTCCTGTGCTTGCTCATATTGCCAGCCAATTACTTGACTTTTGAGCTCTTTGCCACAGTAGAACTCTTACTTCCAGAATGGAGAGAGCTTTGTCCCAAATCGCTGGGGTTTTAGCAGCTGCCAGAGCTATTAGGAAGGGGCCTTCCCTATAGCCCCCACAAACTCTGGCAGCTGGCTGCCCACCCCAGGACCACCACCCAAGACCATGATCCAGATCCAGGCAGGTTAAAGCAAGGGTAATTACCCTTTGAATGGTACCCCTTACAATCTTCAGGCCAGGAGCTTCTGAGGCAGCCACCTGGTGGCTGCAGTGTCAGCTTCTCATCCCTGGGGCAGGGACTGGACTGTGCTCTTCTGTCCCATCCCCCCCCCCCTTCCAATAGAGTTCCACACTGACCTTCTTCTTTGTCTTTGGTGTTTATGGTTTGAGAAGTCTGGAAACCACCACAGCTGCTGGTGATTGACTTTCCTGAAGTCTATGGCTCATGTGGTGCTGGGCTTGGCTCCCAGTGCACTGTGATAGACCTTTTCTGTTGGCCTGCTGGGCTGTCTTCAGTGAGACATTTATTTCTCTCTGTCACTTTGTGGGTTCTGTAGCTTTAAAATTTGTTTAGAGTCATTTTTTTTTTTTGCAGGTATTGGAAGTGGTTGGAGCCAGAGCCCACGTCAAGTTTGTGGTTCTACTCTGCTTGTGAATATAACTTAATACCTGCATTTTTCCCACTGCATTTTCCTTTACCTTCTACAGACCTACCTTGGCAGATAGCTCACAAGAAGTCCAAGATATGAGACTAGGAGACTGATTTATCCAATCCGGAATAGAAGAAAATCTTCGTCACGAATATCTAATTATTGCTCCTTGTTTCTTTTTTGTTCTATTTTCACATACTTGTATTTAATTTTAACATCTATACTTTACTGGCAATAGAAGCTATCCCTAAAAGAAAGTAAACACCAACATCATCATCATTGTAGCTAGCAATTATTTAGCTCTTTAAAGTTTGCAAAACACTTTACAAATATTATCTCACTTAATTCTCTCAACAATCCTGTAAAATAGGGGCTATTATTATCTCCATTTTACAGATGAAGAAACTGAGACAGACAGAGGTTAAATAACTTGTCAAGGGTCACATAGCTAGTTAACATCTGATTCTGGATTTGAACTTAGGTCTTCTTGACTCCAGGTCCAGCTCTGTATCAGCTTTGCCACCAAAATAAGTGGCATTGAATAGCCTTTGTTGTATCAACATTTGTTTGACTCTATGTTATTCTCATGATGAATACACTTAGCAGTTAGAATTTACTTAAGATACTTCCTTGAACACTAGGAAAAATACAAAGCTAGTAGCCTGAAAGCATTTCTTGGTTTTCAGCTAGCTCGACCAACATTAGTCTAATGAATATAAGGGTTACTCTCTCTTTAAAAGGACTTTACTCGTATGGAAGTGAATGTTGAAAACTAAAAATAAATTAATAAAAGATGACTTTGCTGAATAGAAAATCTTTAGCTAATTTTAAAGCAATATTTTTTCTCTACAAAAAAAAATCTTTACATTTCTCTTCTCTCCACTCTTACTTGGTAGTGTAGGGGATAGAGTGATGGACCTGCAGTCAGGATCATCTGAGTACAAATAAGTTTTTGCATATTTACTAGCTGTGTGATCCTGGCAAGTAACTTAACTTCTATCTGCCTCAACTTCCTCACATTTAAAATAGAGAGAACAGTACCTACCTTCCAGGGTTGTTGAGAGTCTCAAATGAGGTGATATTTGTAAAGTGCTTTATAAATCCTATAAATGATGTTATTATAACCCCCTTCTTTCCAAATTCTGAGGCAGTAGTTCTTAATTGGGGGTCCCTAAAAAGATTTCAGGGAGGTCTCTCAAAGATTTCAGGGATGTCTCTCAATTTGATGTTATTTTCACTAGCCTTTAATTGAAATGTAGAATGTAGAAAATTGAAATTTTCCTAAGTTATGAATATAGTAGAACTAGTAGACAGCCCAATGGGTCTTTGACCAAAAAAGGATAAAAACTCTTACTTTATGGTCTAGCCAAACTGGTCTTCATCTCCAGGTTCCAGACCTTTGTTTTTGCCTAGAGACCTGCTGTCTCTATGCCAGGAATACTCTTACTTTCACCTCTGCTTTATAGAATTCCTTTCTTCTTTCAAGTAAGGTGGTACCGTGGATAGAATGTCTGGCCTGTAGTCAGGAAGACTACATGAATTCAATGAATTCATCAGTGCAAATCCGGATTTAAATACTTAGTATGACCCTGGGCAGATCACGTAATGCTGTAATGTCTCAACTCCTCATTGGTAAAATGAACTGGAAGAAATAAGTGGTACACCACTCCAGCATTTTTGCCAAGGACACCCAAAATGGAGTCACAAAGAATCAGACACAACTGAAAAATGACTGAACACAATAAAAACTTATTTTGAGATTTAGCTCAAATACTTCTACCTGAAGCCTTTTGTGCTCGTGACTGCTTGCCTTCCCTTCCTAAACTACTATGCATTTATTTTGTGTTATATTCTTTATATGCTCATATAGGTAAATGCTGGGGAAGCCCTTAGGAGAAGAGATTTTCGTTTTTGTCTTTATATCAAGTAGGCAGCTAGGAACACGGTAGAGTCCTAGTCCTGAAATCAGGAGAGATCTGAGTTCAACTTCAGCCTCAGACACTTATTAACTGTGTGAACCTAGGCAAATCACCTAACCTTTGTTTATCTTAGTTTCCTAATCTATAAAATGAGAACAATGATAGTGCCTACCTCCCAGGATTATTGTGTGTATCAAATGAAATGATAATTGTAAAGCACTTAGCAAGTGCCTGGCTATATAAATGTTAGCTGCTGTTATCATCACCATCATCATGCCTAACACAATGCTTAGCATATAGTAGACACTGGAACATAAACTTTAACATAGAATACACGGAGGGAAGCAATGTGAAATGTCTGGAACAGTAGGCTGAAATGAAATTGTAAAGGGATTTAGCACCACACTTGCATTTTATGCTAGAGGAAATAGGGAGCCATTGAAGATTTTTTAATTGTGTAGTAACATGATCTAGCCTATGTCTTTGGAATATAATTTTGGCAGTAATGTAGAATGGATGATAGAGGTAAAGAGACTGGAAATAAGTAGATACCAATTAGGAACTATTGCAATTAAAGAGGCTTGAGGAACTTCTTCCTGAAAAGGGTTTTTCTTGAGTTTACTTCTCCATACAATGAAGGAAAGCCTGAATTAGTGTGATGGCTTTATTAGAGCAAAAAAGGGAACCGATATAATAAATGTACAGGTAGAATAGATAAGACCTGGCAGCTGATTAGATATTTGGTGGGGGTAGTTTGGAGGAGGAATACAAGGTGACTCGTAGTTGTGTAAAGATGGTAATCTCATTAGAAATAGGAAATTTGGAAAAGGGATGGGTTTGGGGCTTAATGTTTGGGTATAATCTAGTTGAAATTCTTGTGGGTTTTACAAGTTGAAGTTGATGGGTACGTAATGTATTCTGTATTTAGACCTATGTCTGTGCATCTAGGGAGATTTTTAATCAGGTTGGGGAGAAATGTTTTTTTTTCCCTATGGCTATTCCGCACCCCTCTAAAAGAAGAATCCCCCCAATCATCTTTTCCAAAACCATTACTCAATCACTTAATCCAGAAGATTAAGGGAGACCTTGTGAAGAAATTTTTGTTTTTAATGTTCTCGGGGCATGTCTCACACCACTCTCCCCCATCAAAATGTAGCTTTTTTTTTTTTAAACAAAAGCTACATGGGAATATAACTATTTATAGAGATGAGAAAAGGATTTGGATAATATATTACTAATCACATATAAGTACCAGTAGGTTAGACAAGTAGCAATTTCCAGGCGCTATTACACCAGGAGAAATCATTACTACCTTTCTTTAGAAATTGGTAGTAGAATTTTAATTTATGATTTAGTCAGGGTCATTGAGTCACTGCTCCGGATGTGAATAGAACATAGTACATTTCTATTCCATTGTTTTCTAACTTGGTAGTAGATCTTTTTGTTAAATTGATAGTATATTTATTAAGCACTCACTATACTATGACTAGACATACAAATAGAAAGTGAGATATTTTGCCTTCATAAGATACTCCTTGCCTTCAGGAAGCTTATATTCTAATAAGAGGAAGAAAACACATAAAGGGAAACTGGAATGTAACAAGTACTCAGAGCACCAGTAGCATGGTTTGGAGTGGTGACCAGGAAGTGATGTGGAGACCTGGTTATGGGTAAGATGAGGAGAAAGCTCACTTATCAGAGTTTAGATCGATTCTACGAGCAGAGTCCAAATTTTACGAGAAATTAACAGGTGAAATAAGGAGTCAATTGCTTTACTATTTGCCCAGTGTTCCATATACTTCTGTTGAGTCTGTTTAACTCAGACCTCTCACTTGCTTTCCATGTCCAATAAATACCAAGACCTGTTGGCTTTACCCTCACATTCACTGGCATGCACACTTTTTCTTTCTGTTCTGATTGCCTCTTTCCTTGTATAGGTTCTCAAGTGTCTGAACTATTTTGCTGGTCTCCTAACTATGGTCTCCTAGACTATATAATCTTCTGATTCAGTCTATAGTACAACCAAATATATCTTTTTTGTTTGTTTTTTTTTTTGGAGGGGGGAAGGCAGGGCAGTTGGGGTTAAGTAACTTGCCCAAAGCCACATAGCTAGTAAGTGTCAAGGCTTCGAGCTGAAATTTGAACTCAGGTTCTCCTGGCTCCAGGGCTGGTGCTCTATTCACTGCATCACCTAGCTGCCCCCCAAATACATCTTTTTTATGCAGTAATTTGATTATATTATTCGTCTCAAACTCTTTAATGGTTCCCTACTACAGGCTTCACCAGCCCTTTTCACTTCTAATCCTTTGTTCATATCAATTATTTCTTTCTTTCCCTTTCCTTATATTTTCTCTTTTTTCTCCTCTTTGTAACCAGTTGAAAGTCTACCTATCTTCCAGAACCTACATGTAGTTAGATTTCCTCAGAATCCTTTCCTAATTGAAAATTATCTCTTTCCTTTGAGCTTTCTACTTATACTAAGGTAGACAATGATTCAGTTGTCCATCTCAACTTTGGATTTTCTTAGTAGGAAATGAAATCTATTTATAACAAGACTTTCAAAGCCTTGTTAATTTTTGTCTTACCATATCCCACATTTTATTTTGGAAGACTATTATACCTGTGCCTCTGATTAACTCTGTAATACTTTTACCTTCTTTAAAGGAATGGTGAGGCTTCCTTTGGTAAAGGATCAATTATAATATTAAAAACAAGCCTAATTTTCCTGGAATTGGCAGGTCAACTTCATTTGGTTCCCATTTGACTCAAGAGGCAGTGGAATATATTAAATTTACATATATATATATGTATATATATATAATATAAATATATGCATATATATATATATATATATATATAAAAATTGAACCTGCCTAAGAAACAAAGGCCCATAGTTACAGAAGTATAACTGTGAAACCTCCAGCTTATACTTAATGAAGTATACTTTACTTTTTTTCTTTGATGACAAATCTGGGAAGCATGAGATAATAAATGTGCGACAATCAGATATACTTAATGAATGAGCATTCCTGAAAGCAAGGCATATAATCCACTTTCTTGCTTTTATAATATTATTTCAAACTGATGCTAGAGAAACACATATTATTCCATTTTGCTTCCTAGTTTTCACTTGTAAGTTATATTTTCCAAAGGTGTGCACTCTCTCTGTGTCTCTCTCTCTGTCTCTCTGTCTCTCTCTCTCTTTCTCTGTCTCTGTCTCTCTCTTTCTCTCTCTCTCTCTCCAGGAAAATGAGCAGAATTTTCTAACAAAATTGTTCAGGTAAAGCATTGTGAACCTCCGTTGTTGAATCTATAATCTGAAAGACAAGTGTGCTTTTTGTTTCTAACTTTTGTCTTTTAAAAATTCCTTTATTTTGTTCTTAATAAATGATAAATGAGATCTGACATAGTCTTTTCTGTAACTTTTATTGCCAACATGTATTTCCATTCATCAAACGCATTCCAGTTATATATGATGATCTTACATTTATAGGATAAAATAAATTAGCTTGCACATTTAGCCTGTTTTAAGAGTTCACTTTTTGAAAAGACATCTCCATACTCAGGATGAGTGTATCTTGACTCAGCAAGGTTTTATCTTAAGATTTTATGGATTTTACATAAATCATGGAAGTCGTATAATAAAGATCTTTGTTATGGATAAAATGTTCAATAAAGATCTTTATTATGGGTGAGGTGATAACACTTAAATTGCTAAAGACTTGATGAAAAATATGATGAAGAATTTCCTGATTTTTATAGCATTTAATTCTCAACTATGATAATATCATAGTAAATTTAGTTTTTTGTAGGGGGAATACATACTCACTCCTGATGTACGAGGCATATTACCACAGTCTGTCATCTACCATGTAGCAAAGCAGACCAGTGGGGTGATGGAAGCGCTGGCCTTGACTTGCAGAGAACTGAGCAGGTAGAAATTTGACACACAGAGTTTATTGAATTTTTCTCTTCTCGAATTTTTTTTGGTGGGGGGAGGGTAAGTACTGAAATTATGTTTTTGAGTTTTTATTCCACTCTCAATTGGACTGGTCAATAAAAGGCTCAGAAATGCAATACTATTCTCCAACTCAAAATAAGTTTAATTTTGTCTCTTAATGTTGGGTATCTATTAAACCCATAACCTTTTAAGTTCTCTTCCTTTTCTTTTAAAAATAGTTTTACACTATAGATACCATTTAGGTTCCTTCTGTATTCTTGTGAGCATAGAAGTGCTTATGGATGCTTCTGCTATGACCTGAAGGTTCTATCCCCCCCGCCTCCACTGCTGTTTTTCAGATCACTCCAGATTCATTTTCCTTCATTTTTGCCATTGTAATAACACAAATTTTAAAAAGTTAAATTCTTCCTTTCTAAAAACTTATAACTGGATGTATTTTGTTTTCCTATACTGTTCATAGGCAAGTATAGAATGAAAGCTGAAGGAAGGCTGGAAGGGTGTGAATAAGGCTTTTTAAGCCTTATTCTTGTTCTTGTTAGCTTAATCCTTTCACTAGAGAAGTGTTCCCATTCTTTCCCAAAGAACACAGTCATCGATATCATATACTCTTCTTCCCTCCTTTGCATTTAACAAGAAAACTTAAAAATAATGGTAGAAATGGGATTTTTACCCTCCCTCCTTTCACTCTTGGAGTAATTTTTAAAAAACAACCCAATGACTTTGCAATTTTTTCTTTCTTCAGAAAAACACCACTACAGTAGTTAAAGTTTATTACTAAGTTAGTATTAAATGATTTTTAATCTTTTAGACTTCATTGGATTTGTTGTCATTGCTGTTGATAATGGCAATTCAGGTTGCCTTAGAAGTGTGCCCAAGGATTTTAAAAGGGGGCTTTCAGTATAATTAATTATGTTATGAAACTATTGCCCTGTGGCCCGTATTAGAGATATAACTATTTCTTCTGGTTAAAATAGAATATATTACAAATTCCTTCTTTAGCCAATTACTGTCATTTTGAGGGGAAACTTTGTATTCTAACAATCTTACTGTGATTAATCTAAAAGGTTGGTTTTTTTGTTTGTGGGATTCAAATTTTTATGGTTAAGAGCAAATTAAAAGAACTGTGGGAACTAAAATCTTTCGTGGAATCTCTGAACAGGGAAAGCCTGTATACGTGGACCTTTTGGACTTTTCACAACATTTTCCTTTCCCTGCTCAGTCCATTTGAATTTGTGTTTGGGGTACATTTACCAGAGACAAAATTATAATATATTTACATTATAAATATTTACAATAATTCTAAGCATCAGATTTTATGAAAGCTATTTAGTAGTGTGGTCTTATCTGATTTAGATACTTGGATCCTTTGGGTTGTGTATCTTTCAGATTTTCCATCTTGTCCTGCTCTCATATCTCCTGTTTCTGCTCTAGCATTTGATATAATTGTGTGAATTATTCCTTCGTATAGTTTTTATTTGAATTGATTCCATGTTTTTATGTCCTAAAAATAGGGTTGCAGGAATGGAATGAGGCAGTACAAGATTAGAGTATGGCTAAGGTTTTAACTATAGGTTGATATTAGCTCCTTTCCTGATTTTGGTTTCCTGTTTTTATTATCTTTATCATATAAAACTTTAGTTCCTGATTGAGCATGTTTAGGTAATAACTTGAAGAATAGCAGCAAAACTGTAGGGGAGTCCTGAAATTTCAACAAGGGAATGGCAAGTAAAAGTAAAATTTTTTCTTTAATTTCTTTTTATATATAAAAAAGTCCCAAAGAAACAAAAACTTGAGTTATGAGGTGCTTGAGATTTTTCAGGATATGTTATTTAATGTTTTTTTCCATCTGCTTTGTAAAAGAACATATTGTCAATGCCACAAAATATAAGGAGGACTGCTATGTTATCCAGATCAATGTAGAAAATTTTATTTAAAATATATTATGGTAGCACTAGCATAGAGTTACATTTTTATTAGAAAAAATAGTTCATGCAGGTTCCACAAAATCTTCTATTTCCATAATGATTTTGTATTGTATTTCATAGTTGTATTTAAAGAAAAGTGTTGAAAATTATATAAAAGCATGCTGATTTAATTGATTATAGTACCAAATTGGTATTTTTTTTGTATTCTTCTGTGAATATGAACCATACACTTATTCTGCAGGATGGTGAAGTGGATGCTGAAGAGCTTCAGAGATGTTTAACACAGTCTGGGATTAGTGGAACCTATTCTCGTAAGAGCTATGTATTTTGCTTTTGAAATAAAAAAATAACTCAGTTAAGACTTAATTGGCCCTTCATTCATTTGTGTTATTTTCAGAATTTTTACATGCCTTTGAGACTCAGTTCAAGTGTTCTATCTTTAGTGAAGACCTTGATTGCTTCCCTCTTGTCCAACTCTTCACACATTTCCCCACCAAAATTGTTAGTGTTCTCTGCCTCCTGTAGTTAGCTTATATGTTCTTAGCTGTGTTATACTTCTGTTCTTTAAGCAGGATGCAAGGACTTGACATCAAGGACTGTTTCATTTCATCTCTATGTTTTTAACATCTAAAGTAGTGACAAGTTCATAGTATGCACTTAATGTTTGTTGACTAAACAAAGATCACTTTTAACTTGAAGTATATATTAAAATTTATATTCAGAGCATTTACAATTTTTACTTCCCCTCTCTTCAAATAAATTTCAGAAGATTAATAATAGCATAAACATAATATTTTCACAGTAGTCCCGTTGAGGGAAATATTGAACTGTTAAAATTAGCAACCAATACTCAAGTTAGTATTTGTGATATATAAATGATTGAAAAATTAAAATTTATCATATCCAGCCGCCTAAATGGATAATTTTAAAGGAGTTTTAGTATCTCATTAGGAACCTTTATATTAAATAAAATTTCTACTTTTATATTTTGATTCTTGATTTTTAAAAATATATGCTTAGCATAAGAGTTATCAAAAATGTCAACAGTGATATCAAACAGTCTCCATTTCAACTTTTCGTTATATTTTTTCAGCATTCAGCTTGGAAACCTGCAGAATTATGATCTCTATGTTGGATGTATCCTTAAATAAGAAAATGTTTTGAATTGAAAATTGAATAACTTAGAGTAATTCCATTTTGAATATCACTTTAAGCCAATTAGTAGTTTAAAACTGCTATGGGAAACTAGTGTTTAAAAATATTTCGTAACACCTTCTTTGAGTGCCAACCTTTCTGAGTTTTGCATAGAAATTATGCAGAATTTGGCTATGACTACTGAACTCTTACAGAGTTGAAATACTATGTGTTTTTCTCTTCATTGATTTAGAATTTTGCATTTAGTGAATTCATTTTGACAGTTATTTTTGTTAAGAAAATAATATCAGAGAGATTTCACAGGAAAAATGGGTTTTAATGAATTCAAGGAACTTTGGGCAGTTCTTAATGCCTGGAAGCAGAACTTTATGATGATTGACCAGGACCGAAGTGGGACGGTTGAGCTTCATGAACTGAGTCAAGTCATTGCAGCTATGGGTAAGAAACCATGGAAACGAGCATTTTAACTAGATGGCTGTCCTTTTCTGAATAAATGGAATTCATTTCAGCATTAGGCTGTTGTACTTTAAAGTGAAGGGGATTTATTTTGCCTCAAAGGTCACTCATTTCTGGTTTTGATCCCCAAATTACAGATATAGATTGAACACATTTGGCAAAATTATTTACCTATAATTACTACATTCTGAAAATACACATTCATGGTAGTTAAAAAGGTTTACAAAATAAATTTACAAAAGAGTTGTGCTTACTATTGCAATTGTATTTTTGTCAGGTTGTATTTAAATACTATTTTCTTCTTACCATACTTACTTATACTGAATTTAAAGTGAGGAGTTTCCATTTTAAGGGCTTCAATGTTAATGGCTATCTATGTCTTAATTGTTTGCAGTGTTCTGTGGTGTTCCTACACACAGGCATTTAAGTGCTTACAAAGTAAAAAAGTACAAACTCCATAATATTTTCAAAGAGATTAGGCTCAATAAACATTTGACAATAGCAACTATAATAACTAAGGGTCTTTTCCTATCTGCTTTAATGAAAAGGCACATGGATTATTAGCTTTTATTAATGTGCTTTAGTCTGACTTAAAAGTGCATTACATTTTAAATAAGGAAAACTCTTAAAATAACTTTTTTACACTGATAATTTGTTTATCAAACCCCTTAGCTTTCAGAAGTAAACTTTAGTTCAGCTCAAGCTGACCTTTCACAAGTCTAATTCAGTGGTAATAAAATTTAACTGTAAGTATAGGAAAACTGGTTTTTTAATGATTACCAACAATTTGAATTGGAAATCTTATCAACAGATAAATGATTCTCATTTTTATATAAACATGTATTTTCTTTGGTACGTGAAGCTTCAGTCCTTTTTATGATATATCTGTAGTTAAAAAAACAAAACAAATGAAGCTTGGTTCTTAATATGATTGTTTAGACAATTAATGTATTTTCCAAATAAAGCAATCATCCAGTCTGTTCAGATGAATTCTTATAGAACATAAGGTAATTTTGTTTTAAAATTAAACAAATTTAGCTGTAGTAATGGAACACATTTATTTTGAGAGTAGTATAGGAAATTTAGTTTAAAGCAGTGGTCTTCATCAGAATTTTCCTGAAGAGCCACATCTTAGCTACAACTATAAAACTGGGAGAAGCCCAAAATATGTTTACATATATTTTTACATTCTCATTAGTTAATAGTTAACATTTCTTGGTTAAGGCTTTTCTCTTTATTTTGACAATTGTTTAACTTAGATTTTATTAAAGTATCACTGTAAAGTTTCACAGTGTTATTTATTGCTTTTATTTTTTACCTTTGTAGTTTTCTTACCCAGTTTTCTCAAGTCTTCTGTATCAGAAATGTATGATGGCAGTGAGGAAATGACAAAATAGTAGAGCAAATGTGAAAATTCAGTAACTAAGGGTGGGAGAGAGTGATAAAGAGACTCAGTGAGTGGGAGATTAGGGTATGGGGGGCAGTGCTGATTCCCTGGCTTCCCAGAGCTTTACTAAGTCATATCAAGTCACACATTTCCAAGGCAATTCTTTTAATATTTGAGGAGAATTAGAGAACAGGAAACTTTGCAGTGATGTAAGCAAAAGTCCATAAAGTATTATAAATGTAATTACAGCATTTTGAAATGAAGATAAAGCTCTTCTTTCCATCAACTGTGCTATATTTTAAAGACAAAGAAAATTGATCAGCTCTTTAGTACATACTAATGATTAATTTGTTGGCTAAGATTCTGTATATGTTGTATTTAGTGTCAGTTCAGCAAACATTTAGTAAATGACTGCTTTGTTCAAGGCTACTAGATACACAAATCAAAATGGTCTTTTCATTCAAGAAGCTGACTAGGGATGGGGAAATACATAATCATTTATAAGTAGAAGTATATGCATAGGAGAGGTCAAATAAAGTGATCTGATAAATTAAAGGAAAAAGTAGCACTTCTACTTAGGAGAGGTGGATCATCAAGTTATTATTGAGAAAATCACTCTTAAGTTGAACCTCGAAGTACAATGAAGGATTTCAGTAGGCAGAGATGGGAAGGATGTCTGTTCAATCTATGGGAGGCCTGGCATGGAGGTAGAAGATGTCCGGAATGGGATTTAAGGAAAAACCAAGTTCTCTAGTTTGGTTGGAAAGAAGATGGATATTACTTTAAGGGTAGAGCCAGATAAGGGAGGGTCTTAAATACCAGGGTAGGGAGTTGTCTTAATGTTTATTCATTAAGCATTGAATAACCAATATAAATGTTGGTGAGCAGGGAAGTGATATTATTAAATTTATATTAGGAAGATTACATGGGTAATATGCTGTTAAAGGTGAATTGGAAGGGAAAGAGTAGAGCAAAGTTCTTAACCTTTTTTGTGTTGTGAACCTCTCTGATGGTCTGATGAAACCTATGGACACATTTTCAGAATAATGTTTTTAAAAGAATAAAATAAAAAAGATTTGTTTCACAAAGGAAGACATTTATGTTTTAAGAAGTCAGCACAGTATGTATTTTTCAAAAAGTTTATGATCTCCTGGTTAAAAACATAAATAGATGAGACTTAGCAACAGATTGTGTTATAGGAAAGGGGAGAGAGAAGGGACAAGGATGACTCCAAAGTTATGTGCATGGGTAGATGACTGGGAGAATGGTTAGCTCTCAATAGAAGTAGCTTTTATAGTACTGACTATGGTATAGCTTTCAGTAGAATTGATTTAGAAATATACAAGGTGTCTTTTGGGACGTTGATTCTGGAAGATGTGATGCAGAGGCAGGAGGCATAGTAACTAAGGACCTTTATAACAGAGCAAGTCTGCAGAGAGAAGAACTTAGAAGACCTGGACTTAAGTACTACTTCTTACATGTATCTGTCGGTCATGACCCTAATTAGTCACTTAGCTAGGCAGGTTCCCCAGGACAAATTACAAAACAGTTATTGTTCTGCATCAATAGTAGCAATTTCTTCCCTGGGAATTCTCTATGTAGATGAAATGACATTTGGATTTTTTTTTAACACCAGGAATATTCTTAGGATTCACAAGTTTTGTAGGTCATTATTTTATCTCTTTCTTGTTTAGGTTATAGGTTAAGTCCTCAGACGTTAACTGCCATTGTAAAGCGTTATAGCAAGAATGGCAGGATCTTCTTTGATGATTATGTTGCTTGCTGTGTGAAGCTCAGAGCATTGACAGGTATTGATTTAAAAAATTATATTTCTTCTGTGTGCTTAAAATATTATTCAGACTTATCAAAGAGTGCTTTAATTACTTGCTCTCATAATAAATAATATCTTTAGTTTTTAAGCTCTTGTGTGTAATTTTGATGTGTTCTCTCATATTTTGCTAAAGTTTTGCAACTATTTTTAAAATACTAAAATGTTAAAACATTTAAGGACTATTTTTAAAATGCTAAAATGTTCAAGCTTTAATTCTGAAAGGTTTATTGATGTATCTAAGAATTCTAAAGGTCCTATTTACCTTTTAAAAACTGTACTAGATATTTTAAAAATAAAAATTTTATTAAGATCAATATAAAAATTTATAATTACTTTCTGTTTGAAGATTTCTTTAGGAGAAGAGACAGCATGCAACAAGGTTTTGTGAACTTTGTATATGATGATGTAAGTACCATGTTTAACATATTTAATATTCATTCTGTATTATATTCTAGCTTTCTTGACAAATGTCCAAAATGATTAGGGTCCCTTGGTACCTTTAATATGATGTATACAATTATCTTATCCTCTCATAAGTTGCACAAAACCTAACACTTTAAAGTAAAAATTAATTTTTATGTTGAAGATGAAAAGCATACATCCTGGTTTTCTGAATATTTTATTTTTGAGTAGCCTGTGTTTTCTAAGTCCTTGCAAGAGAATATTATATCATAATTTCTAGGAGTGGCATCATGGTTTAGTGGATAGACAAATTTGACCTTGGAGTCAGGAAGACCTGGGTTAAAATATGGCTTCTGACAGATAATAGTTATGTGTCCTGGGCAAGTAAATCATGTGACTCTCTGTATGGTCTTAAAGGTATACTCTCTTAACTGTAAGTTAGGGAGCAAATGTGCACTTGCATAAGTAGTTTCTTATTATCAGTGAAATCACAGGTCTGGTCCAGATTCTATTATTTTCTTTCTTAAATAAGAAATTGACTGGAAGTTTGTTTCCTTCTAGGAGAAAAAAAATCAGAAAACTTCTCATCTTAGCTTTAATAATCACTGACAGATTTGTAAACTTAACCTTTTTATTCCTATTACTGACCTCATTTTTGAAGCTGCATATCCAGATACACACAATTGGCATATATTTTTCTTGCATTTTAATATTAGTGTATTTTTATTTATGCTGTATGATTTATATTTATCAGTAGCCAAATACACCTCAAAAAAGCTTTAAAAATTATATATATATACATATATATGTATTTTTTATTTTTATTTTTGCCTTTTTTTGGAGGGCAGTTGGGGTTAAGTGACTTGCCTAAGGTCACACGGCTAGTTTTTGTATTAAGTGTTTGGGACTGGATTTGAACTCTGGTCCTCCTGACTCCAGGGTGGTGCTCTATTCACTGTGCCACCTAGCTGCTCCTATATTTTCTAACATACAATTGTACTTTCATTATCCGAGAAGTAACTTATTGTCTGGTGGTTATTAATGTTGTTGAAATGTATAGGTGATAAGAGATGTTTTTTGTCAAGAACATGTCATAATAATAATACATTAATTATACATACTTTTGTCAAGCTGGGGTTTGAATTACTGTTTTATTAGAAACTGGTTTGAATGGTCAACTTTTGAGATTTTCAAAGCGAGAAATTATGAAAATATTTCTGTGGGAATGTTAGATGATTTAATGAAAATTAAAATACAAAACCCTTACGAAATGACACTAGGAATTTTGACATTTTGACAGGAATTAAGGGTTGCAGTTATTCTTGTTACCTTTATTTTCTTGTTGCTAAGACAGCCTATGGTAAAGTGATTTTTAAAAAATAATTATCTTTGAAGATTCTTTTCTTTTTGTCAACTGATAACTCTGCTTTTTGCTTTAGTTTTTGCAGGGTACTATGGCCATATGAGTGCCCGGATGATAAAGAAAGTTGGGGGAGAGAGAGAATCCTGTGAATTCCTCTGCCCAGAAAGAACTGTAACTGAATTTGTTGTGAACTTAATCTCTTCTGGACTTCTCTTTGTTCCTGCCTGTTATCTGTATCAGTAGTTTAACTTACTGCACAGCTCAGAGCAATAAACTTGGTTTTGTTTACTATGTCATAATCTGAAAAAGCATTGCTGTATATTTTTCATCTACATGATATAAAATAGTTATGATTAATGAAAAGTAAATACCAAGCAAGGGAATGATTTTTTTTACCTTTTTAGTCTTGAGTGATTTTAGCTTTAGAATATATTTAACCAGAATGATAAATTGAAGTAGGTAAAAAGAATGATAAATTGAAGTAGGTATAAAGTAAAAAATTTGAAAATAAACTTTTTCCTGTAGTTTATAAACATTATCCATAAACAGGAAAATAATGAGAAGGAACAGAGTTTTTGTATACATGTTTGTTGTTTATGTAATTAATTAGGAAGGAAAAACCTAATTATAAGTAAAGGGGAAAAACAGAATAGTCCGATGATCAGTTGCCTGAGAATTACCATAGTATTTTCTTATGTGAAACAATAGACCTAAGATTTTCTTTGCTAACATATTTTTTCACCTATTTCATTTGTTTATTTTAGGGACAAGCTATAGTTCACACTTTTATTTGCCCTCCTCACTTTCATTAGTGAAAGTAAAACCTGAAAGCATGAAGTTAAGAGAATGTAGCTTATATCCCAGTATCTGTAATGAATGGAAATGTCAGTGTTTATTATTTACTCTAAGTTTTACATGGTGCCAAAATAATGGTTGAAAATTTAAAAGAAATTAACCAACCAGTTGTTTTGCTTAAAGTGTTTTTTTTTTTTAAAAACAACTTTGATTTATTTGATTTGAATTGTTTCAGTCCAGTGAAATTGAATTTGAATTGTTTCAGTCCAAACATCAGTGTTCTAGACACTGTAAGAACTTAGAATTTCACTTAGAACTCCATATTATTATTATTATGTTGAAATAACTGAATAATTGACTCCTTTTGGCCTACCATTAGTAATAAATTAACTGTGTGGAGGTATTTTATTTTATTTAGCCTTTAGGTGATAAAAACAAAGGACCAGGAGTCAAGAGACCTGGATTCTAATCTCATCACTGCCAGTCACAACTTCAGTGAGCAGTTTCCTTATTTGTAAACTGAAGGGGTTGAACTGTAATAACTCTATGTTCTCATTTATCTCTAAGCTTCTAGCCCTTTTACTTCATAGACATTTCCAATTTTATTTTAAACATTTCAAGGAACTTGAAAATAGAAAAAGACTAAGTTATATATTACTTGAAAACCTTCTGAAGGGTTAGTGGCGCTGTATAACATGAGAACATAGTTAACATGTGGTATATGAGCTAAGTGATATGCAGTTTTTCCCCTAGTTTCCAAAAAGTAATTTAACATTTAAAGTTACAGTGGTTTAGGAGAAATAACAATTATCCATTTAAAGCATGAGGGCAGATGGCAGCATATTGATAAAAACTTTCATAGCACAAATAGAAATTTAAATCAACATTCACTTTTATAATTTCTGAAAAGTAAAGTATAGCCAATTTGACATTGCTAGTCTACAGTAGCTGGTTGCCTTTAAATTTCAGTAAGAAATATGTATATTTTTAAACTTGAATGTTTAAAGAGGATTTATCTGGAAACCATGCACAGTCTTTAAATTCTCTCTACTCCCATAAATACCTTTCCCTTCTTAAATACTGCCTACTCCCATCAACTGTTCAGTCTGCTTTCATATGACAACAGTTTGTCAGTGTGGGAAGAAGTTGACTGAGCCATAGTAAAGTATGTATTTTTGGTTTAGACTTTATAGAAAGAATCATAAGCTGTAGCTAACAGTAGAGGTAAGGACTAGATCTTTTATTGCACTGGTATAGGGAAATCCCAGGAGATGAAACTCCCTCTACCAGTGCAGGTCTGCATCCTTTCAGCAACTGACAGTCTTAGAGAATTGCCAAGGCACAGAGAGGTAAGGTACTTGACCAGAGAGTATGTGTCAAAGGCAGAAACCGAGTCCCAGTGCCCAAGTGTTCCTGGCTTCAAGGCCTACTGTCTACCCACTATACTAGAGTTGACAAACTTGCAGCCTGAAAACTTCAGCACTGCCTGGACCAGATTACAATGTAATTCGGATGTTTAATAAAATAATTAAAAATACAGTACAACATAGGTAATATTAATTTGTGTTTTTCTAAGTCAATTTGCGTCCCTCAGGAATCATTTCTGTTTGAATTTGACACCAGTGCACTATATCATGCTGCCCATCTACTATAGCTAACTTATTGGCAACTAATTTGCTCAATTTAAACATTCTTTTTATTGAGTATGATGATTCTATACTTCTCTTTTTAAGATGTGTACTCAAAGCCCCAGTGCCTTTTGCACATTGTGGTTAAAGGTTGAGGTGAAAACTAAGAACTGAATTAAAATCACATTTACATTTCTGCCAAACACTTTGTTTTGTAGTTTTCATGTGTTTTTCATTTTTCTTGTAAATTGCTAGATAATCATATTGCTTTTTACATTAATTTAAATGTTTTCACAAAATATAAAGCATAATTATGATTTCGCTCAGTATTTTTGATATTAAAATGCAATCAGCTTTTGAAGTTCTTACTTTTTTGTGTTCAAGTAATTTCAATAATATCTATAAAATATCTAAATCAGTGATTTAAAAATTAAGTAGTTGTATATAGATGTTGTTGCGTGCTCATGTAGATTATAAGTATGGTTGTTTGGTTGATTTTTTGAAGCCCTATTCTAAATCATCTTGTTAGTGTTGTAAATTATTGAGTAATTTACACTGTCAATGTACAAGTACTTTTATTTGTACAGTAAACAATGATCCAAATCATCTTGAGAATTTTTTTTAGAAATGAACATCCAAATAGCTTTCTGTAAAGTTTTGCATTATACAAAATCTGTTAACATACATATTATGAGATGCTACAGTTCATAAAAACAGTGCAGTAGTTCATCTGGGTCTAAAAAACTGCCAGATAATAAATGTCAGGCATTGCAGTTCTATGTTGTTAAGGTGGTAGCATAGATATTTTCAGTTTCAATGATAAAGTGTGGAGCTATCTTAATGGGCAGCCTAAATTTTGTCCATCTCAAACTTAATGCCAAATAATTCAATTGTGCTCTTTTAAACTTCATAAGCATGCATTCAAGCAGGCAAAGTAGCACAAAATTAAAAAAAATTCATTTATGAATTATGAGTATTTGCCACATGTGTTTAGAAAAGACATTTTACCCATGGAGTAAATATATGGGATTCTTTGTGTTTTATGCTTTGTGCATCATTTAAAAAGAATATTAAAGTTCATTCTTGTGATTATCTCTCTACCTGAAATAGAAAAATCAAATGATATGTAATCTTGCATGTTGTTGTCTCTTAGATCAATTAAACTTTAATAAATTACCAGTAAGAAACTAGATTTTTGTCTTTGAAAAAAATTCTTAAAGTCACCATCTGCAATAATACATTTTCTCCTATAGCAAATAGGATAGGATAGCAAATTAGGAAATTAACAGGAATATTAACATTTTTGCAAAAATCCAGGAAATTGTAGATTGGAAGTAAAATTCACAAGGATAGTAAATCCCTTTTCTCCCTCTAGTCATTTGAAGATGCACATAAGTTATTAATTGACTTCCCTTGAAAGAGATCAAACGTTTGCTGGAATTTTTCTTTTGACTAAAGCTTAAAATAGGGAATTTTATCCATTCTGTTCTATCACCTTCAAATTAAGGTTTCTTCAATTGTGTATACAAAATCAGACCAACAAAAAAAAAAGGTAGCTGGTCCTTCTTACAGTATTAAAAGTGTTTCGGGCCATTCTGCACTTTAGTTGGGGCTTTAGACTAATTATAATTGGATAATGTTTTGATGTTTTTTCATGGTCCTATAGCCATAAGCTTATATTGCCATGTATTGGCCACTGAGCTGTTTTTCACTACATTCAATAATACTCTAGTTACCTGCAATAGCTTTGGAAGCTTCCTCCAAAATCCCAAATCCTCCCCATGTGTGTTAATATAATACTCTGTACTTCTAAACCATCATTTATGCTAACTTTTGCACATTTATTTGTTTTTCTTATGGACCTAGGGAATGTCTTTCATTGATATATAATGAAAAGACTCAACTGAATGTGACTTTTATTCAGATAATCTGGTAAAAACAAGTTGGCTTTTTGTAGTCTTTTGGGAATAAAGAAATTCGTTAGCATATCTATAGTACGGTTTGGCAACACTTTCATATTGCTTCCTGTTAGGAAGGGCAGGGTGTGGTACCAAATTTGCCATGTGATTTACTTGGGTAGCTGTAGAAGCGTTTCTTTATGGTTGCCATATTACACTAAGACATATGATTAAACATAGGCAACTTGGGAACCGTTTGGGTAATGAAGTTACCTTTTAGTGGCCATATTTTTGAGATTTTGTGCCAGACAGAATGGCCTGCTGCTACCCTCCAACATTTCCAGGAGTGCTAATGTCTGCTCTATAATATGAGAATACAAATACAGCTAGCTATGTGCCTTTACAAGCAAAAGAAATTTAATTAGATAGTTCTTACCTATAAAAATATACATTGCTACAGTTATTGTAATTTCAAAGGAGTAACTAAACAGTGCAAGTAAACATGCCCCAGAACAATACAGATTAGAAATTCATTTTTATTTGATATCGTGGCCTAATTTTTGATTGACTCTAAGGTGGCATTCTCCTTTGAATGTTGATCTAAAATTTTCCCATATCTGTCATTCCAAAACTGTAATCCTATAACAAAAGACAGAAGTTTTAAAATTTGGCGCTCTGCTTATGTGCACTTTAGATCCTACTAATTGGTCAGAGTGCTCATTGATGACATTTGCTCAATGCATACTACTTTATTATATTTGCTTTTGTTTCAGCATTTATTTAAAGCAAGAGTGTTTTCCTTGTGCCAGTTTTTAGGTTTCTTGTTCATGAAAGTTAGGGATATCAAGCCAAATAAATTACTAACATTCCTTCACTTTATATTTGAAAGTTCCACATTGTCAATAGAAGGGCCAACTATTTCACTATTAAATTTTATGTTATATATTAGAAAATAATTCTTGCAAATACAGTTTTTCTTCCTTAGGGAAGGGATTAAGAAACACAAAGAAATTTAGGTAAATTAAAAAAAAAAAGATATTTTTCATTTTCCAAATTAAGGAAAAGAGAAATGAACACACAGTGTGTTATGTAAAATTTTCAGTTTAAAATTAAGTTGTATGTTTAAAGATTAGATTTCTTACGCAACAGGACAAATAATTTTACAAAGGAAATTGCTATTTTAGTGAGTCCCTTTTGGGTTATGACAAAGACACTTAAAAAAAACACATTTCTTTAATTTTAAATGTATTCGTTTTTACCATGCATCCACACAGTTCTACTAATCAGTGTCCTGATAAACCCAGTAAAATGCAGCACTTTTCTTATAATTAAGTGATTTTTTAAAAAATAAATCAGCACCATCATGCCTCTATCTGGTGCTGTACCTAATAAAAAATGTTGGAAATACAGTGAGCCCCTCAAAAAGTTTCTATCTTAATTATTTAAAGATAGACAACCATCTTTGATGCCTCTAAACACTATTCATTTAAATATTTGAAATAGTTCAATTTTCTCATACAAATAGTCCAGAAATTATTTCCCTCATTCTTGAATTCTATATGTACATTATGGTATCGGTACAACTTATACAGTTTAACTCCCTGTATACTTTTTTTTAACTACCAAAAATTTGCAATTTTTACAATGCAATTTACATTTTTCTTATTTACATTTATTTTTAGAGGGTTATTGCAAAACTATTTGTGCAAATGGTTTATGCTGTCAATATCATAATCTTTAAAGAAAACATGTTCTAAAAAATAAATATTTCTGTACAGTTACTTCAAAGTCACCTTTGTGATTTCATGCTACATAGTATGAGTAAAGACAAAGGGAACAGTATAGTATGTTTTGGTAAGCTGTTTCATTATGTTTGAAACATTCCAGGATATTTACTACTAAAACAAAGGTACAATGGATGAGATTTTTTCCTTAGTCATCTTATATGGTTGAAATCTTTTAAGTGATTAAAAAAGCATTCCTTTCAAAATATACTTTTCATTGATGTAGTATTTTGAAATGCATTATCTCAGCATTAGAAAACATTCTCACTTTTTTCCAATTACAATTCTAGTATTTCATATTTTAGTCACAAATACACACTTGATACTATGCCTTCCATTAAAATCAAAGGGAATTACATGGGTTGCAACTAGAGATTCTTGAAATGTTTTTCTTAAGGACTTTCTTGAACCGTTTTTTTTAGAGAAAAAAAAATTTTCCTTAAGTCCAAAGATATGACATAATTGTTTTATGACACACAGAGAAGCTACTAGTTAAAAATAGGGAATATGTTAATTCTGAGATAGTAATAATAATATCTTTTGTTTACAGAACGCTCCAAGAGGAGTTAAGAAGTGTCACTGTAAAATAAAAACTTTTTTATATAATGATTTTGATAAACCATGACAAAAGACTCATTAAAGGAGTTTAGAAGGAAAGAGTGAACAGAAATGACAACCACACCATTTCACATGTATACAAAATAGACCTGGTTGCTAAGATCATTACATAGAGCTGTAAGGAAACGGGTTTAAACATATGCAGACATGCTTTAAAACTGCAAGTTAACTAAATGTTATTGTTTAACACAAGGTAAATAAAAGAATGGAATTCCCATGCTTACAACCTTGGGATTCATCTAGAGACTGTTAGTTTTTCCTGGTTTTGGATTTGTTAACATTTTAAACAGCCCTACTAAGATTGTTTTCCCTTGACTCTGTGCAAACCAAAAATATTTCAAGAGACTTTACTACTATAGTAACTTATTGTGCTCAGTTAAAATAATTTTTTGAAACTACTGTGCTACTAATATTTAAATTAACATGCCTTGCTATATGCAAGTATTCTTGTATTTCTGAAAAATGGTCTGTAAAATCAGAATGTATCATTCTGTGGATTTATCAGTGCTTCTTGATCTTCAGCTGGCAGTTTGGTAGCATTTTTGATTTGCAATTCTGTTTCCTCCCAACTAAATCCCTTAGAAGATAATATAAATGAGCATACTTAAATGTATTAAGGCAGCTTCCTCTTTAAAAAGTGACCCTAAAATTAACTCTCTTGTAATGCAAATAGCTACCTAATTTATGTTTTTGAAAATGTGTATTGTTCTGTAACAGATTTGTACTGTATAACGGTTATTTGTATTGGGTAAAGGCTGCAAAGTCAACTCATTACTCAAGTATGTAAATATAAATGTAATCTTTTAAATTAAGAACTAAAGGATTAGTATTACTATTCATTTAAATTCAGTGTAACTTAAGGAAAAAGATACTGAGATATTTGGATGGGGGGAGCTTGTATTAAGTTTAAATATTAGTGTAACACTTTGATTGCTGTTGTCCTAAGGCAGTGTTTTGTGTCAATGAGACAGATAGGGGAGGGACTGATAGAAGAGATTGCCTACCTGAAAATGGTTGGGGTTTTTTCTAGCCCTGACCTTTTAGTTTTTACATTTGTTGGAGGCCAAAAAGGCAATGTGGATTGCTAGAAAAAGCACTCCTATGAATTGGGAAACCTGGGTTTTAGGCTTCATTGTCTGATTAGCTATGGGATCTTGGGCAAAACAATCTATCTGAGCCTCATTTCTTTGTCTAAATGAAAGTTGGACTTCATGATTTTGACGTTCCATTTTAAATATAACATTCTATGTTAATAGATATGATTTGAGGTCAGACTATAAGAAACCTCAAGAATCCATATTATCATTGCTTTGCCATTTAATTAGTTGGCCTTTATAAATAATACATTTTGTCGGTAGTGAGTTTTTGGAGACAGTTTTCCCATGGGCCATTAAAATCAGGTACAAAAAAGATGTTGAAATCATTGTAGTTATATGAAATAAGAAATTTTATCCCATAGTTGTTTTATCTCATAGTGTTGAAATTGCCTTCAAACTTATGAATCCAGTCATTAATAATTAGTAATATAATTTAAAATCACGTTCCTAATAGGTATAGGGTACCATGAAACAACAGAATAGCAATGGTGTTACATCATGAGAAACCGCTACTTAAATTGTACCCATTCCAATTTTCCTGATTTGTATTCAAGTAGAATAATATCTTGAGATAGGTTTAAAGTCCTTTTAATTGTATCTTATGACTGGTAAAATTATGGACAATTATGCCATTTTCCTGTTACTTTTTTACAAGAAGTCTTAAGTGTGCTACTCTAGGCCACAAGCATTTGCATGCATATGATGCATGTTCTTTTTTTTTTTTAAACTTATAGATATGTAAATGGAGGTTTAATGGCATTTTAATATTTTTATCATTGGGAAAATGGTAAATGATATTTTTAAAGTAAATGAAATTCATTGATCACCTTTTTTATCATGATCATGCAATTTAAGAACTCCCCTTGGTCAAACAAATACAATTAGTGCTTAAGTACATTATAATTAAACAGCCTAAACAGAATTTATATTCAGTCACATCACTTTTAGCTTCCACAGAGCATAGTAGTCTTGCATGCTTATACATGTGATTAAAATCATTGCTTTTAATGTAAATTAGCTTTGTAGATTAGATTCCAATTAATTTTTTTAAATTTAAAATGTCATTTGGGTGAATAAATTTTTTCTCAGTAGTTACTCAGTAGTTACAGTTAGAGCTATCACCTGTGGTTGTACAGCTAAAAGTTAGCTTCTGGCAGGAGTTCCCCCCAAAATAGATAAGTTTTGCACACAGAAAATCAAATATTCTAAAAATATATGAAAATGACATTGTACTCTTAAGAGGAAGGAAAAATTTCCTTTTTTTTTTTTGCTAGTATCCTTGATGAGTTTACACCAGTGTATATTAGGAAATAGCAGCTCCTAGTGTCTGTTGGGTAAGCATTTATTAATTTTAAAATCCTGTGAGAACAATATTAACGAGTGTTTCTTCATTCTAGGTTCTTGATTTAGTAACTAAAGTGGGGGTTAGATAAGGATAGGTAGGATGGCAATCCACTAGCAAGATGAAATGTTAAGTCTAAGTATGTGTAGGCCATCTGCCTATCTGATGATAACAGCAGAAAAACAGATATAAATGAATTGGGGATATATTTAGATAGAAAATTTAGTTGGGTCAGACACCAAATAACATTTCTAATGTTAAAAGAAAGTCTAAAGGATTCTTAAGGACCCAGGTGTAGATAAAAGATTCAGAAAGAAAACACCATGAGGCTATTACTGACTAAATATGTTGGACTTTGCCGAGTCTATAGACTAGGACAGAACAGAAAAGTGTCAACATTTTTTTAAGTGGAAAGGAAACTGAAAACATGTCTTTAAGAAAATAAGACCTGAGTATTTTACTCATTCCACATTCCTTGGGCTGCTTCAAATTCCCAAGTAAGTGCTAGATAATTGTGCTAAATAAATTGTTGGGAGATATTACCAATACTCAGTTGCTTTCCATCTGACAAATCACATCATACTCTGTTATTCCATCTTACAAATCACATCATATTCTGTTTAATGCATCCCATTTTTATAATATGTCAGAAAGGGTTTTAAGTCCTCCTTCTTAAGATGCTATAGTTTTTTTTTTTTAAAAAAAAAACAATAAGCTGCTATTTTGATTCAAAGGAATTAAAGTAGAAAAGCTTGTTTTATGTGAAAAAATTTGAATATGGTAAAATTCTTACACAATCTTTACAACCATGCCATTCTTCAATTATATTGAAAAATGGATGTCTTTTTGGAAGGCCAGATTTTGTGCTTATAGAGCATTCCAGAGTCAGACTACCATGTTTAAGTTTCCTTACCTGGCAAGGCAATCATATAGCAATTTTTTTTTTTTTTTTGTGAATATAATCTAAGGCTCCTTAAACCAAGGCTTGGCATTTTTTTTTTTGCCAAGTCATTTTAGCTGAAGATGTAACAATAAAATGCCTATTGTGAAGGTTGTCTGCACAACAACAATGAGCTGGTGTGACTTTTTAAAAGAAATTTTAGCATTGTGTAAACCAGTCCTAATAATTTGTGCTTCTCTATTTTTCATAAATTAAGCAGAGTAACAAAATATAATCACCATCTGTGCAAATTCATTTTCCACCGTCCAACTAAAATTTAGAAGATTATTCAATAATCCAGCCATGTTGTAAAACGTAGGTAGCACAATAGGGTCATTTGATCTCCAATGTGTGAATCAATCAAATATTTAAGAAGTAAGCCAAGCTAGTCACAAAGTGCTGGTTGTGTACAATGTGTGCAGAATTTGCAGCTTTAGAAGTTGCCTCTTGGATTTACAGGTAGTTAGGTTTGTACACAAAGATAAATAACATTACATTATCCTAGAAAGATGGTCAATTTTGTAATACACAGAATCTCTCTTTTGATGAATGACAACGTGGGTCTAAAAAATTGTTAAAGAAAACTAAAAAGAATCCCCACCCCTTCCCCTGCCCATGTTGATTATGGGAGCAGCTATACTAGCATTTTAAAAATTGATGTAGGGTGTATTTTTAAATGGAGGAAAACCTCAGTTAAGTGGAACTCAGCTCAGAACCCTTCACTAAATTGAAATATTTTCCTGCCCTCTCTTTTGGGACAAACTCAAGAAAATAGGATGTCATCTTTTGTTTAAAAATTTTTTTTTTGCTTTTTGGAGGGCAATTGGGGGTAAGTGACTTGCCCAAGGTCACATGGCTAGTTTTTGTGTTAAGTGTCCAAGGCTGGATTTGAACTCAGTTCCTCCTGACTCCAGGGCCAGTGCTCTGCGCCACCTAGCAACCCCAGTAGGATATCATCTTAATATACTGAAAATATCTTCCAGGGTATGTTATTGTATCATGGAACCAATAAACATTTTTTCTAACCTCAGTTTTCTTTTATAGTTCTCTACAATGATAAATGATATTCAAAATAATGACATTGATGGCTGTGTGAGATCCTGGAGTATCAAAGAAAGATATAATTACTTTCGGTATATTTAAGACAGGAAAATTTACTAATACATTTTAGAAAGTGTTAAAACAGGTTGAAACCAAATGTGCAAAATGAGATTTGACTGGTTGCTCTCTAACCTTTCTGCTCCAAAAATCCTAGATTCAAACTGGATCTGAATTTAATCCTTTTCTAGCCAACATATTAGAGCAATCAGAATACCACATTCTACTTAACTGAGGTTTTACTATGATGTTGTAGTTAAATAACATGAATATTCTTTAGCCTATATAGTACAAAAGATAAAATACAAAAATATTTCTAATGCAAGTGGAATATTTTGGAGGGATTAAGGGTGAGGGTTAAGAAGGATAAGTCTTTGAAAAGAACAGTGATATGAAAATAGATGTGGTTCAACATACCCTAAGGTTTAATAACAAGAAAGAACTGTGTGAGTCAGTCTGTCAGCCAAGTTTTATAAGTTTTGAGGAGGGTCAAGAAAAAAACTAAATATCATTTTGTAGTCAAAGAAATATGTCAGTGGAAATTATTGAATTAACATGTTTTATGAATGCAATTGGTGATAGTCCTTTAAGCCAAGGAACTCAATCTTTTAAAAGACCTACACTTAGTTGGAAGAGGTTATTTCCTCCTGTTAGCGATTTTGTAATTCCTTAATGGAATAAGTGCTATTAAATATAAAATGCTCCATATGAAAAGATGATTACAGCTTTTCATAATGGACAAGTTTTTTTTTTTTTGTTCTCCTTTGAACTTCAGATGAGCTAATTTAATAAATTCTTAGTCATGTCCATGAACTAGATCATCCTCTGGCCTCTTATTTACTTGGAAGGCATTTTACAACAAAGTACTGTTTTAGTGAAAGCAGTAAATGATATTGTCCATGCAACATGAGTTGGAGTTTCCTAACATGCAGGTGTTAAAAAATAAAAAAAAAAATATAAGGTGCCTTGAGATGCTGGCAGTTTTTTTTTAAACATTTGAACATAGTTCTTAAGTATATTTACATCTAACTGCTCAACTTTACCTTACAAGCTTTAATTTAGGAAAATATACAGTACTTTTGCATATAATGTTAACTTGTTAGCCCCTGAGTCAAGTATAGAGGATTTAAATACAAAAAAAGGAAAACAGCCATTAAAAGCACTTACATTTTATATGATGTAAATAGTAAAAAAAAATAACGATTATTTCCCAGGAAGACCAGGATCAGAAACATGCCTATGAAGACCCAAGATTCCTATATTGCTTAGGGAAGAATCTGGTAAAGAAGGGTGATGCCTAATGGGATGAAGGTCAGTTTTACTGTGCTGTGAATGGAGCTCTAAAGAGCGATCAGGTTCTTGTTCTAAAAGTGAAGTCAAGTTGTCTTCCGAGGCTGTGTTCAGATGCACCCCACTGGAGAGCGATTCTTTGGATTTAAGTTTAGATTTTTCAAGGTCTAGGAATTCAGGACACTGATGGGAAGAAGAGAAAACAAAGCAGTTTTACACATCCCTTTGATAGCTGTCTAAAATATATCACCATCCCTTACTTCTGAAATCATTCATAATATTTAAATATCTTAAAATGTTTTCTTTCCAAATCAATTTGCATTTCTTTAAGGGTATGGTCTTGCATTTTCTTCCTACTAAAAAAGCAGATGCAAGAAAAGGGTATGCTGTATTGGAGATCCAAGATTTGCCCTCTAATAGGTTTCCATATAATTTACGAAGCTCGAGGATTTGAGGAATTCTGAGCATGGGAAATTAAATTAGAAACCAGTCTTTTAAAAATATTTTACCCACGTTTACGTGAATTTTAAATTCAAGGGAAAGCTGAGTGTTGGAGAGTTGAGTACTTTAGTAGCTATTAATAAGGGCAGAAGACAGGAAGGACCAGAAGGGAAAAGAATGGAAATGAAACTACTCAGTATTAGGTAGAATTAAAAGGACTATAATTCTCTGGAAACAAACAAAAAATTACTGAGTCATCATGTGCTTTTTAGCTTTTAAGCCTAGCTACAAAGACATTATTTTCTACTTCCATATTTTAGAAGTTTTGTATTATTTTCTTTTAAGCACATCACTACATGCTATAAACATAGTTTTTCTGACTAGAGTACATGGCACTAACTTTCCCGTAATTTTTGCTAAAGTTTTTCCCAGGATAGCTCTTAATTTTTGCCAGCTGTACTTCAAATATCAATTTTCTTTATAGTATTTAAAAAATAAGTCCAGTACAATCCAACCAATCATCATTAAACACTTAAGGGCTATACACTTAGGCTGGTTCACAAAATGTAATAGTCCTTGTCATCTGGAAGCTTATATTCTCTTGGGAGGAGAAAATATATAAATAAAAATATACATGATAATTTGAGTTGAAAAAACATTTACAACTAGGGAGTTCAAGAAAGGCTTCCTATGGAAAATTACACATGACTTGAACCTTGAAGGAAGCTAAAAATTCTAAGCAATGGAGGAAAGGAGGGAATGCATTCTAGGCCCTGGAGAGAGGTTATACAAATTGTGGAAGAAGGAGTGAAAAGCTAAGTTTGGGGTAGAAAACAGAGTACCTGAGGGGAGTAATGTGAAGTAAACCTGGAAAGGTAGGCAGGCCTGACTGTGAAAGGTCAAGCTGAGAAATTAGCCTTTTATTCATTAGGTAGCAGGGAAACATTGAAAATTATTGACCAAAATAAATGGCATGGTCAGATTTATGCTTTAGGAAGATTATTTTGGCAGCTTTGTTAAGGAGAGAATGGAGAGTGGTAGATATCATGAATACAATTAGGAAGGGGTTGCAATACCTAGGGGTCCAGGTAAGGAGGCAAGGGGACTGAGGTGAGATATGCTGTAGAAGCAAAATATATAAAATTTGGTAGGCAATTGGATATGGAGGTTGATCAGAGGGCAAGAGTTGAGGATGCCACCATGAATATGAACTTGGGTGACTGGGGACATGGGGGCATCCTTATCTGAAATTGGAAAACTTGGAGGAAGAGCAGGCTTTGGGAGGAAGATAATTCCTTTTTGGACGTGTTTAATTTGCGATGCCCTAGGGACTTGCAGTTGGAAATGTTAGAGTTTAGGAGAGAGATAAGGGCTACATATATAGTTTTTTGGTCTTTGTTTTGCGGGGCAGTTGGGGTTAAGTGACTTGCCCGGGGTCACATAACAGCTGAGTGTCAAGTGTCTGAGGCCGGATTTGAACTACTGACTCTGGGGCCTATCTAGCTGCCCCAACATAGATAGTTATACATATCACATTATATAACTCATCTCCCTTCTTCTCCTCCCATTTGTATTACAGGTGAAATCAGTTTAAAACTTGTTAAGACACAGAGGGGAGAAGAAGGCAATACAATCTTATCCATTCTACCTTGGTGATACTATGGTGAAGCCACTTCAGCAGCTTTACACTCTTCCCTCTAACACAACTCAACTGAAGGCAAGTTGTTTTGATTGCCTATATTTTAGGAACTAGTCTTCCCAGACCCTTAGTAATTTAGTCTTCCAAAAGAGCTTTTAGATAACACTAATTGTTTTCAAATAACTTAGAATTAAGTTGTGTCTGTACTTACTTGTGAAGAAGTACTGAAGCTTCTGTCAGTTTTAATAGATGCTACAGGTTGATGAGTTTTCATCACTTTGAGAGTTGGTCTTTGATATTCTGCCCCTGTTGTCACCATACTGTAAGCAGGCGGGACCACAGGAGTTTGCCTCTGCAGTAACTGCAGAATAGTTTGAATGTCAGCTGTCATTTGAGATTCAAGTCTGCAAAAAGGACAGAAATTGAATTATGATCTAGTCATGTATAATTATCCTAAAGTAACCTGAAATTCAAAAGTATTTGAGAAAAATTCAAATTCTGCCCTCAAACCTGATAATGAAATAGCTGTGCTTGAACCAGGAAGGACAGAAGGGGGAGCACTAAGCTATGTGTCAAATCTATGCTTTCTTTTCTGCAACTTAAAGGAAATTGAAAAAAAAAAAGCATTTCCTAAGACTCACACTTTTAAAAAGATACAAATAAGGAATACATCTTGTAGGGGAGAATGAACAAGCACAACCACAGTCCCGTTCTAGTTTTAGTTTGGGAGGATAACATATACCTCTAGATTCTTTCAACACTGATTTATCTATTTTCCTTTAGCAGTGTTAATATTCTTGGGAAAACATTTGATCTGACAGTCTTTGTAGAAAACTTGAAAAAGGTGAGTTCAATTTAATCCCACAAACATTAAGTACCTGCTCTGTAAAAGACAGTGTGCTGGGGATACAGTAAAAACCAAATCAAACCAAACAAACAAACAAAAATACTAGGCTTTGTCATCTCCAAGAAGCTAAATTCTGCTGGGGAAGTTAACAAAAGTAAATACATGCTAAGTATAAGCAAAGTTATATGTGCCACCCCTCAAAGACCCCTGGAAGCTGTATTTCTCTGCAGTTTGGAAAGAGAGGGAATGAATGCCAGATCAGGACTAGAGGGCTGGGTGTCTTTTTGTGTAGCAAGAGTTTTGAGAATCTTTCTAGAAAAGGAGAGGAGAGAAAAGAGAGATGGTGAAATAACCTGAGAGATTTCAAAATTACACATGAAAGAGCAGAATTTCTATGAAAATGGACCATTTTAAAACCTGCCTCACCAAGCAGGAATTATCATCTAAGGACTGAAGGTTACATATATCAGTCTCTAGAGGGAGAGACTGTTAACAACTGGGAAAGGGCAGAACCTGAAAAGACCTTATACAGGAAGAGGTATTTGAGCCAAGCTTTGCTTTGAAGGAAAGGAAGAAATTTTCATAGACCCAAGGGAGGAGTGATAGAAGGATCACTTTTGCAGAGATTGGGAGGTAAGAAAGCAATTAATTGGACAATTGTGAAAATGGATACCTTGATTTGCCCTCCTTCCAGGTATCCAGGTGACCAGAAGAATTGTATGAGGACTGGCTGTATGGGCTGACA
Organism: Gymnobelideus leadbeateri; assembly: GCA_011680675.1. Lineage (NCBI taxonomy): Eukaryota > Metazoa > Chordata > Mammalia > Diprotodontia > Petauridae > Gymnobelideus > Gymnobelideus leadbeateri. The sequence goes on from WOXC01004731.1 coordinate 1,027,176, forward strand.
TACCAATAATCCTACACGGTGACCAAGAGTAAACCTAACTGGATATACAGAAAATCCTCCACTCTGAAGCCAATGAAGCTCGTACCAGCTTTGAAGCAGACCTCAAGCCATTTAGACCTTCAAGAGACATCCCTGTCTTCAAAAATTTTATGGGTTTTGGAGACAACCTTATCTCTGGAGACTCTAACTTTGGTTAATGGGCTCATGTAATTCTCCTGTTTTTGGAGACATTTCTTTATCAAGCCTTGAGTTTTGAACCATTTATCTCTAAGGATGCCTTGTAATTTGTATATTAAAGGGCCATAGCTTTGACACCTGGAATTCTTCACTCTCACTCCCCTTAGGATTCCTTTCTAAGCCCACCTCCAAATTCCTTACCTTCCTTTATTTAAAAAAGATATATAAACTCTCCCCATCCATTATTAGGTGGGCTGTCAGCATAGGTCAGAAGTCCTCATGTGCAAGTTTTGCTTCCAGCTTAATAAAAACCTTTCTTTAATTTCACAGGTATCATCATTCTCTGGTTTTCTTCCCTTTTTAGGAGAAGGGGAATTTAAATCTTGAAAACTGGTCTTTATGTTATTTGTTCATTTTCGCCTTTGGGGGAAAGAGAGATCTAAATTCCTTCGAGAAAGCATTTGCCTTGGTTTTACACAATAAACAGGTAGTAAGAGCTTAATATGTGCTAGGCATTGTACTAGGTGCTATGGATATAAATACAAATAATGAAACAATTCTTACTTGAAATGAACTTAGGCAGTCTAATGGACAAACTGGTATGAATGGAGAACAGCTAGAAAGTTAGTTTGAACTGAGTGTCTGAAGGAAAGCAATATGGAATTAGTTTTGCAAGGTATATGAGAACTATAATGGAAAGTTTTAAATGTTATCTTGCTTAAGAACTTTCATTTTATCTTAAAAGACAAGATTTCTGTCTTCAGGATAAACTAAGTCATTTAGCTTCAGACTCCCTGGCAATGTCTTCATCTCAGCCTTGCTGCTTCTCTTATTTCAATTCTCACCTTTTTCTATACCACTTACACTTCTTGATATTATATCTGACTTTTGTGATCCTATAGTTTGCTATTTCCTTCTCCAGTTCATTTTACAGGGGAGGAAACTGAGGCAAATAGGGCTAAGTGACTGGCCCAGGGTCACACAGCCAGTACGTGTCTGAGGTTGGATTTGAACTCAATACCTCCTAACTCAATACTCCCATGGTGTATCACCTACCTACCCCTCCACTCACACAGAGAAATTTAATTAAATCAAGTGATTATTGCCTTTTGAATGGAACAGGTAAATCAACTCCCTATGTTCCACTTACTATTCTAGAGACATCACAGAGCAAAACACCCTTTTCTGTTCATCACATTCTTATAAGAGGACCCAAACCATGAGTATTTAAAAAATAGACCTAAAGCCATATTGCTGTTTATATTTGTGACACCTCTGGTTTGCTACTACTAGTCAGATAATTTTTTTGTTAGAGTTTACAAATAGCCAAATGGACAGTTAATTTAATTTTCCCTTAAAATTACAAAAAAAATCATTCTGATTCCTCATTTCTGAATTTGTTAGTACTAAAAAATCAAAGAGAATTTTATGGGCATCTTGATAGGAAAAGTTGGATCATGTCTTTATACAGAATTCTCCTAACTCTATTTCTTTCCAGTTCTGTTTTGCTTATAGCAGAAAAAGAAAAATAACATTTAAAAGCATAGAACTAAATTCTGTTTAGTGTTAATCACACAATTTTTTTCATAAAATCTGGGAGAATGAAGAGAGAACATAGCCTTTAATTGATAGAAATAGAAACCCACTGGAGGGAAGAAAAAATGAATCTTCCTTTTAAGAAGTTGCCATTCAAATAATAATTTTAAAAATTTTTTGGTTTTTGCTATCCATGCTTCCTAATACTTTGTCCTCATAGGCTCCATAGTTCATGGCAAATATGTCTATGGTTGTCCTGAACTGAAGTCTATGAACTTGTGTGTGACTGACTATGCTTACACAATATGACAAGTACCCATAAAATAGAGAAAATTTCAGTTAACTAGCTGTTTGACTTGTCTGTAGCATACCCGACAAATAGAGACATTTTTAAAAACTAAATCACGTCTTGTCTGACCAAATTGACCATTTTTGTTATTGTTCTATAGCTACAGTCACAAACTGTCATCTTTTTTTCTCCTAAAAGATGTTTTGTTTATGATAAAATGTTTATCATTCACTAAGTGTATTGGAATTTTAACGGTCATATTTTTAAAGGGTCCTTCCCTTCCTACTCAGAATCCAATCAAGACTCAAAAATTGTCAGCTTTGTTGTGCTCTCTATAACTTTGATGGAGGTATCTTAAGCAGCCTCTGAGAGCAGATATATTTTTTCATAGATTGTATGTATGTAAGCAATATCTGTAGGTTTAAAAGAAAATTCTATTTGAAGGATAGGCTTCAACAAACACACCCAGGAAGTGTAGGCAGCAGTTTTATATTGTAGAATCAGAACACTGTGACACTGACATTTGTCATTCTACCAAGGGGACAAACCATCATTTTGCTAATCAGGTACAAGCTCCGAGTGTGAGGCTTTCCTACTGTTTCACATGATGTATTTTAATACCTGCAGCCATTACCCAATTTAGCTTGAAACAATACCCAGCTGTGACTAGCTAGTTATGTCTCAAACAGGAAGAAAAATGGTGAAAGAAATCTGTAGAATTCTAGTTTCTTCCTTAAAAGAGAAGTAAGTAGGCTTATATCTCTTGGATATAATAATGCAGAATTTGGTATTGAGCATTTTCTTAGTTTTGGTGGGTTTGCTCTCTCCTGATTTTCCTCCTACCTGTCTGATTGTTCCTTCTTAGTATACTTTTAGGGAATCTGTATCCAGTTTTTATACTGCCCACAGTGAGTGTCTGTCAAGGCTTTGTCTTCTCTTTTCCTGCTCTATTATTTCATTTGGTGGTCTCAGCATCTCCCAATTATTATCTCTAGGCAGATGATTCTCAGCTCTATTTGTTCAGCCCTAACCTCTATCCTGACCTTCTCTCAGGGGTACTGAGGTGGTCGTAAGTCACAGAAATGAATAAAATGGCATGCAGTTTTCCCTTGGCATGATTCAAGGATGCCATAGAAAGCTTCTTGAGATTTACTAAACATAATTACTGCTACTGACTTCTCACAGGGACAAATGTTCCCACCCGGAGGAAAGTACTTTTAAAGATGAGGAACCCTTGGGAAAACAAACAAACAAAAAAACTAGAGACCTTAGGAGGTTAAGGTGGCATCTTTGTCATTGCTGCCAACTAAAAGTAAGGAAGAAGTGAAAGGCAGAATTCTGAAACATGAAGATTAGGGCTGGGGTGCCCATCAATTGGGAAATAGCTGGACAAATTACAGTATATGGATATAACAGAATATGATTGTGTCATAAGATAGAAAGAAAGGCTCGACTTCAGAGAGTCCTAGGAAAACTTGTATGAATTTATACAGTAAAAGTATCAGAACCCAGGAGAACAATTTATGCAATTAACAATATTGTAAAGAAAAACAAATTGGAAAAATTCAATGTTATAACCAACCATGGCTCCAGAAGACCAGTAACCTCCTGACAGAGTGGGTATTGATTCAAGGTACAAAATTAGATATACATTTTTGGATGTGGTGAATGTGTGGATTTGATTTGCTTGATATACTCTATTGCCATGGTTGTTTTTTTTTTTTTTAATTGGGAAAGAAGAAAGGGAGGTAGGTAAAAGAAGGAAGTGAGGGAGAGAGAGAGAGAGAGAGAGAGAGAGAGAGAGAGAGAGACAGAGAGAGACAGAGACAGAGACAGAGAGAAACAGAGACAGAGAGAGACAGAGAGAGAGACAGAGACAGAGAGAGAGACAGAGAGACAGAGACAGAGAGACAGAGACAGAGAGAGAGAGACAGAGAGAGGCATGGAGACACACAGTCATTGAATCATTTTTTTAATGCACATAAGAGATGGAAATTCAAAAGGAAACGCAAAAATACAAGATAGCCTTGAAAGTAACATGTTGAATTGTATGCTTTAAAAAATCAAACTGTATATAATAGAGATTTTTGTTTCATGAATCATGAAACACTTTTTTCTGTTCTACTTTGTATATGGAAATGTTCTTTTTTGAGGTGTTCTTTAAGATAATTAAAATAAAATTTAAAAAATATGATGACTGATAATGGCATTTGGATTGTGATACCTTGGCTTAAAATATGTAATATAGCTCTTGGTCAGAGATGGAATGAATCTAACAAGATTTATATATAATTAGGCAAAATATATTTGTCTGAACTCTTATAAAATTGACCAAGAAGACTTGATATTGAAAAAGAAGAGAAGGTAAAACATGGCTCACATATATCCACCAAGCCAGAAACTACAGAGAGTCTGACATATGAAAAATAATATTATTGAGAACCAAACATTTATAGGATAATATTCGTGAAGAAGAATAATGAAATCCATAGACTGATGTTTACATGCAAAAGTATATGTGTAATAAGGAAGAAAAAATAAAAACTTATACAAAAAGGTAGAGAAACATATTTAAACTTTATTGTAGCCTTCTGAGGGGAGGTTGGAGGAGGGAAAAAAAAGAGCAAAGTAAAAAAAGTGTACTGCATAGAACAAAAGAAAACTCACAAGGAAGCAAAGAAAAGATGAACAATTCTCAACATGAGTATTATTTATTATATGGGTTTTCTTGAAATGAAAATCGATTGTTACATATTTTGAATCCTCTCTTATGTTCTGCAATTGCACATGAACATCATTCTTTTTTACCTAACTTTGTATTTAAATTCCAATATTTATATTCATGATATGTTTTTGTTTCTTTTCTCTATTCTCTATTTGTGTTCTGGCATTTGAATTTAAAATAAAATTTTGAAAAAAAAAGAAGGTAGATTAACCTCAAAGTGATATCACAGAGACTTGGCATACATAGTAAGGCATACTCTATTAGTTAGTTAAAGGGGTGAGGCCGGGGAGGGAGAAGGGAATAGATTGATTAAAAGGTGAAGTCAGGCAGTATTGTATATCTGGAAAATACAAATATGGAAATCCATGGGCCAGAGAAAGAAAGTATAGAAAGGTAGGAAGCATTTGATACAAAAAAAATAAATGGAGGGTCAAAATGGATAAATGATTTGGATTTAAAGAGTGATATCATAAATAAATTAAGGGAGCATGAAAAAATTTACCTGTCAGATCTATGGATAGAGGAAGAGTTTATCATCAAACAAGAGAGAAAGAAGATCATAGGAAGTAAAATGGATAATTTTGATTACATGAAATTTAAAAATTATTTGCACAAACAAAACTAATGCAGCCAAAATTAGAAAGAAGGAAACTAGTGAAATTTTTTTTTACAGTAAGTTTCTCTGAAAAAGGCCTCATTTTTCAAATACATAGGGAACTGAGCCAAATTTGTAAAAATAAGAGCCATTCCTGATTGGCAAATGGTCAAAGGATATGAACAGTCAGTTTTTCAGATCAAGAAAGTAAAGTTACCAATAGTCACATAAAAATACTCTAAATCATTATTGATTAGAAAAATGCAAATTCAAACAACTCCAAGATACCATTTCATACCTATCAGATTGGTTAGCATGACATAAAAGGAAAATGACAAATGCTGGAGGGGATGGAAAAATAGGGATACAAATGCACTATTGGTAGAGCAGGGCAGTGGTCCAACTGTTCTGAGGAACAATTTGGAATTATGTCCAAATTGTGATAAAACTATACTTTCCCTTTAACCTAATGCCACTACTGGGTTTGCACCCCAAAGAGATTGAAGAAAAGGGAAAAGGATGTATATGTACAAAAATATTCATGGCAACTCTTTTTGTGGTGGCCAAGAATTGGAAACTGGGGTATATCCATCAATTGGGGAATGGTTAAACAAGTTCTGGTATATGATTGTAATGGAATACTATTGTTCCATAAGAAATGATGAATAGAATGGCTTCAGAAAAACTTAGGAAGTCTTGCATGAATAATACTGTTTAACGCTTAAAGCCCCTACACAGCTTGGCCCCAATGGACCATTCCAATTTCATTGGCAGTTACTTCCTCTCTTGCACTCTTGTGATCTAGTCAAACAGTCTATCTCTCTGTTCTCCACTAATAACATTCCATCTTCCCTATTTGCTATTGTACTTGGTCATCCCCTATGCCTGGAATGCTCTTCTTCCTTATTTCTGCCACATGAAGTCCCTCGCTTCCTTGATGATGCAGCTCAGATACCACTCGATCCTCCCAAATTATAGTACTCTCCCTCCCAAGATACCTTGTATTTTTACCAATTTCTATATTTTCTATATGTACTTATCAAGACCTATATTTCTCTTTCTTTTGTTTTTTCTTTCCTTCTTCCTTCCTTCCTTCCTTCCTTCTTCCTTTCTTCTTTCTTTTTCTTTCTTTTCTCTTTCTTTCTTTCTTTCTTTCTTTCTTTCTTTCTTTCTTTCTTTCTTTCTTTCTTTCTTTCTTTCTACTTTCTACTTATGCTGTATGCATTTTTCTTTTTTATCTTTTTAAATTAATTTATTTGTTTATTTTTAGTTTACAAGATTCAATTCCATAGTTCCTTGAGTTTCATATTTCCCTTCCCTCCCTCCCCCCACCCCCCACCTCCCACCATTGCATTTAGTCCAGTATAGGATTTGCAACTACTTTCACATTAGACATTAGTCAGGTTACAAAGGCTTGTACTAGATGGAGTGAAAAATGGTAAAGAGGAAATAAAACCAAACAAGAAAAAGATCAAGTAGTTTGCTTCAATCAGGATTCAAACTCAGTTCTTTCTAGTTCTTTCTCTGGATGTAGGCATCTCTCTCCATCATGAGTCTTTTGGGATTGACTTATATCACTGCATTGCTGAGAAGAGTCCAGTCTGTCATAGTTGGTCATCACACATATGTTGTGTCTGTGATTGTGTACAAATTTCTCCTGGTTCTACTCTTACTCAGCATCAGTTTGTATAAGCCTCTCCAGGTAAATATGAAGTCCATCTGCTCCTCATTTCTTATAGCACAATAGTATTCCATTACATTCATATACCACAACTTGTTTAGCCATTCCCCAATTGATGGGCACCCACTTAATTTCCAATTCTTTGCAACCATGAAAAGAGCTACTATAAATATTTTTGTACCTATGGGTCTTCTGCCCACTTCTATGATTTCTTTGGGATATAACCCTAGAAGTGGTATTGCTGGGTCAAAGGGTATGAAATTATTTATAGCCCTTTGGGCATAATTCCTGATTGTTCTCCAGAATGATTGGATAAGTTCACAACTCCACCAGCAATGCATTAGTGTTTCAATTTGTCCACATCCTCTCCAGCAATTGTCATTTAACTGTTTTGTCATCTTAGCCAATCTGACTGGTGAGATGTGGTACCTTAGAGTTCTATTGATTTGCATTTCTCTAATCAATAGTGATTTAGAGCATTTCTTCATAAGCTAATAGATATCTTTAATTTCTTTCTCTGAAAACTGTCTATTCATATCTTTTGACTTGTATTCTTATAGATTTGACTCAATTCTCTGTATATTTTAGAAATGAGTCTTTTGTCAGAGACATAGGTTGTAAACATTCTTTCCCAATTTCCCACCTCCCTCTTGACCTTGGTTACATTGGCTTTGTTTGTACAGAAGCTTTTTAATTTAATGTAATCAAAATTATCCATTTTGCGTTTTATAATGCTCTCTAATTCTTCTTTGGTCCTAAAGTCTTCCCCTCTCCACAAATCTGACAGGTAAACTATTCCTTGCTTTCCCGGATTGCTTACAGTATCATCCTTTATAACCAGATCATGCACCCATTTAGACTTGATTTTGGTATATGATATTAGATAATGATCTATGCCCAGTTTCTGCCATATTGTATTCCAGTTTTCCCAGCAGTTTTTGTCAAATAGTGCATTCTTATCCCCAAAACTGGGGTCTTTGGGTTTATCAAACAATAGATTACTATACTCATTAATTGCTGGATCTCGTGTACCCAGTCTATTCCATTGATCCATTACTCTATTCCTCAGCCAGTACCAAGCAGTTTTGATGACTGCTGCTGTATAATACAGATTAAAATCTGGTATAGCTAGTCTACCTTCCCTAGCATTTCTTTTCATTAATTCCCTTGATATTCTAGACTGTTTGTTCTTCCAAATAAATTTTGTTACTATTTTGTCTAACTCTATAAAGTAGTTTTTTGGTAAATTGGTTAGTATGGCACTAAATATATACTTTAGTTTGGGTAAAATAGTCATTTTTATTATATTAGCTCGACCCAGCCATGAGCAATCGATATTTTTCCAATTAGTTAGATCAGACTTTATTTGTGTGAGAAGGGTTTTGTAGTTGTGATCATATAGGTCCTGGGTTTGTTTTGGCAGGTAGATTCCCAAATATTTTATAATGTCTACAGTAACTTTAAATGGGATTTCTCTTTCTATCTCTTGCTGTTGAATTTCATTAGAGATATACAGGAATGCCAAGGATTTATGTGGGTTTATTTTATATCCTGCAACTTTACCAAATTTATTTATTGTCTCAAGTACTTTTTTACTTGATTCTCTAAGTATATCATCATAACATCTGCAAAGAGTGATAGCTTGGTCTCTTCTTTGCCTAATTTGATTCCTTTGATTTCTTTTTCTTCTCTAATTGCTGCTGCTAATGTTTCTAATACCAGATTGAATAAAAGGGGTGATAGTGGACACCCTTCTTTCACTCCTGATCTTATTGGAAATGCTTCTAGTTTATCCCCATTGCATATAATACTTGCTGATGATTTTAAATAGATTCTATCTACTATTTTAAGGAAGGCTTCATTTATTCCTATACTTTCTAGTGTTTTTAATAGAAATGGATGTTGTACTTTGTCAAAAGCCTTTTCTGCATCTATTGAGATAATCATGTGGTTTCTGCTAGTTTTATTGTTGATATGATCAATTATACTGATGGTTTTCCTAATATTGAGCCATCCTTGCATTCCTGGAATAAATCCTACCTGATCAAAGTGTATTATTCTTGTGATAAGTTGTTGTAGTCTTTTAGCTAATATTTTATTTAAAATTTTTGCATCTAAATTCATGAGGGAAATTGGTCTATAATTTTCTTTCTCTGTTTTATCTCTTCCTGATTTAGGTATCAGTACCATATTTGTGTCATAGAAAGAATTTGGTAGGATTCCTTCTTCACTAATTTTCGCAAATAGTTTGTAGAGTATTAGAATCAATTGTTCTTTAAATGTTTGATAGAATTTACTAGTAAACCTATCTGGCCCTGGGGATTTTTTCCTAGGGAGTTCACTGATGGCTTGTTTGATTTCCTTTTCTGAGATGGGGTTAAGTAATTTACTTCCTCCTTCAGTTAATCTGGGCAACGTGTATTTTTGTATATATTCATCCATTTCATTAAGATTGTCAAATTTATGTGCATACAATTGGGAAAAACAATTCCTAATTATTGTTTTGATTTCCTCTTCATTGGAGATAGATTCACCCTTTTCCTTTTTGATACTCATAATTTGGTTTTCTTCTTTCTTTTTTTTTATCATATTGACTAAGAGTCTATCAATTTTATTGCTTTTTTTTCATAAAACCAGCTCTTAGTTTTATTTATTAATTCAATAGTTTTCTTAATTTCAATTTTATTAATCTCTCCTTTGGTTTTCAATATTTCTAATTTAGTACTAAATTGAGGATTTTCAATTTGTTCTTTTTCTAGCGTTTTCAATTGCATGCCCAATTCACTGACCTCCCTTTTTTCTAATTTATTCATTTATACACTCAGGACATAAAACTTCCCCTAAGAACTGCCTTTAATGCATCCCACAAATTTTGGTATGTTGTCTCATTATTATCATCCTCTTGAATGAAATTACTGATTGTTTCTATAATTTCTTGTTTGATCCACTCGTTCTTTAGGATTAAATTGTTTAATTTCCAATTAGTTTTTAGGCTATCTTTCCATGGCCCTTTATTACACATCATTTTTATTGCATCATGATCTGAGAATGATGCATTTAATATTTCTGCCTTTCTGCACTGGATTGTAAGGCTTTTATGCCCTATTTTTGAGTATGTACCATGCACCACTGAGAAGAAAGCAAATTCCTTTTTATCCCCATTCAGTTTTCTCCAGAGATCTATCATATCTAGTCTCTCTAAAATTCTATTCGCCTCCTTAACTTCTTTCTCGTTTAATTTGAGGTTAGATTTATCAAGTTTAGAGAGGGGGAGATTAAGGTCCCCCACTAGTATAGTTTTGCTATCTATTTCTTCCTCTAATTCCTTTAACTTCTCTAGGAATTTGGATGCTATACCACTTGGTGCATATATGTTAAGTAATGATATTTATTCATTTTTGATGGTGCCTTTTAGCAGGATATAGTTTCCTTCCTTATCTCTTTTAATTAGATCTATTTTTGCTTTTGCTTTATCTGAGATAAGGATTGCTACCCCTGCTTTTTTTACTTTAGCTGAGGCATAATAAATTCTACTCCACCCTTTTACCTTATCCTGTGGGTATCCCTTTGTTTCAAATGTGTTTCTTGTAGATAGCATATTGTAGGATTATGGTTTTTAATCCATTCTGCTATCTGCCTCTGTTTTATGGAAGAGTTCATCCCATGCACATTCACAGTAATGATGACTATCTGTCTCTTCCCCTCCATCCTATTCCCTCCCCTGCTTATGTTTTTGTTTCTTCCTTCTCCCTTCCCCTCCTTGAGGTTTTCCCTTTTGACCACTCCCTCCCTCAGTGCTCCCATCTGGTGACCCTCCTTCTTTACCTACACTCTTACCTTACTACTATTTCCCTCCCCTCTAATCTTCCCCTTTACTATCCTCCTTTTTATTCCCCCCTTACCCTCCTACTGCGTATAGGACACAATAATTTTTTATACTTATCAGAGTATTTTGCTCCCCGTTTGACACCAAACCAATGAGAGTAAATTTCAAACAGTGCTCCTCTCCCTTCCTCCTTTTCCTCTATTTAATGAATTTACGTGTCTTAAAATCTGAAACTCAACTGATTATGTTGATCCCTCTTTGAACTAGAACCAGTGAGAATAGTATTTAAATGATATTTCTCTCCTTCTTTCTTTTCCCTCTACTACAGTATGTTTTTATGCTTCTTTGAATGGCATACTTTACCTTTTTCTATCTCATCCTTTCCTTTTTCCCATTACAGTCCCTTTGATTCCCTTAATAAGGTTTTTTTTTTCGTTTCGTTTTGTTTTGTTTTGATCTTCAGATTAGTTCATTCATACCCACACCCTCTATCTATGTATAACCCCTTTAAAGGTCATGATAATCGTATAAATTTCAATATTGACAGTTATCAGCTCCTCATATAGGGATGTGAACATTTTACTCTTGTTGCATCCCAAGTTATGTGCATGTGTGCATGAGTGTGCGTGTGTACATGTATATATGTGTGAGTCTGTGTTTTCCTTGTTTACCTTTTTATGTCTTTCTTGAGTCTTGTAATTGGAGATCAAATTTTCCGTTGAGCTCTGGCTTTTTCATCAGGAAAGTCCCTTATTTCATTAAACAACCATCTCCTTGCCTGAAAGATTATGCTCATTTTTGCCAGGTAGTTAATCCTTGGTTGTAGTCCTAGCTCTCTTACCCTATGAAATATCAGAGTCCAGTCTCTCCGATCTTTTAATATAGAAGCTGCTAGGTCCTGTGTGATCCTGACTGTAGTTCTGCGATATTTGAATTGTTTCTTTTTGGCTGCTTGAAGTATTTTTTCCTTAATCTCGTAATTCTGGAATTTGGCTACTATATTTCTTGGAGTTTTCAATTTGGGATCTCTTTCAGGAGGAGTCCAGTGAATTCTTTTGATAACTATTTTATCTTCTGATTCCAGGACTTCAGGACAGTTTTCTTTGACAATCTCTTGGAGGATGTTGTCCAGGCTGCTTTTATCATCATGGCTTTCTGGTAGACCAATAATTCTTAAGTTATCTCTCCTAGATCTGTTCTCTAGGTCAGTTGTTTTTCCAGTGAGATATTTTACACTTTCTTCTAATTTTTCAATCTTCATGTTTTGTTTGATTGACTCTTGGTTCATCATAGAGTTCTGAGTTTCAATTTGACTGATTCTAATTTTTAGCAAATTTTAGTCTTCAGTTAGTTTTTGAAGGTCCTTTTTAAGGGAGGTATTTTCTCCAATTACTTCACTAATTTTATTTTTTGAGGATTTGTTTTCTTCAGTGAAGCTTTTTTTCCAATTTAGTCACTGCCTCCCTGATTTGGTCTTTAAAATCTTTCTTAAGCTCCTCCAAGAATGCTATTTGGGCTTGAGACCAGTTCATATTTCCTTCTGTGGTCTCAGGTATAAATAAAGAGTCCAAGTTGTCCTCTGTATTTGGTTGTTCTTGACCTACATAATAAGCTCTGATTGATTTTCTTGCCTTCCCCTTCTCCTTCTCAGCTTCCTTCCCTCCCATTGTAATTTCCTATTTCCTAATTTCTCAGGCTTTGAGCTAAGGGCCTGGTCATTGACTTTGAATGCTGTAGCCTCTGGGTGTCTAGTTTGAGGCTAAGGCAGGAGTCTCAGAGAGGTATGCTGATGTGCACAGAGTAATCTGTGGAGGAGGGGTAGTCTGGCCACTTCAGATTTCTGCCTCTATACCCCTGGGCTACAGCTCAGGAAGGCTTTTGTTGGTCAGGTGAGGTGGGGCTTGTTGGGACCCCTCCCCCTCTTCTCTTCAGACTCCTTGCTGCCTCAGTTACACCCCTTCTCAATGACTCCCAAGCCAGAGGCTATTTCCACTATTTTAGGATTTCACTCTGGGTGGGAACTTATCTTTGGGTTTTCTACTTCATGAAGGAGGAATTGGAGATGCCAGAGTTTACTTTTTCATTCTGGCAAAACAGGCAGGCGATTTCTAAACTTCCAGGCTGGGGGCTGATAGCCCCAGGAGAAGCTGCTGTCTCTGCTGGGGGCCCTCGAGCCCTTTCTTACCTGGCTCCAATGATTCCTCCTGTCCCTGGTGAGATGCTGGTGAGATGGCTGCGATTCGTCCTTGAGATGGGTGAGTTGGCCTGCTGGGGCTCCTTCTCTCTCTGGTGTAGTCTGTTTCTTTGCTCTCTAGTCTGAGCTGTACAGACGCCATGTGCTCTGAGCCCCCCCTGTCTGGACCCACTGGGCACTTTCCTGGGCTGGATTCTGCCACACTCCATCTCCCAGTGGATTCTGTCACTCCAGAATCCATTCAAATTCACTTTTTAAGGTTTAGTGACGGGATTCACAGAGGAGCTTAGAGAAGTTACTGCTTCCTTTCCACCCTCTTGGCTCCACTCCCCACTGTATGTATTTTTATACATACTTGTCTGCTCCATTAGAATGTAAACTTGTGAGTAGGGATAATTAATGATTACTTGTTAATTTTACTGATCTATTGAAATACTTGTTAACAGAAAAAAGAGTGTTTCTACCTTTCTGCTTTCTACCTTTCAGAAAGAGACATATATATTTACTGAGTTTGAGTCAAAGTGAGCTAAATCTAAAGCTAGTATGTGAAAAAGGTTCCTCTTGCTCCTTATCTAAGCACCATACTATTGACTTCCACTCTACTATGAGAATTGAATAGAGGCAAGATAAAAAATATAGCCTGACATGTAAGAGAAGATAGAAGAAGCAGAAGTAGACTCTACTAACTACAGACTGCTTGCTCTCTCACCTGATCTAGAACTCTTATCTTTACTGTCTAATATTAGACTTAAAAACCATTTGAATCTTGTCTGACAAGAGTAATCACTTCTTTTAATGCAAAGTCTACCTACCTTCCTGAAATTAATTCACTAAGTTATCTGCCATGGAATCTCTTGACATTCTGGACTGATTGATTTTTTTTGTGACTGAGTGCAGCCCTTGTCAGGTCAAATCGACTATTAAGCACCTACTATGTGCCAGGCCCCGGGAAAGGCAATACTCCCCTCCCCCCCCCAAAAAATCAACTCAGCCCTAAAAGAAACAACTCCCCCCAGCCTCTGCAAAACCAGTCTTTTCTCTCAAGGAGCTCACAATCTAATGGGGAAGATATACACAGCTATGGACAAAAAAGGATATATACAGGATAAACTGGAGGAAATGTCAGAAAGTTAGAGATGGAAATGGCAAACCACTCTAGTATCTTTGCCAAGAAAACCCTAAATGGGGTCACAAAGGGTCAAACATGACTGAAACAAATGAACAACAAAATTAATGTCCCCAGAGGGAGAGCACTGATTAAGATTAAGAATTATAAGAGCCTTCTTATAAAAAGTTTAACTGAGACTCTTTTTATGACTTTAAAAAAGGTTCACCTGACAGATAATCATAAACCCTAGCATCAAAGGATTAAGAGCTGGTCGACACCTAGTGATCACCAGATTCTGCCTCTTATTTTACAGATGAGGAATCTGAGGCCCAGTAAAGTGAAATTATTTGCCTAAGGTTACACAGGTCATAAGTGAGCTGGGCGCAGAGGTCCTGAATGGACACCTAGAGGCAAATGTAATACATGCTTCTATCTTTTTCCCTGGTTAGGATGAATACAGGATGCTCTCTGCAGCTACTTATGTGGAACTGTGTGGGGGTAGAGCACTCTTCCTAGAGTCAGAAATACCTGAATTCTAATCCAGTCCAAGATATTTCCTAGTTGTGTGATGCTGGGCAAGTCACTTAACTCTGTCTGCATCACTTTTCTCATTTGGAGTGATGTGTATCTTAGTAAAATTTGTTATTCAGTTGTGTCCGCATCTGTGATCCATTTGGGGTTTTCTTGGCAAAGATACTGAAGTATGTTACAATTTGCTTCCAGCTCCTTTTACAGCTGAGGAAACTGAGGTAAATAGGATTAAGTGACTTGTCCAGGATCACATAGCTAGGAAGTGTCTGAGACCAGATTTGAACTCAGGAAGATAAGTCTTCCTGACTCCAGAACAGTGCTCTATCCACTGTGCCACCTAGCCATCCCTAGAAATCCCACCTTAGACCTGTACTAGCTGCTGTGACTCTGGGCAAGTCATCTAACTCCTGTCTGTTTCAGTATTCTCACCTTTAAAATGGAGAGCATTTACCTCCCAGAGTGTGTGGGGACCAAATGAAATATTTGTAAAGTGCTTAACATGGTGTCTGGCACATGGTAAACACAATATAAATAAAAGTCATTGTTATTGTTAGAGTTTGCAGAACAAAAAATGTTGGAAAACCTTGTATTAAGTGATTTATGGTATGTGATCTTTATTGGTGGAAGGAATTGCCATGCCAGGAGTTCCCTGTGTTATATTTAAGTACAGCAGGAAGTGTTGTTAGCTCTCGAAGTAGAGAACCTGTGTTCAAATCCCATCTCTTGCACTTATTACCTCTATTAGTAAGGCAAGTCACTTTACTTCCCTGGGCCTCAGTTTCTTCACCTCTAAAAAGTAAGTGCATTGGAATAAATCTCTTCTAAATTTAAATCTTTGACCAATGCCTTAATGATTAGATGTTGCTTTGTATACAGTCTGTGAGCTTAATTATCTTTTTAATAATAATACAATGATATTATCTAATATGCTCCTCACAAGAACACCCTAAGTCAGGTTTGTTCATTCAGTCATTTCTGTCTCTTTGTGACCCCATTTGAAGTTTTATTGGCAAAGATACTGGAAGGGTTTGCCTTTTCCTTCTCCAGTTCATTTTACGATGAAGAAACAGAGACAGAGATGGCTAAATGACTTGCCCAGGGTCACACAACTAGTAAGTGACTGAGGCTAGATTTGAATTCAGGAAGAGGAGTCTTCCTGACTCCAGCCCTGACTCTCTATCCAGTGCACCACCCAGCTGCCCTTTAAGACAGATAATAGAATATTATTTCTCTCATTTTGCAAGTGAGAAACTGAGGCTTAGTGAAGTTGTGAATTACCCAGGGCCACATGAGTAAGTAAAAAAGCCAAGGTTCAAGATCTCAGTCATGAATGAAATGACATCAGATAGACTACATGACAGAAGATGATGTTCACTTTATGAACAATTTCATGGTAGCAATAAAGCATATAGCTGCATCACCAAAGGCTCCAACAAGACAAGGAAAGAGAGTTTTTGTTTTTGTTTTTGTTTTTTTGTTTTTTTTTTTAAAGCAGTTGGGGTTAAGTAACTTGCTCAAGGTTACACGGCTAGTCATTATTTATGCGTGGGTGCTCATTTTCTGAGGCCGGATCTGATCTCGGGTCATCCCAACTCCGAGGCCGGCACTCTTACTCACTGCGCCACCCAGCCGCCCCTTTAGGGCAATTGGGGTTAAGTAACTTGCCCAAGGTTACACGGCTAGGTTTTTGTTTGTGTGGATTAAGTGTCTGAGGCCGGCTCCGAACTCAGGTCCTTCTGATTCCAGGGCCGGCGCTCTATTCACTGCGCCACCTAGCCGCCCCTGTTTTTGTTTTTTTTTAACATCACTCAGGTACTCATTCTAAGCGACTTTAATGTTCTATTTTCTGGGAAAAGACAATGCATGTGTTCAGGGTGGGAGAGGGGCAGGATGGATTTCCATTTCTAACAGTAAACCTAAGAACAGGAAAAGGATCCATTTTATCATTGCCTCAAGTCATGCACTTGCTTTCTGATACCTGTTAAGTTGTTCTTGGAGCAAATCTAACCGATGTTCTACTTCTCCATACGTAAGATCACTTTCAGTTTCACAGATTCCCCAGGTAACTCGGTGGTATGCTGAGGGACTAGGCACCTCCTGGCGTCCCTGGGAATCTTCTTGCTCCCAGTTTCTTGCATCAGTGATATCTATGGAAAACAGCAATATGTTACACTTGTATTTACACTTGATGTAGCATTTCTTTGCATGAGTGTCCTTCCTAAATATAAAGAATTGAGATTGGTTTTATTTTGTAGAATCCTCAAATGTTGTACTGAAAAGAACGTTAGAGATCATTTTGTCTCACCTCCTTATTTTTTACAAACAAGGAAAATGAAACAAAGAAAGGTTAAGGATAAATGATTTTTCCAAGGCTACACAGTGAGTTTGTGCCATGAGCAGAACAATCCACTGCATCCCAAGTTCTAGTCCAGCGCCTGTTACACTAGGCTCTGCAGTTATTTCTATATTCTACCTACATATTTATCTGTATCTAAGTAACAATGTATTGTGTATTCTGGCTTAGGTAAAATGAGTCAAGAAATGGTATCCTTTGTGCTCACTTTAGAAGAACATTTACTAAAACTAGAACAATACAGAGATTAGTATGACCTGTGCAAGGAAGACATGCAAATTGGAGAGGCACTCCTTATTTTATTTTACTTCTTTTAGGACGGAATGGATTCAGTTTATAAGTATAAAAGCCATTCCCCAGTTGGTAAATGGTCAGTGGGTATAAGCAGGAAGTTTTTAAAAGAAGAAACCCATGTTGTCAACAACCTTATAAAAAAGACTCCAAATCATTAATAGAGATATGCAAGTCAAAGCAACTCAGTGGATAAAAAGTTGACAAAAGAGGAAAATGAAAAATGTTGAAGAGGCTGTGGAAAACAGGAATATTAATGTTAAACTGGTGGATCTGTGAATTGTTCTAGCCATTTTGGAAAGCAGTTTGGAATTATGCCCTCAGTTACTCCAGCAATATGACAATTAAGGTCATTCCCCCAAGAAAGAAAAGGACTTATATATACTTATATATACTATTTATAGTAGCTCTTTTTGTAGTGGCAGCGTACTGGAAATGAGGGGGGTACAAATTAGGTATATGGATGTAATGGAATAATATTTTGCTATGTTAGGAGTAATGAAAAGGATGTTTTCAGAGAAACCTGGGATGACTCCTATGAAATGATACAGAGTGAAGAAACAGAACCCAGAGAATAGTTTATATAATAACAGCATCATTACAAAAACTAACAACTCTGAAAGACTTAAGAACTCTGACTAATGCATGATTCCAAGAGACCAATGATAATGATGCATGTAACCCACCTCATGACAGAGGGATGATCGACCCTTTGGTCCATGCCAAATGAGACAGATGTTTAGACACAGTCAAAGTAGGTATTTGTTTTGCTTGACCATGCCTAATTGTTACAAGCATTTTGTTTTTCTCTTTTTTGCCAATGGAGGAGGAGTTGGGAGGGATAGAAAATAAATGCTTGCTAACTGAAAAATTTTTAAAATTGTACCCTTCTAAAAATATAGGCTTTCTGCCAGTATTAAACAAAACAAGTATGCATGGCGAAAACATCTTTGATTAAGGATCAGATTCCTAGAATCATAGATTTAGAGCCAGAAGGGACCTTCCTATCTAGTCTAATCTCATTTTACAGATGAGGAAAATGGGTCCCATAGGGGTTAGGTAACTTTCCTGAGATCACACACTTACAGACAGAGATGGAATTAGAACTCTTGTCCTCTGATCCCAAATCCACTGCTGAATTCACAGTAGTTTTTATATATGTGAATTAGATTGTCCTAAATAGAGGAGTGAGATATTTTAATGACTTTCTTCAAAGGACTTGCATATGATGCTAAGAAGACACAGAAAAAGTTGCTTCTTTAGAAACTATAGAAAGTCAAAGTGGCAAAGATGAGAAGAGAAAGAAAGAGTTAATGTTAGATTGGCTATCAAATGACACTTTCACTGTCTGTGGAGCTATTAGTTGGTCCTACCACTATGGAACACAATTTAGAACTATAGGAGAAAAGTTATTAAATGTTTATACACTGGGAAAATATAAAGAAGATGTAAAAGACAGACAGGACTTGTATATACCATCTTTTTAGTATCAAAGACCTAGAAACAAAGTAGGTACTCATCAATTGGGCAATGATATACTACAAACAAATTGTGGCATATGAATTTAATGGAACATTATTGCACCATAAGAAATGATTAGCAAGAGGAATTTATAGAAATATGGCCATTTTTATATGAATGGAGTATGTAGAATTAGGAAAGCTATATATATATATATATATAAATGTAATATCATAAACAAAAAACAGAAAAGAAATTGTAATAATCAACTGTGGTACCAAAGAACACACGAAAATACATAATTACCTCCTTTGGGTAGAGAGGTAGGGAACTATAGGTGGAGAATGTTGTATAAACTGTCAAACATAGTCTTTTTGTCAGTTGATTTTGTTTAACTGTTTTTCTTTGTTAAAAGTGGAGAATTTAATGAAGAGAGCCTATTGGGAAATGACTATCTTATAAAAACAAAAGGCATCAATAAATATTTTAAATTCATTATGGGAATATGATAATAATACTAATAATTTTCTTCAAACATCTATTTGGCTCAAGCCATCTAATTTAGCCCTTCCTTATAGATATTATTTCATACTCCTTTCATACTTTGCTCTTTATAAAACAAAAACCCAAACAAACAAAAAACAAAAACCCAAACCAATCTTTACTGTACATCTTTGTTTTTTCATGTTTTTATACTAATATACTCTCTCCTATGTATTATTTAAATGATATTACTTATTCATCTTATCTATTCCATCATTTTTAGAACTCAAATTATTTTTGTGCAAGTTTATTTACAAAAGAGCACTATAAAAGATACATCATCAAAGAAATGTGTTAGGGTAAAAAGCTGGTTACATGGTGAGAGAGAGAAAGATGGAGACATATCCTGCATGATGTGTTTGACATCTGTGTAATGTCAGAGAAAATTAGGAAGGCCATTAGCTTGATGAGTAGACTTTCAGTGGTGAAGTTATAAGAGGATATATGTGAGAGTCATACAGATTGGTCTCTGTTTGACCATGTCTAAACATCTGTCTCCTTATTTTATTTTATTTTATATTTTTTAGGAAAGAACAAATTCAGTTTAGATAAAAGCCATTCCCTAGTTGATGGCTTGAATTAGTCTATGGGACTAGAAAAGAACATAGAAATCATTTATTCAACTAACTCCACCTAATAATATCTAACCACTACTCCTTTCTGGCCTAGGAAAGTAGAGGTTAGCTTGATGAATGTCATTTCTGAGTACCCTATCAATTCTACAGTCTAGATGGGTTGAGATGTGGATTGCTGATGGCTTGCTCCTTCCAATGATCTCACAGATTTGAATATTTTTCATTATTTTTCTTTAAAGTTTCAGTCTTTCACAAAAGTCCTGTTCCAGTGCATTATCATTGTATGGAAGTGACTCTGTTTTCTTATTTCCTATACAGGATTTATTTTCCAGTTGTCTTTTTAAGACACATCCTTTTATTCAAGGTGTGAACTGATGTGTTGTAATCCATACAAAAATCTCCTCTTCTCCCCTTCACCCCAATTCATAGAAGAATTTCAAAAAGGAACAACAGGTAAATGATTAGAGCCACCCACAAAACACAGGAGATAGGAATTTGAATCCAGGGAAAGAAAACACTTAATGAGCATTTTTTTCCCTTCTCTTTGGGAAAATTATCATTTTTATAAGGGGAAGACTCCCAGTTGTTCCTCAAAACTATGACTGATAAAAAAAAAAAAACAAACCAAACCTCAATGGCACAGTCCCCCTTCCTCTCAAGTTGCATGTTTATAATGTTCATTCAAGGCTTTCCATCCAACTAGATCCAAAGCCTGACAATTCAGAGGCTGTTCAGTTGCCTTGTTGAATGTTCCATAGTCCAACTTTAGAACATCTTGGGTAAATAACATGTACTTCCATTTTTTCAAAATTTAATTATTTTTTTGTCAGTGAACAAAAGTGTACTTTATCTTCTTCTTACCCTATCCCCACTGGAAATATAAAAAAAAGATAAACAAAATCCTTGTAACAAATATGCATAGGCAAGCAAATGAATTCCTGGACTGGCCATGTGACAATGTGTACTTCTGAGACAAGGTGTACTTTCTCAATTTCATGGTAAGACAGTACAGTTCTTAGGTTTTTGGGGACACTTTGTATTTTAAGGCATATGTGTTGCTACAGTTCAGCAGTCATAGCAGACTCAGGTTTCACTTAGATTGTAGACTGTAGAATTGATAGGGTACTCAGAAATGACATTCATCAAGCTAACCTCTACTTTTTCTAGGCCAGAAAGGAGTAGTGGTTAGATAGATAGTGGAGTTAGTTGAATAAATAATTTCTATGTTCTTTTCTAGTCCCATAGACTAAATCTATGTTTGCCACAAGTGACTTTTACTGAGAACACTGAGAGAAAATCCATGTCAAGAAGAGTGGTTATGAGATGTTTTGATCTATTACTAAGACTTAAGTACTACCAGCAAAACTGAAGAAAAGGTAAAGTGAAGTCATAGAAGGCTTTTACTAACAATAGTTATTTAAGGTAAATGGTGTAAATATTATCATCCCCATTTTATAGCTAAGGAAACTGAGGCTCTGAAATGTTAAATAACTTGTCCATGATCATGTAGCTAGAAAGTATTTAAGGTGGGATTTAAGTGTAGATCTTACAGTACTGACACTCTATCTCCACTATGTTGTTTATGCTGCCTACCAAGTAATCCTGGAGACAGGGGGCTGGGTTAGATGACTATTCGAACTCTTTTCCATCTCTATAATTCTGTGAATACTTATTTCTCCAAAAATACAGGCAGGCAACTAAAAACTTTTATTTTTTCCAGTACCATATTAAAATCTTATAACCTTTTCGGGGGTATTTTTCTCTTGTTATCCTTTTATCATTGGATTTACAAAAATTTCTTTAATGAGGGAGCTGCAATTTTGACATTGCCTCATATGCAATAACGATCATATTCATAGCCAGCCTAAAGAAAAAGATCTAGAGAAAAATAAAGCTTTGTGCTATGAAAGTGAGAATAGACCCCAGTGTAAAGGTTCCTAAATTTCAAATAGGTGTTAATTTCTTTGGTTCAATCTTTTTTCTTTTATGGATTGAAACTCTGATATTTCTTTTAACAGAACACTAATACTTTTAAGAAGATATTTTACCGGAGGAAACAAAATGAAAATGAATGTTAAAAAATAAGAAAATGGTTTGTGTTTGAGTGTTAAGTAATTTAGTAACAGATTTCCACTAGTAATTATAATTCTTTATTCACATGTCCTCTTTAAATGAACCTATTTAAAATTTAAGACAACTATTTTACTGAGTTTGTCAACTAGCTTTTCAGCTTCCTGGAGAAGTCAAATTTAAATTCAGAACACAGAAATTATTTGGGTGATACAGCTATGTGAACCATATCAGTAATTACCCTTATTTTAGCATGCCTTATGGTTATGGTGGGGTTGTATTTAAAGATCTGCATAATTGGGCTCGAACAGATCATTCCAGGATTATTTCTTATTATTCCCCTTTACACACTGTATTTCAGTCAATCTGGTCTTCTTGCCATTCTCTGAATTTGGCATTTTATTTCCTTCCTCCATATCTTTGTACCGGCTATATCTCCTACCTGAAATACATTCTCTTCTCACTTCTGCCTCCTTAGAATTTCCCAGCTTCCTTCTAAGCTCAGCTCATGTTAGGATATTTCTAGTTAATGGAGATATGACTTCCTCAAATTACCATATGTTATACTTGTTTGTTGAAATTTATTGTATACATATTGTATACAATATATTTATTTGTTGAATTTTACTATATGTATTTTGTATCTAGAGTTATGCTGGAACCAGATCTTACCAGCTTGAGCTGATGGCTAAATTTTCAGTGTGACCATTTATATCTCAGGAATTGGCTATTTACTAGTTGATAGGACCTGATTCATTGTTTTATTGATTGTCTAGGCTTAAAGTGATGGAGAGAATGTTAATTATATGAATTGGACTCAAAAGTATGGTCTGCCTTTTTGCAGGCTTGTTGTTAAACATTACCAGCACATACCTGGTTATATTCCACAGTAGAATATGTACTTTGAGGGCAGAGACTGTTTAATATGTGTCTATTGGATTGGATTGTTTTTCTGAAGAGAATACAAGGATGACAAAAACAGAATGGCGATTAGAGGTTGTATTAGAGAATATTGAGCCGAGATAGATTGCATAACATAGGCCTATATTTAAACTGCTCTTGGTACTATTATTTCCTACGTTCAATCCGTTTTTTAAAGAGGAGAAAGCTATTTGAATCACAGAACAACAAATTATGGATGATTATATTTTTCAATACCTCAAGAGAAAAATTTAGATCTCTAAATGATATTAGAAAAGTAAGATACTTCTGAGGAAGCTATATTGATTTAATTATATGATTTTATTGAAATAAGAAGAAATAAAATTGATTTTCAATAACTGAAAAAAAAACTCCAACAACAACCAAGAGTTCAAAGGGGAAATGATGGTTTGTGGTCTTAATCAAAATGAACATCCGTGGAGACACTTTTTAAATCTAGCTCAAAATAGAATCAGAACTTGGTTGCCTTGGAAAATGTTGCTATAGTTGCAAGGACACATTTCTGGAAATGAGTGAGCAGAAAGTAAACTTTCAAATGGCTATGGGGACACAATTTTGGTAGACTTAACTTCTGACCTTCCTCTAAAGAGAAGCTGATTCTACTTAACTTTTGGGAAGGAGAAGGAAATCAAATGTACTATTCTCTTATATTTGGCATGGGAAACCTTTGAGCCACTGGCAGACATTTGATACAATGAAATGCCTTATTGTTGGTGAAACAGCATTGTGTGAGAAAGGAACAATAACTAATTATCCTATGAACAGTTTTAACTGAAGTGCTTTAAGTAAAGCATCCAAAATCTAAAATTTTCATAATATCCAATTTTTTGGGCATTTCATTATATTCTCC
The DNA here is from genome assembly GCA_011680675.1 of Gymnobelideus leadbeateri. Lineage (NCBI taxonomy): Eukaryota > Metazoa > Chordata > Mammalia > Diprotodontia > Petauridae > Gymnobelideus > Gymnobelideus leadbeateri. The sequence continues at coordinate 1,050,923 of WOXC01004731.1, forward strand.
CTTAAAAATTACTGAGAAATTAAGTAAGTTTGTTGCTGTACATTTGGTTAATAGTTGTTCCTTAATTAGGTTTAACTATTTATACTGATTGATGCCATGTGGCATTGATTATTTTAGCCAATTGGTATGACATGTACTTTGATATGCCTCTCTTAAGGTAATTACTTTTTGAACAGTGATTGATTTGTGAAACATTTGGAAACCAAAGAAGTATAGATATTAAATTTGCTAGCAGAATAATTATTTAGAATTGTGTGGGTGGGATGGAGAAGCTAGATACAATAATTAGAAGAACAAAAGAAAATCTAGGCTAAAGGACAAGAAAATGTTCTTCATTGGTGAACACTCCTAAGATATTAAAATAGCTTCCTAAAGAAGTTTGACACTCAAGACATTGAAAATTGAAGTGGAAAAAAGCCCTAGAACATATCCTATAAGGACCAAGCCGAACTGACCTTTATAAGAAGGCAGAGGTGATGGAGAGGTTTGCAGAATTGCTGACTTAGGTTATACAACCCGCTTCTATTTCTATTCTTGGAGTTCCCAAAATATCCACTTTTCATGAATAACTGAAATAAAACATTTAGTAGCCACAGCTAATATTCCACATTTTCACTGTGACAAATGAGGAACTATTTCATTCATTTCCTCAAGATTTTAGATTGATTGAAGAACATTTGCCTACATTCTTAGCATATTTCAAAGAGGTATCAGAGCAAAAGCTAGTTTTCTTTCATTTGACATTCAACAGAGTTTCATTGAATCTCTGCTATCAACTCTCTGCATGAACTCAGGCAAGTCACTCTATGCCACTGTTTAGTTTCCATGTCTGTAAAATAAGGTATTTAGAGCACATGGACTTAAAGATGGCTTGCAGTTCTAAAGCTGTGATCCCTTTATGTGTAAGACATTGGGAGAGATATAAAGATGAAGATACCATGTCTTCTTTTAAGCATCTTACAGTTGTGTGTGTGTGTGTGTGTGTGTGCGCGTGCGCGTGCGTGTGCGCACTTAAAGAGGGGATAAACTATGTACAAAAATAGTACAAGGCACGGTATGATCAGTACTCCAGTCATAAAAGAAATAAAAACAAAGTGCTATGGGAGAAGAGAGGGAGTAGAGATGTCCTGTTTGAAGAGCTTCATTCATGAGGGAGTGGCACCCTGGCTATCTCCTTGTCATTTATTTTTTCCTGACACTGCACCTTCTAGACAGGTGGACCGTGCCATCTGTCATACTGTAGAAACTCCTGTATCAGATCATATTCTGTAGGACATAATCATCTTAGTTATAGGACTCCTTCTCTGGGGCCTGAATTTTCCCATCCAGTTGTGCTCTCAGACTTCATTTAAGTCGCATCATCCTAAAAAGTCATATCAACTTTGAAACTTATCTCTTTAGAACTCCCTGCCCCTGGGGGTCCTCTCTCTCTTGGATTTGAGAGGGTGGACAGTGGACTTGGGCAGGTAAGTGGCACAGTAAATACAGCACTTGCCTTGAAATCAGGAAGAGACTAATCTTCATGAGTTCAAATCTAGCCTCAGATCCTTACTAGCCCCGGGACCCTGGGCAAGTCACTTAACCCTATTTGCCTCAGTTTTCATATTTATATTAACTTTTTTTTTTTAAAGCAATTGGGGTTAAGTAACTTGCTCAAGGTTACACAGCTAGTCATTATTTATGTGTGGGTGCTCATTTTCTGAGGCCGGATTTGATCTCGGGTCATCCCAACTCCGAGGCCGGCGCTCTTACTCACTGCGCCACCTAGCCGTCCCCTGAGTTTTCATATTTATAAAGTGAGTTGGAGAAGGAAATGGAAAACCACTGCAGTATCTCTGCCAAGAAGACCCTGTAAAGGGGTCACAAAGAGCCAGAGACGATTGAAATGACTGTACAACCAAAACCTAAAGGTGGGCATTGGAGAGCTCCTCCCAGTTCCTCCATTTAAGAAGGATATCCAGGGCCCTGTTCTCATCACTTTCCTCCAGTTTCACTTCTGACTTCATCAGACTCCTCTCCCTTTCCCGTTACCCTCCCTACTTTCATTTTTCAGCTTATTTTTATGTATTGTCCTCCACTGTTAGATTGTGATCTCCTTGAGGGCAAGGGACTGACTTTTCCTTTTTTTGTATCCCCACTACAAAATACAATGCCTAGCACATTGTCAGTACTTAAAAAATGTTTATTGACTAACTGACTGAATTGGTTACTGTCACATGGCCCTCTATACTAACCAGTCCTAGATGTGCTTCACATTCTACCCTAGTTTTTGCCACCTAATGCATGTCCTCTCCTCCCATACTACTTTCTAGGTTTGGAACCACAATCAAATAAAAACTACCATTGCTTCTGGAAAGACCATGACAATCAACTAACTACCCTATGACTTTTCAAGTCAACATATACCCTTCACTGGCCAACATTCCCTTATGTTGTTGTTGTTGAGTTGTTTTGAGTTGTGTTGAGTCTCTGTGACCTCATTTGGGGTTTTCTTGGCAAAGGTACTAGAGTAGCTTGCCAGTTCCTTCCCCAGCTTATTTTACAGGTGAAGAAACTGAGGCAAACAGGGTTAAGTGGCTTATACAGGGTCACAAAGATAGTAGGTATCTGAGGCCATGTTTGAACTCATGAAGATGAATCTTCCTGATTTCAAGCCCAGTGCTTTATCTACTGTGCCACCTAGCTTCCCCTACACTCCTATATGTATATGTGTGTGTGTGTGTGTGTGTGTTATATGTTAGTACTTAGCACAGTGTGTGGCATAATGTAAACATTTAATAAATGCTAGTTGACTACTTAACTGACTCTATTCCCCATTAGAATGTCATCTCTGTGAGGGCAGGAACTGTCTCATTTGTGTGGGTGTGTCCCCAGTGCTTTGCATGGTTATTAGAATATTGAAATTGCTTAATAAGTTCTTTTTCACTCATTCATTCATTGGAGAAGGGGTTTGAAGGATATGTAGTATTCTAGCAGGCCAAGATTAGAGAACTGGGGTTGGGGGAGTTCATAATGCACCAATGATTTCCTCTTCTGCTCGAGTTTTGATCACTTATATTCAAGTGTTCCTTAGTTTCAATTCATGTAATTGCTTCTTTCAACATACATTATATATATACATATATATACATATATATATATACATATATACATATCTGTATCTTAGTTTTTTTCTTGATCAGTCTGTTGGGCACAATAGTATATTAATTTGAAAATATTTGTCTTGCTTTTTCCATTCATATCATCTTTCTCTTTTCCCCATAATTCCCATTAAATAGCTGTTCTTAATGTTTGGGAGGTATCACTGTCCCCGACTTTGATCTTTGCGATTAAGTAAACATGAATGCTAATTTTTTTTTTGGAGGGCAATTGGGGTTAAGTGACTTGCCCAAGGTCACATGGCTAGGTTTTTGTTTGTGTGTGTTAAGTGTCTGAGGCTGGATCTAAACTCAGGTCCTTCTGACTCCAGGGCCAGTGCTCTACTCACTGCATGAATGCTAATATCTATCTAGTGCTGATACTGCTTCTAGTGCTTTTAATTAATATTCTTTCCATGCTCACCACAGTGTCTTGAACTTGCTAGAGAGGGCACTTAGTATCTGTTGAATGACAGCACGGAATGAGGAAAGCATTTTCACAGGCTTCAGGTGTCCTGTGGCACAATGACAGTTACCATTTAACTTTTGCTTCGTGTCAGATGACTATACTAAGCACTTTACCATTATTATCTGATTTGATCTTCACAGCAACCCTGGGACATATTATCCTCGTTTTACAGATGGGGATATGTGACATTCCCAGGGTCACATAGCTAGTAAACTGTCTGAAGCTTAATTTGAACTCAGGTCTTAACTCTCGGTCAGCACTCTACGCACTGTGCCACCTAGCTGGAAATGATTGTTAGTCTTTGTCTCAATGCAGAGGTAGCTAGGTGGTGCAGTGGATAGACCACTGGGCCTGGAGTCAGGAAGACCTAAGTTCAAATGTGTCCTCAGACACTTACCAGTTGTGTGACTCTGGGAAAATCACTTGACCTCTATTTACTTCGGGCTCCTCAACTGTAAAATGGGGATAACAGAAGCCCCAATCTTGCAGGATTATTGTGAAGACCAGATGAGACAATAATTGTAAAGTGCCTAGTACAGTAACTGGCACATAGTAGGTACTATATAAATGCTTCTCCCCTTCTTTCAGTGCAATATCATTAGACAGATGTCTTTGCAAGTCAATACCAAAGCCTTCAAATGTCAAAAAATGAAGTAACATGTTTAGTTATACTAATTGGCAAAAACATCCTTCTCCTTACCGAAAAACTAGTACTGAAGAAAGACAGGCAGTGAAAAAGTCCATTACCTTTGAAAGAATGACTTCTTTTATCAAGATGGAGTCTTTCTGAAGTGGTCATGGTTTGTTCTTCAAAATTCAAGCTAGTTCTTTTCTCTGTTCCAGGAGCATAATCCATTATTCTGGAGAAGAGAGGTTTTTGTTCATCATCAATGGATGAGATGAATGATGATGATCCACTTTTCTTCTCTTCAAAATGTTTCTTGGAACACTGATAACGTCTTGTGGTATCTACAGAGTCTCCAGCATCATGTGTACTAGTCCCTTTGCGATAATCTATTAACAAGAAATCATGTTATAGAAGATAATCAAATGGGTACAATTTTGTTAGCAGCCTTTGCTTCCACCATGTACTGAGTTATTGTTCAGCTAAATCCTTCTACGCATTGTTATATGCTTTTTTTTAAAAAAAGAACTTTAACAATGACTCTTTTAAAAATCATCACTATAAACTACCTTTATTTTTATATAGAAAATAGAGGGCCTATTATTCATTTCTAGGCTATGGTCTTCTCAGAAAAAATACAACAACAAAGAAACAAATTTCAGGGCTATGAGATTCTTGATCAACCATATTATTGACTTCAAAATCAAAATGTACCTTTGCTAGAGGTTTTTGAGATACTCTTTATTTTTGATAGCAAAATTGTAGGAAATTCAAAAACTTTTTTTTGAAAAAATATTTCTTCAAAGAAGAAGAAAAGAAATACTTAAGTCCTAAAATTGTTTGGCAGCTAATTGTTTTAGAAAAGAAAAGAAGAGGAAAAATTCCCCCCATTCTCAAAATCTTAATTGCATAAGCTTTCTTTATTCCCGTAGTCTATCATTTGTGGGACTTAAATTTTACTATATGGGGTAGTGGTCTCTCTGAAGTGTAGGCAGGTTGGATTTAAACCTCAATTACATGTACAAAATTTCCTCGAAGTTCTGGTCTGGTGGATACTTTGGCTGTGTTTCATGATGTGAAGAATATAAAGCTTAAATACTGTAATTAAGGTACTTTTCTCAACCTAATTACGTTAAAGCCACTAGTGCACACTGCCTGTTTTAAAATGAAATGTTAAGATGATACCAACCCTGAAGGTTGAGTTAAAACATATTTCAGCAGGAAAAGTTCCAAGAGACAAATTCTGTGACTTGTTTCCATTAATGTCCTGGGGAGACAGCATGATTTCCCATCTGGTTTCTGCTAATTACTAATCAACATAATTCCAGAATGCATAGCATTTTCTGCAGAAATGGTTAAAAGTGTCCCCATATACTCTATGCCTTGTTGTTCCCTAACATTATGCTTAATTGCTTATTCATAGAAGACCAAACTAATTGATTTAGGACCATACCACAGAAACTGTCAACAGAATCTTTAGTTCCCATATGGCAAAAGAAACTGTTAACAGAGCTATTTTTCTCTGTTATTTTAAATATCATAATTTCACTAAGAAAATAGCCTAGAGCAAAAACGGATTTGACTTAAAATTCTCTACATGGGAAAATTATTGTTATTAAGGAGTTAGCTCGTGTTGTGCCACCTCAAGTTAAACACAATGAAAACTGATCTTATTACCCCCACTTAGGGCCTCCCGCTTTCCTTGCTACCTTATTTTTACTGGCAACCCCAGACATTTTCTGCAGTCAAGCTTTGAAAATTTCTCAGCTTATGGATATTTATTTACCACCAATCTAGTTAATCACTGTTTTCTGGTTATCTTTTCTTTTGTTATCTTTTTCAGTTCTATCCCTTACTTTCTGGGCCAATATCACATGCCCCATCTCTTATAGACTCTAATGGAACTTTCTTCTCAAAAACTTGCTTAACTCTAGGTCTAAGCTATCTCAGGTATTACCAATGAGCTTGCCTTAATGAGTGTTTACTTTGCACTCAGCATTTCCCACCTCAAAATCTTACAATGGCTCCCAATTTCATCCCAATATATACTGAACATTCCTCATCATGAACTTCACTGCAATCTACTGGTTTCTTTAAGTTCCTTATTTTCCTTACCCCTGGTTACAGTGCCTGGCACAAAGTAAGTGTTTAATAAAAGCTTATTGACATACTGACTTTGACTCATGAATTCTCTGCTCTAGGTCAATGAATGAAAAATGCACTTATTTAGCACTTATTAGAGGCCAATCTCTGTGTTAAATTCTAAGAAGAAAAATATAAAAGCAAAGACAGTCTTTGCTCTCAAGACACTTAGGAATATAAACAAAATTTAGAGGGAAGTAGTGGCCAAGGAGGGAAATTTTGGTTTTGAATATTACAGGGATCATAAGGGATCTTCAGGGTAATAGATTGACACATTTTCCAGTATCTGTGGCAGTAATAATTTAATTATATTTCTATAACTAGAAAGGGGAATGGATGGGAGAGGTGGTGGGTGTGCATAAGGTAGCAGGTGGGAAGATAGTCCATGAGTTAAGTGAAGCATTATTAGAGCCTGCTAGAATCCACATGGGGCATATAAGTCACTCACCAAACAGGATAGAGTGAGCCTTCTTCATAATTCTCCATCTCTAACGTTGGGCAGCCATATGTCTTCCCATCCAATAAACCTTATCTACACATCCCTTAAACACATTCATGAAGCTTTTTTTTCCAAAAAAAAGTAGAAATTGTTTTGAATACACCATCAATCTCAATCAGTGTGGACACATGCTTAATAGCTGCATGTGTTTTCATTTGCAAGATGTTATACCATCTCATCTATTTAGAGTTTTAGATCTTTGCAGAGAGAGTTGCTAGAGCAAAGGATAACAGATGGGCATCTTGAGTGCTGCATGAGTACCCATAGATTGTTAAAGACCTGGGGAAAGGCCTACAGCACATTGAGTGACTTATATATGAGGGATTTATGTGAGAACGCAGACAAGAATTACACTGCATGAGAAAGCATAGGTAGCTTGCAATCTTAATTATTCTTAGAGAAATGAAAGTATTATAGAGATTTTCCATGTAATTTTAACTTGTAGCATGTAATAGAGAGCTACGTAACACCCAATGATTATTCAGGAAATAGGCTGGGAGAGGGATGGGAGGAACTATACTTTCAAGATTTATTATTTACGTGAATGTACCCAGTATTAGCCAATTTAAGTCAAGTATCTACCAAATATGTTACAAGAGTAATTCCCTTATTATATATATAATGGTCAAATAAGATTGGTACTAGAGCTGTGATTTCATTGGGGTAGGGAACTCCCAGAAGAGGAAATTCCCTCTATCAATGCAGATTGCCACCTTTTCTGCTACTTGTAAATAGTTGCCTGGAGCCCTGGGCAGTGACCATTCCATTATATAGGAGCAGGACTAGAATTTAGGTCTTATTGGCTTTGAGGCTGATCTCTCACCACTGTACCATGCTACCTTTCAGTCAAGTAGATTTAGATAGATAATCTGATTGTGAAGTATATTCAAGGCAAACACAGAGAGCCTAGAATCTTCAGTTAAATGCTTTAAAACAGTTACAGAAGGAAGAAGTACAGAGAGTAATTAAAAGACATATAGTACTATATTCCATTCCACTGATAGAATAACAAGGGTTTGTTTTTGCATCCTATATTAATTTCCCTATTACTCTAATGACAGAACAATTCCCCCCTTTTACCATATTTGATAAAATAAAGCATCATTTACAGATTCTCCTACTGAAAAAAGGAAATTAAAATGACAATCCATTTGTGAGTTTAAAAAGATAAAGATTTCTATTTAATTCATATTGTAGTACTAATGGAAGCTATGGAATTGGACCTTTAGGTAGCTCTTCAGTTGAGATAGAGCAACTTCTACCTTTTTCTAATTAAACTCTGTGACTGAATTGAAAAGGAATAGTTTTAGATGAGAAGCTAGTTCTTTCCCCTCCTCTGGCTCACTGCCTCCTAGGTTAAAATGGTACTGTGAATTCTCTGACTGTGAAGCTGTGAAGTTGCCTTGTCTCCCCATATTCTATTCTTCCTCTTTCCTTTTGTTTGGAATTGAGTTTGAATAATAACTTTGGATGGCAACACTCCTACAAAGATATCTTTTTGCCCTTGTTATACTGATATAGGAATCACTTTAGGATTCAGATAGCTAGAAATCCTCTCTCTCCCTCCCTCCCCCCTTCTTTCTCTCTCACTCTCTCTCAGCAAGTTGATTCTTTGATCACCTCCTGTTTTCTCAAAGGGTCCAACTTAAAAGCATTTGATTTGCTTTCCAGATGCTTGCCTAGGATCCAAATGAATAAAAGAGCACATGCATATCCTGATTTAACTATCAATTTCATTTGACCTTCCAGTTCTGAAAATGAAAAAACTAAAAATCCGTCCACATCAAGCAAACAGGGGGCAAGTGCTATTGTGCTGACTTCTTATCCTAATTTGCTTTAAGTCTTCTCAGAGTAATTAACAGGAACCAAGTGTCATTTATATTTAGCAAATCCAGTAGGTAATGCTTGGTTGATGAATTTTATGTGATCTCTGAGCATTTTGCTTTTAGATTTTATTCTGATAATAGAGTGTTTTTCAGGCAGGAATAGTTTAAAATAAAATGACCTCATGAGAAAATTGTAACAGAAAGGTTTGTCACATTTCCTTAGTCCCATTTGCTTTCTGTTACTATTCTATACACCTAAGAAATACAACATGAAGATTCAATCAGATGTCTTTTGATTGTTTATGACTGAAACCTTAAAGTAACTGAACCAGTGGTACAGTTGACTTTGTGGGGTATATGGGACAGTTTAGTTATTCATATTCTGTTATTTGTACCTTCCCCAATGCCACATTAAAGATTTCATCCTTTCAATTAAGTAGCTTCAAATATTACCCTTAAAATCTAAATGCTCATTTTAATGCTCATTTTAATCAAGGATTAAGATATTGTGGCTAATACCTATGTATTAAAGAATTTTCAATATCAGAAGGAATATGGGGTATCAAGTGTGGAGAAGAACCAGAGAAGGGAGAGACTTGGTTTAGGGGAAGGGAAAGAAGGTTAGGAAAGGGAATCAGTAATAGGGAAAGAAAAGCAAAAATAAACCATAAGAACATGGAAATGAGGAGCTGGAAGAAACATCGAAGTCAAACTTCATCTCTTTCACAATTTCCTACAGATGAATCTGATTCAGGGATTCCAGCTCTGGGCTTTCAAGATGCTTTTCAATTAGTTTGTCAATAAGTAAACAAGCATTTATTAAGTGCTTACAATATGCTAAGTCCTATTGATAAAAAGAAAGAAAAAAACAGTTCCTGCCCTCAAGGAGTTCATATCTTAATGGCGGAGACAAGGAGTAAATAACTACAACATATAACACATACAGAGAGTAGCTGGAAGGTAATCTTGGTGGTGGTGCAGGAGTGGGAGGGTGCGGGGATAGGCAGGCATTAGCAGCTAAAAGGGCTTCTGTAGAAGGTGAATCTTGAGCCAAACCTTCAAAGAAGTCAGGGATTCTAGAAGTCAGCAATTTGAAGGAAGATTATTTTAGGCATGGGAAATAGTGCAAAGCAATGTAGATGAGAGATAGTAAGTAGAGATACAAAGTAGGCCAGTGTGGCTGATTGTAGAGTGTGCAGAAAGGAAAAGAATGTAAGAAGACTGTAAAGGCAGGAAGAGCCTTAATCACCAGAAGGGAGTTTTATATTTTATTCTGGAGGTAATAGAGAGCCACCAGAGTTTACTGAGTGAATGGGTGGGTGGGCAGATGTTACATGGTCAAAATGATTTAGAGAAATCCCCATGGTTATGCGTTTTGATATTATGACCAGTAAGAGATATTTAGAGTGGCCAGACAGGTAGGAGAGCAAGGAGAATGTAGCTTCCTCTTAAAAATAAAGTTAAATACTAAAACAAGTTAGGAATCAAAACCCCAATAAAAAAAATCTGTACCTCATTCGAGTGGATAACTTAGAAAATTACTTAATATAGGGGAAGTAATGAGCAACAGATAGCTTTCTTTGCTAATCATAACACAGGATAACATCATTTAAGAGATTCTGAGTTGTATTCAGTAATTAAGCAGTTTATTCCTGTATTGTTATGTCTCGAATTATTATGAGTTTAACCAATGTAGTTTTTAAATATAGTTTTCTCTCAAAATCAGATGTCCTTTGATATAAATAATCTTATTTTTAGAAAAAATTAGTTTTCAATGTGGCTATTTGTCATGGCATAGAAATGGGTAAGCTTTTATGACTAAACAAATAAAAATAGGATAATTAACATTATATAGCACCTTAATGTTTCCAGATGCAATAGGATGATACATCAAATTGGCACTTTGAAATATGTAGTGTAAAAGGCATGAGATGCATCTATCATATCTAAATCTGGATTAAAGAATATTTCCAATGAAACAAATCTGTGATTTTTTTTGTGGAAATATTATGGATAGGAAAGGCTAGAAAATTTAGTGCTCTATAACCCACCATTGCCAACCATGCCCAATAAAAAAGGGAAGCATTCTTCCATGTCTGGTTCCTCTCTGATCCTTAGCAAAAGTTATACCCTTAATACTATTAATGTTATAATTGTGGCAGGCCATTAAGCACAGGGAAAGTCAGTATGCTGAACTCAAAAGACCCAGGTTTTAGAGTGAGTCTTTTGAACTGAAGAGAATAAAAATATTTATGGGTTATTATTATTATTTTTGAGAAATCAGTATTATACTTCATGCTAACAAGGACAAGGCATTCTTTCTGATAATCTACCTTTCTTCCTTCCTTCCTTCCTTCCTTCCTTCCTTCCTTCCTTTCTTTCTTTCTTTCTTTCTTTCTTTCTTTCTTTCTTTCTTTCTTTCTTTCTTTCTTTCTTTCTTTTTCTTCCTTCCTTCCTTCCTTCCTTCCTTCCTTCCTTCCTTCCTTCCTTCCTTCCTTTCTTTTCCTTCCTTCCTTCCTTCCTTCCTTCCTTCCCTCTTCTTTCTTCCCCTTCCTTCCTCCTTCCTTCCTTCCTTCCTTCCTTCCTTCCTTCCTTCCTTCCTTCCTTCCTTCCTTCCTTCCTTCCTTCCTTCCTTCCTTCCTTCCTTCCTTCCTTGGAGGGCAATTGGGGTTAAGTGACTTGCCCAAGATTACACAGCTAGTTTTTGTGTGTAGTATCTCTGATAATCTTCTAAAATGTGAACATCTTGCTGACCTGATCATCCCCCAAATACAGTTTCCAGGAGACACAAACCATTCCTGGGATCAACCTCACCACTCATTTATCTGACCCTGGTCATTTTCAGCAAAGTGGCACAGCCTCATGGAGGAGGGGATGAGAGTGTCAAAATCAGATGGGATCTCATTTTGAGGTTCTTCCCCTTGGGGCCCCCTTCCCTGTGCATATTGGCAGCCTCCCTTAGTTTAGTCCAAAGGAGACAGATGATGGAGTTCAACACTTTCATTTTTAATTCAAACTTATACTCGAAGTGGTGACTTTCCTGTTGTCACACTGTTGTTCTTGAGTTTCCAAGCAGTGCAATAATTCTAAGTGAACAACCATTTCTTACACACTCATTAGCATAAGCCCCAACTATTCTCTTGTCCCTTTACTGACTGATATACCAGCATATTTTCCCCATTATATTTGAATAGCTACCCTGAAGGACACACATAGGCTGCCCACCAGAAAATCCTGAATTGTGCTTGGAAAACCATTATTCCAGGAATCTTGGAATTGCTTATTCTTCCAGAATCACAAAGTCTTACATATTGTGTGCTCTTCTAATTTTTATTTTTTGGAGTAGACTTATGACTTCATTAGCATGGAGAACTCCTGATAAAGAAAATCCCTACATCAATGCATTTCCATCCCTGTTCCTCATAGCCTTAGAAGATTGCCCTGGAGCATTGAGAAACTGACTTGCACAGGGAGGTTTTATATATCTGCATCTATATATACATACATGTATATACTATCATATAAAATATTTCTATATATCATATAAAGAGATTATGGGTAATCTTGTGTATGTGTATGTGTATGCGTATGTGTATGAATTAAGTCAGTCTCAAAGGCAGGAAAACCTAGGTTTAAGTCCTACTTTTGACACATACTAGCTATATGTCTAGCACTAAATGACATTAACAAATGAAACTGACAATGAATATCTTAATAGTACATAACCAGTTATAGACTTTGTAGTCAATTTAGATTCAGTTGTATGTATATAGGCAGAATATTGGCTAGTCATAGCCAGTGAAATCAAGTAATGAACTATAAAAATAAAGAGATGTTGCATTTAATTATAACAGCTTCAATCTGACCTGATTGAATAAGCTCTTGATTCTCAGAAGTAGAAGATAGGTAAGAATCAAGACTTTGACTCTCTCACTATTTCTCAGAGAAGTTCAAATGATATAAAACAGTTGGCACAATAAGGAACCTGGAAGAGTCCAGAAACTACCCAAACTGTCACAATTCTGTCCCTTGACAAACCAAGAACATTGCTTTGTGGTTCAGTAGGTTTTTTTCCAGTTGTGTCTGACTGTTTGTGACTTCATTTGGGGTTTTCTTGGCAAAGATACTGAAGTGGTTTGTCATTTCCTTCTCTAGCTCATTTTATAGATGGGGAAACCAGGGCAAACAGGGTTAAGTGACTTGCCCAGCGTCATATAGCTAGTAGGTGACTGAGGCTGGATTTGAACTCAGGTCTTCCTGATTCCAGGCTCAGCACTCTATCCACTGTGCCACCCAGTGCCCCACAAGGATATTGCAACCAAGGGTAAAATTTGTTCAGATCCCATTTGCAAAATGTGAAGGAGAATGATGGTAACACCATCAAGATACAAAACAATGACAGGCTACTGAGAAGAAAATGAGCTTGTAGATGGCTTAATTCAGTATCCAGCCAAGCCAGATCAGCCCATTGTCACTACAAATGAAACTGGAAAGAAGGAATATCTCCAAATGGCCAACAAGTTGATATATTACTGGAGGAACTGAGCCATATCCACGTGAAAATTCCCTCTTAATTAAACCACAAGACTAACAACTGTAGCTCACTGAAAGGCAACTTTATAGCATCCCTTAGGACTCATTTTTTCATTTGTATTTGTAGCCCTAACTCCTAATAAAATGTCTGGCAACATAGTAGGTGCTTCTTAAAGGCTTGTTGGGAGAAAAATAAAATTATTGTCAGAGATGGCTTTATTGTGTCTATAAAAGACAAGAAAATGCGATTTCATAGATTATCTTGCCTTGGGATACTGAACATAAGCAAAGTAACAACAACCCATGATGGTGATTTCAGCATATGAGACAATATTCATTGTTGAAGATGAGGAAGTAGGAAAAATGTAGAGAACTTTAAAAACTTATATGAACAGATAAGAAGTGAAATGAGCAGAACCAGAGTAGCATCTCTGATGCGGTTCCATGTCATTATCATTAATCATTTATATATATTCTCCTCTTCTTAGAGTAGAGTTATTGATTCATCAAATGGTTTTTGCAGCATAATCTCTCCAGAAGCAAAAGTGTATCTTAATATTTCAAACACTTGAAGTTCCAAATTAGTTTTTAACCTGCTTTCTTTAAGAGGAGTTCTTAAAACAAATAGCCCCAATCAATAAAGGCAACAAATATTAAACTCTCCTCAGACCTGTACACAACCTGGTAACATGCAAATATTTACTACATATAATAGCTGTTATTTATATTGTGTTTACTCTGTGTCAGGCACTGTGCTATGTGCTTTATAATTATTATCTCAGGTGCTATTATTATCCCTCCTTTACAACTGAGATATCTGAGGTAAATTGAAGTTAAATGATTTGCCTAGGGTCACACAGCTAGTAATTAATAATGATGATAAAAAACTAAGAATCATATAGAACTTACTATGTGCCTATGCAGATGTACTATGCATTAATGTTACAATTATCATCTCATTTGATCCTCACAAAACTGTGGGAGATAGGTGCTGTTATTGTCCCCATTTTACAGTTGAGGAATAAGAGGTAAATTGAAGTTAAGTGACTTACCCAGGATTACACATCTAGTAAGTATCTGAGGCCAGATTTGAACTCAGATCTTCCAAACTCCAAGCCCACTACCCTATCTACTGTACAATTTCTCTATGGTGAGGTGGGGAGGCTGGGGATTCAAGTATATATAAAAGCATTGGATGATGAGCAATCCAGATGGGATATGTCATGGAGTATATGAAGACAAATTGGTATGAATAGGACCAGAAGGGTAGGGTGATGCCAACCTTGAATATATCTAGCAAAGAAGTTTGAACTTTATAGACAAAAGGGAGTTACTGAAGAATTTTGAACAGAGCAGTGACATGGATAGCTACTTACATTGAAGATTATGGGGAGAGTGTGAAGGATAGATGGGATGAACAAGGAAATGGAAGTGGAAAGATCAATTAGGACAAAATTGTAAAAGTTCAGGTGAGTGAATGGGGCATTGAACTATTCTGGTGACAGTGAAAGTAAAGAGGAAACAGATGCAAAAAATAGTGTGGAAATAGAAGCCGTAGAACTTGCACGCAATGGGATGTAGGAGAGGAGACAGAAGGAGGAGTCGCAAGGTTTCAAACATGGGAGACGGTGAAAAGTGATGTCAGAAGGAGAAATGAGCATTGTGGGAAAGATGAAGACTGTTTCAGATGTTCTAAATTTCAATATTTTGAACTTTATAGTAATAGTAACAACAGACATTTATATAGTTCTTCAATGTTTGCAAAGTGCTTTATATATACTAACAAACAATCTTCACAAGAACTCTGTGAGATAGGTAGCATAGGTATGATTATACCCATTTTATAGGTGAGGAAATTGAGTCTTAGAGAGATTTAGGGGCTCTCCCACGCTTAGTAAGATGTTGTCAGAAGGTAGATTTGAATTCAGGTTTTCCTGACTCCAAGGCACATTATCCACAATGACAGATTATGTCTAGAGACTATTTTTTAAAAAAAGACTGAAACTGAACACAGAAAGGTAGCTTAGAAATCTTCTTTCTTAAACATAGATCTATTTGTAGTAGGAACTGACCCACAGGGTCATTTACCTATGAGTAGATAGAAGAAATATCTATTAAAATGAACTATGTGGGGGAGGCAGCTAGGTGGTTCAGTGGATAGAGCACTGGGCCTGGAGTCAGAAAGACCTGAGTTCAAATTATGGCCTTAGACACTCACCAGCTATGTGAACCTGGGGAAGTGACTTAACCTCTGTTTGCCTAATCCACTAGAGAAGGAAATGGCAAACCACTCCAGCATCTTTGCCAAGAAAACCCCAACCAGAGTCACAAAAAGGTGGACATGACTGGACAAGAACAAAAACAAACAACAATAAGAACAACAACATGGGAGAGGGAGAAAGAAGAAAAACCTACTGGATCCCATATAGCCCATCTATCAGACTGTGATGATGCCTAAAATTTATAGGGTCATAGATTTCAAGTCAGAAGGGTCAATACATATTATCCAATTTGACTCTTTCATTTTATAGTTGATGAAACTGGGTACCAGACAAGTAAAAGAACTTGCACAAGGTCATGAAAGACTGGGATTGGAACATGTGTCTTCTGACTTCAGATCTAGTGCTTTCCCTCCACTGGTGCCCATTTTTTTTGATTCAGATAACAATATAATGGCATTAATAATTCATCATTAAACCCTCTTTTGTTTCTTATTAATTCTTTTTTTTTTTTTAAAGCAATTGGGGTTAAGTAACTTGCTCAAGGTTACACGGCTAGTCATTATTTATGCGTGGGTGCTCATTTTCTGAGGCCGGATCTGATCTCGGGTCATCCAAACTCCGAGGCCGGCGCTCTTACTCACTGCGCCACCTAGCCGCCCCTTTAGGGCAATTGGGGTTAAGTAACTTGCCCAAGGTTACACGGCTAGGTTTTTGTTTGTGTGGATTAAGTGTCTGAGGCCGGCTCCGAACTCAGGTCCTTCTGACTCCAGGGCCGGCGCTCTATTCACTGCGCCACCTAGCCGCCCCTTATTAATTCTTTTTACAAAGAACAGGGACCTGAGTCAATGGGATAAGGAAGTTTTGGTTTGGAAAAGAGTTCTGGAAAGATTCAGAACATGCAGTCTAGGTAGGATGAGAAACCAGGAAGGACTAGATCAACAAGGGGAAACATGAGACTCCTAGATGGAAGGAAACTATGGTGCTAACTTGGCATTTCTCCCTAGGGCCAGTCTTGTTTACATGTATATGTTTCAGGATTTCATGATTACTGAGCAATAAAAGGGCAAACATACCTATGGAATAAAAATGTTGTTTCACTTTATCTTTTATATGGAAAAAGTGCTAAAAAGATACATAGGTGGACATTTACTTATTCAAGGTCAGTCAAATAAATGGTCTTTCCTCTTTGACACATTGCTAGCTGATTTTTTTTTGGAGAATTCTTTAGAGGATTTTGCTCAGAGAATTCTCATCTAAATGAGCAAGATGAACTTTCAGAAACCCAACTACAAACAAGGTAGAAAAAAAGTGGACATTAAGACAAGGCTGCTCACATTGGTTTATATCTTTGCCAAATACTCATTTGCCATTAAAATCTTTATGTCTTATTTTGCCCTCTGTGAAGATAAGGAACAATTTATCACCGTCTTCCAGATAGTAGCCCTCATGTACTTTAATTGGGGTCCAGACATCTGGATGTTACCCACAACCCTCTGACAGCCTATTTACAAGATATCTCATGCTAACTTTTATCTTTAATCTGCTAAATGATAGAATTTGATTTCTACCATAGGGAGAATGGCATTTCTTTAGGTAGAACTCTAACCAAAGAGGGGCAGCCTCTGTGCAACTTGGCCCTGAACTTTGAAGGTAAACTTCATGAAGACACTTTAAACCACATTTAGATCCTTCTAAATTTACAATGAAAATGGTTACTTGAAATTCTGCATGTACCATCAGCTGGGGAATGGCTAAACAAAATGTGATATATGAATGTAATGGAATGATACTGTATCACCAGGAATAATGAATGCAGAGGTGCATGGGAAGAATTATATGAACTGCTGCAGAGTGAAGTGAGTAAAGCCAAAAAGACAATATATACAATGGTTACAACAATATAAGTGGAAAGAGCAAAAACAAAACAAAAAAGCCTCAAAACTCAATGCCACATAATTATAATGAACAAGCTGGGCCCCAGAAAAGAATTGAGAAAATATACTCCCCACCCCCTTTGAAAGGGGACAATTCTTGTGGAATTCTGTATACATTGTCAGATGTGGTTAATGTTTTGGTTTTGTTGAGCTGCTTTTTTTGGCTTTATTTTTTATTCCTTGTTATAGGAATACCACACTGGTTCAATAGTGTAAAGCTTATATTTGGGAAGTTTATCTGTTGGCTGCTAATGCCTTCTCCCCTAATCTTTCCCCCATAATCTTTTTTTTTTTTGCGCTTTTTGGAGGGCAATTGGGGTTAAGTGACTTGCCCAAAGTCACACGGCTAGCAAGTGTGTTAAGTGTCTGAGGCTGGATTTGAAATCAGGTCCTCCTGACTCCAGGGCTGGTGCTCTATTCACTGCACCACCTAGTCGCACCCCCCCCATCATCTTTTATGTATTTCCTTTGCATGTATTTTGCATGTGCTTATATGTTTCTCATATTGCATGTATTTCTCCTCATAGAATATAAACTCCTTGAGGATAGGGACTATGTCTTTTTTTCCCTTCATATTCCCAGTGCCTGGCACATACACAGTAGGAACTTTATAAATGTTTACTTGATGCAGAACCAATATATATCAATAAAATGATATGTTTTAAAATTCTTCATGCTGAGAAAACTAGAAGATCTTATGAAGTTGCATGTGTTTTCTTATGGGAAAGTTATGCAGGCAAGCCACCTCTGAGAAAAGATTAAAATTCAATTCAGAGACTGAATATTTCACAGGGCATACCTTGACAGATTTGTAGTCGCTATTGAAATTTTCCCTTTGAAATGTAGATGGTGGATCAGTAAAATGATTCTTACATAATCAATACATTTGATGGAAATCTTCCTTTCCCTCTATTTAAGTACACTCTATTGCTTAATATTAATGAATAATTAAATATGTCCTCTTTTTTCCCCCTCAGGCTATCTGTGAATACTGATATTGGATGCTGATGCTCCAGCAAATAGTAGCATTTGAAAGTCAAATACAACATCGTGAATTGTATGTCACAAGGTTCACTACCCACACATGGAACATTAGTTAGGGGCAATGGTGTTAGAATTCTTTCTTGATTGTTCTTAGGAGCCACATGGAGTTTTCTATTGTAGAGATCCCTGTCATAGGAACTTCTATAAAATTCTGAAGTCATTCTCTAGATATCTGAGGAGTTGGTGTTAACAGACTTTCAGATGATCCATCTAAACCCTCTGAAAAATCAGGGAATCTCAAAAGGGCCTGTGAACCAGCCTATTCAATAGTTGGATTTTGTGTCTATACACTGGATTAAACAGACATAGGAGGAAAAGCCCTATGGCTAATGCCAAGTTTCTAAGAATTTGATGATCCAGACAAATAATTAATTCTGTATACTGTACCAGATATCTTTGACATTAACAGTATTTAGAAATATCAGATGATTGAGAGTTAGGGTAATGTAGGAGAAAGAGTCCTGGAGCCAGGAGACATAGATCAGAACCCCACTGAGTACGAGGCTTTGTGACCAAGAACAGGTGACCTAAACTCTCTGAGCTCTCAGTTTCCACATTATATTTTTTTGTTTTATTGATGTTCCTGGAAAACAATATCACTGTCACTTTTTAATGACAAACCCCCTCTTCCTCCAAATCTTTCTCTTATAACAAAGGACAGTTAAGCAAAATAAACCAACACATTGGACACGTCTGTCAGCATGTGCCTCATTCTACGTTTATAACCTACCACCTTTGTGCCAGCAGGCATTTCATCATCATACACTACTCTCTTCTCTTGAGTCCCTTGCCCCCTTATTATATTGTTCATCTTGCCCTTCCAAGCATGATATCTGGTTTACTCCAGCCATCTGTCACTTTTGCTCCTACTCATGTGCTGCTGAATGAAGCTGGAGGAAATCACAAAGCCCTGGTGATTAGATCTACTACAAATTTATGTTACTCAACTGGGCCTTCACTGAAGCAAGATAAAAATTTTCCTAATTGATTTACTATTCCACTCACCACAGTGAATTTTCCTGACTTTTTTTTATCCCTTCTCAAATTACTATAGGCTCCTGTGGCCCCATTCTCTCAGCTGGAAACTCTTATTTCCTTGGGGAGAAATTGAAGCTATTTGCTGAGATTTCCCTCTTTTCCTTCCCTCATCTCATGTCACTCAGGCAAGTTTTGTTACTATCTCTTCCTTCACCCCAGTTTCATTTCTCCTTGCCAAGGCTAATCTCTCTCCAAGCACAAGTGATCCTATGGTATCCCATCTTCTCCAGCACATTGCCCCTTCTGCTATCTCTATTCCCTCACTAATCTTCAAGACCTTCCTGTCTACTGGCTGCTTTCCTAACAGCCTTCAAATATACCTATTTCTCTCCTTTCTCAAAAAATCCCTCAGTTAATCTGCCCATCCACTTGATGATCTACTTTATGATCACTTGGATTTAATTATTGATCCTCTCTTTCCAGTTGTGTAACCCTGAACAATTCACATAACTTCCTATCCAAGGTTTGTTTGTTTGTTTGTTTTTTTCTGGCTCTAAATTTGTTGTCCTATGGTCCTATGACCTAAAGTAAGGTCAGATGTTTTAGAAATGATTTATGGGAGATCTGGAAAAGAGTTGCAAATGACAGAAAGACATGGATAGATTTCTTTTGGTGCCACTGTAAAGAGTATTTATATTAAAAAATGACAAATTCATAAAAATATTGAATTCATGATAGATCTAGATCAGAAGGATCTTCATAGCAATAGTAGTTGTCAGTGACGCAAGAGCTATAAAAAGGTTGTACTGAGTATCCATAAGCAACAAAGGCAAGAGTAGGCTTTCAACATGACTGAAATCAATTGCTAGTAAAACTATTCTGATAAAAAACTTATTTAAGTTGTTTCATTATTCAACTATGGAAATATAAAAGGAATAAAAATCTAAAGAACTCAAAAGGAGTAAAAAAACAAAACCTAACACTGAACCCTCGTGCTCCTGGGCATAAATATATAAAATACTACGTGAAATTGTGGAATTTTCTGTTTTGAATGCTTCTAAGAAACAATAAATTCTCTTTATTCCAACATAATATAAATGTAGTCCTGGAAAAGGCAGGAGAACAAATTGAATGATCTGTTAATTAATGTTTCTTCCATACTTAAAGGGTTCTGTGGCTAGAAAGAAACTCAAGTGAGAAGATTAGAACCTCACAAATGAGAATATCTTCTTTGGCATCTGTTATTTGATCACATATATGTTAAAAATCAGAAAAGTGCCACGAAGTACATGAAAATTAATGAGACTTATTTGTCTTTCTGAAAGCATGTGTATACATACATACACATGTATATTAGATTTGTTAGTAATGTTTTTCCTCTTAATTTTCTCTGGTTCAGTGAAAGATAATTTCACCTTTCTAAAATAGCATTTTCTCTCCAGAGAGACAAAACATCTTATGTGGAATACTTCTGTATTTTTGAATAATGACAAATGTTTCTACATATGGATATCACTCATTGATCTTTTAGGGCAGTCACTTGCAAAGAGAACTGTGAACCTGAAAAAATGAAATTCACATTGCAAATGAAATAACTTTTAAAAAGTTGTTCACAGCAAGTGAGAAACCCAATTTTTACTCCATATGGTCTACTCTTAGTTTTTGATGAAAGAATAATAAAATCAAGTTTAAATGATTATAATTATCAGTAATAACTTATGTAAATAAAACCAACTTTGCTGTAAGTTTTCTGTAAAGGTTTCTGGAGAAAGGAAACAAGCTCAGAATGATATGGAATATACCATTACAACTGGTATGCACTTTTTTTTTGCTGGGTTTTTTTGGGAGGGCAATTGGGGTTAAGTGACTTGCCCAAGGTCACATGGCTAGTTTTTGTGTTAAGTAGCTGAGGCCAGATTTGAACTCAGGTCCTCCTGACTCGAGGGCTGGTGCTCTATTCACTGTGCCACCTAGTATATATATATACACACACACATACATACACATATATGTGTGTATGTGTGTGTGTGTGCGTGTGTACATATAGACACACATATATTGATATATAGGTCAGGTAGGTAGTGCAATAGATAGAGTGCAGGACTTGGAGTGAGGAAGATCTGGGTTCACATCTGACCTTAGAAATTTGCTAGCTGTGTGACCCTGGGTAAACCATTTAACCATCTTTGCCTCAGTTTCCTCATCTGAAAAATGAGTTGGAGAAGAAAATAGCAAATCACTTCAGTATCTTTGCCAAGAAAACTCCAAATAGGGTCATGAAGAGTTGGACATGACTGAAATAAATGAATAACTATATACGTATACACACATATGTATCTGAGACAACATAAATGAATACTATTATCATTATTGATGTTCCTACTCTAATATGAGATCATGTAACATTATACTTTGTCAAGGTGGTCCTGCTTTCTCAGGATCTATGCCAATGGAGTGTAAGCTTTGTCAGATCCAGCACCTGCAAAAGCTTTAAGTATGGACTGTATGTTTACTTTCTGAAGACCAGACTAGCTAAGGTTGGAGAGGACCATCACCAGAAGATCATGTCATCAGGAGAGGCATTCTTTCAACAAAACAGCTCACATTGTTTTGTGAACTAAAACAATTTGCTTGGGGTGGCAATTTGCATCAATGAAGGGGGTATCCACATCCATGAAATCATAGATCCTTGAAGTATTCATATTGTTCACAGGTATCCTAAACTCTGCACCAAAACTTATTCATCAGAATTGTAGTGTGTGTGTGTGTGTGTGTGTGTGTGTGTGTGTGTGTGTGTACAGCTAACAAGCACAGAATCTATAATGGATTGTTAGAAGCAATGAATTACCTTTCTCTATTTCACTTTCAAAAGATAATTTCCTTCTTCGAAGTTTACAGTTTTCTCCATCAGAATCATTTGCAGATTGTGATCTTATTATGAGATCAGCCTTTATGAATAGAACAGAAAGATGCAATAGAAGGTTAGATCAATTGAATATTAATATCTTGCTGTCACATTATTTTAATTTATAAGAATTTAAAAAATTATTTCACCCCAAAGACAAATAACTACCATATGTTGTTTAATGTTTGTCTTTAAATTATGTTGCTGTTTTTGTCTAGATCTGTGATTTCATCAGTATAGGGAACTTCAAGTGTAGAAAACCCTTCCCCTGGCACAGGACAGCAAATAGTGTACAACTTTTAGTATGAGAGTTGCCTAGAACACCGAGAGGTTAAGTGACTTGCTTGTGATGGATTATATGTCAGAGTCTGAACTGGAATCAGGTTGTCCTTACTCTTAGCCCCTACATCACTCTGCCTCTCCTTTAGAAGACAGAATAGCATAATTCAAGTTACTTCATGCTAACATTTGGAAGTGATATTGTCAGTTTTGGAAACAATTCTTTGGTGCAAATGGGCTTTATGAAGCAATGCTTGGTTAAATTAAAAAATAACCTAAATTTTTTTTTGCAGAATTTGCATTTTAGATAGCAGAAATATATTAACTCATCACAATTAACTATGATATTTAGTTACATGGTAATGATCACAAAGTTAAGTTTTAAAGGAACAAATATTAATTTGCTAAATATGACAGTTTTTGGTACCCTTTATTATTCTTTCTAGTTATACCCTATCTCATTCATTGATTCATTTTAGCAAGAAATTTTGTGGGAAACAGTCGTTATTGATGGACACATCTGTGTGAATGCAAAACAATTGTTTGAAAAAAGATTTTAGATTTATCTTTGTTTTCTAGGCAAAATTCAGAATGAATTTAGTAGCATCAAGCAGTGACTCTTAAATCACTAAAGTTCATATAAAGTATATACAATTCATGATTCCATCTTTTTACTCCTAGAAATTTCTTCAACTTTCTATTTCTTAAACAACAACAAAAAAAGCCGCTTAGTGAATGGGTACACTAAAAAGCATTGTGGCAGCTTTCACAGCACCATCCACATATCTCCTTAAGCACATAGCATGGCCAGAGAATGACAGTAGTGTTAGGGAGAAAAAATAGTCCAATACCTTTAAACTACACTTATAGCTTTCTTAGTAGAGTTTCCTTTTTGACAAGTATTGAAAGCCCATGATTTTCTAAGTGGGGGCAGCTATTTTCAAAGCTTTCCATGAATTAAAGGGCACTGAGCAAAAATCAATTTCCTACTAATCCCAGAAGACATCTCATAAGAGAAGACATTCCTTTTTGGCTTTATACAGTTTAAAATGAGAAATAAGCCTATAAGGAGTAATTTTTTACAATTAGGAAACAATGTAGCAATAAGTTGGCAAGAAATTGAGAGCACGGTATAATGTATACTACCTCCGCCTCACTGCCTCCCACAAAAGGATATTAGGTCAAAAATTGATACTAATATACAATGAAGATATATAAGAGCCATATAGGATACAGACTGTACAATATGCAGTACAGATAAACATAGCCTATAGTTAAATAGAAAATATAGTTAACATTTTATTTCTACTAAGTTGTTTTACTTTATAACACTCATTAATTTAATCTCATTAATGTGTTCTCTTCCCATTTGATCATTTGGTTAAGGTTTTAACTAAAGTTTTCATAGCATTATTTATGGGGAAAGGAACAACATAGCACAGAAGAACAAGATTCCAGGGAGAATTAAACTTGTACCTAAGATAAAATGTTTTCAGGCATCCTTCAGTACTGGGGAAAATGTAATTGGCCCAGCTCAAGTTACCTTAAAGCCATGGAGCTGAATTTCTTGAACATGTATTTCATAATTTAAACATTTCCCCAATTCAAGTAGCCTTTTCCAATAAAAACAATTATGACCAGAAGAAATAAGTAAAAAAAATAAAGTCAATGCATATACCTTTGCATTTTCATGCCTTAAATTAAAAGTCAACTCTAGATTAGTCAGAAAGTGATCAGAAAATTCGGGATACATGTCCAAAACCTCTAACAAGTCTTCTCGTTGGATCTTATGCAAGTCACAATATGTTAAGGCTCTTACATCTGCATTTGATTTTCCAGGTTTTGCATAAAGATGAACCATTTCTCCAAATATGTCATTTTTCCCTGTTGAAAAAACAAAAGTTAGTATTTTCTTTAGGAGAAATCTTCTAAAAGTCAGAGTTGTCCTAAATAACTGTGTACAGAAATGGGATTCTCTGACCAACTGCACACAAGAATAGCAAAGTAAAGGGCCTTGTCTGATATTACAACTCCGAGGTGCAAGATCCAAAATTCCTTCTTTCCTTCAACTTACACACTGTATGTTCTAACTATACTTGACTGCTCACTGTTCCATATGCACTGAGACACCTATAGTTGAGTCATTTCACCTGTTTTTTTACTTTTTGTGGCCCCCCTTTTCTTCTGAAAAATATACTGGAGCTGTTTGACATTTCCTTTTCCAGCTCATTTTATAGATGAGGGAACTGAGGCAAAAGGGTTAAGTGACTTGCCTAGGGTCACATAGCTAGTGTCTGAAGCCAGATTTGAACTCAGGTGTTAATGACCTCCTTCAATCTTTACCTTCTCTGTTGCAGCTCAGTCCTACTTTCTTTTTCTTTTCATTATAAGGCCTGTTGCCCCTTTGTTCCCAATTCTTTCTGGGCCAGCTCTTCAAGTCATTCTCGTTCCTCTCAGTTTCTAGCTCTTGTTTGCATGTCTTTGTATAGGATATGAGGTTCTTTATCACTACTTCCTAAAATCCCTGGATTCCATCAAGGCTAAGCTCAGGTGACATTTCATAGATGGAGTCTTCCCTGACCCTCCTCTCTAGTAATTAATTTTCTCCCTTCTCCTTGAAATTACTTCATATTTATTCTTAAATATTTGTATTCACTCATCTATTTATCTGATTACACATTCTATGCCCTCAATAGAAATAAGCTCCATAAGGGCAGTATAGTTTTCCTTTTTTTACTTTGAATTCCCAGCATCCAGCTCAATGCCTTGTACACAGAGAACCCTTGGTAAATACTCTGAAATGAATGAATGAATGAACAGGGCATGAACTGGAAGAAAAAGAAGTCAGAGTAGGGGTGATGAACTGGGAGAAAAAGATGGAGTATGTAAGAAAAATCGCTTCTTTGAACCTGATGCTGACCAACAGAGAGGAAGTGGTTGCTAAATTTTCAATGTGTAGAATCTTGGGGATAAGTGCCATTCTATCATAGAATGTAGGGGAAAGCTATATTTCAAAGGGATCAGAGAATAGAGCAATGCTTTGTCCTAACTTCATACATAAATTGAAGCTAGAATGGTGGAAAAGTCTTTTTTAAAAATGTATTTACTTTTATTTTACAACATTTAGTTCCACAAGTTTTTGAGTTCTAAATTTTCTACTCCCTCTTTCCTCCCCTTCCGCTCCATGGAAGCATGCAATCCGATATAGATTCTACATAATAGAAGAATTATAACCAATGGAGTGAACAACAAGAAAGAAGAAAAAAAACCCAAAATAAAACAGAAAAGAGAGAAAACTAGTAGTTTGCTTCAATCTGCATTTGGACTCTGTAATTCTTTCTCTGGATGTGGATAGCCTTTTCCATCATGAGTCTTTTTGGAATTGTAACCTTGCATTGCTGAGAAGAACCCAGTCTATCAAAGTTAGTCATATGATATGTCTGTAACTTGTACAGTATTCTCCTGGTTCTGCTTCCCTCACTCAGCATCAGTTTATATAAGTCTCTCCAGGTTATTATGGAGTCTGTCTGCTCCTCATTTCTTATAGCACAATAGTATTCCATTACATTCATATACCATAACTTGTTTAGCCATTCCCCAATTGATGAGCATCCTCTTTATTCCAATTCTTTGCCACCAGAAAGAGAGCTGCTGTAAATACTTTTGTACATATGGGTCCTTTACCCACTTGTATGATCTCACAGCCCCAGATGTGGTATTGCTGGGTCAAAGGGTATGCACATTTTTATAGCCCTTTGGGCATGGCTCCAAATTGCTCTCCAGAATGGCTGGATCAGTTCACGACTTCACCAGCAATGTATTAGTGTTTCAATTTTCCCACATCTTCTCCTGCATTTATCATTTTCCTGTTTTGTCACTTTAGCTAATCTGACTGGTGAGATGTAGTATGGTGGAAAATTCTTAAGAAAGAGAATGATAACCTGAAAACACAGGGAGAGATTATTCTGATGAGGAAGAAAAGGAAAAAACTGTCTAAAGATCTAAAGAGTGATTTGGGCACACAGTAAATTCAGAAGAGTAAAAAAAAAATACTCGTATGGAAGATGAAAACAAATATGAATTAGAAAGTGTTTATAATCCTTTAAGAATAGTACCAAAAGCACTAAAGCTCAGAATGAAGCAAGGCTCATGATGAATGCTGAAGATAACTCAAAGGTCTTTTTATTTAGCTGTATTGGAGCCAAGAGGAAAATCAAAGTGGGATGACCACTGCTCAGAGTGGAAAGAAGGAAGGAAAATATTCTAAGAGGTGGCCAGGAGAAGGCAGATATTTGGATTGGGAAGGATAGAATAGAAATGATAAAGATGGAATTGAATGAGAAGAGGATAACAGAGCACTTAGCTGTTCTCAGTGAGCACGAAGCAGTAGGCTCAGTCAAAGGATATCTTAGGATAATGAAAGAATAGAGGAATGTGAATGTTAGATACTGTCAATGATCTTTCGAAGGATTTTTGAAAATGGAAAATGTGCCATGAGACTTAAAAACGGCAAATTTTTCCCTGATTTTCAAAAAGGTGAAGAAGATAGAGACTGAAAATTTTAAGCTTGCAAATTTGACTTTAATTCTTCACATAATTCTACACTTTTTTAGATGGTTTATAACTATCTTACCCAGGATGAAAGTAAAGTGGCCATTCATATGCCCAATTTCACTAAAGATTGGAATGGGAGCCTTTGATCTGCTCTGTTAGGACTGGGCTGATTTATTCTTTCTTAGGCAGCCTGCCAGTTCTACACTCCTGGAGTTCGCCATATTGGTGTCAGATTTAGTTGCAGACATCCATTTAACTTAGATCAGTGCAGCTCAGAACTCCCTAGTTCAAGGATCCTATTGGTCTCATCCTTCCCAGTAGATAATTCTATCATTTATTATCAAAGGTATGATTTGAGAATAATTAGGGAATCACAGAGTCTTAGAATTAGAAGGGAACTCAGAGACCATCTGGTTCAACATAGATCTGAACATGAATTTTTTCTACAAATATCTGACATACTCATTTATTCTCTGTTTGAAGACTCCCAGTGGAGAAGAATCCACCAAGACTCTCAAAAGCTCTATTAGAATATTTTTCCTCACAGCAGTCCTCTTTGCAACTTCCTTTTCTACCAGTTCCAACCCTTCCCCCCAACCCTTGGAGTCAAGTAGAACTCTATCTTCCTTAGGACAGCCCTTCAAATAACATCTCCATAAGTGCTAAACCACAATGATCACATTCTCTTCTTTAAGCTCAATATCTATCATACCTGCAGCCCTCTTAAGGAGTGATTTCAAGGCCCTTCATTATAATGTCCACCCTCTGGGTGCTCTCCAATTTATCAATATCTTTCCTCAAATATGGCACTCAGAACTGAATAGAACTCGAGATTTCTTTTGATTAGGGCAAAATACAATAGGATTACCACCTCTCTGGGCCTGGATATTTGTAGTCCAACTAGAACCTTTTAGACCTTTTACAGATGAACTGCTGTCTAGCTACATCTAGCTCCATTTTATAATTGTGAAGAAGTTATTAGCTTTGTTTTTTTTTTTTGGCTTTTCCAGACCAAAGGTTATTCTTCCTGTCAGAGAAAAAA
The DNA here is from genome assembly GCA_011680675.1 of Gymnobelideus leadbeateri. NCBI lineage: Eukaryota > Metazoa > Chordata > Mammalia > Diprotodontia > Petauridae > Gymnobelideus > Gymnobelideus leadbeateri. The sequence goes on from WOXC01004731.1 coordinate 1,079,112, forward strand.
AATAAAATTGAGTGGTTCTACCTTTTCTTGGTCATTTGAATAGTCATCCCATTGAGCCATGGGCCTGTTAATTCTTTGTTTTTATTTTCCCCAATAGAGAAAAACCCCAAAACAAATAAGCAAACAAAAACCTGAAACAAAAGACCCATTTTTTGCTGTGCTTAATTTTCTTGCTAGTCTCAGTTAATTATAAATTATTAGCTCCTCTGATTTTGTTCTTCAAAGACCATGTTTCACTTTTGTGTTTATCCTCTCTTACCTGCCTTTGCTATATAATAGAGGATTGAGAGCTGACAGACATTTCGGGATTCATCATTAAGAACAAGCATTCTCTTTCAACCATCAGAGCAATTTGTGTCTACCTCCATCTTTGAATCAGAAAGCAGAATTGAATAAAATATCAGAGTTTTTAAAGAGATACACCCAATTTCTGAGAGAGCCTGAGAAGAAGAAGGGAAACCTGAAGAGCTGAGCCAGAAAGACTCAATGGTTCATGGGCAACAGTCACTTTAAGGAAAAGAGAAAGAAAAAGTAAAACTGAGAATAAAGATAGGGAAAGACTGAGGAGGGTCACAGACCCCCTATAGTATCTCAGAGTGTAAGACATAAGATTCAGGCTGAAATGAAAGGTTTAAGGAAGAAGAGAAGTTCCAAGAAAAGGTTTGTTCTTCCCTCAACTTCTCTCCCAATGTCTATTAACAGTCAATATAGCATAGTTTACTGTTTCCTTTACCCAATATTTCTGATAGCCTGGATTTTTCCTCAGACATAAAAGAGGCCAGGATTTAGTTAGAGTTAAATAAATTTAGATTAGGATGAAGAGTTAAATCTCTGCCTAAATGTTGGGAATTTTCCTTATTGGGGGCTCTGAGTTATTGTGATTGTATTCTTAACTTTTCATTTAATATAAACTACATAAAGTAACAGAGGAGAAGACTAAGTAGACCCAATGGGCTATTCTATGGCACTCACCTAGATTAAAAGAAAACAAAGACAAAAAAATTAGCTTATTATTTTAATAGGGCATGGCTGATTAAATCCCCAGAAACAAAGAGGATAGGGAATATTTGGTGGTGGTACAATACTGGTGGGACCAATACAGACTGGTCCTCCACAGCAGCAGCCATAACTATAACCACTAGAGTTAAATTTGTTTAGTCCATATGTACTTTTTTTTTTTTTTTGCTTTTTGGAGGGCAATTGGGGTTAAGTGACTTGCCCAAGGTCACATGGCTAGTAAGTGTTAAGTGTCTGAGGTCAGATTTGAACTCAGGTCCTCCTGACTCCAGGGCTGGTGCTCTATTCACTGCGCCAGATATAGCCTCCCCTGTCAATATATACTTTGATACTTCAATGTACCTGTTATTATTATACTAATGTGGGTAGTGCCTCCAATGATGCAAATAACAACCCCTCCATACCTTTGCATACCATAACACCCTTATCTAAGTCCTCTTTAGGGGTTTGCTCAATATACTCAATATACTATACTTCCTTTAGGTTTCTTGATTTGTAGATACCAGTAGAAAATGTAGACTTTCCATTGGTAATCTCTTTCTCTTGCCTAATAATCTTTTTCTTGCCCACCTCCTTTTCTGATCATATATCTCTGTGATATATCTTTTATTACAGTTCCCCTAGGCAATTCTGTACTGGTAATATGTCACAGTTGACTCATACCCTCAATGAGCCTCTCAACTGTCTTTTGTATGAACCACCACTTTAATTCTTCAGAGATTTTATTAGGTCAAAGATTAAGCCATACAACATCACAAGAATAATATTGATTTTAAAGATATCAGTTTCAAGAAGAACCTATGGGTCATTAAAACACTGCACAATTTTTCAATGGTAATCCAACCTTAATCTTTTCCTCCTATTAACTTCTCAGTTCAGGCCACTATCAACCTGCATTGTCTGCTCAAGATATACATAAGGATGGACCAAATCTCTGGGTTGTCCAATTAGCTGCATATCATAATCTGGACAAGAGACATTCTTTGTGCATGTATTTTTTTTTCATGTGTGGATAATTGAAATTTACTCCTTTGAATGATTACAGAATCCATTAAGTTCTGCAGTGTTCCAGGGCTTGATGAGATTAGCACAATGTCATCTGCAAATAGGATCACTAAAGAATTTTACCATCTACAGAAGAGATTCTTCAACTGGGATAGATTTTAGAGAATTCAAAAACTTGCATGGGAAAGATCATGTCTTTAGTTTCAATAAGATCAATTTCCTTTGTAATACTATGTACTGTAAAACACTATTCTGAAAAAATGTCTATAGGCTTCAACAGACTTCCAAAGGAGTCCACGACACCAAAATTTTAAGAACCCCTGATCTACAAGGAGTCTCTCTATTATTTGGACCTCGTACTGGACATCATCCATGGTAGTGGCAAACATGTTTAGTGAGCATATGTCTCTCTTATTTATGCTTTTCATTAAAAAGTGCATATCTTTGTTTGATAAATTCTCTCTGTATCTACTTAATTTTCTTTAGGGGAAACTGTTTCTGGTTCTCATACCACTCCCAGAGAAGTGGTAACCATTTAGAGTCAGCATATTTTCATCAAGAAGGGATTATGCCAATTAACTACTTTTATGTTTTTGATAAATTTACTAGACTGTCATGTAATTTTCTTTGATTACAGAGAAACATCTCATCAAATTTCTTATAACTTTATTGACAAGACAGAGAAACATAGACTAGGTCATTGATTGCAACACGTGAGTAATGGATCCCTGAAGTGTCTCAGAGCCATTGCTAGGGGTCTTCGAAAAGATATGTTTCCCAGGCACTGCTATTTTGATTTTTAGTTTCAAGAAAAAATGCAATAGGATTCAGTAGGTAATTAACAAATTGAATCAAATTAAACAATCATACATTCTGAAATGTAAATATTTTGTACATATAGTATTATTTCTCCAATATGTATTGTTGTGGTTAATAAAATTAAAAAATCATTTGAAAGCATTATTTTAAATCACGTCTCTAGCACATTTTACTAACATATAGGAGTTTGAGAAATGTTTTTGAGAGTAAAAACCATCCTCACATTCAAAAAAGGTTGAGAAACAAGTGACTATATAATAGTATAGTTGGGTATATTCAAAATGGGTTGAGTGGCTGGACCCAAAAGGATGTCTTTAGAAGCTTCATGTAAACTTTTTTTTTTTTGCAAGGGGGAGGGCAGGGCAATTGGGGTTAAGTGACTTGCCCAAGGTTATGTGGCTAGTAAGTGTTAAGTGTCTGAGGCTGGATTTGAACTCAGGTCCTCCTGACTCCAGAGCTGGTGCTCTATTCACTGCACCACTTAGACACCCCAACTTAATGTAAACCTGAAGAGTGATATCTAAGAAAAGTGTCCCAGAAACCTCTTCTAGGTATTATTTAATATTTTAAAAATTACTTGGATAGACATAGATGGTATATTTATCACATGTGTAGAAGGCGCAAAAGTGGAAAGGGATGGATAACATACTAGATTCTAGGGCTAGGATTAAAAAAATATCAACAGCTAGAATAGTGGGTCAAATTTAGTAAGATAAAATTCAATAAATTGTCCATACATGTACATCTGTACCAGAGAAAAGGTAAAGGGAAGGGAATAAGCAATTTTAAATGCCTACTATGTGCCAGGTATTGTGCAAAGAACTTTAAAGACATTATCTCATTTGATCTTTACAACAATCCTGTGAGGTAGGTTATTATCATTCCCATTTTATAGTTGAAGAAGTTGAGGCAGATAGGGATGAAGTAACTTGCCCATGGTCATAGAGGAAGAGCTAGGAAGTGTCTGAAGCCAGATTTGATCTTAGGTCTTTCTAATTCCTTGCTAGCTATTAGTACAGGATGAGGGGGCATAGCTAAATAAATAATTTTATTTATAAATTATAAATTAATATAATTTATATAAATAAATAAATAAAAATCTGGGAATCTTAGTAGACTGCAGAATCAATGAATTAATTGTGTGACATGGCAACTAAATTCTAGACTACATTAAATGAGGATTATTGTGCAGAATAAGAGAAGAGACAGTCTTGCTCTGCCCTGCCCATATCAAACCACATAAGTAATATTGTCTTCAATTTGGGTGCTCTAAGGAGAGTATTGTGAATGTTGAACTTAGAATAAAGATGGCTTAAGGATGATGTTATCATCTAATGCGGTTATTATTCTAAACTCTAGCCCTGACACTTACTAGCTGTGTCACCATGCATAAGATACTTAACCTCTCTGGGTGTTTTAGGCAACTCTCCAGGATTTATCTACTAATTCATTAATAGGTCATATGTTCGACATTGATGAAAGCTACTTCTATACCTTGGCCATCAAATATATTTCAGTATTCATACTTGTATTACTGATATGAAAGGGTCACAGGATCAGAAAATGTTTGAACTGGGACTTTCAAGATCATGAAATCATCTAGTCTAACACTCTTATTTACAGATAAGGAAACCAAGGCTTAGAATGGTGACCTGGTCTAAAGTCACATGGCCAGTAACAAGCCAGAGGGAGAGCTTATACTCAGGTCTTCTGATTATAATTGAAATATCTTTTCAACCTCCTAATATTTCTTTATTGTAAATCTGAGAATTATGCACTAATATTTAAGGGGAACTGAATTGTCAATGTAATAAATAATAGAAATTTTAAGCTCTAATAGCTAAAAGAAGGAAAGTGTTTTAAATGTATTATTGAAATTAATTATTATGATTTCCTTAGGGAAAAGTGGCAATGGGAGGAGAACTTCCAGATACCCTGGATACTTTCCTCATCAAGAACAGAGAGGAAAGGAGATGGACAAATTTGCTGTTTTCTGGGATTCCCACCCCTGTAGCTAGGAGGCAGGGAGAGGAAGATCAGTTTCATCTACTCCATTGCCCTGAATACAATCATTTATATAGTTGTACATGACAAAACATTTATTAAGTGCCTACTATGTACTAGGCACTGAAGAGACACAACACAGGCCCTGGTCTTAAGGAGATTACAGTCTCAGGGGAGGTTTATTGGGGGTAGAGAAGGACAAAATCACAGTTTTTGTAAGGAACAGTTCAGATGAAGTGCTAAGATAAGAGCTATGGTTCTGATGAGACTTTTCATATAAAAATGTATCAAAGTTGCTACTAGCTAAAATTTAACTTTTAAGGGTAACATTAGATATTACCTTTCATTCATACTCTCAACCAGCTGATATTTTAGGTTTTTTTTAAATTATCTCCTTATCTCATCATCTCTCTTCCACAGGTGTGATGTATAGAACTTTACAAAGAGACAATGAGCTTATAAAGCTTACAAAGACACAACCCTGTCCAGGTTATGAAGCCCTTTTCTCCTTATTGGGGAATGGGGAGATGTGGGACAACGCAAGACACCAAGGCCGTTGAAATCCAATTCTGTCAAGCCGTGAAATGGCCATGATAGTGCCATGTACATACCTTTTATCTTAATGGCTTATAGGAACAACTGGGAATACAAAAATTGCAAGGTTTTTTTTATCAAGATAAAATACTAATGAAAGATCATTCCCATACTTTGACCTCACACACATTAAGTATATGTCAAGAACAAGATAATGCCACATAACTTTTACATCAGTTAAATACACAGGAAGAAAGCCTAACATGAGAACTTGGAAGAGTCTAAAATGAATTCAACAAAGTGTTCAAATTACTCAGAGTTAAAATAGTAATCATAAATGTGGACTAGTCCTTAAAAATCATGGCCAAGAAGTTTTATATATAAGCTGTGAAATAATTTGGCAAAGGATTGACTTTCTCACCCTCCCGTTCTAAGGCACTTACCCAGAATAGCCACGACAATGTCATCTTTGAGGATTTCAATGGAGCCTCTGGATAGGAAGTAAAGTGCAGTGAGGACATCCCCACAGTGAACTAGGGTGTCTCCTGGAGGTGCATGTGTTGTCTTAAACTTCATAGCCAAAGCTCGGAGGCAACCTTTACTGGCCCCCCGAAAAGCTTTGCAGTTCTGAAGTAAAGTCTGGTTGAGATGCAGGCAAATGTCAGCTTGTAGACACTCTGGAAACCCCTTTAGGACCTAAGGGGGGAAAATGTAAAAAGTTTCATACTACCAGTATACAGACTGTCTTGGTCTGCATAAAATATAATCCTTTTCCAACTGGACACATAGTTGTAACAATAGTGTCAATGGGGAGGTTGTTGGGAATGTTTTTACTTTGCTGTGGGTAAGGAATATTTAGTTTTCTGAATGTGTAATAATTCTCCCTCAAATATCTGTTCCCTGAATTAATTCTAGGCATTCAGACTGAACACAAATGTCTCATTAAGCTGTAGTGCCTACAAAGCTTTATTCTCCTTCATTTCTTGTGGTGTCATATAGCATCACACTCTACACAAATATAATAGAAATTAACAATTAATCAGATGTAACTAATGAAAGGCAATACAACCAGAAAGGTAATCACCTTTCAGGAGGCATCTTAAGTGTCAATTTGGACTGCTATTGCTGATCTATATATTAATTATAATCAACAGAAGTTTTGCTCTGGAAATAGCCTTGGTATTTGTAAATGTCATACACTGCAGAGAGTTCAGAACAGTACCCAGAATATTTATGAGTTGGTTTGCACATTGTTAATATTAAGTATTTTGAATTGGCATTAAAAACAGAGAAAGGGAAGGAGAAAAAGGAAGCATGCTTTGAAACTCTGAGTGTGGGTTAGTCTTCAAAAATGGATACTATGTATGCCATCATTAATAATGCACGTATAATGTAGGTTGGATGCTACAGCTTTGCCATTCACTTTGTAGTTAATTGTAACTAGGAGGGATAGATCAAACATCACATTTGGACAAATATGATTTGATTCATACTTATATTTCATAGTTTGCAAAAATAGAAGTTGTCAAATTCCTACAAAATTGAACTAACTTCTAGCCAACTCCTGATTATCTGTTCACATGTTATCTAACTTGTAACTTATTGACTGAAAATTCAATCTGTGTCAATTTCCCTGATAGTAAATATGAGTTGCTGCCTCCTGCTAGCAGCATTTATTTGTGTGTCTACATATATATGTAAATACATATATATATATGTAATTGGTGATTACAAACTAATATTAAAGCTGGCTTATATAGAACCAGGTTATGAAGTGAAAAATTCTGGAAAAAATCTAAGCTGAGTAATCTAATGCAGGAGAAGATCGGCTTTTAGGGTTTGGGGGCAAATTACCTGGTTGGTTTTCTTTTTTTGCTGTTTTTATTTTTGTTGACACTACCCCTTGTATCACTGCAGATAATCATGAGTTGACTGTATAATCAATTCATATGAGATGTATGTTTGTCAACCTATCAATATTTAGATAAGTTTTGTATCAGGCACTATTTTAATTAAATTTTAAAGAAATCTTTGAGAAGTAAGAGAGGCCATTTTTACATGAGACTACTGAATTGAACAGGATTGGGCTGGTTCCTTTTTGGAGGGTGGAGCATCTGACTGGCTGAGCTGGGACTCAAATTGGCTATGCAGAGAGTTAAATAGTAGATCAAATCTTTTTTGATGTGGTAGATTTTCCTTTTCATAGAGACCTGTTCATAGACTCAGGACCTGTTCACAAAATAGGAAGCATTGGCAAAAAGTAGCCCAAATAAGTTGAACGTAAAATTTCTGATTGATATTGTTAACATATTCTTTTTTCATTATAAGTTTTTTTTCCTGGAAAGTAGTTTAAGTTCATTTCTTACTCAGGGCTCTGTGCTCCAGTTTCTCCATCAGTATAATGAAAAAAGTCCTAATTTAGTTACCCAAAGCTTACTGTGCGAATGACTTTATATTATGAGCTAAATACAATGGACCCATTCTTGGAGGAGATGGTGGCCATAAAAGTACAGAATGACGTGTTAGGTGTTATGGCTCCAGATATGAGTCATTTAACTACACAGGCTCCAAGGGAAGGTAAGAAATTACTAGCAATTTGACAGTGTTACTACCTAGATAGGGATACATATAAGATATTCTGCAGAGGTGAAAATCATACTTCCTTCTCATAGCCAGTGACAACAACCTTACTCAAGCTTGTGAAGCAGGTATCTTTGGTACCCTTTCTAAGTCCCTTTTCCCACCTTGGTAATATCCTTCCAGCACTTAGGTTAACTTGTTCTCTGGTGTTGTGTGTGTGTGTGTGTGTGTGTGTGTGTGTGTAATAAACTCATTCACACAAACGTATGAATGACGAATAGAGCTTAAATTTTTGTCTTTCTAAGAGTTTGCATGTCAACTGGGAAGAAAAGGAGAAAGCCTTAAACCAAGGAGAAATGGTAGAATTTTAGGCACCCATGTGTAGATGGAAAAGAATTGTTAAATACATAATTCCATGTAATTCTCATAGCAATCTGTGTTAGGCAGGACAGATCTTATTATTCTTATTTTACAGACAAGGAAACTGACTTTTAGGGACTTGCCCAAAATAAGGAAGTAGTGGATCTAGGCTTAGAACACATCTTAGAACACCATTTCTAGTTCAAAATACCATATTGCAGAAGAAGCAGGGGTGGGGAGAGGGGGTGGGATTTTATGAAGGGAGCAGGTATAAGAAGATAATTCCTAATTCTTTAAGGTAGCTCTTTATTTTATAGGAAAGGTTCACCATATAGGAAAGTGGTCAAATAAAATACATATCTTTAAAAAGCATATCTTTTTTTGGCATTAGATATATTCCTGAAAAGCTACACTATGTATAAATCACTTTAGGAGCTTAAATCATATTTGTGAATACTAAAGTATTCACGGGCTTTTATGGTATGCTTTTTTGTAATGCAAATGACAACCCCTAAATTTGTTTTGGAAATTTGAATTTTCTTTTTTTTTTCTTTGCCCTGAACCTAGGACACATTGGAAAAAAACAATTTTAAAATTACTATCAATAATAATGATGATGACTAAAACACCAGATTGTCAAGAAGGAAGTGCTTTATTTTTATTTTTTGCCTTTTTTTTGGAGGTCAATTGGCTCTAAGTAACTTGCCCAAGGTCACACAGCTAGGTTTTTGTTTGTATGTGCATTAAGTGTCTGAGGCCAAATCCGAACTCAGGTCCTTCTGAGTCCAGGGCCGATGCTCTACTCACTGTGCCACCTAGCCTCCCCCAAGAAGGAAGTGTTTTACTTAAGATAAATTACAAGAGAGGAATTCATTCTTTTCTTTTCTTTTTTTTTGCATTTCCCCGGAAATAAGTTCTTGACTTCAAAGGTAGTAAATGTTGTACCCACGATGCCTTTAAACAACTTAAAAAAAAACTGCAATTAACTCATCTCAAATGCCATTTAGGGGGATCAGGACATCTTGGGACCCCAATCTTTTTGAATTCTATGACCACGTTTTTTTCAAACTAATGGGGAAAATAGTCTTGCTCTTCCTAGCTAAACTTGGTATCTTTTATACCAAATATTCTAGAATGCCTAGGCCAATTCCATTTTGCTACATTCCTTTAAAGAAGATTTGGGTTTCATATACAATAAGAGGCTAGATATTTTATTTTTTTCCTAATGGAGACAGAAGGATTCCCAGGATGTTGACATAAAGGCCATTTTTACACATGGGAAGTATGTTGTGGCATTTGTTTCAATCTTTTCCTAGCCTTTATCCTTATTAACATAACTCAAAGGAAACTTTTCAAATTAAAAAAAAATACAAGTTATATATGCTGAACTAGTTTGATTGGGCATAATAGCTTACATGTCTCAAGTCAGTTTTTTTTTTTTTAAAGCAATTGGGGTTAAGTAACTTGCTCATGGTTACACGGCTAGTCATTGTTTATGTGTGGATGCTCATTTTCTGAGGCTGGGACTGATCCCAGGTCATCCCCACTCCAGGGCTGGCGCTCTTACTGTGCCACCTAGCTGCCCCTCAAGTCAGTTTTAAAATTCTCAACCAGGAGTTCTTCACCTTTTTCTGATTGTTGTTGTTGTTTTTAATTTTATGGACTCATTTGACAGTCTGATGAGGCTTATAGACCTCTTCTCAGAAAAATGATTTAAAATAATTTAAGGAAATTCTAAATTTCAGATAGAGATTAGTTGAAAACAAAAACGCAACTGTTTGCCCATTCAAGTTTATGAACTCCATGAAATCTATTCATGGAGGTCTATGGATCCTAGGTTAAGAACTCTTCTTCTAGACTATTAAAACACAGAACTTTTTAAAGAAAGAAGTGGGACAAACAAGGAGAGAAAAGTTGGAGGCAAATAGAAAGGAGGAGTAAGGAGATAGGAAGTACATTTAATTTAATACTAGAACTTAATCTAAACAAAATCAAAGAAAGAGAATCCTGGAATATTTAATTCATTTCAGTGACATTTTCTCAGGTGTGTAATTCCTTTCTTGCTGCCACCCTCCCTATTTTCAGGCTCAGTTTCTTTGCTTAAATTCCTGTAATGGGAATGTAAATTTAAGATCTTCCCTGCCCCTATACCCATTGATAGGCTTAAATGCACCTGGAGCCTGTGTCAGGAGGCTTATTTTTCAGGAAATACTTTGTGATTGGGCAGTGGGTCAATAGGGTTGTTACATTCTCTGAGCCAGGAGGAGGCTATATATACCCTGATGTGAGGCTTTGTTTTGGGGCTCACTTAGAGAAGTGTTGTGTGATTTGACCAGATGAGACTCTGGGCAGCTGTTGAGACCCCCTGGCTTTGAAAATCCAGATGTTGATGCTTCCCTCTCTGGTAACTGTGACTACATAGGGATGTATGTAATGGTCAGATAGTTGGAGGCCTGTCTGCTTGAAATGTTTCTCTGTTTTCTTGTACCTTCTGTCTGTATACTCTGAAGTTTGGGGTGCTGACTTTTCCCCTGAACTAGGTAAATGATATGTTTGATTGATTAAAGCAAGATTGTTAACCCATTTTGAGTTGCTTTCCTTTAGAAAAGCAGATCTAAGAACCTGTGTTGTCAGCCACCCTGGTTATGCTAGGGTGCTTGCTGCTACAATTCCCTGATTAGCCGTAGTTCTATAGTAATTTTTCTCTGGGGATAAGCAATAGAAATTGGGCATTCCTATCAAAGACGGACTAATTTTTTTTTGGCAGAAGAATATGTACCAAGTACCTTAATGGTGTTACTGCACTACAACTATAAATCAGAGGTGTGAAACACAAGGCCTGTGGGCCACATGTGGCCAGCAACACTCCCATGGAGAACTGAACTTGATTACAACATAATTGGGAAATATTCATAAAAATGAATAAAAATACAGTAAAACATAAGTAACATTTAAAACTAAGTCAATATATGGCCTGCAGAGATGCTCATATGTGGATTAGTAGCCTCAGTTTCTTTTTGAATTTGCTACCACAGCTCCAAATATCCATTTTTTTTAAAAAACACCAGTCTGTTCTGCCTAAATGCCTCACTGGACCAAGGAAAAGGGAAGTCATAGCTACATTTACTTGTCTACTACATGGGAGAACAGCCTTAGTCTCAAGTTTTCTTCTATCATCTTCCCTAATTAAAGTAATGAAAATCTTTACGTGAAATAACGTTCTCTTTTCTAAATGGGAAAATTTAAACAAAAGGCTTCTAATAGCTGCTTCAGAGATTGATAATAAATACATAATTACCCTTAAATTTTTGCTTGTTTGGTCTGGACCTGTCATTTCACTGATATGAGAAATTCCTGCCATAGAAATTCCCTCCACTTATACAGATGAGCCACTGCTTGGTAACTTAGAGTTTAAGACAGCTGTCTAGGGGAGTGGCTAGGTGGCTCAGTGAATAGAGCTATGGCCCTGGAGTCAGGACCTGAGTTCAAATCTAGCCTCAGACACTTAACACTTACTAGCCATGTGACCTTGGGCAAGTCACTTAACCTCAATTGCCTTTCATTCCCCCTCCAAAAAAAAAAAAAAAGAGAAAGCAAGCTGTCTAGGCTCAGGGCATGGAGAGAGTAAATAACTTGCCCAGAGTCATAAAGTGAGGACTTCCTGCCTCTGCTGCTGTCCTTCTCTACTGTGGTATACTACCTTTTAATTTTATAAGAACATCCATGAAAACATTTTTCAGAGCTATTAACATTTTCAGAGCACATCATCTCATAAGATATTCACAAACTTTCAATAGGCTGAAACTCCCATAGACTTGACTTACAAAGTAAAGTTCTTTCAGTTCATTTATTTTGTGTTCCACTAGTTGGTTGGGGCAGGTGGCTAAATATTGCTAAAAGTCCAGTGAATTTTTTGGTATATATTTATAAGCCTGGCATAAACTTCTGTATATCTCCATATGTTAAACACACAGCCAGACATATGGTAGATTTTGTACTAATATTTATACTGAGTGTTAAAGCTATTTTAGCACTTGGTATATTTATAAATTCTTCCAAAGAGGCTGCATTAAATGGTAGTCTGAAATAAGTGAATGTAGTTTAACCTTTTCTAATGTTATTTCATATACTCAAATAAATCTACTTACTCTATGTATAACTTCTCTGAGCCACAAATTACTCCTTTGTTAAATAAAGGAGTTGAGTTTTGTGACTTCTAAGGTCCTTCTAATTCTATTTCTTTTTTTTTTTCTGAAGCAATTGGGGTTAAGTAACTTGCTCAAGGTTACACGGCCACTCATTATTTATGCGTGGGTGCTCATTTTCTGAGGCCGGATCTGATCTCGGGTCATCCCAACTCCGAGGCCGGCGCTCTTACTCACTGCGCCACCTGGCCGCCCCTTTAGGGTAATTGGGGTTAAGTAACTTGCCCAAGGTTACACGGCTAGGTTTTTGTTTGTGTGGATTAAGGGTCGGAGGCCGGCTCCGAACTCAGGTCCTTCTGATTCCAGGGCCGGCGCTCTATTCACTGCGCCACCTAGCCGCCCCTTATTTCTAGAATACTCTCATCCTATGGCCTGTGATCATATAGATATGGTATGCTGATGAAATGATGAGGGTCACCACCCATGTTGGCCCAGTCATCCTATGAGACAGACCCTCATCCATGTCCTCCTTTAAATTTGCCATAGAGGAGCCATGTGATGGAGAGAAATACAACATTCTTATTTTTCTTCTATTTCAGTGGGGCATACAGATACCATTTCATATAAAATAATTTAAAATTTTATAACTGTGAGATTCATTCTCTTTCCCTTTACTTGAAGAATATTAAGCTATTTTAGCTTGTCAAAGTCAAGCTCTGAGTTATAAATACAATGAGTACTTTTAATTTAATTTGAAATATTTTTATGCTCACAAATAAGAAATCCACCATAGTTTATGGTGTACTAGGAAATTAAAATGGGCAAAATATTAAAACAAAGTCAAGAAGTAAGATATTACTTCTTAAGGTGAATTTGTTGTTCAATCATTTTTTGGTCATGTCTGATTCTTTGTGACCCCATTTCAAGTTTTCTTGGCAAAGATACTGGAGTGACTTACCATTTCCTTCTCCAACTCATTTTACAGATGAGGAAATTGAGGCAAACCAGGCTAAGTGACTTGCCCAGGGTCACACAGCTAGTGTCTGAGGTCCAATTTGAACTCAGGGAGATGAATCTTTTTGACTCCAGGCCTGGCACTGTATCCACTGTGCCACCTAGCTGGCCCTCTTATGCTGAATACTATTTTACAAATCTTCAAAGAAGCCATATAAAGCAAATTAAAGTATGAAAACTAGATACCATCAATTAACTTGTTAAAATAAGCATTAACCAAATGTGATGAGGTATCAATTGTTAGCTTTATTTAATTGACTGCCTTTAGCTTCATGATGACTCAACCTTATTAAAATTTATATTCTTATTATGCATTGAATTATACTAGAATTAAAAAAGTAGTAATCAACATTAATTACTATTTTTAAAGTTACTACTAGAAAATTTTAAAAGAATCTTCTGTCAATAATTTTCTGAGCTTATTTTCCTTTTTCTGTGATGTATCTGAAAGATTTCAGTGTATTTATTATTGTGATATATTAAATGTTACTGTGCATGTTCTTAGAATAGAATGTAATATGTATTATGTAACCTTAACATACTGCTTTACAAATTTCTCTACTGCACATTTTTAACTGGCCTATTTTAAAGTCCAGTGAAATTTTAGAATTGAATTTATAAAGCAATCTGTTTGAGTTGTTATAGTAGTGACCATGTGTGATAAATGCATTAAATAGATTTTTTAACTCATTAGTATTTTGGTAACTTTTATATCCCTGTTCATGCTACCTTTTATACTTAACATACCTCATAAATGTATCAATACTTATTTTAATTTTATTATTCAATTATATATATATATGTATTAAAATTTTTATCTCTTATTTTCCAGTACCTAATGACCATGTTTTTTTAGAGCATAGAGCTAATTGTGATTCTGATTCTTCTTTCTTTTTATTAAATATACTATAGGATAGAGTATATAAGGTATCCCAAAAGTTTGATGTGGTTTTAAGTTATTAAAGATGCATTTGGAATAAAATATAAAGTGTCATAACTTAGTGCATTTTTAAGTTTTAAACTATTAAAGTTTATAAGAGAAAATTAAGACAGATTAGAATATACAGGGTGGCCCCAAAGTCTTAGTGACTTTGGGATACTTCCTATATTAAGAATTCTGTTTATTTAATTCTTAATAGAGCTTTATCTGAGGGGCCTGTAGTACAGGATCTTCTGATAAGTAAAATTTCTTTACAGTGATGTTTCTTTGATATTTCTGGGCCTAAACCACCTTAAAAGACACTCAAGATGAACCAGAGTTTGAATATTTTAGAGCAAATGCTATTATAATGAAACTTTTTAGTGTGATTGTCTCTATTCTTTCCACACTACTAAATAATTGTTTTCACTCCCAGTATTTCTTCTTTGCTTAAATATAATAACTTAACATGGTTATTTGTGAGGAAAGTGTTTCATAAACAGGAAAGCACTGTATAAATGTGAGCTATTTTAATCATCACCATCATCTTTATGGTCAGTATGGCAGAGAGAAGTGGATGGGAAGAGTCAGAATCCCTGGGTCTGAATCCTGGCTCTGCTAGCTGAGTGCTACTGACCAAATCCCTTTATTTCCCTTGTTCTCAATTAATAAAACTTTATTTAATTTATTAAATTTATTAACATTTTAATTTCTTCATTTATAAAACGAGGGGCCTAGACCAGATTATCTCTAAGGTCTCTACTCTATGAGTTCTAGCCTTCTGTGATTCTGATGGAAAGATCTAGTATTAAGGGGAATTGAGAAAGACTTCTATAAGAAGGTAGAATTTTAGCTGGGATCTCAGGGAATCCAGGGAAGTGAGGAGACAGAGATGCCAGAGGGAGAGAAGTCCAGGCCTGAGGGACAGCTAGTGAAAATGCACAGAATCAGGAGTGTCATGTGCAAGGAACAGTATGAAGGTTAAGAAGGCTAGAGCCACTGTATAGTAGAGTATGACAAATCCTGATAACTGATGATCAAAAACAGGGAAGGGACAACAAAAATAACAGCAATACTGGTTATGATAACTTCTTTACCTGCCCCAGCCCAACATACATAGAAAAGAAGGGGGTTACAGGAGAGGAAGAAAATTTAAAAGAGAAGTGAGACATTAGTAGGCATATATTAGAATGCAGTATTTGTGACACATGGATAAGATTTCGCAAGTATAAGCTAAATAGCTCTCTTATTATATCTATCTGGTAGTTCTATGATATGGATTGCAACCTTTCCATACTTACCCATTCTGTGTGTAGTATCTTGATTTACATCTTCAGTTTCTAGATTTTGTCTAACTGAGCTACACATTAAAAAGTTTTTAACAACAGACTATCTATGTACTACCCATACTATGTTTTGTTTCCATAATATTTCTGACCATTGGATTTAATGGAGACTCAGAACTGACTGTTCATATACCCCTTATATTCAGGGACTATCTGGAAGGTTTTCTATGTCCCATAAAATGACTTCTGACCTATCAAACCTTGCATAGCGTATAAAGGACAAAGGGGATCATTTATGGAAAAGAAAGGATACTCAAAAGTAAATTATTTGCAACAACTAAGAAAAAAATCCTGATAGGGTAAGTAGTCTAGAAAATAGTATATTAATTCCATAAATACTTTCTGAGGGCTGTTTTAACAAGCATTAGATTTTCTAGGGAAATGTAGTGTGTCACTAAATTTCTTAATCTTTGATGAATTAGGATTAAACAAAATATAAATTAACTTTTTCTATGACATATTGGCCCTGTTTACAAGCACGTTTTTCAAAAGGCAAACTCACTGACTAGATCTGAATCTATGTCTTAGAATACAAGTTATTGTTGTATAGAATTTTCTGATTTCAAGATAAATTCTCATATGGAATTTCAGATGCTAGATTAGTTATTATATATATGGTGCATAATTAGTTATTATACTAATAATATTCAGTTCTCAATAAACTCAGATCTGCTATGACACCAAGTAAGAATTCTTACTAAATTTTAACATCCTCTCTTAATTTAGGTCAGTCAGATTACTTACATAACATAATCTCTATAGTTGAGTAACCAAAGAAATAGACATGGTTATTATGCTGTCTTTACCTAGGTATTCAGATCTTTAACATGTAATGGCTGTCTCTTATGTCTTCAAGATAGATGAGCAGCTGTTATACTCTTGAAATTCAATTATGCAGCTAAACCCAGGGCATATATAACAGTGCTTTGTCACTTCTCTATTCCATTTTATATATAATGTTTGAGGAATCTAGAATGATTTTAATATAGGAATTGGAAATACCTTTTTGAAAAGAGTGTTTTTCTCTAAATCAAATGCTTTTTTCATAACCAACAACTGTGGGATCTTAATAATCTTAATTATCTCAATAAATTGTGAAGTGGGAAAGATGTGGTCCATTTTTGAATGTGACAAATGAAATTTGGCTTTTTCCTTATTAATTAATATGGTCATCCAGGATGACCTCAATACATGCACAGATGATCCGCAGAAAGATTTGTATAAATAGGAATATCACAAGATAGGCTAGTAGATACTCTTCTTCTTCTTCTTCTTCTTCTTCTTCTTCTTCTTCTTCTTCTTCTTCTTCTTCTTCTTCTTCTTCTTCTTCTTCTTCTTCTTCTTCTTCTTTCTTCTTCTTCTTCTTCTTCTTCTTCTTCTTCTTCTTCTTTCTTCTTCTTCTTCTTCTTCTTCTTCTTCTTCTTCTTCTTCTTCTTCTTCTTCTTCTTCTTCTTCTTCTTCTTCTTCTTCTTCTTCTTCTTCTTCTTCTTCTTCTTCTTCTTCTTCTTCTTCTTCTTCTTCTTCTTCACTTTTTGGAGGGGGGAAGTTAGGACAATTGGGGTTAAGTGACTTTCCCAAGGTCACAAGGCTAGTTTTTGTGTTGAGTGTCTGAGGCCGGAGTTCAACTCAGGTCCTCCTGACTCCAGGGCTGGTGCTCTATTCACCATGCTACCTAGCTGCCCTGTAGATACTATTCTTTTCTTCCTCCCTTAAAAAAATACAGCCCAGGATTTCTCACCATACTTTTGGTGTTTTTCCTCTCTTTAGATGTCTTGAATATCAATCCCTTGATGCCCTCACAATTATCTGACCTTTAACTCAGATTTCTTCTCTATTCCTTTTTTTAAGAATCTGTCTTTGTTCTTTTTTTGTCCCATTTATACTTCCCCTTATAAGGCATATCTGGAAATGTGATATTTATTCCAAGCATGGTGATTTGTTTCATTGCCCTCAATGGAGAAAAAAGTTTTTTATAACAATTTTTGCAAATCAATTTTATTTTTGCTTTTACTTGATGTCCTTTTTTTGTCCTTAAATGCTCTTGCGATGACTTTGCTTAGCTAACTGTCTTACCAATGTTCTTTAAACTTATTTTTCATTTTGATGCTTTCCTCTGCCTTATAAGACAGTACTCTTCATTATCATCTATCATCTTTCTTCATAAGCTTTTACAAATGATTTTATATAACCTGCTGTTGCATCAACAGTTATTTCTCTCTAGTTGGTAAGTCATGCATTTTTCTGACTTAATCATTTTCTGAACTCTTTTGGGGTCCTTGCAGCAAATAGCATCACTGGTTAACTTTTTATGTAAAGCTATCACAGCCTGTCGTGATGTTATTTTAGTTGTCCTTTCCCTATTTTTAATTGCTAGTTATTTATCAGCATTTTCATGTATTGTTTTGCACTTTCCAGTGACATAAGCCTTAATAGTAGTCTTTGTGCTGTTCCTTGCACAGGATACTCCATTTCCTCTCACTGACTGTCCCTGATGCCTAGAATTCTTATACTCTGGCATCTCTTTCTCCTTGCTTCCCTGGATTCCTTGAAATCTCAGCTAAAATTCCACCTTCTGCAAGAAGATTTTCTCAGTTCCTCTTAAAACTAGAGTTTTCCCTCAGTGAAATAAATTCTTCTTTATATATCTCTTTGCATGTTGTTTCCTCCATTAAACTGTGACTTCCTTGAGTTGGTAGGTTTTTTTCTTTTTATCTGTATATTTAGTATAGTACCTGACACATAACAGGTGTTTAATACTTCTTGACTTATTTAAAGAGTTCAGAGTTAAGATTTTTCTATTGTGTGTAATCCTTTTTTTGCTATTATTATGCTTTCTTGTTTTTTTAAAATAATTTTTATCTTAGTTCTGATGCGTCTATGGTCAGATTATACACAGAGAGCTGATCCAGGGAAAACTCCCACATTAAAAAAAGTCTTTTCCTGTCTGTTAAAATATAATTAATTTTCAAATCCAGCTTCAGACACTTGACACACTTACTAGCTGTGTGACCTAGGGCAAGTTACTACCCCAATAGGTCTCTTGATATATATACATATATATATATATATATATATATAAAATCAATTTTATTTTTTATTTTATTTGGTGTTCAGCACGTGTAGTGCTTGCCCATTTTTTTTTTCAAAGAAACAGTTCATAAAAAGGTCTTAGCCTAGTCTTTTGCCTCTCTTATTGCCTTTTCCTAAACTATCCTTTCCCATATATCTCTCTGCATCTTGACCTTTTTACATCTTTTCGTTAAAGGCATTAGCTATCTTAATACATGTTGATTTATGGAGGACATTATCAGGTTCTTAGTAGAATTTCTCTTTCATTCTTAGCAAAGCAACCAATGCTAGTTCATAAGCTACCATTATTTTTATGACAGACTTAAAAATTATTATCATTAATATCACAACAAATGCTGACTAAATGTTCTATGAAATGTTTCATGTTGCCTTTAGGAGTATGATTAAACTCTATTAATTCTTTTGATTCTCCAGTGGGTAGCTATATATTTCCCTTTAGCTTCAAATTTAACTTTTTTTTGGCATTTTGGAGGGCAATTGGGGTTAAGTAACTTGCCCAAGGTCACAGGCTAGGTTTTTGTTTGTGTGTACGTTAAGTGTCTGAGGCTGGATCTGAACTCAGGTCCTTCTGACTCCAGGGCCAGCGCTCTACTCACTGAGCCACCTAGCCGTCCCTTCAAATTTAACTTTTTAAAAATGTAACATTTTCTTTTAATTTTTCAATTAAGCATTTAGGTCACTCCCTCCCTCCAGTTGAAAAAGAAAAAGGAATACAAAAACCTTGTAACAGATATAGATTGTCAAACAAAACCATCCCTGCATTGTCAGGGATACACCTGGAGTCTATCACCTGTTTGTCAGGAGGTTGGCAACATGGTTCATTATTGATTCTTCTTATTGATTGGAATTTTAAAGTCATTCAAAATTGTCTTTACAATATTGCTAGTGTATAAATTGCCCTCCTGGTTCTGCAGCTTTCTCTTTTTTTTTTTCCAGTTTCCTTTATAGCAAAAATTGAAGAAGAATGATTCAGGTCCTCTAACAATTTTTCTACTTATGATCACTAGTCATTAGGGTGAGTTAACCGCTAATCCCCTCAATTGCTTGCACTTATTAGAGGAGGAGGAAGGTCTAGACAATTGAAATGTACTGTGGGAAGAATGTCTGCTGCTGGATAATTTCAATTATCCTTCCAGAAATGAGATGTAGATATTAATCCCGGATCATATAGAGGGAAGAAGAAAGGTGTAATAAACTATGGGATATTTGTACCTATATAGTGGGACAATATAGTAGCAATAATAACAAATTAAAATGCTATTACCCCTTATTTCAGTAGAGCTTTTAAAATATTTTCATCTATATGATCTTCTTTGAAAACACTGTGTTAAACAAATAGGGTAAAATTGGTGACTTTTTTTTTTGTTTGGGGTAGGAGGACTGGAGTAGGTAGGGTGGGTGGGAGGAGTCCAAGCTCACAAAATAAAGCAGGGGAAAAGTTAAAGAAATATAGGTCTCTTGATTCCTTTCTATTGCACTATTCAAAATACTTCTCAGAATGACTTTTTGAAATCTCTTGACATTTATAATGTAGACAAAATATCCCCCAAATATTTTGTGATTTTTCATGTAGACACACAAAGGTCAGGGAGTAGGAAGAAAGTTACCATTAGTGCCAGTTTGTATTCACCATGTTGGGAATACTGAGGGATATATGTGCTGGGACATTTCTGAGGAAAGTCAATAAGGCAATTGTCTCAGAAAGGTTCCATAAGCAAGTTATCTAATCCTCAAGAAAAAAAAAATAGAAGTCTTATTTTCTTTCTTTAAGTATAGTACATGACAGAAATCCATTACCCTATTTGATCCAGAATTTGGTTTATCCTAACGTGGTAATCATCATCATTATCAACTACATACTTCTTGAGTTATCTTGTATTAATTACCTGTTGATATATCATACTTGCCAGTAAAAGGTAAGCTTTTTGAAGATAAGAACTGTTTGTTTTTTTTTTTTTGTCTTTGTCTTTGTCTCTCCCAGTGACCAGCTCAATACTGAGTCCAAGTAGGTACTTAACAGATGTTTATTGAATTGAATAATTTTTTATATATGTGCAAGGCATTGAATTAAATGCAATGATACAATTGCATAGAAAAAAATATTTCTACTTACTCAGGGATGTAGTTGTGTCATTTCTACTGACCACATGCCCATACTTCAATGGTTGTATGATTTCAACTCTCTAAAGATGTAGATCACAACCCTGTCATGCCTAACCATCCCATGTCACATTTACCCTAGTCCAGGGTTGGGGAACCTGCAACCTCAAGATCACATGTGGCCCTCTAGGTCCTCAAGTGTGGTCCTATGACTTTACTCAGTATTGCCTCAAGGCCACTGGTTCCCCATCCCTGCCCTACTCCTTCCATAAATTCCCCACAAGTGGCTACTCACTGAACTTGAAATCTTACCAGAATACTTCTCAGAGGTAGCTACATGGTACACTGGATAGAGTTGTGGTCTCTGGACAGGAAGACATGTGTTCAAAAACAGCCTCAGATACTTCCTAGGTGTGTGATCTTCAGCAAGTCACTTAACATCTACTTGCCTTAGTTTCTTCTAGTGTAAAATGGGGATAATAATAGTATCTACTTAGGGTTATTGTGAAGATCAAGTGAATTAATATTTGCAGAGCACTCAGCATAGTGCTTAGCATACGGTAAATACTAATAAATGCTCGTTCCCGTCCTTTCTTCTAGATGTTTGAAGGATACCAATGGAACATGCAATCTGAAACTGCATAATATGTCCCTTGCTATACATAAAATAAATGGAAATCCACAGTGAGAGAATGGACCAGAAGTTCATGGACAGTTTCATGCATTTAATGTAGATTATTTCCCCATGCTGGTCTATATTAAAAGGAGTCTTGAATCTATTATAATCCTTTTAAAAAGTTTGGCAGAGTCAGGGGCATGAATGGAATTCTAGAGTGGTAAATTATTCATTTCTATGTGCATCTCTGTGTTTCTGTAAGCTCTTTGAGAGGAAGGATTATTTCTTTCTTTGCATTTGTATCCCAGAAATTAGCACAATGCCTGGCACAGAGTAGGTACTCATTAAATGTTTGTTGATTCATTGATTATAAAGTCTCAGTGAGACTTTATATGGATATGATTAAAGAAGACTCATGTATGACCAATGATCTTTTCCTCATGAGCACATCTAGAAGCTTTTTTTGAATTGTTCCTTTCCATTATCCTCATAGTGTCTTAGAGTTGAAAGGGATTTAAATAATCATTAACCATCTATCCATTGTAAGAATGTATTCCCTCTATAACATCCTGGAAAATGTGTCAACTCAGAAGAGTAATCTTATTTCTGATTGCTTCATACTGGGCTTGTGTAACAGTGTGAAAATGTCCAGAGTCAGGAGGTAGACTGTCTTGTGTGAGAAGGAGCAAGATAGTCAGTGTCACTGGATTTCCAGTCTACTTTGTGGAGAGTGTAAAGCAGAATACCTAGATAGTGAATTTTTGGTTTCTCTAATAGTGGCGGTTTGGTAGCCATGGAGATTCCGGAATCCTATTGTGAATTTGTACTGAATTGAGAAGTGTGTAGGTAAGGGGAGGGGGAGGACAACAAAACAAATTGCCCAACTACATTATACAGGTTCATTTCATAGAATGAAGTAATTTGACATAGCTCAGGAAATGGTAGGATGTAATGACAGCTTATTGATAAGTCTGGCCTAGGGCCATCAGAAAAGCAGTATTTTATTTAGGGCAAGATGTTGGGCTGTTTATGGGGTAGTAAGAAAGGCATGCCAACAGTGAGAGATTTGGCCAACAAAGCTCTAGCTAGAAACTAAATCAAAGGATGTTCTTTAAATGTATACAATATGGAAAGAACTACTGATTACACATTGTTCTTTCTGGCCACATTCCTACACATGTGCAGCACCCTCAGGAACAACAGAAATAGTAGTAGCACTTTTAAGCAAGGACAGACACAGTACTTTTTAAATTTTGAGAGAAATTGGTGATTTTCTCAAGGTGGGCACTCCTATAGTTGAACTGACATGCTTCATTTCAACAAGCATTTATTAAACAGCTCTTGGGGGCAAAGCATCACTCTAAGTGCTGGGCATACAGAGAAAAAATGAGTCTCTCAAGTCATGGGGTTTACATTCTACTGTGGTTGTTGGGGGAGGGGGATAGAATATAACAGGTATATAGATAAATGCAAGATAATTTTGTGAGAAGAGAGGAGACTTAATGTGTGTCTGTGTTTGAGGGGAGGCCATTAGAAAAGTTTCAAGTTAGGAGGTGGACCCTGAGATGCCTTGAAAGAGGCTAGGGATTCCAAGAGCTAGAGGGGAAAAGATTGGCAATTTGTGCAAAGACATGAAATGGGAGCTGGACTGTTTGCTCTGGGCAACAGCTCATTGGTTAATTTGGCTAGACCACAAGAAGAAGAAAAATAATATGAATTAAGTCTGACACATGTTACAACCCTTCCACCTCTTCTCACTTGGTATGACTTTTTAAATATATTTTCTCTATAGAAAAGTTATACTGTAGTATATACGTTATTTTGAATGTTACAAAATATTGAGAGGCACCATGAACTTGGAGATAGAAAGATCTGGTTTCAAATCCCACCTCAAACATCTTTCTAGCTATATGATCCTAGGTAATTCACTTCCTCTCTCTCAGACTAAATTTCCTCACTTATAAAATGTAGATACCAAAACCCACAGTAAGCACATGATCCACAGGGTTGTTGAGAGACTCTAATGAGATAAGGTACATAAAGTGCTTTGTACACAGTGGATAGAGTATTTGGTCTGGAATCAGGAAAACTCATCTTCGTGAGTTCAAATCTAGCCTCAGACACCTGTTTGCCTCAGTTTCCTCATCTGTGAAGTGAGTTCGAGAAGGATATGACAATCATTTCAGTATCCTTGCTGAGAAAAAACAACTTAATGAAAACAGCATATATAGCTATATTTGTACAAGGGCTAAAGAGATTCCATGTAAATTCTGTCCCAACATTTTTTTGTGCTTTAGAGATGATGATGGCTTTTAGAAAGCTTTTATCCCCAGGTCATTTACCCTAATAAAGTCTATGAAACTGTAAAGGTTTTGAAGAAGGGCTACAAAGAGGGATTATCTCTTCTGTCAGAGGGCCAACCTAACTAAGTTCTGGATGTTAATCAATAGAAAGCTGGTCATTAGATGATGATTTATTTTGGCCACAGCAACCCATGGAACTAGCTCCTAAACATAGAGGGGCTGCAATCTTCATTGGAGGAGGAAGTGCCCACACTAATAATTTAAATTATTGACGTAAAGTTGTTCAGTTGTTTTTTAGTTGTGACTGATTCTTTGTGACCCCATTTGGGGTTTTCTTGGCAAAGATTCTGAAGTAGTTTACCATTTCCTTCTCCAGTTCATTTTACAGATGAGGAAACTAAAGCAAAAAAGGGTTAAGTGACTTGCCCAGGGTCACACAGCTGTAAGTGCCTAAGGCCACATTTGAACTCAGGAAGTTGAGTCTATCTATTGTGCTACCTATCTGTCCATTGAAGTAAAGAGATGATACATATTACAACCTGTCTATGCCTGTTTATCTTGTGATTCTTTTCTTTTATTCATTTCTCTTGTGTGGTCTTTTAAAAAAAGTTTTTTATATGCCTTATTTTTGCATTGTTACAGATTATTCCCATTTCCTGAAATGTCTATTGTAACAAAGTAAAACTATCAAGTAAAACTAAGGCTACAGTGACCTTATCTGAAAGTAGATGAAACATTCCATATTTGTGGCATGCCCCTACCCATTGTTCAGTTAAAAAAATATTAACAGAAAACTATTTCTCTTACTTCTACTTACTCAATTGGGAAAAAGAAAACATTTTCATAACAAATATGTATAGTCAAGCAAAATAAATTCCTTCAGTGGTTGTATACAATGGATTTTTTTTCTGTGGTATCTCACAAATCCTTCCTAGGGGAACTAAGCGATATGCTAGGGACTTTCTTCTAGGCTTCTTGACCTTACATGGGCCTCTTGCTCTTACTATATTATTGGCACATCTTTTTTTCCCTAGAACTATCTCTTTGATGGTATCCTTTATGTTATTTATTCTACATAATTCTTCATCAACAACATCTTGCAGCCTGCTCACATCCACCATATACCAATCTTAACTGACTTTTGAGGGCCCTCAACTTTAATTTTCAGGAGACTGAGTTATAGCACAATTCTCAATCATACAGCAATCCTATAGCATCACCAGAACAATATTGTTAAAAAGGCTAGGCTTGGGGCTAGTTTTTTAAGAAACCTCTACTTACTCTTGGCTTCTTTCTCAGGGATTAGTTCCTGGCTTTGCACACAACAGGCATTTAATAACTGTTGAACTGAACTAAGGAACAAAGAATTTTCTTGTCAGACTGGATGTAGCTTTGGTTACCAATTCCATTGAGCTTTGTTATGCAAGAAATTTTTCACTTTTTATCTCTACTAAATTACTCCAATGTTAACCACAGGCCTTTGAGTATTTTGGATTAGATCATGTGAAAAATTATTTTGCCCAAAAAAAATCCTTTAAAAAGTGATCCAAGGTAGTTTCTCCACCCTGTATGCCTCCATCTAATTATTGTTATATTGTTCTCAGCCTGCCTTGATTAGAGTGTGCTCCTAAACTAAGATGGTAAGTAATTGGTCCCATGTCCCATGAATATAAAGTTTTTAAAGCCTGTACTTCTTCTAAGGCAATGTGGTGTAGTGAATTTGGAGTCCAAGGACTTGGGTTCAAATCCTAAGTTTTCCACTTACTGTGTCATCTTAGACAAGTCACCAAATCTTTCTGAGCCTCAGTTTCCTCATTTGTAAAAGGAGAGAGTTGGAGATGACATCTGAGGTCCCTTCGAGGATCCTTAAGATTAAATTAAAACTTAAATGGTTAATCCTAGGAATAAATAGTTTTCTGGAACCCTGCCTGAGTATATTTTTCATTTAAAGGAACTAAGCAAAACTTTTGGACAATTTTTATTTTAATGGTACTAGAGGGAGATAATTCCTAATTACAATTTACAAATAGAGAAACAAAGCACAGAAACCTGTGGCTATAATGTGAAACCTATGTTTTTAAATATAATTTACTCCTTCTTGTGGTAACTTTTAATTTAGATGTTTGTCACCACTAGAATCCGTTCTTGGTTTGGAAACTGCTAAAGAGTGTTTGCCATCGTTTGATACAGCATGCAGCATAGAGCCAGGTGCAGATGGGCACTGAATATTTTTGACAATGACAATGATGATGATGATGGTGAGAATGACTTGTTGAAGGTGACTTAGTGAGTACATCTTTGACCTAAAATTGTTCTGGGTCTATAATGTTTTAAGTTTTTTTAGTGTCAGAAGAGTCCAGATCATATTAATTGTTCTCTTCCTTAAAACGATTAAGAAGTTTTCAAAAAGCCAATGGAAATGTGTCAGTTTAGAGGACCCAGGCTAGGAAAATATCTTTTCTTAAGCAACAGGTGCCCTACAACTGTCATCCTATTAGTCAGTGGTCATGTGAGACTCTGAGTAAAACAAAAGGTCTTTGATAAGGGTAGAGCTCATGGTAATAATTTTGCCGTGTGCTTCCCATAAAGCCAGACAATTCCTATGAATTGTCATAGTGTAAAACTGTAGACATCTGGAGTGGTGGATGATTAGGATAATAGGCTTATAATCAGGTATATGTGCTTTCAAATGCTGCCTTTGGCAGTCATTAGTTGTGTGATGTCACTTGATTTCTATGTGCTTTTATGTGCACTTTCCACAAAGTATCTAAGTTATAGACTGGCTGTGGTCTTTGGTGAAAAGAATTGGCCCGCTGTGAGCTCGTCAAGCCAACAAAATCATAGATCCTTCTCCATGTATGGTAAAACTATGTTTTTTTAAAAATTTATCCAGTGTAAACTAAGAAGGTAGCTCTTCCCTACAGGGAAAAAAAAAGAATTGCTGGCTTATATTGACTAGTGTATCCAAATCTTGCCCTTTGATTTTCTTTTCATTTAGTGTGTTACTGATTTGAGGTGAAATGCTTTCAAGGATATATCTATCTGCTTCAGCAAATGAAAAATATTCTGTATACTTCACAGGACAAAATGCTATAATATGTAACCATTACTTTAAAAAAGTTTCAGAGAGCATTGGAGTAAAATGAGCCTCTTTCTTCTCACTCCAATACATCAAGGATCTGTGATCTCACAGGTGTGGGAACTCTCCCCACAGAAGTGGATCTTGACCCCTCCATGCCTTAGCAGATAGTCTTCACAAATTATTATGGCATACACATTTTCTGTTAATCAGTCTCTTTGCATTTAGCTAGGTGGGTTTTCAGATGTCATATATACCTGTTGCCAGGCTAATATTCTAAACTTTTTTCAGCACAGTAGGACTAGTCAGAGCTTGAGTTCCATTAGCACAGCTTTTGTGAATCCCAGGTCACTTCCAAACCGTCATAAGAAATAAGAACATAGTTTTAGGAGACAGGAACTTTTTCCATGTGATAGTTAACTGGCCATGACTGAAAGATTTTGCCATTCTCTGTCAGCCCACTTACACAGCCCCAGGACCAGTGTAGATCTGGGAATGCTGGTCCAGCACACATGAAGTCCTTTTAATGAGTTGTGTGCAGAGAACTGGAAAAAAACACATCTTTGATTGGATAAGGTTAGACCAAGTATGAATGATAGGGTCAAAGGTACCACTGGATGCCATCCTGATTCAGGAGAAAACAGAAACAGTCATTGAAGTAAAATTGAGTTAGAGGCCTAGTAGACTCAAGAAATCATGAGAAATTTTGAAAAATGAATACCCACCACTTATAAATTCTTTTCTTTAACCAGTTTTGCTGGCAAAAAAAAGCAAGTTCAGATATAGCTTTTGGGGAAGTTGGCTATGCCTTTATAACAATTGAATTAATTAAAAACTTCTGTTTTATACATTTTAGGAAAACTATTATTTTATGAGATGGAATCTATTCTATGGAGCCAACAAAACAATTAGAGAAGGATTTGTTTTTTTCTCAATTCAAAATGTATGGTTGATCAGGGCTATTATGTGATCAGGTAAGGCTTCCTAATCGGTTGAGGGTAGTTATAAATGATGTTGGGAAAGTAACTGAGGGTTTGACATAACTAATGGTTTCAGTCCTAGCATTTTGCAGGGCTAGCATTAATATCAGTCACTGAAGGTTGTTCTAGAGTTTTTTAGACCAAGCCTCTGGGAAACCATTCTTTGATGCAACTTAGAACAGTCCCTTGAACTAGTATCAGAGTTCCAAAAATGTCTTCTAATTTGAGAAACTCTCAATTATTCAGATTACTGGTTGGGAAAGAACATCCCAGAACAGATCTGGAGATATAGGTGACTAGTCATAAATCCTTGGTAACCTTGAGCCAAACACAAAAACCTTCATGATCTGTACCAGATTCCTGATGCAATTTTGGAAATGAGCTCTAGGCTTCAATCATTTGGCTGTGCTGGCCCTGATGCCTGGATCACAAAAAGGAGCTTATTGAATTACTAACATCCCCTGGTTATGGAGTCAGATACTAACAATTGTTTCCAGGATAACTTTAGTTTGTAGATATTATAGTAGTGGTCCCTTAAATAGGTAAAGGATTTTGTAGAAGGGAAAGAGAGACCCTATTATATTATTCAATATTTCTTCCATCTTTTTATTTGTTAATTGCTATACAATCAAAAGTTTTGGCAAGAAAGACTGTTTTAGACCAATTAAGTATGTATATAGTATGGTTAACAAATCATAACATATTATAGTTAGAAATCTTATGCTTCTTTTAGATATGGACTAATAGTGAAATCAGCTTTTCTGAAAGGTTTTATGAGAAATTATGATTAAAGTTATACTTAAATGAAGTAATATGGGATGTCCTTGAAGAAAAAAAGAATATTACTCAAGGAATATTGAGTATAAAAGTATTAAAACCTTTAAATTTAAATTATGTTACTGTCTCACTCAATTTAAATTAAGTAATTCTCACAAGTCACTGAGGGATTATTTTTAATAGCCTAATACTGTTTCAGAAGAAATTCACTACTTTTATTTCTCTTCAATAAATATAATAATAATGTAGGTTTTAAACAAGTACTTTTTGCTTATTGTGTTTAATAACCAAGTATATGACATCAAATGTTTCAGAATTTGCTAATTAATCTCATATGATTATTTTGACTCACTTGGCAGTCACGAGATGAAAAAGGCAGACACTGTGTACAAATAGGAAGTTCGTGCAAGGTCAAGCTCTCAAAACCACATGCAAATCTCCTAAGCACATGGTTTAGAGCTCACACAGCCCACCAGCGGGTTATATAGGCATGCAGATGATAGAAAAGAAAAGTGCCTACATAAAGAAAGTACAGGATGACCAAAGAGAGTGACATTTCTTCATGACAGCTATCTAATGCAAACCGTATACACAATATTTTTTTGTTGAGTGTGTGTGTGTGTGTGTTTGTGTGTGTGTTGGGGTGGGGCAGAGTACAGAAATGTGGTTTGTATTGGGGAGTAACAAATTGTTTAAAAAGATTTTTTTTTAGCTTAAGCAGTTCTTCACTTTTAAGAATATCTATTTTTCTACCTTGTCCCCGCGCTTATCTCCCAGAGACTTCTATCTTGTGTTGCCTACCACTCCATCATGCAAATAAAAGGTTAAAACTGAAATTTGAAAGCATTAAACAAGCTCTAATCCTGACAGATAACATGGATATTCTCCACATTTTACACGAGAATTAAATTATATATAAATACCTCCTGCTCTTACCGGTGGGTGTTGTGATTCCATGTATTAAGGTGTGAAGCAGACAGGAAAGAGATAAATCTTTCATAAGTACATCATCAATTAGGCAAGTGGTATATAAACCATAGTCATAGGTAATAGATTCAAACAATGAAAAGTAAATAGTCACAAAAGTAGACTTGTGCTCACAAAATGGTCACAATACTAGAATTTTACAGGGAGAAGAAATGATACCATAAGTAAGTGGGTTTTTCCCCCCACTATTGTGCAATAAACTAGCAGTATGGAAAGAAATTTTGTGATGCAGATTTTAGTTAAAATATATAATCATACTGCTTTATCCTACACAGCAGAAAGCCCCCAGTACTTTCTGAACGATGAAAACTTGGTTAAACAATAAACTCTTACTGAAATAGAGAGCATCAATCAATTTGGGAGCATTCTTTCAAGTGATATTAAGGTGTTCCCTTAGCAGTGAGATTCATTCATCAAAAAGAGAATGAATTCTTCATAGAGAGCTTTGGGATTATTGGAAATAACTCAGAGTTCAATGAATGTTTTAGATGAAATATATTAATTAATATCCATAAGGACAGATTTGATTAGCTCTAAAAATTAAAGTGTTTTATGAACAACAGTGGCCTTATTTCTGATTAATATAGATTGCATCAAGCTGTGAGGAACTTACTCACACGTAAATGGAAGATTCTTGCAAATTAGGCCATACTTCCAACTGTTTTCTGTACCCTGACTGATAATTATGAATCTTTGCTCTTTTCCTGAAGATATTTATTTTGATCAAGCTTCCAGATCTCTGAGCAACTGGTCATCTAGGAAGCATAAGCTTGTTGATTTAAATAGGTATGACTACCATTGTAAATATGAGAGATTTCTTTTTTGGAAGGATATTTAGAAGCAGGTGACTACCTTTGGAATAGTAGCCACATTGGATGATAATTTAATTTTGATCGTTTTATTATACTTGGATAGGATGCTGCAGACAATGGCTCACTAGGTGACTTATTTAAGTGATCAATCAGTCCAAACAGCAAAGTCAAATGAATATCAGCATCATATCTTGCAATGTTCTTCTAATAAAAGCAAAAGCTTATTGGGATAGCATATATTTAATTGTGTTTCCCTTTGAGTAGAGGTGCAATAAGAAGTGGGCTATGGCAAGTTATTATTTTCTATGCTTTGGCTAAAAGAGATGAAAGAATCCATATTTCTGCTTGAAAGAAAAGATTCATTAAACCGGGTAGGTACAATAATAAGGGCACATAAGTTAATTGCTTACCAGCACTGAAAATAAAAAGAAAGAAAACTGTACTTAAAGGAAATATTAAACTTCCCATCACAGAATGCATATGAAATGCCTATGGATCCTAATGTTTGGCATGCGTTCCCCAAACATCCTACCTTTTAAAGTTTGGTAACCTTAGTTCTTATCTTAATGAGGACTCATTTATTCTGGCCTTACCCAAACCTGATAATTTACACTTGCCAAATCTTAATTTACATTGTCCCAGATCTTTCTTGGGTTGCAGGATCCTACCTAGAACACTGAAAGTCTGAAGAGGGAATTCCTAGTACGTAAAGTTATATCAGTTTGCATCACGTTATAATGCCTTTGCCACACAATATAACTAGATATAGCACCATGCAATGCCATGAATTGAGAATGAGAGACTATCTTCAGGGTAGAAAATAAATATTTGAAAGAGGAAAAAACAAAAAGCAGGGGTGTTTCAAGCTGGTGAGACTTGAAAAACATTTTAGCTGTATACTGCAATGATGGTTGTTTCACTTTTGAAAACAGAGCTACATACCATATTCATATCAATGCCATTGGTGTAAGTCCAAGCATGTTGGAAATATTCTTCAAGCCGCTGACGCAGAGGGTTAGGAATTTGGTGAAAGCGAATGAATTCTTTTACTCGCAGCATCTGCATGTGGTACCTGGCGGTTCCTGAGTACAGTCTTTGGATAATTGCAGATACATTCCCAAAAATACTTGCATACATTAGTGCTAGATTAGATAAAAAACAAAGTTAGAACCACTGAACTTGTGAACATGTCAGATATTACCAGTACTTTGAATGATATAGGCTGACTTTGGTCTTCTCAGAAAGACCATGGATATTTACTACCAGCTCTTTGAAGAAAACAATCAAAACATCAACCAATTTTCCTTTATATTCTACAATTTGAAGAGTAATCTTGAGAAGAAATGAGTCGGTCCTGATCAAACTTTTAAATGGAAGATTTTTCCTTGAGCTATGGGTCTGTTTAAAACCTAACCATACAATTTACAATGCAAAATCTGCCAGCAACAGATAGTACATCAATAACAACATTCAAATATGGTTTCAGTGGGCTAGAATACAAATACACTATTATGTTTAAAATTAGAAAATTGCCTTAATTGGATATTTCAGATATACCATGGGGAAAATATCATTGGATAAAAATGGTGCTTTGGGACTTTAAAATGCTCTGGACTTTTAATTGTGCTGCAAATACCACCTCACCCCCACCTCCAATACACCAATATTAAACAAAACAAAAACCAAAATGTATTCCCTACCTTCTTCTCCTTTTCTCTACTCTTTCAAAAAAATTCTTATAATCTTAAAAAATATCAGAAATATTTTGAACTACTTAGGACTTGCTATGCAAATGACTAACAATGATGCATGATTTTTGCTCAATAATTTTGAGAAAGTCAGTAGCCTCCTTTAAATATGAAACCACTATTAACTGACTTTAAATCTGGATTCTGGATCTATTAAAATGTGTTTTAAGACATTTATCCATGAGAAACAGAGTTATTTTTGGCTTAGGACAATGATAATGGTTTTTCTTTCATTGGAAAAAAAACTATAAGGGTGTTTCTTAGTCTGATATACCATTTAAGTTACAGTTTTCATCTTGAGCTATCATTACTAGTAACAACCTTATTTCTTTTGTAAAAACAAACCTTATCGTGTTCTTTGCTAACTTAGTTATCATTTGTAGACAATGCTAAAATAAAGTTTGATACTTCAAATTAAAGTCCTCTTTATCATGGATGGCCTGTCAAATTCTTGACCATTAGTTTTTGAGAGCAGGTTAGGCATATGAAAAGTGAGTTAACTTTTTTCAGGTTAGTAGGGTTCTTGAACACAATGGAGCAATAGTATGTATGTAGAGACATTGGTAAGTATGTATGTATGTAGAGATAGTGGTGGTGGTAGGAAACTAGCATAGGAGTAATTAAATAGTATAGAATGTTTTAAGGATTCATCTAAATAATCAATTTTTCCCTTCAACTCATGTTTTAAATACTGTCATTTTTTTATTTTATAATTTTGATGGTAGGTTTTAAACAACATTAATATTTGTCTAGGTCAAATACGATAATGTATACAAGATATTGTGTGTGTATGTGTATGGTTTTGATTATTATTATTACTACTACTACCACTACTACTACTATTACTACTACTACTACTACCACCACCACTACTACTACCACTTATATTACTGCAGCTGCTGCTACTACTACTTCTACTACTACTACTACATCAAAATAGTCTTTCTTCTTAAACTTTCACCTTCCTCTCTCCGTAGTTACGTACAACATCTGAATATCAGGAGTGTTGTTTGACTGCCATAAATGGTAACTAGCTTCATCTCAAAATAGGACTTTTTTTGGTTCTATTTGAAGGGGTAAAGGTTGAAATAATATTCAGATGCTAGAGATGGTAGGTAAGGTGGACAAAGCCCATTTTGGTGTTATCAGCCACGGAAATATGCTAACAGTGATGACTGGAACACATATTTCTTCTTAGGGGGAGGAGGCTATGAAGAACATGTGTGAATAAACAAAGCATTAGGCTGTAAGGACAAAGCAGTTCAAGAATATAGCTTGCTTTATGCCTTAGGTGCCTCCTGTGAAAAAAGTATATTTGTATGATGTGTATGTTTCCTGAACCCAAAGAAAATATACTTATGTATGTGGTTCATCCTAGGTAATACTTTAGAATAGAGGAATATTCTAGAAGGCACTAGCCAAGAATTTACTTAATCAAGATTAAGTAATATTCCAAAAGTTTTTAAGAACATACTTAATGAAGATTAAGTCAGGCTGATTCAATTATGTTTTCAATTAAAATGACATCATTACACATCAAAGGAAAATTTGAAAAAACACTTTATTTCATTTCAAGTAAACAATGTGACTTCCTATTCCCATCAGATAGATGTTTGGGCCACAAACAAATATTTCACACACATCAGCACCCTGACAAAAATCTAATTTAAGGGGAATAGATACATCAATCCCTAAAATAGCTACAAAAGAATCTCTGAAAGGAGAGTCAATCTTATGATTTAAAAAAATACAATAAGAACTCTTGACTTAATAATATCTATTTCTCTCTCTTTAGATAGAGCAAAAAAGAAAAGGAGCTGCTTAAAATTGTAAAGGCAATAAACTGGAATTAGTACAAAAGATGTTGAATTAAATCAATATATTTTAGCCAGTTTATAGCAATACAGAGAGTGTGGCACTGTGAAAAGGACAGAGTTGAGTTCAAATCCTTACTCTGCCACTCAGTAGCTATGAGACTTTGGGTAATTCACTTAACCTTGATGAGATATTTCCTCTTCAAATGGAGAGAGTAATTGATGGGCTACTTATTCCATAGGGTTGCTGTGATAAAAGCATTTTGTAAGTTCTAAAGTATTATATAAGTATTTTGTCATCATTATTACATAAGAATAAGCAAATTAGTATTTTGTGTCCATGTTAAGTATTTAAAGATCTTTGAATCCCTTCCACAGTTTTCTAGACTTGCTGATGTATCTAAGACACAGAATTGCTTTCTTATGCATGGTATATGACTTTTTGAATAACCTACATGCATATACATCCAGATAACATCTTACTCTAGTGACTCATCATGGTATAGTGGTGACCTAGGTTTTTGAAGGCCATGCTAGTGGGGCACAAGTTCTATCAGGCAAGTTCTACCAAGTTTGAGAAGAATTAAACACAATCCCTATTTTTCAAGGATTAGCTATTACCTATAGGCTGTCTCCTGGGGATGAATTCTTAGACCATGGCAATGCATGAAAGAAAATAAAAGACAAAATGGCACTCAGTCTTTGTAGACTTTTTCTACTTCTTCAGTGATCATTGCATAATGGAGGAACAGGGGGCAAAGGGTGCTAAGAAACACAGTTTTTAGACTATCTCTAAACATTAACTTAACTTGATGCTCTAACTGTGAGCTCCTTAGCCAATGACCAACAATTTGACATATTATTGCAGGAGCTGAATCATAGCAATAATTATATTCTTGCTTTTAATGAAGTCAGAAGATATAAGCAAATAGCAGCTAAATGAAATGATAGTTCACAGGTTATTTTTAGAAAAGTAAATACAGAAATGACGGAACTGGTTTTATGGTCCAAAACCAAGAAAGATCACTTCATGGTAAATGTGCCCATCTCACCTACACTGTCCAGAGTGGGCATAAAGATAATTTTAGCTTCTGTGCTTAACTCTGTCATAGTAGATGAAATGATGGAGAAAATCTATGAAGGATTCCTAATTAACGACAAATATACTTTAATATATGGTGACTTTAATGTAAAAGTGGACATGGGGAAGGTGGAAAATGTGTAGGAAGCCATATCGAAACTCCCTCAATGCCTTCAAGATTGTATTGCTTCCAGCATTGGTATGGGATGGTAGGGTTGTTATGGCAATTCATATATTACAAGCTGGTGAAAGTTGCATGGACCCATAGGTTTTTAAAATTTATCTTTAAAACTTTAGCTTACTTTCAAAGAAATGTAGGAAGGTTTACAAAATAAACAACTTTTAAAAGAATTCTGACCACTGGAATCAATGATCAGCCATGATTTTATAGGTCTGATAATGAAGAATGCTATCTTCTACTTGATAGCAAGTAGATGCAGTAAATATGCAGAATGAGATACATTTTTTGAAAATGACCAATATGGAGTTGTTGGATTTTTTGCTTAACTATGCAAATTTGTTCTAAAGGTTTAATTTTTTTTCCCATTTGGTGGAGAAGTAGGAGGAAGAGAAAAAATATCTAAAATGAAAAAAAAATTTAATTAAAAACTTTATTTTAAAGTAGTACTTTCTGGTTATGGATTAAAAAAAACACACAACAAAACTTAAGCCATAAGGAATATTTTAAAATGAACATGGTGTCCTGAATGTCTTACTGTAATTTTAAGCTACTAAAGTTTTAAACTGCACTGACTCTTGGTATACAGT
This sequence comes from Gymnobelideus leadbeateri, assembly GCA_011680675.1. Taxonomy (NCBI): domain Eukaryota; kingdom Metazoa; phylum Chordata; class Mammalia; order Diprotodontia; family Petauridae; genus Gymnobelideus; species Gymnobelideus leadbeateri. Next base: position 1,115,010 of record WOXC01004731.1, read on the forward strand.
GCATGTTCTTTCTCTAAATATAAACATCCACACATTAAGAAAAGCAAATGACAAATAATAATGGAATCACAGACTGTTCAAATTGGAAGGGACATCAATGGTCATCTAATTCAAACTATCACTCCTTAAAAAGGAATCCCTAGTATAGTACAACTGACAAATAGTTATACAAACTCTTTTTAAAGACTTACATAAAGGAGGAATTCATGACCTCCTGAGGTTAGGAAGTTATATATATATATATATATATATATATATATATATATATATATATATAGATATAGATATATATGTGTGTGTGTGTGTGTGTGTGTGTGTGTGTGTGTGTGTGTGTATTATATATATATATATATATATATGTATGTATTTCCCCCCTCCCCAACCAAGTCTAAATTTGTCTCTGCTTTCAAGTTTTGTCCTTGGTGGACAAAAAGAGCAAATCTATTCCCTCTTCTCTATGGTAACCCTTCAAATAATTGAAGGGCTTAATTTTTTTTAAAATTTTGTTTTGCTTTTTTGCTGGGAGAAGGTGATTCCCTCTGAGTTCTTCTCCCTAGCCTAAACATACTATTCCTTTCAGTGGATCTTATTATGACAAAGACTCAAGGCCCTTCACTATCATGGTTGCCCTCCTTTGGATGATCTTTAGTTTGTTAACATTTCACCTAATTTTGGTGATTTGGTGCCTGGAACTGAACATAATGTTCAAGAGGTGTTCTAACCAGGCAGAAGTGTATTGGAACAATTACTATGTTATTCCTGGAAGTTATATTTTTAAAAATTTGACTCATTAAATTAGTTTTATTAGATGGAGCCACATCACAACACTGAGTTTTATTGAGCTTTCAGTCCATAAATCCCCAGATGTTTTTCAGTTAAATAGCTCTTTTACTTTGTTTCTCACATTTTGCACCTGTGAAGCTGATTTTTTGAACCAAAGCTTGTGGATTTACATATATTCCTATTTATTATAATCTTATTAGATTTAGCTCAATACTCTTGCCAGTCAATATTAGAAGGTAGAAATGGGATTTTGACTCTGTAATTGTGTTTTAGCTATTCCTCCAAGATTTATGTTATTAGCAGATTTGATAAGCATCCCACCTACAGCTTTTTCCACAGGGCTAAGGTGAGATCCCCAGAGCACTCCACTGTAGACCTTCTCCTAAGCTGATATATTACCATTAGAAACTACTCTTTTGGTTCTGCCATTCAACTAGTTTTCAATTCACCCTTTAACTACTACTGATAATTTTCCCCCAAAATTTGACAAACTTTTTCTTGCTATTTCTCTGATATGGTATATATTTAAGAGTTAACAAACCCTCGAAAAAGAATATAAAGTTAGCATTATCTGTTCTTGAGGAAATCATTCTGACTCTTTGAAGCAAAGAAATTATGCAGCTTAAGGGGTTCAGGGACTCCCAAAAATCTGAGTACAGGACAGGGTCGTCTGGAATGAATTGATGGACTCAAGCATTTTTTTAAGTCAAGGGGGTGAAGGAACTTGCCTTCCTTTTAAGGAACTTGCAACTTAACAGCAATGATGCTAAAGCTTATATAGGAAAAGTAATGGATTATCTGACAGATATGCAAATTAGGTAATAATTTACAATCCTGGTCACATGTGCCATTCACTACTAGAAATTAGGGGAAGGGGTTTCTCAGAGATGTATTTTTGATCTGTTATGTCCATAGCAAGATAGCTGTGAGAGTTGATATCTATAGCTTGACCTCTGGATTGAATATGATAACTTTGGGAATCAATACATGATAATTCTATGTTTACAAGATAGTTCTGTTTTACAAGAGAATTTCTTCAGAGGTCAACTTTTTCTTGTGATGGGGAATGATAGTTTGTTTTACTGGGGTCCACTCATGAGTTACTGTCAGGCATAGTGTCCTTGGACTGGGGAGAAAACTGTCAGGGATAGTGTTTTGAGGCTAAGGAGAAATGTGATCTTGGAACTGGGGTACAAGCATAAGCACTCAAGTACCTCATCACTACCACTTCTAATCACTATCTTTTTAATTATTCATTTTAGAATTTTTCAGTTATCATTGTTTCATCTACTTTAAGCATTGGTCTTTTCCCTTCATTGATTCTCCTCCTTGGCCAAATATATATTAAATGAACCATTTTTTATTCTTGACTTTTCAAAACCATCCTTAGCTTTTTCTAATGTTTAGCACTCAGTAGTTTTTATATATTAATAACAATCCCTATTTTGGGGGGGTATTCTTTCCCATTATATGCACTTCTTTCTACTTTCTATATATATATCTTGGGGGAAAAAAAAGCTAAGTTGGTCAGTGGATTCCCTATGGATCCCTTCTGGAATAACTTTCCATGCAGAATTTTAGCCCATGGGATCCCTAAATCCATTGATCCAAAAAAACTAGAATAAAGCCTAAATCCAGCTTCCATCTCCTTCTTAAATCACAAACTCTAGGAGGGAGTAGTTATTCTCTTCTCTCCTCACTACCCACCAAAGTTCCTGCCATTTCTATCCCAGAAATGGCTTTGTCCTGTTAGAAATCAGATCCAAAACAGAAATGTATAACACACAATGATGCTTTTGTCATGGAGTATGTCCAGAGGAGTATCTAATTGGGAGATTCCCTGATTATCTGATCAAACTTTTCAGATGCTGCTGTTAGTGGATGCCATTGTGCTAATGCAATCAAGCCCTGGAACACTGCAGAATCTCCTAACTGAGGATCATAATCTTTCAAAAGATACTGGACTAACTAGTCAAATAGGAAAAACTAAGTGGATGAAAAATGTAATTCAGTTAGATTTGTTGCTTGTAGAATTGATTTAAGCACATATATAGGTTAGATAATATAAAAGAATAATAAACAAGGCCTAGAACTAAATAAGATGTAGACAGTGGGCTAGACTGTGTTTAGAAAATTCTATGCAGTTTTTAATGACTGAAAGCCTCTTCCTGAAACAAATTCTCATTTAAAAAAATATCAATATTCTGCTGGTGAAGGCAACCGATAATAGAATATCAGAATATTTATGGAATTGAAATTGCAGATTAGTCAAAGGCATTGGTGGGTACAACTATACTGAAGATTATTATCAACAGTGAATTGCAAGCAAAAAACAGAGTAATATATATATTATATATATATATATATATATCACCAAAGGGATGTATGACTGTAAAAGGAGGTGAGCCATCTATATAATACAGTAAGATACAAGGTAAACAAATGAACTGCCCATGTACTGCACTGGTACCTATGTAATATCAAGAAAGCTAGAGAGAATTTCAGTGGACTGATCATGGAGTATATATAGGAGGGCTAATATATGAGTCACATGGGATGAGATGATATAGATGATGTATTTCTTCATTGTTGGAAGCAATACCCACATTGATATGATTACAGAACCACTGGAATATTTAGCTGGAGAAAAGCAAAGCACTTTTCAAAATGTTTATTAAATACATGCTAAGCAGCAAAGGGGATATAAAAATAAGCCAGACAAATCATTGGCCTTGAAAGCAGTTTACAACCCAGTAGAGGAAAGAAAATACCAATAACTATAAAACAAAATAGAATATTGTAGCCTATGAGGATTACAAAGTGCTATGAGAGTTCAAAGAGATTAGATTTCCCAGTTGAAATGAAGGGATAGAATAGGGAAGGCTTCATTGAAGACTTATCATTTGTACTGGACTTTTTTTTTTGGAGGGCAATTGGGGTTAAGTAACTTGCCCAAGGTCACACCGCTAGGTTTTTGATTGTGTGTGTTAAGTGTCTGAGGTTGGATCCGAACTCAGGTCCTTCTGACTCCAGGGCCAGCGCTCTACTCACTGCGTCACCTAGCTGCCCCCTGTACTGGACTTTTAAGGAGGAAATGGGGGAATCTAGGCATAAAAAACAATCTGACAAAGAGTGCTAGCCAGAAAGCAAAGAGTTACAGTGAAAAATCCAGTTTGGCTTAAGAATAGACTATATGAAAGAAATTATTTTAAAATAATCTTGGAAAAGTAGTCTGGTGCTATATTGCAGAAGGCATTGAATGACAGAAAAAAGTTTTGACCTAATTTAATAGAAAGTGGGGAATCACTAAAGATTTTTGGTCAGAGGAGTAACATGATCAGAGTGTATAGAATAGATTAGATTAGGTAGAGAGTATAGGTAGGGAGATTTGTTAGGGTAAAAGTAATATCAAGTATCTGCTTATTCTAAAGTTTTATTTTTTTTATCATTAATAAGGGTTGAGGAGAGAGGCAGCATGCCTTAGTAGATAGAGAATGCCTGAGAGCCAGGAAGACCTGAAGTCAACTTTCACCTCTGGCTCATACTGGCTATGGGAAACTGGATAAATCACTTCACTTAGTCCTCTAGGAAATTCTCTAAAGTAATAAATTGTAGAAAAGGTGCTGCTCTGCACTGATAAAAGGAATTTCCTCTCCTGGGATTTCTCTACTCCAAATGAAATCATAGGTCCAGTCTTTAGATGATCCTAAAGGGTAGGGAGGTTAGATCTTCAAAAGTGGATATAAAGCCCCAACAATTTGCCTGATTTAAAACAAAATGTATCACAAACATAATTTATTATTGAGGCAATTATTTATCAAGGAAGCTAAGTGGCAAAGTGGATAGGATGCTGGACCTAGAGTCAAGAAGATTTGAGTTCAAATTTCGTCTCAGACTTTTACTAATTGTGTGATTCTGGGCAGGTAACTACAACTCTGTTTGCCTCAGTATTTTGCATTGTAAAATGAATATAGTAATAGCATGTCTGTTCTAGGGCTGTTGTGAGGTTCAAAGGAGATAATGTTTCAAAGAACTTAGCACAGTGTCTGGCACACAGTAAGCACTATATAAATGTTGTTACTCTGATCATCATCATCATCATCACCATAACCATCACCACCATCACTTGGCTAACCCCCCAATCCGCAATATTTTTTTCTGATCTAAGTGATAGTTTTTAATGAGGACAACAACTCTTGGTTGGTTGGTCTGCCCCAAACATAGCTCATTGACTTTATTGTTTTGCTTTTCTATTTATACTAACTCCTTTAAAATGTTAAGTTCCTCCTATTACTCTTTGATGGTCTGAAGCAAGGGAAAATATTTAGAGGAAAGACAGGGATACATACTTCAAGCAAAACAGAATGTAAAAAAATTATGTTTAACAAATGTTTTTATAGTGCTTTGAATAAATAAACACATCCTGTTCTTTGTTAATACTGATCTGATTAATGCTTGTATTCCCTTGATAACTCTACTTTGTATGACTGTGGAGAGGATGAATTCCAGTACCTTATATTTTTTATATCTTTATTTTAGAAAAATTTTGTCTCTAATTCAACAGTTTGTCCCTTTGGAATTTCTTTATAAGGCAGGAAATTGGTTAAAGAAAAACTCCTTGTTATCTCCAACCATCTGTGGGTATTATGCATGTATTTTATAAAAGCCATTTCAATTAGTAACTGGCATAAACTTCTGTATATTGATATACTTCATAGGATTGGAGGAAAGAAAGTTTTCTGTGAGAGGAACTACCTCTTTAGGAATGACATTTTTACTTCATCCAGTAAGGCCTAGGCTCATTACACTTTAGAATGCAATGCAAAATCTGTGCTTAAAAGTCAAGTCTTTGCTTGGCTTTGGGAGCAGGATCAATAGTTATTTAAAGGCAATTTTATTTATTTATGCAAATATCTGGATGTTCAGGGTTTAAAGTACTTATATATATATATTCATATATGAAATGTATCTTAAATAAATTGGGCAACAAACTGGGGAAAACACTTAGAATAAATTAGATTTATGGAAGCACTTTTCAAAATTCAATATTTTAAAAATTGAAAGTCAAGTATTTGAATTTAGTTGTCAATCAAAGTTGATATTTTTAAACAATTGTCTTGTAGTAACACAATCCCTTTAGTGGTTCTGAAATGTGAACTCATAGGATTTTTCATCTCAAAGGATGCTAAAGTGGTTTGAAACTGTTGGCCATCATATTAGCCCACTGTAGCTATGGTTATCCCCACTTTCCTCCATCCCTGACTTTTAGTGCAATGGCACAAGTAGATGACCCATCATTCAATGCCTAAGGAAAAAGTCTTACACCTCTGCAAAAATGGAATCATGAGATTGTCTTTTACATTCAAACAAGCTTCTACCTGAGAAGGAAATTCCTGAAAAAAGTCTCTAGCAGTAATAAAGAACAGCATTTAAAACTATTTCATTCTAGAATCCTAAGAGTAATGTAATTGCAACTTCATTCTGGTGGCATGCTTAGGTCCTAATAACCTTTGATTGATTTTATAGCATCTGCTTTGGAATAAACCAGATTCCATAGAACAAAACATCTGATAATGTTCCATTATGCCCAATTTTCCTCACTTATCTCCCTCCCCCATTTTATCCACAACAAACTTATCCTAGAATTGTTAATATATTCATTATATTTGGTAATCAGACAGAAGTTTTACTTACAGCCAATCAACATGACACAAATGGAAAAGATTTTCTCCGAATTGGTGTTAGGAGACACATTCCCGAATCCTACACTTGTTAAACTGCTGAAGGTAAAGTAAAGTGCTGTAACATATTTGTCTTTAATGGATGGTCCAGAGCTTGCATCACTTTGATTGTAACGTTTTCCAATTTGTTGTCCTAAGGTATCCAACCATCCAATTTTGTCAATCAGGTAAGGCCTTTCTACATTGCCAATGGCATACCAAATGCAAGCCAGCCAATGTGCAATTAGCGCAAATATGCACATGAGAAGCATGAGAACAGCAGCACCATATTCAGAATATCGGTCCAGTTTCCGTGCCACTCTCACCAATCGCAGAAGCCTAGCTGTCTTCAAAAGGCCAATTAGTGTTGTGGTCTGCAGAAACAAATACGCAACATCAGAAAGTGTTACTACTCAGGAGGAGGCATGTTCCCAAATGGTAAATCCAAGTTTAAAAAAATGCTTTGAAGTGAAAGATCAAATTATAACAGTGTTTTAATTAAATATTAATTTCATTTCTTTAATAAAATCCTGAACCACCACACTGTGAGATAGGTTGCAAAGAGACAATTAGCATAGCAAGGAAAGGGCACTCTAAGAACTGGTTATATTAGATACTATGCTTAATTGATAGACTTTAGACCTAAATTAGGAATCTATTGGATGAACCTATATCTTCATATGAGAGTTAAACCTCATTACAGTGGTAGTTTAACACTTCAGCTTCTAGGTGTCACAGATAACTATGTATCTCTAATATTATAATTATTATTGACCAGTATCTAATGGTAAGACAGGGTCATGTAATAAAAGGACACGTAAGTGTGTATTTGGCCTTGAAATTTGATAACTATAAATTATATGTTTGTTTCTTAGATTTCCTAAACAATGTCAATTATAAGGACTATATAATCCACAGGGTATGTAATCATTCTATTGTTACATGGTAGTTATCAATCAATTACTAAGTAATTTTATCTTTATACTACTGTGAATACTTATTTCATGAAATACTTCCAACTGAATTAAGAATAATAATCACCACATTAAAATAGAATGTAAAGTTGAATACAAACATTAAAAGTTATCTTTTTATAACCTTTAAAAAAGCAACAAAAATCTCCTAGTTCAAAGAAAAATCTTTCTATTAAAAGAAATGCTAAAAATACATTTCACTGGGTATTTTCTTTGGGTACTCTAGCACCATACTAGGCAAAGAAAGTAGAGAGCATCCTTTTTAGGATTCTCTCTGACAGTCTACTGCAGTAGAGGTGTACTCATTTTAGTTGGCACATAGCAATTTTCTTCTTTAAGGAAATGCAGAAAGTTTGGAGATGTGTACTTCCAGGAATTCTGATTGCTATTACTCTGTTGTGTTCATTGTCTCAGATGCTATGGGATAAAGATGGGAGGCAAGGTAGAGAGAAGGAGAGAGAAGAGTTGGGAAGGAGAAATTTTTAATAAGGACAACCCTTCTCAGTGTATGAAAGGAGAGACCGAGGTAGAATTGGCCTACTTCCTCTTGCTAGAAGGTGCATTTTCACTTTCATCCCCTGGGCATTTCATTTAGTAAGGTATGGATTCTGAAATAAAATAGGACCTTTGAGTTCTGAGAAGAAGTAATATATTTTCCAATTTATCTAACTTTTCCCCCTAAGGCTATACTCGTGTAAGGAGAAACACTTGCCTTCTAGCCCCGTGCACAAACCACCAGAGACTTTGAAAGGCAGAGATTTGAACTGGCTACACATACTGTTTATCATGTTGGCAGCAGGAATTTCCCTGGCTCACTCACCACTTCTCTTCTGCTTTTATTTTGAGTGTTCCCCCCTACTTGTACTGTGGCCCATTTATTTGTTTTATAACTGGAGAAATATTTGAGATTTGTTATTTGAAGCTGCTATATCCGTATAGTAGCTTGGGGGCAAACTGCTATATTGACCTAAAAATAAATAAAATAAGATTTTGAAAAACACTAGGCAAGCAGTTATTTAAAGGAAATGCTTCACAACAAATATGAAGTGTTTTTTCATAACATACCGAGGTGACTGGGTAAAAACAACTCTCATAAATACAAAGATGGTAACACTAAAAAGATACTTCATTTACAAATGAAAAAAGTCTCTTGAGTGGGAAACAACAATAATAATAATAATAATAATAATAATAATAATAATAATAATAATAATATAAATCATCCATTGTCATTGGCCTGTTCTAAGGTTACTCATAAATTAAAAGAAATAATCATGAAACCCTAGATGCCATCAAGTACATTAAACATACAAATTGACATGATGAACATAGCAAAGAAAGTAAGGTGAATATGGAACTGGGAGGGATATGGTGTAGGGCCATATATCTCCACATGATTTTTATTATTCGTAGAAAATGATTATGTAGAGTCAACCAGAGTTGTAGAATTTACTCTGAAACCATTACTAAGCAATTGGTCTAGGTCTCTGTTGAATTATAAGGATGAATAAATAGTGACTTCAACAATCAAAGACATTCTCTTGTGGTTTAGTAATATGTGCCGGAATGCAATTACTTATGCTCATCTGACAAGGTAAAAAATGACTCTGACATATCTATTGTTACCCTGTTGATACCAACACATCTGAGCATTCTTTGTCAATCATGGTAGTGCACCATGGTATCACCAAAAGATAATTATTTTTATATTATAGATGACATTTTGTATTAAAATAGTACTTTTTATCTTCAATGGCCTTTAATACTTAATTCTCTCTCTCTCTCTCTCTCTCTCTCTCTTTTTTTTTTTTGCTTTTTTGGAGGGCAATTGGGGTTAAGCAACTTGCCCAAGGTCACACGGCTAGGTTTTTATTTGTGTGTGCATTAAGTGTCTGAGGCCGGATCCGAACTCAGGTCCTTCTGACTTCAGGGCCGACACTCTACTCACTGCACCACCTAGCCGCCCCACTTAATTCTCTTAACACTCTGTTGAAGACTGGAGGTTTATTGCCCCAGTTTACAGATGAGGGTTAAGTGATTGTTTCAAAACCTCAGAGGGATGACAAGGGAAGAACTTGAATTCTCAGATCCCTGCCTCATCACTCCAACCACTTAACTGTGTCTCTTACAGTGGACACTTTTGGAAAATGAATATCCAGGGAAAACCAACTAACAGCTTTCAAAGTTTGTTCTGGGCATTTTTTTGAAGCTTCATCCAACTTTATTGGTGAACATTATCTTGCTCAGATTGGAAGAACCCATTTATAATTTGCTTGATTTTAAAGGATGTAATTAACACCTTCCTCTCAGATTAATCATATGCTATCAGGCTTTTGCTGAAGAAAGTTTTGTTTTAGGGTCATAGTTTATCCCACAGTATATTCAAATTTATGTAGTAACCAGTTGTGTTATAGTATGGGTCTTCTATATTTGTAATTTTCATTTAGGAAAATTCGTTTTAAATCAAACTATATAGTGACCCGTATCTAATTGATAGAGAAATTACTTACTGGAAATGAACAATTATCTTTTAGGTATTTTTTCCCTCCTTTCAAGAATCAACTTAGGTGCCAACTCCTCCATTTACCTCCCCAGGTATGAATGATATTCCACTGACAAGTTTCTCATAAAACTTTGAATGTCTCCTTTGCAATTATTGTAATTCTGCCTTCTAGCATAATTTATAGGTACCCACTATTAGGTTGTAAGCTCCTTGATTGAAAGAACTGTTTCCTATTGTTAGATCCTCAGCATTTGTTCTTGTACACAATAGGCACTTAATAAAAATTTATCCAACTGTTGACTTTTTATTTTGAATTAGAATTAAGCACATATTCATTAAGCCCCTAGAAGGGATAAGTCATAGTTCCTGGCTATAGTTACTGTAATTGATCCTTGTCAATAGAGATCCTCCTGTAAGGATTATACAGCACAGTAGAAAGTAATAGTTTAAGTATTTGGGGAAATCAAGGAAATGGATTGTTAAAATGGCAGAATATATGAAGAAGTGAATGGCTGGGCAGTGGAACAGCACCAAACAAAAGATATCTTTTTAACCTTTTGAGTTGTGTAAAAAAGATATAATGAATATAGACAATTCCCAAACTTTACATGGAGTCAGAATGACCATATGATTTTGAGCATCTCAAACATGTTGGAACTAACAATGATTTCTCTTAAATGATTGAATGAAATTTTAAACTTTTCATGCCAGAATTCCAGGGACTTAAAAGGACACATAGTTAAGAGTTTTATTTTAAGGCATTTAGTCAGAATTGGCTTTTTCTGTGAAATATCTATTCTTCTAGGTATTCAATTATGTCAAATTTCCAAATAGTGTGTGAATTCTAATTCTAACAGCTTTAAATATAAGCTGTCCATGTCCATGTCTTCTAAAATCACAGATAACTCTTTATCTTTGAGAAAGAATTTTTATGACAGAATAATCTCAGAACTGTAAGCTAATTTGAAGTTCACTTAGTCCAACCTCTCTTAGTTCTCTTCTTGAGTATCCCCATAAGTGATCTAGCCTTTGCTTTATCACCCTTGCATTTAGCTTATTAGCCTTTACATTTAATTTTTTTAGTGTCACGGACCCTTCTAGAAACCCTATGAAGAATATATACCCTTTCTCAGAATAATGTTTGTAAATGATTAAAATCTAATACATTTAATTCCAAAGGAAATCAACTATATTGAAATATAATTACAAAAATATTTTTAAAGTTGACAAATTCCAGGTTAAGAATTCCTGAATTAATGGGAACATATTACCTTAAGGAGATACCTATTCCCTTTGTAAGCATTCTCTCCATTGATACAGATGCCTATAATTTGTAATCTTAGAAAATTTTCTGGGGGGACTGGGAGGTTAAAGGATTTGCCCATGGTTACATATGGAACATGTGCTAAGAGGAGGACTTGAACCAGGTTTAATTCTAGACCAAACCCCTCCTTCTATTATACTGCATCACCTCTCTATCTAGACATTGTAGGACTGAAAATAGATTCCTAAATGAAAACTAAATATGTTCTAAACAAAGTTGAGTAAATCCCATTTATGAGACAGAAATTATGCCCAATAATTTGCCAGTACTCTCTACTTTCAAATACTCAATGAACTATAATGCACAAAAATCTGTGTGTGACAAATTCTATGACTACATTAAAAATTACTTCTTAAAACTTTGTATTTCACACTTGGGTATTTTGGTCTTTTTTTTGTCCTACAGGTAGATGAAAAGTGGAATCAAATGCTTTTTTCTGGATTTTATTGTTAATTTATAAATAAGGAAATAGAAACATTAAGCTATTGGTTGGCATGAAAAAGGCTGGAAGACTGAAAGAAAACTAAAAACTCCAATGCAATCTGGCCTGTCCTTTTATGATGCTATAAATTAAAATTTTTAGTGGGTAGCAAATGGCATAAGTCAATGCTTCGTGTTTAATTTGGATCTCATTCCAAATTACTCTTCAAATCTGTTGCTCATTGTAGCTTCCCAGTTAAGGAGCAATAACCAATATAACAAAATCAGTCAGTGCCAATATTATAAACTGAACTCATACTTTATTAGTTCTTATCCACTGCTTAACCTTATAAGCTACACTACTTTTCCATTGCTATCACAGAAAAAAAATCAAGAGGCTCTCAGGGACTTTAGAAAATCATCAGCATGAAATAGTATAAGGTACACTGGATTCTAGGCCCAACTCTTCTATTTCATACCCATGAACATATGTGATCTAGGGCAAATGACTTCATGGAGTCATGCCTCAGTTTCTTCATTTGTAAAATTTGAGGGCTTTGGTCAGATGATCCATTCCAGCTCTATAATTTTATGATACACTCTACAGTCCCCACAGGAAAGACCTCAAAGATCTATGAAAACTACTATGAGATAAAAAATTCCCAGAAAAGGAAATTCTATAACTTTTGGAAATTTATTTCAATGTTTAAAAGCCATTACTATTAGGAAATTCTTTCATATAGCTGATCTACATCCATTAGGCTAAAGTTTAGTCACAGTTGTTTTAGTTTTCTCTGTTCATAATGGAGATGAAAAACTATTTGCCTTTAATACATTTATACTATAGCAATATATTTACTCAATAGTATATATTTAATATATTTACCCAGTAGCAAACAAGATTATGGGAAAAATTAAATGGTGCATTTGATATAAGATTTTTATTGTATGAACTAGACTTGTTGTGTGCAAATAAGTATATTCTGACATAAAAATAAAATACCAGGTGCTTGATTACCAATGGATAATATATAAATGATGGATATATATGTGTGTATATTCATACACATTTATGTACACACAAACCTTAAACCCATTTTACTCTGGAGCTCATGGATTAGACCACAATAGGTCCCTGCTCTTAATGGCTATATTTGGGCCTTCTTGTCTCAGAGTGAATGTCAGTAGTAACTGTTTCTCTTTTGACCAGCAACCCTGAGGGTCTTCACCTTCTAGTTATTATTATTATTTTAAATTAAAGGGGCCATCCCTTGACTCACTTTTTAAAAAATTAATTTATTACTTTAGTTTCAGTTAACAAGAATCAATTCCATAGTTCCTTGATTTCCAAATTTCCTTTACTTCCCTCCCCCTCCTCCCATGACAGCATATAGTCCAGTATAGGATCTGCAAATACATTCATATTAGACATTATTCCAATTACAAAGGCATATTGTACTAGGTGGGATGAAAGATGGTAAAGAAGAAATAAAACCAAACAATGAAAAGAAAAAGATCATTTAGTTTGCTTCCATCAGGATTCAGGCTCAGTTCTTTCTAGTTATATCTCTGGATGGCGCATTTCTCTCTTTCTTGAGTCTTTCGGGATTGACTTATATCACTGTATTGCTGAAAAGAGTCCAGTCTGTCATAATTGGTCATCACAGATGTGGTATGTCTGTGATTGTATACAAATTTCTTCTGATTCTACTCTTCTCACTCAGCATCAGTTTGTATAAGTCTCTCCAGGTAATTATGAAATCCATCACCTCCTCGTTTCTTATAGCACAATAATATCCCATTACATTCATATACCACAACTTGTTTAGCCATTCCCCAATTGATGGGCACCCCTTTAGTTTCCAATTCTTTGCAACTACAAAAAGGGCTGCTATAAATATTTTTGTACATATGGGTCTTTCTCCCACTTCTATGATCTCTTTGGGATATAATCCTAGAAGTGGTATTGTTGGGTCAAAGGGTATGAAATTATTTATAATCCTTTGGGCATAATTCCAGATTGCTCTCCAGAATGGTTGGATAAGTTCACAACTCCACCAGCAATGTATTAGTGTTCCAGTTTGTCCACATCCTCTCCAGCATTTGTCGCTTTCTTGATTTGTCATCTTAGACAATCTGACTGGAGAGATGTGGTATCTCAGAGTTGTTTTGATTTACATTTCTCTAATCAATAGTGATTTAGAGCATTTCTTCATATGCTTATAGATAGCTTTAATTTCTTTCTCTGAAAATTGCCTGTTCATATCCTTTGACCATTTATCAATTGGGGAACGACTTGTATTCATATAGATTTGGCTCAATTCTCTATAAATTTTAGAAATGAGTCCTTTATCAGAGACAGAAGTTGTAAAAATTCTTTCCCAATTTCCCACCTCCCTCTTGATCTTGGTTACATTGGCTTTGTACAGAAGCTTTTCAATTTAATGTAATCAAAATTATCCATTTTGCATTTTATAATGCTCTCTAATTCTTGTTTGGTCCTAAAGTCTTCTCCTCTCCACAAATCTGTCAGGTAAACGATTCCTTGCTTTCCCAAATTGCTTACAGTATCATCCTTTACACCTAGATCATGCACCCATTTAGACTTGATTTTGGTATATGGTGTTAGATAGTGATCTATGTCCAGTTTCTGCCATACCGTATTCCAGTTTTCCCAGCAGTTTTTGTCAAATAGTGCATTCTTATCCCCAAAACTGGGGTCTTTGGGTTTATCGAACAATAGATTACTATATTCATTAACTGCTGGGTCTCCTGCGCCTAATCTATTCCATTGATCCACTACTCTACACCTCTGCCAGTACCAAGCAGTTTTGATGACTGCTGCTGTATAATACAGATTAAGATCTGGCATAGCTTTGACTCCTTTTTAAAGAGGCATATTCACCATATGGGCATAACCTCACTCAAAGTGAGAACCTGAAAAGGCCTTTGCTTGAAAGGGTCAGGGTCTCCCGTTGCATCCTGGGCCATCTTTAATTGCCCTGATGAATATGTGGCCATTGGACCCAGATGGCTCTGGATGAGAAAGTATGGCTGGTGACCTTGAGCAGCCCTCCCTCACTCCAATCAAAGTCAACTTCAAGTCATGTCATCACTTCTTTGAAAATGAAGGACCACTACAACATACATACATAGATCTATCCATCTAAAGGCAAAGATCACTGGAATAGTACTTCACCCACACTCCTGTTCAGGAAGTAAGCAGATAAGATTGGTCTGTAATTCAACTATAATTTCATATATTTTGTAAGACTTTTACTGCTAACTTCAACATGAACCAAAAGAAAATAGTTTCTGTAATAATAATAATAGCTAAAATTTATACAGCACTTTATGGTTTACTGAGCACCTTCCTCATAACAGTTTCAAGAAGTAGCTAGCATACATATTATTTCACCCATTTTACAGCTGAAGTAACTTAGAATATAAGTGACCTTGTCCATGGTCACAAAGATATACGAGTCAGACTTGGGTCAGGATCACCAGATTGAAAAGTCAAAACTCTTTCCACTATACCACATTGCTTTCTATAAATCCAGACTATAAAACCTTGGTAGTTAAAGTATAGTGGATCTCCCCCCCTCTCTCTCTCTCTCTCTCTCTCTCTCTCTCTCTCTCTCTCTCTCTCTCTCTCTCTCTCTTTCTCTCTCTCTCTCTCTCTCTCTTTCTCTCTCTCTCTCTCTCTCTGTCTCTGTCTCTCTGTCTCTCTGTCTCTCTCTCTCCATTAAAATATTCAAAGGTTCACTAGAAAAATGGACAAATTCTATTATTAGGCTCACTAAACTAAAACTAAAGTCTTCACTTTCTCCTTACTGTTCTATGCAATTAAGTATTTTAGCATTAGCTCAAATCTCACTGATCTAGACTAATGGCAAAGAGCTAAAACATGCATAATTATTTGTTGGTATATTTGTTCATATTCATGTGCTTTTGGAATAGGTTTTGGTACTTTGAATTGGATATAGGCTTGTCGATTGTGTGAGGAATTTACTTGCAACAATTAAGTGAAATCACATAGTAGAGACGCTTCTGAGGAGAAGCTGGAAATATGGATAGTTTTCTTGAACTAATGACTGCTAAACTGCTCTTTGTGGCACACTCAATGTGTGATTATATCAGTGTAATGCAAAGGATCAGCATAAATGGAATCTATTTTTCTTAAGCTTTCCCTGAATTGGGGTTGGTTAGGTATTTGAATTTTCAAAATCTTATTGATAGAATACATGTATACTATATGCAAAGAAAGTGTAAGTAAAAAGAGCAGAGATAGCAATAATTTAATAATAAATTAATAATTGTTGATCATGGAAAGTGTTCATAAAGCAAATATTTGAGAAGAGTTCCTCAGTAGGCACTAATTATTAATAATTAGGAAAGACTTGCCACTAGTGAGCCAAAATGGAAAAGACAACCCTGAATATGAAAAATTCACTTCTGTCATCATTGACAAGTCAGTTGATCAATAAGCATTTGTTAATAATAATAGCTAATAATATTTTATTAATTTGTTGATACTAATAATAATAAAAGCACATTTGTATAGTGCTTTAAGGTTTGTAAAGTACTTTACAAATAGTTTCTGATTTGATCCTCACAAGAACTTTGTGAGGTAGGTGCTATTATTATCCCCAATTTACAGAGAAAGAAATTGAGGCTGAAAAATGTTGTCACTTGCTGAAGGTCACAAAGCTACTAAGTCTCTGACTTAAATTCAGGATTTTCTGACTCCTGTATAGTGCTCTCTCCACTACGCCACTTAGCTGCACTTAACATGTAAGTACTTATTATGTGCTAGGCACTACATTACATATTAGAGATGCAAAGCAAGGTAAGAACAGTTTCTGACCTCAAGGAGCTCATATTCTAATAGGGAAGATAATAGGCAAAAATTTACACATACAAACACATACATATATATGTATACATATATACATACATATGTGGATATGCATACACACAGAGGTAATCTCCAAGGGAAGGCACTAGCATTAAGGGTAAATGAGAAAAGCTTCTTGTAAAAGGAGGGATTTTAACTCAGTCTTGAAGGAAGCAGTGAAGTCAGGAGGTAGAGATGAAGAGGGAGAGCATTAGAGGCATTGGAGACAGTGAAAATGCATGAATCTGGGAAACCAAGTGTCTTATATGAAGAACAGCATGGCGGCCAATGTTGTACATGGAAAGGAGTAAAGGATAAGACTGGAAAGGTATGAAGGAGCTAGGTTACAAAGGCCTTTAAAACTAGAGCCTTTTATATTTGATCTTGGAGATAATAGGGAATTAGTGGAGTTTATTCAGTAGGAAAAATGAGGTTACATGGCCAAACCTGCGCTTTAGGGAGGTCACTTTGATAGCTGAGTAGAAGGTAGACTGGAATTGGAAGATACAGGGAGACCAAACAAAAGGCTATTGCCCTTACAGGTTCAACATGATAATGACTTGTACCAGGGTTGTGGCACTTGTCAGAGAAGAGGAGGGGGAATATATGAAAGATTTTAAAAAGTTAGAATAATAGGATTTGGAAACAGATTGTTAAGGGGGTGGTGAAAAGAGTAGAGTCCAGGAAGACACTTTGGGTATGAATTTGGGTGACTAGATAGATGGTGGTACCCTTGACAAGAATAGAAAAGGCAAGAAAAAGGGAGCATTTTTGAGAAAAGATAGAGTTCAGTTTTGGACATATAGAGTTTAAGATGTCTGTGGGACATACTATTTGAAATATCCAATAGGCAGTTGAAGATAGGAGATTAGAGAGATGTTGAGGCTGGATAAATTAGTTTGAGAATTATCTATGTAGAGATGAGAGATGTAGTGTTGGAGAAGACTGGATGGAATGGGCTTACATACATAAGGTAATGGAGTCTACTTTGACAAAGAGAAGGTCCACCTCTTCATGTGAGACTGGCAAAGAAGGAGATAGTTGGGAATAGCATCCAAGTGATATGAGAACAGGAAGAGGGAGCTCTTGACAAATGTTCTCAATTTTCTTTTCAGTGAAGTATGAGACAAGATTTTTAGCTGAGAGTGTTGAGGGACAGAGAGTCTTGGGAGATTTCAGGAGAGTTGAAAATTTGACAAAAGCCACTGTGGGGAGTGTAATAGGGAATTCATTAGGGAGGTGTGAAAAGATTGCCTTGTTGCATGCAGTGAATGCTTAGTTGAAATTATGTAACATAAATTTGTAGTGGATGCAGTCAGTGTGGTTTGTGATTTTCTCTAGCTCTGTTCAGCAACTCAAGAACTGGAGCAAAGTTTGGGATGGTGGTAATAATATAAGGCTGGAGCTTGGTGGGGCAAGATAGGTGAAAGGAAAAAAAAGTGTAAGGGACTCAAGAGTAGAAGATAGTGTAGAATTAAACTGGTCCACCAAGAGGTTAAGATGGGAAAGGAATGAGTGTATGTTGTTGTTCAGTAGTGTGATCCACTTTGGAATTTTCTTGGAAGAGATACTGGAATGGTTTGCTATTTCTTCTTCAGTTCATTTTACAGATGAGGAAACTAAGGCAAAAGAGTGAAGTGATCTGCCCAGGGTCATGCAACTCATAAGTGTCTGAGGCCAGATTTGAACTCAGGAAGATAAGTTTTCCTCACTCCAGGTCTGACACTATCTACTGTGCCACCCAGCTACCCCTACCCCAGATGAAAGTATAGCCAGTGCATGGGTGATGACTTGGGAAACAACAGGGTGGTGGAGAGATTGTAGGTCATGGTGAGGACAGAGAACAGGATTAGGGATTTTAAGATAGAATGAAAGATGGACTGATAAAAGACTATGATCAGAAAAAGACTTTTCACAGTTCATGAACACAGAAGGGGAACATTTGTGAGTGATGGCAAGATTTAAAATACAATCATCTCATTTTGTTGCTGACATAAGGTAAAGGAGTAGAATGAGTAAATTGGAAATGAGTAAATTGGAACTCAGAAATTAGGATGTTTAAGAATCAATATATATGTTAATATGATAATGATATGAGGGCAGGAGTTGGAAGGAGAGAAGACCATTAGCCTGGCATTGACCTTCTTCAGGAAAGAAGGGGAGTATCCTGAGCTCCAGTAGAAAGCAGCTACTAAGAATAATGATTAGCTAATTTAATATAAATTTAATGAACCTCAAAGAAGGAGAGGTTACTGAGTGATGATGGTGGAGGGCAAGTCTGAAAATGGTAATGGGGACCAGTGGTGGTGGTAGGAAATAATGAATGAAAGTGCAACAATGTTGTTCTGGAAGATGTGTCATCAGGATGGAGCTAGGCCTTAGTGAGTGCGAGAAGATGGAAGAGGTAAGAAAGGCAAAAGTTTAAGATGAAAGTAAGATTTTTAACTATGGAGCAGGCATTTTGCAAAATAGAGTGGAAGGGGTAAAAGTGGGGCACTGAGGGAATCAGGTTGGAGGGGATGGGAGTAAGGACACAGAGAGAGGAGGTAGGAGAATGGGGTTTATACAGTGACGTCTAGGGGTTTAGAATAACTGGGATGGGGAGATTAAAGTAGTATGAAAGGTCACTATCCTTTGCAAAATGAGTTCTGGCAGATCATTAATGACAAGTAAACCGACATCTTTGAATCTCAATTTCCTCATCTGTAAAATGGTGACAAACACCTGTAACACCAACCTGACAGGCTTATTGTGGGTTTAACATGACATGATGCATTTGGAGCACTTAACCAGCTTTAATGTGCTCCTCAAATGGCCGCTATTTCTGTCACTCATACTGCTGTCATGTGCCAATGATGTTGAAGCAAGGTGGATAGTGGGGTAGACGAGGATGCAATCATTAGAAAAATGGAAGATTTGTTCATGCATTTGTTTGACTAGTTATTCATCATTAGGAAAATATTAATGCCTAGTCAAATCCACTTAATGTCAGTATTCATTTTCCCCAGCATTTCTTAAGAGTGGTATGAAGTTCTAGCAAGCTGAAAATGAAATGACGAATTTTAAAGAAATCGAACAGCTTTGTTCACATTTCTAAATGCCAGCTTTATTAAAAATGCTACTTCTAATCTATTCATTGTTAATATAGCCATTATGCATGTAAAATAATGTGATTAAAAATTCAAATTTTTTTTTCTTTTCAAGGCTGAATTAAAATTATAAAACTTGCTTGAAATAGCCAACAATTGAGGGCAATGTGGACAAGAAAAACATTAATTTTCAACTGGAATTAAACAAAATATCATTTCAGGCTTATGGCCATAAATAGATGTATTTCCTCCGAGCTAATCTAAAATTCTATGGTGCATGGAAGGACCGTTTTACTAACTGAGTTGAAATTAAGTGAGTGTAGATGTTCTCATTTTCCAATGAATGATTTGAACAGTGGGACCTTTTGAGTTGGAGGTCAATCTTTGCAATATTTGTAGAGTCTTTAAGGAATTTGTATACATGCATACAGAGAAAGCATTTATAATACTGATGTTTAAATAAAAACCTGTAACAGAGAGGGGATACAAAAGATCTAAAATGAACTACAAAGGATATCAAACTAGAATTCCTTTCTCAAAATTCCTTGGGCTGCAAAAAAGACCTTTTATCATCTATCTATCTATCTGTCTGTCTGTCTGTCTCTCTATTTGTCTATTTATCTATGGCAGCTAGTAGCACAGTGGATAGAGTGCCAGCCCTGGGTTCAAATTTGACCTCAGATACTTGCTTTGAACCTGGGCAAGTCACTTAATCCTGTTTGCATCAGTTTCCTCATCTGTAAAATGAGCTGGAGAAAGAAATGGCAAACCACTCCAGTATCTTTGCCAAGAAAACCCCAAATGGGGTCATGGAGAGTCTAAAATGACTCAATACCAACAAAACTATTTATTTTCTATTTCCATGCCTTTGCACATGCTATCCCCTATACCTAGGATTTTCTTCACCCTCATCTTTTCTTCTTATACTCTCTTGTTTTCCCTTAATCTCAGCTGCATCTCCTTAATGAGTTCTTTCCTGATTCCCCAAGCTGCTAATATCTCATCTCTCAAAAGTATCTTGAATTTATTTTGTGTGTGTGTACATATTGTTATTCCCCTGATCAAATGTAAGCTCCTTCCTTGCAAAAATGCTTTCATCTTTCTTTATAATCCCAGCATCTAGTATAGTGCTTGAGACATAGTAAATATTTAATAAATTTTTGTTGATTAGTAATTTCATGAACACTCACTTCACTTTCTTCTATTTCATATATTACAGATTTCTAATTGAATTTGTATGTCAGAAAAATACTGGGGAGCAATAACACACCATAGACTAAATATTAATCAGTACCACAGTATCTTTGTTTTACAAAGTCAAGCTTGATATGAGAATATTTAGGTGGTAGTAGAAGTAGTAGTGGTGGTGGTAGTAATAGTAATAGTAGTAGTTATTGTTATGGCAGCAGTGGTAGCAGAAATAATAGCTACTAGAGTAGTTGTATCCTGAGATATATATATATATATACTTTTTTTGCTTTTTGGAGGGCAGTTGGGGTTAAGTAACTTGCCCAAGGTCACACAGCTAGGTTTTTTTTGTGTGTGTGTTAAGTGTCTGAGGCTGGATCCGAACTCAGGTCCTTCTGACTCCAGGGATAACGCTCTACTCACTGTGCCACCTAGCTGCCCCTATAGCCTGTTATATTGATGAATCTGTAATCTCATTGATACAGGCTCTGTCCTCCTCTAATATATGTAGATCATTGATAACTTCTCATCTTTTGTGATTTTTGTCCCAGTTTTTCTACACAGGTAGCTCCACAGAGGAGGTCTTTCTCTAGCTTTTTATAAATTATGCCAAAGTCAATGCAACACTCAGGTTATTTTTCTGTTATATCTTGCAAGTAAAATGCTACTACTTTGCCTCCTTTTCTGGCCTTACATGTTCTAATGATGTATTTTACACTATTTGTATAAGTTCCCACAAGTAATCTATTGTAGTTTACTTATACCCATTGTGTATCTTTCCATTGACCTTTAGGCTATCTTCAACTTTAGTTCTTTTTCTAGTTTTGTTGTTCAGTCCTTTTCAGTTGTGTCTAATTCTTCATGACCCCATTTGGGGTTTTCTCAGCAAAAATACTGGAGTGGTTTGCCATTTCCTTCTCCAGCTCATTTTACAAATGAGGAAACTGAAGCAAACATGGTAAAGTGACTTGGCCAAGGTCACAGCTAGGAAGAGTCTGAAGCCAGATTTGAACTAAGGAAGATGAATGTTCCTGATTCCAGGCCTGGCACTCTATCCACTGTGCCACCTAATTGTCCACTCTTTTGTAGTAGGATTTGCTAATAATAAATCCATTTAAAGTCCACTCCAGTGCTTCACGCTTGTATGGAGGTGACTGGCTTCTCAAAGACTAGACTATAGAACTTGAGCTGAAGCTATAGCAAAGTAAAAAGTTCTGAGCTTAGGTCTGGTGACAAACTTCCATGCAAGGAACAGCCTGGCTAATTGCTAAGAGACTTGCCATGAGACATTTGCTTACAAATAGTGAAATATATTTTGACTATTGCAACTCATGAAACAAAGTAATAGAATGGTTGTTATCTGCTGAATGGAAAGAGGATACATATTAATAAGACTATAGATTTAAAAAAAGGGATTTAGTATTGAAATATCTCATGGTCAATGGAAAAATGAAGACCTAGGTGGTGCAGCAGACAGAGCACTGGGCCTGCAGTAAGGAAGACCTGAGTTCAAATGTGACCTTAGGCACTTACTAGCTTTGTGACCCTAGGCAAGTCACTTAACCCTTTATGCCTCAGTTTCCTCATCTGTAAAATGAGCTGGGAAAGGAAATGGCAAACTATTCCAGTATCTTTGCAAAGAAAACCCTAAATAGAGTCATGAAGAGTCAGACATGACTGAACAGAATCAAGAACAATAACAATAGAAAAGAAAAATAGCAATCAGGAACTAAAAGGTACTAAAGGGTCATGATGAAATTCATGTTATAAACCTCACATCAAGATATAAATGAACTTTAATAATCTTTTATCCTCAGTTCCATCATGTGCAACATAGGAATAATAGTAATAATAATTGACTTGCCTGAATTCAGGAGACTGCATTAGATGATCTCTTGAGGGCTCCTCTGATTCTAGGTTTACTTATCAAGATTCTAACAATG
Organism: Gymnobelideus leadbeateri; assembly: GCA_011680675.1. Classification (NCBI taxonomy): domain Eukaryota; kingdom Metazoa; phylum Chordata; class Mammalia; order Diprotodontia; family Petauridae; genus Gymnobelideus; species Gymnobelideus leadbeateri. The sequence continues at coordinate 1,137,851 of WOXC01004731.1, forward strand.
CATTATAATTAGCTAGCCCTCTAGACTACTATGTAAGGGGGCATTTTAAAGGTTGGAGATGGTCCAGAGAAGTGTATTAAGATGGATTTTCATCATATAATTTCAGACTTGGAAGGAATGTCAGCAGCCACTCAGTTCATACCTGAAAAAAAAATGCCCTCTACAACTTTCCTGATAAGTGGTGAGCTAGCCTTTGCTTGAATATTTCCCAGAGGGGAAAAGTTCACCACTAGTTTAGGCAGCCAATTGCACTGCTGAGAAAGCCCTGGCTGTTAGAAAGTTTTTCTTGACATTAAGATTAAAATTTGCCCCTTTGCAGCCCCTACCTATGGATTTGCCCTCTGGAACAACAACAACAAAAAAAACCATATCTTACCCCTCTTTCATAGCATAACCCTTCAAAATACTTGAACATAACAATTCTGTTCTGACTATATCCACTATGTCTTTTCCTCTTTTGTCTAATTGGGATCCTCCACTGAAAATATAAAATGAATAAATAAAATTTAAGTGCAGCTTGAAGGGTTTAGATCATAAGGAAGACTCTAGTGACTGTAAATGTTGTTGAAAATGGACGTGGGTTATAGAGTGAAACCGAGAGAAACATTTTAAAATAGTATATATTATCATCTGTCAGGGATGGCTCTGCCTGAAGTCAGAAGAATAGCCTTTAGGATCTCTCAAGGTTACCTTTCAGTCTCTATATGGCTTTCCTTAGACCATGTTTCTCAATGTCTATAAGGACACTAAAAGGTGACATGATTATTACTTTATGTATATTAGAAGTTATTATCAATAGAGATTAGGAAATATTACACATCTGGGTGGTGGCCAGGCATGGTTTTTGACTTCATTAAGTTTATAGCAAGAGGAAATAGGCATAAATGATAAGAGAAGAGAATGAGGTTCTATAGATAGAAAAACCAGGCAGGTTATAGAAACTTTTCTGAAGTCTTTAGAAGCAGAAAAGTTAAATACTAGGAATAGGTTAAGTCAAATCCTGCTGAGAATCACAGAAGTGGATGAGCTAATCTCTCAAAGTCCTCTTCTAACTTGATGATTCTGTGATTTGGTAATTTTATTCTAGACTCAAATACCAAAGGCCTATCCCTTCATGTGATCAAGCTTCCCTGATTAGCCCATTTGAGCACATAACATCTTTCCACTGGAAGCATTTATTTTTACTTGTTTAGGACCATAATGGATTGCAACTGCATTAATAGTCTTTAGGACCAGTCGAAGGCCCTGTAAAGTCTGGTGGAAGACTGAGGGGCTAGAGGGCCACCAAAACTGGGATATCTTTTTCTTTTTACCTTTAACTCTTTTGGGTTTTTGGAGGGGAGAAGGCAAGGCAATTGTGGTTAAGTGACTTGCCCAATGTCACACAGCTAGTAAGTGTGTCAAGTGTCTGAGGCCAAATTTGAACTCAAGTCCTCCTGACTTCAGGGCTGGTGCTCTATTCACTGCACCACCTAATTGCCTCCCAAATTGGTATATCTTAATAAAATAGTGGTGACAAATGTAAAGTCTAAGAGACAGAGTTTTGGTGTAATTAATAATCAATATATTGATTAGGCTAGGAAATAATATGTTGATGGTCAGTGGTCTCTCTTAGTAATCAAAGACCCCACCATGGAGCTTCCTGAATGCTTTTAGAAAAGGGGGTGCCTCTGACAGGTAAAAATTAAACCTGATTGGTGAACAATTAATGAAGGGTAGACTTTCAAATGAGGAGGTGGGTTAAAAGTCTTCAGCTCCTCCTGCCAAAAACATGATTTGATCACGAGATAACCACCTTTATGAGTTTGGACAAAGGAATCCATCTCTATCCAGACTAGTCTGGTTGGTTTTCTCCTTCATAAGCTGTGTCCTCTGATAGAGGAGTACAATGACATGGGCCCAATGCTTTGGTGCTGGAATGCACCTCAATTAGCTTCTGTTTGTACTATGAACAAAAGTAAAGTCCCCTACTTGGGTGGGGTCCTGCCCAGGGTTGAGGAGAATGTTCCTGCAGGATCAAGCCAATGTCATCTGTTAGCCTTGTCCTTCTCAAGACCCGCTGAATGACCCACAAAGTTCCTAAATGAGGAAATAAAGGGAAAATGCCCCCATCTCTATCCTAATTTAATAGTTGTTATTAATATAATAGTGAAATAATTGTTTCTCTCAGTGTATATTAAAGGTAAAAATGTTCACTTTGCCTAGTGGTGCCCTAGGCAATAACCCTAGGGCAATTCTAACATTCCTATAATGTTGTCAGAAGGAAGACCTTAGAGCTATTGTGGATCCAATTATGAAACTTGAAACAAAACTACACATGAAAAAACATGATATAAGGATTGCTCATGACAAGTGTCATTGCTATTCCTATAGTTGGCTAGCCTTGGGTAAAATTATGAAACATATAAAATCCATCTTTGCCACCCCCCCTTCTCTAAAACAAAACAGTCAGGTGGCATAGTGGATAGTGTGCTGGTCCTGGAGCCAAGAAGACCAGAATTCTAATCCTATCTCAGACCCTAGCATTGTGACCCTAGGCAAGTCACTTAAACTGTCAGGCTGTGTTTTTTGTTTGTTTTTTCTAATCTGTAAAGTGGGCATAATAATAGCACCTAAATCACAGAATCAAATGGGATAACAGAGATGAAGCACTTTCAGGCAAAGTATTATATAAATGTTAGTTATTGTTCTGTTCCTTGACTCTTCCCCTATCCTTTCGTGGATTCTCATACTTAATCAGACCACTCATAATGGAGATCTCATCAGCTCCCATCAGTTCCTATTGCTTTAATGCTGAGGATTCTAAAGTCTTCCTATCCTGCCCCAATTTCTCTGCTGATCTCTGATCTTGCATCTCCAACCGCCTTTCAGACATCTCAAACTGGGTATGCAGTAGGCACCTTAAACTCAATATGTGTAAAGTAGAACTCATTATCTTGTCCTCTAAACAGCCCACCCCCCACTACCTTCCCTATTACTGCAGAGGCCAATGCCATTTTCCCAATCCCTCAGGTTCACAGCCGAGGAGGCATCTGGATTCCTCACTCTCTCAGCCCCTCTGTATCCAAGCTGCTGCCAGGGTTTATAGACTTCACCTCTCCAACACCTCTAGAACATGTCCCCTCCTCTCCTCTGACACTACCACCACTCTAGTGGAGGCTCCTAATCACATCATACTTGGGCTAGTCTCCTGGTGGGTCTCCAGGCCTCAAATCTCTCCTCTCTCCAATTCATCCTCCATTCAGTCACTCAAGTACTTTTCCTAAAGGGCAGTTATGAGCACATCACTGCTCCCCCACTCAATAAATGCCAGTGGCTCCCCATTGCCTCTAAGAGCAAATACAAACTGCTCTGTTTGACATTCAGAGCCCTTCGTGATCTAGCCCTCTTTTCCCCTCCGGTTTCTTATACCTTACTCCCTGCCATATACTCTTCAACCCAGTGATACTGGCCTCCAGACTGTTCTATGAACAAGACATTCCATCTCTTGACTCCAGGCATTTTCTCTTACTGTTGCCCATACCCAATACTTTCTCTCTTCAACTCTACCTACTGATCTCTCTGATTTCCTTTAAGTTCTTTAAGTCCCAACTAAAATTCCATTTACTGGAAGACCTTCCCAACCCATCTTAGTTCTAGTGACTTTCCTCTATTAATTCACTTTGTGTATATTTGTTTGTGTGTTGTCTCCCCTGTTAGATTGTAAGCTCCCTGAGTGCAGGACTGTCTTTTACTTCTTTTTGTATCCCCAGCCCTTAGCACAGTGCCTAGCACACAGCAGGTGCTTAAGAGATGCTTATTGATTGATTGATGACTTATTTTGATCTCTGACTTTTGAGGGCCACATACAGTTGTGATTCATTAAGGTTTGTCTGGGACAGTTAGGCGGTGTAGTGGCTAAAACACTGGACCCAGAGTCAGGAAGATTCATATTACTGAGTTCAAATTTGGCTTCAGACACTTACTAGTTGTGACTCTGGGCAAGTCATTTCACCCTGTTTGCCTCAGTTGCCTCATTTATAAAATGAGTTCGAGAAGGAAATGGCAAACCACTCCAGTATCTTTGTCAAGAAAACCCCAAATGGGGTCACTAAGAATTGGACACTACTGCACAATAAGGTCTATCTGCCCTCTCAAAGCCCCTTATCTTTTAAAGTTGACATCCTCATCAAATATTTTCTGTCCTATCTCCCATTTCCTCAGGGCTCTAATTTCAAAGATCAGTTAATGAAATGTTAAAATACTAATAGGCAAAAATATGATATTCTGCATAAGAAATATGTTTAAATTTTTAAAGGGGGAGATTGGACATGTATACCTCAGATGACAAGGGAGAGTTTGGCATACCCTTCAGGTCCCATCATACTTAACTGTAGTTAAGTTTCCCTAGTCAACAACATAAATAGATTTTGTACCTTTGTTTACCAGAAAGCTTTCATCTCAGGTGACAGTGAGTGAATTTTTGTAAAACTTTGCTCTTGTCAACCAAGGAAGCCTTAGGTGGCTAGATGTGATAAAAAGCTGGTTTGAAACAGTGAAAGTCCGAATTACAAATATTGTTAAAATTTCAAAGGCCTACTCTAACAGAGAATCAGGTGGAGCAGGGATTTACTCTGCTTCAGTGAATAAATTAGAAAGGCTTTGTAATCACAATTACAGAAGTAATAGTGTCAGAAAGGACCTCAGAGGATATTTAATTTAACCCACAAATAAACAAGAATCCATCTATGACATACCCCACTCTCCAGCTGTCTTCTTGTACAGTGTATCCACTAAGTTCTCATTTAGCCTTTGCTTCCTATTGAGGGAGAACCTACTCCCTTCTGAGACAGTAAAAATAGTCATTTGTCTGACTTGTGACTTCATTTGGGGTTTTCTTGGTAAAGATACTGGCATAGTTTTGTCATTTCCTTCTCCAGCTCATTTTACAGGTAAGAAAACGAAGGGGGGAATAGGGTTAAATGACTTGCCCAAGGTCACACAACTAGTAAGTGTCTGAAGCCAGATTTGAATCTAGGAAGAGAGGTCTTCCTGACTCCAGGCCCCACACTCTGTCCAGTGTGCCACCTAACTGCCCTATTAGTTTTCCGTTTTTACTTGGCTCTAATTGTTATTGTTTCCTGTCATCAAATCTGCCTTTCCCAATTTTTGACTTCTGACCACAACTTATAGTTCTACCACTTGGGGCCAAACAGAAAAAGTTTTATGTTTAATCCACACAATAGCCCTCCAAACCCCAGATTTATCCAGCCCCCGTTAAACCTCATCTTCTACAGGGTAAACCAATCACTCCAGTTCTACTGATCAGTCCTCATCCCATGATTCTAAGGCCCTTTACTACACTAATCACCTGCTAGTAGGGTGCAGAGAACCCAACATGGCCGTTCTGGTGCGGTCTGAGCAGCTCAGAGCACCAGCACCTTCAGTCCTGGCCACAAAGCTTCCCTTAAGATGCTGCAAGATCATCTTGGTTTTTTTGACTGCTACTTCACACTTTGGACTCACATGGAGCTTGCATTAGCCTTCCAAATTATTTTCAGGTGGTCTATTGCCTGGCCACATCTTTCCCATCTGGTACTAAAGACTTTATGTTTGTCTCCTTTAAATTTCATCATTTTCGATGTGACCCAGTCTCCTAGCCAGCTAAGATCTCCTTGGATCCTGACTTTGTAGTTGGCTCACTGTTAATTATCCTAGTGCTGGTTCTTCTGCAGATTTTTTAAGCATGTCATTCATATACTTTGGGTCAAACACAGCACTGAGCCATTAATGACTATTCATGTCATGAATCAGGCCAGACTCTCTGGCCATTTTCTTTATGGCATGGTCATTCTTTCCACCTTGGAGTAACTTCCAACCCAGGCTTACTTGATTTTGGTAACTACCTTGTCCAGACACTAACTCACCTATTGAGTCATTTCTTTCAAGAATCATCACCAGCTTATAGGGGCAGCTAGGTGGCGCAGTGAGTAGAGCACTGGCCCTGAAGTCCGGAGGACCTGAGTTCAAATCTGGCTTCAGACACTTAACACTTACTAATTGTGTGACTTTGGGCAAGTCACTTAACCCCAATTGCCCTCCAAAAAAAAAAGCAAAAAATTTTAAAAAATTTAAAGGGGTGGCTAGGTGGCGCAGTGAGTAAGAGTGGGCCCTGGACTCAGGATGACCCGGGATCAGTTCCAGCCTCAGTACTTAGCACCCACACATAAATAACTAGCCATGTAACCTTGAGCAAGTTACTTAACCCCTTAAAAAAAAAGGAAAAAGAATCATCACCAGCTGCTTTCTCTCCGTCCTTCTTCCCCTGCTCCCTCCACCCTCCCTCAGCCTTTCTGGAGCTAACTGTGCTATCAGATAGGGTGTATCAATCTTCTTTGGCCTTGTCTCTATTGGTTAACTTTCCAGACCAAATTCCCCTTCCCAGTCTACCAGTCCTCATTCTGTGTAACTGTGCTTATTAGAATCTATGCCCTTAATACAGTCTTTGCTTTTTGTATTTGTATCCCCAGTGTTTGGCACATGGGAAACATTTATTAGATTCTTTTTCATTCATTCAAAGCAGCTAGGTGGCACAGTGGATAGAGGGTTAGGCCTGGAGTCAGGAAGACTCGTTTTTCTGAGTTCAGACCTGGCCTCAGACACTTCCTAATGACCTTGGGTAAATCACTTAATCCTATTTGCCTCAGTTTTCTCATCTGTGAAATGATCTGGAAAAGGAAATGACAAACCACTCCACTATCTTTGCTAAGAAACCCCAAATTGGATCATGAAGTGTCAGACATGCCTTAAAAAAATGACTGAACAACAGCTTTTCATTCATTTGCTTTACTAAACTTGTCACCTAGCCCATATCTCAGTATCTCATTTAGAAGAATAGCAACAATTAATTTTTTTCCCCAAATGCTTTTCTAAAATCTAGACAAACTTTAGCCTCCCAACTCCACAGATATAGAGCTCTAGTAAACTTGTCAAAAATGGATATGAGATTTTTCTGGCAATACCTGTTCTAGATAAAGCTGTCTTGGCTCCCTTAAGACCATTGCTTCTGTAACTCCATAAAGAAATGCTTAGGATGTGATGCTATTATTTGAATGAAAATTAAGAGTCTTATTTGTTTTCTTAAATAGATAAACATCCCTAGTTTAATCTCATTTACATTCTTCAATTGTTTGCCAAGCTTGTATACTTTCATTCAATAAGAAGTGCTAAAGAAAGTTTACAGTTTAAATTATTACAAATCTGAGTTAGAGAGGTTTTACAAGTACTGTTTTTTGTATAATGCCTACAGCTCAGAGCTTTTAACTAATGCAATTACCTTATTTTATAGCTAGTACCTAAAGCAGGGCTGTGGAACCTGCAACCTTGAGGACACATGTGGCCCTCTAGGTCCTCAAGGGCTGCACTTAAGGACCTAGAGGGCCACATGTGACCTGGAGGCTACAGGTTCCCCACCCCTGACTTAGATAGTAAGACTTGGGTGTTATTCTCTCAACCAGTCTCAGATGCAAACCAAGTGAAAATGGTTATGATTTCTCAAGCTGTTACTTCCCTTATTTTGCTTCCACTATCCCTAATCTTAATTAGCTCAACAGAGTGATTTCTGGCAACTTAGACAGTATGCCTCAAGGAGGTCTAAGGGCACTCTGAATTTCTTGTAATTCAAGCCCTACTGTTCTTGTTCCAGATTGTTGGTCTCATGGGTGTAGGGAGTGCTCTGCACTTATGTAGATCAGCAATTTGTACAATTTAGAGACTTGCCTTGAGCACTGAGAGATTAAATGACTTGCTCACAGTCACATAGCTGAGACCTGTCAGAGACAGAACCTGAATTCGGATTGTCTTGGCTTGGAGGCCAGCCTAAGACCCCCTGTCGCTTCTATAAATTCACTATATCCAGGAAATATTTTTCATCAGTTTGCTCACTTAACAATTGCATGTACAGGATGTTTTTTACAGTCACCAGTGTGGATTTACCATTTGGCCTGCTAAATTGATAGGACTTGGTAAAGACAGCTTTTTCCTCTCTAGAGACTCATTTCTTTTCATTTGGACTACCATAACTAGGGAACCATGAATGGGAAAAGGTCAGGCTTTTTTTTTTTTTCCAATCTAGTAACTTTTCTCTCCAAGGAGGCCTGCCTTCTTGTCTCCATCGGCAACTTCTAAAACAGTGATAATTAGCCCAAACAGTATTGTGATGATAGACAATTTAGCTGAAAAATTCCCAGTTTTCAGGGCATTAACTCATTTTAGAAATGGGAAGGTTACCAGCTCTCAGGCCATTAGCTTCCTATACTGACAAAGGCAGCAACAAAGAGCAGGGACTGCATGGGGATCACCTATTCTCTGCCAGCTTTTCTATGCACGGCAGGGTTCTTGGCTGAGTTGGAGAAGAGGGGGATGGGGGCCACATGGAGTGCTTCCCTTCAGCCTCCATATTGTTCAAAAGAAAGGATGTCACACAAGGAGAAATTTCAGAGTGGTTTAGTTTTGGGTCCTCTTCTTTCTCCTTCCTCCCCGCCCCCATGCTCCCCTTCCCTCCCCCAAGCCCTTCATGATAGAAAGGAAGGACAAGGATGACCACTTCATTTTTTTGCATTCAAACATATGGATGCAGATTTGGAAGTTGAATTGCTTAGGCAAAAAAGAAAGAACATTTTATTATTGTAGATTTAAAAAGCCATCAGACTTCTAGAAAAATCAGAAATTATGCTTATTTTTCACCCTAGCTGATAAAAATGGTCTCATTTTACAAGTGAAATAGAAACTTTTATGAGGTAAAATTTGTAAAAATGAAAAAAAATCCCTCAAAGCTTTTTAAAAAGCAGGCTATTATTCTAATAATACTATCATTTAGAAAGCAAGATTATCAAGTACTTCTTACCTCATCAGAGCCAGATCCAAAAATCAGCAAGTCAAAAGGTATTGCTGCAACCATATCAATCAGGAACCAGCCTTTGAAGTAGTGAATTGCAATTTTGGCTGGATCACTTACCACTTCTTCATTCTGGTTTACATAGGTTGTTCGAAAGTTTATAAGAATATCTATTATAAACATAATATCCACAATCAAGTCTACCACATTGAGGGGACTGCAAGAATAACCACACTCTCTTCTCTTCTGCTCTTCTCTGTCATTCAGGAGAAAGGCTGCAGAGTAAGGGGTGAATATAGCAGTGTATATGACCAGCAACAGGATAAGCCAGTCCCAGACGGCTTTGAAAGGGCTGTAGTGCAATATAGTAAACTTGTTGATCCGAGGAGTCTGCAGTTTATATTCTGGCAAGACATCTGCTCCTAAGGATAGAACCTGAGGATGGAAAAGAAAGAAACATAATCTGTAAAATGTTATTATTTAGGCTGGGGAGTCTGTAAAAATCATCTGTTAAGTGATGGATAATAGGATCTTATGTTGTTGTCAAGATACATGTTTTCAGCATGTAGAGCACCTGTTCAGCTCGTTTTAGAGTTCTTTGGGTCCTTGAGAAGGCAAGTGACTTGTCTATGAGTACACAACCAGTCTATGTCAGAGAGGATTTGAACTTTCAAGTCCTAACTCTAAGACCTGCCCTCTATCCACTGTCAAGGAATTTCTCAATAGAATCATATATTTAAAATTGGGATGGATCTTATTACTTAAGAAAGTGAGGGAAAAACATGTTAATAATGTGGTTTAAACTTAAAAGTTTGTTGTGAGTACAGTTTTTTCTTCTCCAGAGAGCCTATCCTATGGTTAAACATTTACCCACACACCACTGATCTTAAGAGGTCTTCTAGTTGAACCTTCCCTCTTTACAGATGAGGAACAGGAAGACAGGTTGTTTTTTTTTTTTCCTCCTCAAGAGTTACACAGGCAGTAGACGGAAAAGGCAGCAGACGCTCAGATTTCTAAAGTAAGCATACTTTCTACTAAACCAAATTCAACATTGAATGTCATTTTGAAATACATATGGAGAACCCACACATTTTCAAGATTAAATTAATAAAAACCCAATAGATTTGCTCCAAATTTGTTCTAGTAATATTTCATGAGCGAATAAAAAGGCAACTTTTTTCAAAAGCTCTGTCTATGGAAAAACATAAATAACAAATGTTACCATTCAGATGAGAAGTAGCTTTTGGGGGACTAATTACAATTCTGTTAGGTAAATACATTGCTCAATTTTTAGGCAGAAACTGAATCTGATTCATGAGTAAAAAAGCCTTAGAAGGAAGAGTCTGTAATGGACCAAGAAGCATGATAGAAAAGCTTCTTGGGATCCAGGGTCACAAATTTTAGTTATCACTTACAATTAAATCTCAATTAATCAAATGTATTTAAACAAATCCTTCAATTAACCAGAGTCTTTCCACCCTCTTCCCCCCATACACACATATCATATTTTCTATGTGGGAGAGCCAAATTAAAAGGAGAATTTCATAGTGTGAATTGATTTCATTTATTTGTTTGATAAGGCAAGGTGTTGAAAGTTATATACTCTGTTTAATATCCATTTAGCCCATGTTCTAGCACAAGGAGATACACATCCACCTAAGTCCTACCCTGACAACACATCATGGGGTTTTACTGAAGGCCATGCCAATGGAATACAATGGGGCACTGGCAGCCTCTGCTAAGCTGGAAAGACTTTGCCAATAGTCCCAGGGACTGACTGCTGCTCACGAATTAGCTAGTCTAACTAGTTCTGATAGGTTCCTCATAAGAAAGTTGGTTAACAAGTGATGATTTTTTTGGCTGTGGCAACCCATGAAAGAAATAAATACATAGTATATATTTGCATGTATCACATGCAATTATTAGATATTCTGAGAATGTGATCCCCCTCCCAGCCTTATCCCTTCCATTCCCTTCAAATAGTCTGCTTAAGAACTAAAATGGCCTCCTTGTCAATTCCCTGTTCTTGCCCTGCCCTTTCTCACCAATATACATTAGCGCTTGCTGTCTCCCATACCTGGAACAGAGTCCCCTATCTGTTGAAATCATTTTGGCTCTTCCAGGGCTACCTCTGCTACCACTTCCTTCTTACAAGCTTCTCTGATTTCCTCAGCTATAAGTGACCTCTCCCTTCTCATATCTATCCTGCCACCCCACTCTCCTATAATCGTTATTTGTTTATGCTCTTTTCCTCTATTAAGATGTAATTTCCCCCTTGACGCAGGGGGAAATGGTGACAAAAATTGTTACTATAATGACAGAAGTTGTTAATACCAAATGTCTATGGATTGTCACTCCCTCAAGTGATTCTTGTAATGCCAGAATTTCAGTAATGTCCTTACGTTCCTACTCTTATGATATTTACTCTTTGTTAGGTTAGGCTGAACCATACCCTAGGTCTCCCCATCTTGAGATTTTGCCTTGTTGGGGAGCTCAGCTCAAACTGGATCTCAGCTTCTAGTGTCCTTGGCCCCTTCCTTTGGGGTTCATGGCATGAAGGGCAAAGCGATCAGAATGAAGTGATTTTCCTTACCTGGATTGCCATGGGCCACTGGGGTCTCATGACCAGGCCTTGCTACCTCATACTACCTCCTTCCACTCTCCTCCTAAAGGTATAAGATGTTTTTGCATGGGTCTTAAAGTTGAGAAATCCAATGGACAGCCCCCAGGGTGGCAGTTTTGCTACCTGGTTATCTTAATTAAAGGAGTTTTATTCCTCAATTCGTGGCTTTGATTTGTTTCAGGATTTGATAGCTACTGATGCATCAGTATTTATTGTTGAGTGTTTTGGGGGCCTGTTCCTGTGATTTCAGCAGTATAGGGAGATCCTGGTATAGGGAGGAAGCTTCCTCCATTAGTGCAGATCACGAACTTTTTGGCATCTTAGAGAGTTGCTTGGGGGCACTGAGAAGATAAGGGAGTGGCACCGTGCCACATAGGCAGAATGTATTAGAAGGTAGATCATCCTAACTCCAAGACCATGCTTAGCTCTAGCATTTGCTTACGTTACACAAATCATGGATCCTCAGACCTGTAATCATGCTATGGGTGGCTCACATGTGTAGTGTCCTGCAAATGCAAAGAATGTAAATGTGTCTCCTGTGAGGAAATGTGATAATCCTGTTGCCTTGTTGAGTGCCACATATGTGCAGAGGTTTTATGTAGGGGATATCTTCAAAGACCTCAACAAGATCCTTAAACTAAGCCAGCCTATAACATGATACTAAGTAACTTCAAGACAAAAATGGGCAAGAACACTATGAAAATTGTGTTAGGAAATATATCCTGAGAATAAAAAATCAAAGAGGTCAAAAGCATATGGATTACTTAGGAGTCTTATCCCTGTGAGTTGTTAATACTAAAAATATACTGGATATGGCACAGTGAATTGTATTAAAGAACAGGAGACTATCTTAATGGATCAGAAATGATAGGATGCATATGGAGTAATTTCAAGATTGATTGTTTATTTAGTCAGATTATTGATTGATTAAAGCACAGGTTCAAATCAATACTAAATAAGAAGAGATGTTAAAGACAGTAAGTGATTATAGTGGTTCCATTCTAACTTTTAAAATTCAAATGATCAACTTTGAAAAATAGGAAATGAACAGAAGTAAAGACATTGACTCTGACATAATTTCTTAGAGAAGCTGAACTGGTCCAAAATAGTTACCACAACAAGGAGAAAGAAAGAGAATAGAAACTACCTAGCCAGGAAATATTTCATCAGTCTTAGGGCAGGTTTGAACCAGAAGTATAATAGAAAAAAAAAAAAAACCAAGGCAGGGGACTAATAAATTTAAAGCTTGAAGTTCATTCAGAGATCATTTAATTTACCACTTTATTTTATAGATTAGGAAACAAGGCTGGAAATGTTAAGCAGCTTGCTAAGGTATTGAGAGATATTAAAAAAACAAAACAAAGCAGGACCAGGACAGAATGGGGGCATTGTAGAGTGAAATCTTTGAATGAAACAAATTAATTAACTGAGTTGAAAAATTTTGAATCTTCAGAGCATCAGAACATGTGAAAACATATTCCACAGTCAAATACAAATACTTTTTAGATTATCTATAGTTTTAGTCTCTTTATTCTCCAATCAAATCCAATCCAACTAGAATTGATTAAGAGCCAATAAATAAAGCACTGTCCGACAGAGAGAGTTGTATCTATAGTGAGGTTCACCTTGGCCAGAACAAATTGGAACATTTTATAAGGTACTAAAGAGATAAAAGGAGAAATGCCAAGAGACATATGCCCGTCACTCTCCTGTTCTAACAATGAGGGGTCCAATGCAAACTAGCTATTGGTAGCGCTTTCAGGCAATGTCCTAGGAAATGAACTTACTCCAAACCTTGACTAGAAGGTTATACAATATTTACAGCTGTAAAGATGGATAGATAGCATGTTTGTGGACTACTGACCAAAAGAAAATGCTTCATCAGTATGTAGAAAGAGTTATCCTTTTCCATTCATTTGTGAAATAAAATATTTTAAAACAAAATATGTTGATTTATTTAAAAAATATCTCAAGGAATAAAAAGAAAAACAAACTACTACATAAAGAAAAGAGCATAGATGCAAGAGCCATTTTATTATTTTCCTTTTTATTTCTAAATTAGTAATTGACTGTAAAGTTTAATACAGTACAAAATATGGTTTCTTTACCAAATAGATTTTTTTCCTCCTCGCTAGCACATGACTATTTGTTTAACCTGGCAGTTAAGTGTTACATAAAACCTGAATACTTAGTAACCTAAACAGCACTATTTATTCAATGAAGATCTACTGTGAAAATTTTGTGAGAACACCAGGATTAATAAGCACTCTTCTCTTTTGAAAAGTGCAGTGGGGAACGATTAAGCCATCCAAAAGATTATACAGTGCTTTTGGCAGCTCTTAAACACCATGCTGAGGTGTTGGTAGAGAAAGCTCATTTGTTATTTATTCTTTACTTGGGGTTTGCATTTAACTAATGGGCTAGCTGTATTTTTGTATATGAGAAAGATTAGTCAGTAGCAAAATGAATCAGATAGATTATATAGCAACATTATATAGAACAGCTTTAAACCCCTCAGGTTTTCATTGTGTGACTTAACTAAATACAATAGAAGATGTAAAATTGTCATCCTGAACAGGTAGTCTCATTGCTAATCACCCAGCTACTTAAATTAAGTTAAAAGAAAAAACCAAACAAATACCACATGGTACAAATTAAGTCTATCCCATCTCAAAATGTTTTTTAAAAATTATTTTTCACTTGGAAGAAGTTTAATTTTAGGCACTGCATTTATCATACTTTGCTCTGACGAATACTGTAGTGCTAAATAAAGGCAAAATAATAGTGTAATTTAATAATGTGCAACTTTATTACAGGTATCCACAGAGAAACCGTTAAAGTGATTAAAGCGCTTGATGGTGAATTGCCACTCTGCTTCTCCCCTCTTCCATGTCCATGCCCCCAGCAGAATGTTAGCTCTTTATGGGCAAGAACTGTGGTTTTTTTTTTCTTTTTCTTTTTTGTGTCCCCAACACAAAGTTTTTTGACATAGTTTTCTGTCCCCAATCTACTAGCACAGAGTAGGCATTTAATAAAAGTTGGTTGAATTGAATTGAATTGCATACATGTTGTTTTCCTTCTTAATATAGAAGGTACTTGAGGGCAGAAGCTGTTTTGTTTTGTCTTTATCAATTAATCAGATTCAGACTTTGCCACTTACTATATGTTTGACCTAGGATAAGTCAATCAACCTTTCTGGGTCTCGTTTCTTTTCTTTTCTTTTTTTTTTTTTTTTTGGCCTTTTGGAGGGCAGTTGGGGTTAAGCAACTTGCCCAAGGCCACACGGCTAGGTTTCTAGCCAAGTGTGTGCCAAGTGTCTGAGGCTGGATCCGAACTCAGGTCCCCCTGACTCCAGGGCCGATGCTCCACCCATTGCGCCACCTAGCTGCCCTCTGGGTCTCGTTTCTTAATCTGTAAAATGAGAGAGGTTGGATTGCAACCTCTGCCAACTACCTTCCAGTTTGGGATCTGTAGTCCTAAGATCCTTTTTTTTTTTTTTTTTGGCAGCTAGATGGCTCTAGAACAATGCTCTGGAACCCTGGGTTTTGAAGTCAGAAAGACCTGAGTTCAAATCCTGCCTCAAACAATGGCTGCACAACCTTGGCAAGTCATTTAGACTCTCTCAGCCTCAGTTTCCTATTCTGCAAAATGATAGGGTTTGGATTTCATTGCCCCCAAGGTGCCCTCTAGCTCTAATTCTATGATCCTATGATTTAGATGACTTTTTACCCCACTTGCATTGCAATGTGCTATCCTGTAGATGCGTTTTAGTATCATACTATATTGTAAATTCCATGAGGACAAAGATTTATTTAATCTTTGTATCCTTATGCCTCTTGGCACTGGACATTACACAACATTTGTTGAAGTTGTTGTCAAAGACCTAACTGTTCCATAAGAGTATGTACTAGACAATGGGAGGAGCTCTAGCCCTAGAGAGGACCTGGATCCAAATTCTGCCTTTGACACAGACAATGACTAGTGAATTCTGAGGTACATCCACTGTGTATTAAAGGATTCTGCAGACCTGCCTGAGGCTCCTTATCTGTCTTACCCCAGATAGTTATATCCAAATGCATCTGGGGCCTGTTTACCACAATCTGTTCCCTTTGTTTTTACTCCTTAGTCTAAAGTAGTGTAAGCACCAACGAGTAGCAAGTCAATCTAACTCCAGTAGATCATCACATGCCTTGCTATGTCCTAGCACAGGCACAAAAGGGATCCCATTGGCCATCTCACAGCCTGACACATGCAGTTACTGTCTATTTTGTTTTTGCATGAATAAGTTATAACTAGGAAAGTCTGTGAACTTGAGCTGGGTCATTCTTCAAAAATCAGAAAAAGATAATTGTAGTTTGCATCACATTTGTTCACTTTTATTGGCCAGGTTTAGTTCATAGACTTGTAGGTAGATATAAAGAAGGAAGCCATCCAGTCAAAGCACCTCATTTTATGGATTCAATTAGCATTTCTATGCAGATGATTGTCAGATAGATCTATCTATCTATCCATCCATCCATCCATCTATCTATCATCTATCTATCTATCTATCCATCTATCTATCTATCTATCTTTTATCTCCTGGGTATCTCATATTTGTCACCCTCTATTTGCTAAACTCTACTGCCTCCCTATAAAATCCTCTGTCTGGCTTTTAAAACTCTTCTTAATGTGGCCCCTTCCTCCCTTTCCAGTTTTCTTACACTTGATTCTCTTCTGTACACTCTGTGATCCAGCAATGTTAGTGTACTTGCGGTTCCTCACATAAAAGAGTCCATGCATTTCACTGGACACAGATTTGAACTGAGGAAGATGTCTTTTTGTCTAGGCCTGGCACTCTATCCACTGTGCCACCTAGTTGCCCCACTCTTATCTGTCTCCCCCTTAATGCTAGTGCCTTCCCTCTTAGATGACTTCCAAATTAGCCTGTGTATGTGTTCTGCATACATAGTTGTCTGCAAGTTGTTTCTCCCTCTTAAATGTGACCTACTTGAGGGCATGGACATTTTAATCTTTTTTGAATTCCTAGGATATAGCGCATTTCATAGCACATAGCTGGCATTTAATAAATCCTTGCTAACTGACTAAATACAGAAGAGAAAACAGGCCTAGACAGGTTGAGTGACTTGCTCAATGTTGTCATTCAGGTAGTAAGCAAGGGAGTGTAGATATGAGCCCAGTTCCATTGCCTTCGAATCCAGGACTCATTCTCTTGTACCACACTGTTCTTGGGCTTTACTGCCAGTTAGTATGGGTGGGAGAGAAAAATTCCAAGTCAAAATATTTTAGATATTAAGCTTTATTTTCAGAAATTGAGACATTCAGCACATTTATATGTCACTTCATAAATTTCTGAATTTCTGAAAATTGAGACTTTTGGATTGATAAGCATCTGATTTCTAAATTTTGTGTGAAATGAATACCTAATAGTTGTATACTGCCCTGGACTCATGGTGCCACCTGGTGGTTGACATAGGAAATAATTTGATATACCTCCCCTTCCTCTTCTAGGAGACACTATACACGGGCAAATTTATTCTCACAATCCCTATTTCATTTATTTTTCACAGTTCCCAGCTTAGTTAATTCAACCTCCAATCATCTTTTCCTTAAACATATTTATGTGCTGATAACCCTGGTCTTTCCCCCCTCCTTTCTGTCAATTTTCCATTACCTCCAGAAAAATCACTCCTTCCTAGCTTAAGTCAGTTTGTGAGCCCCACCCAATGACCTTAATCAGGACATATGAATAATTCTAATAATATGCCAGTTCTAAGCAAAAAGAAAATCCATACATCTTGATATGAAATTCAGTAAAATAAAGTGTGCTATCAACCTTGTGAATCTTGATTTACCTATAATCACAAAATTTCTGTGGGGGAAGGGTCTGCAGGAATCATTTAGTCCACAAGGTGCCCAAAGAGGCACCCTCTATGAATTATCCCTCGAAAATAGTCACCAGCCTTTGCCTGAAGGCATTGGCAGGGGTGTGGAGAAGAAGAACTTCCTATCATGATTGAGCTGTAGACCTCAGTTTTTAGGAATTTACTCTTTATATTGAAGAAAATTCTGTCTTCATTAATTTGCACCTTGTTCTTTGCTGGAGATTGGGGGTGGGGTGGGGTGTAAGCAGATAGGCAATATATATATATATATATATATATATATATATATATATATATATATATATATATATATATATATATATATATAATTCCTCAACCATATGAAAATTCTCCAAATATTTGGTAACATCTCTCATACCTTCTCTTCAATGGGCCAAATATGCCTCATTCATTCCACTGATCTTCCTTTGTCACAGTTTTGAGTCCGTTCACCATTCTAATTGCCTTCCTCTGACTATTCTCCAGGTGGTCAATGATTTTATGAATGTTACACCTCCAGCAAGGTGGGTTGGAAAGGTTGCCTGTGCACATGACTTGGTGGAGAGTGATGCATTAAGTTGCTGTGAACTTAAATGATGCATTAAGTTGCTGTGTTCTGCACCTGAATGCAGAAGAAACATTCTAGGATGGTTGCAGGATATCAAGAGAGGTGACTGAGAAAGATAAGCTTGGGTTTTGAATGACTGACAGGAAACCTTGCTAGAATAGACGTGAGTCACTAATCCCTAACATGTCCCTTGACTTCTAGGGCTTGAGATCCTAGAGATTGCTAAAAGACGACTCCCTTAGAATGTGCTCCTTGAGAGCAGGGACTGTCTCACTTTTCCATGTGTGTACACAGAACTTAACAAAGTGCTTTGTACATTTTTGCTGTTATTGAGTCATTTCAGTCATGTCTGACTCTCTGTGACCCCATTTGGATTTTTGGCAAAGATACTGGAGTGGCTTGCTATTTCCTTCTCCAACTCATTTTACAGAGGAGCAATTGAGGTAAATAGGGTTAAGTGACTTACCCAGGGTCACATAGGTAGTAAATGTCTGAGGCTGAATTTGAACTTAGGTCCTCCTGATCCTAGGGCTGGTGCTTTATCCACTCTGCCACCTCGTTGCCCATAGTAAGTTCTTAATAAATGATTTTCATTCATTCACTCATTTCCAGGTATCTGCCCTTCTCTATGTATGTTAGTGTGCTTGGTTGGTATGCCAACACTTGTGGAAAAGCAGTCAATTAGTCAATCAGCATTTATTAAGAACCTACTATATGACTTAGCAAGTCAGGAGAGTGTTCTGTGTATATACTTTTCAAGAAGTCTCTATTGTCAAGTTGACACATGATTCCAGGGTTTAGAAATGGTTAACACTATTGTTATATAATAATCTGGGGTGATTTTTTTTTTTTTTTGCTATAATGGACAGCAGCTAAGAACGTGCATCTAAGACAAGAACATAGGACTCTCAACAATCAGTCCAGGGCACCTTGCACTACACCATAGGCTCACTATCATGTTTTATTGTTATTCTCTTAAGAGGGACTGGAATATAGTGCAGAGAACTTCTGATAGTATGTTCCCATGAGAAAGATGATGGGGAGCCTGCATCTGAGAGAGCTGTGTGTAAGAGAAATGTCTGGGAGAGAGGGACATGTGTAGACATTTTATAATTAGATGAAGTTTGCTAACCACATGTTTAGGAGAAGACTTTTTGATTGGCCATGGAACTAGAATTGGAGATACTTTCATAAGGCACAAGTAATCAGAGCCTCAGTCCTTTTCTCTTTGGCTGTTCACTCTTGGTTTGCTTCTTTAGCTGATGTCCAGTGAAAGCCAATGCTATAAGAGAAAAGATAGAGAAACAGGACATACTAGTCTGGATAATTTCACTGTAAGTGAAACTAGAAGAACGAAGGAAGTTATGGCCAAATGGAACGATGACTCAGAAGTACCTGAGTACCTGTTGGTGTCGAGAAAGCAGATGGTGGAACTGGTTTTATCAGACCCCTAAAAGCAACAAGAAATATTATTTTATGATATTGTTGGTCATCTTGTAACTCAATACAAATGCTAAATATTTACACAAACACAATTAAATAATTCCATGAGTTCCTGTGGTTATATAGATAGAGAAATTAATAAAGAACTCTATAGGTCCTCCATATTAAACCAATATAGACTTTGATACCCCTTGACTTCAGTGCAAAGGTGGGAAAGATAGGTATAACAAAAATATGGAAAAGCACCATTCTGGAAGAAGGGATGAGAGAGACTCAAAACTTGTAGATTACACAAAATTCATGTCTTTCTATCAGAAATACTTTCTTTGAGAAGAGAATTGGTAGATGTTGAACATGGGGAGCACCAAATAACATTGCAGAAATGAAATAGATTATATTTACAGGCAGGAAAAGACTTGTTATTGATATTGAAATTATCTCTGAATTGGCCCTCTGTGTTTAGTCAGACAACCAACTTGTCAGAATAAAGAAAAACTCTAGAAAACATCAATAAGAAATTATAATGAGGATAAACTATACAGTTTGAACAATTCTGTCATGAACTATCTAAACAAGAAATTTACAGTGGAAAATGGACAAATGAAATATCAACATTGATTATAGTGATAAATATATACAGCGAAGTTATATAATAATGTTTCTTTTAAGTAATTTAAATCTAAGCTTAACCAATGTAAATTAATTGCCATAACAAGAGGTCCAAAAAAAAAAACCTCAGAAAATGTCTTAGCAAACATTTGATTTACTTGTCATGTGGAGGGAATGCTGGCCAAAAGTAATACTAGTTTAGAATGTATACTCATAAAATCTTAAAAAGGAAAATGATAGATGATTATGAGTAGTCTCATCTCTTAAAGCAGTGGATTGTTAAAACAGTTTAAATAAATCTTGGTAAGAGATTTAACTCAGGCACTCCAAGGGAATTAAAAGACAAAAATGAGAAGAAAAGCAAATGGAAAATAATGAAAAAGATCTACAAAGATCACTGTAACAATCTTTTCACTATTGAGAACAGTTGAACTATCATGGTCTTAGATGTGACTATAAGGGAGGTAGAAATGGTACTAAAGAAAAATGGAAAAGATAGATTGGATCAAGGGTAGATAGGGAAGATTTTTTTTGCTTGAGGTAACAAAATCACAAGGGCTTTGAGGGAATCCATATATAAGATACCAAAAGGTGTGAAAAAATTCTTGGACCTTATTAATAAAAAAAGTAACTTCGAAAATATCAACAACTTGACCTATATTCCTACTCTTCTACCTGTAGAAAATTTTTAGAAGACCCTTATATTCACAAGTGCTGTGTTTGAGGTTGGGGTGGGTAGAGCATGGGCACCTTGTGTGTCCAAGCAAGCAAAGTCCAGAGAGCTCCCCAGTTGATATGAGTAATGAGATAAGACCTTGGAACAAGATAGAGACCCAATCTTTAAAAAAGGAAATATATAATAAAAATAGCAATAATAATATTTTGATCAATTTGAAAATCAATCATGATATGAGAAAGAAGAATGAAGTTGACAAAATTTGAGTATCATTCAATATTTTTATTATGAATATATCAATTTTACTTAAAATTTAGTTTCATGATATTTTTAGATACCTAACATTTTTTCATAGATGCAAATTAATGCAAAAAGAGGATTAAATTCACAAACATATATTTTCTACTTTGGCTTGGTTATATTTACTTGGCTTAGTAAAGGATACACTTTGAAAGAGAGGACTAATCAGTAAGTCTTTGGGTTAGTGAAATGGGAGTATCCTCTTATGAAGAAGTACAAGAGGAAGTACTGTAGGTCTTTCCATTTCATCCTTCTTTTATTGCTGAGCAGTGTGGGTTCTGATAAGATTCAGAGAAACCAATGAGTGTAATTGAAACAGAAAATCTTTTTGGAATAAATTGGACTAGACTACTAACAAACAGTATGTAGTATGCCCAAATCATGCTGCATTTCTTTTTGAGGATGGTAGAGGCTACCAGTTTTTTTGTTTTTTTTTTTAGTGAAATCAGATTGATTAGAATTGGGCAAAATTGATAATAATTACTATTCAAAGGTGAGTAGTGGCTCACTGAGCTTGGCCAGGAAGACCATTAATCCAGACAGCAACAGAAACTCCCCATGGCTTCTGCCTGGTTTTGAAACCCTGGGCTGAGTAGCAGGCAACATCTTGTGTAAACTTTCCTAAGCTCTAGACCTGCATCACCAGTTGTTTGTTAGATATCTTCACCTAGATGTCTTCTAGTCATCTCAAACTCAGAATTTCCAAAATAGAACTCATAGATGGAAGGAGCCAATTGAGGTCTCCCTCTTTCTTAAGGATTTGCAGTCGAGAGATTTGGGATCTCCATATTTCACTACCAGTCTATCTTATCCTCTTCTTCCTTAACCCTTTCAAAATCATGTTTAAGCTACACAAATGCTGGCAGTGTGACTCTCACACTACAGTCATACCAATTTTATTGGTGGTCTACAACCAGGCAGAGCTGCCAACCAGTTTTTCAGGAACCACCAATGCAGGTGACAACTGTATTAATTAGTAATGTAACTTAGAGGATGGACAGCATAAGGAAAGAGAGGAAGAGAGCTGAGATCACTGAAGCTTGTAGGTATTTTCATAGGAGCATAGCAGAGGTTGTTTAAATGATTTTTCTTATAGCTCCAGTAGCTGGCAAAGTTTACTGAACATAGTTGAGGCAATTTTTAATAATATGAGAATGAGCACTTTTTTGGTGCACTTAAACCCTTAAGAAAGCTATACTCACTAAAATTACATTTTAATTGAAATAGATATTAAAAAAAAACTCATTACACCAAATACAGGAAGACCTCTATTAGGCAATACTTAGTTTCATTTGATTTAAACCATGATGAAAACTTGTAAAACTATATTGCATTAAAAATCAATTAGGTATTTAAGTACCAACTATAGTGTATAATTTGTACTATTTCCCTGTTAAGTCTGAAGTAGTGAGATCTTATTTGCTTTATGTAAATTTATGTAAATTATACAAATTATTTTATTACTTTATGACATTTCAAGAGTAAATATATATTGGGAATAGAAGTAAGAAAAAAGTATCAACAAGAGTTCCATATTTCAGGTGGACAAGACAAGAAGAAACTATGCCCTTTGGATTTAGCAGTAAGGTGAGAGACAAGAGGTACTACATGCAGTCATTGTGCTAGACACTAGGGATAAAAGATAAAAAGGAAATAGCCCCTAGCCCCGAGGAGCTTATATTCTATTGGTAAAGACGACACATCCATGCATCTATTCATTCATCCACATATAAAAATATGCAAAATAACTATATGGTAATTTGAAAAGAGGGAGGCACTAGTAGCTGGGATAAGTAATAGCTTAATGTAGAATGTGAAATTTGCATACAGTTTTATAGGAACTAAAGGAATTTATGAGATAAAGATGAGGGGGGGAATTCTTTCTAGGCATGAGAGGTAGAACCAGAGAAAAGACTTGGAGACAGGGATGGAATATCACATATGAAGATCAGTTAGAAGGCTAGTTTGGCTAGACCATAGAGTGTGGAAAGAGAAGTAATGTACACAAAATCTGGAAAGGTGGGTTTGCAAATAGATTGTAAAAATTTTTTTAAGTCAGTGTAATAGAGACAGTTATTGAAAACTTTCTTGAGTAGGCAAGTTTTAGGAAACTATTTAGATTATTTCTGATTATCTGGTGCACTTTTAAAATATGGTTAAGAGATGGGTAGGTGTCAAAACATTTTTATTTTACCCTGGTACATGTGAGTCAAAAAGTATTTCCTAAATCTGATCCTGACCATATCTTCTGAGTCTAGTTTTCTTGTTGCTATTGATTCAGTTCAGTCATGTCCTATTCTTTGTGATCCCATTTGGGTTTTTTATTTTATTTTATTTTTTGGCAAAGATACAGGAGTGGTTTACCATTTCCTTCTTCAGCTCATTTTATAGATGAAGAAACTGAAGCAAACAGGATTAAGTGACTTGTATAAGGTCACACAGTTAGTAAAGGTCTGGGGCAATATCTGAACTCATGAAAATGAGTCTTCCTGATTCCAAAATCAGTGCTCCATCCATCCTGCCACTTAGCTGACCCTTCATAATCATCTGACAATAACTGGATATCCACAGGGTTGGAAACTTTGCTCCAGGGTGGTGCTATTTCCCTAGGCTTAAATTGTCTTTTTAAAATGAGTTAATTTTGAGAACAGCTACATACACTGTAAATCCTCCAGTGTGTTAGTGTTTTCTTATTTGGGACTGGGCAAATTCCCCATAGTCAACACTTTTCCTTCTAGTAATTTAATGGCGTATGCCACACTGGGTTTTGTCATGGAGAACTCATTTTCAAATGTTAGAGGCAGCAAAACCTGTTCACACAGTCAGAGATGATGCCAACCATTTACTTAGCAATAAACTCCTGGAAACTTGCCATTTGCCTATTGGATATGCTCTTTACTGAAGTCTGACTGGCATTATTACATCTTACCCAGAAGAGCAAGCTTATAGAAAATGTCACAATTACAGTAGTCAGGCTAAGTCCAACAGAGCAGAACTAAAGCAGGAAGGAGGGTGGGAACAATATTATTTCAACAAGAACTTGAATTAAATCTAGTTTCCTTTAAAAAAAATCAATCAAGTATTGCATGAGCGATCTATATTCCTTAATTAAAATTTTTCAGTAATGTGCAGTGATAGTCTACCCAAATTTTCTGAATTAATGAGATGTTGTTGTTATTAACATTCTTAAAGGTTCAAGGCTAAATGAAGATTAAGAGGAGAAGTTAGGCAGTTCCATATTTAGACTAGACAGGCCAAGGGGAAGCAGCATGTGTGCATAGGGAGAAGGAATGGTTAAACACTAAAGATTTGGTAAGGGGTTGGGCATAACTCAGAATTATATGGTAAAGAATAACAAATTTGATTTAAACTCAACAAAATACTAACTCCCTTGAAGGTCTTCTTCTACTTCTTTTGCATCCCTAAACACCATTTACTTTATTGTGTACCACAGAATAGATGATTAGCAAATATTTTCTAGTGTTTGAGTGAACAGAAATAGAGAGAGGACAAATCATCAACATTAAGATAAATATCCTTCAGAGCTCTATTTAAGCACTATCTCCTATATTATTAGACTTTTCCTGATCTCAGCTACTAGTGCCTCTCCACTTGAAATTATATTGTATAATTACTATAATTTTATATCTACTGATATATGTATCCATGGTTTCTGACAATAGAACGTAAGCTACTTGAGGGCAGAAAATATGATATAAGAATAAAATCTTTGTGTCTCCTGGATTTAGCTTAAAACTGAGGCAGCAGGAGGTATAGTGGAAAGAGTGATAGTTTTGGAATCAGGAAGACCCCAATTCCTAATTGGCTTCAGATACTTATTGGCTGACCTTGGGCAAGTTACTTAATGTCTATTTGTCTCCATTTCCTCATCTGTAAAACGGGCATAAAAATAGTACCAACTTACAGGGTTATTGTGAATATCAAATGAGATAATATTTATGTAAAGCACTTAGCACAGTGCCTGGTACATAGCTGGCATTATACAAAAATATAAGTATACTTTCCTTCTCTTTAATTATTGATTTTTAGGAATATAGGGAAAAAAAAAACTTAATTCTGAGTTGTTTCATAGTCAGAGGCACATTTTTAATTAAATTTTATTTGAATTAAATTAAATCAAATAAAATTTTATTTCCCCAAAATCTATTATTTCTCACTCATTGAAAAAAATAGGCAAAACCCTTGTAATAGATATTCATAGTCAAGCAAAACAAATTTCTGCAGCGGTCACAGCATTGGTTAATAATGATCAGAGGTCTTAAATCTTTCAAAGTTGTTTGTCTTGACAGTTGTTATTGCATAAATATTTGTCCTGGTTCTGTTCACTTCCCTCTGAATCAATTCATAGAACTCTCCCCAAATTTTGCTGAAACCATCTCTTTCATTATTTCTTACAGCACAATAACATTAAATAGTATAAAACAATATTTCATGCATTCAAATACAATAAATTGTTCAGTTATTCCCTACTTAATGGACAACTCCTTAGTTTTCAGTTCTTTGCAAAGGCATCTTTCAAAAATAATCTTTTAAGTCTTAGAACACCAATTACTGAAAGCATGAATGGTTCAATTTATGTGCAAAAATATTAGTACTAAAAAAATTGGGGAAATGAAGTATTTTAGATTTTTCTATCTCTAGGAACCATCTTCAATAAATCTTCATGGAAAGAACAACTGTTGCAAAGAACATTTCATGATGATGATTGCCATCATATACTATTTGTTTTTCTAAGAACGAAAACAAACTAATGGCTCTCAATGGCAGCCAGGCCAACAAGCATCTTGGCACTAAATCTGAGGTTAGCTCTGCCTTAGAAAGGAAATAGTTATGCACACATGCATACACATTGGGAAATTACTTTTCTTAAAGAAACTTTTTGAGTTATTCCTTCCTCTTTGTGGTAGGCATAAACAAAGCCCACCAAAAATGTTTCTCACATTTCACACAAGCCTAAAGTGCTCATAAATACACAGATTTAGAGCTGGAAAGGATCTTAGAGGCTTACTCCCTCTTTTTACTGTGAAGGAAATTGGGGTTCAGAGAAGTTATGACATGCTTTTTATTACGCAGTTAGAAGGTGTCATAGGCAGGATATGAATGTAAGTCTAATTGACTCCAAGTTTAGCAGTCTGTCTACCACATTCATCCACTTTTAAACTTTTAAAGTCACTTTAAAATTGATAGATTCAAGACTCTACAAAGATGGTAGAAAAACAATTATGCCATTTGTTCAGATTTAGAAGGTTTAATAGAGAAGTATAATTTTGAGTGCTGGAGATTCATTAGAGTCCTATTTTTATGTATTACCACACAGGGCTATCTGCCTACAAGGTAATTTCTCTTGATTCTTAATGGTCCTGAATTTCATTTCTGCTGATATTATAAAGTACCTTCCACAAGGTGTTTTTTTTTTTTTAAATCACTTTGCTAGTCTATTCAAAAACAAAACAAAACAAAAAAGTCTACACCTGTCCACGCCTCCTAGGGAGACACATAAATCTTATATTCACTATCTAAAACAATGAAGCCTTATAAAAGTGACAATGAACAAATGAAAATTAAGCCAGCTTTTGCCCCCTGATGACAAGCATAGCTATTTTTCTCTCTAGCCTCTAGACTATTAGAGACAAAAAATTGAAGCTCACACTTCAATCACCTTGATCTCTTCATTCTTGAAGCCTCTATGTCTTCCTAATGAGACTATACTGGCTCTGTAGGAAGACAGACTAAAAATCTCTTACATTCCTGGTCTTCTCTGATTCCTTTGTCAAATGCACATTTGGAGAAACAAAAGAAACTTGTATTTCTTTAGGTTTAAAATAGAAAATAGTATGAGGAAGTCCAGTGATATTTTTATTGTAATTTATTTGAACTCTTCCCTTAATTTTAATTGAATAACTAATCTTATACTATACTTTCAAATGCTGCATACAGAGTAACTAACTGAATTTCTAGCATTTCTAGGTTTTCCATTTCTTCGTCTGTAAAATGATGTTGTGAGTGACTGATCTCTAAAAATCTCTTTTAGTTTTAACAACCTATGACTCCAGAATTTGAAGTTACTATATCTTTTTTTTTTGTGTGTGTGTGGTATTGTAAAATACAAGTAAATGGTTACTTTTCTGGGTTTATGACAGATTATTTGGTATAGGTACACAACTGAAAGTTCCTCAGGAAAATAGATATTTAAATTACTCCAAACTTCCAAAGCATAAAATCATTTCTCCAAAGAGACAACATCAACAGCTTGTCTTTATACTGATTTTGACAATAAACAAAGCATTAATGATTTTATCAGCAGGAAGGACCCCCAGTGTGGGAGTGCAGCTAAATGCTATGAGATTATAAGATAATAGAATTAGATCTGAAAGAGACTTTGGATGTAATTTAGTCCAACCCTTTTATTTTGTAGATGAGAAAATTGAGGCCTAGGGAGATTAAGTCCAAGATTATGTAGGTAAATAGCAAGAGCTGGGATTTGAAGCTAGGCTTCCTATTAGTACTTGGACTTTTGATTAGGACCCAACTTTTTTTTAAAACTATTTTTTATTTCCTTCCTTCTTTCCTTCCTTTTTTTGGTCTGTTTTCTTTCACAACATGACTAATATGGAAATATATTTTGTATTACTGTGCATGTATCACCTATATCAAATTACTTGCTGTCTAAATGAGGGGAGGGAGGGCAGAGAAGAAGAGAGGGAATTTGGAACTCTAAATGTGAAAAAAATATTAAAAATTGCTTTTACATGTAATTGGGGAAAATATCAAATAAATAATTTAAAAGATTAGGACCCAGGCTTTTAACTCCAAACCCAGCTCTTTTTCTCCCACTCTATTATGCTTTAGGGAACTCTTGAGGCACATAAGGGAGTATTTAGAAGTTGTCATTTGTCTGGGGACCAGTATGTGTCAAGGTGAGATCTGAAGCCAGATCTTCCTTCTTTGGATGTTAGATCATTAATCCAGGAGGCAGCATGGAGACAAAGGACCTAAGTGTTAATCTTAGCTGTGTTGCTGGCAAGTCACTTAACTCCTCTGGGCCTCACTTTCCTCCTGTATATAAAATGAAAGGATTGGGCTAGATAAACTTTAAGATCCCTCACAGCTCTAAATCTGTTGTTCAGTTCTTCAGGGGTTTTCTTGACAAAGATACTGGAGTGTTTTGTTACTTCCTTCTCCTTCTTCCTTCTCATTATTGTAAAAGAGGAAACTGAGGAAAAAAAGGTTAGGTGAGTTGCCCAGGGTCACACAGCTAAGTATCTGATGCCAGATTTAAACTAAGGAAGACGGGTGCTCTATCCACTGTGTCATCTAGCTGTCCCAGCAGCTCTAAATCTATGGTACCCTTAATCTGGCTCATTGCACCATGCAGCCTCTCAGTACCTCTATATCATGATGATATTGTCATGAGATTATCTAGAACATCTTATTTCCTATTTTTCAGAATGTCAAGATGCAGAGCTGCAAGGGACCTCAGAGGTCATGGAGTCCACAGCTCTCTACCCCCATTTTAGAGAGGCCCAGAGAATTTAAGTGATTTACTTCAGGTCATGCAGGTCATAAGTAATAGAGTTAGGATTCAAATCTGTGTCTTCTGACTCCAGATATAGTTTGTTTTATACTCCTGCTGACTGTCTCTTAGGCTCAGGGTCTAGGAAAAGATTATAAATAGTCCTCAGAAATAAAAATGAGTAGTATTAATCCTTGTTTTATTAGTCACAAAAATCAAGGAAATTCTTTTTGGCAGATATATTACTTCTTGAATCATGTTGTCTAAGTATTTAATCTGCCCCTGTAGTTGTTGTATTAAATCTTTTCAGGACCCTAGAGGCCTACTTAGTACATTGACAATTTAGCGAATCCAGCAGAAGAAAGATATATGTGACAAGATGAAAGTTTGAGCTTGGGCTTGCTATCTTTATTGTTCTATAGTAAGACTACAAATTTGCAACTATAACAAAAATTCATGTTATCTTATATGTATGAAATGGCTAATGTTTGATTTATCCTGATTCCTTTCTCATCCTTAACTTAGTGTATTTTAAAATTTTATTTTATTTTCAGTCTAAAATTCTTTTCCTTCCTTCCCTTCTTTCCTCTCTCTTGCTAACTTCTTCTTGCCAACCATCATTGAGTAGGCAAGAATAACAAACTCATTACAAATATGTAGAGTCATGCAAAACAAATTTTCACGTTAATCATATTCCCCAAAAGAAAATTAAAAAAAAAATAGAGTCTTTAGTGCTTTAGTCTGCACTTTGAGTCCATAAGTTTTCCATCTGGAGTTGGATAGCATCTTTCATCGGGAGACCTTTAGAATTGTGGTTGGTCATTGTGTTAACCAGAGTTACTAATCTTTCAAAGTTGAATATCTTTACCATGTGTAATTTGTTCTCTGGTTCTGCTCACTTCACTTTGTATCAGTTCATACAAGTCCACCTAGGTTTTTCTGAAATAATCTCCATTATTTCTTATAACACAATAGTATTCCATCACATTTATATAGTATTACTTGTTCAGTCATTCTAATGGGTATTCCCTCTGTTTTCAATTCTTTGTCACCATAAAAACAACTTCTATAATTATTTTGTACATCTGGGTTCATTTCCTCTTCTTTTAATCTCTTTGGGGTCTATTCCTAGTAGTGGTATCACTGTTAAAAGGTATGTACAACATAATAGTTTTTCAGACATATTTCCAAATTGCTTGCCAGAACAGTTGGGCTAGTTCACAGCTCCATCAATAGTGCTTTAATGTGTCTATTTGTCCATACATCTTATAGCTTTTGTAATCGTCCTTTTTTTTTTTTTTTTGGTCATTTTAGCTAATCTGATGGGTATGAACTGCTCCCTCCCCTCTGTGCATTTTTAAGTAATCCTAGTGTCTATTTCATATTCTTTGTCAACTATCACCAATCATAACACACTTATCTTTCACATCATCTTTAATATTCCTTTTGTCTGTAGAGTTTACTTTGATATGTGTTAAGTCTCTTGTTTGGAACCCATTAAATAATACACAGTTGAGCTTGATATCCTCTTCCTATTTTTCCACCCTACTTAGTATATTTCACTTCTTTCTCCTTTTGAGTGCTTTTTTTCCAGTTTCTCCTTATGTATTGGGTATAAAATCAGTACTTAGCTGCTACATCAAATGTTGATTTCTTATAGCATAAGAAAATGTTAGCTACTTATTGGAAACATCCAAGAAAGATGAATTTTTGAAAGGTTAGTCAAAACCTCTGCCTGACAACACATTAAAGGTCACTTGGTGACAACTGAAAATACAGTTTTGTGTGTAGACATAAAATGGGCTTTGTTCTATTTTTTCTTGATTGCAAAATCAACAGTTTTCTAGAATAGCACATGCAAGAGACACATGGAGTTCTTGAATTAGTGGTAAAGTGGTGGAGAAGTAGTGTTAGAGTGGAGAGTGTTCAGTATGGATTCAGGAAGAACTGAGTTTAAATCCTCTGACATTTAAAACCTATGTGACCCTAGGTAACCACTTTATTTCTATGAACCTCAGTTTCTTTGATGATAAAATGAGGATAGTGAATGAAAAATCACTTATTTAGCACCTACTATGTGCCAAGCATTGTGCTAAGCCCTGGGATACAAATATTAAATAGGAAATTGAGATAGTACCTACTCTGAAAGACCTCATATTTTAATTAGTTTTATTTATTAGCTTAATTAATTAATTCATTGCACAGGAGAGTTTAGCAAAAGATGGACGGATAGAAAGGCTAGAGGATTTAAGGGTGCTATAGCAGCTCAGATCTTGAGACTTGAAGGGTATGGTGTTTGTGTGAGGATCAAAGGAGATCATAATAAAGTGATATGCAAATGTGAGTATTATTATTATTAGTAGGAGTAGTATGTAATCCTTATCTTTTTTTCCCAAAGAGTTCTTATAGGATCATTCCAGGGACAAGTTATTATATTCCATTATTTAGGTATTAGGATATAAGCTAATTTTCTGTCTCCCCCTCCTCCTCTTGGTCCTCATTATTCTTATAGTTCAAGCTGAAATACTAAGGATTTAGAGAAGTAGTTTAGAATGATGGAAAGAAATTGGACTTAAAATACTTGAGTTTTGGGGTGGCTAGGTGGTGCAGTGAATAGAGTACCGGCCCTGGAGTCAGGAGGATCTGAGTTCAAATCTGACCTCAGACACTTAACACTTACTAATCTTGTGACCTTGGGCAACTCAACCCCAATTGCCCCTACCCGCAAAAGACTTGAGTTTAATCCTGGTTTTCTCCTTTTATCAGCTTTGTGACCTGGGACAAGTCACCTATCTACTCTGAGTCTCAATCATCTGAGTAATGGCAGTGAGGAGACTTATAGTATCTCTTTTTTTTTGTGAGAATCAAAAAAAAAAAATAATACATGAAGCATTTTACATTGGTGAAGTGCTATGTAAATGTAAGCTGGTATTACTGAAATCACCTCATTGCTAATCACTCTTAGTTGAAACAATTTTGTCAGGCATTTACAAGTTTAATAAATCAATATTTATAAAGAGTTGATCAGGGGGTCTGTAATATATTAGAAGTTAAAGGTGACATTTGAGTAATTTTAGAGAAATGAGGGTTGTTTTAATGAACAGGTGACTAGTTATTTCAATCAACTCTTGATTATTTCACATACTAGAGGGAAGAATTGCATTGAAGCTAGTTAGTACAGTAGATGAAGAGATAGACCTGGAGTCAGAAAGACTTGAATTCAAATTCTCTCTTAGCCATTTACTAGCTGTGTGACTCAGGGCAAGCCACTTAACCGCTGCCTGCCTCATCTGTAAAATGAACATAATAACAGCACCTACCTCTCAAGGCACAAAATGGGATAATATTGCAAAGAGCTTTGCAGACCTTAAAGTGCTATATAAATGCTAGTTATTATTAGTTATAATTGTCCCAGAAATCATTCAATCTCTAAATGATTTCTGTTTTACTCATTCATAGGTTTTGCTTTTTGCATCTGAAAATAGAAAGTTCTGGGAATTTACAAAATGCCTCAGCAATCATGTTACCCAATTGTGGGAGCCTTAGAAGTTGTTCAACTTTCCTATCACTGAAAGGAAGTTTATGACGCAGAAGACAGTATCATGCCACAGAGATGTTGGAGATCAAATTTACTCTTGATTTAAAAACAAAAACAAACGGATGCTTATTCTGTCACCAAGGTTTTGCAGGCAACATTTAAACTAAGTTCTGAATGTAATGCATTGTTATCTAATCAGCCATGGAAATATTTCACTGATATTCCATGTATGTACTCCAATATCTAGGGGTGTTTCTTCAATTTTTTGTTTTGCACCCTTTCTCCTGTCCCCCATTTTAAGAGTCTAAGGCCATTACTTCATTTACATGTATGAAACTAAATGTTTATTTCTTTTGGATGAAATTTGTTGCTCTCAAACTTCTAATTAGAGTAGAAAAATTCTGAAGAAATGTCTAAATATTAGGTATAAATAACTAGATAAATCAATCAATCAATCAATCAATAAGATTTCCAAACCCTGTATCTTGACTTGTATAAGACAGATCTGGGACACTGAGGTAGGTTGTGATCTAGAGAGAGACAAACAATGAGTCTCTTCTAGTGAGAGGGCTTTGGTCCAGACCATAACCAAAGTTTGTTTATCTCCCCTTCTCCTCCTTCTTCCCCTTCCTTCTTTCTTTTCTTCCTTCCTTCCTTCCTTCCTTCCTTCCTTCCTTCCTTCCTTCCTTCCTTCCTTCTTTCCTTCCTTCCTTCCATAATTCAGAATAGAAAGAGAATCCTTTCACTGGGGGTATCCTTTAGATCAAAATTGGTTAGTGCAAGTACAGAAGCAAGCTTACTGTCAGTCAGTCAAGGAATCCACCATTCCCTTCCCTTTGCTGGGATGGTTTAAAAGGAAACCAGCCCTAAGAAGAGAGGGGAGGTAGGCTGAGGGGGCAGCAAGAGTAAAAGTGAGTGATGAGTCCTGGGGTAACCCAGCTCATACAAAGTGGCAGGGGGAGAAGGAATAAAGTGACTAGCAGCTCTGCTTCTCTACATATCAGCCCAACAGAATAAACTCGAAATCTTTATACATTAATGTAATAATATTGGTGTTAAAAAGTTTGGGTTTGTATCAATGAGCAGTGTAGGATATATTGCATTTCTAAATGCAATATAGTCTACTCTCTTGCTATAGGCCATATGACTTTGAATAATGGAAAACCATGATTTCCTACAAGATGCTATATGGGTAGAAATCTTGGAACAACATGATCTCTGAAGAATCAACATTTCCCAAATGACACAAAGTGTAACAGAGAGATGTATTATGGACACAAATACACTGCAGCATATTGTCAATAATAAATTGTGTATAAAAAAAGTGTTACAGGAGATATGATTCAAGGAATGTACGACTGGAAAAGGAGGTCACAGAGCTAAAGAAGAGGATAACTGATGAATAATTCACATGCTTCACTGGCTATGCAGAATGTTAGACGATCTAAAGGAAAGTCTTTAGTGCACTGGCTAGATCATCTATGGTGGATTTGTGGAAGAACATGCATAACAGTAACAACAATAGTGAATGATAATCCGGAAGATGTTCGCCTCCTAAAACTTATTCAGCTTCAAAAAGGAGTTATTTTATCCCCTTGTGTAACAGTCTTAGCATATTAAATATAAAAGAACGATAGCAGGATCATGAATTGTCCTGGTACCATTTCTATTTGAGCTCCAATCAAATAAGATAAGAGTGAGATAACAGTAATAGTACTAGCAGTGGTAGCTGACATTTGCAGAGTATTAAAGTTGGCAAAGTGCTTTTCATATATTATGAGAAGACATGGAGGGGATGAGATCTATACTTTGGAAGAAGTATTCACATTGATGAGAAGACAGATCCAAGTACATATTAAAATAAGTATTTGTAGATGCCGTTTGGCTTAATATTTTTATTCCAGCATCTGGATGGCCTGCATCTGTGGACACATGAAATCTGAGACTTTCAGGTAAACACTTTTGAGCTTTGAACTATATGAAGGCATAAATGACAAATCTGAGATTTGTAGAGGGTAGGAAGCTGACAATGGCTAACACAGAGAACAGCAGAACTGGGATTCCCAAAGATCTCAGCAGAAACAATGGATTTAATTAAATAATTTACTATTTAATTGGGCTAAACATAAATTCCTGATTCCAAAATTGTCAGCCATTCTTGTGAAAAAAATCTGGGACTTTGCTGGACTGAAAAGTCAACATTAACCACCTTTGTGAAATGGCAGTCAATAAAAGGTAGTTTCATCTTGGGCTGTTCAAAGGAAGAAAGGATTGTCTCAGCAGGTAGTGAAGTAGGATAGTTCAATTGAAAGAACACTGAATTTTGAATGAGAACGTGACAACTTCCTACCTGGGTGATCTTGGGCAAGTCATTTCCCTTCCTTTTCTTTCCCTGGGACTCAGTTTCTTTTCCTGGGAATTAAGGTGCCTTCTGGTCCTAGATCTATGATATAATGGTGATCCCCTTTTCTAGATATCCCCTAGCAGAGGAATGATAACCACTGGAGAGGTTATAGAGGGTTTTTCTACTTGGATATATTGCAGAATAGACTCTAACATAGATATGTTTTACAGGCGACTCCTGATCTTACTATGTTTTGGACTAGGCCCCTTTCAACTCCCTACTTCTATGATTCTAACATGCAGAGATTCTGTCTAGGTAATACTAGGTGAAAAGTGTATGGTTTGGACAATTCCTGGTTCTCAAGAGTCCAAGAGATACTTTTTGAAGATGCACATTAATATGTGCTCTTATAGCTTTATTTTACATCAGGACATAGCATATTTATACAGTTTAAATAATCACCATTCATTATGCAATCTCCCCAAGCAGCTAACAAAGCAAAATCAAATTGAGAACTGGAGTTACGAAGGCCCAGCCCACCACCTATGTGTATTTTATCAGTCACATGAGGCATCTGCTTTATGCATACGGTTGGCTGCAGATGAGCTGGCACCCTTGAAATTGCAGCAGCTGCACTAAACAATTACTGGGCTCTGACTGAGAAAATTTCCCATGGGTAACAAAGAACCAGCTGGGCATTTCTGGTGCTTGCCTAGTGGACGTTTGTTAGTTTGTCTGAACACTGAAATTCCCAGGGCAGCAATCAATGGATCTGATAATTCAGTCAAAAAAGGCACCAACCCAGAAACTGTGAAGGGAAGCAGGTCTTTTTTGGAGGAGCACTTTGGGCCTTCGGTTAAGCAAAGGGACTAGAGTTGTCCTTCACATTTTAAGCCAAATATAAAACTCTTTGAAGTGTGGCAGCTCATTAAATGAGCCTGGCACACTTTAATGAAACTGCTAATCTAAAAATCCCTAGATTGATCAATATAACCAGCTGATATTAAGTACTTGAACTTTCTGGCCAAGGACACTCTGGGAAGATACACATATAATAGAACTTTATCTCATATGTCTAACAGAAGTTCATTATTAACAGTTGCTGTAACCCAAATATTAATATTTTCTGGGCATTATTGTCGAAACAGAGTGCCTCAGTGGCACAATGTATCAAGACCTCCCTAATATATTCAGTAATTTAGAAAAAAAATCATTAAGCCAATATTATCATTTACCTTGTGATAAGACAGATGGCAGAACAAGGTATATTTTTATCATAATTTTAAATGCAACATAATTTTTAAACCAAAGCTTAACTATCTTAAAAGCCCCAGGTTCATTTTCTTGCCAGCTAGTTTGAAATTATGCTCATATTATTGAGAAATACATCATTAATCTAAAATATATCACAAGTCTAGCATCTTTAATCCTACAGGTTTATTGAATACGTTTCAATAGACTCTAAATCTTCTACTAATTTATAGATAACCAAATGCAGCAGAGGTTAATTACTGCTCTATCTTTAGTAAGTGGTAATGGGAGGGAAAAAAAGCCCCAAAGCTGACTCATTTACTAATGAGTTTAAGGGAAAGAAAGATGCCTTTCTGAAGAATATTTTCAAATTTGGAGTTCTCAATTGGAAAAGAAAATTTGGGGCTATTGATTGCTGTCCAAGGAACATAACTTCTAAGACATAAAGTAGAGATCAATCACCTGAAAATTAACTCCTGTATTTGGGACAAGGGCTTAAGTGACTGTTACTGTTTGGGGCATGAGCTGGAGAAAGAAAGTCTTTTGTGTTTAAGCTACTGCTGGGTAATAAAAATTGACATCTCTCTCTCTCTCACTCTGTCTCTCTATCTCTCTGTCTTTGTCTCTGTCTCTCTGTCTGTCTGTCTCTGTCTCTCTCCCTCTCTCATAAAGCAATTACTATATTCCAGGTACCATATTAAGCATTTTACAATTACTATCTCATTTGATCCTCACAATAACCTGGTACTGGAAATAGGAGAAAAATGCACATTCAGGTAAGGCACACAAGCTTTGTCTTTCATTAGGTCCAAATGAATCGGTTATGTTGGCAAGTTTCATCACAGCAAGTGAACAGAAATATAATAATAACACCAACTAACATTTATATAGCTCTAGGAGCCAGACACTGTGCTAAATGCTTTGCAATTGTTATCTCATTTAATCCTCACTGAAACCCTGGGAAGTGCTCTGATCATCCTCTTTTCATAGATGAGGAAACTGAGGCAAACAGCTTAAGGGATTTGCCTAGGGTCATTCACCTAGCAAGTGACTAAAGCCAAGTTTAAAATCAGGTCTTCCTGACTCCAGGCCCAGACCTCTAACCACTCTACCACCCAGCTGACTCCAAAAGAAAGATAAATTCAAGGAGGAACATGAAAATCTAGGTAGGTATTGGGTGACTTGTGGAGGCAGAAAGGCTAAGCTGGAAGAACCTAAGTTCATGTACTAAGTAGAATGACTAAGGTCATTCTACTACTTTTGAGGACATTCATTTCTTTTACTTATATGGTTCTAGCTTCCAGTCTTCCCAGAGAAAGATTTAGAAATAACACAGGGGGGCGGCTAGGTGGCGCAGTGAGTAGAGCGCTGGTCCTGGAGTCAGAAGGACCTGAGTTCGGATCTGGCCTCAGACAACGCACACACAAACAAAAACCTAGCTGTGTGACCTTGGGCAAGTTACTTAACCCCAATTGCCCTCCAAAAAAAAAAAAAAAAGAACACATGACAAGCATATTCTAAGGAAACTCAACAACAGTGGGCTAACTGGCAGGGATGGGGAAAGACCTCAGAAAGCTCCCTAGCTCTTCAAATGATTCTCTTTTCTTTGATATTCTCCCTTTCTTTCCTTCCCCTCTCTGTCTGGTAGATGGGCTTTAGGGAGAAGTCCAAAGGAGGAATCAAGATGGAATGGGATCACCTGAACACTCCCCTCCCCCTCTTATACTTTTGAACAACAGGTTTCTTTAAAATGAGGGATATGTGCTCTGCCTGGTTTCAGCTCCATGTAACAAGATGTTCTGCCTTGCTGTGCCCTGATCTTTTCTTTTTCCTGCCTCCTTTGTGTGTTATCTCTTTTAAATTACACATTATTTGAGGGCAGGGGCTGTCTTTCTTTTTATTAATTGTATCCCCAGAACTTAGCTCAGTGACTGGCAAAGAGTAGGTTCTTAAGAAGTGTTTATTGGATTGGATTAAACAAGTAGAGGTTAACCTTGGTAAAGAGTAAAGTTATCTCCTTATGTGAGACCAGGTATGGAGATAGTGGAAGGAGGCATAGGAGGGAGAGGAAGAGGGGAGAAGTGAGCTCCTTGCAACTGGACTCATTTTTTTCTATAAAGTAAACATTCTCAGCTGAAAGAGTGGGAGGAGGGAGAGCTATGGGAGACTTAAGGAGGTTTGGAAGGATTGACATGGAGAGAGGGATAGTGAGTTGATAATGGAGTTGTAAAAAGATTGCCTAGCAGCAGTGAGGGCTCAGTTGACATTGTGTGACATAAATGTGTAGTGGATATAGTCAGAAGGATTGGACTATTTTCTCCATATTCATTTAGCAGCTCATGTGAGTAAAGGTAGTAAATGGTGGGAGTCATCCAACACTGAGACTTGACTAAATGTGATCCGTGATAAAATAAGGAGGCTAGATATTCAACAGAGGAGGATTGTTCACTGAAAATTCAAGATGGGGAAAAGAGGAGAGAGTGCCTAGTGCAGGGGAGATGGCCTAGGAAAGAACAGAGGGGTCAAGGGTTTGGAGATCATAGTGTGGACAAAGTATTGGGTTTTATAAGGGGTGGCAGAGGGAGAAGTGAAAAACAAATAAGATTATGGTCAGATAATAGGATTTTGGAATCCTTAAAGAAAGAGATGGTACTTTTTGTAGGTGACGGCAAGACTAAGGGTATGACCATTTTTGTGTGTGACTGAGGCAGGGTAGAAGAATAACTCTTGGGAAGTGAGTAGGTTGAGGAACTGAGTGGTTAGGATATTGAAAGAGAGTCAATAAGTATGTTGAAGTCTCCTAGTATGAGGGCAGGAGATAAGTTTTTTTTTTCTGACATCACCAAATTTGTTGACTTGGTGAATCATTTGCACAAGATATATAAGGATGATGGATTTTAAAACATATCAAAACATTTAAGAATTATGTAAGATGTAAAGTCCCTATATGTACCATAATATTTATATCAGCACCTTTTGTGATACTAAAGAATTGGAAACAGTTTAAGTCCATCAAGTGAAGAATGGCTACAAAAACTGTGGTACGAGAAAGTAGTGGAATATTACTGTGACATGAGACATGATGAACACGACTACAGGGAAGCATGATCTGAAGTAAAGTGAAGTAAACAGAGACAAGAAAATGATACACACAACCACAACATGAAATGGGAAGAACAACCATAAAACAATAAAAAATTGAAATGCTGCAAATTTACAAAAAACAAGCTTGCTTCCAAAGAAGAGACATGAGAAAATACTCTTCCATCCCACCCCATTATAGGGACATCTACAAATGTAGTATGATGCACAAATTTTTAGACTCCTTAGTGTATTGATGAGCTTTGCTTATTTTTTTCTCTTGCTTTTCTTGTCTGAAAATATTATTTACTACATGACATAGCTGTCTGGGAAGGAAGAGGGGAAAGGACTGTGGGAGAAAACAACATATATTAATATAATTTATTTATTTATTCATTCATTCATTTATTTTGTTTTTTTTTTTTAGAGGGCAATTGGGGTCAAGTGACTTGTCCAAGGTCACACGGCTAGTTTTTTTGTGTTAAGTGTCTGAGGCCAAATTTGAACTCAGGTCTTCCTGACTCCAAGGCTGGTGCTCTATTTACTGCACCACCTAGTGCCCCAATATGATTTATTTTTAAAAAAGAAATCTGTACAATGTGCAGTCACCACCTATAGCAAAACTTTAATTATTCACTCAGACAGGAAAGATGATAATGATTTAGTAGAAAGTACAAGTAAAACAGTATTTTAGAATCTGTCAATAAAGAATATAGTTTTATTACTTTCAACTAGATACAATAACACTCTGAAAGTAAAAGGCTCAGGGAATAAAGTTGTCATCAGACTCTAGGTTAATAATGAATAACAATAATAATAACATAACTGGAATTTATATAACTAGCAATGTATAGCTTTTAGTTGCAAAGTAGATTCTATGTATTGTCTTAATACTCCTGTTTGCATGTTATCTCAAGTGTCTTCACAAGAACCCTATGACATAGGTGTCATTATTCCAGTTTTATAGATATGGAAATTGAAACTGACATAGGGTAAATGACTTATCCAGGGACAAACAGATAGTAATTTATTGAGGTAAAATTTGAACTCAGGTCTTCTTAATTAGACAACCATTCTTTATTCATTATGCCATCTAGCTTCCCCTAGGACAGATCTTTTTCTTTTTGCTTTTTTTGTTTTGGAGGGCAATTGGGGTTAAGTGACTTGTCCAAAGTCACACGGCTACTAAGTGTGACAAGTGTCTGAAGTTGGATTTGAACTCAGGTCCTCCTGACTCCAGGGCCAGTGCTCTATTCACTGTGCCACCTAACCGCCCCACCCAGGACAATTCTTAGTATGAATTTCCAGCCTTTACTTGCATGGATGTCTTAGTGACATACCCAAAATCAACATGTCCAAAGCCAAAAAAACCAAAGGACCATAAATATAGAGCTAGAAGGGACCTTAGAAATCATCTTGTCTACCCTTCTCATTTTATAGATGAGGAAATTGAGGCCCAGAGATCACATGGAATTTGCTTAAGATTACACAGCTATCAATGGCAGAGCTGGGATTTGAACTCAGGTCCTATGACTCTAAATTCAGCACTCTTTCTATTATACCTGGGGCTTACTATCTAGATGACTGCTAAGTCTGTTTCCAGTTATATGTTTAAGACAGTATGACTCACATTGCCTCCAATCAAACTCCTCTTTACCGCCCCCCCACCCCCAAAAAAAGACCAGCTTTTCCTTATAAACTCCATCTTAGTTAATGGCACTAGTAATCTCCCAGGTATCTTTGCTCAGCCCTCAGTAATATCTTTAACTCCTTCCTTATCCTTAACACCTAGGCAGCTAGATGGCACAGTGGATAGATAGCAAGCTGGACTTGGAGATATGAGTTCAGCTCTACCCTCAGCTCTGTGACCCTGGGCAAGTAACTTTAACCTCTGTGCCTTAGTATCCTCCTCTGTAAAACGGGGATAATAATATCACTTACCCCTCTCTCCCCAACTTCCCCCTACTTCCCACTCAAGTTTATTGTGAGGATAAAAAGAGGTAATATCTGTAAAGTGTTTTGCAAAATTTTAGGTGCTACAGAAATGCTAGCCATGTATAAAATGATCAGTTCCAAAGGGATGTCCATTCTATTTTAGCAATCTCTCAAACCTCTGTCTCTTTTTCCCTATGTTCCCTGACACTGTACAGTCTGGACCTTTAATAACTGATATTTGGACAATTCAGTTTAACTCAACAAATATTTATTAGGTTTATTGCTAATGATTAGTAGTATGAAATTAGGCAAAAACTCTATCTCTTTGACACTTTGATATTAATAAAATGTGATTCTGAGCTAGATATGTAAGGTTGCTTCTAGCTCTGTTCCAATCTCCAGTTTTAGACTGTCACATCAAAAACTCTAAAGCATAACTCTGATTGTATTACTTTCTGAATAAACGCCAAACTTCAGAGCCTCTTATTTTTAACCCTCTATGATCTGGCCTAACTTTCCATGCTTAATCTCCTACTATCTCCTTTCACTTACACCAATTTGAATTATTAATTGTAGTTTTCTTTTTTTTTCTTTTCTTTCTTTTTTGTAAGGCAATCAGGGTTAAGTGACTTGCCCAGGGTCATACAGCTAGTAAGTGTCCTAGGCCAAATTTGAACTCAGAAAGATCAGTCTTCCTGACTCTAGGCCAGGCTCTCTGTCCACTGTACCACCTAGCTACCCTTATCCGTAGATTAGAAATTAGGAATATGATAGATTCATAGACATATGGGCAAATGCCTATGAACTGATACATAGCTTAATAAATAAATCCAGGAGTTTATACACAATTGTTACAATTATAATAATAAAAGTATCATTAAGATGAAGATAAAAACTGAATAACTTGGGACTGATTTGGCCTTAGACAGAGAGAGGGATGAAGAAATATCTCCCATGTTTTGGTTTTCAAAGAAGGAAGAAATTCTAGGGGACAAATGGATACACGTTCAGACCTGATCATTATTAACAGTTGATGATTTTTTTGTGTGTGTGAAGCAATTGGGGTTAAGTGACTTGCCCAAGGTCATACAGCTAGTACATATAAAGTGTCTGAGGCTGGATTTGAACTCAGGTCCTCCTGACTTTAGGGTTGGTACTCTATCTACTGTGCCACCTAGCTGCCCCATATGTGTGTTTTTTAAACAGTGAAGAGTTTATTCAGGGAAATAATTGGGGGGTGTATCTGGAAATGATTGCTATAAAAAAGCAGAGATTAAACTTATTTTAAAAATAGAAACTAATCTGTTGGTCATCAGGCTAAAATATTTTTTGGTTTGTATGCTAATTTGCTGATCAAATTCCCCTTTCCTCTTAGAAACTGAAACTTTGCCTAATTCTTTATCCAAATTTTCACAAATTCCAAATTAATTGTCTGAATTAAGGAGGTCTTACACTATATTATTATAATTGTTAATTTCTCATCTCTCTAGCTAATATTAAGGCATAAAAGTATGAGACAGTAACATATCTGGAGCTGATTTAGTTTCTAACCTGCTGTCCATTAGGTTAGGGTAGGCCCTTGGGCACTTTCAAGCTCCTGACCTACTTCGATGTTTCTTTTGTTCTCCAAAATGTAGCACATTTATAGACCAGGTTAAATTCTAGAATCATTAATCACTGAGGCTCCCTGGGCTTTCCTGGTATGATAGTAGAAGGGAAGAAGATAAAATTGCTACAATAAAATGTGTGGAAAACTTTTCTTTCAAAAGACTGTTCAGTTCACAGCAATAGTGGGGGAAGGTAAGGGGAGATCCCTCAAGATG
Source organism: Gymnobelideus leadbeateri (assembly GCA_011680675.1). Lineage (NCBI taxonomy): Eukaryota > Metazoa > Chordata > Mammalia > Diprotodontia > Petauridae > Gymnobelideus > Gymnobelideus leadbeateri. The sequence goes on from WOXC01004731.1 coordinate 1,180,336, forward strand.
TGTGAAATGTTCCTTTAAAAAAACGTGAGCTCTTTTGATGAAAGACTTAGAAAAGAACTAGAGGAGATTAATTTGTAGATAGTCTCTAGAACACATGGAGGAAAAGATCCTTCTAAAGTTTGACTTTAATGACAAAGATATTGCACACAAGAGTCAGCCTGAACGGTCAAGTTTTAGCATCAAGACAACCTGAGTTCAAATCCTGCTTCTGATCCATCCTAGCTATTGGACCCTGGGCAATATATTTACCTGCTTACCATCTCACACAATTTTCTACTGCACAACAGTTACTGATCTGAATTCAGAGAAGGGGTTTATTCACCAAGGAGCTTGAGACATTAGTAAAATTACAGTTCAGAACAACACAAAAGATGATACTTCCATATTATAGTTAAAGGCTAATTAGTACCAACACCAAAAAGAAGGAGCAGAATCATGAATTATTCTTCTGCTTATGCTTTAATTGGGAAAGCTATTTATATAAGTAGATCATGACCCACTGATCATGTGCTGGCTGAGCTTGAGAAAATGGTGCGGAATGTAAGTTTTGTTAAGTTTCATTTAACAAAAGTCAAAGTTGGAAGAACCCTGTGGAGAATGTCTGGTATGACCTTGGGATATGGAAGGAGACATTATATTCATTTTACAGATGAGGCAACTGAGACCCAGATAGGCTAACTAATTTTCTCAAGGTTATACAACTAGTACTTGTGAAATACTAGCTCAATTTCCCTTATTGGTGGTAACCAAGGTCCTGGAATCAAGGTACAAATTTTTAATTAAACAAATAGGTGGTTTGAGAGTCAGAGTAGTTCAGAGAGCTAAGTTTGAATTTGATTTTTTTAGGGACTCTACCATGTACTAGCTGGACGATTGATCATAGATAAAGTACTACAATGCTAGGATTTAAATTTGGAAAGGCCTTAATCTCTTGAGTCCAACCCCTTCATTTTATAGACCGGGAAACTGAGGCCCAGAGATGTTATGTAACTTGCCCGAGGTCAGATAGGCAGCAAATACAGGGGTAGGACTTGAGTCCCAAAAAACTAATTTTGCTTCTTTGAAACTTAGTTTTTTCTCATATGTTAAATGATGATAATAATGTTTACACTGTTTATTTCACAAGTTTATAAACCTTAAATCTCTCTATGTGAGCTAAACTCCATTTCCAACTCTCCAATTATTTGTTCTATGTCTCTATCTGGTTGTTTTAATAGTGTATCAAACTCAAACTCTCTAAAGTTGAATTCTATATCTTCCTCCCTAAACCCACCCATCCTCCAAAATTCACCATTTTGTTGGGGGTAACAGAATTCTCTCAGACACACAGGCTTAAAACCTCAGGTTATTATGTTTTTCTCTCTCAAAACTTCTTGTTGCTAGTTTAAGATCCTAAGGGGGAAAAAGGTGAGGGTAGTACATTTCTTTTTTTTTTTTGGAGGGTAATTGGGGTTAAGTGACTTGTCCAAGGTCACAAGGCTAGTTTTTGTGTTAAGTGTCTGAGGTTGGATTTGAACTCAGGTCCTCCTGACTCCAGGGCCTGTGCTCTATTCACTTCACCACCTAGCCAGAGGGCAGTACATTTCAAAGACAAAGATATAAGTGAATATAATATAGAGTAGGTGGCATAATTGATAGCCAGGAAAACCTGTATTTAAATCCTACTTTAGACACTAAGTAATAAGGTATATAACCCGAGGCTAGTCACTTAGCTTCTCTCAGACTCAGTTTCTTCATCTGTAAAGGAGAGATGATGATAATAGCACTAACCTTAAAGGGTTGTGTAGAGGGTAAAATTAGATCATATATATGAAGAGTTTTATAAACCTTAAAGTGCTAAATAAATGTTAGCTATTATTATTAGTAACATCAACAATAATAACTAATGCTTATATACTGCTTTAAGGTTTTCAAATCCCTTTTATATATTATCTAATTTGCTTTATAAGGCTAAGATTTTAAAAATCCTGCTTTTTTCCATACTCAAACATCTCATTTAAAAACCTCTTTTTACATTGTTGTTAAACTTTCTGATCAATTGCCATATTGCAGAAAAACTTAATAAACATATAAAGTCCTCTGCAGTTCTGATTTGAGATTCTTCATTTTGCATATTGTTGGAGAGATGTGCTAACCCATAACTTCTCAAAGGATGACCTTTGCAAGGATCCAAAATGGTGGGATGGATGGCATGCAGCTACAACACTCTGTAATAGTAATTTGAAGATCTTCCCTGCTTTGAAAATAAATTCTGCCCTCTAATAGACTGAATGTTATCACATGGGGTCTGTGGTGGGAGGAGTTTGCTGAAGGGAGGAGCAGAACCCACAAGAAGTGGGGAGTCAGCCAGACAGACGGTTGGGAGGAGAGCACGCTTAGGTGAGGAGGCAGAGAGGTTCATGAGTAAATATTAGTCTTATTTTGGATGGTGGAAAGGCTAAAGGATGCTGAGACTCTCTGTGCTATTATGGCTTATTAACTTCTTTGCTACTTTGATGGAATTGTCTTACTAGTTTTGGGATTTGGTTTTCTGGTGTCTGAATAAATGTTTCCCTTCTGTCTTCTATATGGAGAATCTGTTATATTTTGGCATCGAGCACCATGCAGATATATTTATAGTGATCATGGGCACTGTGAATATTGCATTGGTGCTACAGAGTCATAACTCTGTTTTATACTCCCTGGCAGACATGGTAATGAAATGATGACCAGACCAGAAGAGAGGTCAGGTGGACGACAAAAATGACAATCATGAGTAGGCAATCAAGCCCAGAAGATATGTATTCAAAAATATCTATCCTATACATTTGAAAAATTCAAAATTCATTTGGATTAACAAGATTCTGTAAAAATGTAACTGAATCCCAAAGAGAAGTAAATTTATTGCTCATTCAAAGCCTTAGAATGCATTGGTTTAATGCAGGAGAATACACAGTCCTTGAAAAGAGGGACTATTTCATTTTTTACTTTTTTACTTTAGTACAATGAGTTATACATATGCAGTAGGCACTTATAAAAAGGGTTTTAATAAATTAATTCATAGACATTTCGCAGTATTCAGAAAATGGGAGTTTTGATGGGAGTAAAAAGGAAGATAATCTATTTTTAATAGGAGAGGCCCAGGTAGAATAGAGCTCCTCAGACAGATGAAGGGTAGTTTGAAAGTATTTGATTTTTGGTCATTTTTTGGTCAGTTTACTCATCCATAAAAATAGAGATAATAAAGGCAACCTAACTTCCAGAGTTGTGAGAATAAAATGAGATTGCAATAATATTCGTAAAGAGCTTTGCAAATCTTCAAGTGCTCTATAAATGCTAGCCTATATTATTATTAATAAGGACAAAAAAGGTAGGAGAGGGGTCGAGAAAAATAGATTAGAGGCTAAAACATTGTCTACTTTGCAGTTTTGCTGTGACCCTTCTTAGCTGCTATTTTGTTATTAAAATATGAAACTTTATATGACTGATCCCTAAATTATGATGATAGCTACCTCTACAGCTCAGCCTTAATAGCCTTGGCCAGTTTTTCTTAGTTTAGTTCAGAGTATCCCCATTGAATACTTAACTTTCCTCTACTGGGAAAGAGAGAGAAGGAAGGAAAGAGACTCAGAAGAAGAAGGGGGAAGGGAATGAGCATACATACAGTACCTACTATGTGCTAGGCACTGTGCTAAACACTCTTTATAGTTTATTAGTTTATTTCTATATAGGAATGTGCATGTGTTTCCTACTTCCTATACCCTACCTACCATTTCTCTCCTTGTTATAGTATCATCACTGTAGAACTCTACAGTTAATGGCTACCTCGTTTAGTCTGGTTTTAGAAATGAAGTATTGAGATTTAAATTTTAAGATTTTAAATTATTTATATTATTTAGAAATGAAGTATTTAGCAAGTAATGTTATAGGCATGAAAAGATAAGATATACATATGTACACATATATTAGAATAGTAATGAAATAAAGAACAAGACAAAATAGTATGTAATTATCTGGAAAGAGATGACAAGAAACATATGGAACAGTGTGAATACTACCACTAGCACCAGTCATGGTCCCATGAGACTGATGGTCACTGTGAATTCCTTTGAGCTGATAAGATGGAGAGGCTGGTTTCCCCTGGCCTGGTTTTGGGTGGAATAAAGCTCTCTTTGCCTCATCTGCAGAGGTAGCCTCTGATGACACATCCAGAAAGGGCTGGTTCCAGCTGCTATGGCATTACCTTACAAGTACATCTGGGCGCTCCCACTGGGCCCCCCTTTGTTCTCTGTGATGGCATATTTTACATTTGGATGCTTATTTTCATTATTTGCAAGGCCTGTTCTGACATCCTTGCAGGAGAAGGGCATAAGGTGGGGACAGGCACATGGGTTAGCATTTCTTGTGGTTGCCACTGCCCCTGCATTGTTGTTCACCTCAAAGGACCAAAAAAGGATGATGGGCCTAGGAAGGTTGCCATAGCTGTGGCACCACCAGTTGAAAGCAAGACTAATGCTCTCTTGGCTTCTTGGTATGTTTTTAGGCTTCACTGTAGGCACCAGATTCCTCATTTGATGGGGCTGCTGATATCCTCCACGTGGACCTATCCTCAGCCTCAAGAGAGGGATGCTTATTTTGTGGAGTCATTGCTTTAGTCACCTCCACCTGTCCAGTGAGTCATGGACCTAGGTATTCTTAAAGGAGATGGGTAGATACAAGTTCCTTTGTTTTAAAAATAGCTTATTACTGTATTAGCTTTTTATATCATAGCCAATTCCCCCCCATAAAGGGAGCCTTTATTATAACAATGCCAGCAATAAATAGTTAAGCAAAACTGAATATTATGATTTTCTGATAGCCAGGGCAACATGCTCTTCCCCTAGTTTGTCATTGCTGTCGAGATGAAGGAAGGGTGCTTTATCATTGGTCCTCAGGAAGGGCAGGTGAATACAGGAAGAAGGCTCTTCCTAGTGACATCCCTGAAGATGCTATGTCTCAGAGTCTAAGTGTGAAAGTGGAAGCTTCTCACCATCTTACATACCTTCTCTTTCCTTTTAGTCCATAATCCTGAGAGAGGGAGTTAATACTCTTTGTCTATTCCTTTTCTACAAGTATCGAGTATGTGTTCAGGATTTCCTTCAGCCAGGCTCAAAGATGATGGAGGACATCTGGGAGGAGGATGTGAAGGAGGATGAACATGAGTATTATGAGTTTTGGGGAAAACGTTTTTCCCCAGATAAGGGGGCCTCTACGAACAAAGGAACAGATGGGGATGTATGAATGAAGACCTTAATTTTTCTCTCATTTAACAATAGGATCAAGAAGAATGATTTTGTTTTAAAGAAGGCCTCCACCATTTCTTGCCAACATAGGGTACTTTTGATAAAACTAACCATAAAGAGATGTATTCCATGCAGAAACAAACCTAACCTTTAGCAATTCAAGTGACAAGGTGCACTTCTCCCATTTCCACTGCTGATAAATGGCTATGTACTCCAAGTGGGCTTAAAAAGCTGTAAAACCCCAAGCTGTACTCTAACTTAAGAAAATGAATGCTTCTAGTCCAAAAGGGCTTTCTTAGAGCTCTAAGAAACTTATTTTCCTTTTGATCTGACTATTCACTTCTTGCCCCCCTCCCCAGTCTTGCATACCTTATGGTGAGTAAAATTCTCCCTGGTATTTCATGGAACCCAGGCTGGGAAACTCCCATAACAAACATTAGGAACGATTGGAGGCAACTGTCTCCACATAAAAGAGTCTATTTTACTTTTCTTTCCTACATACAATAAACTATGTTATTATAACATGCTGAGCCTCTAAATTTTTGAATGTTATGGGAAATGGTTTGATACAGTGGAATCCAGTTAGGGTGAGGACAATAAACTAGGTAGCCAGATTTTGTATTTTAATATTTTGAGTAAAATTCTATTTCATCCCTTAGTTTAATTTTAGTCCTGCCCAGTGAGGGCTCAATACAAGTTATTTAGTGCTATTGCTTTCTTGGGAGCTTAGTAGTAGGGGAGTAATTTAGGAATTTTTGGGTTTTACCCTTCTTGTGACTAGCAGAAATACTACAATCTCTTAGAGAAGAGCTGTCTTGTATATGTTCCAGGGAGAAACTGATAAGGCTGGCTGATAGTTCAAGTAGAATGCCACCTGGTAGACAGACATTGTACTTCCTTTTATGCTTAAGTAAGTTAATATTTAAGCCAAAGAACCAAAGAGTCTCAGTGTGGGGACCAGATCATTGGTTAGACCTGGACAAGTAGGAGAGAGAAGACTGCAGTCAGGGCAAAAATAATAGTTAGGTGAAGACACAGGTTGATGACTGAGTATGGGATGGTGACATTACCCAACTCAGCCTGACTAGAGCTGAGTGTTCATGTGGATGAGTAGTGGGAAATGGTTGGCTAGACAGAGATGGGTCCCAATTACAGGGGCCTTGGTATAGGAGTGAATAGATCACTAGGCCTGGAGTCAGGAAGAACTGAGTTCAAATTTGACCTCAGATACATACTAGTTTTGTGACCCTGGGCAAGTCACTTAACTTCTGTTTGTCTCAGTTTCCTCACTTGTAAAATAGAGATAATTAGTTGCACCTACCTCCCAGGCTTGTGATGATTCAATGAAATAATAATTGTAAAGAACTTAGCCCAGTTCCTGGAACATAGTAAATGCTATACAAATGTTGTCGTCATTATGATTATATTTCAGAAAGCACCAGTTTCCAAAGAACACATATGAAAGTTTATTCTTTTTGACAATAGCATGTCAGATGGGCTAATTTTTCTAAGTTCTGAATTCTGTTCTGTCTCAGGGCTTGAATCATATTCCCAGGCTCTTATTTCAAACCTTACTTGTCAGTCCTATTTGGTACACTGGTTGAAACCAACTCAAAGACAATGGCTTAAGTAGCGCATGTCATGTGCTCCAGCCAAAGCACAGAAAATTTTATTTGTTTCTGCCATTTTCAATAACTAGAACATTTTGGAAAACTGAAAAAAAAAGGACAAAATAAGGTATTCTAACATTTGCAGCCCAATCAAGAAATGTTTTCCAGTATCTGAGCCAAAACAAATTACAGAATTTCCAGGGTATAGGAAGGGATTCTGGAACAGCTGGTTGCCAAATGTCAGCATAATGTAATTATGCCAAAGTTATTGGCAGGTTGATTTTCACCTGTTGTGCCTGAAATCACTGGAGTTATAGTGATCGGGAAACATCTTCTGTTTTTGAACCCAATGGTTGCAGCTGATGAAAACGATTACATACATAATTCTTTAAGTACATCATCATGCCCTTGGTGTCTTACTACTCTTCATTGGCACAGTCAGGGTTTAACTCGTGCCAGGCTAAGAAGGTGGAGTAGAGGTGCCTTAACAGAATTTTGACTTGGAATGTATAAGTTTATTTAAATCCACCCATGGTAGGCATCTGAGTCATGCAATGGATAGAGCACTGAACTTGGAGTCATGAAGAAGTGAGTTCAAATCCAACCTTAGCCACTTTGGCTGGGTGACCCTGGGCAAGTCACTTAATCTCAATTGTGTTTCCCATAAAATGGGAATAATAATATCTACCTCTCAGGGTTGTTTTGAGGTTAAAATGAGATAGTTGTAAAGTTCTTCACAAGAAGAACTTATATAGCACTTAAGGTGCTATATAAATGCTAGTTATTATTATTAGTTATGTAGGCTTCATTTTGAACTGAATTTTTACCTCTTCACATATAAAATTCTTCAGGAGAGTTGCTAATAATTAGTAGCATTGATTGAATCAAATTTCAGAATAAGATCATAGATTTAGAGCTGGAAGGGCTCTTAAGAGTATCTTATATATCTACAGATATATAAACTTAGACTCAGAGAAGTTAAAGAATTCACTCACAGTCAAACGTCCAGGACATGTCAGAGAGAAGATCTAAATCCAGGTAGGTCTCCCTGACTTTGTATCCTTTAAGTACTAAACCATACTGATTCTTCCCCTGGCCTCTGCAATATCTCCACATAATTGTTAGGTGTTTATTTATGTCAGGATGGTTTTTTTACTTTGAATTGAGACTTTTGTGTAGAATGTAAAAAAAAAACAAAAACAAACCTATATAATATTGAACTGCCGGCTCTCATAGATCTTTTTTCCTCTTTATTTCCACTGTCAATGTTCAAAAATAGGTCCTCATGAGCATCTGCTTGGACACTACAACTGTCTCCTAACAGGCCTTTCTGCTTTTACTCCTTTCCAAGCCATCTCTAGCACCTCTGGGAGATTTATCTTACATATGAATAGATCTAGTTATATAAGTCCTCTATCAAAAACTACTCGATGGAATATCTATAGCTAGACTGGAGAATTTACCCTCTGGATATATTGCATACTTCCTGCCTCCATGCTTTTGTTTATTTTCTGAACTTGACAAATATCAAATATTGAGCGAACATTTCCTTACAACTGCATGAAAAAAGGCTCCAAATCATTAATAGTAAGAGAAATGGAAATCAAAACAACCCTGAGGCTTCACCTCATACCCTGCCAATTGGTGAAACTAACAAAAATATGGCAACAGTCAATGTTGGAGGGGTTGTAGAAAGATAAGCACAGTAATACATTTTTGGTGGAATTGTGAATTGGTACAACTGTTTTGGAAAACAATTTGAAATTCTGCAAATAAGGTGACTAAAATGTCCATATCCTTTGAACTAGAGACTTCATGACTGGTCTTATAAATCCTAAGGAAGCCACTGATGAGAAGAAAGTCCTCATATAATCTGAAATATTTATAGCAGTGTTTTATGTGGAAGCTAAGAATTAGAAACAAAGTAAATGTCTACCAATTGGGGAATGGTTAAACAACTTGTGGTACATGTATGCAATGAGTACTACTGTGCTGTGACAAGTGGTGAGTGTACCAAATACAAAGAAGTGTGGAAACATCTATATGAATCGATGCAGAGTAAATGAAGTAACAGAGACAAGGAAGCAATGTACACAGTCACTACTGACCAACGCAAATGGGAAGAATGACACAACAAAAGAAATAATAAGTGTAACAAAGCTATAAAGATTAAGGGAGACATGAACTAAAATATTTAAGAAGATATCCCAACCTATACCCTTTGTGGAGGTGGGGGCCCACAGGTGCTCTACGTTGCATGTTTTCACACTTTTAAAATATATCAATCAGTTGTACTGACTTTTTTTCTTTAAAAATACTATTAGTCATATGAATTGGCTCTCAGGGAAGGGGAGGACTACATGGGATACTACAGCGATGGAAGAAATAAAAACTTAAAAAAGAATAAAGAATAAAGTGATTTTATATATGTACTGCTGATGATATCCATGAAACTGCAAATCCATTGTGTGGAGCTTTTTTTTTTCTTTTCATATATATATATATATATATATATATATACATATATTCAATTAAAATTTCAAAGCTAATCTAGCCTCAGACACTTAACACTTACTAGCCATGTGACCTTGGGCAAGTCAATTAGCCCCAATTGTCCTGCCTTCCCCACTCCAAAAAGCAAAAAAAAAAAAAATCAAAGCTGTCTTGCCTGTTTGTGTTTCTTTGGGCCTTCCTTCTATTTTCTTTTCATTTTTCTTAGAAGGTACCTCCCAAATTCCTCCTCTTTTTCCCACTTCCCCTCTCCCCAGCTGAAAAGGAAAACAAACCCCTTATAATGAATATGTATAATTGAGGAAACAGATCCCTACATTATTCATGTCCAAAAAGATATGTCTTATTCTTGATCCTGAGTCTATCACCTTTCTGTCAAGAAGCAGGTAGCATGTTCATCATCATCACTCTGAAATCACGGTTGGTCATGACCTTGACCAGAGTTCTTAAGTCTTTTAAAGGTTTTTTTTATTCCTTTTTAATATTGCCTTCATGCTTTGGTTCACACTATTCCCTACTCTTGCAACATTCTCTCAACAGTGTTCCATCCCTCCTTTAATCCCTATCGTGCTTTAACGACCAACTCAAATGCCTTCCTCTGGCATTCTCTCATTTGTAAATGACCTGTTCTCTCTTCTCTCATACAATAAAACGTAGGGTGCATCTCTCTAATCAACTTGCTTTTAATGATTTATATTATAGTTATTTATATGTGTGACATAGGTCCCTATCATTCTGCAAGCTCCATTGAATTAGAGATTATATATCATGAAAGAATCACAGAATTGAGAGTTAGAGACAACTTTACCACACCTTTGTCAAAAGTTTCTTCTTCCTTCTTTTCACATTACTCAGACATCTTCCTCTTTCTCTTTTCACATGAGGAGGTTGTCATCCTCCTTGCAAGAGAAAATCCCGTTAAATAGACCCTTGCTCTTATCTCTTCCCATCTTTTTCAGTAGAGTGCCTCCACTCTCTTTCTAATCCTCAACTTCACCCCATCTACTAGCTCCTTTCTGGCTTTCTACAACACTTCCATCATGTTCCCATCTCCATCTCTTAGCTGAGTCTCTTGAGGAAGCTGTCTACAATAAGTGCCTCTACTTCCTTGCTTCTTATATGCTTCTAAAACCTTGCTAGATACTGGCTTCCAATTTATTCAATTGTAACTGCTTTCTTGAAAGTTACCAATAATCTCTTGGGTAGCTAAGTGGCACAGTGAACAGTGCTGGGCCTTGAGTAAGGAAGAATCATCTTCCTGAGTTCAAATCTGGCCTCAGACACTTACTAGCTGTGTGACCCTGGGCAAGTTACTTAACCTTGTTTGCTTCAGTTTTCTTGTCTATAAAATAGGCTGGAGAAGGAAATGGCAAACCATTCCAGTATCTTTTTTCTTTTTGCTTTTTTTTTGGAGGGGGAAGGTAGGGCAATTGGGGTTAAGTGACTTGCTCAAGGTTACACCACTAGATTTGAACTCAGGGCCTTCTGACTCCAGGGGTGGTCTCTTCACCGCACCACCAAGCCACTCCCCCTACTCCCCCATTCCAGTATCTTTACCAGAAAACCCCATCTCTCCTTATCACAACTCCTTGTTTCCAGGGCTTCTTTCAAGATTCAGTTCAACTCCTTCTGCAGAAGGTCTTTCCTACAAGTCCCATCTCTCTGAGATTACATTCTATTTTCACTTTACATGTTTTTTATGTACATAGATATTTATATAATTCCTGTCCCATTCATATAATGTCTTTTTTTGAGAGAAGGTTTTTCTTGTTGTTGTTTCTTTGTTTCACCAGGTCTTAGCACACTGCCTGGCACATAGTTGTCTCTATAAATACTTGTTGATTGATTATTCTAACCACACTCAAAAAGGAATCCCCACTATAACACACCAAGTAATGCTCATCTAGTCTTCGATTATAACAGTATATATTAAAGGCATCCAATAAGGGGAGTGGTAGCCTATTCCATGTTGGGACAACACTAATTGTTAGAAGTAATCCCCTAAATTTGTCTCTGCTAATTTTCAAATCAAACTCTTTCTGATAGTGTTCTCTTGACCTAAGCAGAACAAATTAATGCTTTTCTTGCATGTCTTTTGAAGACATCTATTGTTTCTTCCTGGGACTTTTATACTGCTAAACATTCTCAGTTCCTTCAACCAACCCTCACATGACACAGACTCAATGTCATTAACTATACTAGTTGCTTCCTCATGATTCTTTTCAGTTTATCACTGACCTTCTTGTGTGTTCATTGTGTGGTCATCTGTGGCACCCAGAAGTGACCACCATAGCCTGGAAATAGTCTGACCAGGGCAGAGTAGAGAAGGACTATCACTTCATCTCTGGAAGTTCTACCTCTCTTAAAGTAGTCCAAGATCCTATTAGCTTTTGTGAAGGTAACATCATGTTACTGGCTCCTACTGAACTTTCAGTCTGCTAAAACCCTCAGATCTTCAGTTGAATCACCTTCCTGTACTTTCAAGGTTGATTTTTTGAAACCATGTTTAAGACTTTACATTTATCCCTTTTCAATTTTATCTTCTTGGATTTAGCACAACGCTCCAAGAAGGCATCAACTTTAAATATCTGGTAGTGGTTAACATGATCTTCTTTATAAAGTAGGGAGGTAATAAATATTCTCTGAATCTTGTTGAATGGAGTCAGCAGCAGTTAAAGTCCCCCCCCCTCCTTTTTTTAACAATAAGAGTCATTTTTTAAAGAACAGGAGACCAATGTTTTTTTCTCTTTGTGTTCTTAGAAAGATTTCCTGGCCTCCTGCCCTGATATATGCTTTTGAACCTGTTGTCATAAAAGGAGTGATTTTTTTGGTGAAGACTATCAGAACAGATGAAGAACAAAGATCTAAATTTTTTTTTAAAGCAACTGGGGTTAAGTAACTTGCCCAAGGTTACACGGCTAGTCATTATTTATGTGTGGGTGCTCATTTTCTGAGGCCAGATTTGATCTCGGGTCGTCCCAACTCCGAGGCTGGTGCTCTTACTCACTGCGCCACCTAGCCGCCCTTTTAGGGCAATTGGGGTTAAGTAACTTGCCCAAGGTTACACGGCTAGGTTTTTGTTCGTGTGGATTAAGTGTTGGAGGCCGGCTCCGAACTCAGGTCCTTCTGATTCCAGGGCCGGCGCTCTATTCACTGCGCCACCTAGCCGCCCCGAAGATCTAAATTTTAAGGCAACTAAATTTTGAAGAATATCAAATCATATAGCTAAAGAGAGGAGGCAGTGTGGTAGAAAGGAAAGAACATTGTATTTAGAGTCAAAGGACCTGGATCCACCTCTGTTTTCTACTACTTGTGTGGCCTTGGACAAGTTACCCAACTTTTTCAGCTCTCAGTTTCCTTATGTGTAATATACAGTTATTTGCCTACAAGTTCTTGCATACACTAAATCTATGAATCTATAATGCTAAGAAAGTGATAGGGATCAGAATAGTGATTTCAGTGGCATAAGGAACTCCTGGGTGAGGAAAATCCCTTTATCAATGCATCTTCTCTATAATTTATAATCCCAAGAAAGCCTAAGGAAACACATAAAAGGAAAGAATAACTTAAACTTGGGGAATGTGGATGGATATTTTATTTGGAGGAGAGGAGTAACCAACTTAGACAGAGACATTTTTAAGTTGATGGAATGAGAAGTCTGACACAACTGCTAAGATGCCTACTGATCATGGGAAGCTTCACAATCTATTAAAGGAGAAGAATCCAGGGGAAACTACTGTCAGTTCAAGCTTCAATTCATCTGCAGGTTATATAATTATTCTTTTCTTGGCAGCTTGATGTGCTGGAGAGGTTCACAGAATGGAAATGAAATAGGAATGAAAGCATCTGTTTCTCTCCTGGTTTCTCTTAACTAAAAAAAAAAAAAAAAGGTCTTTCAAAGAGTCACAGAATAAAACAAGCTGTCTCTAAGGGGAGAGGCAGCCACTCAAGGAATATGCAAAGTTTCTACCCTATCCACCATAATTTTTTAAACTTAGTGGTAGGCATCCAAACAAATCATTCCTAAAGACAATCCAACAAGAGATGTTCTCAGAAATACTATCATAACCTAAAGAAGAAACATATGGATCATCTAAGCAATATATTCTGGCTTCCTAAAATAGCATGAAATCCTTCTCATTCCTATCTTTTTAATACCCAGAAGGACCCTGTTAAATTGTAAATCATGAGTGCAATTTAATGTAAACCAAGCATTATCTAGGATAGCTGAAGGATTTGTGAATTTGTCAGTGTAGGGAACTCACAATATGGATACTCGTTCTAACCAACTCAACAATGGGCTAATATAGCTCCATCCTTGGGATTTTTCAAAGGCACATTAACTTTAAAATGACTTTTCCATGGTCACAGAGCTAGATAATTATCAGAGGCTAGTTTTGAACCATGGTCTTTCTTACTCCAAGCCAAAATTCTATCTAACTGACCAAATTGCCTCCTTCCTAGTAATAGCTATAGTCATGTGTAGAAACTGGGCATCAACCCTGGAAGTTCCTTATACAGTTACAATGTTTTGTTTTGTTTTCTGAGTGCTAAGCCCTCATATTCATATTAGATACACATACAGATGCATCTGATATATTCCAAATGCACTTAAGTCTATCTTCTTTTTTGTAGTTTTTTTATTTTTTAGTTTACATCATTCATTTCCACAAGATTTTGAGTTACACATTTTCTCCCCATTTTCCCCTACCTAGCACCCCAAAACAGCAATCCCACTGAATATCCCTTCCCCCAATCTGTGCTCTCCTATATCTTCCCCCATATCTATCTTCTAATATATGAACATTTCAGCCTTAAGAACATAGCCAAGAATAAAGCAAAGAGATATGTTTCAGAAGGTTCAGAAACTCTTTCTTATACCCTGATCTTGTCATAAAATGTTTCATACTATCCTCCATCATCAGATCTACTGAAAGGTAAATGTGTGTGCAAATCATTATTTAGTTCAGCTTCAGTGGTATGATGAAATACTGTACATTGTCAGAAGTTTCATTTATTTTCATGGTTTATTTGCCACTGTGTGATTATTAGAAATAGGGACTAGACCTGTGAATTAGTGGTATGGGAACTCCCAGATGAGGAAACTCCTTCTATCAATGCACTTTTTATTTAATGTATGACTTTAGAGAGTTTCCAAGAGCAGTGAGAGAGTTAGCAAATTGCTTGGGGTCACCACAGCCAATGTGGGTCAGATACAGGACTTGAATGTAATTCTTCTTGGCTGTGAGGTCCATTTTTTATCCACTAGGTCATGCTGCCTTTCCAGTTAACTAGTAATGAAGTCAAATAGATATTAAAGTTCAAATTAAAGTGTCCTCTCCAAATTCACCAATGTCTAATTGCTGAATCTATTAGCTTTTTTTCAGTCCTCTCCTTTCTTGACTTCTCTCATTTGATATTATTGATCATCCTCTCCTTCTGGATCTCCTTGCTGTCTGGGTCTTCATGACCCTGATCCTCTCTTTTTTCTTTTCCTGCCCGGATCTTCATCCATATAATGTTCGCTAACTTGGGAGGGGGGGGGTAATACCTCAATATTTAGTCTTGAGTTCTTTCTATTTTTTTCAGTATCACTTGGTTGGTCTCATCTACTCCCATTGGTTCAATTATTATCTCTATAAGATGATTTCCAGTTCAATATAGTCAGTCATAGTCTCTTTTATGAGCTTTAGTTTCACATCACCAATTACCTTTTGGAAAACTTGAACTGAATGTCCCATGAGCATCTCAAACTCAATGTACAAAACATAACTCACTATCTTTCTCTCCAAATCTTACCCTCTTCCAAACTTCACTATTACTATCAAGGGCACCACTATATTCGCTGTCATCCACGTTCACAATGGTGTCACCCTAGATGCCTCACTGTTACTCATGCCACATACTCAATTAGTTGCCAAATCTTATTGTTTTTAACCTTCACAGTATCTTTCATTTATGTCCCCCTCTTTCACCCTAGTTCAGCCCCTCCTCACTTTTCATACCTAATCTGTTGCAATAGCCTACTAATTGTTCTCATTTCCTCAAGTATCTCCCTACACTCCCCTCCATATAGCTACTAAAATGATTTTATTTTTCAAATCATATTTTATTTTTTAATAAGTAAAAACCTGAATTCTCAGGTCATTTTGGTCACTGTGTATTGGATAGAGAGATACTTAAGGCAGTCAATGAGAAAGCTAGAGCAATAATATACACAAGAGATAAGGAAGGAAGTGAACCAGAGTGATGGCTGTGTGAGTGAGGAAAAGAGACTAAAATGATTGGTTACATGGGGTTGTGATAGTGGGGATTCTAGGATGACATTTAGATTTCTAAGTTGTGGGATAGTGGTACTAGTGAAGTTCTGAAGAAGGGTAGGTTTTTGGGAAAAGGTAATTTCTGTTTTGGATATGATACATTTAAGATGCCCATGGGACACTTCAGTTTAAAATGAATAAATAGGCAGTTGGTGGTTCAGAGTGGGAGCTAAGCAGAGAGACTAGGGATAGATGGATCTGGGATATATCTGGATAGAGATAATAATTGAACCCATTGCTGATGAGAGAGGGTAGAGAAAAAATAAAAGAGGACCCAGAACACAGCCTTGATATCCCCCACAGTAAATGTATGTGACATGGGCAAAGATACATAAAACAGACTGAAAAGGAATGACAAAAGAAAGAGAGCCAATAGAGAGTAGTGTCACAGGAACCCTTGAGAGTATCCATAAGGAGAGAGGATGATCAAATAGTGTTAAATACTCAGAAAGCTAAAGGATGAGAATTGAGAAAAATGCATTAGATTTGGCAATTAAGAGATCATTGGTAACTATGGAGAGAGAAGTTTTAGTTTAACGAGGGTGCAAGCCATACTGCAGAGAGTTTTTAAGAGAATGAGATGAGAGAAGGTAGAGGAACAAAATGCAAATGGCTTTTTAAACTGGTTTACTGAAAAGGGATGGAGAGTATAGAATGCTAGCTAGCAGTCATGGAATAATCAAGTGAGAGGTTTTTTTTTTCTTTAAAGAAGTAAGGGGAACTTAGTCATGTTTATAGGAGGCATGAAGGAAGTAGAGAGATTCAAGATTAGAGGGAGGATGATAGTGAGGGCAATGTGCTAGAAAATACTTTACTGGAGAAGATGGGGTCAAGGGTTATATATAGGGTATGATCTTAGCAAAGAGAAGGGCTTTCTTTATTAGAGAATTGAGTGAAGGAAGAGATAGTGGGGGTTGATGGTAGGTACAATGTAAGAGGAAGAGAGGGAAGAAGAAGAAATGAGCTTGGCAAATTATTTTGATTTGTTTTTTTTTTTTTGGGTGGGGGTAAGGATAAGTGAAGATCTTTAGCTGAGAGAGTTGGGTAGGGAGTGTGATGGGAGGCTTGAGAAGAGAATAAGTTTGGAACAGCCATTGTGGTGAGTAAGATAGAAAATCAATTAGGGAGGAGGATTGCCTTGCTGCAGTGAGGACCCAGCTGCAATTAGATAACATAAATTTGTAGTGGGCCAATCAGCATAGTGGTGTGACTTCTACAAGTTCTATTTAGTAGCCTAAAAGTGCAAGAGATGGCTAGTAGGAATAATCTCTGGTTGAGCAAGATGTGATTAGAGCTAATCAAGGGAGGAAGGGATTCAGTACATATCCAAAAGACTTCTTAGGCCCTGGAAGAGCCTCTCCATTTTTTTAAAATAGGGGATGTTCCTGTGAGGAAAGAGATGACCCAGGATGTAGCCTGTTTTAAGAAGTGGAATACTATAAAGGCCACTTTGGCCTGTGCCTTGGGGAATCCTGAGGTGTGAAGAGACATCAAACAAATATCTTGATTGTGCAGGAAAACCTGGGTGGCCCTCTCCTTACCTGGTAAACTAAGGTTTATACCTCACATTGTTGTTAATAAGTAGAGAGGCAGCTAGGTGGTACAGTGGGTAGAATATGAGATCTAGAGTCAGGAAAACCTGAGTTCAAGTCCTGATTCATGTACTTACTAGTTGTGAGTTGCTTAATCACATTTAGCCTCATTTTCCTCATCTGTAAAATGGGGATAATAGTAACATCTACTTCACAAGGTTATTTTGAGGATACATTGAGATAACATATGCAAAGTGATTTGTAAACCTTGAAATACTATATGAAGGCTAACTATTAATACTATTGTTATTCTTGTTGTCAGAGAGGGCTACTCTATTAGCACTTGGTGATATTTGTACAATTCTTTTTCTTTTTGCTTTTTGGAGGGGGGGAGGCAGGACAATTGGGGTTAAGTGACTTGCCCAAGGTCACATGGCTAGTAAATGTCCAATGTCTGGGGCCGCATTTGAACTCAAGTCCTCCTGATTCCAGAACCGGTGCTCTATTCACTGTACCACCTAGCTGCTCCTATTTGTACATTTCTTAAAATGTTTTGAAGACTCCCCAGACTATTCCCAGTTCTACTGGTCCAACTACTTTAACTTTTAGAGTTTAGAACCAGAGGGGATGAGAATGGAGTGCTTATGCAAAAGGGAGATGAATATAGATTTGTTAGTTGTCCTGGAATAAGATAAGATCTGGGAAAGGGGGTGATTAGGGTACAATGAGTACTGAAGATTGGTAGTGGCACCGCAGGCCTGGCAGAGAGTATGCCTTAAGGGGAAAGAGATAGGAGAGCATAGGTCTAAGATCTGATTGAAGTGAGTGACAGAAAAGTGACTTAAGGTAAAATTCAAGAGTTCCCAGAGGCAATCTATCTATTCAAGGGAGGAGTAAAAAGGTCCATACTTAGCAAGAAGAGCGTGGAGAAAAAGGAAGGAAAGGAAAGAACCACCAGGTAGGATTTAGAATGAAACACTGACAGCTTCTGTCATCTAGAAAATGACTATTTTCCATCTAATAAATTAAAATTTTAATAAAATAGAAAACAAACTCTATTCAGATGCATAACAACAGTTGTTCCTGTTGGCATGTTGATAGTAAGCACTTAGAGTAAAAAGGAGATAAAATTACTAGGTGGTACCATGGATAGAGTGCCAGCCCCAGAGTCAGACTCATCTTCCTGAGTTCAAATCTGGCCTCAGACCCTTCCCTAGATGTGTTACCCTGGGCAAGTCACTTAACCCTGTTTACCTCAGTTTCCTCATCTATAAAATGAACTGGAAAAGGCAAAGGCAAACCATTCCAATATCTTTGCTAAGAAAACCCCAAACGGGGGCACAGAGTCAGACATGACTGAAACGTGGTTGAACAACAACAAAATTTCATTCAAAGCAGTATCTATTAGATATCTTTAGGTATCACAGTGATCCATTACCTGCATTTATAAAATAAAAACAATAGATTAGAATTGTTCCTGGGATGAAGACTGAACTTGTCTACTTTTAAAAGGAAATACATCAAAAACTAAAACAAAACCTCACCCACCCTTTTATAAATTTTTTTTTTTTTTGCTTTTTGGAGGGCAATTGGGGTTAAGTAACTTGCCCAAGGTCACACAGCTAGGTTTTTGTTTGTGTGCGTTAAGTGTCTGAGGCTGGATCGGAACTCAGGTCCTTTTGACTCCAGGGCCAGCACTCTACACACTGTGCCACCTAAGCTGCCCCTCTTTTATAATTTTAAGCACCTTAAATGATAAGATGTTAAGTCTTACATGACAAGAGGAAATGACCTTAAAAACAACTTTAAAATGGGGAAGGGGCAAATTGTTTGTTATTTAAATAATTCTCTTAGTTTATATAATTAATTATCTTATATATTACATAATTAATACTTCTCTTAGTATTAACAAATCCAAAGGTTATGTTGACATACATAAACAAGTAGAAAACAAGGTTAAGTATTCAGATAATTCAAGTCTAAAATATCAACCCACTTTAAGAGAAGGATACTTGTTTAACCTAAAAATTGGGATCCCCTAGAGATACTTAATAAATGTTTATAGAGAGAATGAATGAATGTTCATCTGGGTACTTCAAGTGGAAGCTGTTTACTCTAGTCTGAATTATCTTTATAACATGACTCAGTTTTCCATTCTCTTTGCATGTGTAGACAACAGAGAAAGCTGGCCAACCTTTCTTCTTATATACCAAACACAGAATGCTTGAGAGAATAATTGCACAAAAATTTCTGGTTCACTCAAACCAGTTTGAGGAATTCTATAAATGACAACAAACTAATAGACACAAAAACTAATGTCAAATTAAATTGGAAATGTTCAGGGACATTTTTAAATTTTCACATTGCATTTCAAATGTAATTTAGAATTTTGTGAACATCACTGTTTCTGGCAGGTCAAGATGATCTGTGCTATTACAGCTGAAGCTTGTATAATGTTTAAATTGAGTTAGAAGACAAAATAGGTTGATGAAGATTCCACCCATATCATAGTCATTTTGCATTTTCAAATATAGTATTTTCAAAAAAATGAAGCTAATGAGCATTAGTTTATTTTCTATAACTTTTTATCAAGTCCTGTCTATACTGTCCCTGCAATCTCTCATATCTGTTCCTCCTTCCTATTTCCACTGCTGATACCCTAGTTCATATTCTCATTAACACTCTCCTAATTTATTGCACCAATACAATTAGTTTCCCCACCTCCCCTCTATGCTCTCTTCATTTCAACCTTCCCAATGCTGTTTAACATTATTCTGACACTCTATTGCTGAGCCACCTTCAATGTCTCTTCCCCCCACCTCCTTTTCTAAGCTCCTTGGCATGACTATTCAGTGTATTTCACAATCTGGCTCCAACCTACCTTTCCAGATTTCCTTCCCATTATAATCTCTCACGTCCTCTTAACTCTAGTCAAATTGGACTATTCAGCATCCCTTAAATATACACCATCTCTTCCTGTCTCTGCTTTTTTTTCCGAGTACTATTTTCTTTTTTGTAATGGCTTCTTGGACATAACTCCTACCCTTTTCTGCCTGTTTATATTCTCTCTTACCATGTAGCAAATAAAGCATAATGTATAGAGTGCTGTACCTGGTAGGAGCAGAAGTGAGTTATTTAACTTCTTTGAACATTAGTTTCCTCATCTATTAAGTATAGATAATAATGTGTGCTAATTACCTCATAAGGTTATTATGAGACTTGAATTCAATAGTGTATTTGAAATATTTTAAAAGCATTAAAGCCCTAAAGAAATGTCAGTTATTATGATTCTTAAATTTCCAAGTAAAATGCTCTTTCCTCTAAGATACCTTATCTCTGCCTCTGTCCTCCACTTTCAAGCTATCAGTGATTTCTCACTCACCTAACTGATCTCAGAGTGCTTTGATGCTCTATTAGACACTGATCAATCGCCAGGTGATAGAGCAGAAAAAGTGTTGGTGTCCAGAAGAGGAGTTCCAATCTCACCTCAGACATTTATTAGCTGTATGACCCTGGGCAAGTCACTCAACCTCTCTTTCAGTCTCCTCAATTATAAAATGGAGATAATAACAGCATCTAATTACCAGGGTTGTTGCAAGGATCAAATGAGAGAATATTTGTTAAAGCACTTTGCAAACTTAAAGTGCATTTTCAATGCTAGTTATTATTGCTAATAATTTGTATCATGGCTATTTGGTGAATGTCATATCTCCCCTTCTACCTAATAGCTGTCACTTACATAGTGCTTTAAAGGTTGAAAGCACTTTATTCAGGTTAGGACGTTTGGTCCTCATAGAAAGCCTCACAAAGTAGATTCTGCAGCCATTATTCCAATTTATGGACCAAAAATTTAAGTCTAGAGAGGATTATGCCCATGGTTACATAGGAAGCAAGTGTTATAGGCTAAAATGGAACTCAGGACTGACTTTTTTACTCTAGGACTACTGAATAATGTTGTCTTTTGAGCACATGAAGTTCCAGGCCCATGTCTCATGTATCTTTGTTTAATCCCTAGGGCCTAGCCCAGTTATTTGCATATAATATCTGCTTAATATATATCTAACTTTTTAATGAATAAATATTAACAAGTAAGTTAAGAAATGACATTTTGGGGGATGTGGCTAGGTGGCACAGTGAGTAGAGCGCTGGCCCTGGAGTCAGAAGGACCTGAGTTTGGATCTGGCCTCAGACACTTAACACAAACAAACAAAAAAAAAAACCTAGCTGTGTGACCTTGGGCAAGTTACTTAACCCTAATTGCCCTCCAAAAAAAAAAAAAGAAATGACATTTTTAGCATACGACATTCATCCTCAAAGACACTTGCATAAATACCATGCTAACCATATCGTCAGTTTGAATATCTAAATATGTCTGACAACATAATATTTTTTCTATCTCTGCAGATTTTCCTTGGTTGAAAGCTGAAATTGCCTATTTTGAGAGAATTACATAAAAATAATAACAATAATAAGAAAAATCTTCATAAATTTTAAGTAGTAAATGATAAGATCTTAAGCCTTAGAGAATATGGTAAAATCAATGCAATACATCTTAATTTCTAGCAAGCATAGGCAATAAATTATTTTGGGGAAAATGGACCAAGTAGAATGACAACTTAACAAGGAGGTGGTAAACTGCTATTATGATGAAAGTCAGGTCAAAACAAAACAATACAAAAACAAAACAAAAAATTCAGGGCAATGGAAAATAGTAAGCCATATTCTGTAAGATCTTCCTTATGCCATTAAAACCCATTGTGTATTTTCCTGACTGAAGGGAAAATTGACAAAACAAAAATGATTGTTCTCTGCTCTTCTAATCTAAAAATGACTCAAGACACTAGAAAGTAACCTTGAACAGGGGATAACAGAAGATAAAGTATCCCTCTTAAAGAAGATTTTTAGTAAGGCTTTGAAAAGTAAGTCAACCATGGTTGATGAAATTCATCTTACTACGATTCAATGCATATAGTCACACTTATTCATTTTAATCTTACCAAACATTATGAGTATATCTGAAGCACAGGTATTTATTCTAATTTCTCTGGGTATGTAAAAGTCATACATCAATTTCAGTGAAGATGATCAGGGATTCTTGGCCCAATGATGATAGAACTATCAGAGGTGGTACATAGAACTTGGCCCAATGGTGATAGAACTATCAAAACCCTATGTGGTACAATGGATAGAGCACTGGCCCTAGAGTCAGGAAGACCCAAGTTCAAGTCCAGCTTTAAACACTCAGTAGTTGTGTAAGCCTGGGCACCTCTGTCTGCCTCCATTTCCTCATCTGTAACGTGGGAATAACAGCTAGCTCCCAGGGCTGTTGGAAGGATTAAATAAGATAATGATTGTAAAGTGCTTTGCAAGCCTTAAAGCATTAGATAAATGCTAGCTATTATTGCTACTTAATAGAATTGAATGGTGGAGAGGGTCTCAGGAAGATCACCTGGTCCATTTTTCTTCCTTCAAAGCTGTTATGTATATAAACCATCCTAAATGAATAGGAATGACTTTTATTTTTTAAAAGAGTTACATAGGATTAATTTCAGAATTTCTTAGCTCTGTAAACTCTTAAGAAGTTCTTATTTTTAGCCTTTGTAATGCCATGTAAACTCATTTCTCTGGTTACTCATTAATACACTTGTAGAAACTTAGTAAAGGGTTTAAAGACATTCTCTCCTAATGTGTTTAAAAATCCTCCTTCCCCCTAAACTCTTTTTTAGGTGAAATACTTGTTACTTTAACTTCCTATATACATGCCACTTCCTGGCTTTTTAACTTTGTAGCTTTCAGTTGAATTCTCTCTCCTTTCTTCTCTGACTTTTCAAACTCTGACTCAGTTGCAATCTTACCTTGGAATTTCTCTCAGTTCCTCAGGATTCCTCATCATGATATATCTATGCTCCCTGTGACCTTCTTGTTTTAAATATTCCTCTGCCATGCTAGTCCCATTCTTATACTTTAGAATTCCTATTCAAGCTGCCATTTTGGGGAAAGCTTCAAATCAGTTAACCTTCATTTCCTTCCTTTCTCTGCTTTTGACTTTTTGTGTTTTGATACTATGAGCCTTCATGAGTACCTCCCCTTTCCCCCATGTTTTTCAGTTCCTTTTTTGCAGGTTGTTTTCCCCCATTAGAATATAAACTCCTTGGAAGCAGGGATTGCCTTTATTTTTGCTTGCATTTGTATCCCTGGAACTTAGAAGGGCCTGGTAAACAGTAAGTACTTAATAAATGTTTTTTGCCTGCTGTTTTTCTCTGACGTATGGCTATGCCCATATGTAGCAATCTACAGTTAAGTTCAGCTCCTAGTGAGTCTGGTAGAAAGATGAGCCAGGTACTTTACTGAAATTCTCTAATAAAAATGATTGTATATACCAGTAATTTGACACTTAACATATGCTACTTTGTATAGCTCTTTATTATTATTGTTATTATTATTTATTATCTTTCTTCCCAGTGAGATTATAAAACTCTTAAGGACAGGGTCCCATTTCTTATACTCCATTATATCCAAAGCACTTACTCCAGGGCCCTGCACATAACAGCTACTCCATAAATATTTGTCACTTATGATGGTAATGATTATGGCGATACTCTAATTCTTTATCTATAGGCTTCAGTTTTATTCTCTCTCAATTAATAATAACAATACTTCATAGTTAATTATTGATTATCTTTTTATCCACAATTATGTCTTATTGTACTCTGGATTAATTTGTTATCCTACACAAATTACTCATTGATTGGTTCATTTATTCAGTAAACATTTAGTTATCTATGCAGCAGATTGTACTAGGCAATGGATAAGTAGCAGTGATGAATAGAATATGAGTCTGAATTTCAAGGACTGTACGATTCAGAAGGCAATGTTAGCAAGGGACTTGGGGCTTGTCATGAGTAAGTAATCACCAAGGGGACTGCATATTATACTTGGAGTTTTTTGTTTATTGACGCTGTATCTTGTATGTTATGTATTTATTAGATACTTAGATAATGATATTTTATAATCACAAAAAGATAGGAGAGAGCCTGGAGCTGTGATTTAATTAACATAGAGAATGACTTCTTCAAAAAAAGGAGTCTGGCACTTCCTTTTCAAGGTTTGTTCTTTTTACCTGCAACTCTGATAAATTAAGTGACTTGGCTCAGGATCATATAGTCAAAATATATAGGAGGTGGTACATGACCTCATGTCTTTCTACCTTCAAGGCCAGTTCTACATCTACTGATGGTCGGTATGCTAGGAAGGGGGTGGGTAGTGACATCCATCCCTTCTGTCCAGGGTTGGGAAACCTGCGACCTCAAGGCCACATGTGGCCCCACCCTTAGGGATCTAGACCTTTTTCTAACCTAGGTTGTCTCAGATGCTCTAAAGAGGAGTTTTGAAATGGAGAGGTAAATTCCCAATACATCAATTTTGCAATGAGAAAACAAGTTTTTAGACTAAAACTTCTTAAAAATCCATCCTATTATACTCCCTGTAGTAAGACAGATGAATTCTCACCAGATATGAATCACTATTAGGTAACAACTATTTGTTAGGTACTAGAAAACACTAAGAAGTTCTTGTCATATACATTTCAACTATCATGCCCATGTAAATCCCAGGCCCATACACTCCCACTACTTATAATTAACTACACTTATAATCTAGGGATGTAGAAATGTCAGTAAAAGCAACATTTAAAATTATAGTTTGTAACATAATTGTGAAATCTGAACATAAAAACTGAAAGGATGCTCTATAAGCAGGATGTGATAGAACCAGGTCTAGATTTGAGCTGATCGTTAAATGTTCAGTGCATGCCTTAGAAGTTAGCAAATGCTACAAATCAGGGACTGATTTATCATCTTGTTGATTATCTGGACTTACAAAAGTGATGGAGAAAATGTTAATCATTCAGATTAAACTTGAAAGTATATTCTACTTACATCCCCCCCCCCACCCCAGACAGTATTACAGATTTATCAGCACACCTCTGATCATAATACTATAATGCTTCTACACTGTTGGCTAGAAATTAACCAGCCTCAAAGATTCAGGAATTCAAGCAGCTACTCAATTTGTTTTATGCTTTGTTGTGCCATCCCCCTGGGGTAGTTATAGTTGGGGATTCTCTGTCCATTGAGGACCTTCAGCACCATGGAGTGGATAGCAAAGTAGGTTTTTTTTTTTCATTCTTTCAACTCTTCTCATGTGTTCTTGGTTCTGTATTAAAGTGGGAGAAAAAAAGGACAACTAAGGATCTTTTAAGCCAGAAGTGTATATGTGGATTTTTCTTTTTTTTTAGATGCGGCAATTGAAGTTAAATGATTTGCCCAGGGTCACACAGCTAGTAAGTGGTATATATGGAATTAAACATCACTGTGTGTGAGCTTCAGCACAGGAGGAAAACAGACTAACAGAATCACAAATCTAGAACTGAAAGGTACTTCAGAGTCCATCAAGTGTGAAATTCTCATTTTACAGAAGAGGAAATTGACAGGCAAATTTGGAGCCCAGATTCTTTGTTATTTCCACGGTACCATACCTAACTAGGATTCGGGAAGTGGATTCCAGTCCCTGTTTGACCACTTGCTAGATGTGAGATTCATGGGTAAGTTTCTCCACCTCTTTCAGTCTCACTTTCCTCATATATGAAATGGGAATAATGATCCTTGCTCTGCCTACCTCACAAGCTTATTCTGAGGTTCAAATAAGATACATTTGTGAAAGAAACAGTAAATGCCATACAATTGTCAGGCAATGATTTTTATTGTACCCTTAAGAAAGGTCATATGAAACCATGGTGAAATGCAAGGAAGCATTTCCAGAACATGGGCCCCAGGATCAGAGAAGAGAGCAACATAGGTGGGAATATTAAGGGAAGAAAACTAAAATTGAAGTCAGAGGATCCAGATTCAAATGATGGCTTTGCTACTTACAGACTGTGTGACCTTAGAAAAGTCATCTAACTTCACTGGTTTTCAGTTTAATCATTTTAAAGTGAAAAGGTAAGATTAGAATTAGATAATCTCTAAATCCCATTCCCTGAGGAAAGGCAAGGACTCAGGATGCATTAAATGTAGAAATTACTGCTCTATAGATTTGTTCTTATTTATTTTCTCTATTTTGTATCTACCCTCTAGCACTTTGGGTTAACTTTTTTCCTTTAAGCTTCCTTCTCTTTTCTTTTATTTTTTGTTCCATTGTTTACAGTTTGGGAGTGCTTAAAATTAATTGTAAATCCTTTAAATAGATCCTTTAGATTTTTTTTTTGATCCTTTAGATTTTTGAAGAAATGGCAATACTTAAGTGATTAAGAAAACAATAATAATAGCATTATTATTTTAAGACGTAATTATTGAACACATCAAAAAAGTAGTAGAATAAATAATACCATTAGGTTAAAATAATACTCATATATCTATAGCATATACCCTTAGAAATCTTTGTTAAGGGCAAGAAAAGTCTAACAAGAGCTGAAAAAAGATGAGTTCTCTCTGCTTCACCATTTGATTTCCTTAAGGTCTTGACCAATTATACCATATATATTCAGACACGAGTTATATGTGAGCCCTAAGAATGTGGGCTAGTGATTTCACATGACTGTGCAGCAGGAATTTAAGAGTTAATTAATAATAGCTAACATTTTTATAGTGACATAATATTTTCAAAGCTTATTTTATCTTATTTGAAGCTACAAATAGCCCTGTGATCTCCTTTACACCCAGTTCAAGTGACTCTATGTAGTTGGAAGTTATATGGCTCTATTTTAAAAGGAAATATTATATAATTATTTTTTACTAAATTATCCAAGGCTTTCCTCCTATTATTCTGAATTGATGAAATCTGGTAGTACCTATAATGTTGCAGATGCAATAGCAAATATATATATATATATATATACATATACATATATATGCATATGTATGCTTATATGTGTATATGTACACATAATATTCACACACACACACACGTGTGCATGTCTCTAATTGAGAGCTGCTGTGGATAATGGATTGAGAGTTGAATTAAAAGTCAGGAACAGTTGGGTTCAAAACATGTCCCAACACGTAATGACTGGGTGTCCCGATGGAAATCATTTAACCTCTCAGTGACTCAGGAAACTCTCTAAGATTACAAGTTCAAAACTGCTGCCTATATGCATCTGTCTATAGAGTAGAGGAAGTTCTCTGACAGGGGGTTAACTACACAGAGAAGCAATTGGTCTGGAACAAAAACAATTGTCTAATTAGTTAACTAGGATTTCTGTAGAGGAATGAATAATATTATAACAGAATTCTTTATTGGTAAAACAATAAATATCAAAGCTTGATAAAGGTCACATTAACTACAACAAAACAAAGGAAAAAACCTTGCAACAATTCCTAGTTAACCTATTTTGGCTTAGTTTTATAATCGATAAACTCTCACTACCCAGAATCTTTTATTGTGATGTTAAAAGGACCATCCATTATTTTGAGATTAAATAGGAGTATAGATAAAAGGTCTGCATCTACTGCTAATCTTGTCTTAGGGAGAAATATATTTCACACACAACAAAGCAATGCAAGAAAAGAAAGAATAAAAGACTCAATGGAAGTTGATTGTAAAGCTTACCTACCTGGGTAACTTTCTCTGTCACATTGTGTGTTCGATCTTTAACCTTGGGTGCAATAATTGTTTTCTCAGAAGATGGAGGGGATGTGTTCTTTTTTTCAGTTTTAACATCTGAAAAATTCAAAGTAAGCTGAGGAATCTTGTTGATGGTGCTGTATTTGTTGAGATTAGAATCAGATGTGGATCCCAGTAGACTTGACTTGATATGATTAAAAGGCCCTAAAAAATCAGAAAGTATTTATAGTATGTGATATTAGGAAAGAACAGAAGAAATGGATTATTCTAAATGATAATACTATTTAGCTATGTCACATACATACCTAATTCAGATAATACTAAATTCAATTACATTACCCAAATATAGGGCTTTGGGGCACTTTCTTTCATCTTTTATACTGCATGTTTCAGGGGCAAGAATTTGGCCCTGGGCCTGGACCTAGATAGCAGATGGCAGGTTTAGCTCCTCCCTTCATTAAAGGTTGGAATAAAATTAGAAAAATCCAACTGACTGTTATTGGTCAAATTCTGAATTCAAATGCCCTGCTGAAACTCTCATTATGATACATGCATATCGTGGATATGATTCAAGGTTTGTTTATTGGAAAGATATACCAACTATGGAAATTCCAGATGTACAACATCTCCAGGTCAGATCAGTATTCCTTTCCACTTATTATCCCATAACCTTTTTACCGTGGATGCTTATTTGATATAACTGCCCAGTCAGAGTTTGAGAAGAAGAGATAAGCTGGTTGGACACCTCATGTTTTCAGCAAGGCTTCAAAGTGCCCCTGACAAGAGTATGTCATCTTTCAAAGGATGGGCTAGCTCAAAGTAGCCAAGGGCTAGCAGGATAGGTTGACTACAGATGAGGTAGAGGATGGAGTGTGTGTGCAATATTCAGTGTTCCTTTAGAGAAGAAATCTAGTTTCTGTGTAGAATTTATTTTTTCTTCCTTTTTTGTTATGGTTTTATCCTGATTTAAGACTGAAAGTCCTTAAGGATTAGTACATCTGAGAAAACTAGATAGATGATGCTGTTATCCTTAGTTTCTTATCTTGGGGATAAGATTTTGTAATCATGGGGGATTTGTCTGAGGTGAGTGCCATCTATACCTTCTCTCATTCCCCTTGTGCATTGAGATAAGATGTTAGAGAACCTTGGCTCACTTGTTTCCTCCTCTCTAGTGTTGACCACATATACTTTCCTCTGCCATGGAACCTAGTGCTCTGCTGCTTACCCAGGATGTCACCGATGGAGTTTGCTGATGGGAAAGGCAGGCTCTCCATGCCCATTGTTATTTTTTTCTCTAACAGCAAATTGACAGGAAGGATTATTCAAGAATACCGCCCTGATGGCATTTAGGAATAGGCATCACTCATTATAGAATTCCACAATGCAACTGTAACACATATATTTGAAGATAATTCTGAACCTGCATATCTTGCTTTATATTATTAGCTATTTCTTTAAGAATTATGCCAGAACTTGGGGGATTTGAATGCATTTTAACTACTAATACATAATAGTATAAATAATTCTTTAATTTTTAATAGTCATTTGCAGATTAAATATTTTAGACCACAATAAACAATTGATTTTATATAGATGTAATGTTAAAATGTAAAAACATCCTATAAATTATAAGCCTATATAAATCATGAGTTTATAACAAAACTCAGAGGAAATCACAAGGTATTTAACTACAAGAGATTTAAGAAATTTTAACAGCAGAGTTGTTTGTTAAACTAAAACAATGTGTTTCTTCTTAGTTGCAACTTTCTACTTCCTGAATTTCATTCGTGGTGACAGCCAGTTCTGTCACCATGATGTATTCTATTGCAATATCCTGGCATAGATTGCCTAGAATGTACTAATTTGCATATAGATTCTGACTCTGGTTTCCATTCATGTGACAAGGATTGTGATAAGAGGAAAAAATGGTCCCAAATTAATCTAGTCTGATGACGGGCTTCAGACAGTAATTTCATTCTTATGGTCTTTAGAGAAGTCCCCACTACATACTACCAATTTATTTCCATTAGATGTTATAAGAACAGTAAATATATTTTTATTTGTAGTTTTTTAAGGCCAAATGCAAGAACAGTGACAACTTCCATCACAATCCAAGTTGTGAGATTTGTGACTCTTTCACAACATTTTTTTCCCTTTGTGGCTAATATCTTCTATTCCCCTCAAACTTCCAGTCCACAGCAAAAGAAAAATTTCAACTACTGATAAGGATCTTGACTAGACTTTATTGAAAGGTGCGTGGTCCATGAAAATGTTCTCTTTTCCCTAAATAGCTTGAAATTCTTTGATGGGATGTCTATAGCTGCAGTTGTCACCCTGGCTGTCTAGCATCCACTCCTGAAAGGGTTCTTATACATATGAATCAGCACAGTGCTATATAGAGTTGTCTCATATGGGACAGGTAAAAAGGAGCATGGCACTGTTAATCTTTTTACTTTGTTTCTATAACTGATCCCAGTTCCCCAGTCATCACAATTGAAATGGTTATGATAAAAAAATGAAAAAGAAGGTTGTTTTGTTATTTTTTCTATTTCCCAGACATAGATTAGAATATAATAAGTTTCACTTTTATTGCTAAAGGTGGTTTTGCCTATCTTATTTATGGAAGATGTCTTTTCCTCAGTAGTAAATTCTATTTGTTATGGCAGATTTTTATTCTTAGCACCTCATGTACTGATTACTGATTATAGTCACCTAAAATTTAATTTGTTCATCCAGAGTTATAGCAGGGATTCTCTGACTCCTTTTGAATGTGTCATAGACCTCTTTGGTAGTCTGGGGAAGCCAACAGAACAATGTTTTTAAATAATTGAAGGAAATGCCAAGCGATTAGTGAAAATAAAGGCATATATTTTTCCAATCCATGAACCCCCAAAATCTATCTGTGCAACCCAAGTTAAAAAAATTCAGATATAGGAGATGTAATTTAATATTACAAAAATGTTAGGATATTAAATTTATTGTCTATACTTGGCTCAGGTGAAGAATTCTTGAGTTAAAGGGATTTATGGAACCAAGCATCAAGCAGTTTCCTATAAACCAAAGTTTCATTTAATCCTTTACACTGTAGATCATTACACTTTCTTAAAAATTAATTTTGCATTCAAATGTTTATATTACAAAGTTTTTGAAAATCTACGAGAGGAAATGAGCTACTTTAGAGCATATTTAGCTTTCAGAACTTTTTCAAAACATTAATGAGAGTACCTGAGTCTGGGTAATTTTATAACCCTCATTTCAAATCTTAGAAATCGGAAGCAGAGATTATGGGGCTACAAAGCAATTGGATTCAAAAGCTAGAAATCAGAAATCAGAGCTTCATACTTCCTAATTCTGTTTTCAGAAATAACTTTGTTGAGCACTGAAAAGGGAAACACAACCTAACTGAAAGTGATCAAGACTTGGGGGACTAGGAAGACAATAAAAGAAAGGAGAGTAACCTGAAAAGCTGAGGAGATGAATTTAAATAAAATGAACTCTTACCAACACAGGGCAATAGTAAGATAAGTACATACTTAGAATGCAAAGGAATATGGGAGAGTCTGATATTCTTTTTTTTTTTTTTTTTTGCATTTTGGAGGGGCAATTGGGGTTAAGTGACTTGCCCAAGGCCACACAGCTAGCAAGTGTTAAGTGTCCGTGGCTGGATTTGAACGCAGGTTGTCCTGACTCCAGGGCCGGTGCTCTATTCACTATGCCACCTAGTCGTCCCAAGTCTGGTATTCTTTAGAGAAATAATTACCAGTTCGAAAGATCCAATTGCCCAAAGTATTGGGAGATGTTGGAAAACAAGAAACAAAAAATCCAGTAGCTGCATAGAGGTTTGAAATATGGTACATATTTCTGATGAAGTATAAAACTAGGTCAGGTTCAAGCGTTTGGATACAAAGACCCATGATACACCTAGAGAAGCCAGATCTAAAGGTTTAGAAAAAAGCCCCCAACAAACTAAAATGACATTAAAGTTAAGGTTATTTCACTGCAACACTAAAATATTACTTAAATTCACCATGCATTGAAGGAAGACTAAAAATAATGTCCTCATTGTATAAGAAAGGAAACATAGCTGAGGACAAAAACAAAACAAAACAAGATTAGTTTTTCCTCAAGAAATAAGCTGTAATCAGAATCAAAGCCTGTGCATGGTGATGGCATAGAAATAAATCAAACTAGAACAAGTATTCAGATCAGCAGGTTTAAGGTGTCTCTTAGGAATACAGGATTTTTTCTGAAGTTATCACAGCATTATTTAGCTGGGCAGACAGTATTTGAAAAATGCAAATAGGGCCTTTCTGAAAAAAAGATCATGGAAAAAGAATACCTCTTGAGCATCATATAGCAATCAGATTAACACTTAGAAAGAACTTGGAAGAAACAGTTGTGCATTTCTGATAGAATCTTATTCAATGTATGTAGTTTTTAATATATGGCATAAGCATATAAGATAACAAAGAGCCTATGTCATCAGAGAATCAGTTTGCAACTACTTAGTAGCCTTTGTGAAAATGTCTAAATCAACCTGTTTCTACTTGAGGATACTATTCTTACTTAGAAAAAATGAAAGTTTTTTTTAGTGTTTTCTTTGGACTTGGAAGGAAAGGCAATTGGGGTTAAGTGACTTATACTCAGCTAGTTAAGCATCAAGTGTCTGAGGCTTGTCTGAGGATTTGAACTCAGGTCCTCCTGACTCTAGGGCTGGTGCTCTATTCACTGTGTCACCTAGTTGCCCCAGAAAAGGTGAAAGTTTTAATAACTCATGAATAGGGTCTTTGTTTTTGTTCCATATTAGAGATTTTTAAAAGTTTGGGAAATGGCTATTCCATTGTTGGACACTGAACAACAATTAGGAATAATGTCTTCAAAGGGTTGCAGTGGTTCAGTGATAAGAACTCTCAGATCAGATATTTTGTCAGTGATTCAGATAATGAATAGACAACAGGGGCATTGATGAGACAGGTTGTAATGGAAATGCAAATTTAAAGATCTTCCCTGCCCCTAGGCCCTTTGATAGGCTTAAGAGACTCTGAGACCTTTCATGATTTGAAAATATACTCTGCTCACTAATAGGCTGAATGTGCTCATTGGGAGCCTGTGGCAGGAGGTTTGGTTTTCAGGAATGCCCACAACTTGATGCTGTGTGGTTGGGCAATGGGTCAAAAGGCTGGTTATATTCTCTGAGCCAGGAGAAGGCTATATAATCCCTGATTTCTTTGGGGCTCACTTTGAGAAGTGTTGTGTGATTTGACCAGATGAGACTCTGGGAAGCCGTTGTCAAGCTCCCCGGCTTTGAAAACCCAGATGTTGATGCTTCCCTTTCTGGTAACTATGATTTGATATGGATGTAATGGTTAGAAGTTTGGAACCCTGTCTACTTGATCTGTTTCTCTGTCTTGTAACTTCTATCTGTATATTCTGCAGTTCAGGGTGCTGACCTTTTCCCCCTGAACTAGTTAAATGATATGTTTGATTGATTAAAGTAAGCTTGTTAACCCATTTTGAGTTGCTTTCCTTTAGAAAAGCAGATCTAAGAACCTGTGTTGGCAGCCACCCTGGGGATGCATAGAAGAAACTCAATAATTCAAATGGAATTAGAAATTGAATAGTCTATGACATGTTACAGAAATGGTTATACCATCTATATAGTTATATTCAAAATTAATGAAGTAATCCTTCCATTTGTTTTGATAATGATGAAGCCTTTCTTTATAGACTATGGCCAGTTATTTTGAGAAAATGATAGCATCAAACATTTAAGTTTATTAAAGGGAATGAATGGATCTTATGAAAAAAGGTTAAGTTGGAATGATTTAACTTTAAAAACCAAGGTTGAACACTGATTTAATAATGGTCTTTAAGTTAAAGTGTTATTCCATTAAATGGTAGTGTCCAACTAGTGTTTGAGTAACACTGAGGAGACACTAAGAGGAAAGGAGATTCAATTCAAGCAAGAAAGATTTAGGTGAGTTTTCTGGGTCAGAAGATGCTCTAACAAGTTGCTAAAGAAGGCAATGCAATAACTTTTTTTGGATAGCTCTAATAAAAGAATATAACCCAACCTATCCATGTATATACATATCCATGTATCCATGTCTCATGTATATAACTGACAGGTGTATTGCTTGGATGGAAACAAATAAGATGAACCTGAAGTTCTTCCAAGCCCTTGACTGATTATATCTCAGCAAATAAGGTTTCTTTATGATGCTAAGTATTTAAGTAATTTAGTCACACTTTTGGGTTTTATTAATGTATCAATATCAAAATTGATATGAAGTAGTGAGGTGGTACAGAAGGTTATAGTGCTGGATATTGAGTCAGGAAGACTTGAGTGGAAATCCGTTCTCAAACTCCCTACTAGCTGTGTGACTCTAGGCAAGTCACTGAACATTTGTCTGTATCAGTTTACTTATATGTCAAGTGGGGATAATAATAATAGCACCTACCTCCCAGGCTTGTTATGAGGACAAAATGAGTTAATATTTGTAAAGTGCTTTGTAATCCCTAAAGCACTATGAAAATGCTAGGTATTATTAGCCCTCATTTTTAATTATAGAGAATTATATAGAACTCATTTTCAATTATATAATGCCTAAATTCATTTTTAGGAAATCAGAAAACTATTTTACAAATATTTTTGTGATTGACACTCATAGCTAGCTACTTCATGGAAAACTTGGATAACCACTCAAAACCTAACATAGTTTTCAGAACTAATGCTATGATGATTCTTCTCTAATAAATATTGGATATAATGAGAACCCGTATTTATATTTAGCTTTCAATTAACTTTTGACATCTCAAGATAAAAGTTTATAAAAATAAAGTATTTTATAAATTAAATAAAAATCTCTTACATGATACAGCTGTAGAGAAAGAAAGCCAAAAGCTATATGTGAAATTGCCCATTTTCATTTAAAATAGGGAATGAAATTAAATAACACTGAAGAAAACTTGAAGACCAAAATGAATTAGTAGGAAAACAGAAACATTACGTTAGGGGTCTGTGGATATTAACTATCTGAACTATTCTTGAAACAATAATGAACTCATGTTTATTTTTATTGAGGAGAAACAAGTGGTTGCCAAATTACTCACGAGCTTATTGTTAATTAATAAAATGCAAAAGAGATGTTTGTTTTAAATATAGCCCAAGTTGGCAAGCTCCAAAAGTTAGTACTATCTGCCTATATATTGTTGGTTGCAGGGTAATGCCTGAATCATTGTCACCAAAAGTCCTTATCACCATAACTGACACTAATTGGCCTCCTTGTTGACAGTCACAATGGATAGGCTGAGAATTGAATTTACCATAGAGACTGAAACACCATCCCGCCATTACAGGTAATCCTATCAGTTCAATTCCTAAGGTCTTTGGATAAAATCAAAGAGGGGGGACTCTGCCATGTTTTCCATTTGTTCCAAATTAGCCCTTTTTGTACTAAGGTCTTCTGTCTGCAGTGCTGTTCATCTAAAATCTTCTCCAGCAGTGAATACATAGGAGTGAAAAATAAACAAAAGTACACAGTGTACAGAACACCACTGATATTCACAAGAAGAGTGACTTTCCAGCACACCAGGGATGGCAGTTTTATAAAGTTTGCACATGCAACATACATGCACCAAAGGAGGAATTCTCATTACAATACTTAGCTGCATGCATGGCCTTACAGAGAATATGACAAAACAGTTTTCACTCTGACATTAAACAATATTCTTATCTTTTGTGACACCTTGTATCTAATGGGATATGATAGAAAGTGGACAAAACAAGCTTTAAATTTTTAATCAAATCCAAATTCACTAGAAGGTATGGCAGAGTAGCCTTTTCTTTATTGCTGTTCCAGGTAATGTCAATGATTTGAGACTAATTTTGGATGCAATTAAAAACTATTTAAAGGTGGTAGTGAATATCAAGAAATGAATGTCATGCATGCACATTTTACTACTACAGTAAACTTAAAACCATACCCCCTGCCATCCAGGAGCGTGAAACTAGTTTTAAGGAGACAAAAGAGGAACAAATAAAGATACTACCATGGAGCTCTGTTCCCGCCATTTATGTCTACTCAACTGTTCTGTACATGAAACAGATCTACTCGCCTCCTTCCCAGTGGAATTAGTTTAACTCTTTCAGAAGCGCCATTGTCAATTTGTCCTCATACTTTTTCCAGTAAGTACTGGCTTACAGTGACTTAGTGGGGTACATTATAATGTCTCTAGTAAAACCAAGCCAAACTCCAAACTACTTCAATAACATGCCCGGCCCTATAGAGGTCAGCATGAGAATGGAATATTATACAGATCATATGACAGGCAAGGTAACATGCCGAATAACATGGCGCTTTAAGCATCAGATAACAAAATCTATACTTGTACATTACCTTTGACATGGCGACCATTGTCTGTATTCAGCATTGTAAGAACAAAGAAAAGGAGAGAAAGATAAAAAGGAGACTAAAAACTGCATTTTGTTCTCAGAATTACCATTGTAAAACATATCAAAGAAACAGAATGCAATAGTTAGATTGTGCCATTAATTGGAATTAGCACAAATTTTTATTCTTTAACCATGCAAAAGGGTAACTAATTTAAATTAAATTCATCTGATACTGTAAAGGTTCCATTTTAGAGAACATTAAAAAGTCATCTAACTTTATTTTTTCAATGATGACCAATTATACTAATATGGACAATGACTTCCTCAGCTGAAAATAATTTCAGTGCAAAAATATTAATCTAGTTATGTGCTAAATTCCAATGTTTTCTGAAGCAGCACCTAAAAGATATGTGGGAAGAAAGGTTATATAGTACTATATACCTCCAGCTAATTTTCATTTTTGGTAGTTGTACTTTGTTTTTTGCACTTTCTTATTAAGAGTGCATTGAAAACATTTGTTAAATATGTATATATCCATTTCACTTCATATTTGCATCTAGTCACATTGAATTATTCATCTTTTAAAAGAAACTGAGTAGTCCCAACACACTTTAGTAAATGGGCTTATGTCAAGTGTTTACTAGGTATTGAGTTAATAGTAAGAACGTATAAAATGTTAAGCTATCTCAAAATGTTTATTAAATATATTTTTCAAATGTCTATTGTGATTGCTTAATACACCTGATATCTTAATATCAAATTCCCACTGTGTTCTAGGTGCTAAATTCAGTTTAGCAAGACAACATAAATATGAAAGATTCCAGACTGCTTTCAAACAGGGAAATCTTCCATTTATATTGTAGCATTTATTTTACCTAAGTGTCATAAAATGAGACTTGAAATAATTAGTTATTTCAACATTAGCCAAATATATCCAAGATTTTCAAAAAACGATCAACATTTTGGCAACATATGTATTACTACTAAGCACATGTAAAACCTTGAGATATATTCTGATTGTTTCAATTCACAAAATCGAAACAATTTCAGTAGCAAATGTTCAGTCTATTAAATGTAGAACTAAACTTGTCCTTAGACTCCAATATACAAATGGAATTGAGGTATAACTGCCAACTCTTTTTCTTCTCTTGTTGGACCACAAGTTGCAGATATGTAGGACAATTAAAAGATAGTGAGTGTATGGATAGTGAGTGAGGATAACCACCTCCATTTGAACTGTGTCCACACAAGCTGCTCATATTTTTATATTATGTTTAGATTTCCATTCTGAAGCTACTTTAAGTTATTTGAAAATCACTTAGTCTTTTCCCCAAATCATGTCATTACTCCAAAAGGAGTGAAAAAATGAAAGTACCTAAGATATGTAGAAAAGCTCTCTTGTTTGACAAAATCAGTTATCAGAATTAAAAACTAACCAGGAGATTTAACATTTTCTACAAATTATATGAAAAGGATAAAACACTGATCCACAAAAAGTGTCAGTTCTATTTCCCTTTAGAAATGAACCAGTTTCTAAAAGATTTCAAAGAACATAGCCCTATCAGGTCTGGTCAATCTTATTTTAATCTACTTGGGAGTAGCTACAGATGCTCAATAGTACAAGAACAGAATAAAATATCTATCTTTATCATTCCATCGCTACAGGAGTGATGACAAAAGAAAGACTCTTGCAAGTAAAAGATGTACCTTTGGGGAATGATTGGGAAGTTCTGGAAGGGGCAAGGGAGGGAAAGGAAAGGAAGGTATGAATGGACTGGGGAAAATCTTGGCATTGAGTTTCTGTTACGTATGCCATTCTGTTTTCAAACAATAGTAATTACCTGCTTATGCAGAGATACATGTGAAACATCAAATCAGTTATTAAATAGATAGGTTTGAGTTATATCAATAACTTAGTGCTAATGGAGACCCCAAAGACCCAATCAAAGATTAGACTTCAATCAAATCATCTTTTGTTTTTGAAAGTCTGTCACTATGTTGTGCACTGCTTTGTTTCTGACACTAGGATTCTAGATAATAGATTTGACTACCTGAATGTTTTTGTTTATTTTGGTCACTTAATTTACTAAAGTGATAAATTGATTGGGAAGACTCTGGCTCTTTGATTGACCTATAAATATTTACTGTGGTTAAACTCCAGTCTGTGCATTGTCCCTGATCTCTGCTTCCTCTTTCATTAATCTACAGCAGAGATGAGTAGTTTCAATGTCATTGCTGCAGGTATGGCTGTATCTTTTCTGCAGATTCTGCCTTCCCTCGATTCCTGTGATGTTGGGATTTTCTTCTCTTCTCGTCCTTTGACTGAGATTCCTGTCTCCTCTGAGTTTTCCATTTGCCCCAGCCTTTTCAATATTCTACAATAGTTAAGGCCAGATTTGTTATAATTCTTCTGTTCTTCTCCTCCCTTTACTCCTTGAGGGTGGGGCCAGGGGAACCTAATCTATTTAAATGATTTTAATAAAAATTTCAAGGGTTGTTTTACAAATGATTCTCAAATGGACACTCTATTACTCCAACTTTTCATTTTTCTCCAAGATTAGATCTCTAGTCTCTTGGACTTCTTTATTTAAATATCTCACTAAAACTCCAAATGTACCATGTCAAAATGATGCAATGATCAATTTTCTTTCCTGACCAACATACCTTTCTAATTTCCCCATTACTGGTAACATCACTACTCTAAGTAGTTCTCCCTCTCCCAAAGTCAGACTTGATTTTGAAACTGGAATCATTTTGGAATCCTCTTTGTCTTCTTCCCCCATCTCCAATTTGTCACTAAATTTCATTTACTCCTTACAAACTGAACAGCTCCATTTCCCCTTACTTTTCTAACCATTCTTGTATAGGCTTCTACCACTCCATGCACTGATTGCTTTAATACCCTGCTAGATGATCAAGCTACCTATAATCTTTTGGAAATAGTGCTGTTAGGATAATCTATCATCTCTATTCTTTTCAAAGTCATTCCCTTGATCAAACAAATCGAAGTTCATCAGCCTAGTATTTTTGACTCTTGATCATTCTGAATTAGTAAGGAATTTGAATTTCAAACTGTTTTAACAGAAAATTGTTTGAATTTTCCTAATTATATTACTAAAGTAATTATCAGAATCATCTGTGTTGGTGCTTTCAGTAGAGGTACTATGTGGCCTACTTTAATTAATATAGAAGAATCTTGTTTTTACTAGTGTAGTAAATGTATATGTAAATGGACAATAATAAAATGGTTTTTTAGCGTTGTTTTTTTTTTTGGAGGGCAGTTGGGGTTAAGCAACTTGCCCAAGGTCACATGGCTAGTGAGTGTTAAGTGTCTGAGGTCAAATTTGAACTCATGTCCTTCTGACTCCAGGGTTAGTGCTCTATTTACTGCACCACCCAGCTGTCCCCTTAGCAGTTTTTAAAATGTGGATTTAAGTCAGGCAAAATTGAACGATTTATTTACTTGTTTATTAATTTTAAAAAAATTAATTAGTGCAAGCTCTGACTACATAAGAATTATCACAAATTCTAAATTTGTTGAATTGGGATTAATTAGGTTTTAGGCTATTAATTTGCACTTTAGGAGATTTTTGTTGTTATTGTTCCTATTTGCTATTATGTATTTGTATGTTTTCTGATTTTCCAATTAGATTATAAGCTACTTGGGTGGGGGGGAGTAGCTTAATCTTATATTTTTATATCCCCCTAAAGTAATTAATACAGTATTCTGGACCTTAGGAAATATTTCTGTCTGGTTCACATTAACTATTTTGAAAAAGTAAGAGTATACCAATAATTTAAAAAATATTCATTTTGAAAATGACTGCATTTTATCCTACTATGAAATGTAGTATAAATTTTATGGCAGAATAGTCAATGGGATTGACATATTTAGGCCATTA
Organism: Gymnobelideus leadbeateri; assembly: GCA_011680675.1. NCBI lineage: Eukaryota > Metazoa > Chordata > Mammalia > Diprotodontia > Petauridae > Gymnobelideus > Gymnobelideus leadbeateri. The sequence goes on from WOXC01004731.1 coordinate 1,220,487, forward strand.
TATTATTACAAACCCAGACTTTTCTAATTTGATTAAAATATATAAATTGCTTATTAATTGTAAGATGCTGTGTTAGATTCTAGTAATATAAAAATGAAAACTCAATTCCTATCATTAAGGAGATTATAATTTAATATGTGAAATATAGCATATATACTGTAGACAGAAGATCAACTAGGAAAAGGCAAAAAGAGAGTTTAAAATAAAGTGTTCTAGGAACATCTGAGGACCAAGAGATTACTTTTACCCAGGGGTCTGCAAGGTTAGTTATCAGAGGTTTCGTGCAGAGGAGGCACCCAACAAGAACCATAACTGAAGAAATGGACTTAATAGGGAATACATTCTAGGTATAAAAGGTGACTTTTATTCATGGGAACAGGAGGAAAAAAATTAGACTTATTTTCAGCCATTTGATTAGTTCACTGGACTTCTTTGTAATTACTATAGAAATAGTTGTTTAATAGAATGCCTCTAATCATAGTAACCATCTCTGAGCTCTTTCTTTCCACCCAGTTCATACAGTGATTTGCTAAGTGTAATAAAAATGAATTATATTGTGCATCATAGTGTTTATCACCTAAGAGTGTCTTGTAATCAACATGAATTAATTAACACCATATGGGGTAGGTAGAGGATGCTTGTAGTGTCAGGGAAATAAAAACACAGAAAAGTCAGGTCACCATTTGGAGTCACAGTAGGAAGTGGTTATAGTTATAAAAGTCAACCTTAAAACTTTCAAAATTCTCTACCTTTTGTCAGAGTTTTCCCTGCTAGCCTAAGGGTTCAACTTAAAATAAACCACAAGGAAATGATCTCTCAGAATATATCAAAATACACTTAAATTTTTTTTCAACATACCTTCGCTTGCATGTCGGTCCCTAAATACATTCTTGGGATGGATACTGAATCCTTCTATATCATGCACTGAAGATGCCCTTCGTATACTACAAATACTTTCCTTTGATCTGGAATGGGTCAGTTGGGAGCTTGATTGCAGCATGTCAGGGTAGAGTCTGTCCCATTGTCGTTTGGGAGAGGAATGATCAAGTGGCCCTGATATATTAACCAAGGGAGAACATTTGCTGGGTTGTATCAATGCCTTTGTGTCATCTGCTTCAGAGGGGCTGCAGCTTTCTTTTGTAGGGGATTTAAAGTGCTTCATGGCCACTGAGTCATCACTGTGCTTGGAGGAGTCAATCACCACAACATCTGGGTCTTCTTGTGGCAAGGATTGCTTTCGGTAGGTCAGGAGCCTCAGACCAGGCAACTTGAACCCAAAAAGCTTGCCTATAGGTAAATGCAAAAAGAAAAGAAAATAACAGAGAAAAAAAGAAATCCATTGTAAGTTTTTTTTCACTTTTAAGTTTATTTATTTTTAGTTATCTTTCCTTTTTTTAGAGGGGGGAAGGTAGGGCAATTGGGGTCAAGTGACTTGCCCAATGTCACAGGGCTAGTAAGTGTTAAGTATGTGGAGGTCAGATTTGAACTCAGGTCCTCCTGGCTCCAGGGCTGGTGCTCTATTCACTGTGCCACCTAGTTGCCCCCTACTTTTAGTTTCCAGTGTACACTTCCATAAGTTTTAAATTTTCTTCCCTTCTCTACCCTCCTCCTCCTCCTCCAAGATGGTATGCAATCTAATATAGGATCAATATATACATTCCCAATGTATACGTACATTAAACATTAAACAGTCCTATTTTCACATTAGTCATGTTGTATAGAAGAATTATAATGAATGGAAGAAACCATGAGAAAAAAAAAGAAAAGGAAATAGTTTGCTTAGCTCTGCTTTCAGACTCCATAGTTCTTTCTCTGGATGTGGATAGCATTTTCCATCATGGGTCCTTTGGAATTGGTTTAGGTTTTTGCCTTGCTGAGAAGGGCTAAATCTATCAAAATCAGTCATCATACACTGTGGCTATTACTGTGTACAATGTTCTCCTGGTTCTGCTCATTTCACTCAGCATCAGTTCATAGAAGTCTTTTCAGGTTTTTCTGAAGTATGCCTGCTCATCATTTCTTATAGCACAATAGTATTCCATTGACCTGTTCAGTCATTGCCCAGCTGATGGGTATCCCCTTGATTTCCAGTTCTTGGCCACCACAAAAAGAGCTGCTATAAATACTTTTGTATGTGTGGGTCTTTTTCCTATTTTTATGATCTCTTTGGGATACACCCCTAGAAGTAGTATTGCTGGGTAAAAGGATATGTACATTTTTGTAGCCCTTTGGGCATAGTTCCAAATTGCTCTCCAGAATGGTTGGATCAGCCCACAACTCCACCAACAATGAATTAGTGTTCCAACTTTCCCCCATCTTCTCCAACATTTATATTTTCCTGTTTTGTCATGTTAGCCAATCTGGTAGGTGTGATGTAGTACCTCAGAGTTGTTTTGATTTGTATCTCTTTAATCAATAGTGATTTAGAGCATTTTTTCACATGAATATAGATAGTTTTAATTTCTTCCTCTGAAACCTGGTAATTTTTAAAAATAAAATATTTCTTCTCTGTGTGTATGTGTTTTAGCAAAAATCAACAACTGAGAATTGTTCATGTATGTTCATACCAACAGGATGAATTATAAATTAATGGGCTGCTAGGTGGTTCAGTGGATTGAGTGCAGGGTCGAGTCAGAAAGACTCATCTTTCTGAGTTCAGATCAATTCTCAGATACTAGCTGTGGGACCTTGGTCAAGGCACTTCATCCTGTTTGCCTCAGTTTCCTTGTCTATCAAATGAGCTAGGAAGGAAATAGCAAACCACTTTAGGATCTTTGCCAAGAAAACTCTATATGGGGTCACAAAGAGACACGACTGAAAAACAACTAAACAAAATAAATTAATAACTGAGCCATCCATATCTAGAACAAGGAACACTGCTGAAGTATTCTATAAGAATGACAAGAAGTATAGTTATTCTATGTAGGAGGTAAAAGGGTGCATGTTTTTAAATATCAGAGTTGCCTAGTCACAACAAAGTAAACTATATTTAATATATTAAAATATGCTATATTATTTAAACTGAAAACACACATCAATTTTATTTCTATAGGTGCCATATTTACTACAGGCTTTAATGAACTAGGTGGAGATAGGAGACAAAGGAGAGAGGAGAGCACTGGAAGAAGTACAAATAAAGGGACAGATAGTAGAACTAGGACAATGAAGAAATAGGAGATGAACCTGATAGAAGTAATGGGAATGTTGGGTACTAGCAGGAGATTTGATTGGATGAAGGGTTCATCTAGTGCATTAGGCCACTTCTGGCCAGTACTTTTGGAGTTCTGCAAAGGTTTTAGACTTTATTATTTAATTAGGGAAGGAAGTAGTATGGCCTATTTTTCCACCTGTGGAGAGGACATTTGTAATTACTAACTTTATCTTTTCTTTGAAGTTTGAAAAGATCATACTAAAATATATATCTCAGGGTATGTGACATAAATAAAAAGGACAAGAAAGAAATCAGTAGTTGACAGAGTGCAGAAAATGAAGAGATTGATTAGGGAAAGTGCCCAAGTCAGTATTTCATGATACTCTGGTGTCCCTAAATCCTACAGAATTCCTAGCTCATGGTTTCTAACCTTTTTGAGCAGGGCAGTCTCTTTTTAATTTATTTTTTTTTTTACTGTGAGGGTTGGAGCTTGACTCAGGATAGTGGCTGGTAGACTAATATCAGAATATTAATATCAGAATAAGATGAGACACTCATGCATCATCAACAGTAAACAAAAAGCTGACATAACCATAGCAGGAGAAGGGTATTCAACAAAGATGGGCATTGAGGACCCCTGAGTGGAGCTCCTTTGACTAAATTTCCCAATGTGTCCCCCAGTCAAGCACCACAGAGAATGCCCAGAGTTCCTCATGACTTGGTTGCACTCAGGTGATCAAAAGCCTGAGCTTTTTGTTCCCTGAGCTCCCTGAAGCAAGCCAGTCCCAACAATGCCACACTTTGGTCCTCTAGGATTTCCGTGGGTAGGGTTTGTATAATGATCACTGAATGTTGTATTGGCACCAGAGTGGCAGAGCCAATTAGCTTGGGGTGAAAGTGATGGGTTACAGGAGGGCTGCTTTATGCCTCTGCGTATTCCAGTGCCCAGTTTTCTCCACTGGGCTAACATGGTGCTGGGAGCCACTCTGCTGTCTGTTGCAGCTGGGTTTACATCTCTGTCTACTGCCCACTGAAGTCTGCTGTTACCAGGATCTACATTTGTGCTTATTGTCTTCTGGCTAGCAGGCCATGCCCTGTGTCTTATTCTGTTGCTCTGAGGCAGCACCACTGGGGCCTGAGTCTATTCCCCATGCCTGAATTGTAATCTACTAACCATCTATCAAAAGGAGCACTTGGAGCTTCCTGTGTTTTATATTCAGGTGACTAGGAACTGATATCAATAGCCTGAGCCTTCAGACATCTGAGCCAGCCAAATCTCGAGGGTGGTCTTAATACCTTTTAAGGAAAGAATAAAGAATTGTCTTAACTTTCATGGGGGCAGGAGTTAGGATATTGTTCCAAACACATCCCCACTGACAGTATGTTAAGGTATGATCAGGAAGATCCCTGATCAATCTGATGAATGTTTCAATAGATCTGATGAGATTATAGGTTGCAGACCCTTTTTGGAAGGCGTTTCCCATGGCGGTAGACATGTACCTTAGTCCTTTATCCAAGAAGAAACAGAGAACTCTTCTGAGTGGTTCCTAGTAACTGGGGCTGCCTCTAAGAAGAGAGTATAGACTATAGTTTGAGGCATTAACCCCTCTGTGATCTATACAATTTGACCCTTTTCTGTATCTGCTGAACTTTCTATTAGACTTCCAGATGGGAACACAGCAAGGTAGTGAATGGGATTTTTCCTACTCACCTTCCTCTCTCCACCAAAAAAGGCAACTTATAAGAGAAGCACATGAAAAGTGTCCTATGCTTTCCCACATTAAGCTTGGAAGGAGAGTTTCTGAGCCTGTCAATCCTGGATCTGAGCACAGGTAAGCAATTAGTGATACTGAGAATGGATGCTTTTAGTTTTAGGGGTTACCTCATGGATGATTTTTCCGTTCCTGAGTGAGACTTCCTGAGTTTAAGAGTTAGGTTTCAAATTCTTAGAGGGAAAAGATTTCTTCACTAGAGTGATTTTTAAAAAGATGTATGCCACAAAAGAATCACTATTTCGTTGGAGGACTGAAGCCATGCCATAGGGTGGGTCAGGAAGACTGGATCTTATAAAACTAGCTATCGTGAGTTACTCAGATGATCCAGGTCTGAGGTGAATGGGGGATATCTTTTCAGTAGTACCCCAAAGTGTCTCTTTTAGAAAGAGGCTATTGAAATAAATGGACCATTTGAGGATTCTATGCTCCATGCTTTTGTTCATGAACATCTATGTAATTGCAGTCATGTATTTTCTGTAGTGGGCAAAATAAAAGTTATTTCTTTACTCATTTGTAAAATTAGAGGATTGGACTAGAAGGTATCTAAGGTCTGTTATAACTCTAAAAGCATGTTTTTATGGTCCTGTGAACCTTCAATAACTATAATTTATATACTGAGTGACCATATAGAAGTTGGAGAGCTTATAATAACTTTTTTTATTTTGGAAAACAGATATAAGCTTTGTTTTAGTGACTTTTATCTTTAAAGCCAGATGGGAACATTAACCCCCCCAATATTCTGACACTCCTCAAGGTCAAGACCCCAGGATCCAATGTTGGATCTCCAGTGACTCTGGGAGATGGGTGTCAATAGTAACTTATTAATATCTGTTGATTGAGGAAACTGATGACAAAAAGGTATTATAAATGAATACTTTAAAATAAATTTGTATTTTATTAATTACAGCAGGGCCAATATGAGGTGTACCTAGAATACATTAAGTACTGTCCTTAGAGTCAGGAAGACCTGGTTTAAGTCATACTTCTGAGATATACTAGCTACAATGTCTATGAATAAATTATCAGGAATTTCTGACAACTCTCTAAGATAGGAATTCAAAATCTGGGGCCATCAGCTTGTTTAAAAAAATATTTTAAAAACTATATTTCAAGATAATTGGTTTTCTTTTTAATCCTATGTCTTTGCAAACATTTTTCTGAGAAGGGGATGTAATGGCAAGGAAAGATGTACTTAGCACTTTGTTTCAGCTACTTAAGTAGCTGTTTGAGTTCTTGTTTGAGTTCAAGTGTCTTTGAGTCTTACCCTGATTATATCAAGTCTTTGTTAAGAAACAGAACCTGTGAATCCCACAGTGGGAGGAACTTGCTGATGCAACAGGAAGGGGTGGAACAGGGAGGAGCTAATGACCATATATAAGGAGAATCCCAAACTAGGAAAGAGCAGAATTGAGAAGGGGAACTTTGTGGTGGCCAGGCACTCTGTTTATCTGTTCTGTTTGTGTTGATTTTTGTTTGTGATATCTTGTACAAAAGCCCTGGGACCTTACTGCAAGCCCTGAAAGAGGATTTTCTTGTAGTCTTTTAGAAGTCCTGGAGGAGGGTTTCAGCGGCTCTGGGACTATAAGGACAATTTGTGTTGAGTTCTCAGACTTTGTTTGTGGATCCATGTTGATTTCACAGGCAGAAAGTGAATTGATGATGGTGCCTGAAATGTGCATGAATGTTGTTTTGGCTCTGTTAAGCTTTGTCTTCCCAGAAACAGAAACTGTGAAGGACTTGAGGTAGACTGGACACTGTGAGCTTCAATATGAAATGGGAACTGGATGAGGAGCTGAGAGCTGTCTACCTTTGAATCTAGGTGACAGTTAGATAGATCCAGGCAGGACCCATGGAAGAGGAACCATGGAATCTGAGAGCCAGCCTTGAGTCAAGATGAAAAGATCTCTCTTTGGGTATTTAGTGCTGACTGAGAGATTAAGACAATGTGACCTAGAGGTGGAGAACTTTGACCTTTGTACTTTGTGTCCCTTAAGAAGGCTTACTCCTTAAGAATGACTGAGTTAAGGACTTACTGAATATCTTTCCCTTAAAACTATGTGGCCACTTTAGTGATAAGTTGTTATAACATTGTGAATGCTATACTTTGGTTTCTGTGAATGTTTTGCTTTATTTACTGCTGAGTAAATAGAGAATTCACTTATTGTAATCAGAACTTTAAAGCTATTCAGCAGCAGGCCTCTGGAAAGCTGCTTGTGCTTGGCTTTACAGGGGTCCATAGGCTTCGCTAGACTTCCAGGGGAGCCACGACACAAAAAAGGTGAAGAAGTCCTGGACTAGACAATTTCTTTTGTCTCATGAATCTCTTAATTTATGATGCTAAGTTTTCTACTTTCCTAGCCAACATTCTAGTCTAGTTCTTCTTCATCTCAAGTCTGAATTTCTACAAAAGCTGTGATAAAATATACTTCCAACCTTCCTCCTTTTCCATCTAACTTAGAAGATAATTTCCAGAAAAATATTCATCAAACTGCATTTTAGTTATTTTGATCAACTTTGATAAAATCAAAACTTTTCAGTGCAGCATTCAGGACCTTTCTTTCTTGTGTTAACTATATTGATTCAACTTTGCCTATTGTCACACTCTAGAATGATCTTGTTACTCCAGTCAGACCTGCTTGGTCTCACTTCTATGCATGTGTTTTCTCACAATATTCCTTCTCTAGAAGAAACTATTGTCTCCTTTCTAGCAACTCACATTTCTTTCTTTAAGACCTGGTTAAGACTCAGCTCCTCTGGTAATTTTTTCTTTGCAGTCCTTCAACACTTAAATATATACTATTTGGGTTACATTGCCATTCTACATCCTTGGTCCCCTAGTTATTTCATTTACATATGATTTCCCCAACTCTATTATTATTACTTGAGGGAGAACTTATATCTTCTGTTTTTTATTTTATTGTTTTTATTTTTCAAATGCTCTATAGAATTTAATCCTATGTTATATAGCCAATGGATTCTCTGTAAGCATATGTTGAATTAATTCAAGATTAAATTTGCTGGAAGTCCATGGAACTCAATGTATACTTAATTTACATTAGAAAGAAAAACAGACCTTTTCACCATTCTGATACATTTACTTTGGGAAAATTACCTTTCAGGAACGTAAAATATTGGGGGCAAATTTTCCTAAAGTTAGGAATGAACACATTTACTAATATATGATATGTATATCCATATAGCTTGTCCAGATGTGTAGATGTGGCTTGTATGTGGCCTGGATAGATAGGATCTGACACCTGGCCTGCCTCTTCACTGAGGAGGATAGCAAAGGGCAGAGTTTATACTGCCTGCATACTAGCTGGGACAGGCAGCCAAGTTGTACAGAGAGGCCAGATTCTCTTTACTTTCATCTCCTACAGGGTACTAGGGTGCACTTATATCCATCTGCCCTCTTCATAGGTCTCCGTTCTAGGCCTTGAGGTCTGAATTCAGAAGGAATTTGTAAGGAAAGTTCCTTCTGAATTCAGAAGGGAAGTCACTTTCCTTGTTACTCCTAAGGATCAAGAAGATTTTAGCTTCTACTTATCAGCTTACCTGTTTCCTACAAAATGCTGTTTACACAAAAGACTATCAAAAATAGAGACTATCAAGTAAATCCATTTATTCAAATCAAAACATCAGAGAGAAACCAGAGAAGTCCTACTGATTAGAATATGACAGAAATTACACAGAGGGAATGAATGCTTTGGCTGGGGGGCAGGAAAATATCCCAAGTTCAAACCAAGAAAGAGGGTCCAATCTTGCCTAAGGAGATCCATTCTAGAAGTTTCTAGGGAGGTAAGCTAGACATCAAAGACATGTTGTTGTGACTGTTGACTCTCCTGAGGAGTCTCTGGAATCATATGTCTCTTTCAAAAACAAAGCAAAGCAAAACAAAACAAAAACTCTGATCCCAACTCTGTAAATCCTTTAAGTATAGGATTTTAAGTAACACAGCATTGCATCCTGCTCAGCATTTTCTTTTCCAATTAAGAGTCACATATCCCCTCATACTATTGGGCAGCTAGGTGGTGCAGTGGATAGAGTGCTGGACTTGGAGACCCTTACTAGCTATGTGACCCTGAGTAAGCCACTTAACCTTGTTTGCCTCTGTTTTCTCACCTGTAAAACAAGCTGGAGAAGGAAATGGCAAACCATTCTAGCCTCTCTATCAAGAAAACCCGAAATGGGGTTGTGAAGAGTTGGACATCACTGAAAATGACTGAACAACATCCCTTCATGTCCAACATGCAGCAAAGGGATGATCTTCTCCCACCTTGCTTTGGTAGGAACCTGGTTACACAAAAATCCATTGTTCCCTGAGGAGTGGGGATCATATGGGTCTGGTAATATCTATATCACAGATGATATACCCATTCTAAACTGAATTGTTACTTCCATTATCATTTTTCTTTCTTTCTTTCTTTTTCCCCCTGAGATGGGGCATTATTCCTGTTCTGAACGAAGATATGGCTTTGGAGTGTTTTGAAACAGTGCATTTCAGTGAATTTCCTGTACAATAGGCAATTTGAAATAATAACTCTGTTAAATAGGCTATTTTATTTTTCTAATCAAATGCTACACTTTCATCACTAACATTTTTACTTGTGATCTTAGCTAATTTCTGGGCATAGTTGAAGTAGAATGTACCTATTTTATTAAAAAAAAAAAGGTGTCAAAAGACTCCACCCCCACACAATCAAGTGTATTCACCAATAAGTCACACATAAACAGGATGTAGACAATAGCTGGAGGTACCCATTTCCAGTCTGTACAAACAAGATTAAATAGTAGCACATCATGGCAGCTGTTTAGGAGAGTACTCTTACATATTTCCCCTAACAAATTACATATACTTGAGTCAATTACCCACAGTTAAAACTTAGTGAACTGCAGCAAAATCATTTGATAAGTTGTTTTTCTTAAATGCATATGAAATTGAGTTCTAAAGCAGTTTATAGATCATTTCAGCAAACTTATTACTACATGTCCATGGTCAGATGCCTGCTATTATTCATTTGTCATCAACTACATTATACCCCTTTTAAAAGGCATTCTTAAGATTTCCTTGAATTAACTGCTATATAAGGCTTTTAGCCAGCTCCCCTAGTTTAGTCATATTTATGATGTTACAGATGGGCTTTTCTGCATCACTGAGCTAATATGACCATGTTAGATGGCATTACTGATTTAGTTGTCTAGTTTCAGTTCATCTGGAAAGAATACACAGTGTGAATTTTGGTCATTGCTAGCACTTTCAGGCATGAAATAGAAAACATAGATGAATATTATCTTATTCCTTTAGAGTTAAAAGGTAATAAATAGCAATGAGGTAAGTTCTCATATCCTAGAATGCTTTTTTTCTGAGGGTGGAACCATCTGTGTATGGATCTCTATATTAGTAGAGTTTTTACTGAAATGTTTAATTTAATAAAAGAAGAAAACCAACATTTATTAGGCATCTATGATATAACAGGTATTGTGCTAAACACTTTACAAATATTATCTTTTTTGATCCTTATAACCATCCTAAGAGTTAGGTTTTATAATAATCTCCATTTTATATTTGAGGAAATTGAGGCAGACAGAATAAATTGTCTTGTCCAAGTTCACATAACTAGTTAGTATTTGAAGCTGGATTTGAACTCATATATTTCTGAGTTTCTGATATTTCGAGGCCCAGTTCTCTATGCGTTGTTCATATCCATTTTCTAGCACTGAATCTGTTCACTTGTTTTCAGTCTTGTCTGACTTTTTGTGACCCCATCTGGGGTTTCCATGGCAAAGATACTAGAGTGGTTTGCCATTTCCTTCTCCAGGCAGTTTTATAGAGGAAGAAACTGAAGCAAACAGGGTTAAGTGATATTCCCACGTTCACAAAACTAGTAAGTATCTGAGGCCAGATTCAAACTCAGGAAGATGAGTCTTCTTGACTCTGGTGTGGAGCTCTAGCCACTGGGTCACCACTGAATCTGTAAGGACAGGGGAAATAGAAATTGGATATTATATATTTCCACCTTTTTCTTGTAACTTTGCAAAAGCCACTTGGCAGTCAACATTTTTTCAATTGTACTCTTCTTCTGCTCTCATAAGGTACAGGGGTATTATGACAAATTCTTTGTAATTCACGTACCATAGCTAGTATTTCTTCAAGGTATGAAACACTTACAACTTTCATCTTTGTATAGCCTGGCCTAGGCCAATTCTAGCCATTTCTTATTCTAGCATCATAAGATTATAGGATCATTGGTGTAAGGGATCTTTGAGGCCGTCTAAGTAAAACCTCCTTATTTTACAGAGGAGGAATCTGAGACCAAGACACATTAAGTGACTTGTTCATTGTGGTTTGTAGCAGAATCCTCTTTTCCTATGAGTCTTAAGAATCCTTTCCATCTAATTTCTTTTTTGTAGGGGCAAATAATAAAATCCCCAGTCTGTACAAGAAAAGCTGGTGCACAGGGAAGATCATATATTCATAAATTTATAGATTTATTTATAGATAGAAATTTAAAAATATATAAATTTACATGCATAAATTTATAGATATAATTGATTTTCCATCTAGTCCAACAATCACTCATTTTATAGATGAGGAAACTGAGGTCTAGAAATATTGAGGGCCACATGGGCACCAATTGTCATGGATGGGATTTGAGCCATATTCCTTTGATGCTAAAAGCAATGCTCTTTTCACCATACCAGCATGAAGTCATGTAGCAAATTAATGATGAAGTCAGAAGCAGGTCTAAACTTTCTTGAATTTTAAGTCAATGCTTTTGTTTCTATGTGCTGCTGCTGTTGCTTGGCTCAGCAATAAAGCACTGACCCTCATATTATGATGTCACATTTTCTAGCAAATGTACAACCCAAGAGTCTGTGACTATATTTCTGGTGCTCATTAAAATTTAAATAATCACAAGAGCATTTTCTTCCCTACCTGCTATGGTAATAGGGCTTTAGAGAATGCTTTTGTTAACCACTTGCCCAAATTATATGACCTCAGCTAACTGCACTGTTCTGATTTTGATAGATAGTTTTCTAAAGCCCTAGATTTCATAGGCTGCATAAAAATGATCTTTTCCATTTATTAGTCTTTCTACCTAGTTTACAGTGGTTAAGTTTAATGATTGGATCTCTGGGTAAACAAAACCAAACAAAAATAAAAAAAAAACAAACCCTCAAAACATGTTCCCATGATACATTTTTAAATTGAATTTGTATTATTGATGTTTTCTTCCTATTTCTGATGGCTCAGGGTTGCCTTATAAAGATTGATGATGATGATGATAAATATAGATAATGTTTTTGTAATGCTTACTATGTGTTGTAGCAGCAAGCACCTTAGCATACCCAGGGTGGCTGCCAACACAGGTTTTTAGATCTGCTTTTCTAAAGGAAAGCAACTTAAAATGGGTTAACAATCTTGCTTTAATCAATCAAACATATCATTTACCTTGTTCAGGGGAAAAAGTCAGCACCCTGAACTTCAGAGAATACAAACAAGTTACAAGCAGAAGTTACAAGCAGACGAGAAACATCATCAGACAGGCTTCTAGCTGTCTGACCATTACATCCATACCTAGTCAGTTACCAGAGAGGGAAGCACCAACATCTGGGTTTTCAAAGCTGGGAGGTGGCGGAGGGGGCTCAATGGCTGCCTAGAGTCTTGTCTGGTCAAATTACATAACTCTTCTCAAAGTGAGCCCCAAAACAAAACCTCACATCAGGGTATATATAGCCTTCTTCTGGCTCAGAGAATGTCACAACCCTCTTGACCCACTGCCCAATCACAAAGTATCAAGATCTGGGTATTCCTGAAAAATAAACCTCCTACCACAGGCTCCAGGTGACCACATTCAGCCTTTTAGGGGGCAGAGTATATTTTCAAATCAAGGAAGGTTCTCAGAGTCACTTAAGCCTGTCAAAGGGCCTAGGGGCAGGGAAGATCTTAGATTCCCATTCCCATAACATGTGTCAGGCATGGCACTAGGCATCTTACAAATATTGTCTCATTAGATCTTCACAACAACCCTGAGAGGGAAGTGCTATTATTATATTCATTTTACAAAAGAGGAAACTGAGGCAAATAGGTTTAAGTGACTTGCCCAGTATCACACAGTTAGTGTCTGATGTCACATTTGAACTCAGGGTATTATAATAAATAACATATTTATTATATCTAGACAATATAATAATAAATAATAAACCAAGGCCTGATTTGTAGTTGTAAAGCCAAGCACCAGCAGCCTTCCAGAGTATTGCTTCTATGAACAGCTTTTAAGGTTCTGATTACACAGTATAATGAACTCTCTATTTATTCAGTAACAAACTAAGACAAAACATTCACAGAAAATCAAAATATAGCATTCATCATGTTATGGCATAACAACTTATCACTAAAATGGCCACATAGTTATTGGGAGCCAAAGAGGCCTGATCCAGGACTTAGATAAAGATCTTACTATGTTTCCTATAGAAGGTCCTTTAAGATGTGGCTTTGTTAAGCATGTTCCTTGGGTCTTTTGATATGGGTTATACTTTAAAGGATGTTGTTTGAGTTCTGAGATCAATAGGCTATACAACAAGATTTTAGTTATTAAGAGCTAAAATATTTGATTCAGTACTCAGGTATCTTTGGGTGGTCAGCTCTAAACATGATGTCTTTTGAGGATTGCAGCTTTGGCTTTGAAGTTTGCTCTCAACTTTATCTGTTTATGACTGTGGCTGCATTAGCACATACCTGAGGCCTAGATCAAAGGTCTTACACTAAGACTTTAGTCTCCTAGATAACAAATCTTTATCAAATTATCTATTCTGTACTACTTCTAGGATATAACAGACTATAAAGTAATGATAAGAAAACTTACATTCCCTTCCTTTGTCTCGTTGCTCTATAAAAACCTTGTCCTAAGAATCAATAAATGGATTTCATCATTGTTGTTTGAACTACCCACATAGCCTGGTCATTTCTTATTCACATCTCTGAATCATGCTAAGTGCTGGACACTGAGCAGCCCACAGCAACATTGTTTAAAACTATGTGACCACTTTGGTGAAAACTAAGTACATTAATTTAGTAACTCAATCATTCTTAAGGAGGTGAGCCTCCTTAATTGACACAAAGTATAGAGATCAAAAGTTTTCCACCCCTAGGTCACATTGTCTTAATTTCTTCAATCAAAAAGTCTTCTTTCTTCTTAATTGGAGATTAGTTTCCAATCATCCTTAATTAGTAAGTCCTTAACTCAATCATCTAAATATAAAGGTCAAAATTTTCCACCCCTAGTAAATCACGATCTTCTCAGTTTGCATTAAATACCCAAGGAGAGGTCTTTTCATCTTGACTCAAGGCTGGCTCTCAGCTTCCATGGTTCCCCTTTCATGGTCCCAGTTCCTGCCAGCTCCTTGTTGTCCAGCTCCTTGTCCAGTTCCTGTTCCATACTGAAGCTCACAGTGTCTAGTCTACCTCAAATCCTTCATAGTTTCTGTTCCTGGGAAGACAAAGCTTGAAAAGCCACAATAACATTTATACACATTGCTGGCATCCTCATCAATTCACTTTCTGCCTATGAAATCAACATAGACCCAACAAGGTCTGAGGAATAAACACAAATCATCAGTATAGTTCCAGGACCTCTGTCAGCAAGACCCTTCTCCAGGATTTCTGTAAACATACAACAAGAAAATCCTCCTTCAGGGCTTCTGAACCAGCAGGGCTTCTATGACAACAGAACTGTCCTCTACCAGCAGATGAATCTGACAAAGTAACATCAAAACAGGCATACAAAGTACCGACACTACAGCCATGCCTCCTCCTGGTTCTCCTCTCTTCTCATTTCTCAGTTCTTCACAATTCTCAGTTCAATCCTCAGTTCTCATTTTTCTTCTCAGTTCTTTTCTCTCTCTCCAGCAGTAGCAGTCCAACCTCCAGATGCTTGCTCGCAGAAGTTCTGGCTTCTCTCAGCTTGGGCTTTTCCTTATATATGGTATTAGCTCCTCCCTGTTCTGCCCCTTCCTGTTATGTCAACAAGTCCATCCCATTGTGGCATTAGCAAGTTCTGGATCTTGATTCTTGACACAATTATGAACTAGAAATTAAGTGCTAAGTACCTGTTAGCTTGCCAATACAAGGGATAGGGAAGATCTTCAAATTTCCATGACTATTACAGTAGTTTTGCTTATTCCCAAGGGGTAGATGCTCACACTAAAAATCTAGGCATCTGCTTGAGAGAGCCCCTTCAAGCTGGCTCCAGCACAACTCTGTCTTTGTATTTGTCATAGCTCTGCTGTTCATTTCTAAGCAAGTAAGCCCAGAGGTATGACCTTGCTAGGCCTCAGTTGGGATCCTTTTCTATAACATCATCAGGTGCCATCCAAGTGGAATGAGTACCAACTTGAGAGTCAGAAGACCTGGGTTCTAATTTTGGCTCCGCTATTAACTACTGGTGTGCCTTTGGATAAACTATAATAATCTGTGATTATGCTTATATGGTTGTAAGACTAGGTTATCTATGGAAGCCTATGGTTAATTTACATCAAATTCACAGAGATTGGAAAGAAACCCATTGATCAATTGAGAAACATTTATGAAACACTTACTATGTTCCAGGCTCTGTGCTAAGCACTTTGTTAATGACAGGATAATTGTCCATTTTTTCCCCATTCTGTTGATTGTATTAATATTTAAAACATATACATTGTCAAGGTCTTTAGAGAAGGAATATTATATGTGTACCTGTAGGTTATGACTGAATTCAGTTACTCAAATCATTACAAAGAATTGTTCCCTCTCCCCTCCTCCCTCTACCTGCTTCCTTCCCCTACCATGGATGCCATAATGGTAAGAAAACTTGGGCTTTGCTTAACAAGGAGAAAGGGAAAGGTTTTTTCTCCTTCAAACATAGGATTTCCAGAAATGTATGGATTAATATATGTTAAATGTATTGACAAGCACTTTGTACTGCATCTTGCATGTTAACACTGTCATTATGGTAAAAGTATATTCTGGAATTTTAGAGATGAGAGGGATCTCTGAGGCCAACCATCTCCCCCTAAAAAAAGAATTCCATGTACCAAATAGTTACTAATTGATTATGTAGTCTATATTTGAAGACCTCTAATTAGGTCTTCAGCCTACTACTTTTCAAGGTAGCCCCGTTACACTTTTGCATAGTTAAAACAACAACAAATCAAGCCCTCATTTGTAATGTTTGCTGATTTCCAAAAATATTCACATCAAAAATTTAACAACCTGCTTGTGAGTGCTCCTTCAAGTTGTCTCTAACATACCCCTGCCTCCAATCTTCTTTTTCCCCTCCCTTCCCCTCCTCTATGCAAAAATCTATTCTTAAGTAAGTTTGACTCTAGTTTCTTTTAAGCTTAGTGAATTGTCTCAAACTTCAGCTGACCACCTACCTGTGATTAACCCATAAACGTATATCTAAAATATTCATGCAAAAGAATTAAGGGCAAGTAATAAAAGTCAAATTATAATAAAAAGGAAAATATATAATTCCTGCCATGAATATCTTCCTTTCCTGAGGATAATATGTGATACTTCTCTTCCTGAAAAGTATCATGACTCCTGTTTCTATGTCAGATTCAATCTTTTACAAAAAAACAAAACATGATGGTGGTAAACATTAATTACATGACAAAACCCTTATTTAAATCTCATCTAAATAATAGATTGTTTCTAAAGTAATGTCCTCCGGGTGGTTAAAAACTCTTCATTAGTACTGCAGCTCTTCATCTTTGAATTAAAGAATAACTTTCAGCTCCAGTGGAGAAGACTAAAAATATTATGAACTTTCTTTCTATATGTCTTTTGTACAGAAAGTTCCCTTTTAAAAAATCTGTATAGACATCTACATTTGAGGTAATAATATAGATAATTCTGGTGAAAATGTATTTTAGAAATATTCAGAAAATTGAGCTTATTAATAACAATAACCTTATTATTATTATTATCAGTATTAGTTTTTAGCCAGATAATTGCCTCAATCTCAGCTGTACTTAGCATTTAGAGGCTAGGCTTAAGTTGCAGCTTTTAGAATAATCAACCAATTAAGTACTTACTATGTACTGGACACAATACTTAGTGTGCTAGGCCCTGGGGATACAAAGGGAAAAATGACTGACCTCAAGGCACTTATATTTTATCTGGGAGACAGTATGTAAACCTTTGAATACACTTAAGTGTATTCAAAACATTCCTGAAGCAATTACAAGGCAGTTCTTTGGGTGGAGAGGCTATAGTAATTGGGGAAGAGGAATGAGGAAAGGCCTCAGTTAAAAGGAGACATTTAAAATGAGCTTTGAAAGATAGTAGCTAGGGATTCTCTACAGCAGATAATTATTTTTGCAAACAAAAATGGAGATTCTTGGGGGAAGCTAGGTGGCACAATGAGTAAGAGCGCCGGCCTGGAGTCGGATGAGTTCTGGCCTCAGTACTTAGTACCCACACATAAATAACTAGCTGTGTAAGCTTGAACAAGTTACTTTAACCCCAATTACTTAAAAAAAAAAAAGAAATTCTCTGGATTCAGTGAAAGGGTGATTATTGGTAGTACATTAATTGTTTTTGGAAAATGAGTAGTAACACTACCAGCTTATGGCATTTTAATTTATATCTGGTTCCTGTATAGCTTAAGCAAAAACTATACTTCTGGAAACGTCTGTAAGAATTAGAAATTAGAATATATTTGAGTTTTTAATGTGATATAATGTTTAGTTATTGCCTTATATTTTTCACAACTCTAGCCCAGTGTCTCCACTTGAATTGCCTCTGGCCTGGAGAGAGGGAGGAAGGAAAGGAGGGAGGGGGAGGAGAAGGGAAGGAGAGAGAGAGAGAGAGAGAGAGAGAGAGCGAGAGAGAGCGAGAGAGAGCGAGCACTTGTGTGTGTATCTGGCAGAGCAATTTTTGATAATGCTATATGAGCCCTGCAATGTATGACTGAACTAGGGTCATTTATTAGTGTGACTTGAATATTGTCCTCTTCATGCCTACAGGAAGCCAATAAGTCACTCTGTCAATTATGCTGTAATTATATAGCAATTAGCTGAGTATAATATCTGAATTGGCCACCAGGAGGCTCCTAACTTGAGCTACCCAACTCAGGACTTGGTTACTCTAAGAAACATTTTAGAGGGATAGTCCTATCCTAAGCATCTGCAGTATTTCCTCAAGCCACCAGAGAGTGCTAAACATGCAGATCTTTAGGTTTTTTTTTTTTTTTAGCAATTGGGGTTAAGTAACTTGCTCAAGGTTACAAGGCTAGTCATTATTTGCGTGTGGGTGCTCATTTTCTGAGGCCGGATCTGATCTCGGGTCATCCCAACTCCGAGGCCGGCGCTCTTACTCACTGCACCACCTAGCCGCCCCTTAGGTTTTGACCTTTTTGGGGTGAGCCCGTGAATCCAAACTCCTGCTTGGTCTAGTCCTCATTTGCATACATTCATGCATACAAACAATACAATATACACATATTAATGAATGTATATACAACTATGTATACAATATACAAATATACATATATGTATTTGTATACACACATACATACCAAACTAATTCATGGACCTTAGGTTAAGAGCCCCTGATCTAGGGGATGGAATGGGATATTGCTTAAAAGACTAAAATAGTAAATTTATTGTCTGTATGTGGTGCTTTCTTAGGTCAGTTCCCAATACACTTGTGATTCAGAGGCTTAGCCTATTCTGATAACATAGTTCATTGTCCACAGAATAAAAGCAAAAAGAAACCCAGACCAGACTCATGTATGGAGTCATTTACCTCCAATAATTTTCTAGCCCTTCTACTGTTTCCCTTTCAGATCTTTAGGTTGAGATAAACTGGTATATACCCCATATACCTATAGAAATAAATTAATGGAAGTGTGTGAAGCCCAAATTTAAGTCTTTTGGATTAATAAAAGAAATAATAAAGGAGAGTAGAGAAGGCAATGAGGGACTTTCATGTCTTGTCTCAGGAACATAGAGACTAAATGAGGAAAAACAACTGCTGGGAGTTCACAAGATGAATGGGATTCATTATAACTGACAATCTCAGCAGCTCCAGATTTCTTTTTTCTTTGTGGCACCTAGTCATCGACTTTGCCCTAGGATTAGAAGCTCTCCTAGATGGGCTAACTTTCCCCTGAATTCACCCTGTTCTTATGGTACCATGGCTTCTAGTCAATGATTATAATGATGTCAGAACCTCTTCATGTGGTCCCTGATTCCCCTGGCCTCACCCGTCTCTCTTTTTTCCCCAGAGTCCAAATGGGAAAGTCAGAGGAAGACACGAAATGAAAAGAAGGGAGAGCAATAAACAAAACAGGTCCCTTTTTCTTTCCTAAGATCTCAGATAGTATGAAAAAGACTAATCTTTGGCTTCTAAGATATAAATGGTCACACACAAAAAAATTGAGTAATCTGCTTGATAGTCATCAAAAATTGCTCGAATGGCCTGTCTATGAAACAGTTAGGTTCAAAGGAAGCAGATCATTGGACTACATGATATTCTGCCAAATAACAAAACATTAGACTCTTTGTCAATTTGGAAGGTATGAATGAATACTGAGGGGCACTAGTTCTATGATTATATTGGTAGAAGAACATCCTGTAAGGTACTTCTTCTACTAGTGCGTTTTAGCACCTTCTCTGAAATTTGTAGTTTTAGAGAACTATCTAGAATACCAAGAAATGAAGTGACTTGCCCAGGGTCATATAGTTGTTATGTGTCAGAAGTGGGACTTATATCCAGATTCTCCTCATTTCAAGGGCACGTCTTTATTTTCTATGCCATGCTCCCTCTATTAACCAATCCATTCAATGGGATCTTGTTTGTAGTTTCATTGTGAAAAAAAAGTAATAAACTTAGGGCATCTGAGTGGCACAGTAAATAAAATGTCAGGCCTGGAGTCTGGAAGACTCATCTTCCTGAGTTCAAATCTGGCCTCAGACACTTACTTGTTCTGTGAACCTGGGCAAATCACTTAACCCTGTTTGCCTCAGTTTCCTCATCTGTAAAATGAGCTAGAGAAGGAAATGGCAAAACACTCCAGTGTCTTTGCCAAGGAAACTCTAAATGGGGTCACAAAGAGTCAGAGATGACTGAAACTACTGAACAACAACATAAAATTAGGCAGCTAGGTGGCACAGAAAATAGTGTTGGGCCTAGTGTCAAGAAAACCTTAGCTTAAATCCAGCTGCAGACACTTACTAGCTTTTGTGGACAAGTCCCTTAACCTGTTTGCTTCAGTAACCTTAACTGTGAAGAGGAGAAAAAAATAGTACCTACCTTCCAGAGTTGTTGTGAGGATCAAATGAAATGTTTATCAAGAACTTAATACAGTGACTAACATATAGTAGGTTTTATATAGATGCTAATAATAATTATGATTATTCTTAATATAAAATTATTCTTTTTTTTCTGAAAACTAAGCCAGTTATGGAAACTATACTCCAGTCTTAGAAAATATAAGCAATGTTTACTTCCCATTCTTATGAACTCAGGCACTCATAATGTTGATCAAATCGGTTTAAACAAATAAATCCCTCTCATTAAGAATAGGGGCATAATTATGACCCAATTAATTTGTTAATAGCTGCCATATACTTTGGGGTATAAACTCAAGTTGAGTCTCTTGGGGTAGCCCAAAGAGAAACACAAGGAAAATATGCTCACATGTGATAACTTTGCTTCTATTTATGTTTATATTCAAGGCAAATTTTTTATCTTTTAGTTTGATCAAACCCTCTGCCTTGACCATATAATAGCCTATTTAGGTATTTATTAGTTTGTCTGTCTGGCAGGCAAAACAAGTTAAAGCCTATTTGTAAGACTGCAAAACCACTTCTCTTTACTTATCAAGATAGAAGTTTTTAAAGTCAGCAATTAACTTGATGATTACAAATACAAATGGAAGTATATTTTCCCCTTAAAATTTTTAATGAACAAATATCTATTTTATTTCCCTCCCATGCCTTTCTCCCCATTGAAATAAAGAAAAACAAAACTCTTTTTATGAATATGTATATTCAAGCAAAATAAATCCTTGCATTGGCTGTGTCAAAAAATTTTATTTTTCAGCCTTCAACCTGAGTCCAGTACCTCCCTGTTAGGAAATGGGTAACATGCTTTATCATGACTCTTCTGTCATCATTGTTTGTTTTTTTACAATGTTGCTGTCATTGTATAAATCGCTCTCCTAGTTTACTTTACATCCGTTCATACAAATCATCCCAGGTCTCTCTAAAATCATCCTGTTTCATCATTTCTTATAGCACAATAGTATTCTATTATAATTGCATACTATAACTTGTTCAGCCGTTCCCCAGTGGATGGACACCCACTTAGTTTTAGCTATTCACTAGCCCCCCAAATGGCTATATTTTACAAATATTTTTGTGCATATTCATATTTTCCCTCTTCTTTTGATCTCTTTGGAATATAGACCTAGTAGTGGTATCACTGAGTCAAACTTTTGGGGTTCATCACATTGCTCTCCAGAATGCTTGGCTCAACCAACAGTGCCATGATGTGCTTGTTTTCCTACAGCCCTTCCAGCATATGTCATTTTTCTTTTTAGTCATCTTTGCCAATTTGATGATGATGATGATGGTGATAGGTCGTGTTTATATATTATAGTGCATTAATGTTTGCAAAGTACTTTTCAAATGTTTTCTCATTTGATTCTCATGAAAACCCTGGAAAGCTATTATTCCTTGAGACTACTGAGGAAACTGAGGCAAACAGCTGATAAGTGACTTGCCCATGGTCACACAGCTAATAAGTGTCTGAGGTTGAATTAAACTCAGGCTTTCCTGAGTCCAGGTCTAGGCTCCATTTACTATATCACCCATCTACCTTTGATGGGTGTGAAGTAGATCCTCAGAGTTACTTTAATCTGAATCTTCCTAATTATTAGAGAAGTGTGAGACCCCTATACCACAGGGGTTTTGGCTATTGCATACTATTTCTGGATCCCATCTATAGCTCATTTATGGTGTTACATCATGGCGGCATTTGATGAAGTGAAGTCCCACTTTTCCTGTCCTATGCCGTTATATTAGGATATTATCATCTATTTTTTCCTCGACAAAATTGTACCCCAGGGCTTCATTGTGATAGTGATATAGCTCTGGATTTCAAAAGCTATGCCACTGGAATACAAGCTCTTGCAAGTTCTACAAAGTAGGAAAAGGAAGTGTAGTTTGTGTTTCTATTGTCTGAAAGCCTGTCTTGCTAAGTTCATAAAGGGTGATAATTAACTATTAAATGTTATATTTTTCTGGTATACAACTTGATGAAGATCATCTACTTAACAATGTTTGCCTTGATGGTAATTGAACCTTTTCCCAAGGAATCATGGAACCCTTGAATCAAGGATCAAGGGATCATTCAAATCATTTAGTCCCACCATCTTGTTTTATGGCTAAAAAACAAAACAAAATAAACCCAGAGGTTATTACTTGCTCAAGGTCATGAAGATAATTAGATGGCAGAGCTAGAATTCCAATCATTTGAGGCCCCAGACCCAGTATTTTCCCAGGACATCAAACTGAGGAATAATAACTGTTCACATGATTTAAAGTATAAGGCCTTTCTTTACTACAGAGCCCTGGGAAGTTTATTGAATCAGTATTATCAGAACTATTTCAGAGATGAAGCAGAAGTTGAGACTTGTGTCCTGTGACCTGTTCATGTTCAGAGCTGAAATCTGAATCCAGATTTCCTCACTCTAAAGCCAATGCTTTTCCCATTACATCACAATAAAAAAAAAATAAAACAAAATACCTACACGTAGACTGCAGATATGAGAACCGCTGGCATTTTGTTATTTTAATAACATTTTTACAGCATTTTAACAGGTGTTTGTATTTGGATTGAAAACCAGTCTGGCATGGTGGCCAGGGAGCTGGCCTTGAAGTCAAGGTGACCTGGGTTCATTCAAGTTCAAGTTCTCTCTCTGACACATTCTGGTCAACTTGGGGTAAAGTCACTAAACCTTTCAGTGAATGCCCCAGGCAGCTTTCTAAAACCATCAATTGTGTTTCTCCATTGAGATTTCCACATAGGAATGAGATTACAAGTAATCAGTAAACAAAAACAAATTTCTGGGGATTCGTTCAATATCTATTATTTAAAATAATCAGTATAAATATTTTATATTCATGACATTGCAGAAAACCCTGGTCCTAGAATCAGACAACCCAGGATCAAATCCCATATGTGACACCTGGTAAGTACTTATTTAATCTTAAATAAGTCACTTAATGTTCTCTGCCTTCAGTTTCCTCATCTGGAAAAACCTGGGGTTTGGACTAGAGGGAATTTGTGGTCCTATCCAGCAATAGATCTATGATTCTATTTGAATAGTGAACGTTCATTACAAAAATAAATGAATTAATAAAATAAAATTATATTTAAAAAAGAACTTCAATAGTAAGGTTTTAATAGGCAAAACAACGTGGAGTAGAAACAAGATAGTACTGGAGGTGACCAAACATAATTTGTCTCCCTTTTATTTTTCCACTTGATATGAAATAAAGATGAAAGGAAAGAGCTATCAACCATTTCTCTAGCATGACAGGGTAGTCAAGGGAAATTTTGAATAAATGTAAGCCTGTATCATATTATGATTGAAGGATGTAATCAAAGGCAATGCACTGGTTGTAAATAATAGGGCTTTTATATAATGCTCTGGAAAATGTTATCTCCACATTTGTACTCACTTCCAGTTACTCCTTTACAAAATGTGTTTCCCTGATCAGAATGACAGCTGAAGTACAGGGAAACCTCTTTTGTTCACATGCTAAAGAAAGGAATCTTTATCAAATCTGCAGCCACATAGGCGAAAGATTTTATATTTTTAGCGCTGTTAATTATAACAGAAATGCACAGAAACCATGTTTTCTATCCTGGGAGACTGCTGTGTAGATTATGCCCCATTCAGAGGTTGAAGTTCCAAGTTCCCATGTCATACTAGGTCTGAAATTAGTACTTTACTAACTAGGAGGCATTTTTCCAAATCTTGATGGACTGGGCAAGAAGACTGTTCCAGGGGGAGGAGACAGAGATTTTAAAAGAAGAAAACCTCTCTTCCTGACAGCACATGCTGTGCCAAACCAGTAGCTGGCATTACCAGGGCTTTCCTCTGGGGAATCTCACCGGAATGACTGAATTTGACTGGGGACTATATTACAGTTAAGGAAGAGAAAACAACAAACGAGTTAAGGGAGCAAGCTTGGGTTTCAGCACATTCCTCCTTGGTGACTTAATAATTCATTTTCCAAACAATGTCACATGGAGGATTGATGAGTTAGAGAATGTGATAGACATTAGCCCCAAGTGTGACATTGTTTAGATGCAAAACAGTAAAAATATTGGAAATGAAGCACATTAGTAAATGTGGCCCAATATTGCTTTAATAAGTCATTAAACTGTCACTTAGATATAGCTAAATAAATGCCTTAGACTAAAATATTTCCAACTATTGATTTCATGGCCTTGCACTTAATCTTAAAAGAGAGCCTTGTGGGATCAGAGCTGCTTTTCATATTTGCAATTTCAGTTTAGATATTTTCATAGATTATGCCATCCATTCTCATTCTCTCTCTCTCTCTCTCTCTCTCTCTCTCTCTCTCTCTCTCTCTCTCTCC